>CM024539.1:5000000-6250000 GCA_014182365.1 Eucalyptus tenuipes
TCTGCAGGGAGAGAGAGCCCTGTGTGTGCCAGAGCGATGTGATGGAGCGAGTAAAAGGAAGCTAATCTCAGACTTGAAGCTGTCATAATATATCCCAGAGGGAGAAGAAGAGGAAGAAGAAAGCCCAAGAATTTTCTTTCTTGGTTTTTTCAAAATGACCATTAAAGACCCAACAAACATACGCTTCTCTTTCTACAGCTCCTCCTTCCTCGCTCTGCAGGCATCGTGTCGGTGAGCTTGGCGTAGGCTCCGACCGGGCAAGCTTTGCTTCCGAAGCATTCGTTCGTAACAGGGTCCAAAGTTGGTTCCTTTGCCGCGAATTCTGGAGTTTGAAAAGCGTGTGGTTCGCTGGGGGAACGGTCATGGCGTTTCGGCTCGTGCTCGCGCTCGCGGTCTCTCTGGTTTGCTTCAGCTCTGGTTTGGTGGACTGTGATGATGGTGAGTCTTGACATTCTTTTTTGTTCCCTCGGAATTTAAAATTGGAAGGACAAAGTTTGCGTTTTTAATGTTTAATATGGGTTAACTTGAGCTCTTTTTCTAGTGGGTGGAACATTCTTAGGCCAATTTAATAATCATGGAGACTGACTGGTTGAATGTATATTCTATAGACTTAAGTGCTAACCTTAAAAAGTTAAAACTTTTTTCTTTATTTGCTCATGTTTTTATGTTTCGCCTTTCTTGATGTATACATGTATGCTAAAGTCCATTCTTGAATTTCCCGGTTCTCTGGGAAGGGCAACGGAAACGAGCTTGTCGGGTGTTGATTGGACGCAGGCATTGTTTTTCCATTGATGTAGATGTTTGTGTTTACATGCCTTTGTCGTGTCCCGTTCCTGTGAAATTTGCGGAATGCTTAAATTTGCATTTTGTGACTGGGGGTTGGTTAGTGCGAATATTAATTCGTGCTTGTTTTTGCTTGCTGTGAAGGAGCCACACTGTTGGAGGTAAAGAAGTCGTTTAGGGACGTGGACAATGTTCTTTACGACTGGACAGATTCACCATCCTCTGATTATTGTGTGTGGAGAGGGGTCTCCTGTGACAATGTCACCTTCAATGTGGTAGCGATGTAAGCAGTCTTGGTGGATTTATTTGATTTTGTTGGAGTTTCCTCGTTTACAATATTGTTTAGAGCATAAGTTTATGATCGGTGTTTTCGTTGATGTAGCAATTTGACAGGTCTAAATCTGGATGGCGAAATCTCTCCCTCCGTTGGAGATCTGAAAGGCCTTCTCTCACTGTAATGTCCTCTCTATGCATTCTGTATATTAGCAACAGGTTCTTGCCGCCCTTATTGGTGTATTTCTGAGTGCTTCAAAATGAGGAAATTGAGTGGTGTGAAGCAGTTTATCATATAAGTAGAAATGAAATTGAGGGGTTGAAGCATGCTCCCATTGGGAAGTGGGCACTAAGCTAGTAAAATGCATTTTGCCCGATGAATAGGCAGAAATTGATTAAATACCAAATATTTGGATTCCCCCACTAATATTTGTATCTTCTGGACAGTTGGTTATGGGTGATTGATAGCGTTGTATTGCCCTATGTTCTGTTGAAATTAACTATTGCCCACTTCTCTGGATTTTGTAAAATTGAGCAGCGATTTGAGTAGTAACCAGCTCTCAGGGCAGATTCCAGATGAGATAGGTGATTGTTCTTCTCTGAGAAGCCTGTAAGTTCAGTTTGCCTTGAATAAGTCCTGCTTTATTAGTGAATCTGGATACCTTGGAACCGCGATACCGCTTATTGATTTTGTGCATGCCATTTATTTATTTTCCTGTTAACCTTGCCATTAAAACTCTCAGGGATTTGTCATTTAATGAGTTATATGGGGACATCCCGTTCTCGATATCAAAGTTGAAGCAGCTGGAGTTCCTGTAAGCCTTTTTGGCAAGCATTTGTCGATGCAGTTTTGAAGAGAATGAACTTGAATTCTTTTTTAACTGAGTTCTTTCTAATATCTTTAGGGTATTGAAGAACAATCAGCTTATTGGACCAATTCCTTCGACCCTTTCTCAGATTCCAAATTTGAAGACGCTGTATGTTCAGATTTACGTATTGCGCTTACTATTTGTGATCAAGGGTGAGCTTCATGAATGAAATGATTAATTATGGATTTTGACCAGGGATTTAGCTCAAAATAACTTGAGTGGGGAGATACCCAGACTACTGTATTGGAATGAAGTTCTACAGTACCTGTGAGCACACTGATACTGTCAACTTTCTGTTTTTTTGCTAATCTATGCATCAACTAATCGACACCCTCATCATTCTTTTCAATCTCATTCAACTCTTTTAGTGGATTGCGAGGGAACAATTTGGTGGGCACGCTGTCCCCCGACATGTGTCAGTTAACTGGTTTATGGTACTTGTAAGTCTTCTTCATTAATTTGCCTTTCCCTTCGACTGCAAGCCTGTTGAAAATTTCCGTTAAGTTAGATGTCCTTCGCAACATTATTGTCCTTCTGATGTGCAGTGATGTTAGAAACAATAGTTTGACTGGAAGCATTCCTCCCAGTATAGGCAACTGCACAGCCTTCCAGGTCTTGTATGTATTCATCAAACTAAGAGCTGCTTGATCGCTTCATTATTGTGTTCTGTTATTTTACAATCATAAAATCTTTATCCTTTATTTGTAGGGATTTGTCCTATAATCGGTTAACAGGGAAAATTCCATTCAACATTGGTTTCCTGCAAGTGGCTACCTTGTATGTGTTTGCAACTTCCACAGAGTGTTTCAAATATATTGCATTTGATCTGTATCAGCTTCCCCTAATTCCTTTTATAATCTGTCTGCGTACTAGGTCATTGCAAGGTAATCAGCTGTCAGGGGAAATTCCATCTGTGATTGGTCTCATGCAGGCCCTTGCAGTCTTGTGAGTGAATTAAAACCCATTCTCCTATTTTAAGGTCAGAATAGTTGTTTTTCAAACAGTTGCTTAACATCTTGTTTCTCTTTAATCGTCTAGAGATCTGAGTTGTAACATGTTAACTGGACCCATCCCTCCTATTTTGGGAAATTTGACCTACACGGAGAAACTGTACGTTATCCTTGATACTTGCTATAATTTTTTTACACTTGTACTTAATTCTAGGGGTCACGTTGGCATCTTTCTTGTGCTGGGTTAAGCTTGACCTGGGTATGAAACATGTTGTAGGTACTTGCATGGCAACAAACTGACCGGACAAATCCCTCCGGAGCTTGGAAATATGTCAAAGCTTCATTATTTGTATGCTTAGTTTCCAATATATTGGATTGTTTTGAAGATGTGCATGTGATTTTATCTGCATGGGGAGTCCATTTCTGCAACTGTTTTACTGATTGAGGATCTTTATAACTATCACATTCTCCTGTTCTATATAATTTTCCCAAGTCCATTCTCATGATAATTCTGGCATCCTCCATAAGCTTTGATAAACATCAATAAAAATACGTTCTGCATGTTTCAGGCCACTTAGAACATCTTCTCACCCCCAGCTCTATGTTGAATGTTCCTTTTGGCAGATTACCGCTCTCGGAAGTGATTAATAATGTGGAAAATTCTTCTGTAACAGGGAATTAAATGATAATCATCTCACAGGGAGTATTCCGCCTGAGCTTGGGAAGCTTACTGAGTTATTTGACCTGTATGTTCGTCCTCCATGATTTCTAATTTCCGGAGCTTAAGATTTTTATTAAATTTATATACGCAGATTGTGTATAATTCTTCTTAATAATAGTGTTTTAATATGATGTCTCCATATATTATGGTTAATTCCCTCTTTCATTGACTCAGGAATGTTGCCAACAATAATCTCGAAGGGCAGATTCCTGATAATATCAGCTCCTGTACAAATCTCAACAGCCTGTAAGCAGGTTATCATAATTTTTATTTCCTCCTTAGGGAAAGTTGATATCTTGAGTCTCAATGTCATCGTGCAGCAATTTGCATGGGAACAAACTGAATGGGACCATCCCCCCTTCTTTGCAGAGGCTAGAGATAATGGCAAAACTGTAAGTAACATTACTAGATCTCCTTTCGATCATGGTTTGTCATGTCACGGTGCTTCCTTCATTGCTAGAAGAGTCCATGGGAATTCTTTGGTGACGTAATCCTTCCGCCATTTTGATTGCTCCTGTGTAGGAATTTTTCGTCAAACAATCTTAAGGGTTCCATTCCAATTGAGCTTTCCCGAATTGGGTATTTGGATACCCTGTAAGTTTAGAGTTCTTTGTTTTCTTTAATGTCCATGGTCAACACGTTTGGATTGTTGCTTATTTGTACTCCTACGCAGGGATCTTTCCAATAATAAGCTCAGTGGTTCTATCCCTTTTTCTCTTGGTGACTTGGAACATCTGCTAAAGCTGTGAGTGTCGTAAACTATAAAACAACGGTCACATGGAGATGGGAGGTATCATCTGATCTTGTGCTGACTTCAGTGTTTTTCTCTTTGCAGGAATCTGAGCAGAAATCACTTGACAGGATTTATTCCTGCTGAGTTTGGCAATCTGAGAAGCATCATGGATATGTATAAAACCTAAAATCTTAGTTGCCCTAATTTCCTTTTGAAGACTGAGAAATTCCCAAGTCTCTAATTTAAGCCTCTATGTTGCAGAGATCTTTCAAATAATCATCTATCAGGCTTGATCCCTGAAGAACTTAGTCAACTTCAAAGCATATTCTCATTGTACGCATTCACTCCCTTTGATAGGCCTTTGATGGTTTTCATAATATTCCTAAACTGGGATATATTTGGTGCTTGAGATTGCTATTCACAAATAGTTCGTTGTTTGAGCTCATTCATTTGTCTTAGATGCCTATTACCCGACCCAAATATTTGAGAAACATGAATTTCAGATGCTTATCGATGTTCTAAGCTCTTTTTGCATGTTTGTTTTATTCCCCTAGTCAACAGGGATAGACTCACCCAGTGACCTATACCTGTGCCCTAATGCCTTAAAACCCGGTACTATTAGGCAGAAAGCCTTATGGCTACGCATCACTTATGTTCACTGCTGTTTTGCTCAAAACATTTGCTAGCTCACCTTGCAATTGCTATTGTAGTTCTGAGTGGTTCATGTTACCTTTTGTCGTGTTGTCATGTCGGTGTCGGGTGTGATTACTGATTATCATAATTGAGCTCCTCATACTTGGATGGCTTGTGATGTAACTTCTTGGTTAACTTTATTAGGTTTGGGTATTGTATTGTTTTCACACATGAAATGTGGATAATGTTATGCTTAACTTTACAGGAGGCTGGACCATAATAATTTATCTGGAGATGTGATTTCACTGATGAACTCCCCTAGTCTGACTATTCTGTAAGTTTATTGTTGTCCCAATGTTGTCCCCAATGCTGCATAGATTATGATGTACTATATTTTCTTTGATTTTGTAGGAATGTATCGTACAACAACTTGGTTGGGGAAATACCCATGAATGACAATTTCTCCCGCTTTTCACAAGACAGGCAAGCAAACTAGATATTAAGCTTCATGAATGAGTAATTCTGATCATCTCCACTTGCGCACCAGCTTTTTTTTTTTTAATTAATTTTTTCAAATGTTCAATAATTTTGATGGTGCAGTTTTGTTGGGAATCCTAGACTCTGTGGCTATTGGCTAAATTCTCCTTGTGGCAATTCTCACTTGACTGAACGAGGTAAACATGAATCTAAAGCGTGTTTGTGGTAGCTGCTTTGCCAAATACGTGCTTTAACATAAAGAACAATATATGCTTCAGATTTCCAAGAAACAAGGAAAATTTGGTTTCTCACATCTTCTGTTCACCTAAATTTATTTTTCTGAGACCTTAAATATGGAGAATGACCAACCATCCCAGGTAGTGTTTTAGGGTTATATGTTCATTTTAGCTTTCTGATGCATGTTTACATAATACCTGGTTGCATAGGTGATTGTGTATATTTACTATTCATATTTGCAGTTACAATTTCTAAAGCTGCCATACTGGGAATTGCCCTTGGTGCACTTGTTATCCTTCTCATGATTCTGGTGGCAGCATGCCGACCTCAGAATTCTAACCCATTCGTTGATGGATCCTTTGATAAACCAGGTACAGTGCATCTCGAGCAACATACTTGCTTATTGTGTGAAAGAATGGGGATGTTTTCTTTAATGAACTTTAAAAGCTCATGCTTGTGAACTTATCAGTTTTACTTTAGGGAGTGTACTTCTACCATCAGCAGAATTACCTTGATATGTTTGCGTTGCCTCATGAATTGTGTCATTATTATGATAAACAAGCATATGCATTATCACCAAAACGAGATTCTTGGTTGAGACAATGAGCTCTTTTTGAAAACCCTGTGCGATAGTTTTTGCCTGAAGTGAAATCATTGAGCCTGTAATCTTGCATTTAACTCCTATGTTGTTGCTTTATAGCCATCTACTATTCACCACCAAAGCTGGTAATTCTACACATGAACATGGCCCTGCATGTCTACGAGGATATCATGAGGATGACTGAGAATTTAAGTGAGAAGTATATAATTGGTTATGGGGCTTCAAGCACAGTATACAAATGCGTTCTTAAAAATTGCAAGCCGGTCGCCATCAAGAGACTCTTCTCTCAGTATCCACAGTGCTTGAAGGAGTTTGAGACAGAGCTTGAGACTGTCGGAAGCCTTAAGCACCGAAATCTTGTCTGCCTTCAAGGATACTCCCTGTCCCCTTCTGGCAACCTTCTCTTTTACGATTACATGGAAAATGGCAGCCTCTGGGATCTTCTCCATGGTGAGTAAAGTTTCTCTTTAATGACTTGGATGTCCTGCTCAAGAGCCTCTTAGGTGAATGCACGTGTCAAAACTTTTTCCCATCATACGTGAGAACTAGATTGAGCGAGCGTGAAAGAGTGAAAATCTGAAGTGGCTTTTATTATACTCATTTCACTCCTGCTAAATTTTCTTCTGTTCATGTATATCGAAATCATCTAAAGTAAACTGGTCTTAGTTTTTTATTATATCAGGATTCTTCTGACCAAAGATCTTTACAAATTAATGATTTCTGTAGGCCCTGCAAAGAAAAAGAAGCTTGACTGGGACGCTCGTCTCAAGATAGCACTTGGTGCCGCTGAGGGGCTTGCATATCTTCACCATGATTGTAGTCCGCGTATCATCCACAGGGACGTGAAATCGTCAAACATTCTACTCGATAAGGAATTTGAGGCGCATCTCACTGATTTTGGGATTGCAAAGAGCCTGTGCACAACGAAATCCCATACTTCTACATACATAATGGGGACCATTGGCTACATAGACCCAGAATATGCCCGCACTTCTCACCTCACAGAGAAGTCAGATGTCTACAGCTATGGAGTTGTTTTACTGGAGTTGCTGACTGGCAGGAAAGCAGTGGACAATGAATCCAATCTCCATCACCTGGTTCGTCTTTCGTCCAAAATCCTTGAATGCCTCCCCTTTTTCTTTTAGTTCATAACTCTTACATGAACGAGACTGTTGCGAGTAGTGGCTAGCCGAATCTTGGGCAATTGCATAATATCGGCAGTTCACTTGCTCAACTAAAAATAATTTCAGATCTGGTCATGGTATCAAACATGTTCTTTGCACGCTCTGTGAGGAAAGGCAAGGTTGTCATTCCCTGGTTAGAATTCTAGGGCTCTGCATGTTTGGTCGATCTTTGCAGTTTTTCGTTCACAATAATGACTACTTGCATAATGCAAAATAAGTACATCTCGAGATTTCTCTTATATAAATTGCTCTGGATTCTCATTAGATCTTATCCAAAACTGCAAGCGATTCGGTAATGGAAACGGTTGATCCCGATGTCACTGCCACATGTAAAGATCTCGGAGCGGTGAAGAAGGTTTTCCAACTTGCTCTCTTGTGCACTAAGAGGCAACCATCGGAACGTCCTACCATG
The DNA here is from genome assembly GCA_014182365.1 of Eucalyptus tenuipes. Classification (NCBI taxonomy): domain Eukaryota; kingdom Viridiplantae; phylum Streptophyta; class Magnoliopsida; order Myrtales; family Myrtaceae; genus Eucalyptus; species Eucalyptus tenuipes. The sequence continues at coordinate 5,007,874 of CM024539.1, forward strand.
CACGAAGTGGCTAGAGTCCTCGGAAGCCTGTTGCCGTCCACAGCCCCACCGAAGCCGTTGTCTGCAGTAGGGTCCGCTCCGCTCCCAGGCACAAAGATCGCCACTTACATGGACGAGTATGCAAATTTGAAGACTCCGCACTTGGTAAATTGCTCAGCCATGAGCACCTCGGATGCCCAACTCTTCCGTAAATTTGGCGAGGTGATCTCTCAGAACAGCGATCTGGACCCTGAAAAGTCGGCTTAAGAAGGATGGGTAGGCTTTTAGGTGGGATGGAGGCAAAGACGGGAAAATGTGTATAATATGTGGAACTCGACATTCTCTTGTTAGCAAGCTAGTTTTAGTACTTATCTAGTTAGTATCAGCTTTCTAGCTGAATTGGAAAAAGGTTGAACAAACTCACTGATACTGATAGGTCAAATGGGGTGGTGCCCCGATTCTTACCATAAGCGTTGCGCTGTGTGTAAGTACATGATATACTAATTTTTGCACACATGGTGGACTGCCATCGCCTCTGTCGGGTCCCCGTGTGGCACTGGAATATGTCCAGCGATACTGTCAAGCGAGCCATAGATGTAATCAGCTCTGCCGAGGGCACTGTATGTTGTGTACTCTTTGTTCTGATGGTAGAAAGTACCAATGAATGGATGCAGTGGAAAATAGATCAAAGATCATTTGCCAAATGATTTTCATACATAGTGCAATACACAACATCTAAATCTGGTTAGAACTACCGACCGAAGGTAAACCCCGGTTGTACTACCTCAAGAATCCTCCATTCCAAATTCAACAGTAAAAGCCTTAGGGTCTGATTCAGCAGAACACACACGGACATCTCAAATGGGCTACTACCTTTTCTTTGATGCAAGTGAACTTATATAATCAGACCACACACGGACATCTCAAATGGGCTACTACCTTTTCTTTGATGCAAGTGAACTTATATACATACTACCAGTCCATCGTCCCGCAAAATACTTGGGCAATGGCTTTGAACCTCAGATGTGGCTTTTGCCCTGCCCGCTTCGTGGTTTTGCAACGTCCTGATATCCTCGTAGAGAAATAAATTACTTAGTACAAGTGGAAGATGTATCCAAAACCTGAATATAAACCATACACCCCCCGAACGCAAATGAACCTTGTGGGTACGAAACCCAACTGAGCCGAGCACGATCTACATATCTCTAGCTAAATCCTCGGGGTCAGCTTTTTCAGTCATTGAGTCAGAAAGGACCACCAGGCTCGATGGGCTCGAACACTGCTGCAGATCAGCCAAGGAGTATGACCGCCAAGACGAAAGATTCTGTTGAGGACAAGCTATCTGGTTATGAGAACCCTTTCTACGTGGATGAAGAGGCGGAAGATGAGGAGGAGATCGTGATGCTGAGCTCGTACTAGAGTCTTCACTCGCGGAACTAAAACTCTCTGAGTTGCACATAGCATTAATCTTCAAGACCAATGCGCTGTTGCTCGAGGTGAGCGGTCTTCTCTTAGATATCCCCGCTGTGTAGCTTCTCAGGGGGAAATTGCGGCTTCTGTCCAACATGTGACCTGCGAGGATATTTCTGCGCATTCTGGTGCAAGGATTTTCCGGTTTCACGATCTCTTTAACAGATGAAGAAGCAGAAGCATCTGCTAAGCTCGTAAAAGATTTCGACTTGCCATCATAGAACTTCGATATGCCCCTCCTGCAAATATTCAAAAGCAACCATAATCAATGGCACATAAAGGACAGTATATCTTCACTGATAGTGAAGGACATTTCAACTCAAACCAAACATTTCCCCGTGTTTGAGAAAATCGACTCAAGTCGAATTTTTTTTTCAGGTAAAGCAATCATTTTGACATCAAGCATGCAAAAGCAGTCCCTTATCTCAGCTCTAACCTAGCAAATCTAACCATTAATTAACTCCAACTCCAACCTTTATGAGTAAAAGAGCAACCAAATCTGATAATCCCATGACAAGTGGAATTTCAAAGACATTCAACAGATCATGAAACAACATCATAATGCTACCTCCGGACACAAGACTTCAAGGCAAGCGATCACATTGTCCTGACTTAGTGTTCTTTCCCAGAAAATCTCAAACCCTAGTTCATGCAACGACCGTCGACCGATCGAAATATGCTTCAATCAGATGAAATTGAAGCATCACAACACGGGTATCTCCCTAGGATCACGCATCAACGAGCATCCAGTCCATAGATTGATCAACAACCTTTCTAAATACAACAAAAAATCAAACAGAGCCAGGGACAATCCACGAAACATCCTTCCAAAGACCACCGACACAAGAGTCTCAACAACCATGAGACTCGGAGCACAAATCGATCTAGACCCCCAAACCCATCCTCGAGTAAAAAGCCCCAGTAAGAGAGAACCCCTAAAGATACCAAATTTAAACTCGCGAGCTCGATCCAATTACCTCATAGGCAGGACCTCCTCCAACGCGTCCATCATCTCCAGCGGCCCCTTGTACGAGCTCTGCACCTCGTTCTCCTCGCCGTCATCCCCTCCCGACGACCGGTTCCCGGTGTCGTCGTCGCTGTTCTTCCCGATCGAGGACGACGCCGACGCGGAGTCCAGCTCCGGCGGATCGAAGATCAAGGTCCTGGCAGCGCCGATCGAGAACCCGGCCGGCTCGATTTCGTCCACCCTCCGCCCACCCTGCAGCGCGCACGGCATGGCTGGCCCCCCTCCCCAAACGGCGGCGGCGGCGACTCGCGCACCCACAAACCTCCCCGATTCAAGAATCACCACCGCACGCACGGCCGGCGGACCCCGGCGGACCTTCCGATGCTTCGCCGGCGGACGGAAACGGCCGAAAACGGCGACCGGACTGATCGAATCGGATCGTCTCTTCTTCTTCGTTCTCGCTGGAGCAAGCGCTGGAGCAAGCGAAATGAAGCAGCGACAGAGACGAGAGGCCGAAGATCATCGAGGGTTCCGCTATATATTTCGGCTGATTTCCGGATTTAATCTTTTTTTTTTCGGTTTTTTATTTTTTATTTTTTTTTAAAGGAAGTGGGGACAAGAGAGGATAGAGATTAGAAGGAATTGTTCTTATCCTTATCCGTTGTCAGAATATTACAACATCATTTTCGACAATAATAATAACAACAATAATAACAATTCCGAGCTTCTTTTTTTTTTAAACAATGAATTTACCCAAATTACTGAGCAGGTACCTAAGTAATTCCGAGCTGCTTTTTTTTTTTTTTTTTCCTGAAATAATGAGTTTAACCGAATTACCGAACAGTTACGTAAATAATTCGCCTCGGGTTTCTAGAAATATCCAGACAAAGTCTATCCAGCTCTGTATTATAACCGTTATCCAATGCATTTTCCCCTGGATTAATGAACATTTATTTCTGAATTTCCCCTTCCACGGTTTAGTTATAAAATTATCGGATTTTTATGCGCCGTTCTACCTGAAAAATTTAAAATTTCAAAAAAGCATTGCGCCTTTTCTTTAGAAAAGAAATGCGCGATGGGTCCTGGGAATTCGTACGGAATGAATGAGAATTGGAGAAGGAAAAAAGGCAACTCGAGGAGCCAACTTTGAAAGCAATTTGAATGGAGATATTGCTGCCCTATTAATTAATTTTCGTGGCGAATGATTGTTTAATTACGATATATTCTTAATTTATCCGATTATCTGCTTTATCGGTTACTTTATCGACGCTGGCCCTTGGTGGGCGTTGGAAATTCCTTTCATTACGGAAGATGCTCGCACCAATCCATCGATTAATAAATAAATTTAACAAAGGTTAAATTAAAAATTCGGCCTCGAATTTTAAAGAAAAAATGTCACAAACAATTTTTAAACTTTTGATATGTATTTAATATTGTATAAAAATAACTATTTATACATTGAGCTAATATTCAATGAGAGCATGGAACAAATTAAAATAATTTTCAGAAATAATAATGAATGAATTAAAAATTTAGAGATTGAGATTATATATTTGATCAAAATTTATGGACCGTTTATTTCATTATCCCACTTTCGTAGCCGGGGGAGACCACGGGGGCCCGCGGTGCACCGCGACGCAGCCGATCCCAGCCACGGGCCGAAGCGAAAAAGCGGAGACGATGGAAAGGTATATTCCTTACCCGGGGACAGCGGGGGCAGCTGCCCGGCCCTGCCCGGGGGAGGGAGGGGGCGGACGCTGACCGCGTCGGGGCACGCGACGGTTGTGGGAAATTTTGTTTCTCTTTTTCTTATCCTCGGATTTGGTCGGTCGGGAGAGGGATGTGCCCGATGACGTGGCGCCTGTGGCTCTCCGGCTTCGAGCACGAGCGGAGGCTTATCCACAACGACGCGGATAGCAGGGGGGGGATGGGATGGTGGGGCCCGCGCGCGCGCACAACAGCGCACCAGCCTTTTTGGATAAACATCTTTTTTCCCTTTTTCTTTTTTTTTTTTTCTCCCTCAAAGCGCGCGCTCGTTGTTTTGCATCGAAATCTGGTGGCTCCTCCTCCGTATGCGCCTACAAAACGCGACCGAAAGGATAGACCTAACTTCACAACGTCTCGATGTTGTAAATGCTCGCCGTGGAAAAAAGGGCTGCCCAGCCGTAAGTTCGCGGCGCAGGGCTATAATTTTTAGTATGAATCACGTGAAAAGTCCTACGCCGCAATAAACTTACATTTCATTAATTATAATTAAATTTTTCAGTCAAATTATTGAATTTAATAACGAGCATCGTTTTGTAACTCTACTCTCTATTTTGTAAGTTATATGATAGTTTATGATTTTTTGTGATATTAATCCAATTTGACGGAAACTAATGAGGGTATATTTATTACAAATATACCAAACTTGTAGTTTTTTTGTAATAAGATAAGAATATAATTTGAATTTATAAGGTTGAGTGAATTTATCGCAGATGTATTGATTTGAGTTTTTTGTGGTAACAAAATTAGTTTTGGAAAATTCATCATGGGTATTATCGGTTTAAGTTTTTTCATGAATATTAATCTTAATTTATATGTTGGATGATGCATAATTTCGAAAATCCGACAGGGGTGGTGGCTTCCTAAAATTCGTTAGAAGTTGTCGTTGCTTTGAAGCGACTCCAATTTGTCGTTGCCAAGCAACCTTATGAAAAACGGGACACCTCCTTTTTCCAACAATATTTGCCAAATCGAGGAAGTGGAACGAGAGGGCCCGTCACTATTCCATGTTTTGCGCCATTCGCGATTTTGATTTGTTAGCCCCTTTTCTTTTTCTTAGGTGTGAAAACGAGGCCAGGAGGCGGCCCAAGATGTTTGACGTGTTTCCGAGATCGGCAAAGAAGCCCCATTACACATCTCACCACATGTGTATCCTATGGTTGTCGGCTACAAGGTAGGGGATGAGTATGATTTCAAGATAAAACCTACAACTAGAGAACCGGATGGAGGAAACTTGTTCGGTTTCAAATTTCAAGGTATAACAAATTTTGTGCTTTTCTTGATCCATGTCTTCTTGCGATTCTATGGTATTCGAACTACTAGTTTGAGCTTTTGTTTTATAACTTAAGCTTTTACATTGTTAACATCTCATATTTTTCGTGTTTTTAAATATAAATTATAATAAGTGAATTGTAACCACAAGTGGTGATAATTAAAGATGATAATTCACCACAATCGTTCAATTAATAATATAGGTAGAACCTAAGTAGATCTTGAAACTAACTCTGGAACTTACGATATAGTAGGCTCTAAGGTATGTAGAGTAAATTTCGGATTCCGAAAATTGAGGAACTTGTTCAAATGAGTATGTTCTAGGTGGACCTTCTCGCCGAAACTCTTGCATGGGCTTCCATGATTTGTCCTTTTGAAATATAGGAACAACGAGCGCCACGGATACATTCCTTATAATAACGCACTAGTGGCTAGGCATGCTGTGCCCCCAATTGGTGCAGTATGTTTTTCTTGCCCCGTGTCTGACAATATTCTCTAGTTGTTTTACATTCTCATGATCTCGAAATTAGGATTAAGATGAAGCCTTTTATGGACTTGCTTAGTCCGAGCAATTTTGATCATTAGCCCTTTTCTTTTTTGTTAGGTGCAAAACAAGGCCTGGGGCCCCAAGAGGTTTGAAAGGTTTCCAGGACCGGCGAAGAAGAGCTATAACAACACATCTCGCGGCGCCAGGAATTGTGAGGATCTGGTGGGTTGAATTCGAACGGAGACGTGGGCTTGCAATTTGTCCAAGAAGAGATCATTCCGCAAGCCCATATGTGACCGTGCATGCGTCTAGGATTTTTTTTTTTAATTGGGTGACGACAAATTATATGAAAATGTAATGACTCGAATAATAAATCTTAAACTTTGATACATCTCAACCACGAGAACAACTTCATTTCCACAAATCAATTGCTGAGGCTAGTTAGGAGAAGGGAAAATTATCAAAAAAAATTATAAACTTTTTGTATTTGTGTCAATTGAGCTTATGCGATTAATTTAAGTTGGAAACCGTTGACCAAAAAAAAAAAGTTGGCATGGATGCTGACCAACTTACCTACGCAGAGCAAACGGTGCTTAAGTGCATAATTTTTAATAAATATTTTAATATTTTTGAAAATTTTTCTCTCTCTCTATTTTTCCTTCCCTTCCTTCTTCCTCGCCCAGACCATCACGAGGCGTGGTTGTAGGCAAAGGTAGCCATGGCTTTGCTAGCCGTGGACAAGGTCACCTTCACTTATAGCTAGTACGACCATGGTGAGGCTACCCTCGCCTAGATTAGGGCGAGGCCATAGTGGCTGCAAGCGAGGCCACCTCACCTAGATCTAGGTAAGGGCTTCATGGCCCTTGCCTAGTGGCTAGTGAGCTCTAGTGACCCTCATTGGCCACAGCTCGCCTTACACAATGGGAAACAAAAGAAAGAAATAAAAAGAATAAAATAAAAATATTAATGGATATTAACATCTCCATGTCATAAATGCTCACTATAAAAAGTTGCATAACTTATATATCTGTGATAAATTTGCTCTTTATTAATTTTTAGTTAAATTTTATGGTTAAATTATTGAGTTCAATGATATGTGACAATTGATGGGTATATTAGTCTGGGGCTTTACCTTTTGCGTTGTCACATGTGTAATCATTTGTGGTTTTTTGTGATATTAATTAAATTTGACAGAAACTAACTGGGGATATATTTATCACGAATGTAGCAATTTGTAGTTTTTTATTGTAAAAAAATTAGTTTGAGGTAAGGTAACAATAGAAATGGAATTTATAACGTTGAGTGAATTTGTCACAAGTGTACCGATTTGGCGCTTTTTTCATTGTCAAAAAAATTATTTTTGGAAAATTCATCATGAGCATTACTAGTTTGAGATTTTTTATGGATATTAATCCTAATTTTTATGTAGGACGCTACAAAATTTCGAAAATCCTACAGGGTTGGTGGCTTCCTAAAATTCGTTAGGACTTGCCGTTGCTTTGAAGAGACTATAGTATGAGACGCTCGTGAAGCGTTAGCCAAGCAACCTTATGAAAATTGCAACACCCCCATTTTCCACCGATATTGCCAAATCGAGGAGGTGGAACGAGAGGGCCCGTCACTATTCCTTGTTTTGCACCTTTTGCGATTTTGATTTATTAGCCCCCTTTTCTTTTTCTTAGGTGTGAAAACGAGGCCAGGAGGAGGCCCAAGAGGTTTGAAAGGGTTTCCAAGATCGGCAAAGAAGCCCAATAACAACACATCTCACCGCATGTGTAACATATGGTTGTTGGTTACAAGGTAAGAGTGAGCATGATTCTAAGATAAAATATAAAATCTACGAATGTGACCGGTCTTGAGAATTGGAACGGTGGGAACCTATTTGGTAAACCTATTTCGAGTTCCCCTATCCGTTTCTAAGTTCCAAGGTATGTAGGTAAGTTCTAGATTCTAAAAATTGGGCAACTTATAACTTAGAACCCGATTTTTTTTTTTTGTATTTTTCTTGATCTACGTTTTTACGTGATCCTGCAATCTTCCATGACTTTCTTCGATAAGTGTGTGATTTGAAATTACTAGTTTGAACATCCATTTTATGACCGAGATTTTTACTTTATTAATATTTTATATTTTTCGTGCGTCTATATATAAGTTATGGTCTTTTAATCAAAGTTCACGAAAATGAAAGTTAGGGTATAACTTATACGCCAAGTTCAGAAATTGTTAATCACTTTTTAAAGTTCATGAAAATGAAAGTCGACGGATAACTCCAAGTTGAAGTCAACGTTTATGACTTGTCGAATGATCATCACTTTCTTCATCTTTAGAGCTAATATGATATTCTTTTTATATTGGGATGAAGTGCGATGAAAATCTTAACACTTAATACGAAAGTACAATTAATTCTTGAAACTTACAAAAGTATAATCAAGTTCTACAACCGAGTCCTTCTGTTAAGTCTACCCAATCTGGCTAACGGAAAATGTTAGCATAATTTTTTTTTTAATATTTCCTCTCCGTGACTAAAATATGAAACATGAGACAAAAAAGATATCAATCTGACTTTTAATACATATTTTATTTAAACTAAATTAAAACCCTAATTCCGCTAGCAGCCACAAGATGAACGTCGACTCATCTTGTTCCATGAAATCAAATTGTCCATGAGCAGCTAAGTCCTCATGAGGGACAGAAGCGACCTCTGCGAGTCACCAACTATAGGCGAATCCCCGGTCTGCTCTCTCGGCATCGGTCCCCATGGGCGCTTCTCGGATTCGAAAGCCCTGAGACATATGGAGAGATTTCGAACTGGACAGGCTCCATTTGAGTCAGCTCGTGGACGATGTTGTATCGTACGCTGAACCACAAAATCAACACAAACGAAGCATCCTCCCGCCAATTTGTTTAAAGAAAATGAAAAACCCAAGAAGAGAATAAAAGAAACTATTCCTCTATCTACCAGCGTTCGTCCTATGAGAGAATTAATAAAACAAGTCCTTTTTGTGTCACTTGTCTTGAAGCAACACAGAGCATCAAAATTGATAAAAGAAAATAGGACAAATGAAAATGGGGTTTACGAATATTACGGTATTTAGATTACCGTGAGAATAACAACTTGTTGTGAGTTATTTATTCTTGAAGGAGTTGACCCACAATAATTTATAATTATTTGTTATTTGACCTTTTGTGGTCTAACACAAACTAATTTTCATGATAGATTAAAAACTATCGGCCAATCATTTTTCAATGAAAATATAGGCTACCTAGGATAGTGCAACAAATTGTCATAAAAAAAGAGCATATAATGTAGTGAAGATGCAATTAAAAGGGAGAATAAGTGCTGCCAAAACAACATGGCCTAGAAACGGAAATCGAAAGTCTTAGTGTTTTATTTGATAGAGCCATGTCAAACGGTTGGGGTTTTGAGTGCAAGAAAATTTGGGTTGGAGATCGCAATCTTGTGGGCATCCTCTCTATTTTCTGGCTGGTTTGGAAAAAGCAAAGAAAGCAAGCCTTTGAAGGAGAGAAGTCTTCAACCCTTGCAATTTTTCATGGCTGGTGCAAAACTAACGATTTTAGCGTAATGGGATTACAGGCAGATGCAAATGCATTGGTTGCTAATTTATGCTTTCTCTCTGATTAAGCTCTTTTGAATCTTGACCTCCTTTCTCTTTATCAATGAAAATGAGCTTTCTTGCAATAGGCCCTACAGAACCATACACACTATCCTCCTTATCTAGCACCATATCCTCAGCAAAAGGCTCAGATTCAGAAGCTTCTCGCATCGTCTAGCCCCGTTCTAATCCGAACTGCTTCCGCCTAGTTGTGGTGCCATCACAGGCATGGCTGCTCCAAGGTTTTATCTTCCCCACATTTTTTGGAGTCTCGAAATATATTAGAAAAGGATAGATTTCATTTAGTCGTTGGATTAGATTTGAATTCAATGGTGGGGGTGGGGTTCCTTTTCGACAAAAAACTGGTGCATAGACATCCATCTTAAACATTGCTTTCCCACTCTGTTTTTTTTTTTCTTTCTCAACTGACCAGGATGCTCTGGTTTCTAACGTCTTGTACGCCAATGCCAGCACCGGACTCTGAATTCACACCTCAATTTATATTTTAAGGGAGCCTGATGTGGTCTGCGCATTCATCTCTCTCTTTAGAGCCCAAGGTCAAAGGTATTGGAGAAGGGCGGACTCATCTAGAATTTTGTTAACTGCAGAGCGTCCTCCTAGGATCTGAATTAGGCTGGAAATTCCCCGAACAAGCCTCCTTCCACTCCAATTTGGCTGTAGTCTCTTGCCCAACTCGACCATGATGTGTTTCCCAGAGGAAGATTCGCTACATTGGGTAGGCACGTGAAGCCGCGCTTACTTTCTTTTCTAGTGTTTCCCATCGAAATTATGTGCAGCCAGCAGTTTACAACGACTAAAAAGAAAGACAAACAAAGGGAAATTTCCCAAACAGAACCGTGTTTCACAGTGGCGATACTTTCAGAGCTGCTTCTGACGATCTCTTTAGCTGCAGAGGCGAATTTGCTAAACAGATCCACCATGTTCAAGTAAACGTAAGCAATTCAAGATGGCGAAGCAGGTAACGCTAAATTTGATTAGCAACCAGAATTTTATTTTTATGTAAGGTTAAATTCAGATTCTATTTCCAGGCAATACTCATCCTGTCCAAAACATTGAGAACCGGAACTATCCCCATTTTCAATAGGCAGATTAGCGCCTTCACTTGTGACTTTAGTTTCCGAATGAATGTAAAAGAAAAAAAAAATTCAGCTTTAGGGGACCAGCTTTCTATGGTCTAGTCGTTTAAAAAGGTACAAAATTTTCCGTTTGTTAGTAGATGTCTGACTTAGTTGATAGATATTTAATACTGGTAGAAAGAGTACGACCAACAATTCAAATATCTAGTCATCCATTAGAATATTATCGCCACTACAAGAAATTTCTTGACTTTCAAATGAAATAGTAAATTACCAACTCCTCTGAAATTTTGCCTTGGTCGTAGGTAAATCACCAGCACTAGAATAAATTACTATTTCAAATCAATGTTGGTAAATGTATTATAGTATTAGTATATTACATAAGACACTTGTATAATTTCAAAGGAGTTGGTAAAATCCTGAAAATGTCGATATTTTCCAAGAAGTTGATAATTTACAATTTTTTCAGGATGCTAAACTACTTGTAGTGCTGGTAGTTTATAGACCGAGCTTGTAAAACTTGAAAAGACTTTTCAATGGACTAAACAATTAGGGGATTGGTCAATTCATAGTGGTATACTACCAAAAAAACACTTGCGAAATTTCAAAGAAGTTCATTAGTTACTATTTTAGTGGAATATTAGTATGTTTATTAAATTGTGGGTAAATCACCAATGATACTTGTAGAATTTCCGAGGACGTAGGAATTTAGTTCTTTGTTTGGTCATTCGTAAAATCCTTGCCAAAAAATTATTGACCACAATTGTTTAACAAGAAGAATGGAAAATTACCTACAACTTTAAAATTCAACCAAGGGGGAAATTTTATGGTTTTGAATCCGTTTGCCTGTTTCCCTAATAGTTCCTTGATGATCCAAGAATTGGAGCCCCGTCGAATGTTGAGGCCCATTTAAATCTGTTCGAACCAGCACTCATTAACAAGGAAAAGAAGTCGAGTAGAAATCATATTTAGGCTGAAGAGAGAGAGAGAGAGAGAGAGTAGAAAGCATAGTTTGGCCAAGAAGATACAACAGAAAGAGTGGTGTTTTGAGATATAGACGTCACATAATGCTAATTACATTACCTGAATAAGCAAACTCATGGAAGGGAAGAGATCACACGAGTACAAGTTCTAAGTACTCCCGAAATGGAGAACTAAAGGCAGGGGAGAGAGCATGAGATTGTTCATTTCTTATGCACTTCTTGACATTCTCAGTCTCTTCAACTTGGCTACCTTCATTACTATAGCCACATATGCCTTGTCTACTACTTGATCTGCAAAGTTGAAATATGCACGTCTCCAATCCTTCTTGAACAACAAAACTCCGAAAGAGCCCCATAACCCAATTGCAAATCCAAGCATTACGACCGCATAGAACAATGCCCTATCAAGCTTATCCTCTTCATGTGTATCTTCAAGGTAAAGGATTTTCTGTGGTTGAGGCGTTTCAGCACTAAGGCATTTATTTCTCAAAAGATTACCGCAGAGTAGTGGATTGCCAGCATAAATGGAAGGATCGTCGAGTGTTTGGATTTGATTCCCTTTTGGAATTTGCCCTGTAAGGTCGTTTTGCGACAGGTTGAGGTGTTCTAGGGATGTTAACGCTGAAATGCCCTGTGAAATTATCCCTGAGAGATGGTTGTTTGAGAGATCAAGAGACTCAAGCGACATCATATTCCCAATGCCAATGGGAATATTTCCGTGAAGATGGTTGTGAGACAAGTTCAAGCCATGCAATCCTGAGAGGAAAGAAAGTTCTTCAGGGATTGACCCGCTCAAAAAGTTGCTAGAGAGATCCAAATTGACCACAAGTTGCGGATCAATTTTGGTGTACTCATTATATCTCCCCTTCAAGATCTCAATCACTTGCTCTCGATCCCAATCCGGATCATCGTCTCCAAATGTGAAGGAAATTATATCTTGTATGGGAGCAATGGCCACAAATCCAAATGCATTGCCTTGATTCAAGTTGATCATGCTGCTCATATTGCCAAGACAATGTGGGATTGTTCCCATCAAATTGTTCACTGCCATGTCTAATATTTGCAATCTTGATAGTGAGCAGAGTTGCGAAGGGATGCTACCGACAAACCTATTCTCTCGTAGCCTTAGGATCAACAAGGACGAAAAGCTTTCGTCAAACCATGTTGGAATGCTTCCAGAGAAGTTATTCTCTCCAAGGTCTAAAATTACCAGATTTGTGCAATAATCTAAAGCTTGAGGAAGCTCCCCATTGAGATGGTTTCCGTTCAAGTGAAGGGTGGTAAGGTGGGGCAATGATCCAAGTGAGCTAGGAATTACTCCGGACAACTTATTGAATGACAAGGTCAAGAATAATAAAGAACCCTTCCAACAGTCTGGAATACTACCAGATAGTTTATTATTGGCAAGATTTAAATCAAACAACTCCATGTCACATAATGATAACGGTAGAGTACCATTAATTTGGTTATCATTGAGATACAAAGTATATACTTTGTACATAATATCGATATCTGTTGGAAGAGATCCAAAGATCAAGTTGTGGGAGAGATCTAAAGAGGAACAGTTAATAGACATGTTGGGCAAGGGCCCGGTAATCTGATTGTAAGATAGATCGAGTGAGGAAAACATCAAGTTGGCTAACCATTCTGGCAGGGGTCCAGTAATTTGATTGTAAGATAGATCGAGATTAGAAAACGTCAAGTTGGTTGACCATTGTGACAAGGGCCCAGTAATATGATTGTAAGATAAATCGAGCTCAAAAAATGTCAAGTTGCGTGACCATTTTGGCAAGGGCTCAGTAATCTGATTGTAAGATAGATCGAGCCCAAACAAGGTCAAGTTGGCTAACCATTTCGGCAAGGGCCCAAAAAGTGAAGCATTGGCGAGTTTGATTTCATGGGCTTCCACTTGTGTCCTAATCCATTGGGGAAATTTAGTTCTGAATTTACAAGAGTTCATATAAATAAATACCAGTTGGAAAGGGGGTATCCAGCTGGGTTTTGCCTCAAAACTCAAGTTGTTATTGTCGCCAATGTACAACTCCTTGAGCCTTGACGAATTAGAAAAATGGCTTTCGGTAATCACGCCTTCTAAATGATTACCGTCAAAATATAAGTATTGCAAAGCCCCCAATTTCCCTAATGACTCAGGAATCTGCCCCGCCAATTGATTATAAGAAAGATCTAACGACTTCAATGATGACAACCGACCCATTGATAGTGAAATGGCCCCATTCAATCCATTCATTGAAAGATCTAGTGTTTCCAAGTTTGACAATAATCCAATGACACTAGGGATTGGACCAGAGAAGAAATTGTTGGAAAGCAGAATATGTTTTAAGTTTGTGAAGTGCACCAACCACTTGGGCAAAGCACCCTTAAGATTATTTGAACATATCTCTAGACACTCTAGGCCATTCTCGATGAGTCCCGATGAATTTCCTTACGTTGTTGAATTCTCTTCTCTGATTTGGTTTCCACACAAATGCAATGACTTGAGGTATCGACTGTTCTTTAAGAACGAGAATAAGCCTCCTTCAATGCTGTCAAAATCATTTCTCTCTAGATTAAGATGAACAAGGCTTGTAGATGTGTCAAACAGCATGGGAATTGATGAGTTGAAATAGTTAAATGAAAGATCAAGATGCTGGAGAGAAGTCATGTTTTGAAATAAAGTGCTTGGGATGGGACCTTTGAAAAGATTCATCGAAAGATCGAGGTATTGAAGATGAACAAGAGAAGTAGAATTGCCCAAGTGATCATTTAAGAGATGAAAATCATGTAGTCCACAACTTGATAATCTCAAATGTGATAAAGCTGGGAGCGTGCTAATCACTTGCATGAAGAGTCTTTCATTCGCAATCTTTGAGTCACTCATGTCAAGGTACTTTAGTGATCGAAGATAAGAAACCCACAAGGTATCCTTCACAACCAAACCTCCGTCGTAATCATGAAAATCAAGGACTTCCAACTTGGTGAGATTTCCCAATTGTCGAGGAACCATTCCATGGAAGTTAGCATTCGAGAGATTGAGGTACCTCAATTGTTTCATTGAACCGAGAAATTTAGGAATTCTTCTATGATTGAAATCAATCTTGCTTAAGTCCAAATGGTTCAAGTATCTCAAGTGGAGCAAAGAAGAGTTCAACTCACCAGACAGGAAGAGCTTCGGTCCCATGAGAAAATGATAAATAGTGTCGTCTTTTCTTGGTTGGGGTAATAATTGGAGCTTGATGACATGACCATATACTTCATCACAAATGACTCCTTCCCATCTGCAGCAATCTTTTCCTTTCCATGGAGAAAGCAAGTTGGATGGATCTAAGAGGCTTTGTCGAAGCTGGAGCAGAGCCTCTCTTTCTTTCTCTCTGCAAATGGACGTTGAATAGTTACAGAAGCACACACATGAATTATCTAAAATAAGTAATAGAGTTACTAGTGTGAACACTTGGGAACAAGAACTCCCCATGAGCAATGAGGGAGAGGATGAATTTATGTTTCAAAGTGAAGGGTGTAAGGGTCCTCTAATCAAATCTAGGTCATTTATAGAGAAGGGAAGGAGAGATTTCTCTTTTAATGTGACAACTTGTGGTTACATGCATGCACCTTATGTGTATGCATATATATCATGGATATGCATCGCATTTAAGGTCCACGCATCATAGTTGTCATCAGGGAGAAAAGACACATCCATCCATTCTTGGAGTTGGAGCTTGTAAATTGATAAGCAAACCCCATCTAGACGAGAAGTCCACGTCAACTTGGAAGCAAAAGCAGTGCCATTACGGAGAATGTGGACAAGTTTGTCCAGTTTTCTGCAGTGCTAGTCTTGGATCAAGTCAAGTCTTTTGGGTCCTGTGTCATTATTCATATTGAGGTCATTTCTCGATCTACATTGTGTGTTTTTATTTTAAGTAAATCACTAACTTTGAAATAACAATGGTTGTGTACCATTCATCATGATATCACAGAGACATAGTAGAAGAGGTATAGTCAAGTTGTCGGAGAGATCTTAATTGGAACCGTTAAAAGGTATATATATTGGGTAAAGGCGTAGTAATTTGAGTGTGAGACAAATCAAGCCACAAAGTTCACATGTTAGTCAACCATATAGGCAAAGCCCCCAAAATGGAGGCATTTCTTAGAGAGATGCCATGGTCCTTCACTCTCGTTTGTATTCATTGTGGAAATGTCGATCCAGTTGGGATTTGCCCTAAAAGTCGAGTAATTATTGCTAATATCCAAATATTATAGGCTAGACTTAGGTTATCTGCAGTGTGGATTGCTTGTGTACGAGGAGCAAAATATGGGAACGCCGAAAGTCATTTGTGCTAACGATAGTGGTAGGCTTCTTTTTATCATGTAATTAGGATAAGACATGACTTTGTAGTCACAATAAAGATAATATAGGCAATATAATGTGTTTCTCATGTCTCATGTAGAATTACTATTTCGAGTTATGTTTTCAATTACAAAAAATATCAGCATGAAAAATATATTTCGAATAAGTAACAAAGATTAATGTATTGGAATATCCGGAATTCTCATTTTAGTATATGAGTGTATTCTTATCTCTAGGATATCCCGTGCAATTGGAATTTATGTGCCATGTGAGAGACAAATGCATGCTTATAAAATATTTAATAATTGTGAGGAATTTGATCTATCGCTTAGTTTTCAATTGCAAAAAACAGAGAGTTCACATGGTCCTCTCAATTAAAGCCCGTGTATGACTCCAAGTCGAGTCAATGTTTACCCCTTTTTAAAGTTCATGAAAATGAAAATCCACTAATGACTCCAAGTCGAAGTCGACGTTATGACATTTCATAATAATTGCTTCCTCCATCTTTAGAGCTAGTTCAGTATTCTTTTTATTTTTGCTTTTGCAACGTAGTAAGTCCGGTAGAGCACTTGCCTTTGCCCATTGCTATAAGCCGATAAAATCGACTCATGCCATTTCATTTTCCTCCAGGCGAATCAGTGTCATGTCGATTTGGTTCCATTTATTTATTTATTTATTTTATAAGTAAATATCGTGTGTTCGCAAACTCCAGCAACTGTGGACAGACAAACAGTTTTACTACCCTAAACATTTATGCAAAAGCTTCATTTGAGCCAATAATGTCTCAAGACCCAGCACAAGGCTTATGTGACAATCCCCCCTTTTTTCTTTGTAAAAAAAGATCGAATCTAGATATACGAGAGACTTTTTCAATAACATGAAATTAATGAATTAGTCAATCGAAACATAGAAGCAAGTTACAAAAACTTTTTAACTTTCGTGGTTGTTGAGAGAGCTTGAAATTGTGCCTACTCAACAAGTGAAGAGTTTTTAGAAATTCTTATGGACTACACTTGTGGAGAGACATTGTTATGGATATGCATTCTCTTATTAAGAAATGTAAGTCACCATTTAAGTGTCAATTATAGATAAAGATAACACTAGCAATTCACAATATCTCTCTCTCATATGTCAATGTCACGATCAACTGATAAAGTTTCTAGCTTTTTGCATTGTAGTCGAGAACTTGGAACTAATAAGAATATACATCAAGTGCTCTCGACTAATTACTTCTCATGAATTTCCAAGCTTTTGGTATTCTTAAAGAGCTTCAATAGTCTGATAATGGACATGAACATATTTTTGATCATTGCTCGAGCGATTCCACCCTAAGCTTGTTAAGAAGGTGCCTTGGGCATTGGTGCCTTAGACAGGAAGCTATTGGATAAAGCATGTGCCACAGAGAGAGAGAGAGAGAGAGAGAGAGAGAGGCACTTCATCACCACAAATATATATAAGTTTTTCCACAAAACACAAAGAATGGCCTCTATGGCAGGCTCATGCTTACCCTTCTTCCTCTGATTCCTAAGCATGAATAAATTAACTCAATTAAGCTCTCTTCCCAACTTTGCTTTGCATTATTGTTGGAATATGTCTCGAATTTGAGCATATAAGCAAAAATCTAAATTCATATAAGAGATTTCCTATTTGGGAATTCGAATTAACAAATTAGCAATAAAATTAAAAACTTAAAAGGAAAGTCCAAATTGGATTAAGTTCCAGAACAAATTAGGGATATCAACTTCCCATATTTGGTTTGGATTCCGCAAGGCCTAGAGTTCCTCGTTTAGTATACAAAATAAGCAAATCTCTTTTGGGAGTTAGCCTTGTTGATTTGCCGTTGATGGAGAGTTCTCGAGACTGGAATTCTCATACGATTGTTGGAGAAAAATTCATGAATTAAGTTTCATGAAGTTGGTGTTCAAGCCGTGAAATCATGTGATAAGATTTGAAAATTCTTTGTGATATTGAGATATATTTTGAGAGAAATTATAAGGGCTAAATATAATTGAGTTTAATTAGGGACAAAAAAATTATTGAGAGTGTTTGAGCGACTCAAATGTAATTGTAATATCTAATATATCATTTGATTCATAGTGGAATATCATGATGCTCTCCCTATGATCCCTATGAAATAGGTCACACTGGCCAATTTATGTAAATCAAGCATCCCTTTTATTTCATCGTTGGATCGATTGTAGTTAGCATAGTCAAATCAATAATATGTAATCATAAAACAGGCTCAATATTTTTTTTATAAGACTTAGTTCACCAATATTTTTTTTTTTAGTGAAACTTTTTATTATTTGACTGAGAAGGAAGCATGAGAACCTAACAAAGGACACGAAAATTTACTTTCTCTACAGTTATCCTTTGAAAACTTTTCTTCCCTGAAGTGCGTCGCATGCTTTGTTTTGCCCTGTTAATTTTTTTGCCTCACACATAACTTTCTATAATTAAAAGAAAAAGATCTTTACAAAACATGCATCAACTAACGAGGAAATTAAACTATACTTAAAATTTAACACGTTTGATCAAAACAATGCTGAACATTTTAATGTACCTTTCCTTCCTTTGATTTTTGAAATGTGTTGAGCCGGAAGATTGTTTGAATGATTTGACAATGATAGTGAGCTATAGTAGTAAGTAGCTTCTAAGTCGCTTTTCTAGTTTTGCCATTTAGGGTTCGTGGAATGCAAAATGTATTTTTCCATAAGTTGAATTTCGAGGTTACTAAAATCTGGAATACTTAAAGAAAAATTCACTAACATAAATTGAGATGGGTCTATGATGCATTGTCTAAGCTGGAACAAAACCTCTCTTTCTTGCTCTTTGTAAATGGAAGTTGAGTTTCTACATAAGCAAACACATAAATTATTTTAAAAGAGCAATAGAGTTAATAGAGTTAATAGTGAAAGGACTTGAGAAAAATATCTCCCCGTGAGCAATGGGGATAGTCTCGCAGGCCATGACAAAGAACAAATTTATGCTTTAGGGAGTCGGGGTTTAGGGATCCTCTAATTTAACCTAGATCAATTATAGAGAAGAGCAAGGGGGAGATTTTTCTTTGAATGTGACAAGCCGGGGTTCCAAACATGCACCTTATGTGGATGCATCTGTGCCATCTCAAAGGATGTATATGCAGCACATGTAAGATCCACTTATCATAATCATAGTCAATGAAGAGAAGGCACATCCATTCTTACAATTAGAGTTTGCAAATTGATGACTGGGCCCCATTCAGAAAAGAGACTTCAACCTCTACAAAGTTTGAGCGAAAAGATGCTCCACTAAGGAGCTAGTGGAGAATTATGCCCAATTTTTGGAGTGTTGGACACGGACTAAGTCAAGTCTTATGGGTCTGATTGTTTTTCTATATAAATGTGTGCCAATAAAGGGATCGTTCGGTTCACGTTGTGATTTTTTTAAATTATCAATTTCGAAATAATGATCTTAATTAATCTTGATGCCCGTTTTACGCATGGGATTGTGTCGGTCATTGCTTTAAAAGCAAGACAATAGAAAACAACAATGAAAAATATTTTGCAATCACATTTACAACATCGCAAATGTAATTATTAATTCTGTATTTCTGAATTCTTCTCCCGCAACACCTATTTTAATCTTGAGTTTGCTTTGTCCATGAAAACTCGAGATAAATGATGATTTCGACCATAGGAAACATGGTTCGATCTGTTAAAGAACTTTCTCTGTGTAGGCTTTTCTTTTATTCTTTAGTTATGCATTTAGTGCTTCCCATGGATGTAAATCACTATACTATAGTGATGGTAATAAAGCAAGGGATCAGTAGCGCAATTCATGCGCAGCAAGTGAAAGGTCATAGGACCATTCCAACATATAAACCACACTAAGAAACTCAGAGCTATTAAAATATAAAAAAAGAGAAAAATCATCCCCAAAACAAAGAATCAGACCACATATGTATCTTATTTTATAATATATAAAAAAAAAGTTTGACAATGAGTGGGGATAAACATTCGATATCACTGCTAAAAGCATTCAAGAAAAAAAAACATAATCTAACCGCCAACTATGTTGTAAAGGAAATGTAGCAACAAGCTTTGGATGGATAATGATGTGAGAAGGACTGAGGAATTCAAACTCAATAAACAGTTCGAATCTTCCATAGACTCAAAACCTGTGTAACCAATCGATAATGAGTTATAATGCAGTAACGTTTATCAGAGATAAAGCCTAGTTTAGATTGGAGAACAGCATGGTTTTTTTTTACCACGGAGATCAAAGGTCATTAACGAAGGGGAAGATAAGAGAAGCTAAGGAATTTACTTTGCCATCAATTTCGATACGCGTAGATTGGATTCAATCAAGGGGCCTCTAAGCTAAAAAAACATAGAAAAATCATGGTAAAATATAATCAGAATCGAAGGAAGAAAACACAATTTTGGCAAATTACTTCGACGGGTTTCCGGTATAGACGGGATGATCATAAACCGTAACATTCCTCGTTAAGGAAGCAAGTAGTTGCGCAAAAAACCCACGTCCCAAAGTACTTTAGAAGCCAACTCGTGATCAAGTAAACTTAAGCAACGTAAGATGGTGAACGCAGGTATAGCTAAATTTGATAAAGCAACCCAAATTTCTTTCTTACGTAAGGTTAAAGTCAGATTCTACACAGTCGCCGACGATAGAGAAGCTTCTAGGCAAACTCATCCTGCAAACTTTGAGTTCCGGAACCATCCCCATTTTCTTTTGGCAAATCAGCGCCTTCACCTTCGACTTTATCTTTCTAGGTCAAAGGAAGGAAACAAACAACTTCAGCTTTAGTGTACAAGCAAAATTCATGCTGCGGATGGGTACCAAGAGAGACAACAGAAGCAAATATTCATAAATGGAATTGGAAAAGCCGCAAAATTTTTGGTTGAGAATTCTGGTTTAGTTGGTAAATTTCTAATGCCGTTGCTAAAAATATGTGGATAGGGCTGCTAAATTCCTGTTAAATGCCGTGTTGGCATTACGTACGCCGTGCTAAGTGGCTATTGAAAACCTTAATATAAAAAGTATCTGTCAAAAATTCAGAAGAAAGAAAAAAAAAGGAAGGGAATTGGGAAGTTGGCAGATCTACAACCTTTAGCTCTCTTTCATTTTGAAATTTGGCAGAATTAATAATGAAACTTGCCTAATTAAAACAAATGTCACATAAACCCTTGCTTTTGATTTCTCTTCGCTTGTTTGAAATTTTCACAGCGCTCTTTTGGGCTTGAAACTTAGTTATGTTCAAGTTAGAGTGTATGGTGGAGAGCACTCATGCAACTTTCACAATGGAAGCGTATTTTTCTATATGCAGACATCATATTGCACGACAAAGTTGTAAACCTCACGGCAAACTAATTTCCAAGTTGAACTTATTTTCCTGAAAATTGATTGAATAAAAATAATAGATAGAGCATCGCAATTTGACTATAGAATCGAATCAAATTAGAGTCACACTTTTATTATCTTGACGTCTTTTTAGTCTCAATTCGCCGTGCTAGAGTGGGAGAGATCAAGCCACAAAAGTGACCTGTTAGGTTGAAGACCCGAGCAAAGCCCAATAGCATATGAGAGAGTTATGAGATGGTCCGCCACTTGTGTCCCTATTCATTGTGGAAATGTTGCTCCAAATGATTCCAAGTTGGAAAAGGGGCCACTTGGGATCTGCCCTAAAAGTCAAGTAAATAATCGCTAACATCCAAACACTTTAAGACTAGACTTCAGTTACCTGGCGTGTGGATCGGCATGTGGAATGAAAAAGGGATTCTGAAACTGTTACTTGTCAAAAATGCGGTATGATAAGGGTGGACTTTCGTTGATCTTGTAATTAGGATAACACCGGATTTTGTAGTTACTATATAGGTAATATAAGTAGTATGATGCATTTCTAACATATCAGAACCACTACTTTTCATGTTCAGACAAGAATTATTATCTTTAATTATGTTTTCCGATACAGAAATTTTATAATGAAAAATATATTTCAAGTAAGTAATAACGATTAGTGTATTGAAATGTTCAGAATATTCATTTTAGTGTTTGGGTGTATTCTCATTTCATAAGTTGCCTTGTGCACCTAGGGTCTACGTGTCGTGAGAGAGATGGATGCATGCATCTACGACATCTCATAATCTTAAGGAATCTAATCTGTGGCTTTGGTTTTCAATTACAATAAAAAGAGAGTTTACATATTCCTTTTCATCTTATATATGCCGCGTGAGAGACGAATGCATAAATAT
The DNA here is from genome assembly GCA_014182365.1 of Eucalyptus tenuipes. Classification (NCBI taxonomy): domain Eukaryota; kingdom Viridiplantae; phylum Streptophyta; class Magnoliopsida; order Myrtales; family Myrtaceae; genus Eucalyptus; species Eucalyptus tenuipes. Next base: position 5,030,100 of record CM024539.1, read on the forward strand.
TATATCTAATAACAGTGACGAATCTAATCTATCACTATAGTTTTCAATTACAATAAAGTGAGTTTACATGGTTTTTTTCAATCAAAGTTCACAAAAACGAAAATGCATGTATAACTTATATGCCAAGTTCAGAAAATGTTAATCACGGGTCAAAATTCATGAAAATGAAAGTCTATAGATAACTGCAAGTCAAAGTCAACGTTTATGACTTTTCGCATGATTTTCACTTCCTTTATCTTTAGAGCTAGAACATTGGCCACAATACAGTGAGTTTTCAATTACAATAAAGAGAGAGTTTACATATTCCTTTTCATTTCATATGTGCCGTATGGGAGACAAATGCATGCATTTATCGTATCTAATAATAGTAAGGAATCTAATTTATCACTGTTATTTTCAATTACAATATATAAGTTTACGTGTTCTTTTCAATCAATGTTCACGAAAGTTCACATCTAACTTATACGCCAAGTTCGGAAAATGTTAATCAAGGTCAAAGTTCATGAAAATGAAGTCTATGGATAACTGCAAGTAAAAGTCAACGTTCATGATTTTCCGCATGATTATCACTTCCTTTATCTTTAAGTCATAGTTCTTTGTTTGGTCATTTGTAAAATCTTTGCTAGAAAATTATTGGCCACAATTATTTACCAAGAAGATCGGGAAATTACCAGCAACTTTAAAATTCAACCAATGTAGAAATTTTCTACTTTGAATCCGTTTGCCTGATTCCCTACCCTTTGCCTCATGATCCAAGAATTGGAGGCCTGTTGATGTTGAGGCCCATTTAAATCTCTCCGATAGCACCCATTAACTAGGAAAAGAAGTCGAGTAGAAATAATATGTAGGCTGGAGAGAGAGAGAGAGTAGTTTGGCTAGGAAGATACAATAGAAAGAGTGGTGTCCTGCAGAATGCTAATTACATTACCAAAATTACATTACCTGAATAAGCAAACTCATGGAAAGGAAGAGATCACAAGCACATGTTCTAAATACACTCATGGCAGGGGAGGGAGCAAGATTGCTCAATTCTTACATGCTTCTCGACAGTCTTAATATCTTCAACTTGGCTACCTTCACCACTTTGACCACATATGCCTTGTCTACTGCTTGATCCACAAAGTTGAAATATGCACATCTCCAATCCTAGGGGCGAGTGATTCCAGGTTTCGGTTCGGTTCCATCTGGAACCTGGAACCTACCCTCGGGTATAGGTTCCTCATTTTTTGGAACCTGGAACCTACCCGTCAGAATCAAGAACCTGAAACCTACCCTGTCACAGGTTCCAGGGTTGGTTCCAGGTTCCAACAAGTTCTTTTTTTTTTTTTTTTTTTTTTTTTTCATTTTCAGATTTAAACTATAACGTACGTGCATAGTCTACGGTAACTTCTCACATCTTAGCAAACAAAGGAGTCATGCATTCCTCATTTTATGTCCGCATATCTCAGATAAAATGCCTTCTTCAATCGAATCAGTAGGGTAAAATTGACATCTTCATTTATTTTTTGCAGATAACAGACTTCTTTTTTAACCCATACCTCAAACGCAAAGCTCCAAAGGCCTCAGCAAAATATATGAGATTATCTATATGCTCCAATTCAATCCCAGCAACCAGAGCACGAGCATAAGCCATTGCTTGCTCCTTCCGAAGCACTGCCTTTCGAGTCTCCAGAACCCGCTGGAGGTGGACCCTGTCACCATCCAGAGTGAAATAGTCAATGAGCTCGGAGATGCATATCTAATGGCCTATGCTTTGACCAAATACTATTGACAAGGTAGTTTACTTGGAATTTTCTTCTGAGGCAGTGACGGCATCATCAGCTCCATCATATTTTGCTTTGGACTGAGAAGCAACATCACAACACAGATGTCCACCATCATAATCTGATGTTACCGCATGATATTCCATTATTTGCTAGAACGATCACATATCTTATAGGACACAGATGACTTTGTGAAGTTTCCCTCAGAAACTGACGCATTTCCTGTCGAAAAGAGAGTACAGAGCTTTCAGCTTATCAGCAGCTAGGAATAAATTAATGCCAAAATCAATATGCAGTTCATTAAGGCAAGGTTTGATTAAGAAAACTTTGTGCTTTCCACAAAAAATAATAATAATAATAATGCAAGGCAATTAAATTACTTTTTTCTTTTCCAGAAAAACCTGCTCACAGTCAGCACCAAGCAGGTCGACCAAATTTTTTATGTAAATTCAGAAAGTCCTGCTCACAGTCAGGGTATTCAAGCATGTAATGCCGACCCTACCTTCCATTGCCATATCGATGTTCTGAGCTTCATTGGATAGGATTGATTCTTGTATCTGGGAAATCTCCCTCTCTAATGTGACAAATCTCTCTAGAACTTCAGGCGTCCTAACAAAACTTACAAATCTGCATGAAGACAAGAAAAGAAAAACAGAGAGAAAATTCAGTACATTCGACATTGATCACAACCGTCAAGCATATTTTCTTATTTAGTATCTTATCAATAGGTCAACTGATCCATAATCAGCAATCAGGTGTAACGGCATTCACATATTATTCCTTTTTCACCCTTTCGATTGATCTCCTTGACACATTCCAAAGAGCATAACGTATTTAGAACAAACTTCCAGATTTTGCAAGTAGTAAGGAAATCAAATGCAATTCAATGCAGGGACAGTTTACTTGAAGCAATTGAAAGCGTGGATGCTTGCTAGATTACCTCTCCAGAGTGGCTTTAGTGAACCAGGAAGCATCTAATCTCAGAGGGTTGGAGTAGCCACCTTTAGATATATGATCTTTCGCGGATTTAAGATGCGAAAGGAACGGTTCAACTAATCCCGATGCCAACTTCTCATTCGCCTTACCAGCGTAAATCACCAGATCACACCTTCCATTCGTATAACAAAAAGGCACACGATAGAGCACGTCGGCGACGGGCAGAGGCAGAGCACGGCAGCGACTGGCGTCGAGCGGCGAGGGTTCGCGCGAGCGGCGGTGTCGGCGACTGGCGTCCAATGGCATCCGGCGGCAGTGGTCTTCCAGCGGCGAGTGGCGTCGCGTGGGTCAGAGCACGGCAGCGACGGGGCGAGCGGCGTGGGTTCGTGCCGGCGTCCGCGGAGAGAGTCAGAGTGGCGTCGGCGATGGGTAGAGGCAGAGCACGGCAGCGACGGGCGTCGAGCGGCGTGGGTTCGTGCGAGCGATGTCTGCGACCGGCGTCCGCGGCGGCCTTGAGGGCGAGCGGCATCCGGCGGCAAGGCTCAGAGCGGCGTCCAGCGGCAAGAGTTCTAGGTCTGAAATCTGAATAGGGAGCGCAAAGCGGGGGAATGGGGGCTCCTTTTGGCTTTTGGAGCCCTAACCGGTTCGAAACCGGTTCCGATTGGAACCGGAACCGGAACCGGAATCGCCGGTTCCCGGAAAAAGGAACCGGGAACCGGAACCGGTCCTTTAAGAACCGAGAACCGAACCGGAACCTCCGGTTCGGTTCTCGGTTCCCGTTCTACCCGGGAACCACGCTCACCCCTATCCAATCCTTCTTGAATTATAAAACTCCGAAAAAGCTCCAAAACACAATCGTAGATTCAAGCATCACGACTGCATAGAACAATGCCTTTTTAATCTTATCCTCTTCATGCGTACTTTTCGAATAAGGGATTTTCGTTGGTTGAGGCGCCTCGGCGAGTAGAGGATTGCAAGCATAAATGGAAAGATCATCGAGTGTTTGGATTTGATTTCTTTTTGGAATCTGCCTAGTAAGGTTGTTTTGTGACAGGTTGAGGTGGGTTAGGGATGATAGCGTTGAAATGCATTGTGGAATTATCCTTGAGAGATGGTTGTTTGAAAGATCAAGAGACTTGAGCGACCTCATATTCCCATTGCTAATGGGAATATCTCCACAAAGATGGCTGTGAGACAAGTTCGAGCCATGCAATCCTAAGAGGAAAGAAAGTTCTTCGGGGATTGACCCATTCAAAAAGTTACTAGAGAGATCGAAATTGACCACAAGTTGCAAATCAACTTTGGTGTATTCGTTATATCTTCCCTTCAAGATCTCAACCACGTGCTGTTGATCCCACTATGGATGATCGCCTTTGAATAAGAAGAAAATTATATCTTGTATAGGAGTAATGACCACAAAACCAAATGAATTGCCTTGATTGAAGTTGATCATGCTGCACATACTGCCAAGGCAACGTGGGATTGTTCTCGCCAAATTGTTAACTGCCATGTCTAATATTTTCAATCTTGATAGTGAGTAGAGCTATGGAGGAATGATGCCGACAAACCTATTCTCTCGTAACCTTAGGATCGACAAGGGTTGAAAGCTTTCGTCAAACTATGTCGGAATGCTTCCAGACAAGTCAGTCTCTCTGAGGTGTAAAATTATTGGATTTGTGCAATTATCTAAAGCTTGAGGAAGTTCCCATTGAGACAATTTCCATTCAAGTGTACGGTAGTAAGGTGGGGCAATGATCCAAGTGAGCTAAGAATTACTTTGGACGACTTATTGAATGACAAAGTCAAGAATAATAAAGAACCCTTCCAACAATCTAGAATACTGCCATATAGGCTATTATTAGCAAGATTTAAATCAAATAACTCCATGTTGCATAATGATGACGGTAGAGTACCATTGATTAGGTTATCATTGAGGTATAGAGTATGTACTTGGTACATAATACCATTATACGTTGAGAGAAATCCAAAGATCAAGTTGTGGGAGAGATATAAATAAGAACGATTAATAGACATGTTGGGCAAGGGTCTAGTAATTTGATTGTAAGATAGATTGAGCCAAGAAAACAAGTTGGTTGACCATCGTGGCAAGAGCCCAGTAATCTGATTATAAGATAGATCGAGCTTGGAAAACATCCAGTTGGCCGACCATTATGGCAAAGGCCTAGTAATTTGATTATAAAATCAATCGAGTTCAAAAAAGTCAAGTTGGCCAACCATTTTGGCAAGTGCCCACTAATCTGATTGTAAGATAGATTGAGCTCGGAAAACATCAAGTTGGTAGACCATTTTTGCAAGGACTTAGTAATCCAATTGTAAGATAGATTGAGCCGAGAAAACGTCAAGTTGGCTAACCATTTGGGCAAGGGCCTAAAAGTGAAGCATTGGTGAGTGTGATATCTTGGGCTTCCACTTGTGTCTTAATCCATGAGGAAATTTTGTTCTGAATTTATAAGAGTTCATCCTAATAATTACCAGTCAAAAAAAGGGTATCTAGCTTGGTTTTGCCTTAAAACTCAAGTTATTATTGTCACCAATGTACAACTCCTTGAGCCTTGACAAATTAGACAAATGGATTTCAGTAATCACACCTTCTAAATGATTGTTATAAAGAGACAAGTGTTGCAAAGCCCCCAATTTCCCCAAACAATTGATTACAAGAAAGATCTAATGATCTCAATGATGACAACCAACCCATTGATGGTGGAATGGCCCCATTCAATCCATTACCTGAAAGATCTAGTGTTTCCAAGTTTGATGATGATCCAATGACACTAGGGATTGGATTGGAGAAGGAATTGCTGGAAAGCAAAATATGTTTTAAGTTTGTGAGGTGCTCCAACCAGTCAGGCAAAGCACCCTTAAGATGATTTAAATGTATCTCTAGACTCTCCAGACTATTCTCGATGAGTCCTAATGAATTTCCTTGGGTTGTCGAAATCTCTTCTTTGATTTGGTTATCACACAAATGCAATGACTTGAGGTACCATTGTTCTTTAAGAATGAGAATAAGCCTCCTTCAATTATAGCTAAGGATAACACTGGCAGTTCACGAATAACTCCAAGTCAAGCGACCATTCTCTCTCTCTCTCTCTAATAAAGCAACTTTCCGGATGATACATGTTGATGTCACAATCAATTCTTAAAATATTTTGATCACATCCTAATGGAAAAGAACTCTATGATGATACATTTTATCGACTAGATAGTGGAATAAAACAAAGGCAATGTAATTGCTATTGTAAGATTATTTACTGTAAATTTATAGAAAGGAAAGGGCTCATTTTTACCTTAATTACATTGTTTTTATTCAACTGGTAAAATTTCTAGCTTTCTACATCATAGTCAAGAATGTGGAATTAACAAGAAGTAACATCAAGCACTTCCAACAAATTACTTCTTATGAATTTCCAAGCTTTCGGTATTTTGAAAGCGCTTCTATAGTTTGCATCAAGTACAAAGGATTGGCCTCAACTGTTTCATCTGATAATGGACATGAACATTTTTTAAATCATCGCCCGAATTTTCCCACCCTGAGCTTCTCATAGTTAAGAAGGTGCCTTAGATAGGAAGCTCTTGGATAAAGTATGTGTCCGAGAGAGAGAAAGAGAGAGAGAGATTGGGACTTCATCACCACAAATATTTAAGTTTTTCCACATAACGCATAGAATGACCTCTCCGGCAGGCTCATGCTTATCCTTTCTCCTCTCATCACTAAGCATGAATAAATCAACTCGATTAAGCTCTCTTCCCATTTCTGCTTCCTATTAGTGTTGGAATATGTTTCGAGTTTGGGCTCGTAAGAGAAAATCTAAACTCATATAAGAGATTTCCTATTTGGGAATTTGAAGGACAAATAAGCAATAAAATCAAAACCTTTAAATTCCAAGTTGATTAAGTTTAAGAACAAATTAGGGATATCGACTTTCCAAATTTGGGTTGGATTCGGCAAGGCCTAGAGTTCCACGTTTGATATAAAAATAAGCAATTCTCTTTTGGGCGTTGGCCTTGTTGATTCGCCGTTTATGGAGAGTTCCTGGCTATGTAGAATTCTCATAGAATTGTTGGAGAATAATTCGTGAATTAGGTCTCATGAAGTTGGTGTTCAAGCCATAAAATCATGCGGTAAGATTTGAAAATTCTTTGTGATATTGAGATATATTTCGAGAGAAATTATGAGGGCTAAACACTTTTGAGTTTAATTAGGGACAAAAAAAAAATATTAAGAATTTTTGAGTGACTCAAATGTAATTGTGATCTCCATTATATTACTTGATTTGTAATGGAATATCATGATGCTCTTCCTATGAAATAGGTCACACGGGCCGATTCATGTAAATCAAATTTCCCTTTTATTTCATTGTTTGATCGATTGCGGTTAGCATAGTCAAATAAAAAATATGTAATTATAAAATAGGTTCAATTTTTCTTCATAAGACTTGGTTCATCAATATTGTCTTCTTCTTCTTCTTTTTTCAGTGAAACTATCCGGCAGAAGTACACCCCAAGTGCCAAAACTTGGCACGGAAGGACACTTAAGTGCCAAAATCGGAGTAAAATGAACCACTTAAGTGTCACTCCGGCCAAAATCCAGCTAAAGTGCGACGTGGCAATTTTCCGGCCGAGGTGAGTGCAAAACGGCGTCGTTTTGCACGCGACATGGCGAGAAAATGAAAAACGACGTCGTTTATCTCTAATGTGTAAATAATTAATATAAAAATTAATTAAATTAAATTTAAAACTAAATTTATTTAAAATATTCTAAAAAATAAAAAACTTAAATTTTTTTTTTTTAAAAAAAGGGGGGCCGAAGGGAGAAGGCCGAGGGGCGAGCCTTCGCCACTTCTTAGGGAAGGGCTGGCGACGGAGGGGGAGGGTCGGCCGGGGTCGCCAACCCTTGGCCGGGGTTCGGCGACCCCGACCGACGCTCCCCCACCGTCGCCGGCCCTTCCCAACGATGGCGGGGGAGGCGGCAAGGGGCCGACGACCCCGGTCGACCCTCCCCCTCCGTCACCGGCCCTTCTTGGCGGCGGCGGCAAGGGCTCAGCCCTCGGCCCGCCTCCCTTCGGCCCCCTTATTTTTTTAAAAAAATTAAAAAAATTAAGTTTTTTTTTAGAATATTTTAAATAAATTTATTTTTAAATTTAATTTAATTAATTTTTATATTAATTATTTACACATCGAGACAAAACGTCGTCGTTTTGCATTTTCTCGCCATGTTAACGTGCAAAACGACGTCGTTTTGCACTCACCTCACCGGAAAATTGCCACATCAGCAATTTGGCCGAATTTTGGCCGGAGTGGCACTTAAGTGATCCATTTTACTCCATTTTGGCACTTAAGTGTATCTTTCCAAACTTTTGGCACTTAAGTGTCCCTTTGTGCCAAGTTTTGGCACTCCAGGTGTTCGTACCTCGAAACTATCCATTATATAGTTTAAGTTTGACTGAGAGGGGAGCATAAGAGCCTAACGAAGGGCACGAAAATTTACTCTCTCTATAGTTATCCTTTGAAAATTTTTCTTTCCTGAAGTGCGTCACATTCTTTGTTTTGCCTTCTTGAATATTTTTCCTTGCCCGTAGCTTCTATAATTAAAAGAAAACGATCGTTACAAAGCATCCATCAACTAATGAGAAAGATCTTTACAAAACATGCATCAACTAATGAGGAAATTAAATTACACTTAAAATTTAACACGTACGATCAAAACAATGCTAAACATTTTAAGGTACATTTCCTTCCTTTGATTTCTAAAATGTGTAGAGCCAGAAGATTATTTGAATGATTCTAACAATGATGGTGAGCTATAGTAGTGAGCAACTTCTAAATTGCTTTTCTAATCTCTCCATTTAAAGTTCATAGAATCCAAAATTCATTTTTCCTTAACTCGAATCCAAGGATACTAAAAATCGGACTACGTTAAAGAAAAATTAACTAACATAAACCAAGATGGGTCTATAATGCATTGTCTAAGTTGGAGCAAAGGCTCTCTTTCTTGCTCTCTGCAAAAGGAAGTTGAGTTTCTATAGAAGCAAATACATGAATTATTTACAAAGAGCAATAGTTACTAGTGAAAGGACTTGAGAACAATATCTTCCCATGAGCTATGAGAGAGAGTCTCACGGGCAGAGAACAAATTTATGCTCTAGAGGGTGGGGTTAAAGGATCCTCTAATTAAACCCAAATCAATTATAAAGAAGAGTAGGGAGGAGATTTTACTTTCAATTTGACAAGTTGGAGTTCCAAACATGCATCTATTGTGGACATATGTGTGCCATCTCAAAGGATGTATATACAGTACATGTAAGATACACATATGTAACAGTAAGTGGTAGTCATTAAAGATGATAATTCATTGTAATCATTCAATTAATAATACAGATAGAACCTTGGTAGAACCTAAAATCGACCTAGGAACCTATGCCATGGTAGGTTCTAAGGTATGTAGGGTAAGTTTCGGGTTCCAAAAATTGACAAATCTATTCCAACAAGTAGGTTCCAGATTTTAGATAAAACCTATAGAGAACCTAAAATCGCTCACCCTATTACAAGGTATAACCTCATCACAGAAGATGAGCTGAAACTCTTAAAGGGACCTCCACGACCGAGACGGCGGACTCCATAGATATATTCATTCTTTTAATGTACTGATGCCTGCACGCCTTGTATCCTCAATTGATACAATATTTTTTTCTTGTCCTCGTGCTTGGCAATACTTTGTCGTTATTTTATATCCTGGTGATTGATAAAGATGAAACCTTTTAAGGATTTGCTTAGCCCATAGCAACTTTGATCATTAGCCCTTTTCTTCTTGTTAGGCGTGAAAACAAGGCGAGGAGGCCCAAGAGTTTTGAAAGGGTTTCCACGATCGGCGAAGAAGCCTTATAAGGATCTGGTGGGTTGAATTCGAACGGAAACGTGGGCTTTCAATTGTCCAAGGAGAGATCATTCCGCAAGCCCATATGCGACCATGCTTGCGTCTAATATTTTTTTTCTTTTTTTATTTGGTGACGACAATTTATATGAATATATAATGATACATCTCAACTGCGAGAAGAACTTCATTTCCACAAATCAATCACCGAGGTTAGTCGGGAGTAGGGAAATTACCATAAAAGTCTTAAAATTATTGCAGTTGTGCTAATTCAACCCTAAATTATTTTTTATTAATTGAGTCCTAATTTTTTTGCATCCATCATATATGGTACGGCTGACACTGACATGAATAATTTTTTAAGATGTTTTTAATGTCTTTCTTTCCTTTTCTTTTTTTGTTTCTTCCCTTCCTTCTTCCATGCCCAAACCTTCACGGGGCATGGCCATTGGCATAGCATGCCTGGCATAGTGAGAAACAAAAGAAGGAAGGGAAAGAGAGGAAAGAAAAAAATATTAAGAAATTTATCAACTCTAACACCAACTATGTAATGGAGGACGGTCAATGTACACGCCAGCAAATTTTAGCCAAAATTAGCATGATAAATTGAATTGACACAAATATAAAGGTTACATTTGGTCGTTTCGGATTTCTAATCTGAATAAGACTAGATATGATAAGATATGAAATTTAAGGATTTTATTATATCCTATCTGCCATTTGATTATTATAATAATAAAATCGGATATATTCACATTATATCATGTATATTGTTTGGTATAAATGACATATTGGCATAAATCAACCAAAATTTTACAAATGGAGATGGTAAAAATCTCTTGGGGCACTCTTGCATACTTTATTTTTATTTTCTTTTTTATTTTATTTTCTTCTCTTTTTTAATTATTTTATTTTTTATTTCTTTCTTCCCCTTCCATCATTTTCTAATAAAATTTTATTAAACTGTACTAATATACCTAATATATTAAACTACCTAAAATATGTAATAAATGTAAATATATAATATTTATATTTATATATTTAGAATTTATATTATAAAATAGAATTAAATTTGAATATATAAATATAAATTAAAATAACTAAATTATTTTTTTGGTATTTTGAACTTCTTATATTAGAATTCAAGAATTAATTATACTGGATCATAATTTTATTTTTGTTGAGTTAAGAAGTTTGTTATTCAAGAAAAAAAATTCCTATTATAAATGTTAGAAATCCTATAAATCTTTATCCCAATGGGATAATTTTATCTAGTCTATATCTCCCTTATATCCACCGCAAATACCAAACGAAGGATAGGATAAATTTCGTCATATTCGAATTTTATCTTGACCGTCAGATGTAGCCAAAAGATATATAACTTAATTAGCAAAAAAAAGGGATTTAAGGTTGAATTGACACAACTGTCTAGGAATTTTTGGATAATTCTCCCGTTGAGATAATGTTCCTAATTATCTACCATTTCTAATCCGAAAATGATGCGCGCTCAACTCTTGCAAGAAGTGTGCGGCGGGTCACTAGCGATTGCGCTACAACTTAGCGAATGCTATCGGGGTCGGACCTAATGAGCTGCACAGCGGGTCTATACTGACTAGGGTCGACCGCGCTTGACCGGTCACGAGCCAACCTTGAGGACCTACTCGGGAGCTTGCATGGATCTCATAAAAGTCGGATCACGCAGATGAACAGCTCGATCAATGCATGCAACTAATGAGCTGCCCAGCAGGTCTGTACTGACTAGGGTCGACCTCGCTCGACCGGTCACGAGCCAACATCGAGGACCTACTCGGGTGTTTGCATGGACCTCATAAAAGTCGGATCACGCAGACGAACCGCTCGATCAATGCATGCAAGGCCGAGGATCACATAGACGCACGAGTTTGGTCGGGTGGAGCGATGGACGACGAGCATACATGGCGGATGCGGATAAGACAAACAGCACCGCCGCGCTGGTGGCGGCGCGATATGCCGACGTTTCTCGATGGTAAAACAGCAAAGAGAAAATATGATCGCCGCTGAAACCGCCTCGATTCAAAGGCGCAATCGATTAGCTAGTCAAAGTTACATGTGAACGAAATCTACATCGATAACTCGCCGCCATCGACCTTTTGCATGCGGGGGCCCGTATCGATGAATCCATGGTTTTAGCGTATCTACGGTGTTGTGTCGTCTTTCATTATGCATGGCGCGAGGCGAGCTTCGCGAGCGGGCCGACAGCGAGGGAGTTGACGTAGGTGCAGGGCTCGGTCATGGACGACATCCGGCGCTTGTCCTCGAAGAAATCGTTGTGGTCGGGGCCGCCTATGATGGCGCCGGTGAGCTCGTTGGGGTTGGGGACGTCCGGGTTGAGCCACTTCACGAAGCTCATGGGGCAGCTCACCACCTCGTTGGGGGCCAGCTTGGGCACGGACGCGCCCCGGTGATGGGGCTGGGTCGGGGGCTTGTTGCCGAAGCCGACCATGTATGATCTTCCTTGCGGGTTGTTCCCGAGTAGGTAATCCATCTGCGGGGCAATGCAATGCGGGAAGTGAGCAGAATCGCCAATTTCGCGGCGGTTTCATCGAGATTGGTTCGCGTTCGTGTCCAGGTTTGTTCAGGGTGTTATTGACTGAAGATGGAAGGGTGACTGTAAAGGAAGAGAGCAGGCATAGCTAGAATCGGTAAGTACCTGTTGCTTGGCGAAAGCCTGGAGGCGCGAGGAGTCGAACTGCTTGTCGCCGCAGACGACCTTCTGGTTGTGTTTGGCCAACGTTTCGGCATAGACATCGAACAAGAAAGATGTTCCGGTCACATACTGTGTGTTCGCCCCGCTCCTCAAGTACAGCATGCCCCCTGAAACCAAAGACCGAAAACCTTGTTACCGCATTGCTATATCGCACTTTCGAGGCGAAGTTCTAATGGAGATTTCCCAGAACAAGTCCGCGCAGTCGATCACATTCAGAGAAATCATGCAGAACTTATCTCTCGTGCGCTCGAGAGAGAGAGTTGCACCTGGGGTGATGGAAACCTGGTGGTAGGGGCTATCAGGAAGATTTGAGCAAACAAAGCTGTCAGCTTCTTTTTGAAGTTCTCTAAGTCCTGGTCTCCTTTGAAGTACAGCTACATTTACACAGGCCAACGCTCGGTAAAGAAAAATGGGCTAAATCTTTCTCAGTTTCATAGCTGAAAAAAAGGAAGCTTCTTGAATTGATTCATGGGATGATGATACCTCTGAGAGAAGAACCTGGGCACCTGCATATTTGAGGTCCCAGCTGAATTCAGTGACACTGGCAGGGATTGACTCTTCCTTGATGTAGTTGAGGTACACACTTCTCCTCGTGGCCATGTACAGCCAAGATGCCGCCCACAGCAGCTCATCCTGAAATGTTCAGTGCCGTGTCAATCGTCAATTCACTTGTGTTCGATGTCGTTATGAAGCCGAGACAGGAAATTTCTCGATCACGCTCATGCCATGGATAGAACAGAACAAGTCACTGATCAAATGACCACAGGGGCCTATAAAAGTGATGGAGGGTTCTGATCTAGTTCAACGCGCCATCTGTGGTTGAGAGCATTTGGCTGATTTGAGGTTGACGATTGATTTAGATTAACTAACAAGCTATTGGGACTGGGAGAACGCAAGCGGGCGAGCTTACATTGTAGCCAGAGAACGAGCAGTAGAAGGGGCATTCTCCGTCGTAGCTTCCTTTGTGAGACTTGGCGAATTGGAACAGCTGCGGATACAGAAGCCATACAAATTGATCAGATCAAAAGGTGATCATCCGGACATTGGCTCCCTGCAAGAGGTTTGCACCTAGCACACCGTGGGGAGATTGGAACGAGAAAATGCAAATTGACGTACCAGTTTGGCTTTATTGAGGAGGCGGCGAGCGTAGGTACGGTCCAAGCGTCTAAAGACCATGGAAGAAGCAGCCATCGCAGCCGCAGTCTCAGCGGCGATTTCTGTTCCAGGAGTGCTCTCGTCGATTTTCAGGACTGTCCTAGGAGTTTGCATATTTTCTGGTCTGATCCAACACTCGTGATCTGGTACTGGGTCTCCAACCTTCATTCGCCAGACACAAGCATCATTGCTTATTTAGCAAGAAAAGAGCGATGGATCACTGCTTGTAAACTTGATAAAAACGACTACTTTAGCATTGAGAACAAGGGCTCGTCCAACAGACTTTTCATCATTTCGGAGAAAGAAACAAGTCGGACATATTGCAGACGTGTATACGCACCACATTCTAGGGCGTTAACGCGAACTGACCTGCACATACAAACGATTTTTCCTAGAACTGGCCTTGAGAAAATAATCGGTGCCCCATTTAATGGCGGAGCGAACATTCTCCAATTCCCCGGCTGCTTGAAGCTCTTTCTGATAAAATAGAGCAGCCCAAGACAGGGTGGTGACTGTAAATGCCATGGGCAGTCCGAACTTTATGTTGTCGCCAGCATCGTAATACCCTCCAACAAGGTCCACCTATAAAAATAAACAAAATTCGAGGGACTAAGATCAGATGAACTTCAAATTTGCATCTCCACTCTCAGTTATGAATATCGAAATGCCTGAAAAAGGAAAAGATCAGAGACCCACATTTGCTTCTTTTCCGTCGTCAAGTGCAGAATCTCCTCTCCAAGAGGGCCTGTGATTTGGAGGGAGCTTTCCGGACCTCTGAGCCTCCAGGAATATGAGGGACTTGGTGAGAGCGTCTTTGTAATCAAAATTCGCATCAACGGCGATGAGAGCGACTTCGAAGAGGACGAGCCACGCCACCGAAACGGCAGCCAATGTTCTTAGAGGTACCCCCATGAACAAGAAACCTATTCAGAGCAAAACTAGTAATGAAAAGAGAAGCGTATCACGACAATGTCCTTGAGGAGGAATTTTCTGTTGCTGCTGTTAAGTAATGCAGAGGAAGAGAGAGGAGGTTTTTGGAACAACCCTCCGGCTGTGTTGTTTTAAGAAATGGAGGTTTGGATTCTGGTGGAGGGGGAAACAGAGGAAGGAGTCAGTTATTTTCCGTTTTGCATTGGAGAATCTGAAGTGCTTGAATGGATGGGTAATAATAGAGCCTTCTTTTCACAAGGGAAATGTGAGGTCAGAGGAGCTGCTGACTAATTTGACTAACCGTAATTAGGTGCCCAAAAGATTTTTTCTGTTTCCTGTGGTTGGTGCATATTCAGAGGAGGGTTATAAACCTGCTCCAATCTCCCTAGATTTGGAGGGAATAGAGGGGAAACAGAGAAACCCCTCAAATGTATGCTTCCAGAGAAGTTATTTTTGAGTCCGCACATTCTTATTTGGGCATCAAGATTCAAATTGCATGAAAAGGTTCTAGTAAAATAAGTAATTCTTCTGGATATTATTCTCCTTTTAGCAATTTGGCACCATGCGTTTTCCCCCTCCATGTTCTTCCATTTGATCTTCTTCAAGACACATTGAACACTTTGGCCGCTCTCAATTACAGTCCGCACCAGAAGATCACCCCTGTAGGACGTACTAGCACTAATAATCAAACACATTTGGCAATCGGTGCATCTTGTTGATCGATTCTTGCCCAGCGTACGTGGTCGTTATATCTCGATAGCACTCAAAGGAAAAGCTCCTATGTGGTCTTGCTAGTCGAAAGCTTATATTCCATTCTGTCCTCTGTCGACAAAGAGAACCTGCTGTCCACCGATTTGAATTGGAAACCGACTGTCAAGAACTAGCTGTTTAAGAGTAATAAGAAGCTGGGATTTCTGAAGTAATGCAATGCATTTCGTCTACAAATGAAGGTAACCGGATGAAACTTGCATGATACACGGGACTGTCTACGCTCACGCACAACGATCCAAGCATCATGTTCAGCAGACTGGCAGTGAAAAGGCAAGAGCCAAAAGAATTGAAATTTATATTCAATTTACACCCTCCATCTGACAGTCTTACACCCGGCCTTTCTCCCCATGCGCTGCAAAAATCTATAGGGGAGATTGTATCCCCGAATAACCATCCTAATCTAAGATCTATGTCACATGCAATGAACGAGGCAGAGCAGTCTTTCCCAAGTCATGAGACACTGCTTCATAGATTCCTATCACTGTTACAGAAAAGAGAAGAAAAGGCGGCATGGAACCCCTATGTGTAAGAGAGGTCCCCAGGCCTGGTGCACTGCCCCCAGTTTGGTGGGAAAACGAAATGGTTGAACTTCTGAACCAGCTCAGCATCTCATTATGATATCAGCAACATTTTTACCAATCTCTTCTTTTGCTAAATCAGACACTGGGACATCTCCTATGTACATATCGAAGAAAGCCCCTGCAAGTAATGTAGACATGGTTCAGACTTATATATAATATTTAACAACAGGTGTTACTTCACATCCTCAATCATAGAGCGTGACAACTAAGTCAATTGAAATAACAGGATCAAAGAGAGTTCCACTTACTGCACAAATCCCTGCTCTGTACACTTCCAATCTTGTCGCCTCCAACTGCAAATACAACACCAATTTTATTCAATGAAACCAACACAACCATTAGGATCAACTAAAGGGCAAATAACATTACTGACACAATTAAGAGAGAGAGTGAAAAATATCAAAAACTTTTGCTCAGGAAATATTGCAGCTATTGCCACAGGGAACAGAGTTCATTCACTTCAAGTTTAGCACTTCAACATTGCTATGAAGTACAACCCCTATTCACAACAAAAAACGCAGGCAATGATGTTGAACTTTTTACATTGTTAGTCTTCAATGAATGATTACTTACTTTCAGTTATTAGATTTCCATCAGCTGTTCGATGAAAGTCAATAGTCGTTCCCTGCAAAATCCCGCAACTTGGTGATACCTCTTTGACATATAGATACTCTACCATGTATGTACAAAGATGTACATTTTGTGAGTGCATGTGTGCTCCCGTGTGTGTGCGAGAGAGAGAGAGAGAGAGAGAGAGAGAGGGGGAGGGGGGAGAGATTTACCATAGGCAGTGGGATATCGCGAGTGAAGATTGATCCAAATTTACTTAGACAATGATAGTCAGTGTTTGGATTTGTCTAATCAAATGAGATGAAAGATAAGTGTTAGCAGTTGTATCATGTGAACGGGACACAGGGGGAGTTATTCTTTCGCTGGTACCTTTAATAAGCGGGCTCGAAGAGACTTCTCAAAGGCACTGCAGAAATTTACAACAAGAATAAATCAATCAATGTGGATTTGTTTTCAGATAAGAGTTTTGACAAGTAGTGCCTAACCAAATAGTCCCTGATTATAACTATGTCAAAATGAACCGTTTAATATTTAAAATTGAAATATACTCTAAGGTTCCAATGACATAAAACAATCCAAACCACTTAATGAAGATTACTATCAACCGGCTTGAGTCCACCATCTTATTTGCAGGGGAAAGGATGATGCTTCTAAGTTTACATAAAACACACAGATCCTCACTAATTAATTAGTCAAGAAAAGTCATATAAATTTGGAAAGTCTGATTAAGGTGCAAGTAAAGGTATATATTGACACTAATAGTTCACATGGCCATTGACATATATGATAAAAACAATGTAACTTACTCTCTCACAGTGTTGATTTTCATTCCATTGCAATTAACCACAAGCCTCACTGTCATGTTAATGTCTTCCCTGCATCAGCTCATGAGGAAAAAGTACTTAGAAAACAATCAAACTATTCACATTTATGATTCTATGTAATCCAATTCACACATATGCCCTCACAATTCATGCAACTGGCACTTCAAACTAGACATCTGACCACATGGCCATTCATATTCTACCTGAGAAGATCCTCATAAAAAGTCTGGCATTTATTGACCTCGCTGATTGGCATAGAAGAATATTTTGTACCCAGCTTCTTGCAGACAGAGTAAGGATGTATATCTGGGGGAAGTAATGTTTGTAGAGAAGCATATCAACAAAAAACAACATATAAATACATAACAAGGATGAAGTGAAAACTGCACATACTTACAAAAACCAAATGCATACAACTTCAAAGACTTAATCTTGATTATTTTCATAGATCTGGATCCAGTTCCTACAAGAATCTGAAATGCAAGCAGACCGTAAACTGAATAAATAAGCATATGGAGGCACGCTTCAGAAGGAAAGGAACTGCAGAAACTTGGTCAGCATAAAATTAGTCTGACATCAAGGATATATTGTAATAATAAGACAATCAACTCCAAAAGGACTTTCATTTGACAGGAATGAGATCTTTTCATGAGATGAAGGTATTTCAGGCTCTAGAAACGGCTCAAATGGCCTAAAGACAAAATGCCTCCAGATCGTAGGGTAAGAACATGAATCTAGGTGGCATATGTGCATATGGTTCTGAAATCGGATCTAAAGCAGAAGGTAAATCCCAAATGTATTGGATGCAAATATTTGGTATTAGTAAGCATTTTGATTGAAATCTCTGGCAGAAACATGACAGAAAAATAATCACTAGACAAGAAATAAGGACCCAAGGAAAACTAAAGGCTTCTCACTCCACTTAAAAAAAAACCATTTGTCCTGCGAAATCATTTTGATCCCAATCTGGGCGTTCCATTAGATGATAACCCAAAGCCAACAGCCCCTCCTTCCTCCATCCTTACAATCTCCTTCATTTTCTCCAATGCTACTTTGTGTTATATTAAAGAGCAATAGTTTGCAAGCATTATATGCACTATTGCCAACGAAACCAAGGAAGATTGAGCCCCAAGAAGCTCCTGGGTATAGCCATCCATTTCTGAAAAAAATTAACCTGTTGCTTATCCATAGGATGAGCTTCTAATGGAACAATTACCTATTCTCTCTAGTTCACTGCCAATACCCACATTCATCGAATTGGTATCAGTTCTATCTATTTGATCAAGGCCTCACTCTAACAAGTAAGCAAGTAAAGTACCTTACAAAAAATCTTTAATCCATTATTTGATTTTCCACCTAATAGTAACCTGAATTTAAAACTTTAGCAACTGCTACAGTCATAGAGCATCTATAATCCCATTGTTTGTACACTCCTCCAATCTCTTATACACTCAAAGAAGCATTCTCCATCTCCAACAACTGACGATCAATGAATAATTGCATCCAATGCTCTCTAGCAATCAGAGGAAGACAGTTTTTCACAACTGAGGAACCTCCAAGTCACATCATCCAATGCCGAGTTTCTTTTTGCCAGTTAGAATCAGGAAGATAGAGCAATTTAGCTTCTTTCATACAAATAAAAAGTCCCATGAGTTAGGATGCTGATCAGAAAGTTTAGTCAAGACTTGCAGCCTGTGGTTTGATACAAATACAAAATGCCAGCTGTCAGCGGAAAAGCTTAGTACTGACCTTTGAATTCAAATTGCTATTTCTCTCTCCAGCCGGTATACTATCCAGAATCATGGGGAACTCGATGCCCGTTCTAGGTTCAACTGCATGTTCTTTCCAGTATAAGTCTGGAACAGAGAGCCCGGAACATCCTCGACTCTCGACCTTGCAGGGTCTTTGATCTAGGCAATTATGACTTCTCACATCACCACTTCCCGGCAGGACATCGACTACCTTGGAAGATCTGTAAAAGGCCAACGGAATTGGCAGCCATCTTTTAGAAAGAGAGAGTATTGCAGATGCAACTCTGTCTACAAGTAAAGTGCGTAAATGACTCACAAGGTGCCGAATGGTGGTACAAGTACTGCAGCTATTGAGAGCATAGGAAATGATCGGAGCTTGTCCGTCTCTTTGGAAAGGTGTCTCAGGATGAAACTAGCAATTCTGTTAAAGAGCTCAGGACTAACAAATTCTTTACTTGATGCACCAGAAGAAATTTGTCTAACTAGCGTAGCAAATTTACAACTCCCACTTTCTGAACCGGGCAAATTCCCCACAATCCTCTGACCCAAGTTTGAAGCATTTCCACTTGCGAACCAATAGACGATAGCATTGGTGACCCTGGAGATGCTATGAAAAGTTTCTTGAAGAGCGACACTTCCAGGGACATGCAAACTTCTCGTCTGATTCAGCGAGTTATCAACAAGAGAACTAATCCGAGAACATATATGACCTCCTAAACTATGCAGTAAAAAGGGCTCAGTCGGTAAGATATACGGCGATCCTCCGTTTAAATCTTTGAAAGATAACCGATTATTCCTCATACTCTGATCTATTTTGCTAAACTCCGCACTCGGATGCCTCAAACCTTTATCTGTTCACCTGCATGAACAGAATCGGAGCAAAGAGATAATAAGCACTTTGTTGCACACAATTCTATTGTGGCTGATACAGAAGCAAATTGTCCAAGAGGGCACAGCTAATTTGTTACACTTGCAAAGTTCTAGGGGCCATGCTACGATCACAGTACTAGAGCACATCGAGCAAAAAAGGAGATCGCGTAGATCACATAACAATTGCAGTTCTGCAACAGAACAACAATCCAAGAAACCTGAAAAAGCAAGCTCTTTTAAGCAATTCTCGATGGCATTCGCAACAGGGCACGCTAATTCTCGACACCAGATCAGAATGCAGCTCAATTACGGCGATCGCAATCGAACCCAGATGGAGCTCGAAGCGAGCAAAACCACAACGTAGAGAAACAGAGCAAAAAAAGGCAGCCTTTTTTCTTCCCCCTTCCAAGAATCAAGAAACCCAAGAAAAAGAACCCCCCTTTTCTTATCTTTCGGTCGAAAGGAAAAGAACCCACCTTCATATGCAAAGAAAAAACGCGATTCGTGCGCTTTCCACGAACCTCTCGAGCGGCATTCACATGACGAAACGGGAAAGCGATGGAAATTAATTAAAAGGAAAAAAAAAAAAAACAGGGGAGCGAATCGAAAACCTGAACTGCCCAGCCGACCACGTGGGTAATGCGAAAGGAGCGCGTTAGGGTTCGGATCGCATGAGATTGACGGGGCTCGTTCCGTGCGTTGAGCGAACACGCAACTCAGGAAGAGAGGGAGAGGGAGAGAGAGAGAGAGAGGGGAATATGCTTTGAAAATGGAACAGGGGCAAGTAAAAGGCGATTCCCTCGAGCTTTTCTTGAAGAAAAAAGAAAGGCCGGAACTTTGGAAAAAAGAAATCGACTTTTCTCGATTAAAATTTGAATGGTTTTTTTTTTTTCTTTTTCAATTGGGTTGCTGTCGATGTCTGAGTCACCGCTTTTCGCAACCTGCGAAGTCGTTGACGGCGAAAAACGACGAGGAGGCATCGCCTCTGGCGGTCTCTGTTATGCTCTCTCTCTCTCTCTCTCTCTCTCTTCCCTCCGACTTTCTCTGATTTCAAACCCGTCGATACTGTGCCGCGTGGCACGGGTCATTTAATTTCTTTGGAAATGACAAATCATCACCGATGTCGGTCGATGAACAGTATAATCTATGGACTTCTGATTTATTTCACCTGGTCCATCAAAATGTATCACTAAACTATTAGTATATGTTCGACCTTAGATGTAAGCACGATTCAAAGATAAAACTTTAAACCGAATAACCGAATGGTAGGAATTTGTTTGGTTCCAAGTTCCAACACATGCAAGAATAGATTTTAGGCTCAAAAAATTGAGAAATCTATTTTAATGGGTAAAGTGGAACTTGGAACCGAAAACTTGAAACAACTTTTTGTGTTTTTTTTTGCTTGTGTCTTCTTCACACGATCTTGAAATATATCGTGGCGTTCGATGAGTGTGTAAATCACTTGTCCGAGCTTTCATTTTATGATAAAAAATTTACTTTGTTAAGTTTTTATATTCTCTGTGTGTTTAAATATAAGTTATGATTAGTAGATTATAATAAGTAAAGTCATTAAATGTGATAGTTCATTGTAACCATTCAATGAATAATACATGTGGAACTTGGATATAACCCGAAGCCTAAAACATGATGGGTTCAAAGTTTCGAGATAAGCAAAATAGATTTAAAGTTTCAAAAAATAATGAACCTATTTGAATAGATAAGTTATAGGTTCAAAGTGGAATATGTACGGAACTTGAAATCGCTCACTTCTAATTGAATATTTTTGTATATTTTATGGACTAAATTGAATATGATACAAAAAAATTCAAAACTCACATTAAATAAATTAAAAGTTCTTGAACCGCATTGCACGTTGGGTTATAATTCATGAATCACATTGAACAAATTAAAACCCCCAAAATCACATTGCATATTAAGTTAAAATTTAGAGATTATCTGTATTATTATCCCTAATTTCTTCTAGTCAATCCAAATGAAATTACATATCTAACCCCTTAATCATATATATTCAATAATCGTCCAGGGGAATTAGTTGAAACGAATGTTCACATACCTTGTATCATCTGGAACGACAAAAATCTAAAATAACCCACATCGATGCACATATTATTGGAGTGATATTATAAACATTTGAGTTTGGTAAATTGCATTGGATTCGATATTACTAATAGCGAAAAAAAAAATGGCATATGTACCTGGACGACGTACCCATTCAAGCCTTCCCATGTACAATGTGCATAATGTGGGGACTATTCATCCTTGCGATGACATTTGGCGTGGGGTGTTCTTTTGACGTGAACTATTTATTTGGGTTTTATTTTATTTTCTGGTCGGGGTCGCGACATGAAATCAATGGGACGTGTTTTGGAATTATACGCATTCATGTGGCAAATTTTTAGGCATGACCCGCCAATAAACGGGCACGATTCGATGAGCACATCGGAAGATTTTGCTAGTCTTCGTGCGGGGACAAGGAATTTGTCCCCTTTCATTTATTGCACCCATCGCGCCACTTTAGTAGCTCTTATGAGGAGAATTGGGCTGTAATATGCGGCGTGCTCACTTTATGTATTGTCCGATTTGACCTGTCTTATACTGAGTATCAACGTTTTGTGCATTAATATATAGATGGACACTTTTTTAAAAAGTCACTAATCCCAACTTAATATTGAAGTTCTCATGTTATGTTTGTCGTTACATCAAAAACATATCTGTGAATTAATTTTAATTTTTATATCTTAAGATGGCTCTTTTCATGTTCAGTACACAATTCACCCCATTTCTATCATTTTGCAAAAGTTTGTCATGAGGTGCTACTTATTAACCCTAGCAATGGACCCCCCACTATCGCCGGACAGGATCGTTACATAATGGATGGTTACATCAATTTTTTGACGCCCAATTATTGATTGGTCTCTTGGATTTTGAGTTGCAAGATAGCTATAAGGCAAACTTGATCGAAACGGCAGGTGACTGTATGCTCGGTAAGTCACTAACTCCGTTTGGTTCGACTTTTCAGAGGCTTTGAGGCCCAAAGCCCCTTAGGGAAAAAAAATTTTGCTTTTGGCAAATACTTTTAAAAGCTCATTTGTTAAATGTGAGCATTCTAAATGTTGAGAGTTGAATGCTGGGGAGGGGTTGTTTTGGGCTTTGGCATTTTGGAGATGCAATTTCCACTGTTCATCGCATCACTATTCATCTTCTTCTTCCCCGCCTGAAAGTCACGCTTCTCCGGCAGCCGCCACCGCCGCCTGGGGTCGCGCGTCCTCGGTGACCACCGCCTGGGGTGGCGTGACCTGCGACCCAGGTAGTGTCGCCTAGCGCGCGTGAACCAAGTGACGCCGTGAGCGGATAGATCTCGGCCACCAAGTCTCGCCCGAGGTCACGCGACCTTGAGGCCACCTCCCCCACCACCGGGCGAGCCGCCTCCCCACCACCACCGCCACCACCACCAACCGCCTCTCCCCCACGATTTTTTCCTCTCCAGCTGCATCTCCTCCTCCATTTTCTTTTCTTTTTTCCCTTTTTCTTTTCACCTTAAAGCTACTTTGCAAAATATACACAACCAAACACATTTATTTTTACAAAATGCCCCTTTACAAAGATCAAAAATACTTACATTTCCCCAAAGTTGAACCAAACCAGCCCTAAGACAATAATGGGCAAATCGAAATGAGCAATTTTCTTGATGGGTGAGCTTGCACGGCTCAATTAATTTTACAAACAAAAAATAATGAATTTTTAAGGATGGGCCTAGGATTGATTCTTAGGCCCGATACTAGACCCGGCTGGTCCGATTGATCTGAAGTCTAGTTTGGTGTTTTCTTAGAATGTTGGAGATACGATTTGGGGAAAGAGTTTCCTAAATCACTCGACAGAAGCTGCAAACATTCTCTGTTCTCATCCAAACCAATCTCATGTCCGACGCTCGCTCGCGCAAACAACGCCGTTTGCTGCGCAAAAGTGACCGCGTTAACGTGTTATTACCTGCCATCCAATGTGTTTCCACAAAAGAAGAAGGTCAAAGATTAGATTTTTCGTTGTCGGCACACTCCCCCGCTGCAACTGCTACACAATGTCGCGATCTGTTCGAGAATTCAAGAACGGACTACAGGTCGAGGCCGGCTGGCCGGCTTTGGTCCTGTTGTCTGATCATGACGTCTTGCCACTTAGAGCAAGCTCTTTTGGCTTAAAATAAGAAGCACACGTATTCTAAAAGATTTCAATAAACCGAAGACCGGCACCGCAAAACAGCAAACCGAAGACCTCGTGTGTGATTCCTGGAACCTTGTAAATGGACTTGAAGGACTTTTTCTGAGCATGGTGGTTAAGTTTTCTTCACTAAATCCTTATCAGTTCGGAAAACTTTCGTGGATGACATGCACAATGGCGAACAAAGAAGCATTTTGAAGTCTTGAGAATGAAGTTCAATAACTAGAATTTCAAGGCGGGTATACCATAAATTCTCAGATGGTTTTTCTCTTCGTCCGGTTTCCTCTTTCCCAGCAAAGCAAACCATCACGGTGTTATCAGTATGATTGCTGCAACGATGCGACAATGTCAGAGTGGCATTCAAACCTTGAACAATAAGAAAGATGCAACATTTTTGTTTAAACAAGTCAAGGAGCGTCCTATTGGTAGTCTCCTGTAGTTTCCCATTGACCATCTTTCATTTCATCAGCTCTTGGGGTCACAAGGAAGAGCTGTTTGAATAATATATGATTATATGATCCTTCCATGTAGCTACATGCTCATCTCAAGCATTAACCGATAAATGCTCTCGCTTTGCGTCGCCATCGGTGAATCAAATTTGAGTCTCCTTTTGCAGGATTGGTCGTGCACGACGATGACACTGAAGAACATAACCTGGAAATCTATGATCTTTAGCTGCTACAAGACCCGGACTTCTCGGCCCAAAAGGGATGAACGAGCCACAAAGCAGGGCTGCATTGACAGGGTATCGCTCGCAGATGTTTGTGATCCCAGCTTGCAGGTCTCCGTCCATAATCTCTCGGTTTGTCTCATCAGCTCCAATCTTTGCATATTTGCGCTGGAGGAACTGAGAGCAGCGACTGGTGATTTCTCGTGGAGCAATTTTCTTGGTGAGGGCGGGTTCGGGCGAGTGCACAAAGGGTTCGTTGCCGACACCTTTAGGCCTGGATTGGAGGCTGGAGCTGTGGCCGTGAAGCTGCTGAACTTGACCGGGTGGCAAGGCCACAAGGAGTGGCTGGTTAGACTCTGCAATTGACTCTTCTTTGCCTTTGCACAAATGAATGTCTTTAGGTGATCATGAACTCCCTTTTTCATTTGACCAAGCTTGTGCTGTCACAGGCGGAAATAATTTTCCTGGGACAACTCCGGCATCCTCATCTCATCAAATTGATCGGATGTTGTTGCGAGGATGAGCACCGGCTTCTAGTCTACGAGTACATGGAGCGAGGGAGCCTAGAAAATCTCCTTTTTGGTAGTATGTCGCCTTAACAGAAGCCCTGTCTCAGCTTTTGTTTAACCTGCAAATGACCACATTCGGTAACGCAGCGCATAAAACTGCGTTTGGTTATGCTGTGATTCGATTCCTACCACCCCGTGATTAATTTACATATTTTTCTTTTCTTGGTTGATACGTAGACTGTTCCCCGGCCCTGCCGTGGTCAGTCAGGATGAAAATCGCTCTAGGAGCTGCCAAAGGCCTGGCTTTCCTTCACGAATCTGATAGACCGGTGATATACTGGGATTTTAAAGCTTCAAATATAGTGCTGGACTTGGTAAACCATCTCTCCTAGTCCCCTCAATGAACATAAAACTGCATTTTTCATCAGAAGAAAGACAGACTAGTAGATTCCTGTCACTGCAAGATGATGGGAATCCTGTTGATGCAACTGCATAACACTTAATAAACTTGAGCTTCTATCTGTTCGAAGGACGACACGGCTAAATTGTCGGACTTCGGCCTGGCAATGGATGGTCCAGAAGGAAATGACACGCACGTCTTGACACGAATCATGGGCACGCCGGGCTATGCAGCCCCCGAGTACATCCTGACAGGTGTGCCTCGCATTCTCTTCCGACCCCAACTTTCTTCATACCACATAACATAGATATGGCCTAACAACTTAGATTTCCAGCAGCCGCATGCTGTCGCTTTTCATGCAATGCAGTCGCAAACATGCTAATCGAACCCACTTGCAGGTCACCTGACGACAATAAGCGACGTGTACGGCTTCGGGGCGGTCCTGCTGGAGCTCCTCACGGTCAAGATGGTGATGGACAAGACGCGGCCCCAGAGGGAGCAGGACCTCGTGGCTTGGGCAAGGCCGATGCTTAAGGACCTGAGCAAGAACGAGCGCGCCGTCATGGACCCGAGGCTTGAGGGGCGGTTCTGCGCCAAGGGGGCGCAGGTGGTGGCCGTGCTGGCCTACAAGTGCCTGAGCCACGACTCGAGCAGGAGGCCCAGGATGAGTGAGGTGGTCAGGGTCCTGGAGCTTCTCCAGGCAGAGTAAAGGAAGGGCATGGAATCTTGTAGTCAATTATTTGAGGTTACAAGGTGTCATCTGATCAGGTTTTGTTTCAGGCATGTTGCAATCTTCTTTTCCCTTTCTTGGTTCTCAGAGTTGCAAAACTTTTTTTTCAAATTTAGGTTATGGTCAGTCACATGATTGTTTAATTTAAGAATGAATGAATTGTAATTTCTAAGTCTTATTTTTCCGAATAAATCAGTAATTTTAATTCAGCAAAATGGCGGAGTGAAAATGCCATGTATTCATTATCTAATGCATCATCGACTTATCTTTTATTGTTTTTAATTAGTAATTTAATAAATTCCTATTTATTTGACCGAACGTTTTTATATTTTTATCAACCTCTTTAAGATATCACTTTTCTTTCTTGCTGGGCCAGTCAAAGAAAGCACGAATTTGTTTTCCTTTTTTTTTTTTTTTTTGGTTATCTTTATCTCAGTGCCTTCTTACAATAGAAAACTTAGCTCCTAAGGCAAACTGGGAAAGCATGAATAAACTAATTATAGGATTAGAATTCCAATTGTAAAGAAGGTGAAATATGGGGACATTGCCGATTGGATCTAGTTAAAATGATTTTTGATTTTTGACTTTTTGGTTTTTTTAAACTTTCTTTAGCTTTTGCATTCGTCTAATTTGACTTTTATTCAAAGAGAATTATGCTCAAAACCTTTCAAAATCACAAATACCGACCAACAAAAGCATGTATAATATAATTTTTTTGATTATCAAACAAAAAAAAAAGTGGATAACGATAAACGAATTCGACGTTAAAATCAGGTAATATAAAAATGATAAATTAATTTCAGCAAAAATAATTCGACCATCAGTCCGGATAATTCCCTTTTCTCGCAAATAACTAATTTCGGGTTTGCCGATTTCGCACGTTATTAAATCCAGAAAAAGATTTTCCGATTTTCCGAGGGCGACCGGTTCGACATTTTCTCTCTCGTTTTCCGGGAAAACCCGAATCCCGGGAAAAAGAAACAAGCCTCCAGATTCACTGATCAGAGAGAGAGAGAGAGAGAGAGAAGGAGGGAGATGGTGAGCGCAGCGCAGGCGGCGGGCGGGAGCCTGAGCCTGAGCCTGAGCCTGCGCGATCGCGAGATCCTGACCTCGGTGAACTCTGTGGCGTCGAGCTTCTCGCTCCTCGGCTCGGGCTTCATCGTCCTCTGCTACCTTCTCTTCAAGGAGCTCCGCAAGTTCTCCTTCAAGCTCGTCTTCTACCTCGCCCTCTCCGTAAGCCGTCGCCGCACCGCCATTTCCTTTTTCTTGTTTCCGTGCTTTCTGGAGAGTTCGAATTTCCTCCGGTCCGTTCGACCGGGAGGTTTCGCGCGCGCGTAACCGAATCGAGAGGTCTTCGATCCGGTTCTGTCGTCGCGTCGGTGAGGGAGTGGAATGGAGCGGCGATGTTCCCGGTGGGATTTCCGCGAGTTAGCTGACGAGCATTCGCGTTTTGTTCCGAAGCGTGCCGGCGTTGTTTTCGAGTGTCGTTCCGGGAGTAGCGGTTTGAGCATGAGGTTCGATGAGAGAGGAACGCCTGCGTGTCGTGTGAGCGTAATGATTGGATTTTAGGTGTGGCGGAGGCTTATGAGTTTTTAGTATTCGAATTGTGAAGTTCTTGTTGTTCGTGAATCGGAGCTCCAACATCATTTTAGGGTTCGTGTGCCTGGGGTACTACCGTCTCTTTCAGTGTTTCAGACTCCAATTTACAGAAAGTAGAGCTCGATTTCATGTGGTTTTTTTGGTGATTTGACTTTGTAGTTTGGAATGTAGGTAGAACGGCAATAAATGCTGTTTTTTTCGAATTGGATGCAGTTCGATGCAAGATATTTTGGTGTCCGTTTAGATAAAATGCTGTCCTTCAGCTATAGATGCATATGTGGTGAACTGGTGATTATCTTTGCGACATTGAACTTGAAGGGTTGAGAGGTATTGCAGAGGTCGCCCCACGTTGGATTCGATAATTAGCATCTGCTTTTTCCTTGACTGAATGCAAGTAATATCTCTTATACCTGAGTCTAGTTAGTGAGGGTGCTGAGCTAACTGAAGTTTGATTACTCCACGACAATGTGCTCGTGCTTTGATCCGATGTCACCTGCTATGCCCTCACTTCTATATGCTTGTCTGTGGGAGATATTGCAAACTCTTGTGTTTTTCTAGTAAGAGAGTAGGGAAGATTTATGGGGAAATCTATTGCTCATTTCATCATAATTTGAAGGCAATAAGTTCACACTTGTTCTAACCCATAGCATGGTGTTGGTGCCCAGGATATGCTTTGCAGTTTCTTCAACATAATCGGGTGAGCTACGGATGTTTACTCATTTAAATTTTCATTTGTTATTATCTAGTGCTTCAATTTAGGTGTTGTGGTTTTATTGCAGTGATCCATCCATAGGATTCTTCTGTTATGCTCAGGGTTATACCACCCACTTCTTTTGTGTGGCATCCTTTCTTTGGACAACAGTGATTGCATTTACTCTTCACCGGACTGTCGTTAGACACAAGACCGATGTTGAAGATTTGGAGGCTATGTTTCACTTGTATGTATGGGGTACGAATTTATTAGCTCCAGAGTCCAGACTTAAGTATTTTAAGTGGCTTGTGGAGACATATTTGGCCAGAAACTGTGACTATATTTCTTTGCACATATATCTGCACTATGGTTATTGTTAGAAAAGGTACAAATTTTGATGACTTGTTGAGACATATTTGGCCAGAAACTGTGACTATGTTTCTTTGCACATATATCTGCACTATGGTTTTTGTTAGAAAAGGTACAAATTTTCCGAAAAGATCTTTTTTCTCTGTCTTCAGCATGGAAGACTGACTGTCTACCAGCTATTTTTTCTATTCTATATTCATAGTAATTGGTGCATTGCCCCTAGAAGCATTTACAGGATTTCACATTTACTATATTTAGTCTCAGTTTGGGAGTGCCTGACGTATTCCTCAAATTTCCTGGAGACAATGTTTTTGACATTTCTAGTTGTGCTCTTTGTGTAAGTCAAATTCTATGACTTACAAGTAGAAGTAGTTTAATATGGAGGCAAACTTTCCCTGGCTAGAAAAGTGGGCTCCGTAAAGCTGATGTTTATGATAAATAAATTCACTGAGGTTGAGGTAGCATATAATTTGTTTAATGGCATGGCTGCAGTGAAGCTCATCTTCCAGTTAACTTCCCATATTTTGCCGTAATCAGTGTATGGCATGGCTTAAATAACTTTAAGTACCATTGAGATATGGATGGTAATTGAACAAAGAAATTAATGGATGGAGCAGAATATGAGTGGATGATGTAGTTCATGTAACTGTTCTGTAACTCTCTACTGCACACATTAGTGAAGCTTCAAGTAAGAAATTGGAAGAAAGGAATAAATTTGTGTGGTTCTAGCTTGGACTTCTCTCAGTCTTGGCTGCTGTGATGAGCCTGTATTGGAGCTCATATTTCTGTTTGTTTTCTTGTGTCAGGCACATCTGTGGTTATGACCATCATACGCTCTATTGGCAATGATCACAGACATTTGGGTGCATGGTGTTGGTCACAAACGGGGCGCACAGGAAAGGCAAGCTTTCAAAGACATTTATAAGTTCTACCGCAATATTGTTCGAAGTTTTCTCCTCCTTGTCTTGTAAATATAACCACTCAATTGCCTGGACAATTTTTAACTGGAGGGGCTCCCTTTTCTATGTAAAGATAAAGTGAAGAATGCTAAATTCAATTCGACTCTCTTATGGGGTTTTGGAAACAGCAGTCCTAGCTCCTTACATATCTACAGATATAGCGAATGGGCACTAAATGCTAGGAATTTGAGCAAATGCATCCAAAGCTCAATCTTTCTCCTCTATTGTTGCGGTTTTCCTTGAAAGTTGAAATCATGGTCATATATGGAAGATAAGGCATACTCCTCATTGTACGCTGCGACAGATTTTAAAATATACTTAATTTGTTTCATTTACTATTCAGTGGTAATATGTATAAATTGAGACTTTTGCATTATTTAGCGTGAGATTCTTAAGGCATCTTTATTAATGGAGGAATCTAGAGTTACATATACCTTGAAAATCTTAGTGTTGCATACATTTGACACCAGTCCTCTTTTGGCTGCAGGCAGTTCACTTCTTTACGTTTTATGCGCCACTCTGGGGAGCAATCCTTTATAACGGTTTTTCATACTTTCAAGTGATACGCATGTTAAACAATGCCACACGGGTATGTACATATATGTGCTTATTTTATTTAAGAAAGTAGCACCAGTTATGTTTAACACAGACTAATGCTCCTTTGAAATGCGTAGATGGCCGTTGGCATGTCTGATCGAGCATACCACTTAGATGCAAGACCTGATATGAAGGTATGCTGTACATGGCAATTAGATTTAGATGCTTGGCAGGGCATAAACGGTCTAGAGGCATTGAATGTGCAGATAGACATCAGCCCTTAGACCATTCTTACTACATATATGAGATTTCACTTAGTTGTATGTCTTTAAAAGTGTTCCCAAACCATGTGGATCGGTTCATTAGCAATTCTCCGGCTAGGAAATTGAGTGGCTTCAGCTGTATTTAGATTTTAGAGAGCTCAGCTGCTTAACCTGTTCTTTACCATTTTGAAGATTCCTGATGAGAATCAAAATGTAAAGAAATAATCTTTGGAACTAAATTTTTTGCTTGATGTTTTCCCTTTCCTAAATTCATATTTTGTGATTGACTGTTTCAAATTTTATCCTGCAATCATTTAATTAAATGGAAAGCTGACGTGCGCAACATGTCTTCTGCATCTTGCTTCTTGTACTTCACAGGCTTTGAACAGGTGGGGATACTACCCGCTCATTCTGATAGGATCATGGACTTTTGGTACAATCAATCGCATTCATGACTTCATTGAACCTGGACATCAGATTTTTTGGCTGTCTCTTCTTGATGTTGGCACTGCTGCTCTGATGGTAATCCTCATTGGCCTGAGCCTGACTCTACTTGCTGTTCGAATTAATACTTGGTACTCTTCTCGTAATTTCTTGTCTTTCTGCAATCTGTGGGTTTTATTCAAGGTTTTGGGACAAGACTGCTCATTAGAATTTATTTATTTATTTATTTATCTAATTAACGAAATCTGGGAATGCATGATTGGAAAGACTTCCGCAATATAAGAGAGCTAAATTTAAGATTTCCACTCTATGTTTAACTGTCTTGAATAATCTCTTCTCGTTAATGAGCATTCATAGGCTTCACCATTAAAGAAGTTAAATGTTTCTGAGATGGAGTGCTCGAATGATCAAGATGTAGTTGGTTCCAACTGTAAATCCTTGTTTTGCACCTCAAAGTGGTGAACTGCTGATAACAATTAACAGAATGGCCTGCCTCTAAAGAGTAAATTGTCTTATGATTTTCGATGATAAACAGCCAAATGAATCAGTTCTTTTTTCCCTTTTCATTTAGGGTCTGTTCAACTCAATAGCATATGGCCTTAATTCTTCCGTGCGACGGGCGATTCGCGAGAGATTGGATCTGTAAGTCCTTGTCACTCTTCTTTTGGCCATCGACGAATTCTCATCACTTATTATGTCGGAAATGAGTTATATCTCCTGCTTTCTAATCTCAACATTATCTCTTGACGGATTTCGCAATGCTTTCCTAAATTAGCCTGGGAGCTGAGTTTGAAGTATAGTTCATGCCTATGAAGTTTATAAGAATAACCAAAAAGCAATTGATTGTTTGGTCAAACTCAAACAGTTAGTCTAATATCAATAGTGGGACAAAGGGGGCGTCCATCAACAATTCATAGGTGAGGCAATTTATCTTGTAGTAGAAATGGGTGGGCCAGTTTAATTTGATCTTCATGTTGCATTTGGAAAAGGTACTTGGGAAATTTATGGTTCAAACAGGGAAACGTCCTACTTTTCACGACGCTCTTATGTCAATACTATAGCTACAGCTGTTGCTGCTTGTCTTTGTTGAATCTGTCATAATGCCAGCACTCCGTAATCTTTTATTTTTTTGATATTTATATATACGCTGTTTTTGTGAGTAGTAAGAAATTTAATTCCTATAAATGGTTGTATCTCCATTTCCAGAGTAACGTGGCCAGAGACGATTAGGCCATGGTTGCCTAACAGTTCAAGGATCAGACACCAACAGCAAGAGAGTGAACTAGTGTCACTGAAAATCCAAGATCCGCACTGACGATTTCAGATTATGCCCATCTTCTTCAACAAGTGATCGAGTATAGCCATGGAGCTACTGGTTTTGAAACCCTCATCAGACTGATCCAAAGTTCTGGTAGATGCTCGCGGGAGGGACCTTCTTTTGTCATTTTAATGAAACAGCTGGTAATCTTTTTGCGACAAAGGGGTAGCGTCGTCCATCTGCAACTGGTAGCTGCAATCTTGTACATTAGGAAGGTAAAAAGCCCTTTTTGCGATCGTGATTCCTTCCTCCGCTGGGGACTCGGGTGCCGGTTCCCCATTTTGTAGATCGAATTGTACAACAATCTCTCATCTCCCTAATATCCGTTACGATCATATTCTTTCGACAATAGACTGATCCCTGACTGCTTTACGTTGTTTCCGTCACTGATGATTAGAGCAGCTTCTTTCAAGTACTCCCGTGTCTTTCTCATTTCTCTCTCTCTCTTTTTGGTCTTTTGGGATAGCAAAGCAACGTACGCAGTTCGATCGCAGCCGATTCATCTTCAGCGAGAATCGGAATTGCAAACTCGAGTACGTCAACGAATCTCAGGTTGCCGTCTCGGGAAATTCTTTAATGGAGTGTCGCTTCCGTGACGAAACGAAACCAAATTCATCGCCCATCATGACGAAACATTCCCGTGTATTTACATTTGCTTTGTGTCCTATGCGGCGTTATTATCATCGAATTGCGGGGTCTTCCGGATGAGGATGAGAAATTAACAAACAGGACGTTACTTTCCCACGTCATAGCTTAACTAGAAAGCCACCTATTCTGGCCGTCGCATTCAATCGCATCGAGCGAACCCCAAGCCGGCCAGGCAAAACCGCCACTCCATTAACGCTCGTCTCGAATTTCCCGTTCCAGGCTTTCTCCGCAGTCCAACAGAAAAATTGCAGCCTTCGGCATAAGAAATTGAGAATCCTCAAATTGGGCAAAAGTAATAACTCCTCCAGCTCCAAGACTCCCGTCGTTCCCAAGGCGAATACGGCCAAAAAAAACCCAATAAAGGAAGAAGGAAAAAAGAAAGAAAATTGTCTCAAAGCGAACAAAGCATCCCGAGAAAAGTCAAAAGCTGGACGCAAAACCAAAACGAGAAAGAAGAGAAATTCGTAGCTTTCGGTTGAAAAACCTCAATTCGCTTTTCAGGCAGAGCCCCAGAACACTTCACAAATTGCCACGAAGACAGACCCTCATCGGAAGATCCGAAAAAGAAAAGAAAAGGAAAAACAGAGAGAGAGAGAGAGAGAGAAGGGACATCTTCCGATTCATCGTCTTCGTGATTTACATGGGTGATGCTATATTATAAAATAAGAAGAGCTAAAAGCCTAGGCGCATGCGCATGGGTTGTCGGCGACGGCCGTCACCGTCACGGCGTCGTCGGTCCCGCTCCGGAACACCAGGTACCCGACCCCGAGCCCGCACACCACGCTCAGGAACACCCCGCCGTTGAACGACATCACCGCCAGCATCAGCAGGTACCCGACCGCCGCGTTCAGCCCGAACAGCACCGCCCCTCCCACCCGGGCCACCGTCCACCCCTTCCCCCCGCTGGCCGATGACGACACCTTCGAGCTGAGGAACGGCGTCGCGAGCGCGTCGTCAGCGGAGGCGGCGGCGGCGGCGGCGGCGGCGGCGGGAGGAGGGCTTGGCGGCCTCGGCGGGGGCGGCGGCGGAGGCGGAGGAGGAGAGCTTGAGGCGGACGCGGCTGTGCTCCATGAACTGGTAGAAGGCGGAGGCGAGGAAGCAGGCGAGGAGGGTGAAGGCGTAGCTGGTCCAGGTGGTGGTCTGCCACGACTCCACCAGGAGGGTCACCTCCTTGCTCCAGTAAAACGTCATGTGCATCATCTTTCCCCCCTTCCCTCTTCCCTCTTCCTCTCTCTCTTCACAAGCTCTTCACACACAGGTCTCGACCCAGAAGCAGAAGCAGAAGCAGAAGAAGAAGAAGAAGAAGAAGAAGGAGAAAGCTCTTAGAGATAGAGAGAGAGAGCGTGCGTTCGCCTTGAAAGAGGGATCGGCTCCGCTTCGGAGGAGTACGACAATCGTGGAGGTGAAGATGAAGAAGAAAGAAGCGACGCTGATGGCGTCGTATGTTTCTGTTGGTGTAGTACTGGTTCTTTTCCTTCTTACCCCAACTGCCCCTAAAATTTTAAAAAAGGAAAAAAAAGGAGGAGGAGTAGTTTTCTTTCCGACGAAGACGAGTCGGATCGGATTGGGTTCTTTTCTTTTTATATTTTTTTACGATTCGGCCCCCGAGGTTTGCCGTTGTTTACGGTTCCGCCCCCTCGCGAGGAGGTGGGGCCCTCTAGGGGCCGGGAGGGGAATTGACGG
Source organism: Eucalyptus tenuipes (assembly GCA_014182365.1). Taxonomy (NCBI): domain Eukaryota; kingdom Viridiplantae; phylum Streptophyta; class Magnoliopsida; order Myrtales; family Myrtaceae; genus Eucalyptus; species Eucalyptus tenuipes. The sequence goes on from CM024539.1 coordinate 5,064,942, forward strand.
ATATTTACGCGGGGGGGACGGGGGTGGGGCCCGCCTCATTCAATCGCTAAAAAGAATTTGGTGGCCCGAACTAACGGGGATGAGGCGCGAGGGTCTTCCTCCTTTTCTGGTAGTTTGGACCAGTTGTTGGAGAAATAAATAAATAAATAAACATATATATAATGGAAAAAAATTGAAAATTAAAATGAAAAATGAGAAAGAAGATGATGTGATGAGTAAAGAGATGAGGTCGAATATGGCACGTCTCGAGAAGTAAGGGAAGTCTCATCGAAGTCCAAAAAAGGCATCATTAGCTTTCCCCCCACACAACCTTATCTTATCTCCGTTGATGGTAAAAATGTTTAATTTTACCTAAAAATTATCTCGGTTGATGGTGGTGGAGGGGTGGTGGTGGTCCTGACCTAAGCCTTTGCGTCGCGTTCCCGGAAGGGGCAAGTGAGAGAAGAGTCTCCCAAGCAACCTTGCAAATTGCGCAACGCTTGTGCTTGCAAGCAATCGCACCGCTTTTTTTTTTTTTTTTCCAATGATAGATGTCAAAGAAATTTAAAAAGTATTTTCCTAAAGATGATCGTTTGTGTTGCTTAAAGAAAGATATTTTCATTGGTCATTATTTTAAGCGATGTAAACAATCAATTTTAAAAAAATATATATTTTAAATTATTCATCCGCAAAAAAAAAGGGAACCTTTAAGGTGAGAAGAAATTTCGACTTTAGTTGTTGTTCGGTAAGAACTACCCTCGAAAAGGATTTCTGCTGTAACTTTTTTATTTTTCGAAAAAAGAAAAGAAATCGGACCTTCGCCAGCCAGTGGTCAGATCCGGCCGCGCTGTCGCCGGCGTGGCGTGCCGAGCGCATATTCGGAAATTCAGAAGTACACTCTACAAAATGCGTTCGGAATTTGAAGTACAATTTTTCGCGCGAGTGAATAGAAATGGAAGTACACCGCACCCAAAAATCGTACGATACAGAGAGGGAGAGGGGTTCGTGCATGCATCTTTTTTTCCTTCACTCTCCTTCAACTTTTTAATCATTTTTCACGTGTCGTGTCTCCAAATGAACGAAACTAAAAAAAAAAAGGAGGGAGAATAAAAAATTAGGCCAGAGACGAAGAAAAAAACAATAATCCAAAGTCTCGTGATTAGGATAGTAGAGAAGTCTTGAGAATTCGCGTATCTAGGTATCGAATTCGTGTATGATTTTTTTTTTCGATATTTAAATGATGCGTTGAATACGTATTCTAATAAATATGTAGAAATGAGATACTATCTTTTTGTCCCCCCAAAAACAAAAGGTTCGACATTGTGCAGTAAATTACATGTTCCACAGAATATAGATATCATGTCCATCGATTAGTCTTCGATTTATAATATTTCACGCCTCCCACTAACACTAGATCTGTCGCTACATGCACATTGTAACAAAGACAAATTATTAAGAGCGGAATCTATGTACATTTCTTGCAAATGCGATTAATATAAATCTGCGTATGCTTATGACGTATTTATGCAGATAGTGTACGAAACGCACTGCAAGTTGTTTGTAATATACGGCATTTTGGTACGTCAATTATTGTTGAAACGTACAGGATTGGGTAGGGCTTAACGGGCTTGCACTTGCCCAGCCCAGAGTTCATACCTTCAATTGGAAATTGTTATTTTCCCCAGCTAAATTGGGTTAATGCACCATCAAAATGAATTCAATAGGCCCTAAAACGAAGAATTAGATACGAAACTAGGGTCTGTTTGTGTCACATGAAAATTAATGGCTTGAAAAATATTTTTCTAATAACGATCGTTTGTATCACTTTATTAACTAGTTAATGAAAAATATTTTCACTATCCACGACAACTTACATCTAAATATTTTTATAGACGAAGAAAATGTCTATAAAAATAAGGGTATGTCATTTTTAAGCGATCGTTTTCCAACGAGTCTTTTATAGATTCTTCGTTTTCTGCGAAATAAACGCAGTCTTAATTTCATGAACGCCAACTAATGGAACTAAGGGTATGTTTATTTTGCTCGATGGCGCCTGTGCGTTTATTGGACTTGGGTATCACAAATAAGAAGGGAAGTAAGTTATCCAAGGTAGTGTTGTCGAAAAAGACCCGATCTGAGCTAAACCTAAATTTTAGTTCTTTATGCGTTGGTCCCTTTCAGTTTGGTTAAGGGATTAAAAAACAGGAATTATAATAATGTGAGGATTGTTATAAAGGTTTATCCCATGAAAGACCATAAATTGGTATATTTATAATAAATTTTTAAACTAATTTTGTTATCATAAAATACCTAAAACTAGTACATTCATGATAAATTTAATTTCCTTTAGTTTTTGTTAAATTTGCCCCCACATAATTACAAGTGTGTACTTATAGGACTTTGATTCAGCAGGGAAGAAAAGAAGATTATTTATTGTATTTGGATTTGCATCAAAAAAGCATGGCTTCATATATAATTGCAGAGTATAACAAAAACTCTAAAAATTTTGGAGATAACTATTTGCTAACCTTAATCAATACAAATAAATATAACGATGTTTAATTTAATTTTAATACTCTTTATTGCTCATAACGTATCAAATTACACATCATGCTCTAAAAAACTTCAATTTGTGTGAGATTCCTAAATTTTTTGGAAAATACACATTATTTTGCCATAGGCATTATATTGGAGCCACTCAAGAGTCCTTTAATTAACCTAATTTCGAACACGATCTTCGATCATGTCCATTTGATTTTGCACACATCTATTCAATTAACAAAATTCTATCACTATCTACTTCTCTTGTAGGGTTATTCATTTCGCATGATTGCTATTCAGTCTGCATTTTTTAGGATACACTAATGGGAAACATGTTTTTAAAAACTCATATTGATCTACAATTATATTTGAATGAGATGTGTTGAAACACACATGATTAGGTAAAGGCTTAGAAGGTTTATATCAGCCCAGCCCAGAATTCACTCTCTCAATTGAAAATTGTTCTTGCATCGCATCGACCAATTCGTTTACGTATAATTTCTGCCCTGGTTGGAGCTGAAGTTCAAAAACTTGCGCCCGACCGAAATGCATCAATCACGAACGAAAAAAATTTCAGAACACCGAAAAAGTGAAAAATTATAGCTAAACGATCCCTGTGAAAATTGTACCAAAATTTAGGGATCATGAATAAAATTTACCCTTGTAACTTATGCAAGGCGAGTTAATTTTTCTCAAATTTTTGAAGCGCTTGGTAGAATGATGCATGTGCTATATGTACATGACACAAGATGAAAAAGGATCGGAGGAAATTGTATTTTGTCTTACCGTTCCTTTGTACATGTCTTACACATCTATTTTTAATACAAGAAAGATGAACAATAGGAACAAATGTACGAAAAATATTTTTGTTTCAATCTATTTTATAACCCATATTTAGAATAATGAATCAAATCATATATCAAGCCCAATCTTATGGCTTGACTAAATCAATTAACCCATATTTAGAATAATCGGAATCAAATTGCTAGTTCTTCCGACCTATTCTTCTTCTCCTCCTCATAGCCCCGCTTCTTAGCATGCTTGCTTTTTGCCCACTCACCTCGCATTTTGTCAAGGACTCAAGATGCGCTTTGGACTTTTTAGCTTATGGATCTCTCCATTTGGTTTGATTTTGGAGATTAAGCCCCGCTTCTTCGCGATCTTGACTTAATTTTTTTAGTTATTTGATTTGGGTTTATTAATTAGTAATTTCAATATTTTTAATATTAAAAATTAATATATTATCGGGTGGGCGGATCCGCCCATGGAACCGGGAACCGGATATGTATATTGGAATCTCGATTCCCTCAAGAACCACCGGTTTCGAGCGGTTCCGGTCCGGTTCGGGGCGGTCCAGGCGGGTCCCGGTTCTTTTGCACACCCCTAGTTTATATATGTCAAAAACGTCAAGCTTGCTCAGTAGATATGTATATTGTCTCTGACACAGTGGTTTGGCGAAAAGGTATGTTGATTGTTCCACTGTTCCAGTTCCTTTTGCTATTACCAGCCCTTCTTGAATTTTTTTCTCAAGTGAAGTGACAATTAACCTCTATATGTTTTGTTCTCTCATGAAATACTAGATTTACCACCGGTTTGAGTACAGAGTCATTGTCACAGAACAATTCACTTGGTCCGTCCACCTATATTTCAAGATTAGAAAGTAATCCCCATATACATACTATTTCACAAATAATCTTTGCCATGGCTCGATATTCTGACTCAACTGAAGATAATGAGACAGTTGATTATTTCTTTGATTTCCATGAAATCAAGGACTTTCCAATTTTATACAAAAGCCAGTAATGGACCTTTGGGTCATTGGACAAGTGGCATAATTCGTGTCACACTAGGTTGCCATCTTCATGTTGCAATCTCAAGATAAAAGTATTTCAAGTCTTGGACATATTTTTAAATACTTCACAACTTTTAATGCCGCATTCATATGTGACTGTTTTGAATTGTGCATGAAGTAATTGAGTATCTAAATAGCATAACATATGTCAAATCTAATCATGATGAGATAGGTCAACTTCTTGACAAGTCGTTAATATCCTGATGGATCCTTAAGCAGAGAATCCTCAATAGATGAAGATAAACTGGCATCATATTCATGCATTGTCAATTTAACATTTTGTTCAATTGGTATAGTAGCCAGCTTGCATCCTAATAGTCCTACCTCCGAAATAATCTCTAAAACAATTTTTTGTCGACTGAGACAAATCCCTCTCTCAGACCAAACTACCTCAATTCCAAGAAATATTTGGGAGGTCCCAAATCTTTAATATGAAAAGCAAAATGTAGATAATCTTTGAATTTTCCAATAACAAAATCATCATTTCTCATAATAAGAATGTCATCGCCATATATCAACATATAAATTGATGAAGTACCTTTAGTCCAGGTAAATAAGGCATAATCATGTTTGGAATGTTGGAAACCAGCATTTGTGAGTGCAATAATTAATTTTGCATACCATTGCTGAGATACCTACTTCAGCCCATATAAGGATTTACAAAAACAACGCACTCGAGACTCCTCCTATTTACGTAATCCTTGCAAAAGTTTCATAAATATCTCCTCATCGAGATCACCATGGAGGAAAACATTATTGACGTCCATTTGATGCAGTTGCCAATCGCAAAGTGCAGCAATAGATAAAAAGGAACGAATAGTAACCTCTTTGGCGACCGGAGAAAATGTCTTATGATAGTTGAAACCTTTTCTTTGAGTAAATCCTTTAGCAATTAAGCAAACCTTGTAACATTCAACAAGGCATCTACCTTGTATTTAATTTTATATACCCATTTGCAACTGATTGGTTTTCGATGCGAGAGTAGATTAACAATATCCCAAGTATGATTCGCAATAAGAGCATGTAATTCTGCTTCCCTGGCTTGTTGTCATCTTGGGTCACGAGCTGCTTCATTATAAGATAACAGTTTTTGGTCCTTCAATATGCAACTAATACAACATATATGTTCTGGTGATAGTCGGCTAAATGAAACATAAGAGGAGATAGGATAACGTGTATTTGGAGAATTCAATGTAGGACATATATAATCCTTAGTCCATGCAGAAGGACGAAAGTGACGTCCAAAACATCGGGGCTACTTATATGCCTTTGCATAAGAATTGGCAAGCAAGAATCATTAGGGCATGGATGTGGGGATCCCACTAAAGATGTAGGTGTCACTAAAGGAATAGGCATATCATATTTGTCAGATGATAGTGTTGGTGATTCAATTTCTTGATTCAAAGAATTTGGATCATTTGACATGTTGCAACGAAAAAATATAGAGAACCTGCAGACAAATCCTCTTCTAATAAAAATTGATTTTTATTTGATGTTGGCATAGGTGAGTGAGACGAAGGTGTAGTTTCCTAAAAAGGAAATATGTCTTCATGAAAGAGAATATCTCGATTAACGAAGAAATGCCCTATAGATATCTCCATAATTTTGTACCCTTTTTGCAAAGGATGGTAACACGCCCTTTTTTCTTTTGACAAATAGATTATTCCCAGATCCAATTTGGATATCGGAACAAAAAAATTACCATATATAACACAAAATTTCTGTGTCGATTCCTTCTAGTTGAGCCTCTCGGTCTATCATTATACCTCGAGAAGTAGAAAGAATTACAATCCCCATCTTGCCTAAGATTCTAGGAATTCATTGATAGTTCGAATAGATTTGTAGGCCAGACCTATTGATACGCTTTAAATTTAAAACAGTTTGGTAAGGTCCTTTCATATTTCTTGAATGTCGTAGGGTTAAAATAAAAAAATATTTGTTGTTTTCCTAATGCTTCCTTAAGCTTTAGATAAAGCCTTCTCTTAAAAGTATTTTAACAATGTTTTCCGTGATGTTAGTGGATGCTAATTGAATCATCCCTTTTCTATTCATGTCAGTATTTCATATAGAGGTTATTATGTCAGCAATAGTGTCCCTACCCATGATAAACTAAAATTTTGGTTGCATGAGGATCCATCTTATTTCGAGGGCCCTATTCATGACATAGCATAAGTAGCCAAAAACTCCCAAGTGTTGATCTCCAGCTTCTTCCTAAAAAGCATTTCAAATGAAGTATGTCCTTCAAGAATTCGAGTTGGCATGCGATTGATTAAATAAACTGCTGTGACCACACAATCACCCCAAAATTCTTCAGGAATAGAAGCCCGGTATTTGAATGCTCGAGCTACTTCTAGGAGATGTAAACATTTGTGATCTACAATCCCATTTTGTTGGGAAGTGTAGGTGCAAGAACTTTCATGGAGAATCCCATGGGAGGATGGAAAAGAGATGCATTCATTTGTGAAAAACTCGCGCCCATTGTCTGTACAAATTCTATGGACAAATTTATCGAACTGATTTTTAATCAAGGAGAAGAAATTTGACAAATAGGAAAAAGTTTGACTTTTTGACTGCATAAGAAAAACCCAAGTGGCACGAGTATCATCATCTACCACAGTAAGAAGGTAACGTGACCCATCACAATGAGAAGTATGGTAAGGCACAAATATCCATATGGAGTAAAGAGAATCCACTAGTAGCTCGAGATATGCTATTAGGGAAAGATACTCAAGATTGTTTGGCTAATGGACAAATGGAACATTTAGGATGAGGAAAAAAATGCACTATGACCCGATCATTGATGGAAAATAATAGTTTTATTATTAGTGGTAGCATTACAAAAAAATGCTATTATTCAATGAAGATAATTCAAGATCATCAAAAAACTGATCCAAAAATGCAATCCTTGTGCGACACTACCAAAGCCCATCATTTTTCCAATCAAATGGTCCTTAAAGAAATAATTTTTGGAGTTGAATACGGCATGACAAGAATTGTCCTCACTTATCTTGGAAACATATATGAGATTGAATTCAAATTTAGGTGTATAGGACATTCTTAAGAATAATATGGGTAAAAGATCGCTTCAAGTGCCAAAAGTTGGCACAAAGGGACATTTAAGTGCCAAAAGTTACGAAAGTGATACTTAAGTGCCACATTTTAAGAAAAGTGGGACACTTGAGTGTTACCTCCTGTGCAAGCCGGCCAAAAATCACAAGTGGCAATTAAATATTAATTTTTTTCACCTACATGGCTCGCCGAAGAGCCGACTTAGCTCGAATTCACCCAAAACGACGTCGTTTCTATAATTAGCCAAAATAGAGTCATTAAATCGGCCAAACGACGTCGTTTTGGCATAATTTGAATTTGAATATAATATAATAATTAATTTAATTTAATTTAAAAAAAATTAATTAATTAATTAAATTTAAAAAGTGGGGAAGGAGGAGGAGGGAGGCAATCAACGGTGAGGGCTCGGCCCTCACCGCCGCCGCCATCTCCCCTCCGTCGTCGAGGAGGTGGGGGAGGGCGGCGGCGAGTAGGTGAGGGCATGCGTGCCCTCGCCGCCCGGTCGACCGGGGCCGCCGACCCCGGGCTAGGGCTCGGCGGCCCGATCGACCCTCCCCCACCTCCCGGCGATGAAGGGGAGATGGTAGCGGCGGTGAAGGCCGAGTCCTCAACCGCCGCCTACCTCCCTCCTCCTCCTTTCCCACCTTTTAAAAAATAATAATAATTAATTAATTAAAATTTTAAATTTTAATTTATTATATTAAAATTCAAATTATACCAAAACGACATCGTTTTGACATTGTTTAGCCACATCAGAATACAAAACGACATTATTTTGCATGTAGATCGCCGGAAAATTGCCACGCCGCTCGCCGGAAAATTGCCACGCCAGTGTTTTGATCGGATTTTCTCGCCGATGGCACTTAAGTAATCCATTTTACTCCGATTTTGGCACTTAAGTGTCACTTTCGTAAATTTTGGCATTTAAGTGTTCCTTTGTGTCAACTTTTGGCATTCTAGGGGTCCGGGTGTTGGATAATATGGAAACTAAGACATACGGTGCAAATTTTGGTGACATAGGTGACATCCCCATTTGGAAGACGTATTGACACAGAAAAGTGGGGTTTCTTATGGACAATGGAAAAGAATTGATCATTGCATAAATTGAAATTGAGTTCGTCTTGTAGAAAGAAGTACCTGAAAAACATGCAATCTTATTGGTAGTCCCCAATTGACTTAGAGCTCTCATAATACTCCAATATTGATCTTGTGTGATTGTCCGAGATCCCCCTTTTTCCTTTAGCACTGAAACTTGATAAGCAAAATATTCTGTCCCTTTTTTCCTTATCATTTGGTTTTCCGTGCAATTTCTAATATATATCAATATATGTAGACGTTTGCAACATTCACAAAATTTATCCTTTCTTGGATTATGCCCACCTCCTTTAGATGATGTGGCACCACATGGACCGTTCAATGACTTCAAAATAGGCACTGATATGGCTTGATTTGGGCCATTGGATTCAGCCAGATGAGTAGACAAATGCCGGTCGTTAGATCCCTCCACATAATCTAAGTCGTCCAACCAAAATACTTTAGGGTTTCCTTCATCAGCCAAGCGACTTGCAGGTGCCACCCGATGACCTCCATGAGAACCGAAGGTGTGCTCCATTTGTCTTGTTGGAGCAGCAAGCGCGGAGCTGAAGACCTGCAATGTCTATCTCGTTGAAGCAGCAAGTGTGACGCCGTCTCCTACCTAAACATGCTCTGTCGTGGCCAAGCATTGGCTTTGCTCTTGGACGACTAGTTGGCATATACATTCGAGAGGTGACACCGGCTCCATGGCAAGAATCTACAATCGGAAAGGGAGTAACTTTTGTTTAAAATCAATAGAAATCTAGTGGCCTTTTCTTTGTCCTTCATCTCTTGATATTGCTTGAGGGGGGATTTAGGTCCTTCAAGTTGCTCCTCAGCCACCTCAAGCTCACTCCACAAGGCCAATAGTCGATTGAAGCAAGCGGTAATCAAGAGGTTCCCTTACTTCAATTCCGTCAAGGCTTAGGTTAGTGAAAAGAGCTTGGCGTGGTTGAGTTTGCCATACGTCTCACGGATGTTATCCCACATAGTCTTCAAATCCTCGATCGATGGAAGCTCACAGCTATCTCGAAACTCAAGCAATATCCGATCCACATGCGCACAAGATAGTTGCATCTGCGCCAATGTCACTGGAGTCGTTCATTGATCGAAAAAGCCATGGTTCCATCAAGGAACCCATATTTTCCTTTTGTCACCAAAGCTTGTCGGAAGTCCCAAGCCTATATTGTGTACTTGTCTGGTCCGACGAGTTCCAAGTTGATGATTTTCAACTCAGGCCCATTGGCCGGAAACATGTACAATGGGTCGCCAATGGCCGCTTGTGACAGAAGGATAGAGTATCAAAACTTGACACAATGAGACATTTAAGTGCCAAAATTGAAGCAAAATAAATTAATTAAGTGCTAACAGCGAGAAAATCCGATCAAAATGCTAACGTAGTATTTTTCTAGCGAAGCAAGTGTAAAATGACGTTGCTTTGTTACGACGTAGCTAAATAATTAATATAAAAATTAATTAAATTTAATTGAAAACCAAATTAAAAATAAAAAGAAAAAAAAAAAAAAGATGAATAGCGGCGAGGCCGGCCCCGCCAACCCTCCCCCACTGTCGCTGGGAAGGGTCGGCAATGGCGGGGAGGAGATGGCAACAAGGGCTAAGTCCTCTTTTTTAAATTTGATTTTAAATTTAATTTAATTAATTTTTTAATTCAAATTTAAATTCGCTCCAAAATGATATCGTTTTTGCATTTTTTTACTGAGTCAGCTCTCCGGCGAGCCACATAGGCACGCAAAATTAATAAAAAATTGCCATGTACAATTTTCGACAAGGGTCGTTGGAAGTAGCATTCAAATGTCCCATTTTTCAAAAAAAAGTTGCACTTAAGTGTTATTTTCTTAATTTTTAACACTTAAGTATTCTCTTGTGCCAAGTTTTGACACTTGGGCTGTTCTTTTCTCCAAAATATTGTTTGCTATTTTACCATCTAAATATTCAATCTTATGGAATGATTGAATCAATTAACCCATATTTAGAATAATCATAATCAAATCTTTTCTCCAACAGTACATCAAGAGAAACAATGGAAAACAATGTGGTTGCTCGGCCCGTAGGATATTGGACTCTAGCATCACAATTAAGAATGGAAATGATGGTATAGAAGGTCAATCTCTCTTATAAAAGATAAATTTGAGTTGTAAGGATAAGGAAAACGAGAATATCGAAAACCATCCTCAATTTTGTTGCATCAGGGTTTCAATCTTACTTACGAATTGGTCATTTTCCTTCAAGTTTGCACCCCTCACCATTCTAAACGCATCCCCACAAAACTCACATTACTAAAACCTAACCTGACTCGAGCTCAGTGCTCCTCCTCGGCACTTCCCACGACCACCATGCTATTGCCACCTGCTACCCCGAGTTGAGCCGTTGCCTCTTTGTCGATAGCCACCTCGGTCGAGCTCGTCTCTCCCTCCATCCCACTATTTTCTCTCTCTCCTAACTCAACGCTAAAGCTGTCAAAATGGGTGATAAACCAATTTTATAATCCATTTATGACAAGATAAGTTGTTATATGAATTAGTTATATTTAGTAAATAAATCATTGATGGGTTTAAAGCATGATATAGACATCAAAGGGATTTATAACTTATTTAGACTTAACTCATCTTGCGACTCTCTTCACATTCCCTCACTCAATCTCACGCTCACTTGCTCCGAACTCTCGCCTTAGTTTGGATGTGAGTTTTCGTAAATCAGAGTGAAAGCGTTTTAACAGTATGAGTCGGATAGAGTATGAGTCATTAGACTTACATCGCATGGAAATGGGTCAAAACGGGTTATATTATATGAATCTATTTGGGTTGGATCACATTTGACCTCGACTTGTCGGGTCTACTCAACGTTGGTCCTAGCAAGCTCAACCAGATCTGTGGTCGAGCTCAACGCTACCGAGATTTGCGGAGGCCATTGGCAACAGACTGACCGTGGAGAAGAAGCTGCATAGAGAAACAAGGCGAAGCGAATGGAAGACAGAGGGACGTGGGGGCCGACCTTGAGAGCATTGGCAAGTCATCTGGGGGAGAGAGAGAGAGAGAGAATTAGGGTTTGGTTGAGGTGATGTGATAATTTGGTTTTTTTAGCTGGGTTTCTGCTTGAAGGTGCAAATAACAGATTTTCTAAACGGGAATGTAGCTTGATATCGTTGTGAAAGCAGTGGTTAGTTTATGAAATTAACCCAAAAAGAAAAAGAAGTTCTTTTCCAAAGATAGGAGGTGCCCTTTTTATACAACTGATCTCGATGAATTCACGCAAATAATTTCATCTACATGAATTGCCTAAAATCTATCCACTTGATAATGGATGTGACCCTCGAGATTGCTCTGATTAAGTATCAACATGTCGAAGGATCTAAATGCTGCACGTCTCATCATCTAGAACTACATTGCAATCTCTTTCTTGTTTCTATATATCGAATAGTGATGAGCATGTACATTACACACATTGGCCTTTGATCACCGGAAGAAACCACCAGACTGATCAGATTTAAGATGAGACATATACGCTCGAGACCGAGAAAATCCGCAAACTCATACCAAAGAGTTGCGCTGGATCTGGAACTCATGCTATGCATTTGGACCGGCCGAAACGTGACATCTTTTGAATTATTGAAAGGGAAGGGGGGGGTTAGGAAAAAATTAGGTGGCCTGTTGTTAACCAAAGACGGTAAGCAATCGATCGATGCTGGCGCCGCCATCTGATCTTAGTGACACGTCATTGTCAAATTTCTCTTGTAACCCTAGTACGAGCAGACGAATTCCCCTCTCGTTCTTCTGACCGCACGTATGTTGCATCGGGCCAGCATGGTCCTGTTCTCTCCTTCTTCTTTCTCTTGCGGAGTACCGTTTGGTGGAAGAAGCACATCTCTCTCTAACTAACAGGAGACCCGCCATGCCTAACGAAAGGCACTCAACATCTTTGTCGTTAGCGAAGGCAGAAATCACATGGTCTTTCCTTAATCGCAATTCAATCGATCCAGGGAATATAGGCTTTTCTTCGCCGAGACTGAATCGGTAATTGGATCTGGCATCGCTGGCTACTTCGATTTCATTTCGCGATGCTCTCACAACGAGGCTTTTCAAGATATGGAGTTGAGATCTGATCCCATGCCCATCTCATGTCGATTGAGCGAAAACTGGAAAAAATCGATCCACGTATTGACGGTGTCCCAAAAAGTCCTGCACCTAATGTATAACGACCAGTTCAATTATAAACCTTTTGGTTGTACAAATTTAGTCTTCAATCTTTTGACGATTTGCCAATTCGGTCATAAACCTTTCTAATTGTGCCAATTTAATATTAAATATGTTGATAATTTAGTTTTGAATATTTTGACGATTTGTCAATATAGTCATTCCGACCAATTATCCATATTTTAGGTTTATAACTAAATTGATAAATTTTCAAAGGGTTTAGAATTAAATTAACTATATTGGTATAATTGAAATGTTTGGGACTGAATTAGCCATTAAATAATATTTTCAAGACTTTTTGGATTGATGCATCACCTGATAACAAGATCTGGATCTGTGCATTGTACCGGAATGATGTCTATGAACAAGGACTTCTTTTATCTACTTTTGCTACAAATAAAATGGTAGGTAGAGACCGGCACGTGGTCATCAGTCGTAGCGACCTTCTTCCGGCGTTACTAAAAAAAAAAGGAATTCCATGACCCGTTTGCGGAACTTTAGGTTTCGAGCCTCACGAAATTCAATACGACAAAAAGCATAACTTCTTGACTAATGAGGCTTCTAAATCAAATGAAAGAATAATTATTTATTTGGTATTATTCCGTATCATGCCATGCAAATAAAGAAAAAAGGAGGTGAGGGAATCGTAGCACTCTCAAAAGTAAACGAGAGGGGGCAGACCACCCCGAGGGGAAAGTGGGGTTGGTGAACCGCTCTTATCATGTAATTTCATTTTCGGAAAAAAAAAAAAAAAAAAAAAAGAGACGAAGACGAATTTTTAAAAAATATTTCTCTTTTTTATTTTTATTTTTATCTTTGATTGGCCGCATAAAGATGGAGACAACTTAGAACAAATTATCTTACTATGTATTGTATCCTCCTCGTCCGACCTGGTGGACGGGAATATCCAATCCTCCCATCACGTGAAAAATTCACAGGTCTGTCCCTAGTAGGGTCCAAGGCATGTGATGTAGGCCAAAAAAATGTGCCCAAGCATCATAAAATCTTTGACCTCGATCAACCTGATCAGGCCTTAATTGCATAATTTTTGCAGTTTATTTGTACTTTGCTCAAACATCCCGGTCAATAATCGCTAATCATATCCCAACAAAATAATCAGATCGCCCCTGTACAGACAATGCGCACGAAGCTAGTGGATTCTTAGTGAATGGTTTGAACATACCGAGTGATGTGGTGAGCTGTAAATAAATGATCGCACATCACGCTTGATGAGATTCCATAGTCGGCCTTTCATCACCATCGTGCAAGATTTTTATCGGGGACGTGGATGATGTTAAGTTGCGAACCTCGGTTGTTGGTTGGTCCCATTGCTTCTGGTTCACTCAAGTCGAAACCACAATGCTAGTCATGATTTTCCCGTCCTCCTTATACCATTGTCATTGCCACGAGAAACTCGTTCCAATGGGGGGCTGGGCCGGTACCAGAGCCCGGACCCGCCATCACTGGGGCAAGATCGTTTTCATTTCATGGTCCTCCTCCTCCGCACTTGTTCCTGTCATGGAGATCAAATGCACGAAAGAAGTTGCCTTCCCTGAGCGAGAGTATTCGCCCGAAGAAGACGAAGGCGTTCGCGAAAAAGACGAATCTAGCGCAGGTCTCACATGGATTCAGCTGCAGTACATTTAACAGCACGCTCAAATTCTTCTATAATCCGAGCACTGCATGCAGGGACATGATCGGTGTTTGGAAAAGCTCTTGACCATACTCTCTCTCTCTCACTCGCTGGTTTCTGACAAATTAAAGATATTCAAGAACAACGAAGGAACTGGCTTCCCAAGAACAACAGTGAACTCTGACCATTCCAGAGTGTCTACCAACATTCCACTTTCCGCACGCCCATCGCAGCAGAGCATCCCGTGGGCTACCCTTTGATTATCAAAAAAGCATGCAGACCTTTTCGAGCCTTTTCTAAAGAGGGGCAATGATTGGTGGCGGATACGCTTTTGCTGTTGGATCTTTTAGCCGTATTACCGAGCCCAAAAGTGGTCTAATCGGAGTGAAAACCATGTGCAAACAACTCAAGAATTTGCTTGCTGAAAAACCAGAGCTCGGTCCTCACAGCTGTGCTGCAGACAAGGACGCGTTCGGGCGTACATGCATGTACGTATCTGCATATCTGCATCTGAAAGATCTGCGAAACGATCGCCAGGCATAAAATATATTCGAAGGGATTCTGAAGACACGCACAAGAAATCTGGGGAGAACTGAAGAACATTCGCTGGAGGGAGGAAGATTCCGTCAGCCTTTCTCTGCATAACGTGTCGGTAATGATTGAGGGTTTGAATCAGACGGACATTCGCCATGAGAAATGGGACGCACTGAGATGATCAGGGAAGCGTTGAACTAGGTTAGAAGCTCGACAGATCCTACGTCACGCTAAACTAAAGAAGATTTCTAACTCCTACGCTGAAGTCGTGTTATTCCTCATCGGTTCTACTTCCTCTACCTCTGATCCCTGGAAATGCTGCGGCGAAACCGTCATTCAGACAATGCCGAGAAGCAGCTCTTGGATCGCGCCATCATCGGCCGGCAGGCCGAGCCCGGCTTCCTGGGAGAGTCCAGGGTCCGCCTCAGGAGCTGCTTCACCGCCGATATCAAGTCCTCCGTCGGGTTCGCCGGCGGGCTCGACGACCGGAACTGCTCGCAGAACTTCATGTGCCGGCCCAGCGCCTCCTCCCGGTCGATGCCCCCTCCGACCGGACCGCCTCGTCCTTCACGGCCTCCGCGCAGAGGCCGCAGATCCACCGCCCGCCGAACCGCTCCCGCACGCGCCCGATGTACTCCAGCGTGCACTCCTCCGCGAGGCCGCAGCAGTCGCACTCGGCGAGCTCGAGCTCCGGCGCGGGGATCGCACCGTGTCCGTTCCGAGGCTGCAGCTGGGAGTCCGCGCCAGCCATCGGGGATCACACGCGCCTCGAAGAAACCTCCCCTGACGGACCGATAACAAAAGCAGATGGTCGGGATCAGGATCGGGAACCAAATCACGCCCCGTCAACCAACAGAAAAAACTCCAGTTCGAAGAAAGCTCGAGACGAAGCAAAGGATCTTTACGGCTTACCAACTGAAGATGACCGAAACCCTCGAAACCCGGTCGTCGCGCAGGAGAACCCAGATCGCGTCCTATCTATCTCCTCATCTCCCCGGTACCGCCGTCTTCAACCGTATCGCCGTCCGGGGCGCGACGGGCATCGCAGAGGAAGGAGACAGGACACGCCCACTCGCAGTCTCTCTCTCTCTCTCTCTCTCTCTAGGCGGGAAGAGAGAGAGAGCTGGAGCCCACGTCCATGGCTGGTCGGGACTTGCGGAGCTTGCGAGATGGGGGGGAGGGAGATGGAGATGGAGAGGTTGGAGGGTTATTTATGTAGACGAGGACTTAGGAGGGCTGGGAATGGCGTCCGGACCGGGGTCGAGGAGAATGCGACGAAATTGCGGCGGGCCCCACCCCCGCCCCAATCATTGGCGCCTCGGGAGCGATGTGATTGCTGCCACGTCACCGCGTCCTTGCTTTTCCGCCCCCGCGCCCCCTCCCCCCGCCGCCGCAGCCGCCGCAGTCAGATTTGCAGCGCCGAATCCCCCGCCCATTCGCCTCCTCCTCCCCCGTCGCCCGTGCTCGTAACGGTCGTGCCTTTTGAATTCTTGTAGTAATTACTTCCTTTTTTTCTAGTTACATACGAAAATTATTATTAGTAAGGAATAATACTACGAAAAATCTTAAAATCGATACATATGTGACAAGTTTATATCAAAATAATTTTTTGATTACTAAAAACTCTAAACCTAGTATGATTGTGTTTGACGACCAAACTCTAAATTAGTACATTTATGACAAATTTACTCTTAATCAATATCCGTTAAATTAAATTAATATCATGAAAAATCGCAAACTGATACACATTTGTGAAACTCTAAACCGGCACACCGTCAACTATTACGTATTATTCAAATTAACAAATTAACAGAAACAAAAGGTAATTTTGTCACTAATTAATACTGCGAAAAATCCCAAATAGGTACATATGTGACAAATTTACTGGAAAAACTCCTAACTAGTACACTTATAATAAATTTAACAAATAATTAGATGACACGCGGAAGCTGAAGGGTGTATTAGTTTAAGGTTGTACCCTCCATTTGTCATAAGTATATCAAATTATGATTTTGCACATATACTAGTTTGGGGTTTTTTTTATATATAATTATATATATATATATAGATTTTAATAAATTTATCACGTGTACCAGTTTTGGATTTTTTTTGTCAAAAATTTAGTTTATCGTAAATTTGTCATAGATGTACTAGTTAGGAGTTTTCGTGGTATTAACCTATTTATCACAAATGTACCAGGTTTATGATTTTTTATTTAAAAATTTAATTTGAAATAAATTTGTCATGTGTGTATTAATTATAAATTTTTCGTGATATTAACCTTATTAGTAAATATGCAAGCTGATCATCTTGATCGAATCGATCTAGGGAGGTGGTTTAAGGAACCAACTCCTTATTGACAATAAGTCATCAAAACTCAATCGTGATAGCGTTCATTTTATCATAAAAAACGAACATAACATAACAAAAACTCGAGAGGATTTTCAATGAACGATTCAATTGGAGAATTCAATGGTTCGCTCTTATGTTGATACAAGGCATGATTGACTGATTGTAATTTTCATCGAGCTTCGATGGTTGAATTGAGATTTGATTGTCGTTTGGATTTGGCATGAAATGTTGGTTTTCAATTGATTCTTGTAATTAATTAATGTAACATATCCAACGATAAAAGGAAAGTTACGTTTTTTTTTTTTTCCTTTGGGCAATGATTTATGATCGAAGATGTACTTAATTCGATGAAGAGTTCGAAATTCGGCAATCAAATTTCCTCGACACGAGCTTAGAATTTTTGTACAAACTTAAATGCGTATAACTTGACTGTCTGAGTTTAAATTTTTGTTGCACTAAAACATATAGGATGTTTGATGTGAGTACAGAGATTAGATTGATTTAACCTTTTTCTTTGGGAGTATTAAAGACATCATTCTAATGACAAGCCGAAAAAAACAAGAAAATAAGTTCTATTTGCTTTTTGGCTTAATCATTCAGCTGTTCGGCTTATGCTAGACGTGCACGAAGTCAATAATTATCATCTCCTTTAGACTTCCCTTATTCATAGAAAATATTAACTAAAAATAAGAATATATTAACTCTTTATATAAAGGGAAAATTACATAAACGGTCATTGAACTTTGCTCCAATATACAATTTAGTCCCCGAACTTTTAATTTATTTAATGTAATCCCCTGAACTCTAGCTCAATGTGTAATGTAGTTTCGAACTTTTAATTTATTTAATGTAATCCTTGAACTTTTAGTGTGTGTTCAATATAATCTCTAAACTATATGAAAATGTTCAATGTAATCCTTATCTTGAATTAAGGGAGGGATTATATTGAACATTTTTATATAGTTCAATTATCGTGTTCGGAGATCACATTGAACAAATAAAAAATTTAGGATTCAAGTTACATATTAGGTTAAAGTTCATGAATCACATTGAATGAATTAAAAATTCGGGAACTAATTGTATATTGAACTAAAATTCAGAGATTGTTTGTGTCATTGTCATTTATATAAATATATTGGATTATTAATAGTTGAAATACGAAAATCTTGTTCGTATAAAATACTATTAATGTCTTTCGTCCTCAAATACCCGTTAAATTACCGACAAAATTGGAATTTACAACGGCTGTGGATCTAATTTTCTTTCATCTCGCAATAATTAAATTTAATTCCCATCTTACCCCTATAAAATAGAGATTCTGATTACTTATTTTTTGGGAACATATCGAAATGGGATTTGCTGCGACCATCGTAGACTAAACCCTACCCACGTGGTAGGTAAAAAAATGGCGCTTAAAATACATAATTTAAAAATGACGTAAGCACGAATCCTTCTAGCGAATCGCGTGACTGCCAGATTTTTTTTAATGACGTAATTTTAACAGCTATCGCGACAAGTACCCGCTGTGCGTGTTGTCCAGGTCCACGGGCGGTGTGCGCGTTGACCCAGCGTGTGCGATAATGCAGCCTTAAAAATATATATATATATATATATATATATATATATATTTTTTTCAGAAAACACGTTTTAAAATCGATAATTATTCGTGCATTTCATTCATTTGAGAATTTGTGTAAACTTGTTGCTTGGGAAATGAAAATGCAACTTAGATGTATGAACCAATTAGATACTTTTTCATTAATTAACCAGTCATCATCGAAGTCGAGATATCACACATGTTGTCATATATATGTATGACTTCAGTTGAGATCGTAAAGGCTGCGCATGACAACGCTTCTTTTTTGGGAAATGTTTTTTTTTAGAAATAGTTCTTTTCATTTCTATTCCTAACAATTTCTAAATAAAAGAACGCGTTTGGTAACTACACAAAATTTCTACTATTGGAATAGAAAAATAATAGAAATGCGTTTGGTAACGCAACAGTTTCTTTTTTGTATTTATTCATATTTTATTCTTGCTCACGGATTGCCGACCACCAACCTCGGCGGCTGGAGGCGGCAGCGGCGGCCGACGGTCGGCGGTGGCTCCGAGCGGTTGGAGGTAGCCACGGCAAGAGAGAGAAAAAAAAGAAAAATAAAAAAGAAAATCGGCTTATTTCTAGAAATTGTTCTCGGGGACAAGAAGCAACTTTTTTTTGTTTCTCGTTTCTGCTCCAAAATCTATTCCCGAGCTAACTTTCTATTTCAGGGAATAGAAAAATAACTTGGCATTACGAAACAGATTTCTGTTCTTTTTTTGTTCCTTGGAACAAAAGAACATAAATTCTGAGAAACAAAAGCGTTGTCATGCAGCCCCTAATTGAGCGGAGTTGATGCACTATCAAGTTTAGAGTCAATCTCACTTGCATGTTCGATGCTTGAAATTCTACTTGAGCTAGGTTAAGTATAACCCTCGTTCTCGAGCTCAACTAAACTAATGAATGAAGATCCTCAAGTTCCACTTGACTCCATTACAATCAATTAATGATTAGACTCAAGCTTGAGCTCGTGGTTTATGAGGTTGAACACGGTATTAAAGGAAATTTTCCCGTGCTTTCAAAACTATTAAATAATATAGAAAATATAATTAAAACTTGATTAGGTTCAAGAACTGATTGAGCGTGCTATCGATGAGCTTTAGCTTGATCGGATAGGGTACTCAATTAGCTCAAACTTGATTCACATAAAGTTAATGATTTATAATTTTTTTTTTCTGAAAATAATCGCTTGTATCACTTAAAAAATAAATAAATGAAAAAATATTCATCATCCGCAAAACTATGTGAACATAAATTATTATCGGTAATTATGAAAAAATTGACTAATTATTTTAAGCGATATAAACGATAAGTTTTAGAAATATATTTTTTAAATTATTTATTTTATGCGAAACAAATGGAACATAAATTCCTCTCATTGCCAACCTCCAATAAGCTATCTCCACTGTACGTTTTCTTTCAAATTGAGAAACATATAGTCAATGAAATTGGAAAGTTCATTTTATATGTGATGGTATTTTCATCTCGGAGCATTATATCAAAAGTTTAAAGTTAAATTGGTAATATCGGACACAATTCATTTACTAGACACGCATATAGATATGAGACGAAATTCAATCTATAAAGAAAACTTAAATATCATCCAAAAGGAAAATGTCAAAGAATATTGCTTAAGCACCTAGTTAAGTATTGCAAAGTGTGCCCCGAAAATTCAAAATTTTTTATTCGAAATGAGTTACTAATACTAAAATGCGAAGTTCTTCCATTTTTAGCTACCTTAATGAGTGCTATAAGGAAACTTTTTTTAACGATACCCTATGCGATAAGATAATTGGTACCCTTAAAAGGACTTTCATCCAAAGTCGCTTATTTCCCTCGCGAAGTCAAACCTGCGATGTTCGGTTCTTACTTTGACTGGTCGAAGGACAACTTCAACTAACAAGAATTGGTGGTCCTAACTCTAAATTAGTGTGGAAACTCACTTCTGATGGAAAAATAAACCTTGGCCAACTTCGTAACATTGTTAGTGAACTTTTAATTTATTGATGTGTTCTCGAATTCTTGGTAAATATTTGATGTAGTTTTCCTGTTAGCTCAAACGACAAATCAAACGTTATTTTGATGACTCCAATTATTATGTGTTGAATTGGATTTTTTAAAATGACAAGTCAATATATCAATTCTTCTTTCATTATATGACGACATGAATTATTATATCGTGATTTTAAATGAATCTCTGATGTGAATAATTCATGTGCGACTTTTCTTTTTTTATCAACCATTCAAACTCAAAGAGATTGGAAGCCACATCAACACATTTCGTTAACTTGAATTAATAGAAGAACGGCATTAAACATCTTCATATACTTAAGGAATCGCATCAAAAAAGGACCGCATCCGATAAATCAGAAAATTAAGGAATAATGTCACGCATTGACCCAAAAGTTTATGAATCATTTATATCGTTTTCGCCCACGTCCCTATCCAAAGGCCCTACTGTATAACTTTATTTCGCCTCTACTTAGTCTTTAACTACAAAAATTATAGATGGGTCATCAATTCTCCCGTGTTATTCAACGGACTTAAGCACTAACTAACTAAAAAAATTGGGGAGAGAAGAGACAGAGGAGGAGGGGTCAAATCGAGTGGGGCCAGGAGGAGGCGTGGCTCTTTATAATTTGGTGTTTGTGGTGGTGGTGATATAATAGCAAAGTTTTAAAATTATGCATTTATTTTTTATTTTTCTGAAAAAAAAAAAAAAAAGATTTTGCAAGGAAAAAAACCCACACAAAAACAAAAACAAAGCAGCCAGAGAAAGATAGAGAGAGAAACACACACCCACACAGAGGAGAGAGAGAGAGAAAAAGTGGCCTCATAGCTGAGATAATACTCTTTAAGCTGGAAAACCAAGAATTTTAATCATCACTTCTTCTTGTCCAGCCTTCCTCCCCCCTCACCTTCTTTCTCTCTCCTCCCTCTCTCTCTTCTTTCTCTCTCTTGAATATCTTCATCCTGATCCCTTCCTCCCCCTCCCCCTTTGACCTCCAGCCGATGCTTCGATTCAGCTTCTTCCGCAAAGGTACGCGCCAGATCCCTTCAGCCTTTTTCTGGTTTCTCTATCGCCGTCGCCGTCGTTGCCGGAATTTGCTCGCTTTGTAGGGTCGATGGGGTTCGAATTGTTCGAGGCCCGCGGTTCTGGAATTCGTGGGTAATGTGGCTGTGGTCGCCTTGATGCTGGTGGTGCGTGGATGGGGTGAAAGTTTTAATTTTTATTTTTTTGGGGAGGGGGGAGGAATTGGGGATTTGGTGAGTTAAAGTTAGGGTTTTGATTGGAGGGGGTTTGCAATTTTGGCAATTTCGCCCCGCTCGCTCTGTTCTTACCCGGGGGAATCTCGTGCTAGTTGAAATTCTAGGGTTTTTTAAGTTCAAGGTATTGTTTTTGAGGAAATTAGGCCGAGGTAGTTTCTATATCTGGCGATAGATTGGTTATCTGGTCGTTTGCTGCTTGCTTTCTCTCTGTTCGAGCGGGCGCGCAATTTGATCACCACCTGGCCGATCGAAGTTCGTTCATTTGTTAGGGATATGTTTACTCTTGTCGAGTGTTGTTTGGTCATACTGTTTTCAGGACAAGTCAACTGTAATTTTTTAGAAAGCTGGATTCGAGTGCTTATCACTGCTCTTTCAAAATTGTTTGGAATATTGTGAGGTGAAGCTACAGATGTATGTGAAGATGTGTTTTTTGACTCTTAATTGTCAGCATGTGATGTTGCATGAGAGCTGAGTGTCTGGGCAACCAGCATTAATTTTTTGGCCGTCTACTTCATAAATTGAGAGACTCACAGTTTGAACCCTTTTTTTGGCAGGTTTTGGCTGAAGATTGCAGGATTTTCTTTGATTTCTGACAGTTCGTTAGTTTCTGAATGTAGATATTTTGTTTCAACTTCAGTAAAGAATGAGCTTGTCCAAGAAAGGATTACAAACAAGTGAGACGAAACTAGGTTCCTCGAGTAAAGCCACCGCATTGAATCCTAATGCGGCGGAGTTTGTTCCTTTCTCTCTTAGATCCCCATCCTCTGTAAACACCAGTAACACCGATGCAACAGCAAGGTTTTTGTCTTCTGGGTCTTCGGGTAAACCAGTTATAAATAGATCAGAATCATCTGTTTCAAATAACTCTGATGATGAAGCCCACCAGTTTTGGCGTCGCCAGCTCCCAGATGATATAACTCCCGACTTCAAGTTCACAGGGGATGATGAGTCTCAGGGTCTTGGAGGGATGTCTTTAGCGGGCTTGTCCTTGCGTGATGATAGTGAAGCAGTGAGATATTCGGCCTCTGCAGGCAGTGGATATGTGTTGAATGACCTTCAGGAATTATCTCCTCATCAGCTCAATGGCAATAGTTTCACTGAAAAGCTCAGATTTACCGGTTCTTCCTTGGTGGATAATACCCCTTCAGCTGGCTTTCTGTCTATGCCAACCAAGCCTTGGGACAAGCAAGTTGTTAATGATGACCAGCTTTTTGGGAGTAGCAGGGAGCTGACTTCTTTTAACGGGACTTCCAGGAATACTTTCGTAAATGATGTTTTTGCAGAGCACGGTATTGTTGATGATATGGATACAAGTCCTTTAGATTTTTTGGCTTTGCATTTTCCTGGTTTTGCTGCTGATAGCCTTGCCGAAGTGTACTATGCCAATGGATGTGATCTGAGCATGACCATTGATATGCTCACTCAGCTTGAGGTATATCGAACTTCAAGACAACCTTATCTATGAGGGTATTGTGTTCATTGTGTTATAAGTCTGCATGTGAAGAGGGATTCTCTCTTCTAAAGTTTTTTCTTTGGGGTTAATTTACTTAAATAATGGGGTGGACATGAAGATGAGACAAATTTGTAAAACGATTGATTGCGAGCATGAACGATTATTTCTTAAAGAAGGTTGCTGAATACAGATTGATTAAGATGCACTTTGTAAAATCAAAACATACTCTCTCTCTCTCTCTCTCTCTCTCTCTCTCTCATGCACTCTGGCACGTGCCTGCAGACACATCTGATATGTGTGTTTTTTTTTCGTCCCCGATCTGGCTCATTATGTGTAGATGATGGGCAATTGATTATTTCTAGATTAAATTATGCCATGGATGTCATGGATGGTGTGAATACTTGGATGCCAAACACCGGAGAATCTCTTTTTTGCCTTCTCTTGGCAAGGGAGAGCTGGCTAATCGTTATTTCTTGAGGTAGTCTTGGCTTTAAGTCCTATATATATCCTTCAGTCTGAGGCTTACCCTCTGGTACGGGGTGCTATCAATTTGTATGAGATGGTTTCAGATTTTCTTATATCTTTTTATGTTTGTTCTTTTGCTTTGTTTACTTTTCTCCATAACATTTCGGATTTTAGGAGGAACAGTGCATACTCACAAATATCGAGAGCAAGTATGTAGGGACCCCGTGTGTTTGAATATATGACCTTCAATTGTGCTTTAAGTGCTCCTGAGTTTAGTTCTTTATGCTGAGTGAAACCGTGTTGTACATTTTTTTTCGTGAAATGTAGCTTCAATATGATGGTGGTTTTCCTCCAAACTTGAACTCAAAGACCTTATCGGCTCCAAATCTTAGTGCAATGGACTTTCCTGCACTTTCCTCGTCAGAAAGTCAGAGTGTCCAACAAAAATATGCTGGAGATGATGTCCATCAGAGTAGCATGCCTTATCGATCTACTGACAAGGACAACCTTCTTCTGTTCAAGTCCACTTCTTCGTTTCCATCTAGAGGTGCTATTGATTTTGCTTCGGCAGTCAAGAAAATGCCAGCTCAAGATTCCAATATTTGGAAATACGATAGGAATGGTTCAACCAATTCCACCATTGGTTCCAGTAGAAATTCCCAAGTGTTGGCTAGTGCTTACAATAGTGGGCATGGAAGAGGCATCTATGGTGACAGGTTGCAGAGTCGTGCTTCTGCACGGTCAGCTCCTGTGTGGCTTGAAACTGGGGAGGCAGTGGGTAATATTCTTAAGTTTAACGAATGTCATTTGCATTATTTACTAGTGGGATAATTGCCTTCTGCATATATCTATTTGGCTTAACAATTTTGAGATGGCAGCTAATATGTATTCTGAACTGCGGGAAGAAGCTCGTGACCATGCACGATTACGAAATGTGTACCTTGAGCAGGTTTGCTTTCAATTATGTTGTTTACTCCTTACTCCAAATTATCCCGATCATTATTTGCATTTTTCCATGAAGACTGTTACTAATCATATGCAGTTTGTCGGGTGCATCACGTTACAACAGTGGTACCAATAGTGCCATGAGTAAATAAGTGACATATATTGTTGGGGCCCCAAATTTTTTTTTATACGTATTTATGGAGATTTTGTCACGGTTACAGAAGTATGTGAACTGTTCAGAAAAAAAGGGGATATGATGGGATTATGGAATTTGCTGCTAGTACAGAGGCATTTTCTTAACTCATTAGTTGAGAGTCTCAATCTGAGGTTCTCTTTTATATTCTAAAAGAAAGGGTACAAATCTGAGGTGAGATAGAGCTTCATCAATCAGCGCAGAAGCTGTGTTGTAGTATCTTTAGTATTTGTTAGCTTTTTTAAGTTGATACGTTTACAAGGAGATATTTCTGTGGGAGCAAATTACAGTCTCACACCTGGCCAGAATGTTCCTTTCACATGTCTGATGGATGTGTCTTCTGCAGCATCTGTGATGCTTGTATTCACTGTAGTCGTCAGCTAGGTTGCGGGCAAACATTGTCAGCTGTTTCTGCTAACTGCCGAGCTGATCCCGTATATATTTGATTTGCCCTGAGTTGCTAGTTTCTTCTTCTTTTTGTCTCCAAGGGGTCCCTACTGGTTCTTATGATTCTCTTGCACAATGTGCATCACCTAAAACAGGCTCGACAAGCATACCTCATTGGTAATAAGGCACTAGCGAAAGAGCTTAGTATGAAAGGGCAATTACATGGCATGCATATGAAGGCAGCTCATGGAAAAGCCCAGGAATCGATTTACCGTCAGAGGTATGTAGAACTTGATACTCTTCCCTGGTGTGTGAAGTAATATGCTGTTCTGGCAGTTGATATTCCCATCATTGTTAATGGTCATGAGATGATCCTCCTTATTCCAATAAGAATTCTTATTTGGTAGATTTGGAATCTGTGTAACTCAACAGCTTCCCTATAGCAATGCAACTCAGAAGTTGGTCAATTTGCTTGGGAATGGGGGGTAAAAAATAATCGTTTAATGTTGTAAGCTTCACAGTGGCTTAATGTCTTTCTCTCTCCTCTTACATTGGGTGTCTGAAGGAGGGTCAACTCCAACAGGGGCAATAGGCATCATCAAAAGGCAAAAACATAGTTTAATTTCCAAGCATTTAGGCTTGACTCCGAACACAGAAAGGGCTTTTCCCTTACTAGTAAGGGGAAAACGGGTGCAAATTATTGACCTTTTTTTTCTACTTTGAAAGCATAACAACTTTTCTCTTTAGGAATCCCGTTCCTGTGGAGCTTCAGGGTGATGGGAGAGGGAAGGAGCGTATGATAGATCTACATGGTCTTCATGTGAATGAAGCCATTCACGTGCTGAAGAATGAGTTAAATGCATTGAGAACTGCAGCTCGGGCAGCAGATCAGCGACTGCAGGTATATATCTGCGTCGGGACGGGTCATCACACTCGGGGTTCCCGCACTCCTGCCCGACTCCCGGTGGCTGTGCAGCGTTATCTGCTCGATGAAGAGGGCCTACAGTTTAGCGAGCCACAACCAGGGCTGCTTCGCGTGGTGATATACTAAGCACTTGGAGGTGCAAGGTATAGGAGGTTTTCTGACATGGCGAAAGCCATCAAAATCATAGTCATTGTAGTCATTCTTGTATCTGTAAATGAGGAGATGGAAGAGAATGTAGTCAAGTTGGAAAAAAGTGGGGGAAAAAACAAAAAAGTTTAAAAAAGGAAACACGACGACCTTAATTAAAGACAACAACGACTAAAAAAGAAAGAAGGCTGGAGGAGGGAGAAAAAAAGGTGAAAAAAAAAGGAGCTGTATGTAGGCAGGTTGCATGGATGTTGCATTTTGGTAGCTGGCAGGGAGACTAGGATCGGCAACTCTTTTTCTTTTTGGGTTAATTTTGTACCTTTATTGTATTTCTTTCTTTATATTCCTTTTTTTTCTCTTTATTCTCAGATGTAACTGATAGAATTTGATTTACAAGATAGCTGGAGCTTCCCAAAATTTGTCCTGTCATATCTTGCTGGATATCGGAGTCTTGAAAGTCCTCCTGCTCGTCCACTGTAGCCGAGTATTTGGTTCCGGCAACACCTGTTCATGTCTTGGCCGCGGCTCGTCTGGGATTGTTGGTGTTGGGATATGATCGTTCGAAGGGTGCGATTTCCCTCCCATCTACATATATCCGAGCCATAGCAGCATGGACTCGGGAATGTATTGGGCATTGCAACTCCTTTTTGGATCGCTTCTCTGAAGGCTTAGCGAATCTCAATTGCGAACGAATCAACCGTCGTCGCTCTCGGTACATTTTGAGTTCTTGTACTGCTAAAGAAATGAAAGTAACAGATCACAAATGGCCGTTACCAGTCAGTTCTTTTCAATTGTCCTTCCATTGTCACGTTCTTTCCCTCCTCTCCCTTCCTAACTTTCAGGATTCGAAAATACACCATCAAAGAATTTCCCATTGTGGAACCAATGATCTCCAAGTATAATACACCTTCCCAACAAGAGACAAGGGAAAGAATAGGAAAACAAAATCCACAACAAGATCAGTAAGACAATAGAAATAAGGTATTCTTATCTGGGAAGAAAACATTCTTATCTGGGAAGAAAACCTATGAATATACAACTTTGTGTAATCACCCTGCACAGCAACTCCCTAGCAAATAAAAGCATTGCCTTATTCATTCCTCTTCAAAATAGAATTTGCGCTAAGCAAGCCGGGGCTGCTGGATCAGCTCAGCACAATATGTCCCACTTAAAGCAATTCCACTAAGTGCTGACTTTCCAATGTACAGGACACGGTTCAAGATCCGATGTGGTCATTCCTATGCTCTAACCAACAGTTCATATACATTACTGTTGTTGTCCCCGCTGACCCGCTTTAGCATTTCAAAGCTCCTGCGGCTACCCAAGAAGTCGATCCTTTTGAATGACACAAATCCACTATCAGCAGTTTCTTTACTACAGTACACTGATCTAAGCCGGTCAGCATGCCTTGAATCTGTGTGAATGGCAACCTCTATTTCCTGAGCTGACATGTTCTCCTGCAAAATGGCATCAGAAACTTCAGACTTATGCCAGATGAACCAGCCATCTTATTGTTTCTTAGCAAGGTCAACATAACACACATGGTTCCGTGAAAGATTCAGCGACTGTTAAATATAATCCACAAATAACGCTAACAGGAAAATGAACTCACATCCTTGGTACACTATTTATCATGCAATGACTGATTATGCACTCTTCATGCGGATCATAGATAAATACCTAACCTGATAACAGTGGCTTGATGGTAAGCTGACATGACCTTACCATACTTTTTATAGCAGTCTAGGGGGTAATTCACTCAACCACGGGATAATCAAGGACTCCCATGCCTTTATAGTCAAGCAACCAAACTTGGGAAAAAGAATGTAAAAGCATACCTGATAAAAAGCATAAATATGATCCAACACCTGAAAGCACGTAAAACCTTTGTCACTGAAGAATGTCCTTGAACATGGCCCCATTTCAGCAAAGCGGTCAATGGGGAACAGAATGGTGAGAAAGTGGTCTTTGAAAATCAGCTCTTTCTTCTCACTGCAATGCACAAATATAGATGTTTGATCGAAAGGTCCAACTCACCGATTATTTTGAGCATTCAGAGCTAAACCAGATTGAATGAAAGACATAACACCAATCTGTCCCAATGCGCGCGCCCACACACCCACACACACACATACACACACACACACACACACACACACACACACACAGATCAACCTTTCAGTAAGTGGCCTCGTTAAGTTTGCAAAAGAAGCTTCTGAATCCTTGCCATCGCCTTTTGCATCAAAGAATGTGCGTGGATGATTCTCATGGCCATCATCAGAACTAAACGAATCCGTATAAATGGAAGCAGTTGAAGTTGGCTCAGATATAGACCAGCAAATGGAATCCAGAAGACTGCTTGGGGTTATCGGCCGTATTGGGGTCTGGCACGTCTGTTAAAATTATAAAAAGAAGAAGACAAAATCATAATGCATGTTGTGTCAAGACAACCAAGGAAATAACAGTTCTGGCTAATTATGCAAACGAAAGAATTGACAGAACATCCATAAAGAGATTTCCAGAGCAATGCAAAATTCAAATTCCACTAATCTAGTTTCCTACAATCACCTTTGCTATGTTCCAAGAGAGCAAATCACTGCACCCCGAACTTTTCTGCTGAATTCTAACCCAATTAAGGATCTGTTTGTTTGAAAGACAACTGTTTCTGGGAAATTGTTTTCCACTTTCCAGTGTTTGGATGGCGAAAAACGAATCGATTTATGGAAAATGTTTTCCATAGACTGAAAACAACAAGCTTAGATAGGGAGAAAACGACTTCCCCCTCTAGCAAGAAGGAAATCACTTTTCCTAAACCACCAAACAAATGAAAATCAACCATTTTCCTTGAAAATGATTTCCATGGAAAATATTTTTCTTTATCATAAAGTTTTCAGTGAAACAAATGCACCATAAATTAAGATAAAAAGTTATCTAGCCCTATTCCAACTCAACAAGGTTTCAAAACCCTGAAACTCAAAAGTGGCTAAAGATATTAAAAGCTAGAATTGAACAAAATGCGACCATCTACCTGCATTTTGCGACCACGACGATTTCTGACCCCACTTTTAGCAAAATTTACAATTTTTTGTCTTTCTTCAAGATTGGCTTTACAGCTCAGCCCTTCGGAGACAATGTCATTCTTCTTTGCTTCCTGGCAAAAACAACATCCCAACATCTTAGGATGCAAAAGAACAATAAAAAGCTTCCGAAAAGAGTATTGAAAATACAATTAGGTAGGTAAAGGGATGACACTCTTTTAAGGACCTTGTAACAATCGTCTTTGAAAAGTCTCACGCTTTCCAAAAGGAAAGGAATATGCACTTAATGACAACACAAATTTTTCCATTAGAAAGTTTCGTTTTAAGACGGTACAACTTTTCATATTGCAACACCAGTCTAGTTTCTTGACGCTTCAAGTGGTCTTTTAATTCTCGACAGTGTTAGGTCAATTTTAGTATTTTTCAAGACGGGCAGAAATTACAACTAAGGCACAAACAAAACCAAATATTAGTAGTCCTAAGTGGGAAAAGAGGATGCCCTCCATCTGAAAGACTAAGAAAATAGAAAAACTCAGTAACCTTTTGCAAACTTGAGACTTCTCAATGTCATTCTTAAGCACAAACTTCAATTCTTAACAAGTCAAATGAGATTTACCTCCTTCAAAGGACCATTATGATAATTATCAAGCATCGTTCCCAGCTGCCTGGCCAAATCAGCAGATAGGTGAACGAGCCTCTGGAGATGTTGCTCTTTTGCTGTCTTCAAAAGCCACAGTGGCTGAGCCACATCATTTATGAAAAAAGGATATTAGAGCATAAAACACAAGATTTGCAAGCAAAAGAGGTCAAATAACTGGTATATCTTTGAAGTCTAAGCATTGAAGTTATTTCTTTTCCCATAAACACGCACAATTAATCCAAACATTCAAAAGCAATGAAAGAACACTCACAGTGACGAGACTGTTACAATGGCCAAGATATCTTCTGATGGAAGTCCCTTCGCAGACAACATGACTCGCATTGCTACCAACATACCACTTATCTACAACTGATGCGCCTTCTCTAGTAGCTGCATCAATCACCTGTTCAGAATGTAGACATGTTCATACTACATGAGCAGCAAGCAACATATAAAATGAAGAGAAGATTTCTCTATTCCATGAAATTCCAAAGACAAAGGATGGACTTTCAAT
Organism: Eucalyptus tenuipes; assembly: GCA_014182365.1. Classification (NCBI taxonomy): domain Eukaryota; kingdom Viridiplantae; phylum Streptophyta; class Magnoliopsida; order Myrtales; family Myrtaceae; genus Eucalyptus; species Eucalyptus tenuipes. The sequence continues at coordinate 5,095,761 of CM024539.1, forward strand.
TATACTTCATAATTCTGAAATTTTTACGGAGAAACAAAGACAAAAGTATCGTATTCCCAAAAGATAGAAGAGCTAACCTTGTTCTGTAGCTCAGTTGAAATGTCTGAATCTAAGTAGACAGACTGACCAGATAAAGTCATCGAATCAACACTCCTTTGAGGTTCTCTTCCAGAAGACAAAAGGCGCGATCCTTCAGTCCTTTCAAGTTTTTGGCTTCGTGAATACTGGCAGGAAGACAAGAATTCCCAGCACCAGTAATCCCACGAGCCCGATGCAACTCTTCTATTTTACCGCCGGTATCTCCAACGCTCTTTACACTGTATAATGTTTCACTCAACCTCACTGCATGATGAAAAAGAACAGACGAAATATTAATTTAAGCAACATCGCCCCACCAATTGATTCAGACAAAATTTGCAGGTATATTCCAAAAACATTGATTAAAACATTAAGTCACTCAAAGACCTATCTCCTAAAATGAATCTGATCATATCTGCAGTGAAATGGATTGAGTTTGAAACCAAAAACTAAACAAATAGGTGCACATCAGAAAATACGATTACTTAAAGTAATTGGACATCTTAAATCGGGTGGACTGCATCAATAGATTAATCACAGGGCAGGTAGATGATTTACCAAGAGTATGTTCGCTAAACCTACTTGAATGCAAGCATGACAAACAAACTCTTTGTTCTCTTCTTGCAGGGGGTAGATGCCAATGGTCCTTACTTATTTGACGTAACATCACCACATCAAACCGCCCAGAGATGTATTTTTGTGCATATTTCTGCATTTTATTTTATTGCATTTGGGAATCACAGCCAGAGAGAAGACGATCAATGGTAAAGAGCCAAGTGATGACTTGAACATAGCTCACCCAAGTATCTTTCTCCATGACAGGTTTCCAACATTACACAATGGCCAATTTATAAACCTAACTCTCGTTAGATACATATGAACATAAATTCAGGATGAAAAGCAAAGTAGAGTCATCACATGTAGTCTATCAAGTCAAATCCTCGTCGCAAATAGACATCCTATCTGACATATGTGACTGGAATGTACAACACAGCTGTCAGCCTCCGTACCATTCCTCTTGACGCTGTCCACAAACCATCCCAGCGTAACGATGAAGAGACCATTTTTGGGTCCATGCTTCAATGCATGCTCAAACTTCCGTCCACCAAAACTGTAGCCACCATTAAGGTTCACACAAGCAATGAAGATATATAATGTCATGAAATTCACAAAAAGCAGAGGGTACTGGAAAGTTCACCACAGCCAGACATCACCATCACGTATCCTCATAAATACTGATCTACTCACCTAATTGAAAAAAAAAAAAAAAACCATCTTCTAATTAAAAGCTGAAACGAGGTTGAAAAAAAAGGATATCTGGACAATCAAATGGGTACACTGAGGATGTAAATCGGGGCTATATTTGCCACCCAATCTCTCGGTTGCATCCATGACTTGTTTCCTTGCTTCTGCAGTACACAATAAACACATTAGAAAGAGTCACAAATTAGAGGGAAAACACCTAAACCTCAAACAATCACATCATGTCAAAAGCCACGAAAAGAAGGCTACAAAGCAGAATGATGGGAGGCTAGCATCTCAAATGCAGATTGGGCATAGTAAAGGAGAATTCACGAGCTCTTACCTTTAGAGAGACCAGTGACACATATCACAAGCCCTGAAAAAGGACCACTTGATCGTGCGCTTGGCTGAGACCCGACCGACGATGGAGCAGGAGACATGGTCGGCTCCAAAGATTGCAGACCTCTAAAAGAAGGCAATGAAGCCGAGAGCCCAACTACTAATTTCGAACACCCTTTGCTACTGATCACCTCCACCCTCCCGCTCCCCATAATCACTGCCGACGCTCACACTCCCCTCATCTCAAAAGAAACCCGCATCCCTCAACTCCCACTCAACGAGCAAACGGTCAAGAAAGCACTTATTTTGATCGCGCGGGCACCGAAACGGCCGCCTAATCTCAAATGGGTCGTCGAAAAAGACGTCCAGGAATCATTTTCCGGGCAGAACCGATCCCGGGTCACCCGCACTCATCATTTTCATCGCGCCGACACCGAAATGGCCGCCTAATCTCAAAAGGGTCGTCGAGAAAGACGTCCAAGAATCGTTTCCCGGGCGAAACCGATCCCGGGTCACCCGCAGAAACAATCAAAAGGTCGCTCGACGACGACCCGGAAACGAGAGCCGAGAGAGGAGTCTCACGAACCGGTCAACTCCAACGCATGAGGAAGCAAGCTCTGAGAGAAAGAAACGAAAAGGGGAGAGCGTGAATATGCATTACTTAAAAATCCCACCGAGAAAAAGGAGGAAGAAGCATCAGACAAACCCAGGATTTCGAACAATCTCTCTCTCTCTCTCTCTCTCCTCTTCCTGTGGCGTATGCGCAAAAGCGTATGTGGCATAAAAAGCGGAGATTTTTTTGAATCTGGCGCTCGGTCGTGGTCGCCCCCGTCGTCAGTACTCGCGCATTCCGGTGCGCTCTGGCCCTGCTTCGCCTTTAATGCTTCATGCTTTATAAAGCTTTCGAAAGGAGGAAGAGGAACGGGAATCGCATCGCTCCGCACCGAATTTCAACCGCCACAGGAGTCGGGCCACGGGATGGCTCCTTTGCTTTGCTCTGCTTTACACATCGCCTTTTTCTCTGGACTCCTCAACTTGGCGTTCGAAAGCTCCTTGATTTAACGGGCATGTTTTCCCGCGGAATTACGATATTGCCACTGCATATCCCGTTTCTCTCTCTCTCTCTCTCTCTCTAGGTCCTTGAACAGTCATCTAATTCTCACTTCCAGGACCGAGGATTATGAAAATTTGGCAATCCAGTCTGTTTCATTTTTCCTGTTTGTTCCCAAACTATTGTTTTAGTCGCATGTTCCTCATTCCATTGAGCACTAACCAAGTTTCATAACACGAAAAGTCAAATTGAATTGCATTTAATTGAAGGAATTGTAACGTCGGATATTAACTGTAAACTAGGCAAGAATGTATTATTGCGAAAGAATTATAGAATATCTATGCTGATATTCAAAAGGTTGTCATGTTTGTCTTTTCTCCATTTCGCTGATACCCTTTTGGTAGAGCAATAAGTAATTTGGTTCGGCTTCGTCCCGAAGAAAGCATGGTCAATGTATTCGGATTCTCACCCTTGAATTAAGCAGAGCCAAGCTGGTCTTCAATCTTCTATCCCTATGGCAAGATGGCATTAGGATCGGAAATTTGACTCAAGGCAGCTTCAAGGACCTGCAATGTAATGAAATTTGTAGGGCAAGCTCTGCAGAATGAAGGATTGGGGAGGTGAGAATCGAGGAATAATGGGAAAGTCCCCCCGCCCTGCAAGCAAGCTCAAAGTGAGCGAGGAGGGAAACATGGGCCATGCGGGGCGGTCCACCAAGTACACTGAAAGGGGCAAAAAGGTAAATGCGGCCAGCTCATTGCCTTTCCACAGCCAATTAGGACATGGTGGAGGGAGATTTTTGATTTCATGGGGAACACCAACTTCCACCATCCTCATCATTTCTTCTTTGAAGGAATCTATTGGGGAAGCTACTTGACGTGATCTTTTCTCACTTTTCTATTCTTAAATTGGCTGAAAGTTAAAAAAAAAATGAATGCGTAGACGTATGACAGGATGTTCGATTTTTCATTCGAGTAATTCGATATTTAAATCAACACTTGAATGAGTTTTGAATCGAAGCTTATCTGGTCATGATGATAATTGTGAAAAGAAAGGAAATGTGATACCAGTTACCTCTAACATAAATGAAAAGATAATGGCATAAATAAATATTGACCTTTGGGTCAATACATCTTCGAATTTTTCTAAATATTCAACTTAGTTCATAAATTATATGAAAATATTTAATATTATTTTTCCGTTGATTCAAATTTAATGATAACATTAGACATTTTTATATAATTCATAGAATGAATTAGACATCCACAAAAAATTCAAGAATCACATTGAACGAAGCAAAAGTTTAGAGATAACGACATTGCATATTAGACTAAAATTAAGAGATTATATTGAACAAATCAAAAATTTTGGGTATGACATTACACATCAAGCGGAAAAATACTAAAAAAGTCTTAAACCTATAACATCGGTACCGGTTTAGTAATAAACTTTTCAATTAAACCAATTTAGTTTTAAATCCTTTTACATTGGTATCAATTTAGTCTTTTTAGACAATTTTGATTGGTCAATGTTGATGAGGACACCTGGCCGGACGACGAACGTTGACATGGTAATTTTTAATTTTTAATTTTTTGAATTTTTTTCTTTTTATTCTTTTTGCGGCTCGCCGGCCATTACAAGGGAAGAAGGCCAAGAAGAAGAAGAGGAAAAGAAAAAGGAAAACGGGAAAAAAAAAAAAAAAAAATTAGAGAAAATAAAAAAAATATTATTTAAAAATTATCATATCAGCATTTGTCTACCAAGCCGACATCCATGTTAGTATCATTAGTCAAAATTGGTGGAAGGACTGAATTAGTATTAATGTGAAAATGTTTAAGATTAAACCGATCCAATCGAAAGGTTTAGATCTGAATTAGTGTCAATATCGTAAGTTTGAAACTCTTTTCATACTTTTCCTCATGTCAAGCTAAAGTTCAAGGAGACTATTTGTGTCAATTTCCCAAAATAAAAAGGTATGTAAATTTTTCCTGCACGACAAAGAAAGAAAAGAAAAGAAAAGGCCCCCTCTTTTCACAAGTCAGTCAATAAATGCGGAATCACGGGTCGAATTTTGAATGTGGAAAACTCCAATTGTGGCAACTCCAATTTATGTACAACGCCCGCATCTTCCTCACACCTTCCTATCTATATACAAGCATAGAACCAAACTCAATACCAAAAAAAATATAGAGAAAATCAATGCGGCAGAAATCAAGATGGGTCAACAAACAGCTAGGAAACTCAATAAATATGATTCGGATGGACATTGATATATGCTTGTTCAGAAAACGACCGAGGCAGATGATTGAAAGGGAAGTGCCATCCTCCTCAAATCGGTTCTTTGTCATCTTAATCGCATGTCCCAATCGGGGACTCGACTTAAGCCGAAAACGCTTGAATGCATCGAACGATGAGACTGAAACCGCTAAAGCGAGTAGGGCTAATCATATTCCCATCTTTACGGCGAGCACTAATTATTTTGTTGGCCCACGGGTCATCTCAGCTTCGTCTCTTTCTCTAACGACGTGATTAGAAAGCATCGGGACCCATCTTTTCTTATTAATTTTCTGCTTTTTTTTTTTTTTCTCTTTTTTGATCATTTCGGTTGGTATATCAATCACTATTCTCACGGGGGTAGATGTCCCTTTCCATGCAAACGTCCTGGCAACTACTCAGACGTTGACCTGAATTGTTTGAGCAGCAGCCCTACTACACCCCTCCCATAAAGAATCATTATCGTTGACTTTCATGTCGAAATGTTGGCATGCAATTTAACACTAACTCTCTCTACTTGCACCATTGCTTGCGCACTCGGTCATGCGCTGGAGGCGGCATGTGCGGTTGACGGAAGAATGCTGAGGTTTGCATGCTTGGTTGGTCCAGCAAACTACTGATATTGTCAAGCTAAAGCGACCGCGACCGCTGGTTTTGGGGATCTGCTAAAGGTGTTGCGAATAGTTTATTAAGCTTATGGAAAGCGGCACTTTGGGGTCGTGTGTGGGGACTAAGAATGCCTTTGCTTCGTTAGGAATTAGAGGACGGTAAAAAGTCGTTCAAAGGAGGAGAAACGGATGCACGCGCAGGCGCCGAAAGGCGGAGCTAGAGTCTGATGGAGCTGTCAACGTCCAACAATGAAACTGAGCAGGTACATGGAGAGGGGGCAGCCCATTTCGATTTGGCTGAGTGAAGTGTCTAAGACAGTGACTTATGGTATAAACCAATCTTCGATCGGGAAGATGTAATATATACTGTGATCTGTCGTTTGATGCGTAGTTAGAGGTGACAAGGAAGAGAGAGCTACCGAAAGGTGAGAACAAAGAGATGGGGTTTTGCTAGTTTGTCATTTCGGGTTGTCGTCTCTCGCATCCACGAGTAGCGTATATTTGAGAGTCAATGGTCCCTTGGAGGGCACATGATCGTCAATCTCAAGAATTTACTAGACCACGCAACACACTGACCACACCTCAAGTTTATCTGAAAATAAGGAGTATACTCTTGAGGCAGGTCATAATTTCTTGATAAGCTGCGAACAAGATCATGTAAACATCACGATAAGCAGTCGAATGTGAACTATGAATGGAAAGTTCACTCTGAGATTCTTATATTACTGTCAAAAGCTCATCAGTCTAAACATGAGGAAGTTTTGCTAATTTGCAAGCATGAAATGCGTGTAGCAGGCAGACAACAAGTCCTCTGGAAGCAGTGGTAACTTACAAACAAAATAAGAAAGCTTGATCTGAAACCAGAGCCAGGGAACATTTCTCGTGCAATCAATAAACAAGCACATATCCCCAGAAAAAAAAAACCAAAAAATGTGTTGTATCGTTAACATAAACTGCAAGAGACCAGGGGAAAAAAAACCAATAAATTTTCCCGTCTCTTCCGTTCAGGGTTCGCAAAGAACAGCCAAATATTCTATCGCACCTGGGCCTTTACTGGGAGACGGAGTGTTAACCATTCTGTTACAGAAGGACGGAGGCGCGCCAGAAGAAGAGCAATACCAAATGCCAACACTTACATTTAACTTCTATCAGTCTTTCTTCTTAGTATTTAGGAATTTTGCAGCAATGCAAGATTTAAATTTGCATCCACAGGAGAGAGCTTCCAGGACTATTGCATCGATTTCTTGTTCCTTCTTCTCATACACCAAGAAAGCTATGAAGGCGACAGGAACCCCTGCAGTGAGATTTTAGACAGGCATTTCTTTCAATTTGAAGTGTCCCAGAGCCAATGCAGCAAGATATGAGGAGTTAGCACAAAGTTGCTTTCATGCAAAACACTGAAATGAGAAACATCGAGACAGAAAATTATTAAAATGTCATGACATATAGTCGGAGAGTTGTCCCTCATAGAATATCCACACCATATAGCATTTACATTTTAATTTACTGGAGAGAATCACTCGATATTTTTTTTCCAGTATAAAGAGAAAAAACAAGGGACTTTCTTGAGTCCATCAAAGTGGATATAAACTGCCTAGTAATTTGACTCACCAAAGAGCTTGAGCTGGAAAAAAAAAAAAAACAATAAACTGAGCCAAAAAAAATCATGGTAGAGAAATATAAACAAATAGCCCCATAATATTTGGACTTATGACACTTCAAGGCAGTTGATGTCAGGCTACTTCTCTTTTTCCATGTTGACTTAATAACAATGATAATCAACTTACAACATTGTAGCGGCAACACTGGGACATTTGAAAGATGCCCCAATTCATTTTACCCATCAGTATTTGCATCAATTTGACTAGCGAGAGTAAATAAACAGCAGATTGTACTCTCCAGAATTCCAAGCATGCCATCAGCAGCTGGAAACAGGAAGAGCACTGCATCCAAAATGGCTGGCATTAACAGCTATATCTCGTACATCAGGTACAAATAAAAGTCTTGTCTTTTTGTGAAAAAAGGCCCATCCATCGCCGCACAACAATCACAAAAGACAACACAAACAATTAATACTCACAACAAGCAAGCATTCACAATTTTGAAGGTCTCCTCTCAAACTTGTCTACATTTTCTTCACAATTCTCCCACCGTCTTTAACATAGCATTACAGTCATTTCATATTCAATAAATAATGTCATGTCTATATAGCATGGCGAATAACAAAAATGTTACATTACCAAATCAATTTAACCAAATTTCCCTCAACTTAATTAAGCATCAGTGCAGTATCAACTTGAGAAACAATATACCTCAAATGTTTCTCATCTCTGACACAATCAAACTTCTTCACATTAGGTTCGTTCATTTATTACACATGAGCAAATAAGTGGCAGAAGATACCTCTTTGTCCATGTACTTTGTGTGAAGTATTAGTATAGCATGTTCATGCATGGAAATATGTACATTGGTGTGCAGGGGAGAGAGAGGGGGAGAGGGAGAGAGAGAGAGATCTAACCAATTGCGAATAAACTCTGCACAGGGATGGCTCCGATGATGCTAACAATTAGAAGCACACTGATGACCTGTTTCATTTAAAAGGCAGAGTTCATTAGCGGACACTGGCTATTGGAACCAGTTTTTCACTCTTAGGTACCACGATGACTATAAAACGAAGAATAGCACTATCAACATTTAAAGCCCCATGCAAAATCTAGATACGGCTTCCAGAAATAATTTATTATGATGATGGGGTGGATGTCCATTAGCTCGGCTATGGACTAGATAATCCTTATCTTCCTTCTTTTGGCAGAGTGCGACATCATGACCCCATTTGGTGATCAAATTAACAGCCATAAAAACCCAGTGACTGAGAAAAGAGGAACATTCTTTTCTAATTATGCAAGAACTTCATCCATGGTAATATACTAATATCGTGAGAATGTGTCTTTCATTGGGGGACGGTAATTGAATTTAAGACTCCGGCTCCATTTGTTTCATGGAAAATAACTTTCAGGAAAACATTTTCAGGATTTTCTGATGTTTATTTCAAGAAAAAATGAATTGGTTGGAGAAAACATTTTCCATGTAGGGAAAAAAGTGTTCTAAGATGGGGGAAAATGATTTCCACTTTTGAGAAATGAAAAACATTTTCCACACCTTCTTTCACTTCACTTTCTTTCATAAGATACAATTTCCTTCTTTTTCTTTTTTTGTTCTATTTTTTAATCATTTTTCTTTCCTTTTCTTTTTATCCTTTTCATTTTCATTGACCAGTTGCTAGCCACAGCGGCGACTGTCGACCGGTCATAGGTGAGCCAGAGCTTTGCCACAGTTTGGTGAGGCTCTAGCTTAGCAAATTTAGGAGAGGTCGAGTCCCGCCCAATGCCAACGAGCTCAAGCCCTACCTAGGTGGCCGGATCTAGCGAGGCCCAACCTCGCCATAGGTTGCGAGGCCCTAGCTCACCTATGGCAAGTTGCTAGCCGCTGCCGTGGCCAGTGATCGGCTAATGAAGAAGAAAAGGAAAAAGAAAGAAAAAAAAAAAAGATTTTTTTAAAAAAAAATATAATAATAAAAAAATGATTTACACCGCTCATGAAGGAAAAGATTTTCCTTACCGAACAGCGAAATATATTTTCTAGCTCATTTTCAGGTTTCAATCGGACACTTGGAAAATATGGTGATTTTCCTGAAAAATGACTTTTAAAAAACATTTTCCAAAAATGATACATTTTCCGCGAAATGAACGGGGTCTTCATTCCAGAAAGTAACAAGTCATCACCAATTCCAGCCAGTTTTGCTTGTTGCAAGAGCAATATCCTTTGAATGAAATTTACACTTAACTATTTTTTTTTAGAACTTAATTGTGCTATTGCACAATTGTTACATTTCCATGCAATTACTTATCATCTTTAAATGCAAGAGAATAAAAACAATGAGAAGGAACTGGAAACAAGCAATTAAATAAAATCAATCAAGAGTTGAAGTACCTTAAGAAAAAGTATCCAATCGTTACCCATGGAGATGGTAGCCAAAATTTTTACAGCATCATTCCACAATGAGGCCACTGACAAAGCAAAACTCTGAGATTTCTCTTCTGATATATAAAATTTTGAAGGGGAGATCTTCTCGATCTTTAATCCCAATCTACACAAACATAAAATTCCACAAACAGTCAGATTTGACTTCCCTCAAGTATGAAGGTAGGGATCTCTGCGCTGTCATATTAAACTTGGCCCAGAATTAATCACATTCTGACATAGACTGAGTTTTTTCCTGTTTTCCTGTGTAGATGAACTATTGACCTCAAATCACTCCAATAACTCTTAGCTCACAGCATTTCAGTTACTGCTAAATGACTTCACTAAATCAAGTCATTTTGAAGTAATACAATCCACTGTATATTGTGATCTGGTTACATTGATACTGCAGATTTCTGAATGAAAAATGGGCAGAACCAAAAAGCATGTACATAAGGTAGAATAATGTGTTCATAGGGCAGAAATGAAAAGCAAAGCAGAAACACTTACATCTTTGCCGGTAAGATACCATGAACAAACAAGAATATGCATGCCACAAGAAGAAGCTTCGAAAGAGCAGTGATGATAGTTGACCCCGAAGCAATAAAGTTGTAGTAGATTGCAGCCAAAACTACTAGCGTAGTTAATGTCATTTTCTTGTCCTTCCAGAGCAATGTGTCAGCAACTGCAAACAATGAAGACTAAAAGATATCAACTTGTCGAAATAAGATATTACAACTATCTTACATGAGAATGTCCCAGGGCCAATAAACCTTGAAGCAAACAATTACATAATCTAACAGTTTGACAACCACTATACCAATTCATGACACCAGAGGCAAAAATCACAGAACGCAAATAATAGATAAAAGACTGACAAGTACCATGGTAGTTCCTAACAAGACTTTGTTTCAGCTAAACCAAAAGGTTTCCTGCTCTTAAATCTTTTATCTAATACATGCAGATTATACCCTCGAATTGGGATGCAGTTTCTTGGACTTCCATCATTTAAAAACTAAGGAAAAAAGGCTTGGATAAATATTGAGCAGATTTTTCCATACAGATTAACTAAAATGCTACTTCAGATACTCTGCATCTTTACTCAGACAGCATCCCCTGTCATTAATAAGTTTTTCCTCCTACTATTAGCTGCATATTGCAAAGTCTTCAGCTTTCTTTTTTTTTTGGGTCGAAAAGTCTTTGGTATGCTTTAAACAAAACCAAATTAACGCTTGCATTAACATTCTCATTGGCATGTTTTACTGTTAACGGTAAAGAGAGAGAATCTTAAGCAATCAAAATCAGTAAAAGATATAATATGTGCAATTGACCACAGTATTCTCCATAAGCACCGCATACACCAATGTTCAATAATATATACCAGCCAACGACATCCAACATCACCTAATCTAAGGAAAGGTGAAACCTGAACAGATACAGCTACATACCCCTTCCATTTCCAAGATATATGGACGCTTTAGATGGCCCTTCTCTTCTAGCCTGCTGGGCAGCCCTGAGGTGTGCGTATGACTCTATTGTTCGCTTTATACCCTCCTGCAAGATATCTATGAGTCCAGTCACATCACACAAATAAACAACCTGGTGTATGTACCAGAAAAAGCACTCCAAAGCTTCGTCATGCATAGAGGTTCACTTCATCATCTACAATGCATGAAAATTAATGCAGTTGAGGTACTAGGAAATTATTAGTCTATTCTCATGTAAATTATCCTGTAGTATTGACACAATATGTTTATTAAAACTACAATAGGAAACAAAGCAGATAGATGGACAAGATCTAACTTATTAAATACAACGGCACTTCACATCTTCATCATGCAGCAAATAGAGGACAGTTTAAGAAGTGATAAAACTACCATATGCCACTAAAACAGTGCATTAGTTGAAGTAAATGCAAGCTGACTGTTAACCTATCTGATAGAAGAATGAAAACCTGAAGAGGTACAATAGGCGTGTAGCCGAGTCGATCCTTTGCTTTTGAACAGTTAAATGATCTGCTGCAGGAGAGGAGTCTAATACGTGAAGGAGTGAACTGTGGAATCGGCATCCCATACTTGCCCAAAAGTTTATAAGTTAACTCCACCATATGTGCAATTGGCATTATAGCAGCAGCAGGAATCTTTATCCGTGGCCTGCAAATCATTACAAGCTCTGAAAAACTAGTATATTGTAAAACATAAGTTAGATTTGAAGTCAAAATTAAAAACCAATGGACAACCGAGAGACAAGAACTCTAGTTGTTTGTTGTTTTTTTCAACTTAGATGGGTAGGAGACCTGTGATATTAAGTGCTTAACCTAAATTGCCCCAAAGACAACTTGCACTAAAATGTAAGACACAAAAGAAGCAGTAGAAAAATTCTGAAGAATGGGATCAATAAAATGCTCCTAGGTTTCCTTGAAAGCATTTCCAGTCAACATATCCTTTAGAAGTTAGAAGATGAGAACTAACCTAGAGAATCATGTAAACAGCAAGTTTCTGATTCATATAAGGTTGTAGACATGATATCAATTAACATTCTTGATAACAGTTATCCATTAATTGCAACCGATCAGTCCAAGAGAAGCAAAAATAAAAATCTGCACAAGTATTTCACAATAAATAATTGACTCACAGTATAAAATGGTAGATTGACCCTATTTTTAAATTATGACTAGCTTGTAAATTCAGGATATGCACAGGATTCTAGATTTGATGTTTCATGTGTCACATCAGCAGAATCATTATTACAGGTGATGTCAAGAAACTTGAAACAATCTACATCACGACTCTCAATATGGGCTTCTGTTAGAGTAGCAAGACTTGTTTTCTCCAAAATCACGGTATCAAGGATGGTTGCAACCTCTTTTACCAAGAAGCAACAAGAAGTTTCTGTAAACATGGGCGAAAAAAATAAAACATATATATATCTTAGGAAAGAATGAGATAAATAAAAAAAGTACCTTTCATAGCCAAGACCTTCAAGAATTAATGAGACAAATTCCCAAAACTTGATTGGCTCCATATTAGTTATAAAATACGCCTGCAAAAACCAATTCTTTTATCTAGAGAATGCCCACATCAAAATCATCTCCTAGCTAGTGACAGCCTGTATATTATCAGTATGACTGCTATGTCACCTGATGACTTTGACAAGAAGGTAATACAGGTTTATCCTTGGGAAACAAATTTCTCAATTTCCTCTATTACAATAATCAAATCAGCGATACAACTGTATCTCAACATTGCCATAGCCAAGAATAGCAGCCATGGCTTCAAGAGAAGTGCAAGCATTTGCTTTGTTAAAAGGACACTCAGTTTGCATGCATCCGCAAAGTAGATAAGGCAACTGACAGCCTCATGCTTAAATTTTTTGTTTTTTTTTTTGGGGGACCAAACTAATCTTTATCTTCAGATTTCAGCCTTCCTATACAATCCTTTGTTTAAGGTAGTACAGCACCTGTTACCAACTAATAATCAAGAACAGTCTACTAATGCAATCAGCAAGATCTGGAAATAAAAAACCTTGGTGCACTTGAGACGCAACTATTCCATTGCAGGTCCACAATACAGACATGAAAGAGTAGCACCATAATACATGGTTCAAATCCTGGTATTTTCTTTTCTTTTCTTGTCTTTAACACGAGAGACTAAGTCGAGACGATTTTTGATGAGAAGCAGATTTAGTTGATTAAGGCTCAGCCAATTAACAAAAAACATTTTGGCCATGAATATGCAAAATATAGAGAAGATTAAATGCACCTGCCCTGAAGCCTTTTCTGATACATCACCTCCTGATGCTAGAGCTCTTTCAGCACATATATGGGCATGAGCTACATTTTCAACATAAGTGAAGTCGTATAAATTGTTGCCATCACCTATGATGAACTGGTCATTTACAAAACAAGCAAATTACATCAGTTCATAATCAGCTGGTCAAAATATATTTCTAAAGCAACTACATCAGTTTCTACACATATCCTTTCTGTATTCAGCAGACAGAAACACTCTAAAGACTTTTGCAAGAGTCAAACATGAAGAAAGATTAAGCATAGAGACTAGAGATGAAACCAAAGAGAAGGCGACAATAAGAGAACTAGCGATTAGAAGTTTGTGGCAAACAGGGGGAGAAATTGCAAATAAACCTGGAGAACTGCCAGGAAAACTTTTTAAATATAATGGTACTGACAGTACTAATGATGGACTGGAGGTATAATGAGATAAAATAGAGGATGACAAAGTAGTTTTATCGCCACGACATCACATTTGAAACACTAAAGAGGGTTCAGCATGATTCAAATTCAATTATTCAGCCATAATTGGAATGCAACATAAAGATAACAAATTACCTTTAATTTTCCCGCTCTAGCAGCATCCACTAAAGATGGAACCAACAACCTATCACCAGGACCGAAAATGCTGCTAGGACGTATGCAGCATGTCAGGAGCCCATCCCTACCATTCGACTTAATCACCAAGGCTTCTCCTTCAGTTTTGGTTGCTGAATATGTATCATTGTGCTAAAAGTTCAAAAAGTATATATTCAAAGTCAAAAGACAATACAAAAAGCAAACGCTAGCTAAAGGTTCCACATATAGACACGTGAATTAGTCGGTATGCACATACATATTACATGCTACGTTTCTTCCAGATACTCATGTTAGCAGTCAAACTACTTTCCTTCATGCAATAAAAAGTACAGGCAAGCATTTACTATGTGATAAGGTATTTTTCAATACTTTGTACTTCTAACCAGTTTAATACCTTTGGTGGATAAGGCAGTGATTCATCCCCGTTGAGTATTCCATGGACTCCATCAAACACGACACTGGGGGAGCTAGTATAAATAAGTCTCCTTACTTTCAGCTCGACGCATGCGTCAATCACATTCTTAGTTCCTGCAAGTTCAAAAAGTAAAGATAAAAACCTCATTACAAAATTAAAATATAGGAGACAAACAAACTGTATAAAATGGGCCAAATTACCTTGCACGTTGACTGAATAATGGAGCTGATAGTTATTGATAGATGAATTAGGAGCAGCCATGTGGAAGATTACCTCAGCTCCTTCAAATGCTGTGGAACACAATGTGACAGCTTATATAACTGAAAAGGAACGAACTTATTTTCTTGATTAAATCTCTCAAGCTTAAAATCCGTCAAACACTACAGATTATCCCACATTATGAGCAAGCACACCAGTGATTTCATACAACAATGAGTAAGTAAGTAGAATCAACAGTATCAAACATATTGATATGAAGACAGAAAATTTGCCACCTTTAAGCACTTGGGCCTTGTCTCGGAGATCTACAGACACATATTGAGCACGGCCAGACCTCAAAGCCTCCCCAAGGGTCCCATTCTCTTCGGACGGCTCGAGCTCGATCTTCGCCCCCAAATCAGTGATGCGGACCGAAAACATCCCGTACTTGATGATCATCTCCACCAGATGCCGCGCCGCAAAGCCTCTCCCGCCAGTCACGACACACCATCTCTCCTCCACAGCCATTCTCCTGCAATGCCCTTCACTGCACACGCAAGCTAACCACTCAGATTTCACCGTCGGGGGCTTCTCTAGGAAACTGCACACCAAATGCTCACTAAAACTACTAGCAGAACAGGAGGCTGAAAAAAAACACGACTGCCCATTTCTCTACGGAGAGAGTCAGCCCCGGTGGAGCTCGAGACAACGCGGGAAACGATCGAACGAGAAGTAAAATTCGGAACTTGACGAATCTAATGCATCGTTTCCCTAGAGGGTCCGTCGCATTGCCGAATTCGATCGCGCTAAAACTACTAGCAGAACAGCAAGCTAAAAAAGCACAACTACCCATTTCTCTACGGAGAGAGACAGCGCCGGCGGAGCTCGAGACAACGCGGGAAACGATCGAACGAGAAGTAAAAATCGAATCTAATGCGTCGTTTCCTTAGAGGGTCGGTCGCATTGCGGCCGAATTCGATCGCGCTCACCTTTTGCGGGGGCGGAAGCGCCGGTGGGGATGGGATTGGATCCAGAAGCTGAGGGACGGAGTGAGCGAGCGAGCGAGCGACCGTTCGTTCGAGGGTCGATCGATGTACAACGGACGTCAGATGCAATCGCGGAGACGCAGAGAGAGAGAGAGAGAGAGAGAACGAGCGTGTCCGACTCGTTGTCTTTTATCGGCTGTGGAATCGCGCGGTCCGGTCGGACATGGCAGAGACTCACTCTCTCTCTCTCTCTCTCTCTCTCCCTCTGTATATTCGTCTTCTCCGTCACGTGCACGCCTGTCGCTGGCCATTGGTCGGAGCTGCAGATTCTCTCGGATTCGGGTCGGAGGTTGTTTTTTTTGGGGTCGGGAAGCGTCGGACCGGCTCCTCGACGGACCCAACCCGCCCACCGTTTAGGCGGGCTTCGGAAAATGATGTTGGGTTTGGGCTTAAAGCCCTTCAAGATCAAAACGAGCAACGTTAAAACAGGGGTAAAAAAAAAATTAATTTGCAAAAAAAGATTTGGGGCGATTTTAAATAGGGATATTGACATCAAGGGTAAATTACACAAAACCCTCGTTAAATTTCACGTTTGCCCCAAACTTTCAACAATTATGCAAAATGCTCCAACTTTTGTTACTTGTGTTTTTTTTTTAAAATTTAGGGCACAAATAATAATCATTCTGACTTGAAATTGACTTTTGGAACATAAATAATTTTTTCTATTCCTAAATGAGTTTCTAAGTAAAAATATGCGTTTGATAACAATATAAAATTTTTATTCTCGAAATAGAAATTTATTTGATAAGAACACAAAATTTCTTCATTCTAGTGGCGGCAAAAGGCGAGGGGCAGCCAGTGGTGACCAATGGCAATGGTGGACAATGGGTAGTGGTGGTGGCGATGGCGATGGCGATGGAAGGCAGGCAATAGGTGGTGATGGGTGGACAACCGGCTAGTTTAAAGGAGAGCAATGAGAAGAGTTTTTATTTCTCATTTCTATTCTAAAAATGGAGCGATAGAAAAATTTTACTTCTCATTTATGTTTCAAACATATTTCTGAACTGAAAATTTATTCTAGAAATAGTAAAATAAAATTGTGTTGCCAAATCGATTTCTTTTCCAAACTTGTTTTTAAAACAAAAAAATAGTTCTAAAATAGAAATATAATGATTATCATGCGCACTAAAAGTGCTTAACCAAATCGGATTTACCTAGTAACCGGACCAAACCACCTAAGAAAAAGGTTCAAAACCACTTCTCGATTGAACTAGTCCGAGAACCAGTTGGAACCGTTCTAATTTTCAATTTCAAGTGAAGATCCACCCAAGAACCAGATCAATTTTGGAACCGATTTTTACCCATTGTTAAAAAAAGAAAACCTAAGCACTAGTTGTCTCTCTTTGTCTTCAACTTTGCACCCCCTCTCTTAATTGTAGGAGCCCCCCCCCTCTCTCTTTCTCTCTCAATTGTAGGGGTGATCGGTTCCCGGTTTGGTCCGGTTCCAAGGTGGAACCGGGAACCGAACCGGGAGTACCGGTTCCCAATTTTGGGAACCGTGGACCGGACCGTTTGGTCCTAGGACCGGGAATCGGACGAGACCATCGGTTCCGGTCCGGTCCGGTCCGGTCCGGTCCAATAGAATCGGCTCTTTCTTTTTTCACTCAAGAACAACCATTCACTAAAGAATAACCATGCTCCAAACCGATCAATCCAATTCGGTTCCCGAGCGATCTAAAAAAACTACTCACATGTTTCCACATGCAAAATATTCAAACTTCACTTGCATGAATATTAATCATAGTTTATGTGTTTCACGCTTAATTTTAAGCATAAAAGCCATGAACAATTTGATTAAAAGTTGTGCTTGGCTTAGGTTTTATAGACATCTCTCTTCTATGCTTTGAGTATTTAGTCGATGTGGAACTCTTTGAGGCTTGAAGTGCCTTGTCGTATGCAAGTGAGGGGAGCAAGGGAAAGTGTGTGAGCATGAGGAACTCCTAGAGCCTTGTCCCACATTGAATAGAAGATGAAACTAACAAGTAAGTTTTCTCTATAAATAAAGAGTAACAACAAGAGTTTTGGTGGTCTCTTGGCCACAGAAGAGGTTGTTACCTCAATTACAAATCCCATTGCAATAAGTTTTATATATAATATTCATATATTATATGTATTTACATATTATATGTATATCAATTATAAATAAAAAATTTGATCCGGTCCGATCGATCCGGTTCCCACCTTGAAACCGGGAACCGGACCAACCGGCCACCGATTCCAAGATTAGGAACCGGGAACCAGACCGCCGACTGTGGGAACCGCCCAAAACCGGCTGATTCGGTCCTGTCCCGGTTCGAGCGGTTTCCGTTGCACACCCCTACTCAATTGTAGCAACCTTAGATCCGTTGCACCCTCACCAATTGTCAGTCTGATTTGCCTCTCGTTTTTCACCACCATCGGTGCTGTAGGAATGCAACCTAGTTCATTCCTCTGTTGGATTCACAAGCAACCTCTCACTGTCGACCCCCACAAACGATCTCTCTCCTTGCTGCCGCAACCCGGTACACCTCTTTTTCTCTCTCTCCAATCTCTTCTGGCCTAACAAACAAAAGGGGTTCCTCTTTAAGGAATATATCTTGGTTTCTATGGGAGATTTCCTCGATGTCCAGCTCATTAGACCTTATTGCTTCGCTAAAGCAAGTATTTAAAGGGAAAGTTTGGATTTTGGAAGTGGATTTGTGTTCTTCTTGTAGCTCGAGGTGGTTTTGGTGTCTTTTTCCGACGTTCGAGCTCAATTTAGGGCTTCACGAGCTAGTTTGAGGGTCTTTTCGTTAGAGTTTTTGAAGTCTTGTCCATTTGGCCCTTAGATCTCTCGTTTAGGGGCTGTAGTGTGTGCTAATTAAGTAGATTGCATGACGAACTCACTCTGCTTAGCACAATGACCCCTGGATAACTTGGGCAAGTTTGTGCTCACTATAGGGGAAATGTATTTTGCCCTTGTGCATCTTGAAGCTTGTGAATGAGAAAATGGGAGCAGAAGCAATAAGGGGCAATCGCTGGCGATTGGAACTAGAATGTTGCTTGTAGTGTGTTTGTGTTTGGAGTTAGTTGTAATAGTTACCTAAAGTGTCGTAAGATCTTACAAATTAGTACGCAAATTAGCAATTAGCTGCAGAAGGCTGTGAATTTTAGACCCCCAGTTCCACCCAGTTCTCTGTTAGCTCTTGTTTTACCATGTGGATCTCTCTTTCGTGCTTCATACACATAAGTAATTCTTACTCTTTAAGTGTTTATGATTACTTTACTTTCCATATAAAGTTGCTTCCAAGCAGTTTGTAGCTTTAAGTTTTGGAGTTTACTTCCTCATAAATGACCGGGTACATATTAGGTTGAATAAGTCGTAATCCTCGTTATGGTCATTAAATACCTTTCTTTAAATTATACCAAGTACTGCATTGTTTTAGATCCTTCGGCTAGTGTCAAAACCATATTATTTGATGCTTTTAAATATTTTCTTGCATTTGCTCGAAAGTCCTTGGAACCTTTTGCCACCGAATCAACTTTTTCTAGCAGCACTGTCACAATAGCCAAAGAAATGTCACAAAATACCTAATGTCTAAGTTTTCCTATGCCATTGACACCAGGCAAACTTTGCAACATGCCATTCGGTTGGCACTTGCTAATAAAGTAGATTGATTTGTTAGAAGGACTTAGTATTCTTTAAGTGTAGCCATTTGTCTCTTATATAATTTGTTTTTAGTAGAATCTTGAAATTGTTGTATAATTTGTTTTCAATCGATGGATTAAAAAAATATCAAGGGAAGTTGATAGACATAATGAAATGACTTCGCTCATGAAATTGTCATTCCATGGAGTTGATGAAGTGGAATCCACGATCGTGAGTGCAACAAACAAGGTGAGGGTATCTAACTCTCATCCTCTTGTGGATAAAAATTGAGCTAATCATATAGAGGCTTGAGATAATTTTTGGAAAATCATAGATGAGAAAACACAAAAAATAGTTAGGGTGAAGTACAATTGATCATGAAACGTCTACTATGTGGAAGCATTTGAGAAAGTGCAAAAAGTATCATCATGTAGAGAAAAAGTAAATGTTGTTTGCACCACGTAACAAAGATATGGTTGGTAAGGTAAGGGAAAATACCACTAGTAGTAGTAGTGTCTTAACAACGTGGAAGTTTGATCAAGAACATTATAAGCATATACTTGCTCGAATGATTATTATTGATAAACAACAGTTTTCCGTGGTTGAGCGTGCTGGTTTTCACGATACTGAATTACAATATCTTTTTTAAAATCTTTCACGATTTACGGTGGCTAAAGATTGTATGAAATTGTATATGAGTGAAAGAACTTATTTCAAAGCTTACTTTGGTAAGCTTAAATCTAGAATTGTACTTACGACTAATATGTAGAGTTCCATTCAAAACTTAAACCATTTATGTCTCACTGGATATTTTATTAATTAAAAGTTGAAGTTACATAAAGAAATCATCAATTTTGTAGCGTTGCATAATCATAAGGGTAGGGAAATTGGGAAAATTGTGGAAAAATGCATTTATAACTGGGGAATATAAAAAAAATGTATCCACAATAACCATGGATAATACTAGAGCAAATGATGTGGCCGTTGGTTATTTGAAGGAAAAATTTTCAAGAGAATGATTTTTTTTATTTTGAATGGTAATGCTTTAATTATAAGGTGCTCTACTCATACACTTAACTTGATAGTAAGAAATGAATTGAATGAGATACATAATTAGGTATGTGAGGAGTTCTTTCATGAGAGTTAAGATATTCCAATCTTGTATTGAGAGTGAAAGATTTGCATATAAGAGTTCGATTTGTCTTGATGTTGCCACAAGATAGAACTCCACTTACATAATGTTAGACACCTCTATGAAGTTCAAGAAAATTTTTGAAAGGATGGAAGATGATGATTTATCTTTCTTAAGAAATATTAACAATGATTCTCTTCAAGATGACGTTGGGATTTCATGAATCATGTATAGGTAAAATTAACAAAAACATAGCGGAAACAAAAATGATATATTTTATACATAATTCTCCAAAGTTGTTGTTCGCACGTTTTAATAAAAATCTGAATATAAAATGGAGTTAACGAATTACCTCTTGAAGCGTGCTTTAAACGAATTGGTTCGGATGTTCTTCAATTCGAGCCCCATAAACGTCGGACCTCTAGTTCAGACACATCACCAATGGACGTCGAATGGAAGAGAGAACTTTTGGATAATCACCACAACGATCGTGCTAGCAATCTCGTGGAGACAATCCCCGTATCCTTGATTTTTTAGCCACGGCCCAAATGAGAGAATCCCTTTTCTTTCTCGTGTACCAACACACAAGAACACGCACGCATTTTTCTCTCTATCTTTAGCAACCGTTTCTTATCTCTCATTTAAGCGGCATTTTAAAAAATTTCCTCTCGAATCAGCAACGTTTGCTGATCGTGGGACAATCAGGAATCATTGCTGATCGTCATGCACGATTGCACGAAGCTTCCCTAATTTATGTGCACATTGACTAATTAATTAAATAAATGAAAAATAATTAATCAATCCTTTTATATATATATAAATAAAAAATGACATAATCTTTATGTGTGCATTTGGAATACATTAACATATATTCACTTTGGGCATGCGTGTGCATCATATGCACGTAGGTTCATGACTATAATACAAATTAAATTAAATATTATTAAATTTAATTTCAAATCGACACAATTCAATTACAGTAATTGCAAACACATTTGCAATATTATTTATCTCTTGTTCCACGTTATCCTAATTGTTTATGGTGTGTGACATCCCTAAGTTCATCATTAAGCTGGTAGTAGGACTTGTACTAACACATTAGTACTCCAAAAAGAATTAATTGTCCAAATTAATCTTTAGGTCCTACAAGTCATGATTAATATATAGTAATATGTCATGGCTATCTAGATAGTGTGATTGTTTTAAGAACATAATGAATCTGTCAGCTTTGGCTACAGTGTAATTCAATTCTTCTGTCTTACTATGTCCCGATCAAACAAAAACAATGGAATATTTGTCAAGTCACCAATTCGATCATATGCACAAATCTAATTGACGCGCATTTTATTCAAGACATAAACAATTTATTCTCAATTACAATCTCGACTGAGAATTTCAATGCATTGTCATAATTAGATTGCATAGGACATCATTATTATACCTTACATGTAATAAGGAGATAGATTCCATATTGCGTACACATGCAACTTCGTGTATGAACAAACTATGACCATTAGGTATAAAGACAGATCAACAACCCGACATTACGTGTACCTGTGAACCATAGTTGTTTGATATACAAGTTAACACTGTGCCTCAAGTCTAAGGATTATTTACACAAGATCAAAGCATGAACAATTAGACATGGATCACGCTAAAAGCTTCCATGTCGCTAATTGTTCCATATGCGTCACGTTCAGTGAACTTGTTTAATACAGACACTCGTGTTCTAACTCAAGTATCACAATACCCAATGACTTGCAACTCATCATTCCCTTAAATATCCATACTTAATGGTGAAGAACATACCGGTCTCAACATGATTATTAATATCCACTTAATAATCCATTGATCGGGAATGATTTAAAGATTCAGTCTAACTATGAAGCCGTCACATATGTCCTTAACGTCTCAAGAATAGGTCTAGTTGCAATTGATCTTATGAAATCATTCATAAATATAAAATAATTGGACAAATGAATGAATACGTACTACCATTAATTAAATAATAATAATGATAGTATAACTGAAATCTCTAATATATAACTATTACATGGTAGCTTTAGGACATATATCCAACATATGAAGATTAGGAAAATACCATCATTCTTTCTTAATTTCTGAAATAGTTTTATGATATAACTCAAAAAGATATTGGGAGTTTATATGTTACTTCAAATGATTATTTTGAGAGGATAACTATATTATATAAATATTTGAATAATGCGACAAATTCTTTAGACCCAAAGCTTCAAGCTATGAGTATAAAAATGAAAGAAAAGTTTGACGAGTATTATGGGAGTCTAGATAAAGTGAATATGATGGTGTTGATTGTCATTATATTGGATCCTATAAAGAAGTTGAATTTTGTGAAGTTTTGTTTTGAACAAATTTATGATAATGAAGCAAAAATTAATGGGATGCATGATAAAGTGAAGGTTGTGTTTGAGCATTTATATAAATTTTATGAGCAATCTTTTATTGGTTCTTCTTATATACAAAATTTGGTGGTTTAAGTGTGAGCACAGTAGTAGTGTTCCCAATGCTGATACTGATGACGATGAGTGTGAAATCCAAGCTTGGCCAAAAAGCTTTCTTCATGTGAAGAAAAGATTGTTGGAGGAAAATAAATCTGAATTTGATTGGTATTTTGAAGCTAAAAGTGAAGATGACATTAATTTTGACCTTTTAATGTGGTGGAAGAGTACCGAGTTAAAGTATAAAATCTTATCTTTGATGGTTTGGGATGTTTTGTCTATTCCCGTGACTACCGTTGTTCTAAAGTCTACTTTTAATACATTGGGATGTGTACTTGACGGCTTTCGAAGTTCTTTGACTTCTAGAGTAGTGGAAGGTTTGATTTGCACTCTATTTACGTGCCGACTAATGTTGAAGAGTGCATCGAGAATGAGGAAAATTTTGAAGCGAGTAAGTCGTATATATTTTTTCCTAAATTGTAATTCATTCACATAACTATCTATTGAGTGATTGCTTTATCTAATCTCTTGTTTGGTTTTTAGACTTGGATTGTCTTACTGAGGACATTTTCATTGGAAAATGGACTTCATTTTGTGGGAACTTTGATTTTGTGGTAAGTAAAGAGACTTCATTAAACCATAAATTTGCATGTTTCTCTAGCATATGATTTCTTATTGATTTTTTGTTTATGTATGAATTTCAGTTCTTTGTTAGAGATTTTGTACAATGCGGATTGCCTCGCTTGATTTCACTTTTATAGGAGTAGTTATGTTAATTTTACTTTTAGATGAGAAGTTATGCCTGTAGCAAAAATTTGTTAACCGTTTTGGATAAATGAACGGTTTCATGTAGTAGTCATGGAGTGAGATTAATATTAGACTCATGTTTGCTACTAATGATTATGCAATTGTAGGATTTTTACTTTGCCTTATGAAGTTATGAGTTTGTTTATGATAATTAGCCTTGTAAATCCTTAGTTTTTCATTTAGTCAAAAAGTTCATTTACTTATTGATTGTATGTGCTTAATATTTTAATACAAATTATGATGATTATATTGTTTTCTCGCGTATTAATGTAAAATTCGAAGCCGCATAAGATATCAGACAATTGTAAAACATGATCCAATGCAAACGAGATAGGGTACATGGTCCAAAAAAGGGGAACCGGTTATAGTAAGGTCGGGTACAGGATCCAAGTCCGGAACCTATCCACCCTAAACCCGATCACCCCTAATTTACACCCTTAATTGCTTGGCAAAAGCTCTAAATGCACTCTTTAATAAAATCCTTTATATAGAGAAACGAGATTTCTAGAAACTCGAGACCTTTAAGGAGCTAAACACTTCAATTAAAGAATTGAATGATAGAAGGAGTCAGAATCAAGTTATATTACTAAATCATCGAAAGTGACCTTGAATCAATATGAATTCCTTACCTATTCAGAATCCATTTATATCAAAAGTAGTTGTGATATGACGAGTGTAATTCAAAGTTGGTCGACATGGGAAATGGATAGTTGTGTATCTTGTGCGTCAGTTTTGATTCAAATCCTTACTTGGTGCATGCAAGCTGTTATAGCTCTAAAAAAATTGAAGAACATAAATTTAACTTCGAAAAACAAATTTATTTCACATAACATACACATAAAAAAACGTAAATGCTATCAGATTCATCATCCTCTCTTGAAACTTTTTGCTCCTAGTGCGATCACGATCATCAACGGTATCTAAATAGTTTAGGCATTATACATCATCATGGACCTATAAAAAAAATTAAAAAAGAAGCAAAAGGGAAGAAAAGAAAAAAAAGGAAAAATAAAAAATTCGAAAACATGAAAATATTATTAAAAATTATTCGCGTTAGCGTTGATCATATCACGTAAGATAGCTGACATCCACGTCAGTGATTCCTAGCCAAAATCACCCAAATGGACTTGATTGATAAAATTTGAAAATGATTAACATTCAATTAGCAAAATTAAAAGGTCAATAGCACAATGGGTTTCGGATTTTTTGGACAATTTTCCCTCAATTATCTTGATTATCAATTTAGTCTTTTTATACTTTGTCAGGCTAGTTTGCCAAACTATCTCAATATTATATGGTCAAAAGTATTTTGTACAACCTAGTTGCAATGAAACCCTGATCTTATATTGCATTCGAGAAAGAAAAATCAATTTTAATTTTCATAAAACTTTATAAATTAGTATACTTTATTGCAGTTTCAAATTTTAACTAATCCTTTTATGGGATTGGAAAGATCATTCACAACGCCGTCGATGATGCCATGATGCCATCCCTGAAACAATGAGCCGCAGGATAGCTCTTCGCTAACAAACTAAAAGAACGGGAGACATGTCAAATTTTGATCTTGATGCTGTTGGAAATTTCTTATAATATGGGCCTACATTAATTAATTGATTTTCTATTTTAAATAATCGAGTTAATGGATATTCTAATATTTGTTAAACCCTTAAGTGATCTTATTGAAATCTATTAATAACGGGCCTAGTTGAGCAGCAAAGTATAGATAATTGTGTTTGACTGAAACCCGTAATGGGATGAGCCCATTTGACACAAGTATTAATTAGGATTTGCTAGATCCCCTCTCTAGCCTATAAAATGGTAGATTATGCCTATTAGTTACTTAATTCCGTTAAAAGTTGCTATAATGAAATAGGTCATTGAGAGGAAGATTTGGCATTCCAATCGATCTCTGATTAAACAGACTGATCTATTTTTCTTCAAATGAAGCAATGGCTCAAACATCTATGTTTTAATTCCACTGTACAAGTGTACATATTGATTTTGATGTTTTATAGTCATATATAGATCTGATTGTTCTTGATTAATTAGTTATTTATGTGGATAATTTTTTACAGATGCTTGATAAATAAACTAGGGAAAGCAACAATTTTAACTTATTTTCAAACCATTTGCTTCAAATTCTTCTCACTTTGATTTGTACTCATTTTCCGACTAGGTTTTCGAACACAAGCGGCTTTTTTCTTATGATGGTCGAAGGCAAGATTTGGGCTTGACGATTCCTTCAGCAATTCCAAAGGCATTGTTGCAGCGAGAAATGGTTTCCTTTCCTAGATCACAGAGTCCAATTCAACGGTGTCCAAGTTGATGTTGGTGCATGCAACGTTGCCGCTGCAATTTAGGTTGATAGCCACTTCCGTGCTTGACGTCCCGAATGCCATTCGATACTGCACGTCGTCTATGTGTACTCCAGTTTTCTATCAACACATTCACAAGTGATGAAGTTCAATCAAGGAAGCTAAATTTGGAAGCGATGGCAAACATAATATTGGAATGTGATTGTGATTACTAAGGATAGTGAGCAGTGCAAACGACGTTAATCATTTAAGAATCATACGTGCTTTGTCTTCGTCTTACCGTCTTGGGACAACTAGCCAGAGGAGCATCGCAGTAGTATTGGTCAATGATGATGGGGTTTTCCACTGCCTTGAAGTTGAGATTTGAGAAAATAAAACTTAGCTAACTTGGCCACTTCCCACCTCTCAACTTCGTAAATTGTACTACGCAAATTTACTCTAGCCTCATTTCTTCAGAATGTCAAATCAGAAACTATCACACATATAGAAGATTATATTGCCAAAATTGGACATTACCTGCCAAGTTTTAATTCGAACTCCGTTGGTTGACTCATGAAAGTCAATGTTCTTCATGTTGATGTTGCTCACACTTACTCCACTTCCATCCTTGCCCAAGCTTCGAATGTTGTCCCCGACAAAATTGCACCAAAAGCATATACATTAATACATTTTCACAGCTTACAACTTGCCGCAAACCAATGAAAATAGCATCACGGTGTTTGACAGTGTTTGGGACCATCTACGATGCACGAGTCTACCTCATATTTTCTTAAACATTTAGGTTTCGTATGGTAACAGTGCATTTATCTTACGCCGTGACCAGGTCCACACTTGATGTTAGAAATACTGATATTCAAGGTCTGATCGCTGATTGAGATGCAGTTGTCGCCTGATGATGAAACACCATAAGGCGATGAAATGTTACATTCATTTTTAAAAACCCAACATGTCCTTTAATCCAACTGAAATTATAAGAGGAAAGGAATTACCATGCGCAAAAGTCTTGAGATAATTAGACCGATTCTCTCCTCAAAGCAAACACCAAGCAACAAAAGGAAACACACATGGATAGTGTCAAAGGAGAGCGATGCATTACCAGTGCCTATAGTTGAAGCACGAACAGAGACACCATGAGAACCTCTAATGTGGATTTCGTCCGTGTTGGGGCTCCATTCTAGTTCGTAAATGTCCAAGGACCGTAGATAAACGTCGCTGCTTCCAGAAACAACTATATGCATTGGAGGACTATTCTTGAAGTACAGATTTTGCATATATACGTCATTGCACTTGTCGATAGTTAGCGTTTGCAATAATCCATGGCGTTCAAGCACTAGACATAAGTTGATACTTCGTTCGAAAGCATTGTGGTTTTAATGTCATATGGACGAAATATTCCTCGTTTACAGTCTTGGTTAACAAAAATGCATTTCTTTATCATAGCTACTAGGGGCGCGTTTCGTAACGATTTTGTTCTCGGGAACAAATTCGATAAGAAATGATTCTTTTTATTTTGTTCTCGGGAACAAATTCTCAGCAAAAGAACGCGTTTGGTAACTGTACAAAATTTCTGATTCTGGAATAGAAAAGGAATAAAAATGCGTTTGGTAACCACATAAAATTTCTATTCCAATTCTTTTTTAATTACCTTTTTAGATGAGTGTAAATTTGATATTGAATTCTCATAAACTACTCACTAATATAATTGTCTTCTTTTATGAGTGAAGAAATCATATTATATTTTATTATATTTTCAATTTCAAAATAATTCGAATTTAGAATTCTATTATATTTTAAAATTCTATCAAATCATAGAAATTCTATTGATTAATTATATTTATACTAAGTAATAAAAATATTAACTAATCAATTTTTTATTAAATACTAAATAATAAACCATAGTATAAACTATACTAATATACCTAAAATATGTAATAAATATAAATACAAAATTATAATACAAAATTAAATATGTATTCTATATATAGCAAATATATTTCAGAATAGGAAGAAATTAAAATAAAATATAGAAATAAAAAATAGATAAAAAAAAAAAAGAAAATTGTTGTTATTTAAATTTTTTTTTCTTATTAGAATTTCAATATTATTTATATCTAAATACTTTTTTTTTATCATGGTGATTTCTCATTTCAATTAATATTTACTTTTATATAATTAAATATCCAATCCATTTTGAATTTAATATGGATGGATGTTAATTTTAATTTAGCCAAGATTCTTCTCTCTCTCTCTCTCTCTCTCTCTCTATATATATATATATATATTCCCTTCCCCAAAACCGAACACTCAACGTTTAAGAAGATAAGTCTTCAAACCAATATGACTCTTTGAAACAAAGAAAATGCTTTAATGAGAAACTCATCACTACAACTTATCCATAAATGAATAATAAAGCAATTTAGTCCATTGTTCAACTTTGAAATATTGGCTTTGATAAGTCAATAATTAAAAACAATATTACAAAAGTCGGAAACATAAAGTTATGGAATCTCTGGTATATTGTAATCCATTGCCATTTTATTTGTAATACTTCTCTGAAGCATGTTTATCTCCATTGCTTGCTCATTTGATGTATCATCTATAACCTCCACTTCTCTAGTTCCAAATGGGTACGCTAGATCTCCATATCGAGAAAAGTTTTTGTCCATCCCGTCTTGGTCACGAATATAAATATGAAGAGCACAACATGCAATTACAATAAGTGCTTGCTTTTTAATTGTAAATGGAGGCATATGTCTCGAAATGGTGAAGCGATTCTTTAATGCCCCAAATGACCTTTCAATGACATTTCTTAAAGAAGAATGTCTATGATTGAATAATTCTCTTGCTGTCCTTGGCCGTCTATAATCGTTCAGATGATACCGTTCACATTTAAATGGAGTTAAAAATCCCGGGAGTGCTGCATAACCAGAATCTACCATGTAGTATTTGCCTATCATGTATATATATAAATTAGTTATGATATGCAACGATGAAACAATCATAAAATGAATTTCTCCTTATAAACAAATCAATTACCTGGTGGCGATCGAGGAAATTGCAATTAAGAAGTCTCAAGTGCTGCCGAAAGCACTCGACAATCGTTGGCAGATCATTCCCACCCAGAATATACGAAAGTAAATTTCATATCAAACGAACAAACACATAACACATTCTGAGTGGTATTTCATTTTCTGCCTCTAAATGGGATTTGCTGAGACGTGGGGATGGTAGCATTTATATGGGTGCCATCAATAGCATCTACGCAACCTTGTGAATTTATTTCGAAAAAAAAAATCATGTGAATTTATGAAAATTCAAATATTATCAACTTCTTGAATTTTGCCCACCCATTATTGTCCTGCAATTTTCACAATAATGACATATGTCAATAACATAATCAAATATTCTAAAACTTACATCTATAATAATATCAAAATGATCGAAACTTAAAAAATACCTTGATGTGAGAGTCTCAAATACTTGGATTGTCGACAACAATTGTGTTATTCACATTATCCCAGCCAAAGCCAGATTGTGAAATTAGCTTCTTAAAACTACCATATTGTCTTCTTAGTTTGTTCACCTTATCCTTCAACTGCAATAGGTTATGTTAGTATCCTGACTGTTTAATGAATTCAGCTCGTATGTTGTTCCACCCTGCTTTGTTAAAAGTAGAAGTTGTGCGATTTCCCTTTTTACCTCCTCTACCAACAAACTTACAAACAAGTTGGTTAAAGGCTTGGTCCATTTTGCATTGAACATCTCTTTCTAGGATGCCATTTAACCTTGGTTGAGCATCATATAAGTTAATTGAGATAATTGAGATGAGACTTAAAACTATCATGGAAGATAAAGTGTAACCGGGTAAGTAGGAAAAAAAGAAAAAGATGCTCCAATGAAAATCGCTTGAGGTGGCTTCTTGTTCAATGAAAACCCACAACTTCCAGCTGACTTGAGATAGGATCACTTACTTAAAGAAACTAACAAGTAACAGGGAACAATAGGGCTATATTTTGTGACGCAGGAGATATTCATCAGCAACTCTAAGTCTATCGATATTAGTATTATATACATGCTTCAACCTAAGAGTGTTTCAACCAGCATGCAAGCTGAAAGTTCGTAATTCTTACTCAATAAATGGGCACCTTTCAAGGTCACCTATTGTCATATAGAGGAATAGCACGGATCCTCTCTTCTTTGTAAAGTTAAAAGTCAAAGCCATGCATAGCAGATATAAACTTATGAGTCAATATCTAGTATAGAGAGCTAAACGCAAATGGAGAGCTGATATTAGACTCGTTACTTACTTCAAGCACTGTGGTATCTCTTGGAGAAGTAGTAAGTGTGGCTTCAAACTCTTGCAGCCTTTTCTGTAACAGCTCCCAATAGAAAAAAAGAATTTGAGTATTAACTATAAGAAGAACATTTTCAAAAAAAGAAGTCTGGTCAATGGGCACAAAAAAGGCGAACACCACATCTAATCAGGAAAGAAGTCACCAAAGGGAAGGAGATCCAATACAAACCAAAGAATCCCGACATCTAGTGTAGCATGCAAATCGAGTAATTTGAATTTGGCATTGGCCAAAAAGAGAAGAAAAACAATTGGAATGTTTATATTTATGAAGTTCAACTTCTTAATTAATTAACAGATCTACCAAGAAATAGAACTCTCTCACCTCCTATTTCACAACATCAAACACGCATGTAATTCGCCTTCACTACAGTCCAAGAAACTAAGTCCAAATGAGCAACCAGATCCCTATAGCTACATTCAAAGTATAGAAACTCAATAAACCGATGATACCGGGCAAGTAGACCAATATCCCTGAGTGGTACTGCCTAAGGAGCTCTTTAGGCGGCAAAGTCGAATAGGCATTCAGATCAAAAGATATAGATATGCTCACATAGACCCACAACTTAGGAAAACAACAGGGACAGAACAAGAAAAGCGCTTAAGCAAGAAGAGAATCAACAACAAACACTAGTCAGTAGTCACATACCAAGCCATTTAAATCAGTCCTACACCCCTACTCATAATCCAAAAAATTCCCGAATGTCACAATTGATACCAAGATATTTAGTTCAAGCAGATTCAAACTATAACTATTGGACACAACACATACGACCGCTTCACTAACTAATTCATCAAATGCAGCCTCGGAAAAATCATTATTTTTTCACAGATTCATCGTCACACATGAAATTCGTAAGAGCAAAATATTAATTCAACAAAATGAGGAAATCATCACTCGCCGAGCGACCCCTCGGCCAAATCGGCACGGGCGCCCGCCGATTCGGGCCGAGGCAAGCGACCCCTGGGCCAAATCGGCGTGGACGCCTACCAACTCGAGCTCGGTGGCGCTCCCGCCAGCTGTCGTAGACGACAAACGACGGCGATGGTGAGCGAGCCGTCACCCGATTAGCCGACAACCACCCATAGCTGCGAGTGAAGGGAACTCACCTTGAACAAGCAACTTCAACGATGAAGAAGCAACAGTCGTCGTCGACGTTCTTGAGAAGAGAATAAACCCGTTCTTGAGATGAAAATGACTTTTGTGATGTAAGAAGAAAAAAAAAGGGGTCGAGCAGAGGAGAGAAGAGTTCCACTTTTTTTATTCTTTTTTTTGTTCTCGGAACAAGAATCGATTTTTTTTTTATTCTTGATTCTACTCCAAATCTGTTCCCCGGAACAAAAATTTTATCAAACGCGATTCTGTTCCTAAACTGATCCCGGAACAAAAAATCATAATCATACATTGTTTAGATGGTTACCAAACAGTAACTAGTTGGTTGTGGAAAATATTGCTGCCAAATATTTAATTTGTCCTTACAATTTTTCCAAGTTCTAATCGAGAGTACATGAGATCATCCTGAATGATCCCCACTAACTTACTTATGAGGAAAAGTTTTGTGAGAAATCGGCTGAATTTTCAAAAGAGTAGAACAGTGGCAGAGTTTGTGACAGTGGAGTTTGAAACTTTTTCGAGCCTAGAAATTGTTGCTCGCCGCGATGATCGGAGCATCGGATCTGGTGTTTCTCATATTGAAATTGTATTAAGACTCAATTTGTTAGCTCCAACTAAAGGAAGACAAAAGCAAATACATTATGCAATGTTATATGAAAAGACTAGCTTAATTTATATGTATATATTCATTAGCATTTCTTTCCATAAAAGAATCCTCATAAGACCTTAGTTATATACAGCAATGGACGAAAAAGTATCACAAATAATGCGCAAGACTTACAGTTGGTGCGTGCTTATTGCATCCCTGGTCCCCAAACAAATCGAATAAGAAAAAGAAGGGTTAGAAGTGCAAAAGAAGTAGCCTTGCAGTTTGGAAATTTGAAATTCAAGCGTTTGATTCTTAATTAAAATTTGGAAAAAAGGAATGATTTTTAGTTGCAGGAGATGTTCCACCAGGCCGCGCCATTTGCATCAAACGAGCCCGGCCCACTTATGGTGAGCCCATTTACGCTCTTGAAAGTCAACCACTTATCCTTCCCCTTCCATGCATCTGGATCTTCCGGTGCTATGATCTCTCCTTATACCTGCAATCGCATATAAACGAGGATTTTCAAACTCCCAAACTCCAGTGAGATCTACATATATAAATTCACTATATCCTAGGTTCAGTACTTTTATGTGGAATAAGAGTTAATGCTGTGGAATTGAGATTTTGTTTCATTTATAAAAGAACCACCGTCTGTGTTGATATGTTATCGTAAAAGTGATGATTGAAAAATCTCAAATTAGCACTCGAAGCGAACAAAACAAGACTATGTATAATCAATCTCCCATTCACTTAAAAAGCATTCAATAGGTGGATGGATGGACTAAGAAAGAAAAAGAGATATGATTATCTTATTTCCCTTACTACGAGATTGATATACGACCTGCAAGGGCCCACAAATTCGATACGGTTCAAAAGGTAGATTTTTCCTTGTGAAACTTTGACGGTCGATGTCCCTGCGTTTGTGTTGCATGCATCATTCCATGCCTTTGTAATTGCCTAAGCATATTTCAATATGAAATTATGAGATTCATCGAATATAATCGCCTACTATCGTGTCATGTGGAAATCTTTTGTATGACCTGCCGACATGGATTCGTATGCAAAAGTAGTCATGGTTTCACCTGATCTCGATAGGTATAATTAAATAGCTAGACAAAAGATTATACCATAGAGTCATCAATGAGCCCATTGCCAACTGCTCCGTAGTCCGAAATGCTGAATGTTTTGTCGGCAATGCCGACCTTGATTTCACTTGTCAACAGTAGTGCAGAGAAAAGAATTAATGAACATATAGAAATCAAGAACCCCTGCACACAAAAAATGATATTAGGCGTGAAAAGAATCCAAGATAACATTTTATTTGCAGCTCATTTTAAGATTTTCACCATAAGTACTTCCTCTGGAAGAAACAAGCAGATAAAATGTTGTAAAATGTAGTGATTGTGGTACTCCATTTAAACATGCTGGGGGTTAATTTAAACATGGTTGTCTTTCTAAGTAAAGAAATGTAAATTCGGTCAGTATAATCTTCAGTTTCCATATGTAAAAGTGCCATATAGGAAGGATATCCAACTCATTCATGTCATGCAATCCAGCAAAATTGGAATTCTTTTTTTTTTCTTTAAAGACAAAGATAGGTGGTTCAGAATCATCCACTGGTGGATTAAAAGATCAATCCTGACTTTAATTAGCAACTCAAAAGTTTCAAGTAAATCCTCAATTTTGGCAATTATTTTATACTATGGATGCATTTGGCCATGTATTTCCACATGATAAATGATTGCGTAACAATCATTAATATAGTGTGAAAATAATAATCTATTCTGGATCACAAAAAATTAAATCGCAAATAGTTATAAATTATTGTAGGACCCACTTCTCTAAGAATTTGTAATTCACAATAAACTATTATTCTCACAGTATCCCAATGACTGTTATGTTAGCAATGCTCTTTCCACATATGCAATTGGAAGTTCATCTAAATTATTGGATTAACTAGGATGAGTGCATGCACTCCTAATTATGCAACCTATATACACATACAATCAATTGATCAGCTGTGCTTACTCTACCTCGATTCGAAGATATTTGCTAAATTGAAAATGCTCACGAAGTTTTCATTGTTGTAATACCCGGAAACCCAGCAATGCTGTGCCACGAGATCGCCTGTTTCCCAGGCCCTAGTCTTGAACGGATTCATGCACACCAAATGCATGTCTTCAACCTCTTCCTAGTTCCTAGCACCTAACCAGACCAAAGTCACGTATAAGTTCACTTCTTGCCTAGGTGTAATTTCCATCATCTTCGACCAGAAGTGATTAAAAACGTTCGATGTTTCCGAAACCTTTGGACATTACTATGTCATCTCAAAAACCCCTGATGATCTTCACTCTCTCTTTGCTCTTGCTTCTTGCAGGTCCGCACGAAACCGATGCGCGCCTCCAACACAGATCGGTTCCTACCATCGGTACTAAGCGCGACGCCTCAGATCAGAGTCTGACCCAAGTGCTGGTGGCTCGGGACATCATCACCTTGAGCATCGGCGGGGTCAAGAACACGAAGAAATTCGTTGAAATGATCCCGAAGCTCAAAAGCATCCAGCAGACCACAAACTCGGACCCGTCGAAGCTGCTCAACTGCGTGGACGGCCTGTTCGATAGCCTGAGCAACCTCGAAAGCATACTCAAGAGGCTGAGGCATCTCAAGGACCCATATGTCGCCCACGACACACGCGAGTTGAGGAGGGTCGAGGGTCGGATCATGGGCATCTCGGGTACTTGCCGCTACGCGTTGAAGGATACGGATGGAGTCGTGACACAGATGCTGAATAGCAATCTCACGGACGTTGCCATGCTTATCAACAGTGTCGAACGCGCTATTTTTGGCATTGGTGTCACAAACAAGGGGGCAAAGATTCCTTAATTACCATGTGATTTCCATGCTCTTGATGACAAATTATTACGTCAAACTTTGCGCCACACATAAATAAATTTGCTTCTAATGTACAAGACTTGTTACAAAGTGCCAAAATGCAGTAGCTACGTTTTTTCTTTGTGAAGAAATAAATTATGGCGACCTAATCCTATCCAAATCTTGTCAGAATCACCTCATTATTCATAAGAAGGCATGTAAAACTTTGTGACGGATATATTTATTATTGTAATTGTGTGAATAGGTAGCTTTTTTTAAATATTCCTGGTGAGGTCCGACGCGAAATTGTTAAATGCAATCCAAATGTTGATTGAGGAAGTCATTCTAACAGCTCCGACCAAGCAATGAAGTCAAGAACCGTGTTGCAGCTGATAGAGTACGTCAGACATGTGCATCGATATGCTTATTAATTTCCTAAGCTTGAGCCAATGTGCTTTTGGGGGCTAGAAAAAGAGACTACAAAGTTTGACATTCTCGGTCTTATCTAACCTCTTCAAAGCTGCACAAGCTTCGAAGTCAAACAGTAGGAGGTGTCATCTCACGGTCATCTCGTGTAAGAGACATAAAAAAATATTAAAGTTGACTTGGTAGTTCCGGTCCGTTCGAGTTCATTTTTTTCTTCAGGTCGAGAACAGTAGTTACAAATCATTTTCCCAGGAAAATTCAGGGAGATTATACAAATCTTGTCTCCACCATTGATGGATCCTGTGGGGAGGTTGGATAGAGCAATGAGCAGGGAGTTTCTCGGTTGACTCTCTGAGGACAACGAATAAAAAGAAGTCGCTTGTCTTTGCCGTCATAGATTCTGACATCACACTGCAGAACAATCTTGACTTGTTCATAATCCCCAGAATATAAAAAAAGGAGAAGGAGGGAGTAATTAGGTTGACTTTACTGCTAATCACCAGCATTTGTCCCTTCAATAATGTTTTTTTTTTTTTATTGGTCGGTGTCCCTTGAATAATGTTGCAAGCAGTAGCTAGAGAGACTTCTTCTTTAGGGTTTGCTAGTTGCAATTTCTTGAGGATTGGCTGCATTTCAGATCGACTCTAGCTTTGCCTATAGATTCGTAGGACATTTTGAAACGTGGGCTCTCCAAATCTTAACAGTCACAAATGGGAAATCCTACATTGACCTCACGGAATATGAACATGAGTAGAGTTGCTCCTGTGATATGCATAGATGCATCAGCTAGTTCAAGACACGGGCATATTCTTAGGTGCATCGGTCGAGTTGCACCAAGGCCCGACTTGGCGCTTGCGCATCATTGTCTTAGACTGTCTATCAAATGAATCATCTTCCCTAAAGATATATGACGAAGCAGGAGCTGGTTAGACTGGAGTTGAGAGTCAGACTTCCTTTGAGAGGCACCATTGCCAAACTCATCCACATCCGGTTGGGCCTAATCATCGAGCCAGGGATCGACTGGCCAAATATCTTGCCCGAATGGGCAGCCACATTAGACAACTACACCCATGAACAAGTCTTTGCCACGAGTGATAGGAAAATCTAATCAAGAATCGCTTTAATTTGACCCATGTGGGCAGTTGCGTTAGTGTTTGTTCTCTCCTGCAATGCAGCGGTCGAGAGTTCGAATCCTCGCATTGCTATCACGATTTAAGTGGGGGCCCTGGCGGTGGGATGCTGGGCTAATCTCTCCCGAGGTTTTACATCTAAATAGCAGCTTGCAGCGAGGCCTGACGGTGCTACCGAGCATCGGAGGGTCGTGTGACCCCAATTAGCGTAAGTGAAAGGGGGCTCCGGCGGTTCCTCGGTCACCAAAATAAAAATAAAAATAAAATCGCTCTAATTTGGAGCTTCAAATTCAAAATGATCTTCCAATAGTCTTGCAGTTGCTTGATGAAGATCTAGCCTTGTTCGAGCCTTGTATCAATCAGCAATGTAAATGGATATGGAGCGTTTAAGTTTGTGGTGTTAAGTTGAATGAGGATGCATACGTAAAGTCTAGATAAAACCTCAAAAACCAGGAAGTTGCGATTAATTATTTCTACGTTCCTCCGTCATTTCCAAACTAGGTTGGCGGAAAAAAGCAGAGTCTAGGCAAGGACTGCTTTACTTTGGAGATTCGAGAATAGATAGGTTTTGTCGTGATCACAGAAAGTCACCTGATTTAGATCGAGCTAGTTGGCGTCATCGCCTATGTAATGTCAAAGTATTTCCCGCCTATAATTTTAAGATGGTATGAAAAGATATGAATTTTGAGTCGAAACGTCTTACACCCTTCTCAATTATTCAAAAATCTTAATAAGTAGTTGACGTTAAGATCACGATAAGATCATGAAAAACCCCACAGACAAGCAATACGAAATTAATTGCTTTTGGAAAAGATAATTCGTGTGAAGAGATGGAAATAACTCGTCGAAATAGTCAATCTTTTACACGATAATGTACAATATAAACTCGAACTTTTAATATAATGAACATGCAATTGCTTAATATGATACTTTGGCCGCGTTTGGCAGTTAGGATAAAATTCAGGATATGATAAAATATATCTAATCTTGCGTTTGGTATTTGCTCAAGACAAAATAAAATCATATGTTAGGGAATATAGACCATATTAAATTATCCCATGGAGAATGTGGGATAAAGGTGGATAAGATTTCTAATATCCATATTTAAAAAGTTATTATTTTTAGATAACAAATTTCTTAAATTAAAAAAATTTAAATTATATTTTAATATAAATAATTTCTGATTTTTAATATAAGAAATTCAAAATAAAAATAACAATTTCGTTATTTTAATTTAATCTTATTTTATTTTATATATTTGAATTAAAATATGTCTTATAATATAATTTAAATATATAAATATATATTTATATTTATATTTATATTTATTAGCTATTTTAGGTATTTTAGTAACTTAGGTATATTGATACCGTTTACTATTTAATAAAATTTTATTAGGAATGATGGAAGGGCAAGAAACAAAAAAAAAAAAAGAAATTAATTAAAAAAGAGAGGAAAAAATAGAAAAACAAATAAAAATAAAATAGACAAGAGTGTCGCAAAAGATTTTTACTATCTCTATCTATAAAGTTTTTGGTTCATTTATACTAATATGCCGTTTATACCGACAATATAAATGATATGATATAAATATATCCGACTTTATTACTATAATCACAAAATAGTAGATAGAATATAATAAAATCCCTGGATTTTATATCCTATCATATCCAGTTCTATCCTACTTAAAAATCCAGGACAGCCTAAATGCGGCTTTTGAGCTCTCCAACCTGTCAATAACTTTCCCAATATAATCAATGTTTAATATTATGGAAAAAAACCCCAAATCGGTACACTTATGATAAATTTACCTCATATTAGTTTACATCAAATTTACTATCAAATTGTTGAGTCGAATGATACATGATAGTTGATAGGTATACTAGTTTTGGGTTTTATTCTTCGTTTACCACATGTGTACCGGTTTGTGATTTCCGTGATATTAATCCAATTTAACAAAACTAACGAAGGGTAAATTTTTTACAAATGTATCAGTTTGTGATTTTTAATGGTCAAAAAATTAGTTTGGGATAAATTTGTTATAGGTATACTAGTTTAGGATTTTTTGTGTTCAAAAAATTAATTTGGGGGTAAATTTGTTACATGTATATCAGTTTGGAGTTTTTCGTTATGTTAATCCTAATATATTCAAACACTTCTCTTATATTAGCTATGCGAGAATAATAAATATCTCAGCAAGGGAACTAATTAAACAAAGAGATCAGCAAAAAAGAAGAAAAAGGGTCTTTCTATCTACAATGCATGGCGGACTACAGTGGCTGCGATTTCAGCACTTCTATGACATATGGGCGGCGAGGATCAAGATGCTCTAGTGGGGGACCTGAAGGTATACAACTTTCGTTCGTCCTTGTTTTGTCCGTGGCACGAGGGAAGACGTCTCTTTCATTGAGAATCTTAGTCCACTTCCAAAAGCAAAGTGACTTAAGCTTGGTGGAAATAGATCAAGTCGGTGTCCACCACCCTCGCTTAAAAGTTTAAGTTGTTAGAAAACGACCTGACAATCCTCCTCATACCAAGGCAACACAATGGAAAAAAGGAAAGCCTGGAAAGCGTGAACCCCTATGCACTTGCAAATTGTGGGTGGAAGAGTTGTCGAATCGCATTTTTTCATGATGCAACGGAACCTGGGAGGCGAAAGGAGGGTGCCACCGTGAAAAATCGAACTCGGTTCTTTTAGTTCTAATACCGGATTGGAGTTGAGTGTGTGGTCGCATTTGTTCTAAAAAATTTAAATTGTTGGGGATTCTGTGACATAAAGAGTAGTTGCAGTTCATACCTTTAAATAGGTAATCATGAAGAGTATTTAAGAGTCTGTGATATATTGGAAATTAAGCTATATATTGGCTACACTAATTACTTTTAAGCCCTGTCCTATGACATTGGTACGGTGAACAAAACTCGTCACATTGAAAGAAAAAGGTACAGTGATTGTATAGAAAGCATTGTGCAACGTATTGTTGGTATGAATCTTTGCTCAGTTTAATATGACAATATCAATAGAAAATAAGGGTTCATTTATTAAAGGAAAACTATTTCCGAGAAATTGTTTTCCAATTTTTTAGTGTTTGGATGTCGAAAAACTACTAAATTTAAGGAACAACAAGCTTAGATTGAGAGAAAATGACTTCCTCTTCCAATAAGAAGGAGATTCATTTGTTTCACTTAAGATTTCATGATAAAGGAAAAAAATTTCCATTGAAATCATTTTCAAGGAAATGAATTAGTTTTCATTTGTTTGATTGTTAGAAAAAATGATTTCCTTCTTACCAGTGTTGGGATGTGGTTCATACTTTCCATCGATAAGAAGGCATGGTGATCCTATTCCTATTATTAAGAAATGTAACAAAGAGCACGAAATGTTAATTATAGTGGAATTCTCTACTAGACGTAACTCTAGTTTAAGGGCAAATTAAAATAAAACCCTTGTAATTGTGCATTGATTCTTAACAGCCAAAAGGGAAAGTCATTTACCCCAAATTTAAGTACGTCGTTTCTAGTCAATGGAAAACATTTTCACTAGCTCTCCATTGTCCAAATACCGAAAAATTGGAAAATAATTTCTTGAAATAATTATCCTTCAAACAGACTGATCTTCCACGACACTATCATATAGTGAGGCACGTACAACCTCATTTTTCCCCAAATGGAGGCACGCACCCTTCCGGGAATACCGGCGGCGACGAAGAACATTTGCTTCAAAGCCTTTTGGTCAGCTAAT
This sequence comes from Eucalyptus tenuipes, assembly GCA_014182365.1. NCBI lineage: Eukaryota > Viridiplantae > Streptophyta > Magnoliopsida > Myrtales > Myrtaceae > Eucalyptus > Eucalyptus tenuipes. The sequence continues at coordinate 5,135,959 of CM024539.1, forward strand.
GACACATCGTACTCACACAGACTTAAAAAAATAAGGTTCTTGATTCCAGGCTAAATGCATGAACGCTCTCGCCCTCCACGCACTAAGCTGGCCACGTGAACATATCGATTTCATCCCTCCTTCCATAAAATTTCCCACTCTCTTCCCCGATGCTGCAGCTGCTGCCCTTCAAATTAGGTCCTGCCACGACCAGAAAAAAAGGGTCTGATGTCGCCCTTGATGTGGCCCTTGCTGTCTTGTCTGTTGCAATAGAAGTTGGCAAGGTGGCATTAGAAGTTTGGCTAGTAGACAAAGCGGTACACTCTGGCTAGACGAACGGCTGTCCGACCCCGAGAAATTTGGGGTGCGCTCGAATCAAACTACTCGAGTACCTTTCAAGCTTTGACAGGATCAATTTTGACTATTTGAATAGGTATCTCTCATTGAACTGAGTCGAGGCGAAGCTCAATGTTTTATACTAATTTGTGAGTTCAATTAACATGTCCTACTCTTCATACTTCCAAACTCAAAAGTTCAAGCTCGAGCTGAGTTCCTGAGCTCCAGTTCGAGTTGAACTTGAGCTATGCACCAAGATTTCATTTTGGCAATAGCCCTCACGAAAGTTATGAACAATTTTCAAGTTGAACTTGAGACAAAAGGTATGATGTTGCCAAGCTCAAAGCAACATCATGCAATGATAACTTCTCGGATAAATTACCATCGCTGCATGCTTTTCGAATGTGCTGGTAAAACAAACTCCCTATACCAAGTCCAATATGTGTAGATTATAATCTTGATCGGCTTGCAGCTAGAGCAAATTTAATCTAATGAGCCAGTCCATTATAAGACCAAGAAACGAACTGACACAAATCGCATTTATTGAAGAGTCAAATACAACACCTAAGTGAGAGACACGAGTTGCAACGCCATTGCTATACCATCACCTAACTACCTAAGTTATGTTAATAAAATGAATACTTAGATGTGAAAAAAAGTTATATGCGTTGACCATAAGCAAGAAACACGCCTCATGCAGGGAAGATTATATTGCGGTCAAACTCTAGTTATAGCTATGTATGGGAACACAAGCATTCAAACTGGCCATGCCCTAACTAACCCCATTAAATATGTGAGCAAATTATAGTATATTGGGATTGTAATCGAATTCGCCACGAGAAATCAATGTTGATTATGTATCGTGTAAGGGAAAAGAGAAGCACATCGTGGATCATGCCACGCATTCACGTTTCTCGAGCAATCATTTTTCAAAGAGTTTTAAAGGACGTCATTTCGAGGAAAATGGGCAAAAGAAGACTACCCTTTAAGTTAAGTACCAAGTTCAGAATAGTTTTTTCTTTATCCTTTACTAAAGTAATTATAATTATAATGATATCCATGGTGACAATATAAATAGGCCCTCATCCCATAGTTTCGAAGCACACACAAGAAAAAACATTACCGATCATCAACTTTTCTATCTACATATCAAACCTCCCGAATCGCCGTTAGTCTTGTACTTGCCTTTGTGTCGATATGTCTAGCGATCACGAGCAAACCCTTGTTCGAACATCGCAAATCGGCATCATCGGTGCCGGGATCAGCGGCATCGCCGCTGCCAAAGAGCTCTCGAGCTACGCCCCGATCCTTTTCGAAGCCACCGGCTCGATCGGCGGCGTCTGGAAGCACTGCTCCTTCGCTTCCACAAAGCTCCAGACCCCGAGGTGCGACTTCGAGTTCTCGGACTACCCGTGGCCCGAGAGGGACAACGCTAGCTTCCCGTCCCACGTCGAGATATTGGACTACCTGCATGGCTATGCCGCGCACTTCGACGTGCTGAAGTACGTGCAGTACAACTCGAGGGTCGTGGAGATTCGTTACGTCGGTGAGCATGCAACGTCGAGTTTGCCCCGTCGTGATGACGGATTGCTGAATTCTAGCGAGTATGGTTCGTTGCTGAAAGGCCAACCCGTTTGGGAAGTTGCCGTGGAGACTGGTCCTTCAAAAACTATTCAGGTTCTTCAATCGAACTTTTCTCGAAAGCATCCTGCTTTCGTAATGCATTTAACTCGATCTTAGGTCTTGTCTTCTGTTTCATTGTAGTGGTATGCCTTCGAGTTCATCTTGATGTGCATTGGAAAGTACGGGGACGTGCCAAGAATGCCGGTCTTCCCCCGGAATAGAGGCCGAGAAGAGTTCCAAGGCGAGGTCTTGCACACCTTGGATTACGCTCGGCTCAATGAAGACGGTGCGAAGAACCTACTCAGAGGGAAGAAGGTGGCCGTCGTCGGCTACAAAAAATCCGCCATCGATCTTGCTGTGGAGTGCGCCGAGGCCAACCAAGGTATGTTTTCCTTGAATCGATTCCCAACTTACTAATCTTTTAGTCTGATCTGGAAACTTTCGGTTTTCCCTAATTGGGTTTTGTGGGTATGATTATATATCCAAATTCGTCACCTCTTCATAAATTCAAGATTTAATTTTCCTCTCTATAAATAAAAGATTCATGAATTCTTAATATGATTTTCCATATTGATAAGAGTGAAGTTTCTCTTATAGGTACCTGCCTAAAGACATGTTTGCAGTTCATAGGCGTACACGCACTGTGTTAGAATTTTAAGTCGATGATTGCAGCGAGGCCAATAAACGATAATGATGACTATAATATCAAAGGACGAATAAATAATCAATTAACAATTATTCTTGACGCTGACTTTGTGGAAGGCGTCAAATGGTTTCCTAAGCGGAGGAGTGACATCTACTGAACAAGAAAATTGACTCTTTGACCGCACGTTTCCTCTGTTCTTTCCCTTTCTTTTTTAGGGTTTGTGGTCCTCTCTCTTTCTCTCTCTCTTCTTAGAGATGACCCATTTTTTTCTCTTACCGGAACAAACATATACCTCAATTTGTTCTAAGTCTATGTTTTCCGAGCGCAGCACCTTGATGTCAACAGGTCAAAAAAGGGCAAAGACCGAGACACAGATCTCAGTACTAGAAAATTCACTAATTAAACCCTTTTCGTCATATTTCTTGATTATTGTTGTTGATGTTGTGGTGGTGCTGACGGCCGCCGCCATCGTGATGGGGGTGATGGTGGGGGCTCTGTACTGAATGATTAATCTTACGCTGAACGTTAATTCTTTGTGAACAAAAAATGTTAGGGCCTGAGGGACAAGCATGCACGATGGTGATAAGGACGCTGCACTGGACAGTCCCTTCGTACTGGATATGGGGACTCCCGTTCTACCTGTTCTATTCGACAAGGTCCTCTCAGTTCCTCCATGAAAAGCCCGACCAAAGCTTGCTCTGGACCCTCCTGTGCTCTCTTCTCTCACCTATGGTAAGCCCGATCGCATCGAGTGATGTTGACCAAAAAAAAAATCACAGCTTCAAAGAACGATATGGCGTGACTAAACATGTATATCCTCTCTTCTTTTGGTCTTGACAGAGGAGGGCGATCTCAAAGTTCATCGAGTCGTACTTGGTGTGGAAACTGCCGCTGGTGAAGTATGGGCTGAAACCGGACCACCCATTTGAGGAGGACTATGCATCTTGCCAGATGGCCATATTGCCCGAGAACTTCTTCTCGGAGGCCGACAAGGGCAAGATCCAGTTCAAGAGGGCTCCGTCCAGGTGGTGGTTCTGGAGCAGAGGGATCGAGTTCGAGGACGGGTCCAAGCTGGAGGCGGACGTGGTGATCCTGGCCACTGGTTACGATGGCAAGCAAAAGCTCCAGTCTCTGTTGGCCGAGCCTTTCAGGAGCTTGGTCGTGGACTCTTCTGGGGTCATGCCCCTCTACAGGTAAATTCACACACCGACACCTAACATCGTTCATTTGGGATGCGCTCGTTAAGTCACGGGGGTCTCACTAAAATAAGGTATATTCAACAACCGTGACCAAACCTGGTCGACATGATCGATTGTAAGTGCACGAAATGTAATTGCATGCCACACGATCAAGGCTGTAGACCCAGTTAACTAACCCAAAAGGGTCGCATGAGAAATTTTACTAGACATGATAAAGGAGGGAATTGTGCTTGGGGCCTATTAAGCTTTGACGGTCCCAATGGACTGCCACCAGACCGTGATCTGGTCCAGTTGCTATTTCCAACCAGGCCCATTATGGTTCAAATTTCCCATCCTGGACAAGATTCCAACTCTGATCTTTTCGTCTGCAACAGGGGCACGATCCACCCCATGATCCCGAACATGGCCTTCGTGGGATACGTCGAGAGCGTGTCGAATCTCCACACGGCGGAGCTGAGGTGCAAGTGGCTGGCTCAGCTGGTCAACGACAAGTTCAAGCTGCCCCCGGTCGAGGCCATGATCAGGCAGGTGACCCAAGAGATGGAGGTGATGAAGAGGACCACCAGGTTCTACAAGCGGCACTGCATCTCCACCTTCAGCATCAACCACAGCGACGAGCTCTGCCGCGAGATGGGCTGGAGCCCCTGGAGGAAAAGCAACTGGCTCTCCGAGGCCTTCAGCCCCTACAGCAGCCAGGACTATGCAGACCAGAAGATGGACAAGAAAGATGACTAAGGCGGGGACAAACAATGGAGGAGGGTTTGAATTTACTACCGGAGATTAGGACAGATGAGTAAGGGCCAGATGAAATGGGATTGGTTTGCCATATATGAGTTTCGTTTTGACCATTGGAGGTCCCGTGCATAATTCTACTATCTGTGATATTTTTGCTTTATGCTTTATGTATGGAATGTTTTAAATGGGAGTGATATTAATTTACTAATTATACCTATGGATATGTATGTTGTGAAGATTATATTCAGTTTTCATTCTCAAGTTTGACCCACTTGCTTGAAATTTCGTAGCAATTGAGTGAACATTCTAGTAAAACCACAATTTGAATGATATAAACGAAATTTGGAAACACAGCCCAAGTAAGGTATATGAAATGTCTTCCTACTTGTATTGCGGAGTGATAGTTATAGTTACATTTAAGTTTTAAAACTTATTATGAAAGTGTAATTGGATTCTAAAATTTTAAAATATATACTTAAGTCCTAAAACTTATCATAAAAGTGCAGTTAAATCTTAAAACTTAAAAAAGATGCAATCAAGTCATAAAACTTATCAAATTGATACAATCACATCTTAAAACTTTCAAAAAGGATGATCAAATTATTCCATTAATTCCGTCTAACTTAACAAACGAAAAGTGCTGATAAGTTTTAAGACTTAATTGCACTAATTTGATAAGTTTTAAAACTTGATTATACTTTCCTAAAAAATTTTAGGACTTCGAATACACATTGGTATAAATTAACAGGCTAAAATAGGGAATCCCAACTAAGCAACACGTTGAACTTTTTTCGCTAACATTTTTCCCAGAGATAAAAGGTGAATAGAAGGAAGGATAGAATTAGAAAAAAAAAAAGGTTTACAGGATTCTTGGGCTCATTTCAATTAATGAGGAGTTCGTGATATTCCTGCATGGCTTCCATTTGGCCACGGTTCTGCAATGAAATTTTTTATGGATAGAAGAGCAACAACCACTTGTAACCCAGCAAGCTCTGCCTATTCAAGAGAGTAAAAAAGGGGACAATAAGCAAAAACAAAAACTATAAAAATGATCTGTTGAAAGAGCATAACCATCATCCTTTCTTTTCATTTTTTTGTTTGTGTTTTTTCGGGGCATCAGATCTGATTTGTTGTCTGCAGTTGAACCAAATCTCTAAATGGGAACACGGGAAACTTGGAAATTATTAGTACTTAAAAGGTCAAATTGGCTGCTGAAGTTTATCATTCTAGTTGGTGAAAAAATATTGAAAAATAAAAATTCACATGACTTGAGACCATCACATACTTCTGTGTTTACAATTTATTAAAAGACTTGAAGATTTTTAATGTCGGATTAAAATAAAAAGCATGAGTAGGATGCTACCCCAAGCACCAGAAGTATGAATGCAACGCATTCATTCATATAGAACATATAGTATGAATGCAATCTTGCAAAATATATGTCAACTTGTCAAGTACAGTTCATCCTGCTGTGAATTACAGAGTTAAGTAGTATCCAATATCCTCAAAAGCTCTGGCACGCCTCATAAATCCATCTTAGCAACATTTATCAATAATTCCCAGTCCTTATCTCATTTCTATTTTATTCATTTCCTTATGTTTTTCTCTCCTTTTTTTTTCTCATTTTTCCCCTTCTTTTTCGTTATGAGGTGGGTGACATATGTCTAGCAAAAAGTTCAATTCTAAAGGGAAAGTTTTTTATAAGAAATCCAGCTGTGTAACAAAAGAATCTCATAATGTACGGAATGATGATGTTGAATCACTTATCTGGTCGATAAGAAAAAAAAAATTATACATATTATATGTAATATATGTATACATATTAAAACTACAAAAATTTCCCAATAATTGGAACCTAGACAGAGGAAAAAGCACATTCACTTCCTTCCCTAATAGTTATTTTTTCCTCTGGTGGCTTGCCAACTTCAGCTCTCTTCTGCAAGCCTTATTAATGTGGGGGAGGAGGGAAAAGAGTTCTAAGAAACAGACTACAAAGTACAAAAGAAGCAACTTGATCGTCAGAAAAATCTGCATCTGCAAGAAGCAAAGATTTGATTAACCAAAAAAAAAATCAATCTTTGTCACGACAACCACTCCCCATCGATTCCCTCAATTTCTCCTATGTCCATGCTGTTCCATCAAGACAGAAAAGAAAGCACAGAAATCAGTTAGCACAGAATCAACGCTAGAATCAGATTAAAAAGATGAACTTGAACAGTCAGAATACCAAGCTAATTGAGTAACAAATAATACCCATCACTGTTTATGTGGGACAGTTTGGATCTTTAAGACAAGGACACTAAACTACTATAAATAATACTTGTTCTTCAGAGTTTAAGAGGACATTGTAACTGGGCCTTCCACGCATACAAGCTACTTAATTGTTGACTAACCATGCCGTATAAAATGCTTAATGTCATAAGAAGTGAGAGTCTACTTTCTTAGCTGAATTGCATTAATTTGATCAGGGTTTCCTGAGAAAATTATTAGTTTGGGCACTAAAAGCTCAACAGTGATGGTGAATTAACAAAGCTGATCCCAACCCTAAGACAAAAGGACTGCTAGAGAAAGGTATATGTATGTACTTGATTTCTGACTTCTTTTAAAGATTTTGAAAGAAATTGTGGACTCTTACCAAGGTAAGGCAGGATCTTGGTAGTAGTCCTCTGAGAAGCAATCATTGAGATGTTGCTGCAAGTAATTCTCATTTGAACTCAACCAGGAAGGGAACTCCATGACCTCATCAAAGGGTTGGTACCCATCGTCCTCAGCCTTCACTTCAGGTCCAATGTCCAAATTTTTCAAGCACTTGAACCACCAGGCTGACGTGACCAGGTTCATGGCATCATTCCACTCCATCTGGTGCTGCTCCCCAATTGACCTGATCTCTGCTATCTCCTCATCGGCCACCACCTGATGCAACCCTCCACCACCACTAGGTGACCCTGACTCAGTAACCTCAGCCACAGCCACCATAGGAGGCCCCTCGGAAGAAGAAGCCCCCACTGAAGGAGGAGCCTCCTCTGCAGCAACAGACGAGGGAGGAGAGGAAGATGATGATGGAGATGAGGCTGCATAGATGGATGGTGGGTTGTTACCGTTGTGGTAAAGATTGGTCTCTACAAGGTTGTCAAAATCATGGAAATTCAGATTGAGCCCTAAGGGCTGGTTTGGGAGGGTGAAGTTCAGGCTCTCGGCACCAGCAGGTAAAGGGGAGATTGGAGAAATTGGCCAGGAGGAAAAAGGGTTTGCAGGAGGTGGTGGAGGATATGAGAAGGAGGGGTATGCAAGGTTTCCCGCATAATTTGAGGAAAAGGCATGGCTTGATGAATGGCTAATCCTTTGGTACATTCCGGGCACTATCTTTCCTTCTTCAGGACACGGTTGAGGTTGTGGATGAATTGGCGGCGGCGGTAGCGGGGGCGATTGCTGCTGCTGAAGTTGATCTTTTTCTTGCTGTAGCTGCTTCTCTTGGGCTTGTTTCATAGCTGCTCTGTGGAATTTCAGTGCGGTGACAATCTCTCTCCTAGCCTCAGCCATATTCAGGAGCCTTTCTTGGTAAGGCCTGCTGGTATGGAGTCTCCTCCGGACCTGCTTTTTGTGGGGTGGTGGAGGTTGCTGAGATTGATGTTGGGTTTCACTGAAATCCTCTCGAAACTTGGCTAAACTTTGGGCAGAGAAACCATCGCTATCAACAGATTCTGGATCCTGCTGTGAGCTCATGGGATCCTTGGTTCTTGATGAGGTCAATTGTTTCACCAAGCTACGGATATAAGCACCAGAAAGATGAGCCTCCTCCTTGAGCTTACAAGGCTTATTGTCTATTTCCATTGCCTCTCTGGTCTCTTGCTTTGAAGATCTACCCATAATATGGCTTTTTGGGTGTGTTTTGATTCCTCAGTAGAGGTGGAAAGGTAATATGGAGAAACGGTGGTTGAGGAGAATCATGGGTTTCTTTTTTCTTACATTCTGAAAGACAAAGTACCCTGTTGGGGGGGGAGAGAGAGAGAGAGAGAGGAGGGAGAGAGGGAGGAGGCAGAAGCTGATCCTGAGATGTCCTAAGGAGGGGTCTGATGGATGTGTGATATAAATAGCTTGGGCCAGTCTAGAGTTTTTAAACTTTCTTGGACTTTTTCCTATTTTGGCAAACACGTTGGTTACCATTTTATTAGCAGCTGTAATAAATGGACAGTTAGGAAGGGTCTTCTTGCTCCTTAAGTACCCTACTCCTTTCACCAACATCTTGTGAAACACTAGCTTCTTCTTTACCTCAGCCAAGGTTTACCCCCCAAAAGAGAAAACACAAGCCAGGGACAGGGTAAACACCACCTCACCAGCTCGGTGCGTTTCAAAAAAGAAAAGAAAAAATGACTGATAGCTCATTTGGCAGTCCCGTAGCTTTTAGTGCTGATATATGCCGTGTTGCGCTGTGCTATAATTGTGCTAACTAGAGGTGTTTGCAAGCATATGCTCTAAAGTGCAAGGCTATATCCTGAGCTATTGCAATGATAGTGTCTGAATTAATAGAGGTATTTTCGCCAACATAAAGCTAAGGTGTTAAAGCCCTCAAATCCAAGGTTCCAAAATCACCTTGGCTACTGAGACGCTGGGACTGGTAAAGTGTCGCCAAACACCTCATCGCACTGCCTAATAAATTCAAAAGCAGCAAATGAAATACACATATTCGTCTGCAAATCCGTCCTAATATCAAACTCCATTCGCCAAGATATGCAGAAGCTTCCTAATGCATATTTTTCTTCCACGCTGACAGTGAAAAGGAGAGATATGCATCAAACTTAAGTGTATGAAAGGCAATTAATGAATCGAAACAGACGATGCGATAGATGTTGGTCCAGCATCATTTGAATGAAGCATCAAACCAAGCACACGAGTACTGGTAATCCTAGAAAGGTAGTGCTCTTTATGCAAAGGTGACGATCCTTTGATTCCTAGGTTGTTGGTACACCTTAAAGTTGGATTCTTGGGTTGATTGATGAAAAAGTAGGTTTCTTTTTAGTACCATGGGTGAACTTTGGCTTGTAATTTTCTATTCCCAGAGTGATTTTTTTACTCGCTCTAAAAAGGGTATTTTGGGGCATGAAACAAGGGTGGGCATGCTGAGATTTCGGCCTGAAAATAACAAGGGACCGGGCTCCAAAAGGACGTAAGCAAAAGCCCAGAGAGACTGACAGAAGAATCTCCATCACTTTTGTAACCTTTCTCTATTATTTTCTTTTCATATAAATGACTCTGGGGAAAATTTTCTTCCTCTTTTTTCTTTTTTTTCTTTTTCTCTGTTTGAAGAAATCCTCTAAGATGATTTAAGTCTGCTCCAGAAACAAAGAATTTGGACCTTTTCAAAAGACAGTATATTAAAGGACAGAAATGCTCCATACCAGTCTCTCTCTTCCCTTTTGATTACTTTTTTCCTTTTTCTTTAGCATCTTTCTCAACATATTTTGTTTTTCTTTAATGGACGATCCTATTCTCTAGACTCTAATTGGAGGAAGCAGAGGCAAGGCTTCTGTCTTTTAGCAGAGCTTCCGGACAGCAACAGTAATGACAATTAAAGGCCAAGGAGAGGAAAATTACAGCTGACAGGAAAATGCACCCTATAAATGGGAACGGCAGAGTAACATTAAAAGAAAATGAATCACAAGAAAATGGTTCACCAACTCGTTGCAAGAGTGAATTTGTAGTGTTCAAAGGGAGCAACTATATCATTTGATCAGCAAAACAATAAATATTAATTTCCAGAACAGGACTAAAATCTGATTTGTCAACTGGTCCATTCCATCCGATTAGCAAGTCAATTTTTTCCATAAAGAGAGAGATTATTAGGTTAGAAAGCAGTCTGCCCCGAGAGGGTAAACTAAGGTTTTGCACCATTACATCAACAAAGGCAAGGCAATGTATCAGAGTATCAATCAAATCATTGTCAGGCAAACGAAATTTTCCCAACAGTGTTACTGAAAAGAGCCAGTTTTCTTACTGTTTGTGACATTTGCCAACTCTGAAACCCCTGCTCCGTGAAGCTTTTAGCAGCTGCCCTCAATGTCCAATAGGAAGCCAAGACACTTGCACTTCCCTTCATCAGCAGAAAATAAGAAACATTAGCAAACTCTGCACTTAAGAAATTGACCAACAGCTTAATCGTAGCCATAATGTAGTCTTGGAGGCGGAATTGTATATTCTTGAACAGGAAATTTAAGTGTTCTGTGCTACAATAAACCTTGTAAAATTATGACTTGCCTAATGGACCGATTTGGCTCAATACTTTCATGATCAACCTGAAGCTCCACATCTGCCTCCCAGACCGGCAAGCCAATTTTTGTTAACAGCAAATCATGTCAACACAAACAATGAAAATCCAGCTCACGTCAAGATCATACTACAAGTGACCGAACTGGCTTCTCTGAAGTGAGTCTAGAAAAATTGTTGGTACAAATAGTTGAAATCATTTTTCCTATAGTAAATAAGCAAGTAATCCACAATAGTGCAGCTGTCAATTTGCAATCCTTGTTTGCCAGCACATTCACATTTTCCTTGATAAGATAAAGGTTCGAATGCGGACCAAGTTAAAAATATCCTAAAAGAAACATTGAACATCACACTCAATCTCCTTCTTCCTCCAACAAGAAGTATCCTAGAAGATGCACCAAACAAAAATTTGTCAAACTTTTCACGACCACGAGATTCGGACTCTAAATACCCTTCAAAACAGCTTTATTTAGCATATCAAAACCTTAATCTAACAAATAGCATCATCGCGGGGTAGTAAAATTTGAGCCTCCTATTGTTCTGCCCCAAGCCATAAATCCTCTGAGTATCATGGAGGGCGAGTATTTATTTCTGTCAATGTCTCAGCGTAAACACTTGCACTCTTTCCCTGCAAGACACAAGGCTTTTGGCTCCCTCTCCAGCATTTCACCATCCGTTGATAATACAGAGTGAACCCCGAACTTATTTCCCTTTGCCCAACTAATATAAATTAGCCAATGTGGTCCTTGCTTTGACAGCTTGATTCTTGCTGAGACACCCTTCTGATCCAATTTCAATGTTCTGGCTTCCACTGCTACAGTCTAACCTTTCCCATCATCGCCAAGAACAAATTCTTTTTACTTACCCTTTTGTTTCTTTGGCATGACTAATTGATATTAGGCCCCAGAAGGATTACCAGTGTCGAGAAATGACAATCGCTGAATCAAGAAGTAAATCTAAGCTTGTTTTTTTCCCCTCGTGACGGTTGAATCGAAGCTTCAGCAGGAACCCCCAAAAAAAAATCATAAAATTCCAAAAGATCATGATATGTAGAAAACGCAAGAAACCAATCATGAGGCCGCAAAAAAGATGAAATTATTGTGCAGGGGGGAAGGAACCGAGGAGTGTAATGGAAACACGACATCTAAACAGAAACAAGTAGCGTGAATTGCAGGATGAGGAATGCAAAGGGAAATATGAATAATTTATGTGGGGAAATAATACTGAAATTAATATTTTTAAAGGAGAAAAGGATTGCAGTACAGAGAAGGGAGAGGAGGACTCAGCTGTTGGGTTTTTCTGCTTGTGGATAAAGATGGACGGCTTCTTTCTTCAGAGAGATGGAGAGAGAGTAGAGAGAGAGAAGCTTCGACCAATCGGGTTCAAGCGCAGGTGACTCTCCTTGATTAACAAGGTGACTTTGACGAATCACTCCTGTCCAGTGCCCACCCTCCAACCCCCTCCCCCAACAAACAGTCAAATCTCTCTCTCCCTCTCTCTCTCTCTCTCTCTCTCCCGATTCAGAAAAAGAAGTGATTTTTCACATACCCTTTTATCCATTTTTCTCTCTCTCTCGGGTCAGGAAGTGATTTTTCACATACCCTTTTATACATTTTGCGGCAGGGGAAAGCATGTGAGAGAAAAAGAACAGGGGGGGTCGCCCGATTACTCCACTGCAGATGAATGAATCAGGCTGATACAGAGAGACAGAGACACAGAGAGAGAGTGCGTACGAGTCAGCTGGATCTTTGCATTCTTGCTTCCCCTCTATTCCCACGAATGGATCATCGCAGTCGAAGTGATTTAGAAGTTAGAAGTAGAACTCATTTTGTTTGCAGCATGATTATGCAGAAGTTCGCAAATGAATATTGCACTGTACTTTCAGATATCTCTTAACTCTTGTGATCTCTTTCCAACGCCTGAAGCTCGTATTACTAGTAAATTCACTCCACATACCTGAAACATGTGTAATTATTCCGCATCGATTGTGGCATAGATTGAAGTAACTACAATTTTGGAATACTCTGCTTGATTAGTAGACTCGCAAGAACTTGTTTGAAATGAAATTATGAAATCTAATCTTAAGTTTAGCTTTCCCTACTTTCTGCTTTTCATTTTCGTTCCTCTATTTTCTGCTCCTAGTTTCTTGTGCATCATGAATTTGAAGGCCTTTTACCCAAAAACAAAGTTGAAAGATGGTTGTTTTCCAAACCCACAGTTTCAACAAAGATGCTAATCGGGATACATAGCAAGAACATAACACTACACAGTATTCTTAAACTACGAATTCAAGCACACAAATTCAATATGAAAACATAACATTAGGAAAGTATAAGGGCCCGTTTGTTTGAAGGAAAACTGCTTTGGGAAAAAAAAATTTCCAACTGTCCAGTATTTGCATGACGAAAAATTAATCGATCGGTGGAAAACATTGTCCATTGACTAACATAACAAGTTTAAATTAAGAAAAAAGACTAACCCTTTTGATAAAAAAGAAATCACTTTTTTAAACCACAAAGCAAATGAAAATTATCCATTTTACTTGAAAATGATTTTCATGAAAAATCCTTTCTTTTATAATGAAATTTTTCAACGAAACGAAGTCTCCCTAAAATGAACAAAGTCACAAGTACAGGTTCGTTCATTAGTATTTCGCAACTATACTTTAGTCAATTTGAAAATGCATCTTCCGATTGAGTCACGATTATAATCTTTTTCTTGGAACAAACTTGCCGATCACACCCTTAGGAATAAAAATTACCATCATTTGTTTTCACACTATTTAATGCGACAAAAAGTCACCTTTCTTCTTCAAGAAACCATAGGGTGGATGATCTACACTTGACCCGCCTAATTTTCTTGAAGGTTAGAGAAATTGAAAATTTTAAAATTATCACTAGCAAGTTTCTTTCTCTTTTCTTTTTTTTTTTTTTTTTTTTGGGTGAATTCCGTTGCGCTGATTAATAAGTAAGATGCATAATAAGGTGAGGGCCAAAAAGGCTCTCCAAAATGACGGACCTGATGTGACTGGTCATAATCGGACGGCCGTCTTTTGCCCACTAGGAGGAGGTGCTGACAGTGCTGACACGTGGAAAGACGTTCCAATCAGAAGGAGCTCTCCACGTGGGAATCAAGGCAAAAAGACGAAAAAGCATTAGCTCCAATCTGTCAAATATACCTTGCTTGCTGCTTCTTCTTCTTTTTTTTTTTTTTTTTTTTTATTATTATTATTATTATTATTATTATTATTTTGGGTCGGTTCTTGCTTATTATTATTTCATCTGCTCCTATCCTTCTTTGCTTTTGCAGTTGGAGTCTGAATGGACCAATTTAACCCTTTCGCATTCGCATACGGCTTCTTCTTCTTTTCTTTTTCTTTTTGTCTTTCCGAGCTACCATTTCATAAAAAGTTAAAGCTATTCACTACTGTCTTTTGATCCATTGCCCATTTGTTTAAGAGCTATCCATTAGAGATAATTACTAAGAAATTCATAAATTTATTGAAATCATGATATTTTAATTATAAACTTTCTTTTACCAATTGAGTAATAATTTTTTTACATTTATATCAATTTAGTCCATTCGATAAATTTTAGCCAAGCGACGGTACATGAACACCAGCCATCCTATATGGCGCTGATGCAAATGATTTTTGATAATTTTCAATATTTTTCTAAAAAAATTATTCTTCTTTTATATTTCCTTTTATTTATTTTCTTTCTCTCTTTTTGTTTTTTTGCTTCATCTTCTTCCTCTATCGAGTCGCTAGAACTCGATAACTGGCCAAAGGCAAGGGCTAGCCTCACCAGCACTAGCACCACATAAGATGACTAACATTTATATCAACGCTGGTCAGCCAACATTTGCTAGATGGATTAAATTTGCACAAATACAAAATTCTTATGATTTAATTCGCAAAAAAATAAAATTAACTTTATTGTCTCAATTACAATAAGTTTAGGATTGTTTTGGTAATTTTCCCTATCCATTACAACAGATCCACTAAATTCTTTAAAATGGTTTGTTTTTCTTTCATACATAATCCACCCTCAATCGCACTCATGCTTAGGGAAAATTAGTGATCCGCACCCATGCATGCGCAAGTCGAAACTATTCGAGAGCGCACAAGTTACTTTTATCTCGCGCATCAATCAACATCAAGAGTGGCGGTAGAGTGCCTCGCATTTGATTAATTTCATGAGAGAAATCTCATATTATACTAGCAATCACAGATGCGTGATATGTTGAAAAAGAATTGCTTAGTAGGTGCATCCCAGTAAATTAAAAAAAAATAAAAAATAGTCACCCTAGGTGAAAGTCATTTTTTTAACCTCCACGCAGTGGACCCCCCCAACATAAATTCCTCCTCCTCATCACCTCAATGTGAATGTATTTATGGTTATTTGAATGAAAAGAGACAGGGAGAGCGAGCCAGGAAAGTCAACTATATTGGCTCCATAAATTCACGGGCAAAAGCTAAGAAACCCACCCAAAAGAATATTAGGTGAAAGAACCATCTCGTTGACGACGACCAATTGGCCAACAGTCTAAACCGAAGTTGTCTTCCTCATCTCTCTCTGTTCTCTTTTTATATGTATTTATTTTCTATTATTTTTCAAAATTAAAATTCTGGATTGATCTAAGACTGACGTGATGCTTATGTAAATTTGGAAGTCGGACCCACTTTTGGGAGTTACTTCCATTGCAAAGGGAGAATTATACCACGAAATCCTTCCTCGCGTTGACTCTATGAATGACCCGAACGATTTTATCTGCGAAAATGAGCGACCAGCCGTAAGAGGCCCATCAAATCCAACGGCTCGGACGGGTCGGTCCGTTTCGTGCTGAGTCTAGACCAAATCATTGTTGCACCGTATAGGTCGTTTGGTTCGGTTTTGAAAGCTAAAGTTCTTATTTAAAACGCAAACGCGTTTGGTTTGATTTTTTGGTGGCTTTGGTAAGATGCGGTGCATCTCCAAATGACTCTAGAGCCCTTAGTCTAAAGCAGATCTGGAGGTTTTTTGGGAACTTGTATTTTTGGAATGCAAGTTCCAATTACTGTTCATTTTCTCCAAAACCACCACACGAAGAAGCCGATCGGAGGCCGACGACCGCTGGCCAAGGGGTAGCGTGCACCGGCGACGTGCCGGTGACCGTCGCCTGAGGGTTACTCGACCCCAGTGACCGTCGCGGGACCTTAGGCACGCGACCCAGGCGACTGATGGCTGGAGTTGCCCGAGCCTCGGCGATTGTCGGGGGCCGAGATCTAGCCATCCGACCATCGAGATCGCCGGACTTCAAAAAAAAATACAAATATTTTTTTATTTTTTTATTTTAATAAAAGTCCTTTATAAATGCAAATTTTACCAAATGGTATTTTGGTCAAAGTTGTTTCTCAATACACTTTACGATTACAATTCACCAAACGTTATTTGCATTTCGGAAAACCCTATTCACCATTTTTACAAATGCATTCCCCAAAAGCCGAACCAAACAGGCCCATAGACACGATCGTATATGCAGATTGCCATTGATATTAAACCTCGTCTAGTTGGACCTTAGCGGTATTTACAAATTTGGGCCCGCTCAGATGTGGATCAAACCGGTCGGCTCATCTTGGATAACTTTTGGGGATGTGGTATTTATCTTGTTTTAGATGTCAAACTTGAACAAAATGCATCTCTTACATCACAAAATTATCATTTTGGGCCAAAAAAAATCGAAATTCACAAAAATACAAGTCATACGGTCATTCTAAGCTTGTGTATTTGTTCTCCATGAAACACCTAAGGCTAAGATGAGGATAATTGGATATGTCTATGTCTAGAGATGAAGTCATCCGAAAGCCATCAAATTTTGCCACGCATATAGATTCAGACTAGAGGGTCACAACTCATAATAGTTTGAACTTGAGGGGGTAAAATCTTTTTGTGCAATTTGACCCTTAATTTGTACTTTCTGCCGTTGCGGTCAATGTCGATCCGATTTCCACTCTCCAATTTCACAACAATCTCTCTCTCTCCCTCTCTCTCTCCTATTTTCTTTTGGTGGCAATAAAATAGGAAAAAAATCAATTTTGATAATTAATTGAAGATGAGAAGGGGGAGGCGGCATCAGATGATGCAGCCCCTCCAGATTGAACCCCCACATAGTGAATGGTCACTTTCCGCTATAAGTGGGGGTGGCGGCGGGACCATTCTCGTTTTATTATTGTTTTATTTTATTTTATTTTAATCATTTTTTTCGAATTTTTAGTATGAGGGTTTGGACCATTTTGGTTTTTCAATCTGCCCCCCAAACAAAATTCCAACAGATGATTTTGTTGTATCCCGTTCGTAGAAGTTATGGCGAAGAGGTGTTTTTATTTTGGGTTGCGGCTTTGATTGACAAGTTGCAACTTGCAGCCAATGAAAAGCATTGAGGACCAATCCCCTTTGTGGTGCAGATTATATTGGAAGAGGACTTGCCATTGCCACCACCCGACCCCACACACCTTTTTAGGTCCACTAATGGTGACTATGTATGCACCTAAAATGTGCTTTCATGTTTGCTTTTCTTTGTGCATGTATGAGTGTGGAAAATGAAGTCGATAGAAGATTGTCGTGTGGAAGACACGCGCCGTGTACTATTTTCCTTTCGTGTCGGGACCGAAGTACCGTTGTTTCTAGAGATGTAGAGAGTAGGAAGAATGAGAAAGTATCTAAAAAGTCTTAAACTTATTGATTTGGTACCAATTTAACCCTAAACATTTTAATTTAACAAATTTAGTAAAACATTTTCATATTAATATCAGGTTTGCCGGAGCTCACCATCCACCGGGCAAGGCGTAGGCGGTAGTGGGAGAGGCCACCTCACCAATGCCTCGTTGGCGGTGGCCTCACCAACCACAAGCGAGGCCACGGCAAGGTCACCTCACACGCGGCCACCAACACCTCGCCCACATCTAGGTGAGGCCTGACAAGGGCTTTGCGGCCCATGCCCAATGGTTGGAGATGGAAAAGAAAAAAAAAAACAAAGAGAAGGAAAAAAAGAAAAGGAAAAAATTTCCATAAAATATTTTAAAATTAAAAAAAAAAATTGTCTATACCAAGACTAGTCGTGTAGTGTAACGTAAAACAACCGGTATCCACTTTAATAGTTTTCGGCCTGAATTGACCGGATAAACTTAATTGGTATTAATGTGAAAATACTTAAGTTTAAATTAATTCGATTGAAAGATTTATAATTGTATTGGTATCAATATGATAGGTTTATGACTTTTTTTTCTAATTACGGGGCTTTAGGCATCAAGGAGTCCTCGTATTAGATTTTTCTCAATTCGACCTCTTAGAGTTAGCCATTCGAAAGTAAATTGTTTGCAGATGTTCCGGTCGTAATGTGGGATGAATTTGCAGCTGACCAAATCAGACGGATGATTTAGCCTGGTGCATTGAAAGAATCCATCATATCGTTCGACCGCTATATATACGGCGAGCGTGCCCATTAGAACAAACGAGAATGACATTTTTGGGTTTGAGGGTGTTTGCTTCCGATATATGAAGATTCAAGACCAAATCCGACCGAGAGGTTAAGGAACCAACGAACTTCTAGTACAACTTGACGAAAAAACCCTAAATGACAAGGAACAAACTAGTGTTACATTATACATATTTTCATATACATACATATACATACATATACATACATATACACATACACACACACACATATATATATGCATATTGAATTGATGTCGGTCCAATCTGTTGGTAGGTGATGCATGCATGAGGGGAATACGTCATGGACGATGCATGCATCTATAAAAAACCATGGCCTCTTTCACGACGACGCCTCCCTATTCCGCAAAGAGAATACAGCCCCCTCATCGACATCCCACTATCGTCAGCCGAATTCAAAAACCCTTTTGGATCCTCGTCACTCCTCATATCCGCAACATTCGCGACGGGACAGATCGTGTGTTTTTGCCTAGTGCGTCCGGAACGGATGATGATTTCGGATCGTCTAGGTACTGAGTCATGCGTGCCAAGAAAACTCGCATGTAACACAACAGAGAACCCGCTCGAGCTCGACTCATGTGTATCGGCAAGGGGTGACGAGTTTCGGTTTGAAATTCAATCCTTCGGGTCATCAAACAAGAATTGTGGCGATGCCGTGACATCAACATGAAGAATGTCGTGATTGTTCTTAATTCTAAGTCTTACTATGTTTTCGGGTCTAGGGTTAAAAGTGGTTGAATCTTCTTGCGGTGGTGTTTTACGAGTTTTGTTCCGTGGCTCGAGACTCCAAGGTAAAAGAAATGATGGGCTTGGTTCGTCCAAAATGGACGATCATATACTATCTGACCAAGCGATGTTCTCACCTTAAGCCCAAGACTATGTTAGCCCTTGCATTAAATGACATAAATAGTCATTAAACTTTAATCTAATATCCAATATAATTTGTAAATTTTAAATTGGTGTAATGTGGTATCTGAAATTTATCCCAATATGCAAAGTTGTTTCTAGGCTTATATATTTTCATATAGTTTAGGATCTACATTGAACATTTACCAATAGTCCAAAACTGCATTGATAAAATTAAAAGTTTAAGGATAACATTGTGTATTGGGCCAAAACTTGAGGATCAATTTGCATCAATTAAATATTTACGGACCACATTGTACATTAAACTAGAACTCAGGGACCATTTGTGCTATTGTCACTTTTATTTTCTACCCAAACATCTCTTCAAATCTGCCGAGCTTCAAGGCTAAAAGGAAAGTTTCGGCTGATGGTACTGGCAATGTGACCAAGTAATGTAGAAAAGAAAGAACAAGAACAGCAGCTCTCAGAGTCACTTCAACACTAGCCAACTCTTATCGATTTAAATTACGAGAGGCTAACTTTTGAAGACCGGATTTAGATAACTAATGTACTTTGTCTTTGAATTTACATTAACTATCATCTGCTGCTCCTTAGGGGGGAAAATGAATCGTTTCTTGGCTTATAAATTAATTTCTCAGATGGAACATCAGCCTGACCCTATGATGCAACCGCCGCATAATTCGATAATCTTTGGATTGCTATGCTGCATTTCATATTACACAAGTTGCGTTTGCTGCACCATTCATCCTTCAGCCATGTCCACTAGAAAAATGAATGAGAGAGCTGACCTAGTGATCATTAGTTCGCCATCAACGTCGATCCCCGTAATGAGAGAGATGAGAGAGAGAGAGAGAGAGAGAGGGAAGGGGGTGGGGGGTGGGGGGGGGGGGGGGAGGTTACCTAGTGATCAATAGTTTCCCGGTACCAAAGTTTAATATCTAATAATCAACTCCTTCAACTGATATGGCAAGATCAAGTAAATATAAGGACCGACCCCCTTAAATTCCTGAAAGAAGGATATTGACTAGAGCTCCTTTACATGTGTATAGCCAACATCCTCCAACGATTGGCTTCTGCTTGATGAATGAATGAGCTCAGAACAGATCCGTAGAGGACTCACGGACAAGTTAGCATGCGTGAATGTTTTTGAAAAATTGAACAAAAGGCGAAATGCTGCTTCAACTGGGAGGGCAAATGATCATAATTCAACATAAGAACAGGTAGAATGCCATCCTCTGCTTGTCATGATCCCTAAATATCGCTCTTACAGGTACCTGATCTTCTTTGCTATCTTTGGATTACAGTAAGCTTCCCAACGTGTTCACAGCAAGGGGAACTCCTTGATGTTTTGCAACGATTTCATTCCCAAACTACTCGAGATCAGGACATAGTTTCTCTGTTCTCTCTTTGAGGTTGTATGCTGGAAAAGAAGCCATCACACCTTTCCACCCATATTGCCATACTGATTGTTTGACGTTCTTCATGAAAACTTCACACTGAATTTCATCAAGCAAGTACTCGCCATTGTATAGCACATCTTTAAGTTGGCCTAACCAAAGTCTTTAGTCTTAGCCATTGGTTGTCTGCCTGTTTGCTCTCAGCATCTAAGAGCGTTGCCTTAATCATGCTCAAGGTATGCTCGAGCTTCTTGAAGGGCAAGAGATCCTAGTTGCATCAGCACTCTCTCACGATGCCGAGAGATGAATGATGTGGCCATGTTTGATCAGAGGAAAAGACCAAGGTGCTGGGATGTACAAGAGAGACCGTTTCTCTGATGAAAGACGGAATGTTTTCTTATAAAGATGATGCAGCTGCAAAACTAAATTCAAAAATGGTGCCAGACATGTAGAATGACAAGACAGACTGATTCAGCTTGGATATTATCTACTTGTTTAAATACATATCGCAGTTTGTCAGTAATTTCATAAACTAGTACAATAAATGAATTGCTGTTTCCCTAACACTACTCTTAGTTTATTTGTTCTGACCCAGCCCCTTTTGGCTGCTGTACAATCGTCAGCCCATTGAATCATCAATAGTCCATAATCAATAATTAATCATCAATCGTCATCAATCTGACCAAACTTATCGAGTGCGTAACGTGTAAATAGGTTATTTGTCGAATGTAATTGTCATCTTTATCATAGGCAAAACGCTTGCTATAATATTATTCATTGCAGCTTTTCATGCTATTGCAGAGTGCTGGACTTCATATATTGAAGAAAGAGTGATGCTAGGGATATGCATCAGCCTATTCATTCTGGAACAAATCCAGCCTTGAGCAGAAAAACAAATGGATGAATGAACTTGGAATAAAAACAAATTGATCTCAGCCTAGCAATCTTTGCCCAATAAGCAAAACAAATGAGAAAGAATACAAAAATCAGCGGCACTCCTAATCCCTCAAAGTACAGACACTCGCAGACGACTAAATCTTCCTTTTTTTCACACAGAAGCCTCAATCCTGGGCTCAAAGGAGAAGGCAGACATGAACTCCATCGGTTCACCCTTCATATCACAGGTTGGCAATTCAATCCATTCATTGCCAACAGAATCATAAAGAATGTACTTAAACAGCTCGCTCGAATTCAAGCATATCAATACCCGGTCACCAGCCCCAAGGCAGTTTATGTCCACCTTCTTGCCATAAAATTCATGGGCCATGGCCGGTGGCATTGCCGTGATTTGCTGCCAAGACCTGTTAACTTCATTGTATCGCCACATCCTGAGGCTTGCGCTCTCAAAGAATTCCGATAAGACCACAACTATCATCTCGCCTCTGCACTCCACTATGTCGATGGAGTACTCAGACCACATAGGCAGTAGCCTCGGGTACTCAGAGAAGCACCTGCTTGTCAAGTCGCAGGCCACGACAGTCCCCGAGGAGCTTAGGAAATAGACAATCTCATGACCATTCTTGATGGTCATAACTGATGAATATTGCTTTGATGGGCTTCTGAGCATATTGGTAACCACCAGATTGCCTGCCTTACTAAGGAAGTAGACAGCATCATCTTCGATCTCCCCAGGATCTTCGTGATTTTTGCTGAGCAGATTATCATCATCCCATCTATCAAGTGCCGAATTGAAGGTTTTGAAAGAAAGCCTTGGTAATTCACCACACACCAATACAAGCTTGAAAGAGTGATAAGGCCCAGGAGTTGATTGCATCACAATGGCATGAATTGTTTGGTTCTCAGTATGTGGGATCTCTCGGAAGGACCCTGTCACGGGATTGGACACGATGAAGTTCCCGGAAGCATTTCGGAAGCAGATAAAGCCACCAGATGAGGCCACGGGCAGAAAGCTAAGGTCCTTCTGGAGGAAGGATGGATGATTGAGTGGCTTCCACTTGGATTCGGCCGAGTCAAACACGACCGATTTGTTGAGGCATGAGCCAACCATGAAGAACCACGGCTCACGGGAAGGAATATCGGAGCAGGCGAGCTTGAAGCTCGGGGAATCAGCAACCGACTTCCACCTCTTGCAGACCGAAGTGAGGCGGAAGAACGCAGAGGTTGGTAGCCACGAGAGCACCTTTTCAAGGAGGTCTTGATTGAGATCATCCAAGTGCAGGGTTCCATGACCTTCTTGGTATTCAAACTTCCTCTTTCGACTCAATCTTGAAGCACACTGATCATGGCTGTCCATGTCGAGTAGCAATTCGTAGTGAGAAGCCTGCAATTACAAGAAAAGATCAGGTCATGCATTTGTCCCTGTACCACATGCTCTTGGATGAATAATAAAAGAAACTTCAGTTGAGATTCAAGTGAAATCTTTAAGAAGTGAAAGCAATATGCATGGTAAATATAAGCATCTATATACTAGTATCTACTTGTCAATGAATAGGCTTTCACTAGTTGAAGATAGCACAATGCTTCAAAAGGTTCATGATTGGAGAACTTTTCATAGAAAAAATTGGACTTCAGATTCGGTGAAGCGATCAGATTAAATCCCAGGAAAGAGCGACCACTGAAGACCAAACTTCAGTGTGCTGTGGACTAGGAGTGATGAAATTTCAGCTCACACAGCAGAAGAATCAGTCGGAGAAGCCTCAACTAGAAACACTGGCTTAGAGCAGGAAGAGGTAAGACAAACACGACCATCATCCACAAGCAGAAAACCAAAAAGGAAGCAAATTTAGCAGAAAAAAATCAGTACCCACCATACTCGAAGCAGCTAAAAAGGAAGAGCCGAGCTCAAGAGCGGATGTAAAAAAGTACCTGCTTGTTTGCTGGCAGTTCTTGCGGCGACAATGGAAATCTTGATCAGAAAGAGAAGAGAGAGAGAGAGAGAGAGAGAGAAAGAGAGAGAGAGAGAGTCTAGTGAGCACTGAGGAGTGCAATGTGATGGAGAAGTGCTGGATAGGGGGATCTTTTGGGGGTTTTAAAGGAGAATGGGGGTTGGACTTTGAAGAGAGAGACAACAACCCAACAAAAAAAGTGGAGAGAGAGAGGGGGAGCTTGTGGAGGAAGAGTGCTAGGAAGGTTCCTTTTTTTATGCTCTCTTCTCTCTTGTTGGGTGTTGTTGACACTAGCAGTAGTGTAGCCAAACAGTGCGAGCAGCTCTGTATGCGTGCGGGCGGGCGTGCGTGCTTTTGCGGGTGCGTGCGCGCGTTGCAGAGAGAGAGAGGAGGGGGTGGGGGAGTCCACCCACAAACAACAACAGAGAGTCCACCCGCAAGCAACGACACACGGGTGGTTATTGATTCTTTGTTCAAAGAACCGAAAAAGAAAAAGAAAAAGAAAGACGATTCGTGTTCACGGGCATGCCTTCCCCTTTCGCACCATCCTTTTTTTAATCTCGCCGAATTTGGACCTGCGTGCTGCTGTTTTGACTTCTCTTTTCCCCACTTTGTCACAGCTAGTTGCTGCTGTCTCTTAGACCTACGGGACGGCCTCGGATTCGGGTCCTAGTTCTCGACCCAGAAAACCCAAAGTCTCAAGCAAAGCCTGTGCACGGCAATGTCAATGTGCCCACTTTATCTGAAAAAGAAAAGACGAGCATAGGGTGTGTGAAACAGTGAGGAGGAAAAAGGGGGAGGAAAAAGAGAAAGGGTAGGGCTCGGTTTCGAGTTCTTTTGCATGTCAAAGGGGGAATTTTTCTGCTAAAGAAGGAGGGTAACCCGGTTTATTTTAATGAGTAGGGTTCTTGGGTCTGACCTTTGGAAAGCCAAAGGAGAGAGAGAGAGAGAGAGAAGGGCAAAGGCGAACCAAACTTATGCTCAACTTTGAGCCTCGTTGAGGAATCTTTCGAGTGGGTCTGTAAGTCAAAATGCCCCAGAATCCAGGGCCTCGGCTCCTTCTCAGCTTCACAGAGAGAAGTTGAAAAGGAGAAAAGGGAAGAGAAAAGAAAGAAAATAGTTGTCAAGCAATTCACAGAAATAACAATTTGCCATTCTCATCAGATGAAATCAACGAGCTTCGAGTGCCGTCCTTGACAAGAATCCAAAAACAAGTGAATGACAGATTAAAAAAGAAAAAAGAAAACCTGGACTGGCCCCCAACAGAGATGAACGGGGGGAGAGATAAAGCCGCTGATTGCGATCTCTTTTCTCGTGCGGCTTCGGGTGCAAGATGGGAGGAGAAGATGCTCATTAGTTTAGTCCCCTCCACGAACGCAGAGATCTCGATGACTCTCTGATTCGAGCCTCTTGAAATTTAATAATTGTTAATTACTTCCTCCAAAACTCAAAAGCGGGGCTCTCTCTTCTTTTGGGCTCGCGCTGGTTTTAGCCCTTTGACTTTTAGCTCGCGGGCGGGACGATGCTTGCTGTCCGTTCCGGCGTCGAATTTGTCGTTTGCTCCTGTCGTGTCCACCGCTCTGCGCCCCCCGTGTCTCAGGGTTATTTGCCCCCTCCCTCCCTCGTACTTTGTTGGCGGCTTTGGTTTGTCGTGCGCCTCGAGATTGTCTCGGCCATTAGCGCCCTTCAATTCACATGTTTTCTCGATGAACATGATTCGGTCGGTGCTGATAGATTGGGGTCTAACAAGGATGAACGTCCGGCAGCCCCGTTGGGACCTATGATTGCATTCGGTTGGCTCGGAAATGTTCACGTTTTGCTGTATAAGTATCCGACTGCTCAACTTAGTAGATTTGTAAATGGCGATGGATGTATGTCTAGTCTTGAACTGGCACTATTTGGAGAGTCGAGATATGGGAAGAAAGGATCAAGTTTGATTTAACCAATGAACTCTATAATTGAACTTTATCTCGACATTGTCATAGGTCACTAACTTAAGATGAGGTTGGAAATTCTGAACTTCCGACATTATGAGAGGTTCTTTAAGTACCGACGGCAATACTAATGTGGGGTTGGGGCTAAAGCATTAATTATTTAGGCTTGTCCATTTATTTGGTCACTTTATCTTACCCCTTTCTTGTCTAGTGTTGGATTAAGCAAGTTCTATGGGGCACGACTCTGTCCAATTGATCTGGCCCATATCGTTATCTTGGAGTGGCAATTCTTGAAAGGGGTATAGGTTTTTTATTTTTAAAATTTTGAGTTCAAGATTTTGTTGTTGGAGTCTACTATTTCACTTTAATTAATCATCGAATGTCCTAAATGCTTTGTTGCTTTCTTGGGGCTTTGCCTTCAATGGAACAAAAACAAAAACAAAAAGACAAAAAATGGATCATTTTATAATCACGTGGGATCGATGGCTATACATCTTAAACTAGTTTTTTGGGCAAGAAAATGATAGGCAAATTCCAAAAATTAATCTAAACAGGCACTTAATCTGCGTATTAAAAATGAATCATCGTTTAAAACAAAAGCTTTACGTGCGCCCATTTAATCATCTGATTTTTATTGTATAATGCCCAAAAGAGGTTAAAATGACAGTTATGCGGTTTTACGTACAATAATACTTTTTTTTTTTGACGAACGTACAATTATACTTGATCTAGTGAGAATCGTGACTTGTGAGAAGTTCAGTTATATTGGATTTATGTAACTTTGAACAAAAAATCATCGTTTTGACTGTTAAATGGGGATTACTTGAAAAGAGGAGTGAAATCTATTCGTGTTTTTTGTAAAGAAACAACGCAATGGAAAGTCATACCATAGAGATGGAAATAAGATGGGTGAATTCCTCAAACCCCATCCTAACTCCAAAGAAAACAGTCAAGAAATTTCCAGTAATTTAGAGATCCTCTTGAACGACTGCAACAGAAAATGTCTCAGGATCGAGTCGCCAAGAAATAGCACGAATCAATCTCTCAATCAAAGAGTGTTCTAACAAGGCAAATGTAATGAGTTTTATAGTAAAGAACTTCACAGCAATCGTTTCCATATCAAGTACTCGGCAGAGTATGGATGTTACAGTTACAGTTGATGGAGAAAATAGATCGGAATTGCGAATATTATCAAGGTGCCTTCTAGTGTAAGAAACCTTTCATCATGTCACAGATTCCGCTTTCCAATTGTCTGACCTTAGTTTGCAGCGAAGATTGAGTAATTGCCTTGCAAGAAAAAAGAAACACGGAACACATGATCTGCTGATATAATAATCTTACACTGCAGTGATCAGAAAGCCCAACGTATTTGGATGCTTAACTCCGAATCCAAGTTAAACTCAAGTTGTCCCACCACATTCTGATACTATGCCATGGATGATTTTGGGAGTTTCAGACAAATATATGCATCTAGAAAGACACATAACTACGATATGAAATCCAGCTCTTGCTTTTGATGATTAAGGTTTTTTTTTGGATGAATCACATTCAGCTTTACAAAGAACACGGACTGCGTAAAGCAAAATGCTTGATATTTGAAGCCGAATCACATTTAGTCCCAATTTGCGTCTTCTAGATCTTCATCCTCTGGGACGCCTCAAAGATACAGGACATTGTTACATCTGCAAGGAAGGAGCCAGGCGTGTAAAAGAAGTGAAGCTTCTGAATACTGAGCTTACTCCATGAGAAAACTCGGAAAACATCAAAATTTATAATTATGTAAGTCCACAGCTTACCCAAGTAGGAAAAAACAGAGTATGTGTTGGCCACGCTAAAGGGTCCACATGCAACACCGAGCAAAAGGAGAACTACTAAGCATGCGAAGGCCACAGCGAAGGGCAAATAAGATCACTCATCAAGATATCGGCTTTACTGCTACTGTAGTCTCTCGTTCTTGCTCAGGACAGACGTAAAATATAACAAAGAACTTAAGCTTGCCAACTATAATGATCAAGACTTCTTTTCTCCAGCACGTTGCGAAGTTACCTGATCAGAATCTCTCCCAGACTTCCAGTGAACTGTCCGTCTATGTATTCTTCTGCGTTGGCAAGCTGCACAAGTCCTCGGATTAAGGAAATCCTTGAGAACCATTGATAATTACCAATAAGAGCTACCAACCCCATGAAGTAAACCGGATATTCAACCATCATAAAAGAACGTATTTTGACAGATCAGTCAGAAGGGACAAACCTCCAAATTCATGTAGGAATCCACTGAGACAAGAAAACCTACAAAACATATAACCAAAATCATACTAGGCTGGTTAACAAAAGACACACTTACATCCGTGATTGCAGCCAAAGGATCCCATCATATATTTATTGCAGGAAATACATAGTGGTAAGAGTTTCCAATCGGAAAAGTTCAGAAGATTGCTGGAATTACCTTTGTATTCCATGCCCCACTTAAGCTTTGTTCAAAAAGGGCTTAGGATTAACTGGAATAGTCTGCAAAGTAGGGACAAACAGTTATAAAGAGGATGAATACTATAACCATCAATTCCAAAAGTTCAGTGACTCGATCGACAGTCTTGAAGAAGCATGGCATTAGTGGTAGCGCCTCAAAATGGCAGAAGCAAACTCAACAGAACAATAAACTTCTTTTTTTCTGACTTAACAAAGTAAGCAATTTCTATGCTTTATTATTCTCAGATCAAGCATTTACCAAATCTTGAATTTTTATCCAGAGAGAAGTGGGCAAACATGTACTATATTAGAGATCAACCATGCAACTAAAGACTATATGGATGAGCGCAATCAAGAGGAAATTCAAACTGCCAAACATATTCATCCGAAAAGTAAAAGAGAAATCTCATGGAACAAGATTCTGAGGACCGACTTCCCGTATCCTACTGCACCACTCTGTCTCTTCGATACTGATATTCAATTCTTACACACAAAAAAATCAAGCATTCCAAGTGATACTATTAGAAAAAGCTAATCTCAAGTTTCGCCTTCCAAGTCTAGGATCTTTGGGAGATTTTTTGCATCGCCACCAGTTGTCGAACAATATATATTGTGAGCAAGATGGGCCCTAATGGTTTCATCTGCTCATAATAACGGCAACAACCACAGATGTGATGTGGATGATCGCATGTACCGCCACCAAGAACATGTCCCGTTCAACGGCAACAGCCTGTACGGTTTCTGGGTCCCTGTCATTGTCGCGTCGAGCGAATACAGTTACAGTTAAAACACCAAAAACCAAGATAAAAAATGGTCATGGAAACAGCTACAAACTGACCAATATCTTCAATTCCAGCACAGTTCAAGACCGGGCACGAAAATTCCCAACGACGGTGGAAGCTTTCACCATGAAAAGAACCAAGCAATGCCCATTACAGTAGAGTCTTAAATGCGACGCATCAACCTTCAAATGCACGAAACCGAAACAGATCCACCAAATTGCACAGAACGCGAGAGAAACAAACAAAGGAAAAAAAAAAAAGGGGATTCGCCAAGCGAATCAAAGTACCCACAGGCTACAGCCATTGGAAGAGAAGGAAGCGGAGGCTTTTGAGGTTCGTGGAGAAGGAAAGGCACGAGGATTTTTTCTCCAATTGCGCGGCTCCGCTTCCGAATCGTGGGGGTCTTACGCTGGTCTTCTCTTTCAAATTTTCGTTGAAGTGATGTAGTTGCGCGGGCTTGATATTTCCAGTGAAATATAACATTCAACTTGTTCCGTTAAATATCTTGCAAGAATTCGTATGAAAGGAAAAATTGCTTTTATTTTTTTAGAAAATATGCAGTATCGTGTGATATAAGAATTCGATATGCTATATCATCAAATCTTAATTAATTTTTGTCAAATTAAATTTTCAAACTTATATAATTATAAATACTGTAAATGATTTATTTTTTTTTCAATTATGGAACTCAAGCTCTGATGCTTAGGTCCTTTGGGGTGCCCAAGGAGACCAAAGCTTAGCCTTTGGGGTCTGGGGGCCTGGGCACCATAGCCAAAGGCCTGGGCATGAGCATCGAGGTCTTGGACCCAATCTCGAGGAATCTAGGCTCGATCGCCATGGTCTTGGATTTGAGTGCCAAGGATCCTCACTAGGCGTCGGGTTCGAGACCTCAACCTCAAGGAACTTGGGTTTGATTGTTGGGGTTACCAAGCCCAAACACCAAGGCCTTGCTCGCAATAGCAAATTTTTCTTGGGTCTAGCCATTAGGAATTTGAGCGCGGGTGTTGAAGACTTAGAACTGATCTTGATGGACTTAGGCTCAGACATTGTTGACTTGGATACAAGAGGCGGGTATTCAAGCACAACCACCGATTTTGGTCCTAGCCTCTATGGACCCTACCATTAACTTGGGTGTGGGAGTTAAGTATTCAAGCACGGCTTTCAAGGACTAGGCACAGCAACTAGGTCCCAAGCCAAACCTCAAGAGACGTGGACCCAACCTAGAATAAACTACATAGAACGCTAAGCAAATTCGATGCGTTTGGTTTCTTTGAGGACCAGTTTTTGAGCAAATACAAATGCCTTGAAGTTAGAGGGTTTTTTCAAAATACAAGTACTATTTGGTAAACTATAATTTAAAAATGTATTGGGAAGCAACTTTATTTTAAATTATGTTTGGAAAAATCACACTTTGTAAAGGACTTGTTAATTTAATAAAAATATAACTCAAAACCAACAAAGGGCTTAGTAACCTACTAACGACTAAGCCATTCGCCAGGTGCAAGTGACATCATGCAAGGTTATGACATTTTCAAAATTATAAAATTTTAGCGAGGGCCAAGTTAGAAGAAAAAAAAATGTATTAGCATTTCAGATACGCTCAAAGCACAAAGCACTTCCGAACTTGTTATAGATTAAATGCCTCGTCTTTTCAAGCCGTGGAAATGAAAAATTCAAGAGAAAAAAAAAAAAAAAAACCTTTTTAACTTCATCTTATTTTCCCCTTCGTGTTCCACAGTTTGTCATGGCTGAGTACTTCAAATTCCACATTGAAACTCGGCTATCTTTAGATTCTTTAAACCCAAATGTAGAGGGGAGCCATGGAAACTCCAATGCAATCTTTCATCCCCATCATCCGAGCACATGAAAAGTTAGATCCTCCTCGCCGAACTAGGCCCAATCTCTACACCAGGTCCTTAACCCCCCAACCCAATTGGGCCGAACCAAAGATCGTTCCTTTCGACCTCCCCACCGCTCCAAATTCCTTCCCCAGAACAAGGCCAAAAAAAAAAAAAAAAAAAAAATCGAGTCTTGCGCTAGAACGTGCGCGAGTGCAAAAGTGCGAACCCCGTAGTACCCCACAACAAAATGGCGGAGAACTTGCTGACGCTCCGTAGCTCCCAGTCTTCTCTCCTCTTCCACCATCAAGAGCCCACCTTCTCCTCTTCCCTGCGACGGCACCCTCAAGGTCCCCGATCTCGCCTCCGATTCTCGCTCCCCGGGACACCCGTTTGCCGCGGCCTGACCGCGAGGCCGAATCGCTACGTGGGTCGTCTCGGAAATCCTCCTGGGGTTCTGTCGGCGGATTCCACAGCTCCCGCGGGCGTGCTCACCGTTGACCCCGAGGGGAAGGTTGTAGGCGTCGAGCCGGACGCGGCCGGCGGCGGCGGGTTCGGCGATTTGGGCGGCGGCGGAGGGGGAGGCGGAGGCGGCGGCGGCGGCGGCGGCGGCGGTGAGGGGAAGGGCGAGGGCGAAGGTGGGGAGGAGGCGGAGGACGGTAGCGAGAGGAAGCCCGGGATGTCGATGTCGCAGAAGTTGACCCTGGGCTATGCTGCCCTCGTCGGAGGTGGAAGCCGTGTCTCGCGTTTAGCTTTTGCTTGATGTCGTTTTTGCATGAAATTTCGTTTGCTGATTGTTAGAGACCGTTAGCTTGTCGTTTTTCGTATCTCCTTGTGCTGGTTAGGCATTTAATTTGAGGTTAATTTATGGAGTTGGGTTCGAGCTCATGGCGCCTTGTGCCGCGTGGATTGTGTTGAAGTTCTCTTTTCATTGGTTCTGATGCTCCTTCAATGTTGTTTCGGTTAAAAGGGATAGGTGTCTTCGTTGCGAATGTCGTGTGTTGGCGTGTGTGGAATCAATTGTTGCATTTCCACGGCTGGCTGAACTTAATCTTATAGGAAGGTCGTTAATCTGCTGATCATTTGTTGGTGTGTCGAGAAGTTAATTAGTAATTAGCAATGAGGTCATTAGTCTTATCGCTTTGGTGATGACTAATTAAGGTTCATCTCTAACATCACTTGAGCTCCATAGATTGAAGAGTATGCAAAGTTGAACAGAAACTATTGGGATGAAATGTCTTGAGTTACTGCTTCTACCTTCACCGAGGAAGTTCAAAAATGACTAGGTAGATTGAATTGACAACTATTGAGACGGATGTTTTTCTGCTTTGCTGTCAATACACTTCCTCTGTAGCCATCTCGAGAAAAATTCGCAGACGATGATCTCTGATGGATTTAGGCTTGTTTCTGGGATCTTTAATGTCCATGTGTAACTTAGATTTGCTCAGAACAGTGGAATGCCCTGTAATTGCATAAGCTAAATACCAATACAGGAATGACGAAGAACAGTGCATCTCACATTAGCTGCTTTACAAGTAGCAGTATTGCAGGGATATATGTCAGTCAAATGACTTTTGAATATCTTCGACATTTTGAATAAAGCTGCTCTTGTCAATATGCTTTCAAGTTTCCTGTACCCTCGCAAGATCTCTTGTAGCAAAACATTTCCCTCCTTTTTAATCATCTATAATTTTTTGATGTTTGCTCTTATGGATCTTCAGCTCTCCCTCTGTTCATCTTGCAGTTTTTGCCTTGATCTAACCATAGTTCATCTCTTACAGTGGGTGGAGTCATGGGATATATGAAGAGTGGAAGTCAGAAGTCTCTTGCTGCTGGAGGTCTGTCAGCCGCAGGATTGTACTATGTCTACACTCAGCTTCCGACTAATCCGGTTCTTGCATCTTCTATCGGGCTGGGTGAGTGATCTCACTTGCTTCAGAATTGTTGGATTTATTTTCCTTAGAATGCTTCAAAATTATTTGCTTCATTGGCCTTTGCAAAAAATGGAGAAAAAGGTTCTTCCTTATTGATTTTGGGCTGCGTAATCTAAACTATCGATAGGTGAGGAGCATTTATTCCTTCTGTCATGGGTGACATTTGGGCCCTTTTGTTTTTTTTTTTTTTTTTCAATAGTAAACTAAATAATATCGATGGTTTTGCGAGGGACATTCATATTGTTATAAATTGGCAAATGTTCAATATTTGGCTTTGATATTAGTGGAGGAGACAAAGTCTCTTGAGAATTTCCAAACTTGTCAATTGTCTAGCAGCTGCGGCATTTGACTTTCCTTTAGTAATTTGCCACTTGCCAGTGCTGCCTCAAACAGAATTAAGCGTTCAGAACTTTATCACCACATAAGCTTGAGCATATTTGTGGTTTCTAGAAGATCTAAGTAGTTTTCTGGACCAAGCATTACCAGATCTGGGTGATACTGTACACCGTGTTACTTGAATTATCCTGGAAAAGGCTTGAAAGATTGTGAGGGCCGGGGTAATAAAAAAAAATTTATAAAAAAGGGAACTTCTGAAGTTGCAGGGCATTAACTAGACTACTAACAACATTATTTGCATCCCTCTTTCATTGCCTCTTTTCTTCTGCCTTCTTCTTTTATGACTAAAAATTATTGTCTTACGTGTGTGTTTATGATTGAGACTTGTATGTATGTTCTCGATTTCCAGGTATATCAGCTGCCCTTCTAGGAGTCATGGGCTCTCGCTTTAAGAAATCAGGGAAGATATTTCCAGCAGGTGTAGTATCCGTGGTCTCTCTGGTTATGACTGCAGGCTACCTGCATGGAATTATGCGGAGTGCTCACTAAGATCATCATATGTCCAGTTGAAATGGTCGTCTGTCCCTTCTTTGTTTGTTTACTGAGTTAAAAAGGAAAGCAGGGACTGTGTCTCATAGCTAGTGCATCCGATATGAGTTAATGTCGAGACCCTTATCACTGTTACATACTTCAGTAATCCTTTTCTCTTATTTCTCTTATTTTTTCTTTTATCGGACTTATCATGGTTAGTCTGCCTTGTATGGTCAGTTGTCCTTGTTTTTGTTTTAACGAGAACAGTGCTGTGGCAGATCGGACTATGTTTTTCTTGTGAAAATTGTGAGTCTCTGAACCTTCTGTAAATGCGTTTGCCGCTCCATGTCTTGTTTCCAGGCATTCGTGCCTCTATTTTGTTGTCGAGCAGGGATTTCATATTTGAAGAGTCGGGCATCTTGCTTCTTGCCATTGTTGAACCATATAAATGCACTCTAGGAGAGAGCGGAGGAGATTCTGCAGCTAGATAATAGGCGCTTTCGTATAAGGAACTTCGTTAGGTTCGTTGCCAGTCGAGGGATGTTTTTATGTATGTGCTGAGCTGATGGCAGTGTAGAAATCGGGTTATCATTCCTGGCTTATTCCATACATGCTATGTGATCAATGGTGTGGGAATAATTGTCTCCTGCCGGCACGGTGAACCTAACAATTGCTGGTTACTCGCCGGCGCTAATCTATTTCGCCAGGTTTCTCCATCAGTGATTGTGCTGCGTAGATTCACACGCATGTTTGCGTGCCAGAGCGTACGAGAGAGAGAGAGAGAGAGGGAGATTCGTATCCTTAAATCAAGATGAATCAATGAAGTAGGTGTGTAACTAAACCGATTCTATCTGGGAACTGGATCGGATCGCTAGAAAAATAGGTTTGGATACCAGTTTCTGTTGGAACCAGTCCCAAAATAGGATCAGACCCGCTCTGTTTTGGAATCAATTTCGGATCTGGTTTTATATGTTAAAAAGCTAAAATCTTAATTTCTTTTTCTCCTAAATTTTAACTTCAACACTCCGTTGTCCTTTGTCCTTCCTCAAAATTCCTTGCCAGTCTTTCTACTTCCCTTAAATTTTTATAATTTTTTATGGATGAATGGGGAATGAAGTTTATAATTTATGTTCTATGTTACATTGTCTCGTTAGAATCTAATTGAATTTATATTTTATGTTACATTGTTTCGTTGGAATCTAATTGACAACGAAACATCTTTTCTAAAAGTCTATTCTTTAGTTTTTGATGAGAGGAGACAGATTCTGTGGCGGCTCTGAATAGGAAAAATCCAAGCGGATAAGAAATAATTGCAAATCTTTATTTTGAACTCTAAACAAAATTGTACATATAAACCGTGCTGGAATTTAATTAACAACAAGGTTTGAAAACACAACCATTTCACAGCAATATACGTGCATGAACTTTGTTGGAATTTAATCGACGACAAAACTCGAGAACGTGCAAAGATGTAAGATTGAAATTTAATCGACGGTGCGACACCTATAATAGAGATGCACACCATAATTGAATTGATGATGAAGCATTGGGATAAAGATACGCGTCGGAATTTAATAGACGACATAAATCAGAAAGATGTAACTGAGGAAAAATAAGGTGCAGGAAAGAAAAGATGATAAAAATTACATTTTAATTGTCTGGGATCTCCTTTCAATTGATGACAACTTGGTATTCATAGACATTCTATATTTCTTCATGTTTATAACCGTGCTTCCACATCTCCGAAAACCGTGCTTCCACATCTCCAAAAATTTAGTCCCATATTCCCACGTTGGCAAGTCTTTTCTTCAAAGCAATTTGTCAATCTCTCCGCATTGGTCAACTATTGTCCATAATCTCCCTTAATGGGTCTTCACGTGCATGAGCCTTGGTACAATTCTTTGAATTGATCATCTGGCTCCTCGGTTAAGATGCTCACTGACACTCCTCAGTTAATATGCTCATCGACAACTTGGGCAAAATAATCCGTAATCATTTGCCACTTTTCGATATGTGCCAATATTTATACCCAAGTCATCAAACAACACATAATATCGACCAATCTTCAATCCATTAAATTGACTTCTTCCATGGATGATTAAATATGCCCAAATAGCGTATTCTCCACTCTTTTTCCTTTTTCTTCATTAATTTTGACAGTTGCATATGAGGTTGTCGAGCCCACTTTTATTGCTTCCGAACGATCATCACATATCGGTAATAATTAAATATCGAACACTTTTGAGAGTCGACATAGGTGTTTGAACTTTTTATCTTTAATAATTGTCATTTTTGGTGGATTAAGATTTCCATCGTTCATCTTTTACTTTAAATCATTTCGTTACTCATAACCTTACATGATTTTGCTGTAAAAATAAACCAAAAAAAAAGGAATAAAAAATGAAACGGGTTCTTAGATAGATCCTAGGACTGGACCCCAAAAATAGGGTAAGTTTCAAAACTAGTTCCAAGCAAACAGAGTGGTTTCCTAAGTTCAAAAACTGGGAATCGGTTATAATAAGGTAGGTTTTGGATTCCATCTCTGGAACCCACCCATCCCGGAACCGATCACCCCTACAATGAAGCACTGAGAATTTTTTACCTATAGCTTGGACAAATGCCCCTATACTAAAGACCCAAAAGCGACTATAATGGGAAGTGACAAAACTGTTTCACTGAAATAATAAAGAGAGCAGGCGCCGGTCAATATATTTTGCCAACTCACCCTCCACCAACACAGGAGCAAGTCACCTATCGAACCGTTCTTAATTAAAGAAACCAATATTAATAAACACCATATGGCTAGAAGAAATGACAAAAGGAGGTAAAGGAAAAGGAAAGAAATCAACCACCTAACACCATGATTAATCAGACAAATGATTCCCACTGCCAAACCCAACATGGATTAATCATCACCTATTGAAAGCACCATCAGACATTATCCACACGTGATAATATTAAACTCCATTTTAGAGGCCAACAATCCTGTTGGGTGTGGTTGAGCTAGATTGTGAAAGTACATTACATTACACGGACGAAGGACGACAAACAATTACATAGACATCCTTCATTAATACGATGGTGACCTGAAACTAGTCACATGTTCGTGTCCTAAGATAAGTCATACATCAGAGTCCAACATGATTTTCTATTAGTGCAGACACACATACATCCGGGCTCACATGCCGGTGCACACACAAACACGCGAACGAACATTAGATACGTAATGACACTAGACACGTTATGCTGCGAGATAGATAAAGCTCACGCAAGCTGCGCTGTGGCCTTCATCTGATTCTCTTCCTGAGGCAGGAGGGGCTTTTCGCCATGACCAACATCAGAGGAAGCCATCATTCCAAGACCGGTTTGTTTGTCATCAGCCAGTTTTGATCCCAATGGATTTGCATATGGTGCCTTGTTCACCAACCTGCCCCCAAATGGAAAAGGAAACGGCACAAGAACAACAACTTACTCAGCTTGTTTTACCCAACATTTAGCTGCACTGATAAGTTGCATATGTGATGGAATAAAGTTCTGCTTCTAAAAGTTGGATAAAGTACGGTTCTGTTTAAAGCTTGCCCAATCTATCCCTTCAAGCTTGCCTATAGAAGGTAACAAGTTAAGATGGGTTGCTATTCCCTATTCTGTGAGATTAAAGATCCAATTTTAGAATGATTATGATGTTTCAAATAGAGAGGAAGCTTCTGCTTTCCTTCATACCTATCACGCCGTTTCTCAAAGAATCGCTGCAGGGAGTGCCTCCTTGCAATTGGTAAATCTGACCCAAGATGTGCAAACAAGGAACTAGTCAAGCTACAGTTTTGTCATTATTGCTCATAAAAAAGCAAAATCTATCATATTATGACCAAATACAAGCACCATCGGGAATGTACTTGCTATCAATCAGTCAGAGTCTTGTGAGCAGATTATTACCAGCTTGCAATTTGCAAAGTGGGTTTTGCTGCATTGGGTAGAGCTGAGGCTTGGGTGAAGCCAAAGCAGTGGCAGTACTTTGCAGTGAAGGGGACCTTGTAAGAGCTGGTGAAGAGGGGCGGTAGCTCCCGCTGCTCTTCATATCCCCAGGCTTAGCCGCCGCAGCAGCGATTAGCATGATTTCACGGACCTAAACATGTGATATAAAATCTTTATCAACATCAAAATCAATATAAGTAGTTTAAGCTTGAGGAGAGCCAACCTTTTCTGGCGGAATTGCATCAAACACGCTGACATTTCCATTATAAAAGATGGTAAGCTGGGTTGGCATTGCCGCAGGCCTATAAATATCGAAGGCAACATAGTTCACATAATTGATCGAAGAAATTTATAATAGGATTGCTATCCAAAACAAAAGAAGTAACCATTAATGAGGATACTGTGCATACAATGGTGAAAATCTGTTTCCAACGTTAGTTGAAACCAGAAGATTGGGGCAAAAGTTAATGAAGGAAGCATCCGCCAAATTAATGCTCGACACATTACATGCTCAAACTAGACTCCAAAAAAATTTCGTTACTTGAGTTAAGAACAACAAAGAATCTTTCCCTCTAACTCTTGCAATTTGTCTTGTTCATCCAAGAAGGTTTTTCCCAAAGATTCTGTCTAACCAACAAGGAAACTGCCAACCTAACGGCCACAAAAAGCTATCGGACAATACAATTGTCAAAGCCGACAATCCTCTTCGATGAGCATCAACAAACCATTCCTATCTTGAATGAAATTCACTCACGTATAGGAGACAACACAAAATTGATAAAGCCATAACTAAAGAATCTCCTCTTCTTTCAGCCATATGTTCCTGCATGACTGCACTGCACCATTTTCTCTGTCATCTTTGACTAAATTGTGAACAGTAAAGAATACACGCATGGCCACCGACAGGCCTACTCATGAATAACCCAAGGTCAAAAGGCGACATCTTTGTTACGTTGGTTCAACCAAGTCCTTGCCCCCATTGTTTCTTCCCCAGTTTTTCCTCAGTTTTATCAAGCAATCCCCTTCAATTGCTTCAGATTAGTCGAATGGGTCACTCAACCCCTCTCCCAAAAAGGGAGAAAAACCCCAACTTTCAACTCTCCATCAAAGGACTCACCTGAGAGCACCATTCGAATAATTCTTCTCCACCGAAAAATAATTTTACAGAAAATAACCGCAGGCAGAGATATATAAAAATAAAAAAATAAAAAAATTCCGTTTGTGCGGCTTTAAATTTAGCAATTCTATTTGACCCAGAAAAATTCAGCTCAGCATAAAGCACTTGAGCTCCTTAAAATCACTACCGGTTTAGGTTTCCATTCTTTCTTGAAAAGAATCACGACGAAGAGAAAAAAGGAGTAAACTTGACAGCACCTGTTGCAGCCATCCCCGTTCGTCCAGGGCTGGACCATGCTCAGATCAAGATCGAGAGATCCAGCCTCGCCCTGCTTCGGGGCATCGTTCTTGGCGCTACCCAGGAGCTCATTCGTCTCGCTCGAGCTCTCGCTCTTGGCCGCCGCCGCCGCGGCCTCCCCGGAGCTCGCCTTGTCCTGCACCACCTCCTCCTCCACAGGCTTCGCGTCACCGGATTTCCCCTCCATTTCTTGAAGCCCGACTAGCCCTGTTCTTCGACCCGGATCTTCTCCTTCTTCTTCCTGTGTCCTCGGCCTAGAGAGAGAGAGAATCGAAAACCCAATCTTGAAAAAGGCCAGGTTGCTCCTCGCTTCTTGTCTTCCTTCCTGTACCAAAAGTTACGGCCATGGACACTTCCCCCTTTGCTTTACTCGAAATTTTTCGCTTTCTTTTCCCATTTTTTTTTTCTCTCTCTCTTTCGGAAACCGAGTGGCGTGGCGACGTGTCGGGGTCGGATTGGTTGGGCGGAACTGCAGAGACGATTCTGGGGAGACATCTCGAGTTGTCGCGGTATTGTGGTACGAAAACGACGTATTTTGCATCGAAACGCGGGCGTGGCCAGTCGCCATTGGTCCGTTCTGATGTTGCCGGGTTTTATTTTTGTTTTTTCAGGGTGCCGGTTTTTAGAAGTCGGCCTCTTTTATTAATGGTTCGTCTGATTCGTGAAATACAATTTTTGAAAAAGAAAAATGTTCCGTTTTCATTAATCGGAGTCTGAATTGTCCAGGAAAACGAGTCGAACCCCAATGCCCGTTCCTAAACCCTTGATAATGGACAATAATTTAGAGATTAGGGACCATCAAGACCAAACCTGATCCATCAAGGCCAAGCTAGGAATCTCAGTACCCAGGCACAAGTCCACAAAAGATACACTCGGGAATTAGCATTCGGGTTGGATACATAGAAGTTAGACCCAAGATCTTGGTGCTTGTACCCAAATCCTTAAGGCCCAAGCTCAAGTCCACAGAGGCTAGACCTGAGAACTCGATGAACTTCTCTCGAGTTAATGGAGGCCAGCCTCGAGTCCTCAATGCTCGAGCCTCGGTCCATGGAAGACGTGGTCAAAAGACTTGTGCTTAGCCAAGTCCATTGAGGCCAAATTTGGGACCCTAATGCCCAAGCATGGGTCCCTAGCGCTTAAGCTCAATACTCCAATGCCCGCGCCTAGATTTATCGTGCCTAAGCCCAAGTCCATTGAGGCTAAGGCTTGAGATTCCAATGCCCTTGTCTGGGGCCAAGTCCCCCACACCCTAGGCACCCTAGTTGTCTCCCATACCCAAAATCGAGTCCCCAAACCCAAGATTAAGTCCATCAAGGCCTGGCCTGAGACTTCAACATCAATGATCAAATCCTCGGTGCTTAGACCCATGTCCATCAAGGCCAAACTCCGACCTTGGTGCTCACGCTCAATTCCATCGAGGTTGAACTCGAGTTTGTTGAGGTTGGGCTTTAGTCCCCAACACCCACACTCAAGTCCATCGAGGTTGTACATGGTTCCCCAAATGTCCATGCATAAGTCACTAACGCCCACATAATGTATGTGTAATTAGGAAAATCAAATAAAATTTTCATTACGAAACAACAAAAAGTATTTTTTGGTTCATTTTCAAATGGCGGCCAAACATAAAAATATTGTCATTTTTTGGGAAATTGATTTTCTATAAAGCATTTTCCAAAAAATATCATATTTTCCACAAAACAAACTAAACCCTAAATAATGAAATCGAGTCGATTAATTCTCACGTTGTTTCCATTACTTTAGGAGAAATAGCAATAAAAAATAAAAGTTCATGCAGCAATGAGATTTAGGTTTTACCAATTCCAAATCATCATTTGCATCACTGGATTTGCAAAGCAATTCCGATTATACATTCTTTGAAAGTCTGTATAAGTGTCGCATCTTGGTTTGTAGGGTTAATATCCTAAAAATCAAAATCGGTACACTTTTGACAAATTTATCTAAAACTAATTTTTTGATCATGAAAAATCTCAAATTGGTACAATTATGACAAATTTACCCAAAATAATCATAAAAAGTCATAAACTAATACACTTGTGACTAATTTACTATAAATTAATTTATTTGGTTGTTAAAAACTCCAAACTAATATAATTGTAACAAATATACTCTTGATTAAATTGGATGGATTAATACAAAAAAAAAAAAACTACAAAAACGGTACAGCTATGACAAATAGAGATTAAAATCCCAAACATGTATATTAATTAACTATCACGTGTTATCTAACTTAACAATTTAATGGTAGAATTTTACAAAAATTAACAGAGGGAAAATTTACTACGAGTGTACCAATTTCAAATAAAATTATCAAAGGTGTATCGGTTTGAGATTTTTTATGGTCAAAAAATTAGTTCGAGGTATATTTGTCACATATGTACTAGTTTGAGATTTTTTGGGATATTAACCCTAATTTGTATAGGTTCATATAACTTGTTTGGTTAATTTCTCAATTATTTTCGTAATTCGTTTGGGCAAGTGATAAAATCAAACATAACAAATCCAATGCTAATTTTCCTTGGCTATTGCCAAAATTAGTTGACGAGCGTTATCAAAAGATTAAAAGTTGCCCTTAACGTGGTAAAAATTGCCCTTTTCTTTAGAGAAATTGCTAAAAAGTATTGAAAACTTTACTTATTACTGGTTTATTGATACTGTGCTCCAACAACAAGGGCCACCGGGCTGCTCTTGGCGGGTCAAAGAAAGGGAAAATTGATTTAAGGAAAAATGACACATGTTTTGGGTTATCATATTTGAATTTTCAATTTATTTGATGTGGCTCATCAGTAATTTTTTAATGTTTAATCTAGTTTTTGCCCCATTTTTTTTGGTTATTATTGTTTTTTTTCAATGCTATAGTTCTAAAAAGTAATAATAAATTTCATTTAAGATGAACAAGAAAAGCTAGAAATCGTAGTTTTAGTATGCATAATGTTTCAATAAAATTTTCAATGTATAAAAGCAATGCACAAATATGCTAAAAAGGTGATTTTTATTTTCAATTCAACTTTGACTCCAAGCACGCCTCAGGACTTAAAATGACAAAACAACCCAAATTTTAGATGCCATCATTTGACTTATTCTTTTTCTCTCTCTTCTTCTGCCTCCATTCAGAGCCACCAACGCGCTCAGTGATCAAGAACCAATATCAACCTAATGAAACTCACGACCATCAAATGAATTGCTACACAAGCTATTAGGAGCGATCCTAACCAAAAAAGAAAGTCCAAACCGAGTGACATCTTCGACCAACAATTGAGCAATATGTCCTGAATAAGTTGTAATTTTTTTTTTTCAAAAAGGGTAGTGAAGTTCTTCAGGGAGAATTTGAGGATTGCTTTCGCACGACACCACCAAATTACACTTGTCAACATAAAATTTGGGGCTTAATTGCCTTCTTCGGTAGAGGGTTAACACCTAATTGAACCAATTAAAAATGTTAGATTTCAATTGTACTATTCGACAAATATTCAAGACTCAACTCACAAAACATTTACAACTAAATTGCATTCCGTAAACGATTCACTTTTCAATCACCATTTAATTCAAAATCTTACAGT
The DNA here is from genome assembly GCA_014182365.1 of Eucalyptus tenuipes. Classification (NCBI taxonomy): domain Eukaryota; kingdom Viridiplantae; phylum Streptophyta; class Magnoliopsida; order Myrtales; family Myrtaceae; genus Eucalyptus; species Eucalyptus tenuipes. The sequence continues at coordinate 5,178,128 of CM024539.1, forward strand.
CCCATAATTCGAGTTTGAACTTTTTGGACTTCGCAATCGATTCGTGAAATTCATATTTTTTTTTTTTTTGTAGTTTTAAAAATTCGAATGGCATTTCAAATGTTGCTAAAGAAGAAGATAAAAAAGTCATCTTTGCCAAATTTTTCAGTGTAGACAAGCGTGATCGGATCGCTGATCGGGTGCGAAAGCGGGCGTGGTTTCACCCGCACGCTGCAAAAGCAAGAACCGCGTCGCGATGCTCCAAAACCGTAGACCGGACATGGCGACCACCATCCCTCGAACGCTCACGGCGATCTTCTCCTTCTTCTTCTTCAACCCATCATTTCAAAACATATAAAAGCCCCGAAAATCCCATCGCCCGAGCTCATCGACCCGCATCGGAAAATGGAGCCCCCTCCCTTCCAAGAAGCGGCCCGCTGCGACGTCTGCAAATGCAGCTTCAACACTTTCCGGCGACGCGTAAGCCTCCTCCTCTCCCCTTTCTGAATCTCTGTCCCGTTCGACGATTGCGGTGGTGGGTAGCGGCGGTAGTTGTGTTCGTGAATCCAAGGCGTGAATTGGGCATGTGGGCTTTGCTTTGAGATTCGGAAAGTCGAGCTGCATCGCGACCGTCGATGCGGCAAAAAATGGTTACCCAGCTCGATTTTCGATCGTTTATGTTTGATGGATCTCGGGAGGTGTGGGATCAAGTTCTGGGTAGAGAAAAGTTTCATTTTTTGTTTTTTTGTTTTTTTTTGGATTGATCGAGCATGATCGTGGGTGGCTTCTTTAGACTCGCTTATGGAGCGACCCTTTTGGGTTTTAAGGCTAGAGTTGACGTTCATGGATCGCCGAGTCATCATCTCTTTGGCGGGTTTGTTTTGTACATGGCGACTTGCGCCTTCGCGGGTCATCTTTGCTTCTCGCTAGCTGTTGTGCATGTGAATTCCCTTGCCCGTTATGGTTAGAATTCGTAATGCTAGAATTATGTTCCCCGGTCGATGCTTGAAACTCGAGAGTGCTGCCTGTAGGCCAAATGGAAATTGCTGCCTCGCTTTAGAGGCAGGCGAGAGTGCGGCAATTAAATACAAGAGCTATTGCGGAGGATGTCTAGCGGTCGTTAGTTTGTATTTTATAGCACTACTATGAGGAACTTGCTTGAGGCAAGGGGTGGGCAGAGTGATGCATATCATGTATGTGGAAGAAAACGATGGCTGGAGATAAAAGTTAGATTGAAGTTTTTCTCTATTGCTTCATGATTTTAGGGAGATGATGTGTCAAGTCATGCATCGGAATGCTCATTAACTAGGATCTGCTTTCTGCTGCTTTGTAAATTCCAAATCAACGAGTGAGTGTGAGCTCTTTGAAAGCTTATGGACTTTACACGAGCAGACGCTCCTCTAGCCTTGTAGCTCTCACTTCGTTCATGCATTGTTTGGTGATGACGTGTTTTTTTTTTTTTTTTTTGGGAGGGTTGGAGGATAAATGCTGTTATCATGTGAAATGGGGCTTTAATCTAGTCTAGAACCTCAAAGAGTAACTACTCATCCCAGTTTGCCATTTGCTTCAGCATCATTGCAGATGCTGTGGAAGGACCTTGTGTTATGAACATTCATCAAATCAGATGGTAAGGCGTCTCATCTTGGTCTCAACATCTTATATTCTGTATACAGCTCCTTTTTCGCACATGAATCTAAATTAACTCTCTGTGTGAAATTCAGGCTTTGCCACAATTTGGTATCCACTCACTTGTCAGAGTTTGCGCAGATTGTTATAATAACCCTTCTCAGTAAGTGAGATCATGTTGCTTTTTTTAGAGCATGTAGTGTTCTAATATCTGTAAAAGTATATTAAAAATGGGAAACTTAAGCTTGTTTTTTATTCTATTAAGTTTCTTGTGTCTCTGTTACTTAGGGGTCATTCTTAGTATTGCAAGTATGTTTGCTTGACCATAATCAGACACTTTGGTCCTTACACCACATAAACTAGTATAGCCACAATTTTTTGAGTTTGAGCTGCCAGAAATTCTGCCTATATAGGCAAACATTTGCTGGCGAGCTCACTAACTAATGCTGTGCCTTTTTTCTCTGTGCTGTTCTCTTGCTCTCTCACACATGCACACACGTGCCCACACTTACAATCTCAAATCGTTTATGGAAATAGGCGGAAGAGATCCATTGCCATTGAATAGTGGAAGATTGAGTGGTGGTGGCTGTCTTCTGATCCTGCAGACAGGTCAAATAATGACACCATCGTCTTTTATATGAAAATTGAGCCATGGTTCCCAAAGCATTCATCTCAAATTTTCACTATTTAGTTTTCTTTATTTGGACAAGATCAGATTGTTGATTGTTCTTGGCAAGATTGGGTTACTTTCACTTGTATAGTATTTGTCTTGCCTTTAGTTGATTTATCTTTACATTTTGTATGTATTTGCTTCTTGAGAAAAGTTGTAAGCTTGATTCTTACTAAAAAAGAAACTTTTGGTGTACTTGTCAACAAGTGTCGTATTTTCTGTATGCTGAACACTGTAACCCAAAAATTTTGTAAGATATAAGGAATCTGTTTGATTTTCATATCACTTTCCATTCACCCTGTCTGTTTCCAATATTAAGAGTAAGCTCAAGAAAGTAAGACTGATGGCAGCTATTGTTTTGGCAATAAGCCTCTTCATGGAAATTTGTTTACTTGGATCCGTGGTTCTATACTATCTGTAATTTGATGAGATTAGCCGGCAAAGGGTATTAGAATGATAATTTGAAAAAAAGAATCTTTCGGTTTACTTTATACAAGAGGGATCAAACCTGTTGAACTAGAGGAGATGTGAATGTATTATTGCATTCGAGTCCTGAATTCCACTTTCTTTTTTCCCCTCCTGCAAGATGCAATGGGCATGCGCCTAGTGAATGCCCTGAAGTTCACTGTCCTGTAATTCCCTATTTACATGTATATATGATACTTTACCACTTATTTCTTTACGTATCATGGAAAGATTACTCTTGGCTAGAACCAGCCACTGAGAATATCTCACATTATGTATGTTTTCCAATATTTGTACTAGATTATAATTTGCTTTTCAATATGTTTGGAACAGATCTGCAAAGGGTGATAGAGAAGCTTCAGGAGAGGGAGTTGATCATGTTACAGATTCAGTTTCTAAATTAGACATTGGTGATGTAGTTCCGGAGGAAAAACCAATTGCAGAACATCAAACTGGCCAAGGTGTTCCAGACTGCAAATGCGGGATGCCTCTATGCATTTGCGAAGCTCCTGCCCCATTTGTCGATTCGCTTCATTTGCAGGTATCGAGTATGAACAGCTTTAAAGTCACAAGAAGGGCGTGCACTTTATAATCGCTGTGGCCTCTCTCTTGCAGAGAAAAACCACTTCCATGACTTCTCAGTCAAACCAAAGACCCAAAAGAGACCCTGTTCCAAAGAATAGGGGTTCCACCTCAACCAGCAATAATTCGTAAGTGACATATTATTTCTGCTTCAAAGTATGCTCGTTGACATTGTAATTGACTGTTTTACGCTGTGTGTTCATCCTGCACATATTTTATAGCAACCTGAGTATTTAATCAAACTATATGGTGGTCTAGATGACATGTTAACAACCCTTGCTCCCTGAATTTTTATATAGCAGAAGCACAAGGTCAGTATAGATGATTATCTTCTTTTAACATGAATGTCATGTTGCGCTGTTAGAGTTGTATAGATTATTCAAGTTATTGTTTTAGCATAAGGCAAAGGCAATGCTTGACTCACTTGTAATTTGATATCATTTATGCACCCTCTCTGTCAACAATTGTGTGTCTGGCCCGCCCAATTGCGCTGTAGGAGTGATATTTTCTTTAAGTAGGGACACATACTTCTTGCTTGCTAGCATCCAAAAAAGCACTCGCCTTTTTCTTGATCAGTGACAAACTTTTAAGTATAAATCCCGAATATACCAGTGAGACAAAGCTCACAGGCTTGAGGGACAGGGGTGATGTGTATATAGAGGCCCGAGGCACACCGAAAAGGGATGTCTAGACAGGGTCACTTTCCGCAGAAACAGGCATATATGTACATGATTAAAAAAGCACGTAGCTACTAGTGTAACTACCGGTTTAGATGGAGTTCAATCAGGTTATATGCTTCTTGATCAAGTGTTTTGCTCAACTCATGATTAACTAAGGTCTTCACCTTGGATTTGTGGATAGGCAAATAATGAGGATGGATGGTAGCGAACTACCATCATGGGTTCATAAACTACTGTTTTTTTCCTTTAGTTTTATTGTCAGGGGTGCACTAAGGCTCTACGATGGCTTTTGTATTACAGATCTTATAAATCATTTCCCTTTTCTCTCTTTGATCCAACAAAATTGTATCTCTGTAAAATGGTTTCTAGTGCATATACAAGCAACTTACTCTGTTTAAAGTGGACGTGTATTTCCTCCATGGCAATTGAACTTATCTTAAACTATATGCAGGTGTGGGTTCGTTTATTAGTGTACATCAGAGCCGCACCATTATTCTGTCACATTTAGTGATGATTACCTTTTTACGCAAAATTTGCAGGTCAGCTTTGAATGCTGGTCAAGTTTCCAATGGTGCTCCAGAGAGACCTAAGATGGATTATGATGTAAATGGCGAGGTATTTCCTGCTGCCTGCTACGTTAAGAAGGTGGATTATGTATTGTGAAATCTTTACGCTGTATTCTTGTGCCTAGGGTCTAAGGGAAGCAATAAAGAATGATGATGCTGCTGCAGTTAAGAAACTTCTCAGGGAGGTATTGAGCATCTGTTTCTAAACTTAAGCGAAAATAAGTTTTGTCGTTGCACCTTCATATTCATTGACTATGTTTCTTAAGTAAATACATTCTAGCCCCCTCACACTGCAACTTTCTTTAAGAATTTTGAAAACGAGTGCCCCCATGGCATTTATTAGGCAACCGAATAAAGATGTCGACAATTAAGTGCTCTCTTCTCATGTTATATGTTCTCATGGCATTTGCAGTAAATGACTAAAAATGCTAACTTTCCTCGTTGAGTATGCTTAACAAGTTTGGTGGAGCACTCGTTAACAAGATCCTTACTTTAAAATGAACTTAAATCTTAATTATGTGTCCCATTTCAACCACTTTTTTGGTGGTCCCTTGAGACTCTCTGAAATGGCAGTTAAATTGGTCCCATTCATCTGCCATCCAAAGTGAAAATTTTTGTTGTTGCACCTTCATATCCATTGACTATGTTCCTTAATACATTCTAGCCCCCTCATATTGCAACTTGCTTTAAGAATTTTGTAAATGAGTGCCCCCATGGCATTTATTAAGCAACCGAATGAGGAAAGTCGACATTTAAGTACTCTCTTCCCGTGTTATATCTTCTCATGGCATTTGTAATAAATGACTGAAAAATGTTAACTTTTCTCATCGAGTATGCTTAACAAGTTTGGTGCTCCACTCGTTTTAAATGGAACTTAAATATTAATTATGTGTCCCATTTGGTCTCTTCTGTTTCAACCACTTTTTTGGTGGTCCCTTGAGACTCTGAAATAGCAGTTAATTCAGTTTCATTCATCTGCTATCCAAAGTGAAAAATAATGAGGTGTTAAAACGCTATTTGTACCAAGACCCACGATGAACGGGAAATGGTTAAACTGAGCTTTTGAATTGTGAGGGCATTTTGAAAAAAAAAAGTACTTTTTTACTTGCACGATAATCCTTTAATTATTGTAGTCCGTGATAAGTCAACTTTTCACGCATGAGATGTATTGCTGCATTTCCGTGTGCATGCTTGTTAAAGGGGCATGTCTATTGTATAAGAATTATAAATGAATGTCATGAAGGTCAATTGCTATTCTGAAAGAAATGAAAATAGTTCTCTTGTTTGTGGTTATGGCATGTGCTTGTTCATCTGATCTATGTTTGACACAAAATACACAGCAATCACACATCCATTGAGCTTTTGACTAATATAGATAAAAGAAAAGTGAAACTGAATGTCTTCATGTTGGCAGGGAGTGGACCCTAATTACCATGACAAACAGGGAATGTCTTTGCTGCATTTGGTACCCTCTCTCTCTCTCTCTCTCGTTTGAGTTATTCGAGAACCTTGTGTATTCTTATTCTGGTTGTGCAGGCAGCAGTTTTTAACAGAACCGACATTGCTTTTATCCTTATGGAGCACGGAGCAAGTGTGGATTACAGGAATGCACAGGGTAAACAGTCATACCCCTGTACTGTACAAAGTCACTGCTTCTCTTATGAATTAGCACGTAACTGTAGAATTGAGTTTAAAAATTTTGGGAAAAAAAAATCCATGCAGTTCTCTATGCCCGTATGCCATGCAGCTGCTAAGAAGCTAGATGCAAGTTAAAAAAGAAAGAAAAAGAATTGAGAACTTTGGTCGACAATGGCCAGCATATCTTGAGGTGCTTGATGTCCAATATCTAGAACTGTACGATATATATGTTTGTGTCCTGGGACGATTGCAGTAAAAATAATAAGTTGTAGAATGGACAACTTGCAGTTTCCCTAATGTTGAGCCGAATTTTTGTTGCCAATTCTTTTCTTGTCTTTAGGAGAAACGCCTTTGGATTGCGCACCGGCCACTTTGCAGTACAAGATGCGGCAGAAAATGGAAGAGGGTTGCTAGTACTCGTCTGACCTACTCCAGATTTGAAGGAAATACTTGTTTAATGCTTTAAGTGTGCTTGTTATCTTTATCACTATAAGGAAATGTCTGATTGACACCATCCACGTGTTTGATTCGCTAATTTCGGAGGTGGGTTAATGAGAGCTCTTTTCCGAGGCAAATAATCTCTTCAATTATGTTGTGGGGCAAGATAGCTTTACCCTGGATTTTCAATTTTCTTTCGTCTTTCTATGGAAATGAATATTCTTGAGTTGTGCTGAGCATATCCTTCACGGACTTTTACCCTTATTGAAGATGAGAAGGACCCAAGTAATTAAAACGCAACCGTGTTTGATGCTTTCTTGATTTGGCTCGATGTTCTTGGCAGAAGTTGTGCTGAATGAATATTCCATCCACGATGCGCCACTTCCACTACGGCTAACTTCCGGATAACTATAAACACGATGCGCTCGAGAGAATGATACCGAGTTGATGGAATCTTGTTTTGATGCTTGGAGTTTTGGATCGTTTAGTACGCAACGGTAAATGGCATTTGACGGTTTATCCGACCATCTTTCGCTATCAGGCAGTTGCATATTCTCTTGGCTATTAGATCCTCTTCTCTCATTCTTCAGAAGTCAGCGGTTGTGAAAGTCTCCCCGGATCGCGCTCGGTTAATATCCGTTGTTTTTCCCTCCGCCCCTGATGTTTGGAAATATTGTAGGAGACACTATCGAGCAGAATTAGACAAGATAATAACCTTATCTCGAAGTACTTTATACTCTCTGCTAAAGAAAGATAAGACTTAAATATGCGATGCCACAAGTTCAATGAATATGGACGATGAGGCCACCCTGCTTTTTGGTTATAGTTTTTGTGAATCGTCAAAGCACCATGGAGAGCAGGGCTTGGTCAGTGAGTCAGCAACACTACCTGCCCCCTAGCTATGCGTGAACGAAGAGAGGATGTGCTTGGAACATTCAGCAGCAGCAGCAGCAGAAGCGAAAGAATATGCTTGTGCCGATGCAGCATGACCCACCACCTTCCCCTCCTATAAAAGGAAAGACCAAAACGGCTAACTTCCAATCACCGCTCTCCCTCCCTCTCGCCCTCTCTCGACAGTGCTCTTCTTGATGGAGGATTCCAAGCTGATCGCCGCTCACCACCTGCTGCGCAAAGCAGCGGTCTTGCTGGCCCTGCTGAGACGGGTCCTGTCGTGGGCTCTCAAGCTGAGGGACAGAGCCGCCGCCTCCGCCGCCGTCGCCCTCTCTTCGGTCGCCTCCATGGAGAGCCCCGCTCTTGTTCTCCTCCTCCTGCTTCGTCCTACGTGTCTTCCGAGATCGCCGGAGACGGCCTCCCTCTGGCCACTTACGGTGCCGCCGTGGCCGGGAGGCCGGGGGTGAGCTGCGACACCTGCACGGTGTGCTTCAGCCCCCTGGCGGAGGGCGACGAGGTGAGGGTGCTCAGGAATTGCTGTCACCTGTACCACAGAGAGTGCCTCGATAGGTGGGTGGGATGCGATCACGACCAGGGTCGTGATGGTCGCAACGGCGGTGGCAGCGGCAGCAATCACAGGAGGTGCCCGCTTTGCCGGGCGCCGCTGTGGGGTCCTCCTCCTCGGCCGAGCTCGAAGCGGGCCGGGGCCGGGGCCGAGCGCGGGTGGAGCGTGAAGAGACTCTGTTCCTCCGTCCGGGGAGGCGATCCGTAGTGGCGACCGAACCGGTTCCGTTCGGACATGCACGACGAAGCACGAAGGCAGCGATATGCCGAGACATATGTCTTAACATTTTTCCCTTTTTGTTTTGTATTTGAAGTATGCATTCCTTTCTAGTTTTCTACACCTCAGTAAAGAGGAAAATACTCGAGATGGATCCCCAGTTTTGGGCTTCTCTATTTAGGATCATGTGGAGGTACAAAGTAGGTTTTTTCTTCCTTTTTTTCTTCCTTTCTTTTTCATTTTTACGATGAGGTTTTTAAGTATTATTCGAATCTCGAAAAACTTTGAAAAAGTTGTACGCATTAATCTTTTTCTAGGTGCGTGATGAGACCTTCGCAAATGGCTTCTTGCTTTGGGGCGAGACCCTGTTGGGAGTTCCACTCGAGTTGATGCACGCATCGAAAAGCTCTCTCTTTTGGGTTCTCAAAAGCCAGCCCTCGACCGTTTTTTTGAATAGGTCTAACATGCAAACCTCACATAAGGGGAAATTCTTGTTTGGACTCGAGCCTAATGGGTCAAGCGCATCATAGCCATCGATTTTGTGGGATCTATAAAGTCAACGACCGTTATGGATTGAGTTCAACAACCTTAGTTCGGGGAAGAAATCCTCTTATATCAAGACCATGAAAAAATATCCACGCTTTGCGGCGCATGTTGTACTCAATAATTTGTTGTAAATATTTAAGGTTCTTCATACAATGATTTCCGTACTTTATTGAAGCCAAGCATTATTCCATACTTTGAAAAGAACACGACCAGCGGTGACATTCACAATTTCTTATTTTTCCGTACATGTATTTTATTTTATCCTATTAAAATCACGCTAGAAATCAACTTATAGTCTTGCTTAATTAAATGAGCATCCGCTTCGGCTCCGTACTTTCATATATTAATAAAAAAATATTTTGTTTACGTAGCAAATATGAAAGGAAAATGGAAAAAAAAAAGGAGGGAAAGAAAGAACAGGCCCAATTTGATGGGCTTAGGAAAATGGAAAAAAGTAGGAAAGGAAATAACAGGCCCAATTTGATGGGCTGACATCGCGGCCCAAACCCGAGGACCGGAAAATGAGAAATCCCAAATCAAAATAATAATCAGCCAGAAAATAACACAAAGTCAAAAAAACCTGGCCTTTACCCTTCCTTCGACTTTCATCATGGAATATTTTACCAGTTGTGCTCACCGGAGCTAGGGAGAAAAGCGAGAGATGCAGGTTCCTCTGCAGATCCACCTCTCCCTTCCTGATCTCTCCGATCCGGCGAGGCCCAAAGGTAAATGCTCCTGTGCCCCTCCCTGGTCGTGCCAGGCCCATGCATGAGAATGCTGTCATGATCTCGTCCGGTTAAATATTTAAGATTTTTCGTACAATGGTTTTCATACTTTATTGAAGCGTAGTTTTTTTTTTTTTTTTTTTTTTATTTTAAGAGGAACACAATCATCGGTGGCATGCATAATTTCATACTTTTTCCATACATGTATTTTTCTTTATCCTATCAAAATCACAATAGAATCAACTTATAGTCTTGATTAATTAAAGGAGCATCTACTTCTCCATTCCAAAAGCACATGGAAATCAAAGTCAAGAAACCTTTTTTTTTTTTATTCCTATTAAAATTCTTTTTTTTTGTAAAGTTGAACAAAATAAAAGAAAATAAATCGAAAAATAAATCATCAATAAAATGGAAAAATCTTTTATTCAAGTACTTATTTACAAAAAATAATGGTCTTATTAGATAATGACATAGAAATACATTTTACGCACTGCTGATTTCTACCATGATACTTGTTTGAATAGAGAATGAATTAATTAAAGTAAAACTAAGTTTAACTGAGTAGTGACTCCACATTTTCATTTATTATAAAGAAAATATTTTGTTAGACGAAAGGAAAATGGAAAAGAGAGAGAGAGGAAGAACAGGCCCAATTAGATGGGCCTATAGCGGCCCAGGCCCAAACCGAGGACCCGAAAATGAAAATTTCCGAATCGAAACGATCGCCAGAAAGTCAAAAAAATAAATAATAAAAAAAAAAAAAATCAAAAGCCTGGTCCGTCCCCATTCATTCGACTTTCGTCGTAGAATATTTTTACCAGTTTTGTGCTCACCGGAGCCAAAGGAGATCTGCATCTCCCTTCCCTTCCCCTTCCAGATCTCTCCGATCCGGCGAGGCCCGAAGGCGAAAACGCTCCCGCCTCCGCCCCGATCGCCTCCGCCCCGATCGCCGCCGCGCCCGCGCATGCGAATGCCGTCGTGATCTCGGGTGCTCGGATCGTTCGCCGTCGATCTCGTCGCCGCTGATTCCTTCCTGTCCTTGTTGTTCGCGGTCCCCGCGCAGCGAGTGCGGCGAGAGCTGGAATCGAGGAAATGGCGGGGGAGCGGCGGGCGGGTTCGTCACCCGGGCGTTCGAGTCGATGCTCAAGGAGTGCGCCAGCTCCCGGAAGCATCCCGACCTCCAGAGCGCCATCCAGGCGTACATAGGTGCGTGCGATTCGGACATCCGCTCCGGTCATTTCCGTTTTTCGCGCGCGAATCGTGAAGCCGACGGAGATGTTGATTCGCTTGCTCGCTCGCTCGCTCGTTCGTTGCACAGAGTTATGCGCATTGCAATGTTTGGTTTTGTCTCGTCCTAGTGCCCGGTGCTGTAATTAAATTCGGGCTTTTTTTTTTTTTTTGCCTGTGCGAGTGCGATAACCGGTTTGTTCAGTCGTGCTCTGAGAATCGAATGAAAATCGTATGGAAATGTATGAAAGATGAACAGCTCCGGTGCTGAAGTGGGGGGCGTAGTGGGAGTTGCTGTTGGTTGCTATCTATCTGTAGATGGCCACTATTTTGGCTTGATTGTAGTGTCCTATTACAATTTTCTCTTTGAGTTATGTTCCCAGTCATGAGTCCTTGAGGCAGAGCGTGATTTGGATTGAGGGCTTGTTAATTTTTTTTTTTTTCCTCCTGTTAAAATGCTGGTCCCGTTGCCAAGTTTCGGCGTTTTTGTTTGATTTAATAATTTCTTGTTTTTCATCAAGTCTCTCAATTTTCGTGTCGTCTTGTTTGATTTTTATTGCTAAGCATTTCGAAGGCTCATCAGGGTTTATCTTATTTCAGATAATACAAAAGAGCTCGCTCAACCTTCAGCCAACAATGAGGCAAAGGAAGCACAGCAATTGGCTGCCGAGGCGAGGTATGGGAGTAGACTAATTTGAAACTTGCTAGCTTTATTTTTAATATGCAATTTGTCACTATAGATTTCTTTAAGCTTCTAGAATTTTCTTTATTGTACTTGTTCTTTTGTATTTGAGGTCATGTTCCGCGTAAATGAAATTCACCTTTAAGTCAACGATTTTCCTTATCATGCACCACAGGGATTAAAATGTAATCTCTAGATGATTCGGTGTATGCAAAATTTTGTTGTTTACTTCTTTTTGCGTTTTCTAGGACATGCGTAATTTGAAACAACGAAGTCTTGTGACGAGGCTGATGTTTTGCTAGGATTTAGGGCATATAAGAAACTTTTGTATGAACTTGATTCACAAGTGTAGCAGACTGTGTGTCTATCGTACTCCTTTTCCATTCTCACTGGCGGAGAACTTTATTTTAGTTGCTTCCATTGTTAATTATGTAAGTATTTCATTGGCAAAATCTCTCCAAGAATGTGTTGTGCTTATGTGAAATTAAAGAATGTTGTGTCTCTCTACTTGATAACATGGTAAAATGCGATTCTGGAATGACATGTAAATTGCAACTACATAATAATCTTTGCACAAGAATAGACCATGATGAATTTATGAGGCTTATGTCACAGCGTAATTGGTGGCTAATTATGTAAATTAGAAGAAATATGTGGTTGAAACAATTGATGATTTAATAATGGATAAGGGCATCTTGAAAGGGATAAAAAGAATAGTAGAGAAAGATACTGTTAATCGTAACGATGATAGGAGTAGGATATAGATATTTCATGTCACAGTGACTGGGAAAATCTAGGAGAACACGGGCACTATGTAAAGATGTTCCTCTCATCTCATAAAGATAATACTGGATTGAGCTTCTGGGGAAAGACTTTATTTGTGCAGATTCTAATTCTTTTTCCTTGTTAAATTCTCAAGATTGAGGACACGATTTTGTTTGGTTGGAAGAAACTGTGCTTTCAAATGTAAGGAATTGGCACACTTCCAGCATGGGAATGCCAATAACTTTGCAATTTTGCAAATTAATTTTAAGTGTGTCCTCACATTCTCTTTCTCGATAATTTATTAAAAGGACATAGTTGACATTTTTCACCGCTTCCTTTCCTTTGTCACATGGTTTATTAGTCATAACCAAAGAAAGTAACTGAATTGCCAATCCAATTAATTCAGCCACAGTTACATCCTATTGCTTGTGCCAATTGGAATATGTATTCTGTTCTCTGCCTTTTATGATTAGAAAGAAGGAGAGAGGTGTAGAGAGGGATTTGACCTATCTCACTTTGGGACCATAAAATCTCAAATCTCTTCCTCTGTTGGAGAAGTTTTGAAAATTAACGGGATACTGGATTTGCTTCATGTGATTTGATGTATGGAAAAGACTAGATGTGAATGATTCTGACTCGTCTTCAACCCCCTCTTTCCCTACCCAAATTTCCCCTCTCAGTGTGGCTGAAAGTGAAGGTGGAGGTGCACAACAAGCAATAGAGCCCAATCAATCACACACAGCAGCACCCAGTGGTGAGGGAGCAGAGCATGTTGTGAAGCCAGCGGTCGCAGCTGGAGCTATGACAGCTGCATTGGCAAGTGCAGGGCACACGCTGGGAGGAGCTGAGGTGGAGCTTGTACTGAATCCACTCCGACTTGCTTTCGAGACAAAGAACTTGAAAATTCTGGAACCTGCTCTGGATTGTCTTCATGTATGTAACTATAAACTCTTGTCTCGTTCTGACTTCCCCAAGATCATTTTTCAAACTGGAACCATGGTCAAATTTCGAGGGTCAGTCTACTAGTGAACTCTGTGGCTTATTATTATCATTATTATTAAGTATTTATGTTTTTTAGGGCTATTGTGACATATTATATTTGACATGGCTTGGCTTCATCAATTCGGAACAACCAGCTATCTTTTCTTGACAAGATACTAATAGTACATAACAACTGGGCAATTACCTGTTTAGCCTGACCATTTTGTCTTCCAGCTATCGTATAGTCTTACTTCAATGTATTTGTGTTCGGATTTTATTATTGCATAATCGTCCATGTTACACTTAAAATGACTCGGTAACTAATTTTTCCAACTGAATGTTTTCCAGAAACTTATTGCGTATGATCATTTGGAGGGAGATCCTGGTTTAGATGGTGGGAAGAACGTTCCTTTGTTCACAGACATTCTGAACATGGTTTGTGGTTGTGTTGATAATTCATCACCTGATAGGTATATATCCTTGTATCTTAGTGATCTCTTGTTCATGATATACTAAATGGGGACTATACTTCATAAATGTTGCTTGTTCTGTCCACTCTGTGAAACAATGTGCAGCACCATTCTTCTAGTGCTAAAGGTACTTCTCACTGCAGTAGCATCGGCAAAGTTCCGAGGTATGTTCCGACCAATGAAAACCTTATCCTCTTCTATTTCAATCTTCATCTGTGATTACTTTGAAATTCTTGTTCAATTAAGTAATTCGCAATTTGCTATAACTGAACTCATTGGTAGCTGAGTGTCAATTTCTTGATATGGATGTAGCGGGTGAAGAGGTATAAAGTGGTGCTCATATTAAATGAGTTAGGCAGATGTTTTCCTTTTTCTTTCCTTAGGATTTGAGTAATTTAAGTTGATTTAAAGGAGGTGTTCCTGTATCTCTGTGATACTGTTCTTGTTGTACTTCATATTGATAAAAAATGGCATGTGTCCCCATGAATATGGAAATGCCATGCTAGTTTGATTAACTCCTGCTTTGCTGAGCGTGGCTAGTTAATGCTAATATATGATTTATATTTTGTGGTGAAATGTCTTTCGGTAATCAAGTTCCAAGTAGCCCATGAAGTAAGGCGCACAAATTGATAGGCCTTGCGAACTTTCATTCTAACAGTAACTTTCATGATCAAGATTGTTTGCCTCTTCTATGACCTCCTTAGAAGAAGTATCCTAATCAGTTAAATCTTAAGAAATAAAAAGCCAAACTTAGTTGATCAGTGAATAAAACTCTTAATAAGGTACAGTTCAGTTAGAATTGAGTGAAGCATAGATGTAGATGTATACGTATTCTAACAATCTTGATGTCTTAGTTATAGCATTAAATGAAATGATAGCCAACTTTTCAGCAGAGGCACCACTGTATTACAGGATTCTGTCCTATAATCTCCTTTATCATTGAGACTTGATGAAAGAAATCTGAAAAAATTTCAGGTTGGTTGAGTGTATAATGACTAGACTTCAGTTGGTAATTTGATATCAGCGGTGATAGATCTCGTGACTGAATCACGTCAAATTATGAGCAGTGACCAACCATGCTGCATCTATGGCAATTATGTCAACTTGTTTTTTGCAATTATATTACTAATAGTAATGTGGCCAACAGATTACTTGTAGCTCTTGTACTGTTGTAATTCAGTTTCTGCTTCCCTGCACATGTCAATATGTCATGATGTGGCGGCACCTCAATCTGCATTATACATCTGTGTTTATCCTATGCCCTTTTATATACCATATGTTGCTTGTGATGCAGTGCATGGGGAATCTTTGCTGGGAGTTATCAGAGTGTGCTATAATATTGCTCTTAATAGGTACATTTTATTTATTACAATCTTCTATGTTATAGAAACCCAAAAAGTATATGGTGACAGAACATTCTATTTGCAGCAAAAATCCGATAAACCAAGCAACATCAAAGGCAATGTTGACACAGATGATTAGCATCGTATTCCGGAGGATGGAGTCTGATCTGGTAGGATATATCTTGTGTTCTGAAAATCCATTAGACCTGTATGCCTTGATGCATTTAGATATAGTTATGTGTGTTGCATGTAGGGGAAAAAAACATTTCTCTTGCACTTTGTCCAACAAAAATAACATCTGTTGAAATTATTAGGTCTCTGCTCCCTCAGTTTCCGCTGGTGCCCGAAAATCAGAAGCTCCTTCAGAAGAGAATTTGAGCTCAAAAGCTGAAGAGACTTCTTCCAGTAATGAAAATGAGAAAGAAATGACATTGAGCGATGCACTAACTCAGGCCAAGGAGACCTCTCTTGCATCTGTAGAGGAACTCCAAAGCCTTGCTGGCGGTGCTGATATCAAGGTGAAATTCTTTTTGTATCATCTCTACAATTTTTATGATTAAGTTAAATGATTAAAATCACTGGTCCTCATTTGTGCTAACTAGATGTTAGGCATACATGCCCCTTGTGCTTAATGATTTATCATGTGGATTTGAGCTGCATATCATGATTATTGAGAAAATCTAAACGTATATGTTTTGGTAGTGGGAGGGATTGCTAAAATGCAATGTTATTTGCACCTTTGATCTAAGTTTATGAATTTATACGCCACTTGAATCCAAGATATCTTCATATTATATGACTGTTTTTTTAGGTGCAATGACTATAATGTTGCAGGCATATGGGAAAGTTATTTATTGTTTTTGTAATGGCATATGCAAGCATAATGCCACTATTGTAGCAGGGATAAAAAGTACAATGGTATTATAATCGCTTCAGTTCCATTGTATGAATATGCTGTCTGATTTAGCATATATTGCTGAGGGTCTGATAGTTCGGATGGAAGCTTTCCTCTTTCTCTATTTCTTTCTAATGCCATAACATATTGATCTTTTGGAATGGACACCCTTGCCAGAGTTTCCTGTATCAAGCATTATAATTTCTACCTTCTTTATTTTGCCTTTATGAAAGAGAGAGAGTTAAAATTTGTATTGCTATGTTGATATATATGCGCATGCACGCATCATATATATTCATGTGTGTTAATGACTCAGTTCTGACAATTTTTACTACTACGACACTTTCTTTACTTCATAGGGTTTAGAGGCTGTTCTCGACAAGGCTGTCCACCTTGAAGATGGTAAAAAGATAACAAGGTATGCATAGCTATGTGCTAGGTGTGATAGTGAGGTCGTTATTCAAACTTAATTTCCTGGATGCATGAACATTTTACTTTCAGAGGGATTGACCTGGAGAGCATGAGCATCGGACAGCGTGATGCTTTGTTGGTGTTCCGAACACTTTGCAAGGTTGGTGCTTTACTATTTTATCTGCATCTCTATATGCTTTCATAAGCCTCTTCTGAAAAGTCTACCTGCAATTCATGCAGATGGGTATGAAGGAAGATAGTGATGAGGTTACGGTGAAGACTCGTATATTGTCTCTTGAGCTACTGCAGGTTTTTGAATCTCTGCTTTGATGCAGTATGTTTCATTTGTTTTTTACTGGAAGGGTCAATAAATATCAGTGACATTCTCAATGTCACTTGACATATTTAACTTCAACTGTGGTTTGGCATGCTTGTAGTTTCCTCTGTGAGGAGTGTTCTCTGATTAATATCTTAGTTTCCATTGTAGACTTTGATGATAGACCTATAAAACCCACAAGCAATATGATGTATAAAAGTGTTTTTTTATCTTGAGATCTTTGTTGAAATTTTCTCTGATAGTTTGAAACTGCAAATGAATTAAGCTGTCACCTAATATTGCTGCAGGGGCTGCTGGAAGGTGTTAGCCGTTCATTTACAGAGAACTTCCATTTCATCGATTCAGTGAAAGCTTATCTTTCATATGCTTTACTGCGGGCTTCTGTTTCTCAATCCCCTGTCATCTTTCAGGTTTACTTTGACATACATAGATCCACACTTCCTTTATATACACTTGAAGATACTTGGTTTGACTTAAATTTTTTGCAGTATGCAACTGGCATCTTCTCGGTACTCATGCTGCGGTTTCGGGAAAGTCTTAAAGTATGCCTTCGTCTGAGGACACCACAGATACTTTCTTTTTGACTTTCGTTATTAGCTGCCCCACAATCTTAATTCCTACTTTTTCAGGGAGAGATCGGTGTATTCTTTCCCTTGATAGTTCTACGGTCATTGGACGGCTCTAAATTTCCCATTACCCAAAAAACAAGTGTTCTTAGGTACAGTAATCCTTCTATTTATTGGATCCTTCAACTTTTGACCAGCTACAAATGGTCAATATTCAAAATTTGCCATGTGATGGAGCATATTTCTGCAGGATGCTTGAGAAAATATGCAGGGATCCTCAAATGCTTGTCGACTTGTATGTGAACTACGATTGTGATCTTGAGGCACCGAATTTGTTTGAACGCATGGTATCTTACTTCCTATATCTCCATTCACTGCACCTCACCGCATTCATCTTCTGCCTTTGACTCTGTTATATGGTTCGTACATTTTTCTCAGTGTCTGTTCGTTGCTTTAGGTTACCACTCTGTCTAAATTATCTCAAGGGACACAAAATGCCGATCCCAATTCTGTTGCTCTTTCACAGGCAGCTTCCATCAAAGGTTCTTCACTTCAGGTAGGTTAATCTGTTTGCTGAGGTCTCTAAAGTTAGCTGTCAGAACTTGGATCTTCCTTAACTTTATCTTTGCATGCTAAAAGATCATGGCATTTGGCTTATCAAACCTTTTTACGTTAATTCTACAGTGCCTTGTGAATGTGCTCAAATCGCTTGTTGATTGGGAGAAGGCACACAAGGAATCAAAAGGGCAGAACATTCATGATGACGCTTCATATAGAGAGTCATTGGAAATGAACAAAAAGGAAGATGTCCCCAGTAACTTTGAAAAGGCAAAGGCTCATAAATCATCATTGGAAGCTGCTGTCTCTGAGGCAAGTTACTTGCACTTGTAATTTTTATGAAGTATGTTCATTTTTGCTATATCAGGAACCTGAGTATGAGAAAGAACAAGTAGTGCAGGAGCTAACATTTTTGCATAGTGTTTCAAGGAAAATCTCTTTATTTATCGTAAGAAAAAATTTCTCATGAGAGAAATGGACCAGAAGTTAAATAAACCATGTCATTTTCTGTAAGCCAGTTCCATCCTTGTCAATTAGATTTTTGAATCTGGAATCAGGATTTACTGGTGTCAGTTGGGGTTTTTATCATCACCTTTAAATGAATCAATGGAGATCACTCTGCGGAGTATGGGTGATTGAAGATGAATGGTGATTAGTTTGCCTTTGACTGTGGTGTGATGTATTTGCCTTTTGCTGTGGTCTGTGATGTATTTCTTATTCTCTCTTACTGTTTACTCAATTAGAAATGGCATCTTAAGGATGTTTGTCAGTGATTGCAGTAGTAAGTTGTTGATGAACACAAAATCATAGAAGTTGTCTTGTCTTTTGATACCTTATAACATTTATGGAATCTAGATAGCCATTCTATCTATCATATATAGCATTTTTCTTGGTTATCTAGTTAATAGAATCCTCTTTTGTAGAATGGCAAATTGTTGCTTGCACTGGACACCTCATCTAGCAAAAAGTTTAAGAAAGCAGCTTGTTTTGAGATATTTGATAGTGTTCTTCCATTTTCGTCTCATGATTAGATTTTGCTGGCTTTTCTTCTGCAAAAATATCACTGGGTGATATGTTGATGCTGCACTGTGTGAAGAATACTCTTTCTCAACGTCTAAGTGTGCAGCTCTATTGAAGTGCTCAATCTTAGCTTTGTCATGTTGCAGTTCAACAGGAAACCTGTGAAGGGTGTAGAGTTTTTGATATCAAATAAGTTAGTGGAGAATTCACCTGCTTCTGTTGCCCAGTTTCTGAGGACTACGAACAATTTAGACAAGGTCTGATCTCTAGACTACATTTCACCATATTCAAGTTTGATATTGAATTGTCTTAAGAGTGTTGCTTCTGCAGGCTATGATTGGTGATTATTTGGGTCAGCACGAAGAATTTCCGCTAGCTGTCATGCATGCTTATGTGGATTCAATGAAGTTTTCAGGAATGAAGTTTGATAGTGCAATTCGTGAATTCCTTAAAGGATTTAGACTTCCAGGAGAGGCTCAAAAGATAGATCGGATTATGGAAAAATTTGCTGAAAGGTTTTTACTTCTTCTTCTTCTTCTTCTTCTTCTTCTTCTTCTTTTTTCCCTGCCTTTGGCAGTTGAGCTATAGTAAGCATAGATGTGATCAGATTCTGCATGATTAAAAGTAGACAACTTATGCAACTGAGAGGTAAATGGTCATGGTCTCAGTTTCTGGGAACCTTCCTGTATTTTCGTCATACGAGTTGATCTGACATTCTTGAACCAGCTTTGCTTGCCATGATTGTATGATTATGTCCATAAGGATGGTTCAATCTGCCCCTGTTGATACAAACCACATTGTCTATGCGATCATTGGTGCCATTGGGAAATTCAATCTGGCGACAGATTGTGGTCAAGTTCCTCCTCTTTCTTTCCTTAATCTTTCGTTATGCTTGACATGGCAAAAACTCGCATACAGTAAGCATTAGACAGTGGACCGAATTTTTAAAGTTTGTCAATGTCGAGATGGTTTCATAGTTCTGGCTGTGACTGACTCGATATCATGGTTTCTTTTATGTTTCATATTTGAGAGGCAAGGGGGGAATAGTGTGTTGTTCTTGTTATATCGCTTGTCACATTTTCATCTTGACCTTATGACGGGGATCGTTGGTCTAACAAAGTAAGAAGCATCCTTTGCTTTTTATCTTTGCTTTCTTCTGAAAACTCTTTATCTGTTGTTTTGGCAGATATTGTGCCGATAACCCAGGCCTCTTTAAAAATGCAGATACTGCATATGTTCTTGCTTACGCTGTTATAATGTTGAATACTGATGCGCATAACCCAAATATTTCGGCTAAGATGTCGAAATCAGATTTTGTACGCATGAATGCCATGAATAATGCTGATGACAATGCCCCAAAGGAGCTTCTCGAGGAGATTTATGATTCTATAGTTAAAGAGGAGATCAAATTGAAAGATGAGACAGCTGGTATGGGGAAGAGTAACACATTGAAGCCAGCATATGAGGAAAGAAGCGGCCTTGTCAGCATTTTGAATCTTGCTCTCCCTAAAGGAAAGTCATCAGTGGATCCTAAGAATGACAGTGCTGCCATCGTCAAACAAACACAGGCTATATTTCGTAATCAAGGAGTAAAAAGAGGAGTATTTTACTCATCACAGAGGATTGAAATTGCAAAGCCAATGGTTGAAGCCGTAGGATGGCCTTTGCTTGCAACTTTCTCGGTCACAATGGAGGAAGGGGATAACAAACCCAGAGTTATTCTTTGTATGGAGGGATTCAAAGCTGGGATACACATCACTTATGTTCTTGGAATGGATACAATGCGATATGCATTCTTAACATCCCTGGTTAGGTAGGTTCCCTTATCTAAGCTCTGTGAAAGCTGATTCTTTACCCCGAACACCCCCCCTCCCCCCTCCCTTCCTCCTTCCTTCCTTCCTTACTTCATCCTTTGACATGGGGCATACAGTACCTTTTTACTTGTTTTCTTTTCTATAAATTGAGAATACCTTTCTTGTTCACGATGTTCGCAATTTTAGGTTGCAATATACTCTGCACAAGAATTAGATATGATCTTTGTAATGTTCTTCTACAGCCCATTGTCCATCTGGAGTCTCACCAAGCACCTTTCATGCAATGGGCCCTTCAACCAAAATGGCTACCTGAGCCTTAGCTTGCTAAAAAGTAATCTAACAATGTTAAAAAAGGGTGAAATTATTATTGTCATTTTTTTTTTTTTTTTTTGGGGGTGGTGTGTGGCTTGAAGTTTGGGGGCAGAGGCTGGCAAGTAACAAATCTCAGAAAGTGTTAGGTTAATGCTGGAGGTCTCTCTGGTGCAGACACTTTAAAATTGTTTATATGGTGGTCAATTTTACTACTGCGTTTTGTCTATATTATGATCTGGTTTTGCAGATAATTAGTTTTCTAGATAATGGCTTCATATGCTTTTATAGGTGTACCTTCTTGCATGCACCGAAGGATATGCGCAGTAAGAATGTAGAAGCATTGCGGATGTTGCTTGCTCTATGCGATACAGAGACTGATTCTCTTCAAGACACTTGGAATGCAGTTCTCGAATGTGTCTCTCGGCTTGAATACATAACATCAACACCTTCAATATCTGCAACTGTCATGCATGGATCTAATCAGATTTCTAGGGATGCAGTTCTTCAATCTCTTAGAGAGCTGGCTGGGAAACCTGCGGAGCAAGTATTCGTAAATAGTGTCAAGTTACCTAGTGATACTGTTGTAGAATTCTTTAATGCCCTTTGTGGCGTATCAGCTGAAGAACTAAAACAGACACCAGCTCGTGTTTTCAGCTTGCAAAAGCTTGTGGAGATCAGTTATTACAATATGGCACGCATCCGAATGGTAATTGTCACCTCTTATCTATTGATTTTCACTAAGTTCTTCAATAAGAGGGCTGTAGATGGTCAAGTGATGTACTCTTCTTGACTATGAACCATCAGTTTTTGATGATTACAATCTGCAATTGCTTCTTATGACAATTTATTGTTCTCTACACACCTTCAGCTGACATTGTAAGTGCATGTTATGGTTCAGGTGTGGGCACGGATATGGTCTGTCTTGGCTAATCATTTTATTTCTGCTGGGAGCCATCATGATCAAAAAATTGCAATGTACGCCATTGATTCTCTTAGGCAGCTTGGTATGAAGTATCTGGAGCGTGCTGAGTTGGCCAATTTCACTTTCCAAAATGACATCCTCAAACCATTTGTTGTGCTGATGAGAAATAGTCAAAGTGAATCTTTAAGGGGTTTGATCGTTGACTGCATCGTGCAAGTATGAATAAGTGGTTTTCCTTACTGTTCGTCTTAGCTGAAGTGCATTATACATCAGTTGTTGCAATCATGCATTTTCTGTGTCGTGTTATTTCAGATGATCAAATCTAAAGTTGGAAGCATTAAGTCTGGCTGGCGTAGTGTATTTATGATTTTTACAGCGGCTGCTGACGATGAGCTGGAATCTATTGTTGAAAGTGCATTTGAAAATGTTGAACAAGGTCAGATTCAATTATTTTTGTTTTATTATTGTTTCTTTGTGATATATATATATACACACTTTGTGATTCCAGCTAGACAATTTAGCGCTTGTTCAGTGGCTAATACACAGTATCATTTGCAGTTATCTTGGAGCACTTTGATCAAGTTGTTGGAGATTGTTTTATGGACTGCGTTAACTGCCTTATTCGGTTTGCTAATAATAAAAGCTCTCATCGAATAAGTTTGAAGGCTATTGCTCTTCTACGTATATGTGAGGATCGTCTAGCTGAGGTAGGCTCTTGGTTTTCAGTGGTTGAGCACATTGTTTATTTTCGTCTTTAACTGTTGACCTCATATGCTATGAGCTTGATAAATATTATAAAGATAAACGAATACTAGTTCTCATAGTTCAATAAGATAGCATCTCAATGGGAGCCTTCTTCTGTTGCATTTTGATATAATACTGTTTTGTGTTGGGTAAATGCCCCTGAATATCTCTGCTGTATGTATGTACTGACAGTGGTTATATTGACCTATGGTGGTTAATGCAAAAAGAAAGTATTTTAGTTTTTCACCAGTTGCATGTTTTTAATGATTTTGTATATGGTGGTCTGTTGATCTTTCTGTATATTCTGTAAAACTTTTACCATCATACGTTCGGGTTGGTATCAAGTTTTTTAGGCAGCCTGAAAGCTTCTGAGTTGAATCACAGAAGTTTTTGAAAGTTACTGCAGATTGAAGCCTTTATCTATCTTTAAAAATGACCATCAAGAATATTATATGCGGAAGGGGATCCCCTGTCTACCTTTAGTCACAAGTCATGAAGAATTTTTTGTTTTTTTGTTTTAAACTTCAAAAACCTTTTGAGTTATGATGAAATTGAACAGGAGTATTAAAATGTGTAGAAAGATGATGAGAGAGAAGGCTACAGAAAAAGGACATGATTCTCTGTGGAAACTTTCTTAAGGTGTAGCTCTGTGTTGTCATCACTTCTATGCTTTAGCATTGGAAGCGTGTCGCTTTTTTTAATTTCTAAGAAAGATGTATGTGTTCAATTTATTAAAGAGAATCTTCATTGCTGTATAGTGGTGGAAAACCATCTGTTCTCTAGAAACTGTGATAATATGGGTTAATGTCACCGTCAACCATTGCTTGCCTGAAAATCAATATCATCCCTCTACATTCTTTCTTCTTCTTCTTCTTCTTTTTTTTTTTTTTTTTCTTTTTCCCCAAAAGCACCTATTTTCCTATCTAAAAAGTGCCACTTATCATCCCTAGGTTAGTCTGATGATGGAATTTGCTGACATGGCGTTAACGCTGTTAAATATTGCTGATGTGGATTTTTTTTTTTTTTTTTTTTTAAGTGTTGACTCTCTCTCTCACCTTGAACCCCCCCTCTCCTTTCTACCAAGCTGTGGATTATTCCTTCCCCTCCTCTTCCTTCTTCAAACCCTACCTAACCAAAAACTCACAAATCTGACAGCCACAGCCACACCAATGCATAAACTATGATTTATACCCACTCATGACCACCACTCACGGCATGTCTGCTTGAGTTTTTGAGCTCTCACCGCCATGGCCACAAGCTCTAGATTTCATGGAAGAGCATTGAGGATGGGCTACTAATTGACTGCTTCAGCACGAATGAGTTTTGTGTTGCATATGTTGAAGCAATTAGCTATTTCTATATTTCATTTTCGAGATATAGATTGAACTTTTTGAGAGTTTGAGTTTTCAGTTGAATTTGGTATTGTAGGAGCCAATTTCTAGTATTTGTTCATGCGACTGACTACAGACCTCTTCTAAATCATTAGCTGCGTTTGAATGAAGTGCAAATGCTTTCTGTGGCTCAATTCAATTGAGAAATATGGTTTTCCTATAGAGTTGAATCTTTTTCTTGCTTGAGTGGCCATGGCCACGAGCCTAGAGCTCGAGCAGCCATGGCAGTCACGATCCCAAATCTCGAGCTCAAGTGGTCATGGTGGTCACAAGCCTAAAGCTTGAGCTCTAGTGGCCCTGTTCACGAACCTAGAGCTTGAGCAGCCATGATCAGTCACATGCCTAGAGCTTGAGCTCCTGGAGCAGCCATGGGCGAATGCCCAGATCTCGAGCTCGAGAGGCCATTGCAGTGAGGTCGAGTTTTGGCCATGGTGGCAGAGAGCTCAAGTGGCCATTGATGCCGTGAGCTTAGTGCTTGAGCTTGCGGCCATGATGAACGACTCTGGATCCATGCTCTCTCCCTCTCTCTCTCTCCTCTCTCTCTCTCTTATGTGATGCTTATTTGGTGCCATCATAAATTCAAGGGAACCATAACACGATACGTGTATTCTGGCATTCATGTCAGCAAAAATTTACTGGCAAGAGAAAAAAGTATAATGGAAGAACTGACAGTAGCACTTTAACAAAGGGGAGGGATGCTTTTGAACTAAGGACAAGTAGAAGGATGATTTTGATTTTCGGATAAAAGTATAGGGACCACTGGTGACGTTAACCCTCTATGTCAGATGTGCAATTGTATAGCATGATTGAGGAGAAGGAAGGGCTTGCTTTGCACATCATTCAAGTGGTCTGGGAAAATTTAGGCGTGTGCATCTGAACTTACAGACTGTTTAGCTGGTTTGGCGTGTGCCTTGGGAACAGAACCATTGCCCTTGTGCTTAGGATGCTGTCAATCTGTTGCTGTTTGTTTAATTTCTGTTTGCTGGAGTTTCTCATACATCATGAGGATCACTTTGATTTGTGTTGAAAAATTTAGTTCGTGATGTTATGTTTCATTCAAAGGAGGCATTCTTATTAGTGTCCTCCACAATGAAGTGGCTGTTGCTTGCCTTTGCTAAACTGTATTCTTATTTTAGGGCCTTATACCTGGTGGTGCGTTGAAGCCTATCGATGTAGAGGCAGATCCAAACTTTGATGTGACAGAGCACTACTGGTTCCCAATGCTGGCTGGTTTATCTGATCTGACAACTGATCCTAGGCCAGAGGTCAGAAGCTGTGCACTTGAAGTTTTGTTTGATCTCCTGAACGAGAGAGGGAGCAAGTTTTCAATGTCATTTTGGGAGAGTATCTTCCACCGTGTCTTGTTTCCCATTTTTGATCATGTGAGACATGTGGGAAAGGAAGGCTCAGTTTCTTCTGGTGACGAATGGCTTCGAGAAACCAGCGTCCATTCTCTCCAGTTGCTGTGCAATCTATTCAACACTTTCTACAAGGTATTGTGAACTTGATAATTAGGTGCCATTGGTAACTATTACTAGGTGACATATATTCATGAAGGAAAACATAGAAATTTGTGGGTAAAATAATCTGTGTTTTTATATACAGGATTCACTTGATACTTTCATAGCAGCATTTGATAAGGACTAAAATTGCATAGGTCACTTAATCTGAACATTTTGCGAGTGTTAGCTATAGTTTGACTTTTGGAGGACATTTATTCATTCATCCCAGAGAAATTTTATATCCAAACATCTACCATATAGGACAACAAGGGAAACATGCATATCCTCTCTCTAAATGTATATTTTTAAAAGTTCTGATCACATCCTTCCTCTTCATTCATACCCGTTAGTTTCCTTTTAACGGAAATCAGTGGACTGAGAGACTGATTTTTCAAACTCTGCAGATTAGACTACTAATAAGTTGGCTCACTTCTTTTGGATAGGCAAGCTTAGTCCTGAAACGTTTATTCCTATGGATAGTTAAGTTCCCTATATAGCTATTCATGTCTCAAGATTTTTCTCTTATGCAGGAGGTCTGTTTTATGCTGCCACCGCTATTAAGTCTGCTCTTGGATTGTGCCAAAAGGACTGATCAGTCTGTTGTTTCAATTTCTCTGGGTGCACTGGTGCATCTCATTGAAGTTGGTGGACATCAATTTAGTGAGACTGATTGGGAGACTTTATTGAAAAGCATAAGGTGCATGCACGCAGGAGTCAATTTCGTCCCTTCCTCTTTATGACTTTTTGATGTTTAGGCACTTCAGACTTTTGTAATTCATTGGCATAATTTTCTTCTGTTTTTCTGATCTAATTCATGCACGACTCAATTTTCTTCTGTTCGTTTTGATTTTGACTGATAGAGATGCTACATATACAACACAACCTCTTGAGCTTCTCAATGCATTGGGATTTGAGAACCTCAAAAATCATACAGCACTGACCAAAGAATCAGAGGTTAACATGGGGGATATTGCCTCATCACAAACTCTAGACAACGGTGAAGTATATGATCATCAATTGGATGTCAATGATGAAACTCCAAAGAGCACAAGTGCATATCTGAATCACCATCGAGAATTGGCATCTCCTTCTAACTTAAATGGTTATGAAGGTGAAGGTAAGTTATTTAGTTTCCTAGTTGATTGTTTTAGTATGTTTCCTTTTGCAGCATCTGATGGCAATGGACTGCACTTTAATTAGAATTTTGTAAAAAATAAAGTAAATGAGTACTTTTTAAATCATTTTGTTGATCAGTAGATTAAGGAAACCCAAACTCGAGCAACGATTGTAGAAGATTATGAAAGTTTAACACACTAACTCTGTCCATCGTAGGTGTTCCATCACCATCAGGAAGATCTCAGAAATCAGTAGAAGGAGGCATTCAACGTGGTCAAACTATTGGTCAAAGAATAATGGGGAATATGATGGACAATCTCCTCCTTAGAAGTTTTACTTCCAAATCAAAAGGTCATGCTTTGGATGCTTCAGTGCCATCTTCTCCAGCTAAGGTAATGTTCTATCTATTGTCTTTATAGAGTAACATATTATTTTAATTTTTGTGGGAAAATTACGCAATACTTGTTAGTTTTTTACCCAGACATGCCATGCCTGACCTTACTGTGAGGTCGGGAAGAAGTCTGCACTTATGCTCTATCAAAATGCAATATGGTTGGGGTTATTAATCATCCACCCAAACTTGATTTGGTTGCAATTGATAGTGTTCTTATGTTCTCCCAAAATTAATTTTATTGCCATCTAACGTGATGGCATGGCATTTCCTATATGTATAGGTTTGAATGGCGTGTTTAATAATTAACGTGTAGAAGGTAGAGAATTGGAATTTTTACACATCTCTTGCATTATTATTATTATTATTATTATTATTATTATTATTATTTGTAATTGCTACTATTATAGGTACACTTGTCAGATATTAAACAAAAATTTTTTTCTTATTTGGCACGAGTGTATTTCTTTCTTGATTAGTATCATATGTACTTGTCGAATGTATGTGGAGTGAGGACTTTAAATTTACTTCCACTGTCAATCTGGAGACCTTTTCAAGAAACCTTTTGACTGCAAACTAGTCATTTGCTTTACTTAGTCAAGTTCTTACAATAATTTTCATGAGTTACTGTGTTACTCATCTTATCAGATTTGAATTTGTTGCTCAGCAGTTCACTCTTTCTAGCAAAAGATGCAAATATAATAGGTCAATATATGATTTATTCATTTATTGAGGATGGGGAATGACCAATATCTCATTCCTGTTTGGTTACTGCAACACGAGTGGATGGAGATTCTAGAATAATTTGCTTTTCATGGGTGATTCACGGAAGGGTTATTTCTTTGTTTGAAGCATTTTAGGGAAATTCTAGTAATCGCAAGCCAAAGAAGGCGATACTTTTAATATTTCAAAGCATTGACGCATGTGATGAATGGCTTTTGGGTAGCCTTTTCTCTTAACTGATCTACTTTTTATGTAGGTTTCAAATGTCACTGAACCTGACGCAAAAGATGAGGAGGAGACACCATTGTTACAAACAGTTAGAGGGAAATGCATCACACAGTTACTACTTCTTGGTGCCATTGACAGTATTCAGGTATTATTTGGTCCTTTTTGACATCTTTGTCCTGCTGTGCATGTCTTTTCAATCTGTTAGGCCACCTCAGGCCATAGTACGCTGATACAGTGATCAACATTTTATACCATTTTGAGGGCTGCTTCCTTGTGGTACAGATCGATCAGGTTACTCACCATAATAACTCTCTTAATTTGCAGAGGAAATACTGGAGCAAGTTGAAAGTACCGCAAAAGATTGGGATAATGGACATATTGTTCTCGGTGTTGGAATTTGCTACTTCTTACAATTCATACACCAACCTCCGAATGCGAATGCGATACATTCCTGCTGAAAGGTTTGTCAGGACTCAGAACCATTCGACTCCACTTACTTTCTTCTACAGCTCTATGGCCACTTGATAGAATGGGGTGATTGGGCTTCCTAGTAAGTGGTTTATCTTTTGCAGGCCACCAATTAATCTTCTTCGCCAGGAATTAGCTGGAACGTGCATTTATCTGGACATCTTACAAAAGACAACAGGACATTGTCTCAAGAATGGGGAACATTCTGAAGCCAATGGGTCTTCTGAAGCAGATACTTCATTCAACAGTGATGAGGAAAAACTTGCAGGGATTGCCGAAGATAAGCTAGTGTCATTCTGCGAACAGGTGCTCAAGGAGGCATCTGATCTCCAGTCCAATGTGGTGGAAAGCACTAATATGGATATCCATCGAGTTCTGGAGTTGCGTTCGCCTATCATAGTGAAGGTATGTCTGCTGTATCTTTTAGTCCTTCAAGAATGAAATTGAGGTTTCGATGGTCAGTTATTTTCCTGATTTGGTTTTGTCTAAGTCCCAGTTTGCATAAATTGTGTTCCCAAACATGCGTTGAGTTGCTATAATCTCCTGCTGCTCCTGAATATTGCATGAAATCATTATGCCTTCTCAGATAAGAGATTTATCATTTGTTTTCTACCTCCAGAAAATTTGTGTAATTTCCATCTGTCTTTGGTTTTTATTTGCCCTTAATAGTGACGAAGGCTTCAACTTCTTTCCACACTCATAATTCATGTTGGTTTCTTTAGGAACTGTATGTTCGTCATTCCAATGCTAGTATGTGATTATTTTTCTATGTTTGGCTGTATTGTTTCCTAAATTATGAAGTTTGTATGATCTAAAATCTGGATTGATAATTTCACTAATTTGGAAGTAACCTTTCAAAAACTTGCAAAATTATTTTGGTGATGTTTACAGTCTCAACTCTGCACCCTTGCTTTCCCTGCATATAACAGATTCATCTAAGCATAGGCCCACATCATTTTATTGCATGATTTGCTGTTTGTCACAAAAAATTCTGGTTATTACAGGAATGACGGTGTTTTTCTGTTCAGGTACTTAAAGGCATGTCCTCTATGAACAGTAAAATTTTCAGGAGACATCTGAGAGAGTTTTATCCTTTACTCACAAAACTCGTATGCTGCGATCAGGTACTCCTGCTTCCATGGCCTATTTTTTGGTCTAAGGAAGTCTTAATCAGGTTCAATGTTGTGAGCTGCTATTTCTTTAAAATATCCTCCTTGCAATAATATCTGTCTTCTGGACTCTTCAATGGGTTCCTTTCTATAATATGCTTGTTATACTTAGCGATCGATGGGTATGACAGCTTTAATACTACTCAACATTATTATATCAGCATTTAAGAATGATAGGAGGTTTTAAATTTTTCTGCTTAATAAACATAGTGGACCATGCTGAAATCCTTTTGGCATGGATTGCACTTGTGGAAATGATACACTGTTGCAAGAATTCATATGGAATGATTAACAGCTAGTGTCTTCCTCAGTTAAGGCCATAGGCCCATAACTTACCTTTTGAACTGGTTTCTTTCTTAACTTTTAGTTTAGGAAATATTTGGTTATCGCAATCTACCGCTAATGAATTTGTCTTCAGAAGTGAAAATAATATCAAGATTTACCCTTCTGATTACTCACCACTATTGGAATCGGTATTTTTATTAGCAACTGAAACTAAGACTAATTTTCATCGTTATACTTAAAATATTCACTTGATTGAGCAGACTAAAGTGTAGAACTTCTCGAGCTCAACCTAACGCAAACCCCAATTCCCATCCTAGGTGGTAAATATGAAGTTTTGCGAATTTTTTACTCTCACAGGCTGGGATTTAAGTGCACAGCGGGAATGTCTGCTGCTGTAGCCAAATAGTGGGAGGGAAGTGCTTAATTGTGCTCTAACTGAAGGGCGGAGTTGAATGGGAAGGGTTGACATTTTTGATTCATTAATTCAGTAACTTGGAAATGATCTCAAAGTGTTGAGTGGGTGCTGATGATGTTCATAGACCTGCAATGAACATATCCGGTGTATTAACATCTTTCAATTATGCAGATGGATGTTCGTGGAGCTCTTGGCGATCTTTTCAAGACCCAACTGATGATTCTCCTACCATCATAACCTGTGTTATTCGTGAGCTTTTCCAAGTGATGATTTTCTGCAGTATATACCTTCCGTGCAGACCAATTCTTGTTCTGCTGACTTTCACGATCTACCGCCATTTGATATTGTTTGCTAGGGATGGGTGAAAATGGTGATTTTTCCCGTCTTGTTTTACCTTGAAAGATGTATACGTCACCGATCATGTATTGCTAGGAAGATTTTTGAGTAGCGGATGGAGAGTTCAGTTCTTTTCCCATCTTAAGGTTTTTTGACATGTGGGAGTGTATTTGTAGAAGCCTAGGATGTGTATCAGGAAGTTAAGTAGAGAACTATCAAATGAATTTTTGTTATACAAATGAAGTGGGCTCTCTTTTCAGAAGCCTATCGCATAATCTTATCTACGAATTCATATTGTCAGTCCGACAACCACTGATGCAGTTTCAATAAGGACAGATCGAGGCTGCCGCTATGGTTCTCCTCTTGTAAAGCAATGCTAGTGATGTGTAACTTTCACATGGAGCTTTCTAATTTCATTTGTGTTCAGAATAACTACTTGAGTTTGTAAAAATCATCGAAGATTGCTCGCCACATCAGGCGGTGGATAAATTGTTGCTATTTTCTGCGGTAATGTTATGTTTGCCCAAGTAAGTTCTTTGATAAGTGCAGCATCTCTTTCTGCTCTTTTTTCCCAATGTAGGGTTTGCGGCTCATACATTAATCGAAAGACGGTGCTGAGGGCCTCAAGCGTATAGTATTTTTGGAAGATCTCTCTCTCTCTCTCTCTCTGCAGCAAAGTCAGACGTTGTAATGACAACTAGCTATAGAACATGGCAGCTTCATATCTATATCATGATTGTAATCGTGTGTGTATGAGGACGCAGAACCAAACAAGAGAAAATAATACATTTTCGTGGCTTCTTGCCTTGAAACATATTTTCATTCAAGCCTCGAATGATTCCTAGTTCCACAACTCTAACCAAGACCTGGATGCCAACTCTCTCGGTGATCAGAAGGAGCTCTTTCCTTCCTAGAGAAATAGGTAGCGAAACCTTGACGAGAAAGGTAAGACGGTGAAGCTCCGAGTTCCGAGGAGCCTCCACTTGATTTTGGACGAACAATCCCGCACCATGTTGGCCTGCTCTCCGGGGAGGAATTGACAGATCCACTCGGCCATTGATGCGTCCTCCCCGATGTCTTTCATGAAAGAATGCAACAGCTTCGGAATTACCACCTTCCCTTTGTTGCTAATTCCGACCGATGCTCGCACATAGTCCTTCAACGACTGCCTGAGCATGTCGGCCACTTTTCCAGGCTTGAAAATTCTGACCTGTCGTTAGGAAATGCTCAAAGTTATACAAAGAAGAAGCATCTCCTCTTTGGATTTTGAGGGTACCTTATATCCATAAGGCCATGTCTATTTTCCGATTGCTAATACTAATTGTATGGTAATCACAAGAGTAACATCAAATAAGAGCAATGTAAACGTCACTAAGCAATTCATCTCATTTGCCAAATTCGTTCGGTATTTAGTTAAGCATCCGTATTTTCCTGAGGCATGAATAGCTAAAGGAAATGGAAGGAAAAGTGGTGCTTTTACCGCTGGTGAAGAATATGTCCCACAACTTAGCGCGAATGGAAGGAGAGGCTCCGGTTGATCGATCGAATATATTTCCTTCACTTCGAGTTCCTTGAATTCATGGAGAGCTAAGCACAAAGCCTGGCATCAAATACAAATCAAGCATGTAAGCGACTAAAGAACACATTAGATCGCTTCTCTTCTTTATTGGGAGAAACACAATTGCAGATATACCATTTGTAGATTCAGGAAAACAGAACAAAACAAATCAGCGATTCATATAAGCAGAAGAGAACTGCAAAGGAAAACACTCCCACTCATGAAGGGAGAACTGTTTCGTGGATAGATGGACTAATTTTCATGATACTGGGGTATGTCATGGCCTGACAAACATTAGGGAGCTGATTTTGCGATGAAATGACCATGAAAAGATGCAAAAGAGTCTGAAAACTGATTCATACAATGTGTGGGCGATGAGGAGGAGGCTTCATCTTGAGCATAATGTACTCAATATCAGCTGCACTGAATGACTGCCCTCCAACTGTGTACATGGCCTGCAATCATGTTGCCATAACATAAGAGTCTCGCAGCTAACTGTCTGCTTAAACATTCAGAAACATTTCACCATCAACAAGTTCTGCTGAAGTGAATCAGGAAGATACAAACGAACATCAAAATTTGAAGAGCAGTGATTTAATTTAATCCTTTCCTCCAGCCAATTTTAGCTGCTTATCCTGCCTCTTCACCAAATACAAGACCAGTATTGAACTTTGAACCAATGGCAGCAACGTTATGCTTACATAAATCCATTTACATCTATTAGAGGAAATCAAGCCAGTTCTTTATTTATTTATTTTTATTTATTTTTATCCTTTTTAACTCGATTCCTCAATCCACTACTTTCTTGTTTTTAACATTCCTGCACAGTGCATCCCCCAGTGAGTAAGAACTGAAATTGAGAATAAATTGATGTAGAATGTTCGAAAGGATAAAATGCTTACCTTCTGCATCAAGGAAAAGAATTTGACATCACTTCTTGGAATTCCATATGCTAAATATGCCTGGCAAAGTGTAGATTAAATATGATGAATGAGGAGATCCAGGCATCTAAAGAATGTAGACCAGGAGGCGAAAAAATACAGAAGCTAGTAAAGAGGATGCCGATCCTATAACAAACCAATCCAGGATAAATGGGAGTGTGGATACCCAGTGCAGGTGTGAATGAGCAGGTTTTTCAAAGGGTTTTGAACAGAGGATCACATGCAAAGGGGAGAAAAACTGGACCCAAACCATCAGTCAGAAAATGGAGATTCTTACGTGCATAATCAAGGCATTATACAAGTTGATCCAAAAAGCCAGCTTCTCCTCGTGCGTCATGCTAGATGGGTCCAGTTTGGCCAATTGCTCCACAAGGAACCTAATAGAAGGTAAATTGAGAAGTCAATGGAATTTAGAACCTTTGCCAAAGAAATTTGCAAGTTTACTCTGAAAGTAGGCATAAATTGATCAGGCAAGTCGAGGTACCAGAATATGAATTCATTGTAGTTCTTGAGTCAATTTAAATGAGAAACATTAGGAAGAGTTTCCCAATGTTTGCTCCAGAAAGAACAAGTTTCTGTTGAAATATATCAAATTGGCAAGGAAAAGTTTCTATGCAATTAACTACTCTTCAACCACACAAAGAAGAGTTTGACTTAAAAAATAAGAAGGCCACACAAAGAAGAGACAACATTCATTGCGAAAATCAAAAGAAGACCATTGTACATAACAATACATTAATTGCTCTAGAAGGAAGTTTCAAGCGTTGACCTGAATCTTTTGAGAGCTCCAGCAGCATAAATAAGTTCTTTCTTCCCAACAGACAGAGAACAGACTTGAACTGCCGTGCTGTAGGCTCCAACAGTTCCTGGCCACTCCAGCTTACCAGGAAATGTATAAGGATCAAATGTCTCAACTTTGCAAAAGACATCATAAGTACTTTCCAAATCGCAGCCAGAGGACCTCCTAGCCGGTGAAGTCCACAAGGGTGAGTCTGAGGAAGATGCAGCAGAGTTATAGGAGAGTGGGCACATTGGTGAAGCTGGTGAAGCCACGTGAGAGGAGGATTCTTTAGGTGAAACTGATAGAGAGATGAAAATGTCTCTCATGCACAAAACCATTTCTTCAGACAGCTGGTTAGGGTGATGCCATAGGTTCTCCTGCAGAATATCCTTATTTGGCCTCTGGGTTGTGTCTAACCATCGGCTGAGATATCCAATCTCCGCATCTTTCTTCTCTCCACCGTTAGGATTTATAGGCTGCATTACATCACTAAGCTCTCTCATTTTGTTTCTTCTACTAGTGAAAGCAAGTGAAAACTTACATATGTGAAGAGAATGTGTAACTCTTGACTACAGTTAATCCTAGAACATGTGATTAATACTTATCCACAGGAGTAGTTAAGCATTCCAGACTTCATCAATGAATTTAAGTTATAGATTCAAGAAGACCTTTTATTTTTTATTTTTTTTGTTTGGGGGGGAGAAGACAGAGAGAGGGAGAGAGAGAGGACCATCAGGTTAGGATAAATATCTGATGCTGATGAAGCCCTAAAGGAAGAATGCCTAAGATTGTATTCCGCAAGGTGGCGCTCATTCCTTTCTTGATGTAGCTGATGTTGGAGGGCAATTAACTCCCTTTCAAGCTTTTGCACCGTTGTCTCCAACAATGTTATACTGCCTAATAGATCCTTGGCCTTCAATCATATAATGGGCCTTGAGACGTGAACAAGTATATTGAAGAAGAGAAAATGGAAACAGAGAGTAACCTTATCTGGAAGCTGGCTGGATGAGTCAGACAATGATGGATCACAGTGCTCAACAGCATTTGTCAGGGTCAAGTGTAACTGAATCTCTTCCTCCAACTCCTTTTGCAATCTTTGAACCTGTCACCATTCAAGCAATATTCAAAAGGGCATTTCACGAGAATCAATATGGTTTTTATGGTCAAATAGTGCAAGCATTTGGACTTTAGGTTCTCCAGTTATCGGGCAAGAATTAAGAAACAATCAAGTCACTCGAGAGAACTTTACAACACCAGAAAGAGACTAGCTCAGACACTGCCAAGAGGATGCATCCGAACAAAAACTCGATCGTCATTACTCGTTGACTAGTTATCCATACAATGCCTACCTCGAACATGAAAACTCAGTCAACAAGCAGAACCAGAACAGCAATAGCATACAAAACAAGATATCGGCAAAACTCACATCTTGCTCGAGCTGGGATCGGTAAGTGTACAGCTTCCCACTTTTCTCCCGCCCGCTGCATTTATCCTGAACACGGCGTCGCCATCACATACTCAGTGAAAACTGCTCAAACAAAACTCCAAAGAGCCTAACCCACCATTCATTCCAAATGCAAGGGCTTCACCAATGACGACATGAAATGAGCAGAGATAAGCAAATTAATTTTTATACCTCGAAATCAGAGTTAGTGGAGCACCCGTCACCGGAAGAAAACGACTTGCTCCTCGTTCGACAATTTGACCTGCCACTCCTCCGTAAATACCTCTGTATCGAACCTCCCCTGTACAAAAAATACCCATCATCAACAAAAGAAATAACCCGCCTCGAATTACTAGTGATGAAGCAAATAGAGAAGAGGAGAGGAGATCTAAGATCATGTCGCCTACAAGTCGACAGGGAGCACGAAGCCATTGCCGCTCATGCTACTGCTGTTGCGAGGGGAGAAGCAGGAGTCGCTACCGCCGCCGCCGCCGCCGTCGTCCAAGGCTTCGGGCCTCAGGCAGATCATATCTCGAAATCTTGGCGACTACCCAAGTTTTTATATCAGCAATTTATCAGCAAACCATTCGAAGATCAACCGATCCCGGATAAAAATGGGAAAATTGAAAAACCAAGAAAGACTACAGCTTTGGACTGAGGACAGAAAAGGGCACTCCACAGGAGTTCTCACAGGCAGACGAAAGCGCGGTCTAAGTTCCGACGATTGAGGGGTCGATAAAGCAGAATGCTTTTGCTCAGGAGCAGCACCTTCGCGTAAAGAATGAGAAAGGAAAAGCGAAAGGGGCGTGAAAAGAAGAAAGAGAGAGAAAGAGAGTCAGAGAGAGAGACACAGAGACAGAGAGACAGAGAGTATTTAATTGTGCATATGTTTTGATGTTCGGTTCGTTAAGTGGGGAGTGGAGTGAGTGCAGTGATGAGTAGCGTCGGTCGTTTTCTGGCGGGAGTTTGTCGGACTGGACTGTTCCGTTGCTCTTTTCTCTCCATCCGACAGCGACAGCGACACCGACAAACCTCCCCGTCCCCGCCGATCACTCTCAACAAATCGTTGACCCGACACTTGGATCCGTCCGGTGCTTCTCCTTTTATGGAAAGACATCATCGTCGAATACCATTCCAGTCCTAACAAGTTGTTTGAAAAGAAATCACTTGAAAGAGTCGGATACTATCGTGACTTCTAGTAATAAAAGGTTTCAGGATCCCTAATTTTTAAAACCCGAAACCTACTCTATCATAAGTTCTGGAGTTGGTTACAGGATCTATTCGAGCTTCATATATACTTTTTAGTAAACGATTATAGTAAATTATCTCATCTAATAACTATTATTTATTATAATTCATTGATCACAATTCATATCTACGAAAATTAGAAAATATTAACAAAATAAAAGTCTTAATCATGAAGATTGTCGAAAATGAAAGCTCAAATTAGTGATTTCATATTAGACATTTTTCATTGAATGTCATAAAATACCGTAGGATTGCGCGAAAACATAAAATAATAAAAACAGAAAGACTTGTTCTTAGCTCCCGACTCTCGATTCCATCATGTTGGAACGGGTTCTCAATTTTTTTTTAGAATTTAGAATCTATCTTGCATATTTTATGACCTAGAACCGAATTGGTTCTCACCAATTCGATTCTCGGGTTCTCATTTCTACCCTAAATTATGCTCACCCCTAGTGCCCTTATTATAACAAAACGTGCTGCGTGTTTTTGAGTCAAATGACTGATCCTTTACAATTTTGCAATAGGCAGTGTGCCCGTCCATGAATTTGGCCGAGCCAAAAAGAGTTTGGTCAGCTAGAGTCGAGGAAAAGTAAAAAAAGCTTCAAGTTGCTAGTACATTTACAAATGATGATGATGTTGGGGAATATTCCGAAAGAGACTGTATAACTCTGACCGACCCTTTGATTTTCTTTCTCCAGAACAGAGCACATAGCTTTTCCTTTTTCCTTCTTCCCCCCACACATTTTGAACAGTAAAAAGGTCAACAGTGTGAACTGACCGGAAGCACCCCTCAGCTCAATTTAATCTCAACGACGATTTCATCAACCTCCCTTCCCAAAATGCATCCTACGTCGATCCAAAGAAAGAAGAAAAAACAAAATCTGAGGCTTGGCTCAAATCCAAGGGAAT
This sequence comes from Eucalyptus tenuipes, assembly GCA_014182365.1. Lineage (NCBI taxonomy): Eukaryota > Viridiplantae > Streptophyta > Magnoliopsida > Myrtales > Myrtaceae > Eucalyptus > Eucalyptus tenuipes. Next base: position 5,215,667 of record CM024539.1, read on the forward strand.
GGGGTTCCCAAGAAACCCATTCGGTGACAAAACGTTTCAGGACGAGAAGGTCAACCTTCTCCACTTCATTTTGATTCTCGAATTTAGGATCATGCTTTGGCCCGAAAGGAAAAACCAAGAATGCTCCAACAAAATGATAACCCCATAGATAATCCAACGAAAAGTTCAATAAAGAATCTTGACTCTGTTGGCTTTTAGTTCTTGATATTTATAGCAGTACAGATGAAATCACTCCTAGTAATTGTTAATAGATTTCCTCTTCTCATGGTTTGACGCGAACGGTACGTGCACCGTCTAAATTTTACTAAATTCAAGAACGCCCTTTTATAAAGAAAGAGAAGATCGGAAAGGAGGAGGTACAGAAAGACAACGCGGTTCGAGAAAGCGTGGAACGTTTTGGCGCCAAATAGAAAGAGGGTCTCCGATTGGTCAGGTCCGACTTTCTTTTTTCCTCGTTTCCTGCTAAAACCAAACCCAAAGACCACTCCACGACTTTCATTTGAAACTGCGAATCGTTGACCAACAAAGAAAACGAAATGTAGACGTACGTGAACTACAAGCGGAGTTGTCTGCACCGACAATGGATCTTGATGGTGCCCATCAGCAGCAGCGGCCGTCGGCCCATCGCACCGCTCAGATCTTCTTCTCACATCTGAAATTTTGATAGTAATGTTTCTGGTAAGGTTTGGGCGTGGACCGGTGATGGGGAGTGCGAATCATCTTGAGGGAATGATGGACCGATTGCTCACAATAGAGTTGTCAAATAGGTAGGTTAGGTCGAGTTTGAGTTGAATCGAAAATAGTCGGCTCAAATTAATTAATTAAACTCATTTTGATCAATTTATAAGTACCACGTACTCAGCCCGGACTCATTAATTAAAATACTTACATATGCAATCAATTTAGATACAATGAGTATACAATTAGTGTCCGAAAAACTGTTACCAATGTAAAGCGGGCATTATGGTGGTAATTAGAAATGGATCTTAGTAACACACATCCAAATTACTGTTTTTAATCCGAAAAACTCGGAGTATTTTCTCCGGGCTTGATCTTCTTCATTCGATGGGTCGGGTCAAAGTCCGGCCCAAACCCAAAAAAAAAGGTCATGAAGGGCCCATGCATGTATTGCCCCGGTCACTAGAATTAGCCAGCCTCGGGTATCTTTTCCACCGCATACAAATCGTATTGTGACTTTAGAGTGCAATTTAGGATAAATGCTTGATACCAATGGCGGAGCTGGGAGAAAACTTTAGCGGGGTCAATTCACTAAAGCACAAGATGCTCAAAAATATAAATTTACAATGGCATCTTAACCTAAAAGGTCGGTTTTCAAACAAAAAAAATACAAGATAAATACACAAATTTAGGAACAAATGCCATGATCTTTTTTCTTGCGGGAAGCCGATGCTCCCATTATAATTTCAAATGCTAATTATTTTACAAATAGATATAGGCGAATATCTACGAAGAAGATAATCAGTTATCTACTTAACCAACGCCAAGATACTGAAGGAAACATCGATGATATCAAATTATCTTTTGCAAAAAGATTTGGTTGATTCTCTCTCTCTCTCTCTCTCTCTCTCTCGGGTCAAATGTGTTTTTTGATTAAGCCATGAATATTGAATATTGGTTACTTCCCACTTGGTGGGCCTTAAGTTTTTTTTTTTTTGAAGGCCCTGAACTGTTATTGTGTGGACTTAAGCCTAATCCCAGAAGTTTATTCTTCGAGTAAAGTCAAAATGTAGGGGTCACGGCCCTAACTTCAGGGGGGTCCTGCCTATCATCCGCATTGATTACCGAAATTTCGGTAAACTAGCGTCCCGAACAATCCTACTTTTACGTCTTTTCAACACTCTCCGTTTCACGCTCATTTTTCGCGGTTCGAATCATTTAAAAAAATGAGTCAAGCAAATTTTTTTTCACGATCAACAAAAAATCTATATTCAAATTCAGAAAACTATTTTCTCTTTAAATAATTAAAAATCATTTTTTAAAATATGACTAAATATTGATGCTTGGACTATAAATTTTGCGCTTGGGCACAATAACTTTGGTGTTTTATTCGTGTCCCCAACACCCGTGGCAAGGTCATCGAGCCAGAGCCCAAGACCTTGGTTCCCGGTCCTAGATTTATTGAGATAGGGCCTAAGGCCCTTGTGCTCGTGTCTAATGCCCCAGCACAACGACTGGGTCTACAAAGGCTGCGCACAAGACTTTGGTACCCATGTCTGCGTCTACAAAGAAAATGATCCGGTCCTCGATGCCCATGCTAGATTGCCCGCGCTTGAGCCTAGGTCCATTGAAGCCAATGCCCGAGGCCCCAATGCCTATGCATGTGTCCATTGGCGCTCGACCTAGAACCCTGGTGGCTAGCCTGGGTCCACAAAGGCCGTGGAAGCTCTATGCCTATGCCCGTATCCCTAAGCTCAAGTCCATTGAGATCAAGGCTTGAGACCCCCATGCCCATACTTGAGTCCACAAAGGTCGGGCCTCAATGGATTCGACACCTTAGTGCCTTGGCCTGGGTCTTTAGTGCTCGAGCCTAAGTCCATAAAGGTTGAGCCCAAATCCATCAAGGCTTGGGTCATGACCTGGTGCCCGTGTTTAGATCCTTTACACCTAAACCCGAGTCCATCAAGGCTGAGGGTTGGGATCCCGGTGACTGTGCCCTGGTCCATCAAGGTAGGGCCTACGACCATGGTGTTCATGCTTGGGTCTCCAGCGCTAAGGGTTGGGTCCATCGAGGCCAAGCCTAGGACCTCGATACTTGTGCTTAGGACCTTGCGCTTGAGACAATAGTGGCAGTGCTCGAATCTCCCACGTCGAGCCTAGGTCCATTGAGATTGAAAGCTGAGACCCCAGTGCCCATGCCTATGGTTGGGATCATCGAGGTTAGGCCTAGGACCTAGTACTAGTGCCTAGGTCTTCGGCGCTTGGGCCCAGATCCATTAATGTTGAGCTCAAGTCCCAGTGACAAGAGTCTTGGGCCCGACTTCAATGATGTGGGCATGGGTACAAGCGTCCCCAAGCTAGCCACTAGGGACTATCTAGTGTTGGGCACCCAAGCCTAAATGTTAGGGACCATAGTGACTAAGGTTTCACGCTTGACCTTTATGGACATGGGCCTAGGTGCCAGTGATTCAAGTATGGCACCAGGCTCTCAAGCCTTGCCTTTGTGGACTTGAGTCGGGCTGCTAAGAAGTTGTGCACAGGCATTGGGACCCAAGTGGCCTTGCATAGGTTGTTAATGTTTGAGTTGGGTGCATTGAGGCTGGACCAAAATCTTGATGCTCGTGCTTGGTTTCTTGGTTACTCGTGCGCAAGTTATTAGGGTGCGTTTGGTTCATTTTTCCCAAAAGAGTTTCAGCCTTCAAAGCCCCGTGGGAAATACTGGGGTGTTTGACAAACCTGTCCAAAAGGCTTTTAGTCAAATACTGGCGTTGGAAAAGTTGAAAGCCCAATGTTGATAGGAACCAACATTGGGTTTTCAACATTTGGTCAAATATCGAAACTACTTTTTTTTTTTTTTTCAAAGCTACTATAATAAATTTTTTAGTTTTCAATTCTGCCTCTCATTGTTCCAAAACTACCCTTACCTTCACTAGAGTCGGCAAAGAGTTTAATTTTTTTTAATAAAAAATAAAAATGAAATCCAAAAGCCCTTTATAAAAAAGAATTTGCCAAACACTCTTTACGCCAAAATAACTTTGTAAAGATTTTTTTATCAAACGCAATTTGCATTTCCCCAAAACCCTTTAGGCCAAAGATATTTGCATTTCCCCAAAGCCCATTTCCAAAGCTGAACCAAACGTAGCCTTAGTATTTGAATAGTGTATGTATATAGAAAATGTTAATACCTTGAAAAACCTTAGCTAGTACACTTGTGACAAATTTATCTCAAATTAATTTTTTCACAAATTTACCTCAAACTAGTACATTTGTGATAAATTTACCTTTTGTTAATTTATATTAAATTTTATTATCAAATTGCTAAGTTTGATGACACATAATGATTGACCGATGTACTGTTTGCGGTTTTACTTTCTGTTTATCATAGTTGTACAATTTTGTGACTTTTTTATGGTATTTATCCAATTTAATGAAGGGTACATGACAACCAATTTAGGGTTTTTTGCGATTAAATTTGTCACAAGTATACCGGTTTGGGGTATTTTACGATTATTTGGGGTAAATTTGTCATAAGTGTATCGGTTTAGGATTTTTCATGGTAAAAAATTAGATTGCGGTAAATTTGTCATATGTATATTAGTTTGGGTTTTTTAAGGTATTAACTCATTTAAAAAAAATCAAATCCAATTTTCATTTCCAAATGAATTTTTTTTTTTAGATTTCTTCCAAGCACTGAAAGTATTGTAATTTTCCTGAAAAAAAAATGGACATTTTCTCAAAACAAACAGAACCTCAATCACATAGATCGTTGGCACATCGTTAAACAAGTTCACCAAGTATCACAACATCTTTTATATTTAATTACGACCTAATCATGGTAACACTATATTTTACACTTGAATACCGTAGCAGTCCATCCAACTCCATTTAATCACAACCTACACGTGCTGCGGCATCTTTTATACTTTCCTTGCATGAGAAGAACACATTTTCAACAAGCACATAAATTGTTGAAAATGCGTTCTTGTCATGCAAGGAAAATTCGACCCAAAAAAAAAAAATGCGCATAAAGTCTATCCAACTCCAAAAAGATAAAAGAGAGTAGCTTTAAGATGTACGATCCGTGTGAAATTTTGTCCACACAAGCTTATTCTAGATAAATGTCAGACGCATTTTAACTTTTGCTTTTGGAAATTGTATCAAATCCAATTGATCAATTACATCCATCTCCACATCAACCTTGAAAAAAAAGAACGGCGTGCTTTGAGATGATGCAATCGGCAACTCGATTTAGATATATATATTTGAAACATTATCGTGCGGTTTGACATGCATCGCTGTTTCTAGAATGTCATTGATTTGATTTATAATCAATCAATCTAGAGAACAATGGTTGACTTCCCCTTAAGGGGGAGCTCAATGAGCTGCGCGTTTGTCGCATCTTTTCCGTTTCCCCTCTTCGACATTTCTAATTTTTCAGGAGATAAAATCATGCTGACGTTAACGTTTTACGTGCAACAATCCCTTAAAAATTGCTACAATCACACACTTTTGTAAGCAATATTATTTAAACTATGGTGAAAGCGACATTATACAGTCTTTATGTTATGACGTATGGATGACGACTGCACCTACGATAAGTGATTCACAAAGAGATGATGGCAATTATGGAATGGGATACTGAGGTAAAATGGTCGATCAACTTGGACCGAATTTACAATGTCGTTTTAAATTGTTTAATGCAGTCACCAAACTTTGGCGTAATATTTGATGTAGTCCCCAAACTTTTAATTTGTTTAATATGATCAATTAACTTTTGGTAAATATTCAATCTAGTTCTTAATTATATGAAAATATCCAATGTTATTATTCTATTAATTAAATTTTAGGAATAGCAATTAACATTTTTATATTTCAATGCTTAAATTGAATATGTATAAAAAAATTCGAATTACATTAAATAAATAAAAAGTTCATGGATGACACTGCATATTGAGCTAAAGTTGTGGGACTACATTAAACAAATTTAAAGTCCGATGATGACATTGCATATTAGGCAAAAATTTAGAATCATTTGTGTTATTTTTTCCTCATGAAATTCAGTGGTACTCTTGTTCATGAGAGCATAGTAAAACAAAGGGATAAATGCATTGGAATTCCTAAAATTTATCAAGAAAGTGCAATTTAATTCTAAAATTTTTTAAGGAATAAGTGTATTAAAAGTCCTAAAACTTATCATGAAAATGCAATTGAGTCCTAAAACTTTTAAAAAGTGCAATTAAGTCCTAAAACTTGTCACGAAAGTTCAATCAAGTCCTAAAACTTTCAAAATGTTCAATAAAGTCTTAAAACTTGTCTCGAAAGTGCAACCGGGTCCTAAAACTTTCAAAAAGTGCAATCAATTGAATGACTTATATTGAACTACTTTGACAAGTTTTAGGACTTGATTGCACTTTTGAAAGTTTTAGGACTTAATTGTATTTTGTGACAAATTTTATGACTTAATTGTACTTTTCGAAATTTTTAGAACTTAATTGTATTTTCATGACATATTTTAGGACTTCTTATACACATCCCATTTTTTAAAAATGCAATTAAATCGTAAAACTTATTATAAAAGTGTAATGAAGTCCTAAAATTTTTAAAAAGTACAATCAAGTCCTAGAACTTGTCCAATTGATCAAATCAAATCCTTCTATTAATAACATTTTTTGAAAGTTTTAAGAATCAATTACATTTTTGTAACAAATTTCAAGATTTAATTGCACTTTTTGAAAGTTTTATGACTTGATTGCAGTTTTATGATAAGTTTTAGGATATGATTGCACTTTTTAAAAATTTTAGGATTCAATTGTACTTTCGTAATAAATTTTAGAACTTCTAGTGCACTTATTCCTAAAATAAAAATAAAAATATTATCATAGGTCTAGCAAGGACATAGTATTATCTAAGGATTATCACATAAATTCCCTTATTTCATAATAGTTTTTCCTTTACCAAAGAATGACATCCTTTTATTCTGCCGAATATGCTACTCCATCCATTTCAATGTCTACGGAGAGCTTATCTTCTAGGTATTATAAAAGGTTGTGATCTCATTCTGTATATTATAGCTCTAACACCTTGTCTTATCATTAATTAGGCCTTCCTTGTATAAACGGAGAATATGAGTCGAATATTGTCCATGTCTATCGTCTAGAATCATGTGGAACACATAATCCAGATTGATGGATTGTACATACAACTTCACAACTGAGAGATTATCTCTTCAGTTTATGTCGCCAAAATCTGAAAATTCATAAAATCATGCACTTTTTTCCTATCTAATTCGAAATACACGTGATAAATCTACACTATGCAGTCAAAATAGGCGTGTTTTCTCTTAAACAAATTGAAATATCTTTTAATATGACCACTGATACATACGGTGTGGCGTGTGCTTACGATTTCCTATCTCGAAAGCTTTTAACTCAACTAGAAAGACCACATTTTTTGTTCACTCAGTTAGTTATCGAAATGTGAAATATATGTTCATCATTAGCCAACTCAAATGGAGAGGGGAAAACCGATCCTCAAAATGGACAGAGCAAAGAGATGGCATACGACAACCCCACCACCACCGCCTCGGATCTTTTTCTTTTCCTGGTTCCTTGTATTTTGCATATTCTTCCTCTCTTTTCTAGCTGCTCTTTCGAATCTCAACTTTGCAAAATTTCGTAGACCCCTCTCCTTCTCCCTTTTTTTTTTTTTTTTTTTTGACAATTCTCCTTCTCCTATTTCTCCTTTTTTTTTTTTGAGCAAACTCCTATTTCTCCTATTTAAAGAACCTTTCTTTTTTCCTTCCCCCGCAAGAACCACCACGCCTCCCCTGACCCCGAGGACCACCTCTTTTTACGTTCCACTATAGGCGCCTCTCGCTCTCTCTCTCTCCCCTGTTCTTTCGTTAGATTTCGAGCTGGACGCTTTGGCTGCGATCCCAAATTTGTCTGCTTTCTCCGTTTCCTCGAGTCCCTGGGCAATTCGTCTTGGCGCGTGGGAAAGTTTCTGGAGCGTCTTTTTTGTTGGTTTGTGTCGTGTGAGTGTTCTGATCTCGTCGTTTGAAGCTTTTTTGCCACGAACCCATGATTTTAGGCCGTCCTGCGAAGCCACTCGGCCACCCACTTGCCCCGTCTCTCCACTGAGGCGGAAAAATTTCCCTCTTTTTAGGATTTTCCTTTTTGGAAACGTAGGCCTTAGCTTTCATCAGCTCCCGTGAGATTCCCTTAAGGGCGGTGCTGGATATCATATTGATTTGTGGTGCCTCTTCTCTTGATTCATTGCCCGCATTTTTTTGTCGGGTCCCTTTTCCTTTTCTTGGTGGGTGGTGCTAGATCGTCATAGTCCGTGGCTTGTTGAGGCCTTTGGAGTTTTGGGTTGTAGAATTCCTGTGTTTTTAGGAGGTGGGTAATTGGTTTTTCCATGGTGGAATGTAACAATCCATGGTTATGCTAAAAGGGCTGGGCAGTTTGCTGCGATTCTTGAATCAGCAAAATTGTGTTGGGCATCGTTACTTGAAGAGTGGGGGAGGTTTCATGTCTTCTTTATTCATCAAAGATCCTTTATTTTCGAAGGGGTTTCATGGTTCGACATACCCTTCACCGTCTTTGCCAATTCAAAACACGTTTTTTGTGGGGAAAGTTGTGCCCAAGATCGATACTTGCAATGGTTTTAGGATTAAGGGAGCTGGAGCAGGATTAACGCTCAAGGGGTGCTTTCGAGTCTAATAAAAAGAAGGGGGATGCTGATTCTAAGATCATTGTGGAAGATCCTCTCGCGATTGCGCGAAGTCAACAATTCATGCTACGTCGTGTGGGTGTGGAGATTGGAGATGAGAAGGATGCTGGATCTGTAAATGGTAGTCGATGGAGCAACCATTCTGGTTTCCCTCGCCAGAACTTGCCGGAGAAGATAGTAGTTGCGGTTGATATCGATGAAGGTATCAGTCCATCTCGAATATTGTGTTTGATTCCATGATGCTTTGATTTTTACCTTCTGGTTCATCTGTTTGATATACAATGAGTTCTTATGTACCTTACCGAAATAAAAAAGAGTACTTGAGGAGGGAAAAACTTCCCTCCTAAAAATTCTTGGGGATTGCTGTTAGTTTGTGCATAATGTATCGATCGAATTCTAGTCAATATTGACGATATTTACTTGGCAATATTTCTCCTGAAGTCAGAAGCAAGAAATTCTTTTCATAGATAGCTGCTGGTTTCAGTCATGTTTATGAGTCATGATAGATGTCATATTTTATGCAGACATTTGCCATAACTGTTAGAAATCATCTTGTGTGTTTTGCACCAGAACATTCACCCACCTATGCATCATCTTCAAATCCACTTGTGTTCTGGTTTTGGATGGATGGGTTCTCTCTCTTTTCCTTTTGGTGTCTCTTCTGATCGGTTGTTTGGAATTTCTCCCCCTGCTGTTTGGCAGTATTGGGTAACTTTGTCTCAGCTCTCAACAGATTCATTGCCGATCGTTACTCTTCAAATCATTCGGTCTCGGAGTATCATGTGTACGAGTTCTTTAAGGTAATGGTTGATCATTGAGCTATTTTAATCCTCAAATCATTTGGTCTTGGAGTATCATGTATTCGAGTTCTCGGAGTATCATGTTTCATATAGTGGGTACTGGCGAGGGAAAACTGTGTGGATGGTCTTTGAATTTGTACTCTTTGTTCAGTCAATGAATTTATTTTCCCTGTTTCATTGTTTGACTTCCATAGAAGCACTTCAATTGGATCATAAGTTGAGTAAAAAAATCAGGACAATACAACTTGAATAGGGTCATAATTGATTGGCTGATATCTATTATCTTGTTACTAGAGTTAAGGTGCTCTGTTTGATCTATTTCCTCTTTGTTTATGGGGACCTAGACATTGAAAGGAGCAATATTTAGTATTGTTTAACCATAGAATCGGATGAGCTTGTTTCCCTCAATCAGCATTAACTTTAAATCAAAGTGAACTGGCAGGCCAGAGAGTGCTGATTGGATTGGTTTACAATTTTATGCTGCAATGCAGAAGCAATTGCTTGATCTGATATATGGTTTGGTGCCATGCTAGTAGCAGTCTGAGTACATTCCTGGTTGCCTTTCATTTGCTCTTCTTTGTTGGAACTTACCTGATGAAATGTATTCTTCATTCTCTTGGTATCATGATCTCGACATTGTTTATGCATATAGCTGCACTTGGATCCCTGGGAACAGACAGATTCTTCGCTCATTTGCTGAATTTTGTGTAGTTTTGCTATAATATTGATGGATTCTTGAATTTTAACATCTTGTTTACATTATTTGAAGATGCTGTCTTGTTGCCACTATTTGTGAGAATGATCTTCTTCTGGTGCTGTAATCTGTCTTAAATTATAATATATGTAGTTAATGCATACATACATTGGTGAGCATGCAATCTTCTCTAAAGTACCCTCATCTTTCTGTGGCAGATTTGGGGGTGTTCTCGCAATGAAGGTACTACGCTGCTACTGTTTCTCATTATTATTTTCACATACCTGGCACACCAGGAAAGCTTTTTTTGGTGGTAGTCCTCGTATGCAATTGTCAAAAGGACAGTTAAAAACTTGTGCCTGTGATTGGCTTTCTATCCTGATTTCTGTCTTTTAACAAAGTGGGCTGCTTGATCATTCTGACACATGTTCAGCTAAAGAACTTATTACAAAAGCTAAAATCAGACAAATGAGAGGTTCCCTAAAGAAGTATTATATGCTTTAACCATGGTGTCAGAATTTTCAAACTTAGTCTAGTTTCGCAAGAATTTTGATGGAGCTTGATGGTTCCCTCCAGTTTTCTATTTTAGTGCATTTGAGTTTCTTAACCGCATTAATTTTTGTCCATGACAATGCAATGTTCAAGAGCTACCCTTGCTGTGACAGCCAATCTGCGTGTTCATGAGTTCTTTAAGACACAGTATTTCAAGAAGGGGATTCACCCATTGCCAGGTGCTCAGAGGGCACTATACAAATTAGCAAGGCTGTGTACACTCTCAGTGGTCACGTATGCGAGCTCAAACTTATTCTTTTCACCTTTAAGAAAATCTAAGAATTAAATGATCTTGAATTTTCTATTTGTTCTTGTAAAGGTCGAGGCAGAATGCAATCAAGGACCACACACTAGAGTGGATTGAGAAGCACTATCCTGGATTGTTTGACGAGATTCACTTTGGGAATCACTTTGCGCTAAATGGGCAATCTAGGCCTAAATCAGAAATATGCAGGTATGCATTTGAGCTTTATAAACCTGTCTCATGACTTTCGTTAGTTGGGTAATTGGCTATTTGTATATCATGAGGAAGAAATGAAGCTGTCACTCGGGGTGAAAACGACACTCTTGTGCACCCATCATTCCATTGTGCCACACATGAATTTTTCCCTATATAGTTGTCTCAAATGTTAGGATAAATAAGCTTGGGTAGAGAAGGGCTTACCTAAAAAATAGGCAGCCTTAGGAACACTTGATTCTTCTTTACTTGTGTCCTCTGTGTAGCATAAAGTCGTATATTGCTTCAGCTGAAAACGAACACCGAGGAACAATTGGCTTAGTTTCAACTTATGAAACCACGTTGGCAGGTCCTTGGGAGCTAAGGTTCTGATCGACGATAATCCAAGATATGCTATCGAGTGCGCCAATGTCGGAATCAACGTTCTCCTCTTCGATTACGAGAATTCCTATCCATGGTGCAAGACAGAGTCGATCGATAAACATCCCCTTGTCACGAAAGTCCACAGCTGGGAAGAAGTCGAGCAACGATTGGTTTCTCTGGTTGCTGCTTAGTTTTCGCAGCAGAGCGACGAGGGGCTTGCGGGTACACCGCGACTCGATCAAGAACCATCATTGCAAACAAGTATCCTGTGCCCGGAGCTTCACGGTGCTTGATGCCGACGGAGGTTACCTCGCCATCAGCTAGCTCATTCTTTTAGCCTAAGCGTTCTTACGTCTTGAAAGGGATCAATAAGTCGTGGTCCGTATGTAACTACGCGGGGGTCGGTACCTCGTGAGGACGCGGCTGTGTCTAGGAACTCATCATCAACTTTGATATATTTTTTTCTTTTGGTAGGTCTAAATGCAACGTTCAAGAAAGTATATATAACACGACCCTTTTGTTCCTCAAAACTCAAAAGACTCACCAGAGCAGTGCGTAAATCTGGTGAGGCCTCTGGTTTCTTGAGGTGGATGAATAGTGTGAGCGAAATGAACTTGCAGACTATAAAATCTCTACATGAATTCCGAGGGAAAAAGTGTCCACAAATTCTAAGCTAAGGTGGCTAATTCAGTTTTAAATCTTTTAATTTTGCTAATTCAGTATTAAAATTTTTAAATGTATTGATATAGTTTTAAACCTTTTAATGAATTGTCAACATAATCTTTGTCGTTAATGTAGCGGTCAAGTCGGTGCTGGCCGTTCGTGATGTTGCCTATGCAAAGTGCTAACGTAACTATTTTTTTTTTTAATTTTTTAATTTTTAGTTCTTTTCTTCTTTGTTGAACCGGTAGGGCTCTTGTCGGTGTTTGGTGGTCGAGGGATGTGAGCAATGTTTATGACTAAATTGAAAATTTTTTAAAAAGTTGAAGATTACATTAATATAATCGAAATGTTTAGAATTGAATTTGTAAGGTATTAAAAATTTCATGAGTGAATTGATAAAATTAAAAAAATATTATGAGTAAATTAATTATTGTATAATAAATTTAAGATTTTTTTTTAATAATTTTTCGAATTTAGAGTGCAACATCTTCTTGACTTTTGAATCGTCTTATCGTCTCGAAGACATTCAATCATTTACTCGTAAGGTGGGCCACAAATACAATAAAGGAAAAAGATAAGTTTTGAGGGCAATTTTCAATATTTATTGGGGGGGCCAAACTTGGAAAATTCAATTGGATAGGGGCCCTTTCCAGGCAATCCTGCATGTTGATATTCATGTAATGAGTTAATGCCGTATCACGTATGGGCCATCCTTGAATTCCCATAGAGATTCGGACATATCCGAGATGCTCTTGTGTCACTAAATTGCTGACCTTAACCGGGCCGGCGGCCCTATATCTTACTGTTTGCCTTTTTGGTCGTATCCCTATGTCTCACCTAAAAAAGTTGACTAAGATTATCTTGGATTGATTCAAGATATCTATTGTAATTAAAAAAAAAAAATCAAGTAATTCGGTGTGCAGTTAGATTTTATTAAGAACACGGATGGAATAGTTTTCTACCAAACACCATTTCGCAATCGATTGAAATAAATAATAGGTAGTACAAAGGAAAAATCATTGTCGTTGATCCATTAAAATCAATACAAATGTTTCTCTCAGTTAAGAGCACGCATGATAACTATTTTATTTCTATTACGATACCCTACTGGACCTAGTACTTCTCGAGACTTGCCGGCACAAATTCAGGCAGTCTTCCGATTTATGCAGAGTCCATCGCATGACCCTAGTAAAAACCGCACGCAAAAAAGTGCAGAAAGATGCATAATCGGTATAACATGAAGAGCGTCCGATGACAGGCTTTTTCACGTCTCTCTTCCCCTTGCGGTTGTATGGAGATGATGATGCTCGGATGGATAATGCGGTGGGCCAGCTGTCAGTGACCCCCATCTGTCTAACTGCAATAATTCACCCAGGCCCGGCGACAGGGGCGCTCTTGACGTCTCATCCTTCAGTTTTGCAGAAGGAGCATGGACACTTTATATGAGAATTTTCACGTCATATCGAAAACTCTAATACGTATTCGACACTCAGATCAATAAATGTTGAAAAATTTAACATCCAATCAACTCTTTCGACACTATCCGATATGTGAGTTTGAAATTTTGATATGTGATTTCAACACGCATGGGGTCTATTTTAAAAATTTTCAATAAATGATGGGTTGAAATTATGACGCCCCAGCATATCACAGTTGATGTGGAACTCATAGCGCAGTAATCTTTTTCGTTTCGCTTTTTTTTTTTTTTTTTTTTTTTAAGTACATGAGATAGTTAAAAATATTACCATCATAGCACCTTTGAGTGTCTCTATACTTCGAACTAAAATTCTGAATAGTTTGTTGCTAAAAGGCTATTCTTGAAGGGCTTGAACAGGAAGTTGTCTATTGCGGGAAAGCATACCTACAAAAAAAATGACTCTATTTTCCCTGATTCTCAGTATACGTCCATTCAAATGAAGGGATTGACGTAATCTTGGGGTGCCAATGGACTTCTACAAATGGGGCAACTTCATTTCTTATTTATATGTATGCAAAATGACGAGTTGGGTACACTGGGAATTTCCAAAGGTCAGTACTACTAACTATACTATGTTGCAAATAAGTCACTCCATCCCAACCTAATTGCATATGTGGTCGCCTAGCCTTGTCCCTTGACTCCATCAAAATTCTTCCCAACTCCAAAAACCAGCTTCCTTCCTACCTCCCATCTACGTGGCGGGGTTGCCTCTGTCTCCTGGCCTGTTAGCGAACAATGGGAGTGGACCCATTGTGCACCTGTCGACAAGGGCGTACATCCCGAGAGTGACTTGCCCCATTGGGGGCACTACATCCACGACCATACGTGATTTGATACGGATAAAAAATCGTATCCTAAAAGCCAAGGTCTGCGGACTCGTCTTGCTCCCATGTGAAGTCAATTTGCACCCTGTAATGGACCATAGGAGAGGTAGGTTGGATCGACATTATATTGATTTGAAGATGAAGTTAACAACTAGTGAGTTTAAACCCAGCAAGCAGCAGGTCCATTGGTCTATACTACACGAATCAATTATCGTATTGTTAAAAAAAGTCTCAATAGAAAGTTAAGTAAATCACTTACACATCAACTTACTTGAGAACCTTTTCAAAATACGTGACAATCAATATGGGTATTAACTTTTCCTAACAAATAACTAGTAACTCAATTCAAAAATACTAAAGTCATATTCAATATAAATCCATGTTGCCATCATCATCCGGGAAACCCCGTCATTCTTGAGCATCTCGCACCCATTTGGCATCAAGAGGACATCTAGGGGAATTGTGTTACATCTCCTAGGCATCTAGAGGAACCTAGTTACTTTTCTAGGTATCCCTACTACAATTTGGGGCATTGTCGTCTGAAGGATCGATGATATTCTCATTCACACATCCACACCATGATGTCGCAATTCCATGATTCAATTAAAAGTACGTTAACGTTACTTATTTAGGGTCTCAGGCATGCATACAATGAATCGTGAACCCTAGACTAATATAAACTCACCCGCGTCGATATTAGATGAACTATCAAAAGACTCTCGTATCCTAGGCCCTAAAATAGCCTTATAAGGTGTCTCATGTACCTTTAGAAGCGATAGCTGTTGTCTAGGTAAATAAGTAAAAAATTATGAAATTTTAATATGAGGTAGATAGGATCCAGAGGGACATTTTTTGTGGAGGACTCAAGGCTTGATTCAGCTATACAGTTCTAAATAATTTTTGCAAATTGGTCCCGAAGCAATATAGATTTCTAGAACTCAATCGAGTAGGAAAATACATATTTTGCCGACCAAATGAGACAGAAAAATTATGGACATTTAATATGTCGTATCCTAGGACGTACTCTACAACTTTCATTAGGACACGTGTTAGAATTCTAAACCAAAAAATCTGTGGAAAATGGAAAACAGGAAGAGGTCGGTCTAATGGACCCAAAAATAGATTTTGAATCCCAAAGTTTTTCAAATATATTTTTGTCGTATGAAATCCAAAAATTCTGAAATTAAAATATGTGATAAGGGATGACTCTTTAGTGAAGAATGCCCCATGAAATTTGCATCACATAAGTCGGCATAAGATTAGCAAACTTCGGAGTTGGGCTAGAACTAAACTTGCCCTCAACCCAATCATGACTTTCTTTCAAAGTTTTTGCCATTCCATCTCTCGCACGTGCCAAATATCAACCGTCCATGCCCTATGACCTAACCACGAGCTCAACTACTTCGAGCTCGACAATTTAGCTACATAACGTAGTCAAAACTTCTTATTAAACGAATTTCTAAGCAACGTTCTTGAATATCTAGGAAACTATCTTGTCAAACAATAATCGATCGATATAGGATAGAAGTGGAGGATATCTACTTGCCTTGGATCCTCGTGGAAGGCGGTCACAACTTGACAAGACGAAGGCAAGGTCGACGGCGGCGGTGCGAGTAGCTGCGATGGACAGGGACGGTCTTCGTTGCTTCTGCTTTGCGGCTGCAATGGAAAACGACGAGAAGGGGTTGAAGACGGGCGCGAGGCCGTGAGTTGAGGGAATCGGTGGTGAGTGAACTCGAGAGATGCAGAGACGGCCGGAGATGAGGGAATTGTACAAGAACAGTGAAGATGGAGCCTGAGATATGCGAGGGAAAAGACTGCTCGTCCTTTCTCTTTTACTTGGGTCTTCGTCTTCATCCACCACCATTTGAAGCCGCTGCTGTTGATCTTCGTTGCGAGGAAAGTGGACTCGGCAGCAACGAACGGAGCCATACTGGCTTGACTCCGTGTCACGCCCGGGAGGATGCGTGGCGTTGACTGCTTGACCACGGTCGTGCGAGAGGAAGAGGTGCCGAGTGACACCGCCGATTTGGGGGACGTCGGTGAAGTCAAGTGGTGGCGGTGGAGGTGGCGAGGACATCTCTTCGGGGCGGCGTCGACTGCGAAACAATGACGTTATCGTTGAGACTTAGGTGACTTTGTATCGACGGGATCAAATGGGATTGAAATTCTTTGCGATGGTGCTATTGGTAGGGTCTGATGATAAGCTTGATCACGTGCTGTTGTTCATTCTATATTCGGAGCTTGTTATTTTATCATAGCGAAATTTCGGATGTCACAAAAGTATAAATATTAAAAAAATAAAAATAATAAAGGGGTAAAGAAGAAAACCTAGTATTCTCTTTTCTATTGACTCTCATTTTTTATAACACATAATTCACCCTCAAGTTTTCTCTCTTCTTCCGATACGTTCCAACACGCGAATCCAGAATGTGGATCGTTTGTTTTTTTCCCTCTAAGTTTTATGGATTATAGGAATGTAGTTGAATTTGTCAAATTAAAATAATGAATGATATTAACAAATGATAGATTAATGTTTTAAGTGTAAATTTATTATAGGCTGTTTTTTTAATTATTTATGAATTTGAATCAAATTAATTTGATTGAAATAATTATAAAAATGATAATTTATCATGTATATATAAAAATATACATTTTATATACAACGTGTTCTAATGCATTAACATTTTTTTTAAGAAACGATATATCAGCGTGTTGTGTCACGTTTATCAATGTCGGTACTATTTAGGTTGTCGATGAAATTATGGGTGAGCAGTTATAGGTTTCATATATGTTCCACTTGAAACTTGAAATCTACCCATTAGAACATGTTTATCATTTTTTACAAACTGAAAAGTATCCTGCATATCTTGAAACCATGAACCTATCATGTCATAAGTTTTGGAATCTACCTATATTCCATCTTTATTATTAATTAAATGATTATAGTAAATTATCATTTTTAATGACCACCACTTATTGTTACAATTCACTGATCATAACATATATTTTGACACATGAAAAATTATAAACATTAATAAAATAAAAGTCTTAGTCATAAAACAGAAGTTTAGATTAGTGTTCAAGATTATAAACTCATTATCGAATGCCATGGAATACCGCACGATTATACGAAGATACAGACCAAGAAAAATACAACGAATTGATCTAGATTCTAAGTTATAGGTTCCATGTTATTGTTATATTAACTTACCAATTGAAACATGTTTCCCAATTTTTGAAACCCGAAATTGACCTTGCGTACCCATCGGTCCATCTTTGGTTTCAGTCGAATCATGCTGCTCCCCTAGTCTAGTTTTTAGCATGTATATGCATACGTGCTGTATAGACTAGGCTTCTGAAACTGCCATGTTAGCAACGTGGTTCGTATGAGTGTGAGGCTAAATCAACGTGAGGCTTCACTCAGGAAGCAACTTGCCGAGCTTCCACAGAACCAAGCATACGCAAAGTCCTACGCATTAAGCTTGGCGAGACGATCTGCCGTTCACGGCACATCGGCAAAAGGTCGATCTTCCCATGACGAGAGGACGGGTTTGGTTTATCCTGGGTGATTGATTAGCCACTCTACATACTCGGACCACCGTCACGAGTCTGACCCGTTCGCCATTTCGCTATCCCACACGTGATGGGTCCCCTGTTTTGACCCTTCTTCTCTCCCCCCAAAGTCCTCCCATAAAGCTACAAGCTTGGCCTAGCCGTAACCATCGGCTGCCCGAGATCTCTCTCTCTCTCTCTCTCTCTCTCTCTACATTCTTCATCGTCGGCCCCGACAATGCCGAGCTCCTCTGAAAATGCCCACGCCAAGAACAAGAAGAGAAAGCTCTTCTTCGTCCTCTTCGCATCCTTCTTCGTCCTTGCTCTAGCGCTCGCCGCTGTCTGTCGCCTCGCCTCCCGAGCCCCGCCAAGGAGCTCGGCCATCGACGACCGCCACCGGGAAGCTCGGTCCCTCATCAAGTCCTCCTGCAGCTCCACCCTGTACCCCGACCTCTGCCTCTCTCAGCTCATCTCCTCGCCGTCTTTGGCCTCCAACGCCGTGAAGACCCCCAAGGACGTCATCGCGCTGGCCCTGAACCTGACCATTGCCTACGTCCAGCACAACTACTTCTCCATCAAGAAGGTGGCGGCGGCGCGGCCGGGGCTGACGGCGAGGGAGGGGACGGCGCTCCACGACTGCCTGGAGATGGTGGACGAGACCCTCGATGAGGTCCGCGAGACCCTGGCGGAGCTGCTGGCGTACCCGAACGGGGGCAACAAGTCGGTGTCGGAGCTCGCCGAAGACATGAAGACGCTGCTCAGTGCCGCCATGACGAACCAGGAGACGTGCCTCGACGGCTTCTCGCACGAGTCCGCCGACAAGAAGGTGAGATCGGAGTCAAAAAACAAATTTGGGGACATCACATTGGTACCATAAAGCCTCTTGCTTCGCTCGCAGGTCAGAGAGGCCCTGTTGGGCGGCCAGATGCATGTGTTCCACTTGTGCAGCAACGCGCTGGCCATGGTCAAGAACATGACCGACGCCGACGTGGCGAACGAACGGAGGCTCTCCTCCTCTTCCAACAGGCGCTTGAAGGAGGAGAGAAAGGAGGAGGAAGAGGACCCGGTACGGTGGCCGGAGTGGCTGTCAGCGGGGGACAGGCAGCTGCTCCAATCGACCACCGTGACGCCGGACGTGACGGTGGCTGCGGACGGGACAGGGGACTACCGGACTGTGTCGGCGGCGGTGGCGGCGGCGCCGGAGGGGAGCGCGAGGAGGTACGTAATAAAGATAAAGGCAGGGGTATACAGGGAAAACGTGGAGGTCCCGAAGAAGAAAGTCAACCTGATGTTCGTAGGAGACGGCAGGACCACCACCATCATCACCGGAAGCAGGAACGTTGTGGATGGCAGCACCACATTCCACTCCGCCACTGTCGGTGAGAACGTCTGCTTCTCGTTTTCCTCTGCTCCTCTTTTTCTTGAACTAATCCATTTGTCTCCATCCATAGTCGTCGTTTCTAGGAAATTTCACAGTGCCATGTTGTCTCTTCTTCGCAAAATTGCGATGGCTATATCTCAGTTGAGAAAACAAGGCCAAAAAGAATGTATTTGAAAACTACCACCCGACAACGGGTCGCTCTCGGATCTTCGATTGGATCTGCGGTCGATCGAGTCTTACCGTGATTAGTGTCTAATTCCCGTCCACGTGCCGTGCGCTTACAGCTGTAGTTGGGGACGGGTTCTTGGCAAGGGACATAACCTTCCAGAACACGGCGGGGCCGTCGAAGCACCAGGCGGTGGCGCTCCGCGTTGGGGCCGACTTCTCCGCCTTCCACCGGTGCGACATGCTGGCCTACCAGGACACCCTCTACGTGCATTCTCTCCGCCAGTTCTACGTTGGCTGCCTCGTCGCCGGCACCGTCGACTTCATCTTCGGGAACGCGGCCGCCGTGCTCCAGGACTGCGACATCCACGCGAGACGCCCCAACCCTGGCCAGCGCAACATGGTCACCGCCCAGGGCCGCGATGATCCCAACCAGAACACAGGTACGTTTTTCACAGAACCTCCGCCGCCAGCGATAGCCTCAGAACTTCGCGGTCTCAAAACTGATCCGTTCGTTCGTTCGACAGGTATAGTGATCCAAAAGTGCAGGATCGGCGCGACATCAGATCTCTTGGCAGTGAAAGGGAGCTTCCAAACTTATCTGGGCAGGCCATGGAAGATGTACTCGAGGACGGTGATAATGCAGACCGCGATAAGCGACGTGATCAACCCCGCAGGCTGGCACGAGTGGGACGGCAACTTCGCCCTCGACACCCTGTACTATGCGGAGCACGCGAACACCGGGCCTGGGGCCAGCACCGCGAACAGGGTCACCTGGAAGGGCTACAGGGTGATCTCGGCTCCAGAGGCTCAACCCTTCACCGCCAATCAGTTCATTGTCGCGGGCAGCTGGTTGAAATCCACAGGGTTTCCCTACTATCCGGGCCTCTGAAAATGAATCGGAGCGTCGGATGAGAAACCGTATCTAATCATTCGGAGACGATGATGAATAAAGAGACTACTAGTTTTGAAGGTCCATGAGGAAGAACACGGCTATATATATTTATATGTTCGTAAGGATCGTCGACGGACGCGAAATGAAATGATGAAAGAGCGAGCGACCGGGATTCCGAATCGTTCGGGCAGAAAAGGGAGCCGACTGTCAATAGCGGCATACCCATCTAATTTCTCCGGAACATGAAGGGCATTAAAGTGCCTGTTAGGGAGTTGGTTGTTTTTCGATGGAGAAAGCGATGGCACACTTCTTTGACTCGGTCTTTTGTCGTTTCTTGCATGCATGGTCCCGCGGCATCTTTCCTTAATGACTTCACGTGGCCGGTCCTTCCTCTTTTTTATTTATTTATTTTCTCAACGCATTTCCATATTGCAAACATGCTAAGTCAGAATTTAATGAACGATACAACACTCAAGATATAGATATATACAAAATTTAATCATAGAGACTAGTCACTTTCGCCTAGTTCTGTCCATGTTAGTAGATTCTAAGTTTTCTGCTTTTCGGACTCTTACTTTGTCGCCTCTAATGAGGGTTCTTATATACCTTGTAGTATTTAATAATGTATGTTTAGACCTTGGTGTGATTGTTAGCATACTGGAGTTATTGGTGCTGTAACAAGGCGGAATTATGAATGTGTGTAGTTGGGTAAGGAGCCAATGAGAGACCCCGGGTGTCGAGATGCCTGGAGAGGGGTGACGAGGAGTAGTGGTATTCTCTCCAGAGGACTGAGAAGGGTTGAATAGATTCTTAGGGGACCTCGTGATGTCAGGTTGGGTGCAAGGGGTACAGGGTGGAGTGTCGTCTTCCCCTGGGTGATTGTGAACCTCATGACGCAAGGTTGGGTACGAGGATACAGGGTGGATTATCGTCTTCCCCTGGGTGATTGTTGCAGCTAGACTTCCATAGATTCTGCAAATTGATAGTTTGTTTACCTATTTGTCTTGCTATTGGCCAACTCCAAGTTAGGACTAACAGCCCACTTGCTGAGTTTTTATTTTAAAAACTCACACTTGTTTATTGTGTCTTTTCTTCATATTAGAAGGTGATGATATAGATCTAATTATTAAGGAAAATGCCAGAATCTCGTTAATAATGCAAATCTAGAAACTACAATGCGGGATTGTAAAGTGCGGAATATTAAAGATAACTAGAGGATAACATGTTTTTTTGTGCATGCGGGGCTCACCAGTGGACAACGATGGCATATATATTCATTGTGCCATGATAGTCTTCAAGCAATTCTCCTATGGCTGTAGCCATGTTTCCCTATCTTTGAAAATCTTGTAACCATACCCTCACAATGTCACAATCTTGTCTCCAAGTGGTTGTTCTTTTAAAATTGTGTTCTAGTGCTCCACGACTCCCATTGCTTCATCCTGTAGTGACTTCAAATCCATAACTACATGTTGATCTCCTGTATGCGCCCAACTTACTCCTGATGTCTCAATTGGTAATTTGTTATTTTTATTAATTGATACCCTTGTCGACTACTACTAACCATCCGTTATCGTATATTGACAACTGATTAATAAAGATTACCGACGTGCATTGATGTTGATATCAATTCTTATGATGGTGGACAATGGCTCACATGCTTAAACAATAATGTGAATTCTGGTCACGTAACTATTAATATTAACGACCTGGTCAAATTTTGATTTAAACAGAATGGTTGGTCTTAGGTAGATTTAATTGGCGTATTGCATTCTTTTTATATGATGCTTCAATTATATGCTATATTCTGATATTAAAAAGAAAAAAAAAAGCGAAAGAGAACTTCAGTAGCATCTTCTGTTAAGTTTCACGTTATGAGAAATCAAGTGACTTCAAAATATCTAGGGAAAAGTATCAAAAAAGTTTTAAACCTATTGCATTGGTATTAATTCAGTTCTAAACCTTTCAATTGTACTAATTTAGTTATAAACATTTTTACGGTAATATCAATTTAGTCTATCCAACCAATTTTGGCCGGTTGGTGTTGATGTGGATGTTGGTTGGTGACCGACGGCGGCAATTTTTAAATAAATTTTTGGAATTTTTTTATTAATTTTTTATTTTCTTTTTTTTCCTTTTTCTTTTTTTTTTCTTCTTCCTCCTTGGACTTTCTCGCAGTGGCCAGCGAGCCTCCATTAAGGCTCGCCGACCACTAGGTGTGAGCCGTGAAGTCCTCACCCGCCGCCGGCGAGGGTCGCGGCCCTCGCCAAACCTCGCCTAGGGTTGCAGGTGAGGCACCTTCACCCAGATCTAGGCGAGGCCGCCTTCGTTCGTGGCCCGTGGCCCTTGGGCGAGGTTGGGCGAGGTTGGGCGAGAGCCACTACCCTCGTCAGAGGCTCGCTGGCCACTGTGAGGAAAGTCCAAGGAGGAAGAAGAAGGAAAAGAAAAGGGAAAGGAAAAGGAAAAAAAAAAAAAGAATAAATAATAAAAATTCAAAAAATTAAAAATTACTTTAAAATTGCCATGTCATCGTTCGACTATGGGTCAGCGTCCATGTCAGTGCCAGCCAGCCAAAATTGACTGGATGCACTGAATTGGTACCAATATGAAAATGCTTATAACTAAATTGGTCAAATTGAAAGGCTTAAAATTGAATTGATACCAATGCAACAAGTTTAAACTTTTTTGGTACTTTTCCTAAATATTGTAATGCTGCATGAATGTTTCATGAAATACTATAAAGTCTTGAGTTTGAATCATCCCTATCACTTTGCTTCATACGTCTTAAAAAAGAAAAGACAATGCATGTTACAAATGAGTTGCATATGTCCTCCCCTCCTCTCCTCCTTTTTTTTTTTTGTCAAACTCCTCTCCTCCTTGATCAATAAGACCTGCTGGTAGAGTTTGGGGTGATTGGTTTGAAGGTGGGTAGTTCCCACTCTGAAATCGAGAATTGTCAACTAAGAATCAGTTCAAAAAATTGGAACTAGTCAAAATGTCCCCATTTCAAAAGAGAGGTGAGACTTGAGGGAAAGTGATGAGGTCGAAGGCTGGAGACAACTAAAAGCGAGAGTGAGACAGGGAGGCGAGGCCACAAGACAAGTGACGCAAGAGATGGAGAGAAACTATATATAAATTAAAACTTTAAAAATTATATATATGTACCGGTTCGGTCCGAGTGGGTGGGCGGACGATTTCACCCCTAGAACCGGAAACCAAATCGGTATTCATCAATTCCAATAAATTGGAATTGGAAGCCGAACTAGTGCCCATGGACTAAGTAGCACGGACACGCGACAAGACACGACACGACACGACACGACACGACACGCCGACATGTCATTTCTCAAAACTAGAAAATTCCGACACGTTGGGACACGTTATTATTAAATAAATATTTTTATTTTTAATTATTTTGATTCAAATTCACAAATAAATAATAAGTAATAAGAGCTTATAATGAATTTACACTATTATTTCCCCCTCAAAATTTTTGCCGCTCAAAAGTTATTTCCCCTAAAAAATCTCTCAAAAATTATTTCCATCTCTTTTTTCCCTCTACACACTCATCCCCAAAAATCATTGCCCTCCCCCATTTCTCTCTCCTCTCCCCCCCACGACACCACCTGCTCCGTGCCCTATCAATCATCCCCACCCGCCCCCTCGATTTCTTCCCCCACCTCTCCCCCTCGGTTTATCTCTCCCCCCCCCCACCCCCACGCCACCCCATCGACCCTCCTCTCCGGCTCCAGTTTCTTTCTGTCATCCCCCACTCGGTTTATCTCTCCCCCTACCCCACACCACCCCATCCACCCTCCTCTCCGGCTTTGGTTTCTTTCCATCGTCCCCAACCACCCTCGCTCTCTTCTTGCTAAACCCCAACCATGGCCTCGTCTTCCTCCTGTCGCATGATCCTCTCGGCTCTCGCCTTATCGTAGTTGCTCACCGAAGGGCCTCAGCTGCAGCCTCGCCGTCGGCCCTTCATCGCAGCGTGGCAATCGCGGCCCTATGGATTGCTTACTCTTCCTTTGGCCCTCCATCGTCTTCTTCAACGATTCTCTCCCTCGGACACGCGCGTTAGAACGTGTCGAGAAAAGTTGACCACATGTCGAAAAATCCGACACGTGGTCAACGCGTGTCGGCGTGTCGCGTGCCCGACACGTGTCGACGTGTCCGACACGCTCCGACACGTGTCGGACATGACACGGAAGCTCCGGTGACATGTTTGTGCTTCATAGCCCATGGAAACTGCCGAATCCGATTTTATTCTGGGCGATTTCTAGTTCTTTTGCATACCCCTAATTAAAGTATCGTGCACATCTTAAATAAATTTATAGAGCCATTGAAGTGTGAACAAGTGCCAAAATTCGGAATTAAATGGTAAAATGTTTGTGAAAAACTATATGATTGACATGGTCATATAACCTAAGGTATTAGTCATTGATGTTAACTTTTCAAAGCATATTGGTGAATTCAAAAAATCTAGTACTATTTTCATCTTTAATTGCTACTATCAAAGTGAATACTTAGGTATTGTAATCTAGGGATACTAGTGTGTAGACTTGTGTCAGGTGAATTGTAAGTACACAATATCTACACATAATAAAGTGATGAGTGAGTATTGTTCTCATTAGGAGTGTTTCTAATTATCCAATTACTTACCGAAGGTGATCAATCCAAAAATCTAGCTAACCGAGTTGAAAAAGCAAGTGAAAATTGAACTAAACCAATTGAAGAACTGAAATATAAAAGAGCCTTGTTTAAACTTGATAGAAAAGAATTTGGAAAAAAAAAAAAAAAAAAAAAAGCTAACAAAAAAAAAAAAATTGCAAAGTGAACCTAATCTAAATCAAACTAAAAATTAACAAGGCAAATTCAAGATTTTAACCAAGATCACAAAGCGTTAGAGTATCCAACTTCACTTAACCATTCATAATCAATTCTCTTAACTTGTCATGCAACAAATTAATTCCCAATTGTGTTGATGAAATTTCCCTAAGTTAGATTACAAGCCAACCTCGGTCTAATAATCCATAATTAGGTATGTTAACTCATACTAACCTTAGGAATATAAACTACCTAAAAACAATAAGTTCTTGTGAAAATTCCTGGGTACAATCTAAATAGTCCTAATTTAGATCTACTAGCACAACCACACAAACAACTTAGTGTACCTTGACCTAGATTTAATTTATGGTTCAATATTACTAGTGCTTATGCATGCAATCTCCACTCGGTATAATGCATACATCGAAAATCATTTAAAACTTGGCCAAACTTCTAAAAGTATTAAGATCATGATAGAGAATGCCACAATCAAAATAATTATATTACATGAGCAAGTCTTGAAAATCAATCAATCAAGGTTAAGATCCATTATAGCTCTAATAAAAGAAATTTAGAACATATTTAAAGCTAAACTAACAACAAAAATTAAAGAGAACATAATGCTAAATTAAAATAAATTCACCAATTTGGGTCACGAAGAGATTTGGGTTTGTCTCTTCCTTTTCTTCTTGACATGCGCCAACTCCACTAATAAAATAGAAGTATAAAAGCTAATTAAGAAAACTTAAAATCTCTCTCAGAGGTGGCAGCTGCAAGGGTCCTCCGGATCTGAAATATGGGGTATAAGAGGAGTTTATATAACTTCCAAAAATCTACCCTAGGTCAGCCCCCATTAGGTCTTGAATAGGACTCTTCGCCAAATTAGGAATTTTTTTTCTTAACATTCCTATTCTTGATTTTCTTTGAACCTAGCCTCAATAATGAACAAATCCTCCAAATTTCTGGTATTGGCTTGCTTTATCTTCAAGACAAAATATTATGGAAGATATTGAAATATTCTGGAAGATGCTAAGGTGCAAGGACCGATTTGCAAATCCAGCACAGACACATGGGAAAATTACGCATATGGTTCTGACATGTTATGCAAATGGTATGCATGGTCCCTTATGAATCCAAAAGTCACATTTCCTACAAAATTCAATAAAATTACATGAGTAGCAAATAAATTCACTGAAAATTCATCAAAACTTAGCAAATATAAAGCTTAAATTAATAAAAATTCTCTATCTAAAATAGAGTTATCAACTTGACTATCCAGAGGCCTATAGAGTATACTTTACAATTTGTAGACATTGATTTAAGTTTAGTTTTTGGTTAGTGTAGGTGGCTGCGCAGTTGGTGACTTACGATTCCCGAATGAGAATTATCACGATATTCCAATCAAATTCCAGTCTGGGTTACAATTTGTTCACCTATAATTGCTGCATTCAATTCTTGATTAGTTGGCTCTTACTATGCCTTTATGCTAAGATTGTCACTTCCGCAGGACTCTATTTCATATGTTGTCTTTGAACTTCCCCATGAGAAAATATTTAGTGTTTACAAAGCGCGGCGTCGATGCGGTCTACGTTTTTTACTTGTGTCCAATAATAAGTTGACTCTCATTTGTTCAGTTGGAATAAAAAATACGATTTTTCTCTTCTTCCTCCTCTATCTACTTTGCTCTCTAGATCTGCCCATTGGCACTGCGTTCAGGCTTCTTTTTGGCTGGCTCTTCAGGTCTGCCATTTATGGCCATCGCGCCTAGCGGCAAGGTCGTTAAGCTCGTCCCCGGCAGCCATGGATGAGGCAATCTTTCCATCTCAATGGCAAATTAGATCCGGCGAGTTCTCTCCATCTGCCTTTGTCGTCGCACCTCCGGGTATCGTCAGTCTTTCGCATGACTGTACTTCCTCTATTTTTCTTCTTGACATTTGAGCTTCGTCCATGGCCGCAATGCAGCCGACAAATTTGGTGCCAGATTTGAAGCAGTGCTTCGCCAAAATTCAAATTTGGAGGCGTAGTTTTGTAAGAAGACGGAGCCAGCCACAAAGACGACAGAGAGGGTGGCAGGGCTTGGACATCCGGCACTGGTTGACTTGGACATGGTGGCAGAACCTTTGCCGGTGGTGACAGCGAGGGGAGGCGCAGAGATCGGACTCAAGGGGCTGCAGTTGGTGGAGGTGGACAGGGATTTTCATTTATTCTATTTATCTACTTTCACGTCAACATATACATGTCAATTTATAATTAGCTCAGAAAGCATAGATGCAAGTCATGTCAACTCCCGACATGCACGCTGCTTGTAAACCACTCCAAACACATGCACAAGATTAAAGTATGACCAGATGTGTTCTTACTTAATGTAAATGTATATTTCATGAAGACTAA
This sequence comes from Eucalyptus tenuipes, assembly GCA_014182365.1. Classification (NCBI taxonomy): domain Eukaryota; kingdom Viridiplantae; phylum Streptophyta; class Magnoliopsida; order Myrtales; family Myrtaceae; genus Eucalyptus; species Eucalyptus tenuipes. The sequence goes on from CM024539.1 coordinate 5,243,117, forward strand.
AATAATTTACATAGGTTCCGTTTGTTTCACAAAAAATAATTTCTAGGATTTGTTTTCCGGATTTTTTTATATTGATTTTACAGAAAATGAATTGGTTGGGGCAAATGTTTTCTACGAAGGGAAAAAAGTCTTCTAAAATATTGGGAAAATATTTTCCACTTTTGAAAAAGAGGAAAGCATTTTCCATAGAGTTAATACTCTGAAAAACCTCAAATTGATACACGTGTAATAAATTTACCCAAAACTAATTTTTTGACTACGAAAAATCCCAAATCGGTACACCTATAACAAATTTACTCTAAATGACAACAAAAAATCGAATTTGGTACACTTATGACAAATTTACCAGAAACTAATTTATTGAACCGTAAAAAATTCAAAACAGGTACATTTATGACATATATATCATCCATTAAATTACCACAAAAATTGTATAATTGTGATAAATTGAGAGTAAAATCCCAAATCGATACATTAATCAACTGTTACATGTCATCAAACTTAATAATTTGACAATAAAATTTGACGAAAACTAATAGAAGGTAGATTTGTTGTAAGCGTATCAGTTTGCATTTCTCAGAGGATCCTACCAGGCTGGAGAAGAAGAGTAGTTTAGAAAGCCATAGAAGTTTTTCACAAAAGATGTATCAATTTGGGGTTTTTAGTGGTCAAATTTTTTTTTGGCTAAATTTTATCACAACTATACCATTTTTGGGCTTTTTAGGATATTAACCATTTTCAATACCTTCTTTCACCTCAATTTTTTTTAATCAAATACATTTTCCTTTTATTCCTTTTTTTAATTGATTTTTTAATTATTTTCTTTTTTTTCCTTTTCTTTCTTTTTCTTTTTCTTTTTCTTCTTCATTGGCTGACAACCAACCCTAGGTGAGCTAGAGCCTTGTTGCCTTGTGACGAGGCTGAGCTCGAGCCCTGCCAGATCCAACCACTTGGACGAGGCTCGAGCCTTGCCGAGGTTGCTAGAGCCTCACCGACGTGTGGCGACCTCGGGTGAGGCTCGAGCCCTGTTGATGTCTGGTGACCTCGGGTGAGGCTCGAGCCTCAACTAGGTGGTTGGATCAGGCAAGGCCCCAGCTCGCATGATCGATCTCGAGCTAGCTCGGGCTTCGCCAGATTTGACCACTTGGGCGAGGCTAGAGTCTCGCCTAAGGTCGCTAAACATCTATGAGGCTTTGGCAACCTCAATCAAGGCTCAAGCCTCGCCCAGGTAGCTAGATTTGGCATTAAGCGAGCTTGGCCTCCTCGGCGTGTGGCGAGGTTGGCGACCAGATAAAGAAGAAAAAGAAATCAATTAAATAATAAAAAAATTATTCCATACCCAATATCGAAAAACATTTTCTAGCTCATTTTCAGGTTTCAATCAAAGACCGAATAATATGATTTCTAGAAAATATTTTCTTGGAAAATGGCTTTTTGGAAATTCTAGAAATGCTATGAAGGCAGTCTTAATTCATGCTGCAAGCCCAATCACTGGATTCCTTCCAAACCCTATCTGGAGACCAGGAGTAGATTAAAACCCTCGAATTTCAATTGCAAATAGAGAAAACTACAAACTTCGACCCAAGAATCCTGACCATGTGACCCGCGCTCGACATGCTTTGTGACCAGAAACTAACACCGAAGCGACCCGTGCCTGTGACTAATTCTTGATAAAAATGCTTTCGGTGTTTTGCAGTCAAAAGAAGTAAAACAAATATTTTCTTTTTCTTTTTCTTTATTTTCTTCCCTCTTGGCTTGTCAGGGTTTCAATTAAGTTAATCAGTTGTCATGTTAAATTTTTGTCTTGAATGAACTCCAGACTTTATTATCGGCGACAATAGTGCGGCAGCAGCATGGGTTCTTATGATAATCTTCATATGATGTTTGAAGAGTACAATTTTTCCACTTTTAAAATGTCCCCCAAAAAGACATAATACTCTTTGGGTTTGTTTGGTAACCGATAACTTCTTAGCTATTTTTGTTGAGAAATGCTTGGGTATCAGCACCGTCCCTCTTAAAAAAGAGACGGCGCCTTCCTTGCCAAGTGATTTCCCAAAGATATCGGTTAAATTGCTTAACCCATTTCCTTCGAAAATTAGGAAGGAAAATATTCCTCAATGGGATGATGGTGAGATTCCTTATATGATAAAAATAAATTTAGGAAAGTGATTAAAGTGAATAAAACCAATAAAATACCTATATCAATACAACATTTATGATTTCTAATTATTCACACAATCACTAATTGAGTGACCATGATCAAAAGCTCAAATCGAGCAATCATGGGCTTGAGCTTCGTGACTCGAAAAGATCTATAGGACATGATTGTTGCGAGCTTCACCACTTGAACCCATGGTTGTTGCAAGCTCAAATTAAGCGGGCCTGGCTACAAGCTCAAATCTTCGACATATATTTATGGCGTATTTTTATCACTAATTTCTCCAAGTTTTCAATGATACAAATATTCCATGACAACCATAGCGGGATAAACTGTAATGAAGTGACCCTAGAGAAATAATCAAGTCCATGGCTAACCGTTTGGTAAAAGAAATAATTTTTTTTTAAAAATTGAAAGTCCAATGTATCTATGTTATGTGCGCATTGGGCATTTGGTATCCTTCATTTTTAAATTACAAATATAATTTATTTTATTTTGGACAATATTCGACCATCTAAAATTTGTAGTTAATTAACTCTTGGATTTCCTTTTCTTGAATAATGTCATTAGATTTGTTTCTTATGCAAATGCAAAACCATGATTTTCTGCTCCGATTGCCTAAACAAGATAAAATGGATGGCTTAGGTTGCACTGTTACTTATCAAAATGGTGCCATCATGTAAGTGTCATGGGTTGATCGATTTTGCTCGATCAAGACACCGCACGGCCTTAGGATTATCGATCCCAAGTTAGCCTTACACACACACGCTCGAACACAAGAGTCAGATGGAGCAGGAGAGTGTATTTCACTTGTGAACAAACGGTTACAATGAGGGGGAGGGACCCCTATTTATACAAATGCGGGTCTCATCTCATTCGTCGATCGTCCCTCCGATCCAACGGTTCACTTTGAATCCGTATAATCATTACAAGGCTACATAGCAGGGCACTCGAAGGCTACTCGAAAGCTGTACACGGCAGGTCCTTGGGAAGACCATGGGCGTGTGTCAAAAGCAAGATCCGGGTCTGCAGGCCGTCTGACATGAGATCAGTTGAACGGTCACGGGCTGCACATGGGCTGGTCGAGCATTGCTCACGGGTCATTCATGGGTCGTGCATGGATCGGTCGTGGGCTGTTCTTTGATCGGTCCTTGTGCGTGACATGGCCTATCACGGATGATCCATGGACAGTTGGGTCGACTCACCACATTGGCTAGCTCCATCTTCGTGCTTAAGGCATCGGCCACGGAATTAGATTTTCCAGGCTTGTATTCCCGCACGTAATCAAACTTGGCCAGGAAGTCTTGCCACCAAACTTGTTTTGGGCTAAGCTTCTTCTGGGTCTGGAAGTAGCTCATAGCCACATTGTCGGTCCTCAAGACGAACTGCGATCCCAAGGGATAGTGCCTCCACCTATGAAGGCAATGCACCACCGCAGTCATCTCCTTCTCTTGGACCGTGTATCGTTGCTCGGTATCATTCAATTGTCGGGATGCGAAGGCAACCGGATGCCCTTCCTGCATCAAGACACCACTGATAGCAAAATCAGAAGCATCGGTTTCTACCTCGTATGGCTTAGTGTAATCGGGAAGCACAAGCACTGGTTCTTCGATCATGGCCTGCCTCAATCGATCGAACACCTCTTGACACCAATCCGTCCACTCCCACGGTCTTTCTTTCTTCAGCATATCCGTGAGTGGCACGGTGAGGCTCGAATATCCTCGGATGAAGCGCCGGTAATAATTTGTGAGTCCGAGAAAGGATCTCAGCTCCGTCACCTTAGTTGGTGGTTTCCATTCAACGATGGCACGGATCTTAGCCGTATCCATCCGCACACGTCCGCCCCCAACGATGTGCTCGAGGAATGGGACTTCCTTTTGAGCAAAGACGCACTTCTCACGCTTTACATACAAGTCATTCTGCCGAAGGGTCTGGAAAACTTGACTCAGATGCTTGACATGTTCCTCGAGCATCCGGCTGTACATGACAATGTCGTCAAGGTATACCACAATGAACCGATCAAGGAATGAATGGAGTACCTTGTTCATGAGGGTGCAGAACGTAGCCGGCTTGTCAAGCCGAACGGCATGACGAGGAACTCATACGATCCATATCGGGTCACGCATGCGGTTTTCGCCTCATCCCCTTTGGCAGTCCGAACTTGATAGTACCCCGATCGAAGATCAAGCTTGGAGAACCATCAGGCTTCCCCGAGCTGATCGAACAAGTCAGCGATGAGTGGGATTGGGTACTTATTCTTGATAGTGAGCTTGTTCAAGGCTCGGTAGTCTATGCACATGTGGAGGATCCGTCATATTTCTTTTGGAATAACACTGGAGCATCGAACGGAGCCTTGGACAGCCGAACGTACCCCGCATCAAGCAGCTCTTTCAATTTTTTTCGCACCTCTTCCAACTCGAGCGAAGCCATGCGATAGGGTGCCATGGTCGGTGGTCAAGCATTAGGCACAAGCTTGATCCGATGATCAACTTCTCTCCGAGGGGGCAGCTTCTTCGGCAACTTAGGCGGCATCGCATCTTGGAAGACATCAAGGACTCGGGACACCTCTTCCGGTACCTCACTTTCTTCCACGCCCTCCTCCTTCCATGCTGCCAAGAAGGTCACCTTATCCTTCTTCAGCCTTTTTGATAGTTGCATGGCCGATAGCATCTTCCTATCACGTCCCGGTCCGCTGTAGATCGAGACCATGCATTGGCACCGCCTATCTAGGATACATATGCAATTCACGAAGGGCATGATGCTCGCATTGATCCGATCGAGGAATCTTAAGCCGACCACGAAATCATAGTTGTCAAGCGGGATTACCTCGATATTTTCTTTGCTGGTCCATGGACCAAGGTGCAGCTCCACGTTCCTAGCCACGCCGCTAGTCGGGACTTCCTTGGAGTTCACCGTTTTAAGCCAACTGGCATCACTTGTCTCGACCGGAAGGTTCAACTTCTTCACGGCCTCCTGGGAGATGAAGAGGTCTAATGCCCTGGTATTCACAAGTGCACTCATCGTGGTACCATTGATCTTCACATCCACGAACATTATTCTTTGGGTTCCTTGGCCTTCTTGGCCTTGATCGACCTAAAGATCTACAACGATCCCAACCGCGCCTCCTCTCGTGGTCCATCCTCTTTGCACAATGCAACCAACTTCCCTCTTTTTGGACAATTTCGGGCCATGTGTGGTCCGTTGCAAAAGAAGCACTTGTAGGTGCGTACCTTGCGATGATATCCTCCGTTACTCAACTCAGGTTGGGTCTTATGAGGGAATGTGAATGGCTTGCCTCCATTCGGACGGTTGTACCAATTTGGTCTCCCCCACCAATGGCCCTTTCTCTCGGTCGAGAGTCTGAAATGACCGAGGGCGACGGCTTGTACTCCATGAGGGACTCGGCCACCGAAGTAGCCGTTGAGAGATCCATTGCGTTGCACCGTTTGAGCTCTTGCTTGACCCATGGTTTGAGTCCGCTCATGAACTGGTGGAATGCCTCCATCTTGGTCATGGATGAAATTTCGAGCAGCAGCTTCGAGAATCGCTTCACATAGTCACGGACTCCTCCTTTTTGCTCTAGGCGCTTGAGTTCCCCGCGAGCTTCCTCATCCGCATAAGCGGGATAGTAGGTTCGTTGAAATTCTATGACGAACCGGGCCCATGTCGTGATAGGATCGCCATTCCTACCATCCGACCTGCGATGTCACCACAGCAACGCGTCATCAGCTAAATACATGGCTACGGTGTTCACCCGGATCACGTCGTCGGTCGTCCCCATGGTCTGGAAGTAGCGTTCCATGTACCACAGGAAGTTGTCCACGTCCTTTGCAACCCGTGAACCCTTGAACTCATTCAGCTTGGGTGCAGCGAAACGCGGTTGCACGTTGATCACCCCACTCACGCGTGCAGCTTCAAGCTTGGCGAGCTTGCTTTTCATCTCGGCCATCTCGCGCATGGCCGTCATCGCGGCCTCCCAAGTCTCATCCCACTGCTGCAGCTCGTGCGTGATGGAATTCAGCACTTCGACACGAAGCTCTCCCATGCCGGCCTGGAGTTCTTGTACTTCGGCCAAGAACTCCTCCTTACTGGCTTCCGCTCCCTCGACGGTCTGGTGCAGGTCGTCCATCAACGCTTGCACGTCTGTGATGGTCTCTTCTAGAGCTGTCATTCGGTTCTCCAGATCTCCCTTCGGATCTTTCGAGCTTGAGATAGCCCGGCTCTTCTTTGACCGGGTGGCCCTCTCGGCTGGACGCCCACGATCTTCTCAGTCATCTCCTTGAGCGACAGGAGCATCAGCACGAGGATCGGCCATTGCGCTCAGAACGAAGGCTTTGATACCACCTGTCACGGGTCGGTCAATTTCGCTCTATCAAGACACCACATGGCCTTAGGATTATCGATCCCAAGTCAGCCTTACACACACACACGCTCGAACACAAGAGTCGGATGGAGCAAGAGAGTGTATATTTCACTTATGAACAAACGATTACAATGAGGGGGAGAACCCCTATTTATACAAATGTGGGTCTCATCTCATCCGTCGATCGTCCCTCCGATCCAACGGTTGACTTTGAATCCGTATAATCATTACAAGGCTACATAGCAGGGCACTCGAAGGCTACTCGAAGGCTGTACACAGCAGGCCCTTAGAAAGACCATGGGTGTGTGTCAGAAGCAAGATCCGAGTTTGCAGGCCGTCTGACACGAGATCAGCTGAACGGTCATAGGTTGCACATGGGCTGGTCAAGCATTGCTCACGGGTCGTTCATGGGTCGTGCATGGATCGGTCGTGGGCTGCTCTTTGATCGGCCCTTGTGTGTGACACGGCCTATCACGGACGGTCTTGGATCATGCTCCGTCCGTGGGCCATGTCACAAGCATGTCCATTTCTATTTTATTTATTTATTTGACAGAAAAAAAAAGACTAGAAATCCATTTAATAACATTAGTTAATTTTTCTATTTTTGGTAATAGATTTGAAACAGAATCAAGAAATAGAAGAAAATTATATTTTTATTCGTGGGAATAATTCAAAAATCAAGCAATTTTTTTTCTTTTTCTTTTGTTCTTCTTCCTCTTCTAGCCGGCGACCTTGCCGGAGGGCTGGGCGAGCTCAGCTTTGCGGTGTCCAATGACAGACCTTTTCACTTCTCTCTTCCCCTTGCGATTGTAATGCTCGGACCGACGATGCAGTGGACCAGCTTTCAGAGTGAAATTTGAGTGCATGGTTTACGAAAGAGACCCCCACCCATCATCGATCTAACTGCAATAACTCACCCAGGTCCGGTACGAAGAGGCCCTTCTGACTTCTTATCTTTTCTGCCGTCGGTGGAAACGTCCCGTTCTAGTTTTTAGGATGCATTGCAAACGTGCTGTCGAGACCAAGCTCGAGAAAGTTCCATGTAATCAACGTGGTACGTACGTGACGCTAAATCTGAGACCTCACACTCCGCAAACACCTCGTCGAGCATACTCAAAACCGAGCTAAGCGACAGATTTATTAGCTACTCTGCTTATTCATCTGTCTTCTCAGCACCGTCATGAGCCTGACCCGTTCGCCATTTCGCTATCCCACACGTGGTGGTCCCCTATTTTGGCCCTTCTTCTCTCCCAAGGGTCAAGAGTCCTTCCATAAAGCTCCAAGCTTGGCCTCGCCATATCCATCGGCTGCCCGAACTCTCTCGTCTCTCTCTCTCTCTCTCTACATTCTTCAGCGTTGGCGCCGACAATGCCTGAAAACACCCACGCCAAGAACATGAAGCGAAAGCTCTTCTGTGCCATCTTTGCATCCTTCTTCCTCCTTGCTCTCGCCATCGATGACAACCGCCACCGGGAAGCTCGGTCCCTCATCAAGTCCTCCTGCAGCTCCACCCTGTACCCCGACCTCTGCCTCTCTCAGCTCACCTCCTCGCCGTCTTTGACCTCCGACGCCGTGAAGACCCCCAAGGACGTCATCGCGCTGGCCCTGAACCTGACCATCACCTCCGTCCAGCACAACTACTTCACCATCAAGAAGGTGGCGGCGAAGCGGAGTGGGCTGACGGTGAGGGAGAGGACGGCGCTCCACGACTGCCTGGAGATGGTGGACGAGACCCTCAATGAGGTCCGCGAGACCCTGGCGGATCTACTGGCGTACCCGAACGGGGGCAACAAGTCGGTGTCGGAGCTCGCTGAAGACATGAAGACGCTGCTCAGCGCCGCCATGACGAACCAGGAGTCGTGCCTCGACGGCTTCTCGCACGATTCCGCCGACAAGAAGGTGAGATGGGTGTCAAAATATAAATTTGGGGACATCACATTGGTTACCATAAAGCTTCGTTCTTCGCTCGCAGGTCAGAGAGGCCCTGTTGGGCGGCCAGATGCACGTGTTCCACTTGTGCAGCCACGCGCTGGCCATGGTCAAGAACATCACCGACGCCGATGCGGCGAACGAGCGGCTCCTCTCCTCCAACAGGCGCTTGAAGGAGGAGATAAAGGAGGAGGGGCAGGACCCGAGACAGTGGCCGAAGTGGCTGTCGGCGGGGGACAGGCGGCTGCTCCAATCGACCACGGTGACGCCAGACGTGACGGTGGCGGCGGACGGGAGCGGGGACTACCGGACAGTGTCGGAGGCAGTGGAGGCGGCACCGGAGAGGAGCGAGAGGAGGTACGTTATAAAGATAAAGGCAGGGGTATACAGGGAAAACGTGGAGGTCACAAGTAGGAAAACCAACCTGATGTTCGTGGGAGACGGGAGGACCACCACCATCATCACCGGGAGCAGGAACGTTGTGGACGGCAGCACCACATTCGACTCCGCAACTGTTGGTAAGCGGGTCCCCTCCCGTTTTTCCTCTGCTCCATCTTTTCTAAAATTAATCCATCTTGTCTCCTTCCATATTGTCGTTCTTATATTGGGTCTTTTTATTGCATTTAGCTCGAGGTTTTAATTTTTTCATAGTAGTCTAAAATTTCAAAAGGCCATATTATCTCTTCTTTGCAAAATTCCAGGGGAAAAGTACGAAAAAAATTATTAAATTTATTGCATTAGTACTAATTCAATCCTAAAACTTTCAATTGGACCAATATAATCCTAAAATTTTTGCATTAATATCAATTTAGTCCATCCAAACATTTTTTAATTATTTTTCTCTTTTATTTTCTTTCTTTTTCTATACACTGTTGGCCGGCAAAGTCACCGGTCATGAGCGAGGGTGTTGGCCCTCACCAGTTCCAAGCAAGGGTCGAAACCCTCGTCGGTTGGCTAATGAGGGCGTGGAGGCCCTCGCTTGTGGCAGGCGAGGGCATTGCCCAAATCCAAGTGAGGGCCTTTTCACCGTGACCGGCGAGGGTGCAAAAGCCCTCGCCCGTGGCTGGTGAGGGTTCGGAGGTCCTTGCTCGTGGCCAGTAAGACTCACGATGTCCTTGCATGTTTGGGGGCCCAACAAACTTGCTTGTGGTCGGTGAGGAGGTGGCGGCCCTTGCTAATGGCCGAGGTGGGCATAGAGGCCCTCGCTCATACTAGCTTGTGGTCGATGATGGTTGGCTGGTGATCTCACTGGCCAAAGGGTGAAGAAAAAAGAAAGAAAAGAAAAGAGAAAAAAGATAAAAATATTTAAATTTTTTGAAAATTATTAAAAATTATAAAAAAATTTAACGTCAGCATCAGTCATGTTATGCAGGACCACCAAAGTCCATCTCGATAATTTGCACCCTAAATTGATTGAATGGACTGAATTAGTACCAATGTAAAAATGTTTAAGATTAAATTTGTTTAATTGAAAAATCTATGACTGAATTAGTATCAATGCAATAGATTTATAACTTTTTTGGTACTTTTTCCAAATTCTGATGGCTAGATCACACATGATTAAACAAAAGCGAAAAAAAAAAAAAAATGAAATATATATACTGTGAAAACCTCCAAAAAGATCTTAGATGTAGTTTTCAAATTTCCCAAATTAGAAAGAAAGAAAGAAAACCGGAAACAAGAAAAGGTGCATTTGAATAATTTAGGGTGAAAACTACCAAGATCTCGACAACGGGTCCCTTTCGGATCTTTGATTTTTTCTGAAACCTTTGCACGGATTTTTTTTTTTTTGGTCGGTTTTTGCACGGGATTGACTGTGGAGTGTTTTATGTAAGAAAAAAGAAAGCGTCATGCCTAGGAAAAGATTTGGGCTTTGTCGGGTTGATTAATGTGGATGTGGATTCTCATTGCCCTAGTCTTATCGTAATTAGTGTCTAATCACGGGCACGTGCCGATGCGCTTGCAGCTGTAGTTGGGGAAGGGTTCTTGGCCAGGGACATAACCTTCGAGAACACCGCGGGCCCGTCGAAGCACCAGGCGGTGGCGCTCCGCGTCAATGCCGACTTCTCCGCCTTCTACCGTTGCTGCATGGTGGCCTACCAGGACACCCTCTACGTGCACTCCCTCCGCCAGTTCTACTTCGGCTGCTTCATCGCGGGCACCATCGACTTCATCTTCGGGAATGCGGCCGCCGTGCTCCAGGACTGCGACATCCACGCGCGGCGCCCCAACCCGGGCCAGCGCAACATGGTCACCGCCCAGGGTCGCGACGACCCCAACCAGAACACGGGTACGTTTTCCCCAAAACCTCCACAGCCAGCAATAGTTTCGGAACTTCGCCGTTTCAAAACCAATCTGTTTGTTCGACAGGTATAGTGATCCAAAAGTGCAGGATCGGCGCAACATCAGATCTCTTGGAAGCGAAAGATAGCTTCGAAAGCTACCTGGGGAGGCCGTGGAAGACGTACTCGAGGACCGTGATAATGCAGACCGTGATAAGCGACATTATCAACCCCGCGGGCTGGTACCCGTGGGACGGCGACTTCGCCCTCGACACCCTGTATTACGCGGAGTATGCAAACACCGGGGCTGGGGCGGACACCGCAAATCGGGTCACCTGGAAGGGCTACAGGGTGATTTCGGCTTCTGAGGCTCAAGCCTTCACTGTCGATCCGTTCATCGCTGGGGGCAGTTGGTTGGATTCCACGGGGTTTCCCTACTATCCTGGTCTCTGAAGATGATCGGAGTATCTAATCATACGGAGACAACGATGAATAAAGAAATTGTAAAAATAATTGTGGCCCACGTGATGTTATTAATGAATGGATTAATAAATAATTTCATTGCTAAAATCGTATTGGCTATGAAAAGGATGCGAAAAAATAATTTTATGGAGAGGTTTCGCTCTTCTAAAGAGGTGCGACTCTTAAGAAATAAAAAAGTACTTTGATGGAAGACACCTATTGATAACTTGTATAAAAGTTATTAGCATTATTATGGTTTAATGTATGTATATCATAGCATCACCCAAAGGAGAATTATGATATACATGTATTGTTTGATTTGAATATGATTATATGGTATTCTCAAGGCATTACTGTATGAGTATTTTCTTGTATATTTGCACTGTTGGTACCTATTTCTCTTCATTTATATGCTTCATCTATTCCTTTATTTAATGGAATAAATTTCTCTAATTGGAAAAAATAAGTCCAGTTTCACTTAGGTGTCTTGGATCTTCATTTAATACTTCAAGTTAAGAAAGTATATGCTATTACTAATGAGAATAGCAATGATGAAAATTTTTCCATAAAGTTTGGGAAAGATTGAACATATCAAGTTTAATGTTCATACAAATAACAGTTGCAAATAACTTAAAGACTACTTTTCCCAAAACCAATAGTATTTAGGAATTTATGAAATTTTTTGAAGAGCGTTTTCATATTGTTCATAAGTCATTTGTTGGTACACTGATGACCACCTTGACCACCATGATGTGTGATGGTTTCACATACCATGATTCAATATGTACTTGAGATGACAAATTTAACAGCAAAATTAAGGACTTTAGAAATGAATGTGGATGAGTACTTTTTAAGTATAGTTCATACCTAATTCCTTGCCTTTGATAATATGAGTCATTTCAAATAAATTACAACACTATATGGTACAAGTGGAATGTAAATAAAATATCTAGTATGCTTGTTCAAGAGGAAACAAGGATAAATAATCAAAAGGCTTATTTTGTTTATCTCTTAAGTCATCAAGAAGTTGAAAAAGAAAATGTGAAAGAAGTAAGAATAAAGGATTACACAACTTGATTTTTCTAAGGCTTCTTAAATCCACAAGAAAAAACAAAATCTTATTAAGTGTCACTTGAAGCATAAAGCTTAGTTTGAAAAGAAAAGTAAGTCATGTGCTTTAATATATTTTGAATCAAAATTTATTGAAATTTCTCATAATACTTGGTGGTTTGATTCTAGTGATATCACATATGTGTTAAATACGATGCAGGGGTTTATTATGATCTAAACCATAAAGACAAATGAAAGCTATATAATCACTGGTATTATAAACAAAGCTTTAGTGGAAGGTATTGGCACTTATTATTTGATCCTAAATATTGGGTATTATTTGGATTTATTTTGAACACTTTATGTACCTACATTATCCCGCAATTTAGTTTCTTTGGCAAAACTTGATATATTGGGATTTTCTTTTTAGTTTGGTTCTAGATCTTTCAATTTATTTAAGAATAATAATCTTATTGGAACTGGAATTTTATGAGATAATCTCTACAACTTTAGATTTGACAATACTTTTGTTGAAACTTTAATGACCTTGCATTATAATATTGCACTAAATGTTGTTTAGTTGATGAGAATTCTGCTTACTCATGGCATAAACATTGGGTTCATATATCCAAACAAAGAATGCAAAGATCAAAGAAGAATGAAATTCTTCCGAATATGGATTTTTCTAACGTTGGAGTGTGTATTGATTGTATTGAAGTTAAACAAACAACACGCATGAAGAAAGGTGACACAAGATGCACCAAGCTTCTTGAAATATATGGTCCATTTGATTTTCCATCTTTTGGTGAAGAAAGTAATTGTATCGCCTTTATATTTATCTATTGCATAATAAATCTCAATTAGTAACTGCATTTGAGGTGTATATTATAGAATTTAAGAGGCAATTATATAATAAGGAGAAAATAGTAAAGTCGAATAGAGATGATAAATATTATGGAAATGATGATGAATCGGGACAATGTATTAGTCTATTTGCTAAATTATTTTAAAGACATGGTATTTATGCTCAGTACATAATGCTAGGGACACCACAACAAAATTATCTAGCGGAAAGGCGTAATCATATTTTAATAGAAATTGTTTATCCTTGTGAATGTATGCATTAAAGACTTCTACGTCTTTATTAAACATAATTTTTAGTAAGATAGTTTCAAATACTCCTTTTGAATTGTGGACAAGAAGGAAACCTAGTTTACAACACCTGCATATTTGGGGTTGTCCAACAAAAGTAAGAATTTATAATTCACGTGAAAAGAAATTGAAATTAAGAAAAACAAGTAGTTACTTCATTGGTTATGTATAGAAATTCAAAGGGTATAGACTTTATTGCCCATTTCATACTACAAGAATTATTGAATCCGAAACACTAGGTTCATTGAAAATGGTGACATCAGTGGGAGTAAAAGAATGCGTGATGCTTGCATTCAAGATATGTACCTAAAACTTCTAAAGTTGTTATTCTTAATATTATAGTTCAATCCAACAATAATCAAGAACAACAAATTAATGATCAAACACTCCCCAATGAAAATGTCAATACTGAACCTACAATAGTTGAGTCATAAGAAATAGCATTAGAAGATCTCAAAGAGAGATGAGGTTGGCTATTCCTGATGATTATGTAGTTTAATTGATTTAAGAATTGGAAATAATCTAGATTCATTTTCATAAGCCATGTAATGTGATGATTTTAATAAATGGTTTAATACCGGGGAAGAAGAGTTAAAATTTATGGATCAAAATTAAGTTTGGAATCTTGTTGGATTGCCTAAAAGATGTAAAAAGTCAGGTGTAAATGAGTTATTAAGACCAAGCGCGACTCAAAAGGTGATATCAAACAGTCTAAGGTCAGACTTATTGTTAAAGGTTTTACTCAGATTGAGGCATTAGCTATAATGAGACTTTTTCATCAATCTTTGAGAAGAATTTACTTAGAATCACTATGGATTTAGTAGCTAATTACAATTTAGAGTTACATTAAATGTATGTCAAAACCGCATTTCTTAATAAGAATTTAAAGGAAGAGGTTTAGATAGAAAATCCAAGGATTTTTCAGTTAAAAGAAAGGAATGCATGGTGTGTAAATTAAAGAAGTCAATATATGAACTGAAATAACCTACTCGATAACATTTTACTTGCTGTTAATGATCTTGGTTTGTTATATGAAACTAAGAAATTTCTCTCTAAGAATTTTTAAATGAAGGATATGGGAGAGGGAACTTATGGAGCAAGAATAGAAATATTTCATGATAGATCACAAGGAATGTTACGGTTGTCTCAAAAAAATTACAATGATAAATTTTAGAGAAATTCAATATGGATAAATGTTCAGCAAGAGTAGTACTAATTTAGAAAAGTGACAAATTTAGCCTCATGGAATGTTCGAAAAGTGAATTGGAGCAAAAGCAAATGAAAAGTATTCCGTATGCATCTATTGTTGGGAGCTTAAAATATGCTTAAACTTGTACCAGACGAGACCTCGGCTTTGATGTTGGAATACTGGGCTAGTATCAAAGTAACCTAGGATTGGATCACTGGAAAGATGCAAAAAAAAAGTTCTCATATACTTATAATGAACAAAGAATCATATGCTTACTTATAAAAGATCCGATCATCTTGAGGTGATTAATATTTAGATTAAGACTTAATCGGATAAGTTGATACAAGAAAATCAGCATTTGATTACTTGTTCCTTTTGACTAATGGGGCAATTTCATGAAAAAGTAAGTAGACAGGTTTTGCTTAATCCACTATGGAAGCTGAATTTGTGGCTTGCTTTAAGGCCATTATTCATGGATTATGGCCGCGGAACTTTAATTCAAGGCGTGATTGTCAATGGTATTGCTAGTTTGTTGAAAATTTATTGTGATAATTCTACAACAATTTTCTTCTCTAAGAATGACAGGTATTCTAAGGTGTTAAACATATGAAAATCAAATGCTATCAGTTAGAGAAAAGAAGTATCAATTGATTTACCACCTAAAACATTGAATGAATATGTTTGTGATTATATTTTGCATTAAATTTATGTATTTTTCATTTATGTGTTTGTGATTTATGTTTTCTATTTAGTATACATTATATGAAAAGAGGAATGTTCAACAGGATAGTCTCTAACGAAAACATTATAATTGGACTATTATTGTGCTTTTCATTTATGGATCATGTTAAATAGAGAGCAATTGTTGTAATATATTGAAGGGATTATGTCTCTCAACATACAACTCCTATGACTTGCATTAGTTTTTTTACTTAATTGTGATTATTATATGATAACCAATTTAATTAAGGTCTTAGCATAATTTTTATGTGCATTATAGTTTTTATTGAACCTTGAAAGGAAGGCTATATGGGCCAAGTGAGAGAATATAAGAATAATTATAGCCAAAAATATATTGGCTTAGAAAGTTGCAACTCATAAGAAAAATAATAAAAATGTATAATTCTATGGGGAAATTATCATTTTTCTGGAGAGGTGCGACTCTTACAAAGTAAAAAAGCATTTTGATGGAAGACACCTATCGACAGCCTGTATAAATAAAAACAAGAAAGAAACGTTATATTATACCTTCCATCAAATAAAATACGGGAGAAGTACACTATCAGTGCCATAAGTTGTGTACGGCGCTCACTTTGGTGCCAAAAGTTTTCGTCGGATCACTTAAGTGCCAAATCAGAGGAAAAACGATCACTTTGGTGCCACCGACGAGAAATTCCGACCAAAATGATTATGTGGCTTTTATATTTAAAAAAAAAATCGATAAACCCTTTAAACGACGTCGTTTTCCATCCTCTTAAGAAAACGATGTCGTTTTGCCATCATACGTGGATGGCTTAGGAAAAACGAGGCCGCATAGCTCATTTGGGATTGAAATTAGGGTTTTTTTTTGTTCATCCTCGCCGACCTAGCTTGCTCGGCCACCGTCGCTCGACCATCGTCGCTCGGCCACCGTCGCTCGACCATCGTCGCTCGGCCACCGTCGCTCGACCAAGAAGTGATGGGAAAATAGGAGGCGAGGGCGGACGAGGAGGAGGAAGAAAGGGGGTCGAAGGTGCAGAGAGGGAGAGAAGACGAGGAGTGCGAGGGAAACAAGGAGGGCGCAGATGGAGATGGTGGATTGGGCTCTACTTAGAGAGTGGCTGGTGCTAGTGTTGTTCTTCGGGGAAGAAGATAGCGCCGCCATGGCTTCTCTCTCTCTCTCTCTCTCTCTCTCTCTCTCTCTCTCTCGATTTGGGGATTTAGGGTTTAGACTTGGGGGTTAAGACGCCAAACAACGTCATTTGGTGGTTTACGTGCTGACTGTACTCTCCAGCGAGCCACATCAGCGTCAAAAATTAATAAAAAACTGCCATGTCGAATTTCCGGCCAACAGGATCGGCGTTGGCACTGAAATGATCGTTTTTCAAAATTTTTGGCATTTAAGTGATCCAACGGAAATTTTTGGCACCAAAGTGGGTTAAGGAAGAGAAATCAAATTTTTTTCGTTTTTTTGGATTTTCTGAACAAATATGTTTGACGATTTTACTATAGATAAATGTACATCTTGATCACTTTTATTGTGAAAAAAATATGAAGATTAAAGATCCCCTATTTTTGACTTTCCACATTAAAGAGGAGGATACGGCTATATATGTATATATTTATTCATAAGGACTGTCGGTGGACGCGAAAGAAATGACGAAGAGCGAGTGACAGGGAATCTCGAGTCGTTCGGGCCGAGAAAGTGGGCCGACTGCCAAAAGGGTGGCATCACCGTAATTTCTCGCGAACATGAGGGGCATTCACGTGCCTGTGAGGGAGTTGGCTTGTTTTCCGACGAGGGAAGCGATCGCACACTTCCCGTTTAACTCGGTCTTTTGTCGTTTCTTGCATGCATGGTCCCGCGGCATCTTTCATTACTTTACGTGGCCGTTCCTTCCTTCTCGTCTTTTGATTTATTTATTTTCTTAACGCATCCCAGAATGCAAAGATAGTGACCCAGAATTTAATCAACTTCGGTGCAGGAGAGTAAAGTGCAGAATTTTAAAGATAGCTGAAGGATAACACGTTTATTTGTGTGTGCGGGTATGATATTTATAATGATTGTACTATAACTATCTCTAAACAGTCATCTATGAAAATCTTGTGCCCACGCTCTCACGATGTCATGATCTTGTCTCCAGGCGGTTGCTTCTTTTAAGATTGCATTCTACTGCTCCACGACTTCCATTGCTTCATTCTCCAATGACTTCAAATATATAACTACATCTTGACGTCCCTTACGCATCCAAATTCTGCTCGATCTCTCAATCGGTAATTTGTTATATTTGTTAATTGATACCCTTGTCTACTACCGCTAATCATTCGTTGTCGGATATCGATAACTGATTTGTAATGATCACCAATGTGCACTGATGTCGATAACAATTCCTATGATTGCCGACAATAGCTACCGTGTTTAATTAACGACATGCATTCTGATCACGTACCTATTCATATCAACGACCTGGCCAAATTTCGGTGCAAAAAGAATGGTTGGTCTTAGGTAAATTTGATTCGTATGTTGCATTCTTTATATGGTGCTCCAATAGCATGCTATATTCCGATGAAAAAAGGCGAAATAGAACTTCAATGGCATCTTATCTTAAGTTTCACGTTATGAGATATCAAGTGATTTCAAATTATATGAATTGTTTCATGCTTGTTTCATGAAATACAATGAAGTTTTGAGTTTGAATCATCGCTCTCACTTTCCTTTATACGTGAAAACAAAAAAAAAGACAATGCATGTTACAAATGAGTTGCATGTGTCCTCCCTTCCGCTTATCCTTAGTCGAAAAGACGAGTGGGTTAGAGTGTCGTGCACATCTTAAATAAAATTATAGATCTATTGGAACGTGCATAGGTGCCAAAAAAAAAGTAGGAATTAAATGGTAAATTATCTATGAAAATCTATATGATTGACATGGTCAGATAACCCAAGGTTTTAGTGATTGATGTTTAACTTTTCGACGCATAATGACAAATTTGTAAACGCTCAAGTACTGTTTTCATCTTTAATTGTTACCATCAAAGTGAATATTTAGGTTTTTTATTTTATTTTAAATAATATAGGGATACTAGTGTGTAGACTTGGCTATCTAAAGGCTCATGGAGTATACCTTGCAATCCTTGTGAACTGATTTAAGCTCAGGTTTTTTTGTTAGTGTAAGTACTTCCGACTTAGAGCAATTTGCATACAGTTGGGCGACTTGTAATTTACGATGTTCCAACCATCTGCGCCAGTTTGGGATACGATTTGTTCATATGTAATTGCTTCATTCAATTCTTGATTAGCTAGCTCTCAATGTGCCTTTATGCTAAGATGGTCACTTCAGCTGGACTCTATTCCATATGTTGCCTTTGAACTTCCCCACGACAAAATCTTTAGTGTTTGCCAAGCGCCGCACTGATGTGACGTGTGTTTTTTACTCACATCCAATAATAAGTTGACACATATTTGCTGAGTTGGAATAAAAAAATAAAAATATAATTTGTTTTCTTCTTCCTTGTCCATCCACTTTGCTCTCTACCTAATATTTTCTCCTCTAGGTCTGGCTGTCGGCACCATGTTCATGCATCTTTTTGGGCTGAGTTTTCAGATCTGGCCGTCCATGGCCGTCACTTCTAGCGGCAAGGTTGTAAAGCTCGTCGCCGGGGACGAGCCAACTACTCGATCTCAAGCGCAGACCAGACTGATAGAGAGGCTGGCTTGGCTTGGACGTTCGGCATTGGTTGACTTGGACATGGCGGCGGAAGCTTCGCTGGTGGCGATGGTAGGGGGAGGCATGGAGATCGAGCTCAAGTGGCTGCAATTGAAGAGGAGGAAGAGAGAGGAGGATGGCGATTTCAATTTATTTATTTTTTAAATCAATACATATATGTGTCAATTTATAATTGGCTTATAGTGCATTGATGCGTGCCACGTCAACTCTTAACATGCTCCTCGCATACTAGAGGTGATCAGTTTCCGGTCTCGTCCAATCCCACCTAGGAATCAGGAGCCAGACTATGAGGACCTGTTCCTAGTTTTTAGAATTGAGAACTAAATGGGTGACTTCTCAATTTTATTTTATTTTTGTTGTTGTTCAAACATGTTAAATGCATTAAATCCCACAATAATCAGCCCTCATATTGAAGCAAGAAAAACTACAAATTATGAGTTGTCTGTAGAGCTATGGATTGACGCTTTTGAGTTTAGTTGCGGTATTACTTGCTGATTTGGGTTGCTGCGGGATATTTAATCATATTTGACAATTTGAAGTACATGTAAAATCGAGTTTTGCACTTAATAATGCCGATGGTTCATAAGTCGGCAGCTGCAGGGCTTTGCAAATCAGCAAAGTTAACCTTCCTGGTGGTCAATGTTCTCGTTTTCCTTGAGAAAGTAGGTTTTCTACCATTCTGAAGGTTTGCACACTCCAGAATAGAAAAAAATGTAGAGGGTTTGCCTAAAATTTAAGCTATTTATTAAAAAAGTAAAAAAAAAAAAATAATTGATCCGGTTCCCATCTTAGAACGAACCGAAAATCACCGGTTTCAAATTTATAGAACTGGAAACTGGAGTGGTGACCCTCGAAACCGCCCAGAACTAGCCGATCCGGTCCGATCCGATTCAAGCGGCTCCTTTTGCATACCCCTATTGCAAACCACTGAATATTTTCCACCTCCGAACACATGCACAAGATTAATGTATGACCAGATGCATTGTTCTCACTTAATGTATAGTTCATGAAGACGAAATAATTTAGTAATTTCATTTTATGCTGCAAGCCCAATCAGTGGATTCCTTACAGACCCTATCCAGAGACCAGAAGTGGATTGAAACCCTCGAATTTCAATTGCAAATAGAGAAAACTACAAACTTCGACACAAGAATCCTCAGCATGTGACCCACGTTCGACAGGTTCCGCGACCAGAAACTAAGACCGAAGCGACCCGTGCCTGTGACAAATTCTCAATAAAAAAAAAAAAAAAAAAAAAAAAACTTTCGGTGCTTTGCAGTCAAAAAAAGGAAACAAAAATTTTCTTCTTGTTTTCTTTTTTCCCCCTCTTGGCTTGTTGGAAATTTCAATTAATTTAATCGGTTGTCGTGTTAGAATTTTGTCTTTAATGAACTCCAGACTTTGTTTTCGGGGACAATAGTGCGGCAGCAGCATGCGCGCTTATGACAATCTTCATTTGATGTTCGACTAGGACAATTTTTCCACTTTTAGAATGTCCCATAAAAAGGCATAATACTCTTACTCGAGAGATAAAAATGACCAATATTATTTTTTTTTTCCATTGGAACGATGCTGGCGAAGCCTTTTTTATGTTTGAAAAATATGAAATTAATGATTCCGAGCTAAAAACAAAATGATTTTTATCAAATAGAGAGGGTAGAAAAGGGGTTAACAGGATCTGGAAACACAAAAGTAGATTCGCATCCGGTATTTGGCATCCTTTTTCTGGGCCACCCAGTTTTCCAGATTACTACTCAAAAAATGAAGAAATAAGTCAATTTGTCTTATGCGTACTGTCTTCTTTAAATCAAAGTAGGTCCGACGTATGTGTATAGACCGCCAGATTTGACATCCAAGAGCATTGAAGTGAATAAAGTGATGAACAAGGCGTGTGTTTCATGCATTCCACCGCATAGAAGGATCTCTATTTATTTCGTAAATAATGAATCATTTAAAAAATATTTTTCTAAAAAATAACTCCGTATCATTCTTAATCCACTTAGGTGCCTACGTTCCACATTGATCTTACGTTTCCCATCACATTGACCAATTGATGATAAGCATTGCATTTGCCCAATGGTTACTGGATGGTTGAAACTTGAAACCTTTGAATAAGTACTACCTTCATATTCGGGAGTCAACTTCACTGATTTTACTAACATAGATAATAAATTCTCAACCATATTTTTTGTTTTTTGTTTATAAAAATATATAACAACAATGTCTTCTTTAATGGTTGTATGTAAGGTTGACGCATAAAACTCTAACTTGCAAGGGATTGATCATTCTCCTCGCAATGAATAATTGTATTTCCCTCTCTTTTTACGCCCTATTAGTATTTATTACATTGATTCTCTTCCTCTCCTCTTTGTGCGTTATTTCTTTATTCTAATGGTAACTACATTTTATTAAAGAAATTTCCTACCTTAATATTAACACAGTAGTTTATATTAGTATACAAATACATCTACTAATTGATAAATACATAGGTTACATGTACTTGAGACACGGCAAATCACAAACAACATACACTACAATAGGTCAAAACATCACGTTAATTATTTTTAAGATAGCTTACTCAAAATGATTAATGTTTAGAATCTTATAAGATATAAGGGTAAACACTAGCCCAAGGTACACCCTAGAATTAGATTGAATTGATACCATGCAGTTCGGTTCCATGATTAAGGCAGTGTGGTCCGATTTTAAGGTAAGGTACCAAATCGAACCGACAGAATGACTCCTTTGCAATCTTAAACCTACCTTTGACTAAACCCATTTTAATCTATTTGTTGTTTGTTTTCTTTTCAAGAGGTTAAAATTTAGAACAAACTTTCATGGATTAATGGAGAATGAAGTTCTATCATTCATATCTTATGTTACATATTTTGAACTTTTTATTTTTTATTTTATTTTATGTTTTATATTTTATAGTTATTGCTTTTGGCAAGTAAATATTTCTATCATTGCTTTAGCTTTCATTTTGCTTCACTAAGGAATGAGTTAGATAATTCGTTTTTACTTTAGATTTCTATTTGTTTATTACTGGTATTTTATTTCTCGCATTTTGGTGCTAAGTATTGCATTTCTCAATAGTGTGTTGACGAATATTTACTTTGAAAAAGTAAGTTTGGGCTTTCAATGAACACAAAATCTTGAATCCAAAAAAGAAAAAGAAAAAAGAATCAGCAAATAACCTGAATCGGAACAGACCTATAGGGTCAAATTATGATCTCTTCTTGGGTTTACAAAGTTGATTTCAGGTTTCAAAATCTGGGTGTCGTGACCAATTTTTCGGGTGTGAACCACCTAAAATTAGGCTAATGGATTGTTAAGCCTAGACTTAACTCGGACTCTCCCAAGTCCATACCAATTCGCAACTTATGTTCAAATTCTTAACATGCAGATAGATTTTATCTAGGAGTCGCCACTAATCTATTTTTGGTAGGTCGATTAGAAACCCAAGTAAAGTAACGGGAGTTTTACTTTAATCCTACGAACCAGAGATTTATGAGTTCGGGGACTTGATTACGCTAGGTTTCTCTAACGCCCTTTCGGTACCTTTTTCTTTTATTTTGAAAATGTTTTTGTAGGCAGTTTGGATTGATTTTAAATATATCTCCCTAACATGTGAGGTGATCATGAGGGTGTGCAAACCACCAATTTAACACTCAAGAAAGCGATGAATAAATTACGAGACTTACCTTCTAGCAACGAAAGCATCCGCAATGTTAGATCGTAATTCAAATCATCAACCCTAGATATGATTTCTAATTAACACGCAATTTCTTTTTTTGTTTTCACTTAATTAATGAGAATCATGCTTTATGCAATGCAATATTAACTAAATGACCTAATTCTAATGACAGGCAATTTCTAATTAAATGGGCCTAACAACAATCACTAAATGACATGTATTTCATGAATCTAATTCTATATGACATGCAATGACATTTTTTTATTTTTTATATAAAAAAAAATCGTAATTAAAAATTGCAAAAAAATAAAAATCTAACTAAAGTGAGATATTATCTATTTTAAGTTAGGAAATAGACCAATCTGAATCCTATCTTAACTTAGAAATTTATCTCGACGTGCAATTTAATTCAAAGATATTATCTAACCTAGATATCATCTAAACATGCATTCTAATATAATTAGAAAAAAAAAATCTAACTATTCTATCATGCAATTCTATCTAGGAAATCGAGTCGACATGATATGCAAATGCAATCTTTTTGTATTTTTGGGATAAATAAAGCAATTAAAAGATAAGCACCAAATCATCCACAGTCATCAAAGATATTATCCATCACTCGAATTTGGAAACAATATCTAATCAAACTTGATTATTTCGCTTATAAAATCAATAAATTGATCTTAAGCCTTAAAGATCAAGATATCAATTTTATTCCCTGCGGAATCAATAATTTCATCTAAAGCCTTATAGATGAAATCAAAGATCATATGCGGTTGCGAATTAGGAATAAATCCTAATTTTGGGATATGTCTATCATTCATGGATATGAACACTAGATGTTAATAGACATATATTAGGCAACAAAATTTCCAAATACACTAGAGATGTGCATCTTACCTAATGTGAGGATATTCTTTCCAAATTTGGACCAAGCGCAATTGGACCGGGATCACAACCATCTCCTTAACGGTGAAAGGCAACGGATGGTGGCGAACAGCGGCGGCACGGAGATTCATGATCGAAGCTGGCACAGTTCGATGAGCCTGCAAAAATGGAAACTTCGAAGGTCGACTTGGCTCGTGGCTGCTTGAATCAGGAACGTTGTATGCTTTAATGGTGGTGTTCCTTTGATAACGAATCTCCCACCGCCGGTGGAGATCAGGGTTGGATGAAAACGCTCGCGGATGATTTGTTGGCGCGGCAGAACAGGTGGCTCGAAAGATGAGTGAACGCATCGAATTGTGAGTTTATTCTTTTGCCCACATGACTGAATCTGTAGTTCTGATTTCACCACGTTGGCTCTGACCTTTTTCAAGTCAAAGTCAATGGATCTTCTTCATGCAGCAAGTGGAATTGTCTTCATGCAGCAAGTGGAATATTCAACGTGAGTGCTTTCGGCAAAAGAACCACGCCTGGAATTGCTGGAACTTAACGGTGAGCGTAGAGCTCGCGGCGTATCGGGTCGGCGGCTTAGTCGTTGAGGTTGGGGTTCGCGGCGACAGGTGCTTAACGTCGCCGGGCTCCGTAGCAAAGGGAAAGCGCGAGCGGTGTTTCGACCAAGCCTTGGCCGAAGGACCCCTCCTCTCTCTCTCACGTGTTTTGATCAACGTGCTCTGAGAATTCTGAATTGCGGACCTCCGATTTTTGTGTGTGCTGTGCTGTGGCCGTCTCAATCTTCGCGTGTGGAGGGTACTGCAAAGAAGAAAGCCAAGTGTTGCAGATTGACTACACCAACTTATTTGCCGATGGAGGGGATTCGCCGTCGTTGTGGATCCCAGTCAGGTCAGCCCTCATCAATGCAATGGACAACAGGAGCAGCGACGTCCATGGGCGGTGGACTGGCTTTTCATATGGGACTCCTCAATCGGCAATAGGAGGTGTTGCAATTCCTGATGTTTCACGAGCACTCTGTACAGAAGCTCCCCCTCACGATTTTTCCCTCAATTCAGTGTATGGCCATGTCTTCAATTGTGTGGCCTTCCTCTTTCTTCCTCGAACGTTATGCTTTTATACCGGCCGAATCTAAACTTCAAAAGGGGAAATATGAATATAGGAAAGAAGTCCATGTACTAACTTCCCTATTTTGTGAGGGTTTATATTTCCTTTGTATGCACTGCGGATCCATATATTCAATGAGAATATATATATATATATATATATATATATATATATATATATATACATATTTAACATTCCTTCCTATCCATGAATAATGCTAATCCTTCTTGCCCTTTTGATGTCTTTGTCCGCACATTAATAATCACAAGATCAACAAAAAATTCTTTTTTCCAAATATCAACTCACGTTGATCGAACATTGCCAAAAGTTCGAGATCATAATAAAATTTTCCCGGATTTTGAATATTTTAAAGGTGAGCTTGCAATATTTTCTCCGCACGTTTGCCTTTACTAAGGACAAAAATAAAAATAAAAATAAAAATAAAAAAAATCCACCAACTCGGACCCATCCGTCACCGGTCCAATAAATAAATGTAAAAAATGCACCTAAATCTATATGCTATGCAATTAATATATATATATATTTAGGGATAAAATTAACCCCTAATTTTCTATGCAATAAATAAATGATCGGATCGCCAAAATTTAGGTGTCAACACTGGGAATAGATCGGATGGGTTCCAAGTTTCAGGATTGGACTGGCCCAACTCTAGAACCGCCCTCCCTTAAAAAGTATTAATGCGAAGTGTGTTTTTCTTTATATCTGCGTCATTTTCAATTATTAATTTGTACAATAATAGGGTTAAGTATAGATATACTCGCCTTGTTCTAAACTACTAATTATGCCTTTGCCCATCTCTGTCTCTTTCTCTTCACAGGATCTGTAGAATTTTGTCATCATTGTTCCACTTTTCAACAATCCACGTCAAAAAGTTTCCAAGGTGGGTGAATCCAATCCATGCAACTTTTGGTTCCCAATGCAGCACAGAACGCGCCCCATCCCAACGTTAAAAGCCACCTCCCTTCTCCCCACTTTCGCAACTTGCCACCAGCACCAGCTACTGCGGAAAAGCATTCTGCTTCAGCTGGTGGAGCTCCTCTTCCGCTTCCATGGCTTCCCGCTTCCTAACGTCACTCTTCGCGCTCTCCACGATGTTGTTCCTCTCGGCAACACTCGTTATCGCTTCCGCCGCCGCTGCCTCCTCCTCTTCTTCCACCTCCCTCCCCGCCCACCATCTCACTTCCATCAAATCCTTCTGCTCAGGCACGCCCTATCCGAACTCTTGCTTCGACTCGCTGAAACTCTCCATCTCCATCAACATTAGCCCCAACATCCTCACCTACCTCCTCCACACCCTAGGAGCCGCCATCTCGAAGCCGGGAAGCTCTCCAGCATCCTCCAAACCGCGGGCCACGGGAACATCGTGGAGAGACAGAGAGGCACGATTCAAGACTGCAGGGAGCTGCACCAGATCACGGTGTCCTCCTTGAAGAGATCAGTCTCACGGGTCCGGGACAGCAACCCTCAAAAACTGTCCGACGCGAGGGCCTACCTTACCGCAGCCCTCACGAACAAGGACACTTGCCTGGAAGGCCTGGACTCTGCATCAGGGTCCCTGAAGCCACTGCTCGTGAGTTCGCTCATCAGCACTTACAAGCACGTGAGCAACTCCCTGTCCATGCTCGCGAAACCGGCCACCCCGAAAGGGGGAAAGGGCCGCCGCCGGTTGATGGGCTTCCCCACGTGGCTGTCACGTAAGGACCGCCGGATCTTGCAGAGCTCCGGCGACGAGTATAACCCGAGCGAGGTCATCACGGTGTCCGCCGACGGGTCGGGGAACTTCACCACCATATCCGATGCCATCAATTTCGCTCCTAACAACAGCTATGACAGGACAATCATATACGTGACGGAAGGGTTTTATCGAGAGAATGTGGAAATCCCGAGCTACAAGACCAACATTGTGTTGCTGGGCGATGGAGCCGGTCTCACCATCATCTCTGGGAACAGAAGCGTGGCTGATGGTTGGACCACATTCAGATCTGCAACTGTTGGTAAACGCCTCATCAAATTCTATCTAAGTGAACTCATTGTGTCGTTCCATTAAATGGCAACTGAGATCTTTTGTCGATTACGTTGACCATATTTACAATGAATATTTTGAAGTCCTGGCCTAGATTCCTGATACCCATTTCTGGGTTGCTCTGTTCTTGCTCCTTTTTCGCTTGTATAAATCTGGTGTGAAGCTTGATCAAGTAGCAAATTTGCCGCTGAAATTTTGCTTTTCCTGATACATTTTCCATATTGTTCTGGTTCAATTTGGTTTGCAGCTGTTTCAGCTGAAGGGTTCCTTGCCAGGGACATAACCTTTGAGAACTCCGCTGGGCCAGCAAAGCACCAAGCGGTCGCTCTCCGAATCAGTGCCGATTTCGCCGCGCTCTACCGATGCTCCATCAGTGCCTACCAGGACACTTTATATGTCCACTCCTTCAGGCAATTCTACAGAGAGTGTGACATCTCGGGGACCATCGACTACATCTTTGGTAATGCAGCCGTCGTCTTCCAAGGCTGCAACATCATCTCCAGACAACCTCTGCCTGGCCAGTTCACAGTCATTACGGCGCAATCCCGGGACACCCCAGACGAGGACACGGGAATCTCCATCCAGAACTGCACCATACTGCCCTCGGACGACCTGTCGGCGGCGGTGAGGAGCTACCTCGGTAGGCCATGGAGGAACTACTCAAGGACTGTGGTCCTCGAGTCCTACATCGATGGGTTCATCAACCCGAGAGGATGGACCGAGTGGTCGGGCGACCAAGGGCTGGACACCCTGTACTACGGGGAGTATGAGAACTATGGACCTGGCTCAGGCACGGAGGGCAGAGTCGCCTGGCTCGGGTATCACGTCATGGACTACTACGACGCCTTCAACTTCACCGTGTCCGAGTTCATCACTGGTGATGAGTGGTTGGATTCCACTGCATTCCCTTATGACGACGGCATTTGAAGCTTCGTTTTGGTTAACTTTTAAATTGCATTGTATCTTAGCTTATTGAATCGCCATCTGAAGTTCACCGCTCAGTAAGAGCCATGAATGACAGGACAGAGAGAAACTTTCTCCTAAGTGTACATGAGGCCATGTTATATGGAAGTTAAAATGTGATTGCCATTAGAGGAATAGAATCTTCCATTGGACAATCTTTGTGACAAGGACATCAGTACTGTCCCATCCCCCACCGACGAAAAATATCGATGTAGACCGGGAAGGAGAGACTCTCCTTCCGGGCTGTAGAGCGAAATCGACTATTTGACCAAAGTGTTCGGTGGATTCGCCAAAAATATCCTGCAAAATCTTGAAAAATGAGTATGGTCGTCGCCATATTTCTTGCACTGTAATCTACTGATGACACCTAGATGCTGCAAGATGAAATTTACTTAATACATCACCAAGATAAGTATCAGCTCAACAGGAGGACGAACTCGATCAAATTTAACGCCGCTCGACCCCTCTTCACATATTTTGCCATTTGGAACTGACCGCTCAAACTATCAAGGCGGAAAAGGATGAACACCAACACGGTATGGACCGACACCTCTCGTTACGGCGTTCGACAGGATTCTGTACTGCAGGGCGTTAAGTTCGTGACTCAATATGCACCAGCCAAGACGTATCTCCGTCTCGATCAGCGATTCCACTTCAACACCGTAAGAAGACCGATTCGACGGGTCAATACCAAAAGGAGCCAAAGAGCCGAGCAAAACCTCATCTGGTTTTTAGCCCGTTTTCAGTTGTCGTTTTGAGGGGACTGGTGTGGTGGGGAGCAGCACCGAGTCGACCATGTGGGAGTCACGAACTCGGCCACCGTCATGCGTTTCTCTGGAAAAACGCGTCCGGGCTTTTGTCGTTTGGAGATGCGTCCGATGGAAACTCTCCCCAAGTTGCAGAAAACAACGTCCGGTGGGGGACAGTGGAGCGCAAGTGGAGTGCTGTTGAGCTTGTGATAAACCTGCAACGTTTGACCGCTGATTTCAGAAGTATCCTCGCGGGCCCGGCCGTGGCCTTTTCTCGTTTGTCTCGACCGATTGACTAAGGAGATAATTGAATAGGCTCCTTTGTTTCGTGAAAATTGGAATGTTGCTGAGATTGTTTACTCGTTTCCATGAAAATGTTTGATTATCTTGTATGTGGTTGGACTTTTCAAATTTGTCTGGATCGTTTGGCAATTCTATTACCCAAAAAATTATGCTTTTTGTTAGAAAAAGAAGACTCACGACAACCTTAGGACCCCCGACTCAAAACCTTGGAGGTGGGACTTGGGACCTCGGATGTCGGCCCAAAGACCTCAACCATCTAACCAAGAACAAAGAGGCCGAATCAGGGACCCTGGTCTGAGGACCCCAAAGGCTAGATCCAAGACCCCGACGCAATGCAAAAAGCCTAATGGCTGGTCGAGATCCTCGACCCCACGTATGCGGGGGACATTAACAGCCGAACTCGAAACCTCGGCCCAAACCAGGTCCGAAGATCCCAGCCCTTCCACCGGCACACCGGGCACAAAAAAACAAGACCTTAAGCTAGGATTGGGGAACAGGGTTTCGGGGTTAGGTGTTGGGAGCTTGGTTTCAACCCCAAGCACAAGGCTTGGGTGTCCGGGCTCCAATTTGGGTGGTGGCTTGGCTGGGCCATAATCCGAGTCTTATGGTTCGAATTTGGGGAGATGCACATGCATTTAGTTCTGCATTTATATGGTAGCATGCTGTAGTACATTCATATTGCCTAGATTTGGTCTAAATTGAAGAGACCAAGCCAATCGTTTGGATATATTCATCTTTACATTCGTTTATAGAACAATAAAGTATTAATAATTCATTTTTTTTAGCCTATTCAAACATGTCTTAATTGAAAACGACGTTTGGTTTCCCCTAATTATATATGTTTGTTTAACATCATTTCTATTACATAACATTTGTTATGTCTAACTACTTGTTATGATTTCATTTTATGTTATTGCTCCATAATGCTTTTCCTTCTTAAACAATATCGTTAAGATAAATATTGACTAAAAGAAAATAAAAAAAGAAATATTTTAATATTAATAGTTTAAAAAAAAAAAGGCGCATTGCACATGAAATCTAAAGGACTAGACAAAAAGGTGAAAATCAAACTAAGTAGTACCATTATGTGCAACGTTTATTTGAACCTAGATGAATTCATATATAATGGTCATTCCATAAAAGTATCACTTAGAAGACAAGTTTTAAACTTAAAAAAAATGCAACTTCCAAACAATTTTTTCATCTAAATGATGTTGAAGTTAGTTTTGAGGAATCCGGATAGATCTCATTGTGAAGTAGGAAAAAAATACACACTCCTTAATAGAAGAGATTTTTGTCTTTCCATGTTAAAATTTCCCTTCGTTAATATAAAATTACAGATAGAAAAAATTATTTTTCCTATCATGAAAAATTAAAAATTTCTACTTTAAGACAATAGATTTTGTTAGTTTTCATTTTTTTTTTCAAAATATACCAAATTTATCTGTAGCCATTCAAATGGATATTTCAAGTGAAAAACTATTCTTTATCGGTAGCCAGTGTATTTTGACTTGTGTTAAATTTGACAATTCCGGGATCTTCACAAAACTCAAATGTTGACACGTGAGTTCGCATGTATTTTCTTTCTATATTTTCTGAAATTAAAATAAGATTGTACTTAGTTGTAAACAAAGTTTTTTAGATTCTTGAGAATAGTTACTTTGCATCATTATTAATAGCAAAAGCGTCCATGCATTGCGGTGTATGCAAAAAATTAACATCTAAAAGTTTTTGTACAATTACTTCGTAGAAATTATTTGAATTGTTATTTAATGGAAATAAATTATTGAAATAATATGACGTGGTTATACACATATATATGAGAAGGGAAGAACATTTCGAGATTTTAACTTTTTTTGTAAGGTTTTCATAAGAAAGAAAAGATGCAAAGTATAAAAATGGGAATACATTATAGATAAGATAGAATTATCGATTTAGGCTTTTGCCCATTGATAGAACTTAATAATAATAATAATAATAATAATAATAATAATAATAATAATAATAATAATAATAGTAATAAAAACCAATTGAGAATAGTCGGGGGAAAAAGGATTGTCGTCCATTATCATCTTCGTTTTTCTTGTGGAAGATGAATATATTGAAAAATATTTTCTAAAATATGATCGCTCGTATCACATGAAATAATACCTATGGAAAATATTTTTATCATCAACAATAATTTATATCTAAGTCGTCTTCGTATATCCCAAAAATATCTTTTGTTCATTAATTTTTGTAAACGAAATAAACGGAGCCTAGGCGTCTTAGTTTCAAGAGAAATTTTATGTTAGAGGAAAAAATTTTTCCAAGGAATTATTTTTTAGAAAAAATTTTATCTGCCTTTTAAGCTTAGAAAATTCATTTTCCTAATTTTAAGTATGCATATTTTTTTTGACCGTAAATGGTTTCCATTGACCGACCATTTTCTCCGGGCTAATTATCAGCAAAAGAATTTTGTTAAGGAGTGCTTAGCTAAAAATCAAATGCTGAGAAAAAGAAGGAAACGAAAATGTTTTGTGTTGTGCCATGTGCGGTCAATTGCACGGTTTCCGGTAGTCAGCGCAGGCCTGTGTTTGTGTTTGTGTTGTCTTACGTTTGACCGAGAATTAGATGAGGGCGGAAAGAACTCGCGGGAAAAACAGTTGACAGCAACGAACTTCTCTGTCCAGCTATTCCGGTCTCACCACTCATTAACGAACTTTTGAATCCTCTCAAGGACACCTAAAAGCCCTCCTGTCCAGAGACCTCATCGTATGGCTTGTCTCAAAACCAGACATGACCGCTCGATCAGCCTAAATTAAGGACGACGGGCAAGCGACTTAATCCGAAATTCCCACGGGCGCAATTAAACCTGCGCGCGCCTTGCCTCGCTTTCTCTCTGCCTTAGCTTTCCTCTAAGGCGGGGAGACGTAGAAAACCTGACAGAGAAAATCCGTCCTGAAGAACAAAGGAATAAAGAGAACAAAAGATGGCATTCCAAGATTTCGATCTCTTGTCAGAGCGGCGACAGGCCGAGAGGAAGCAGAAGCTGAGGAAACGGGTTGCCATTGCCGTGGTCTCATCCCTCGCCATCGCCGGGGTCGTAGCCGGCCTCGTCATTGCTGTGGTGCAGAGGTCGGGCGGCAGCAGCAGCGCCGCCAACGCGACCCAGGGTGAACCGACCAGTCAGATTTCCCACTCCCAGAAAATGATAAAGATGATTTGCTCCTCGACGGATTACCAGGACACTTGCAAGAGCACCTTCGACAAGGCGGTGAAGTCTGAGAAGAACGTCACCCAACCCAAGGACCTCCTCAAGGTGGCGATCGGGGCCACCTTCGACGAGGTCAAGGAGGCCTTCGACAAGACGAAGAAGTTTAATTTCAATACCCCGCAAGAGAAGGCCGCGTTTGAGGATTGCAAGCAGCTGCTGGAGGACGCTGTGGAAGAGCTGCACTCCTCCGTGAACAACCTCGGCGACAGTATTGGAAAGTTCTCCTCCAAGACCCCAGATTTGAACAACTGGTTGAGCGCCGTGATTTCCTACCAGCACTCGTGTGTCGACGGGTTTCCTGATGGGAAACTTAAGACCGAAATGCAGAAAACGTTGAAGATTGCCAAGGAACTCACCAGCAACTCCCTTGCCATCATCTCGGAGGTGTCGTCGTTTCTTTCCACGTTCCAAATTCCAGGAGCTACCCGACACCTGCTCGAGAAGGAGGCATCGGGCCTGCCAGCTGTGGGTGAGGACGGGCTTCCTAGCTGGATGAATCAAGAGGAGAGGAGGATTCTGAAGGGAAATCGTGGCGTAAAATTGACTCCGAACGTTGTCGTGGCAAAAGACGGCAGCGGGAAATTCAAGACTATCTCTGAGGCATTGGCGGCGATGCCAGAGAAATACACCGGAAGGTAACTAATAATTTTTAAAGAGCTGATTCCCATTTCAATGGTGTCAGAATCTAGCTTCCTTTTCTAATATTAACGTCCTTTTGTTGAACCTCATTCTCTTCGACGGTCGGAGTCTCTCCCTGCTAGGTAATGCCTTCAGGACACTGACTGATTCGGTTCAATACATAAATGCAGGTACGTCATCTACATCAAACAAGGAGTTTATGACGAGTACATTACCGTGACAAAGAAGATGGTTAACGTGACCATGTATGGAGATGGGTCGCAGAAGACGATCGTTACCGGGAACAAGAATTTTGTAGATGGAGTTAGGACTTTCCAGACCGCGAGTTTCGGTATAATTCTATAACCCTGCCACTAGTCTTAAATTACCAATCTCTACAGCCTCGTCAATGTTATAGGCAACAACATAGTTCACTTATCAGCCCTCAGATGAAAATCAGGAAAATTTTGGAAACTCTAGGATTTCGTCATACTCTTAAGCGTGGTGCGGATAAAATTTGACTCTTCTATGTTCAATGTTGTGACAGCTGCTCTAGGAGAAGGCTTTATGGCCCAGGCCATGGGGTTCAGGAACACGGCGGGCCCAGAGAAGCATCAGGCCGTGGCCATCCGAGTCCAGTCGGACCGCGCAATCTTCCTCAACTGTAGGTTTGAGGGTTACCAGGACACCCTGTACGCACAGACCCACCGACAGTTCTACCGCAGCTGCGTGATTGCTGGCACGGTCGACTTCATCTTTGGCGATGCCACGGCCGTCTTCCAGAACTGCCTGATCGTCGTTCGCAAGCCCCTAGACAATCAGCAGAACATTGTCACGGCGCAGGGGAGGGTCGACAGGCACGAGACCACAGGGATTGTCCTCCAGAACTGCCGCATCACAGCCGACAAGAAGCTCATCCCCGTCAAGTCCAAGATCCAGACCTACCTGGGCCGGCCCTGGAAGGAGTTCTCGAGGACCATCATCATGGAGTCGTCAATCGGGGACTTCATTGATCCGGCAGGCTTTATGCCATGGGAGGGTGACTTTGCGCTCAAGACCCTGTACTACGCGGAGTTCAACAACAAGGGGCCCGGTGCGAAGATCAACGCCCGAGTGAAGTGGCCCGGTTACAAGAAGATCAATAAGCAGGAAGCAGCCAAGTTCACCGTTGGGACTTTCCTGGATGCGGATTGGATCAAGGGAGCTGGTGTCCCCGTTCACTTCGGCCTGTAAAACTAAGTCTCTCCGAGGATCAGACCGATGAGTGGGGATTGTGCAGGGAAAGCGATCACTGAAATCGATTTTGTGTAGAGGGAGAAAAAAAACTCGCATACTTCGTTGGTAGACTCTACAATGTGAAAATCCTGGTCTCTTATATTATCTTCTGTCATTGATTGAT
Organism: Eucalyptus tenuipes; assembly: GCA_014182365.1. Lineage (NCBI taxonomy): Eukaryota > Viridiplantae > Streptophyta > Magnoliopsida > Myrtales > Myrtaceae > Eucalyptus > Eucalyptus tenuipes. The sequence continues at coordinate 5,277,156 of CM024539.1, forward strand.
CGCGCCAGGAACTCATCCAAGCAATTTGTTAGAGCAATCGATCATGCCTTTTTTGGAGAAAAATTGGGAGAAATTCGCACAGGCATATGATCTGTCATCTGGTTTCAAATCATCTATAGTTCATAATTTCGAACACGATTTTTGAACAACTTAGCAGGTAATATCATGGCGATTGATCAGAATAAGCGCTAACATCAGCAGGATATCATCAGGTTAATCTTCTCATGAATGTGCCAAATATACTTCTTACTCGTTACAAACTTATAGGTTCGAGCAAATTATGGATACGATAATATAATGGATCAAATCAAAAGCCTCGAGATCGCCAGGAAGTTACTGCACAACTTGAAAAACCGCTTGTTCCTCTGGCTCAACGAGGAGTCGTAGATCGCCATCTCCTTCAACCCGTCCTTGCATGTGCCGGAGTCTGTCATAGCAGCCGACACAAGCGAGTTCACTGTGTCGAACTCCCTCTCCTTCATGGCCTGTGCTGACTCCTTGAGACTTGCGACGGCATCGCTGTACTCCTCGTTGCAGTCGCTCAAGCATCTCGAGAAGGACTGATCAGCACCGGAAGAGCCATTGGCCCTCAGCGCGTCGACAATGACTGAGATGGTTCGCTCACCATGGGCAATGCTCTGGTCCAGCGCAATGGTGGCAAGCCCCACGAGATCGACCGTCGCATCGGTGCGAGGGTCAGATCGGAGCGAAGATACGCAAATGTCGAAGTACAAGGTGTGGCTGCAGGCTGCCGACACCAGGTCTCCTCTATTTGGACTGCTGTCGTCGACTGCGGAGACTGCTGAGGAAGATCGGAGTACAAAGTCGACGATGGTGATTGTGGTTACGATGAACGTGAATGCTTTCTTTGAGGAAGGAATATGTGAAGCCATCTCACTCTATAGCTAGGGTTTTCAGTTAGCCTCCTTTTCTGTATATAAGTGGAATAGGCGAGATGGAGGATATAATTAGTGCACACGAGGGATGTCGTCCACCTCCTGTGTTGCTTGACGTGGAATCCATCTTCTTCTTCTTTTCCAGTTTGCTGTTCATTCTCTTTCTTTCTTTTCCCACCATGCGTGTGGTTGAAGAGAAGTTCCTAAAAGCTTCCCTGCGCTTGCCTTCAAATATAGCTTCGAGGTGGTATTGTGCATGTGCACATAGCATTATCTGCAAATCTACATGTGAATGTAAGAGTTTTTCTAGTGCGGGCTATATTAATTGATATTGTAATTTACCGTTTTACGGGATTGGTTTAAGGTGAAATAAAAAAAATTTTAATTAGTCTAGTATGGAGCTGAGTAATGTGGACTGAGTTGAACCTAACCCGTAATAAAAGGGTCTAATTAGAAACTCTATAAATAGTGCTCAAATCTGTCCTCTAATCCTAATTCTCACAATTATCCCCACAAATGAGCGTTTACCTAGCGCAAAAAGGTGAGGGGGCCATCTCAGTGAGCCAGTAATACAGATGGCAATAGACAAGAAGTTCTTAAGTTTGGATCATCGTTATTTCGCATAAAAAACGGTGGTCCAAATCAGGTGTGTAAATCTATCTACATGGTTACATATGTTCTTGTTTCTAGCTATGGAGATCTTGAGTTACGCTTTCGCGTCTTACAGTGAAAGCATTGAAGGCGTCCTTTTCCATCTGCATGTTTGAATAACAACATGCAAAAGAATTGTACGAATTGATTATGAGAATCGTCTTCCAATGTTTTATCTGAGAAAGAATGCATGATTACGACAAAGTCACACTATATACAACGCCATCTCTTCTTTTTTCCTCGGCTATACATGGCAAGACAGAACAAATAATTATTGAGGTTGTCCCACATCGGTTGTGAAATAGGTTGGTGGTTAGTTTATAAGTGTGAGGAAAAGCCTCATCTTTTGAGTTAAGTTTTGGGATAAGTGAGACTCAAAACCATCGATTGCCAACAAGTTTGGACCCAATAGTCACACGGATGAGTTAAGAGTTATTGGGCCTCCAACCCAAGCCCGATGTGTGAGTGGAAGATTTGAATTGGGGCCTTATTCTTTGAGTTAATGGGAGATTATTGAGGTTATCCCACATCCATTGTGAAATAGGGCCTTATTCTTTGAGTTAGCTTTTGAAATGAGGGAGATTCAAGACCACCCAACAATGACAATCTTATTCAAGTTCCCTAATGGAAACTTTACATTTGAGAAGATTACTTTTAGGAAAACGAGTGGGGTTGATGTTGGACCTATCTGAGTTCAATAGTGAGAATGACAATATATATTTCAGACAGAAGTTTGCTCAGAGAAAACCCTAGATCATGGCCTGCAGCTCCTTTGCCGTCCCTAGAGGCTTCAAGCCCATGCTATATATGATACTGCATGTAACAGACAGCACAGGACATGAAGGTTTAGGATTTGTTCGCGATGACTACTAAGATCTTGATTAATAACAATAAAGCAATCACGTGTCCATGCTATCGATCGCAATCCTTTGCTTTTCATCACTTTTTGCAATCTTGACGTACTTTTTTTGCGATACTTTTCCAAAGTAAACCCCTGTAGGGGATCAAAAGGACAAGTTTGAATTGCACCAAAGAAAGAAGATGAAAACAGTAAGTCTGGGACTCTAGTTAGATAGCTTCCCCTCCACGAGCCTAAGTTAGATATATTTCTGAGGGGACTTTACTATAGAATAACAGTATCGTATATTCAAATCAACCATAATATGTTTCCTAGAGGAACTTGGTATAGCGGTCGGCCCAAGTCCAAGTACCTAGTGGAAAAGTTTATTAGACACGGGCTCGGACAATTAGTACAACATAATCTCCTTTTTAGCTCTAAAGAACCACAACAAAACAAGAACAAGATAAATTCAACATGTCACTTCAGCTAATTTCCACAAATTAGAAAGTACCACGTGCCACGGCACATGAGTTTCAAAACAAAGAAATGCGAAAGGAGAAGTTCTTGTCAGAGAAGACAAATTTTCATTGGAGGACTCGAAAATATGATGACTTGCTCATGCTAAATCCAATCTTAAAGGGTGATTTGACGGAAATGAACAGAACATGCACTCCTCGTTCTTTTTCCTGTTAAGCCCTTCTTTTTTAAGTGGGGTCTGCGTAGATTATTGAGAATTACTGTTTAAGATTCTTGATTAGGATCTCAGATTCAGAGTACTCTGGACGATTAGATTAGTGGGAGATGATAATTGGGTTACTTTAGATTTGGGGTTGCTTTTCTCACAGCTTGTCGTGTAATATGGAGGGTCCCGAGTTCCTCCTTTAAGCATCTTTGGTTTTGTTCGCAAAAGCCAAACAAAAAAAGCATCTTAATTAATCTATCAATGATACTATAAATACTCTAACTTTTATATAATACCCACTTGATTGTTATGACTTTTATATAGTACTCACTTAAGTATTATAATTTTTTTCCTTAGTACTTAAGTGTTCACTTGAGTACCATAATTTTCAATCGATTACTTGAGTATTACGACCTTTTAAAAAAATATTCATCCAAGTGTTAGAACACTGATGAGGTATAACACTCGTAGTGAACATTTCAAAAAAGTTGTAGTACTTAATGATCAATTGAAAATTTATATGGCACTCAAATGATCGACTGAAATGTTATATGATACTTAAGTGATTGGAAAAAAAAAATTATAACACTTAAGTAAGTGGAGTAGAAAATTTTTGACACTCAAATAATCGAAAAAAGAGTTATGATATTCATGTAAGTGTCGTATAAAAGTTATGGTACTTATTATGTCATTTTCTCATCAATCAAGTCTACACATGTTCACATATCTAAAATGATTAATCTTTCTAAGATAATAATTAGTCTATGATTAGAATAATATTTCTTACAGTTAGGCGAGCGAAACCACCCTTTTCTCTTCCTTTTTGGCAATTTCTAGTAACCAGTTTTTCTCCTTTTTTGCCTTGCTGATTCTTGGACAGATCCAACATATGTACATCAAGGTGTACTTAGGCATTTGTACATAGGCATTTATGTGTTCGCGTAACTTAAATAGCCAACAGCGGTCGCGTGCTGTTGGCTTGTAGCAAGAACGATTTTACTCTTCTTTTTTTTTTGGTCTAATTTCCTTGGCCGTGTATAGGGTATTAAATTGATTCCATGACATGCATATCGAGAGAGAACATATGGGGACCGCTCAAAACCCTTTTTAGCGGGGCTTTTTCCATAATTAAGCAGGCATAAGGATGAAACTAAAAAATTACAACAAAACAACAAGTGGATAGCATGGCGAACAAGGGACGTGCAATATTCGTACATCTTGCCCGCATACGTAGAACTAACTGGAATGTCTTGCATCGAGTGTTAACAAAGTATGAATCATTAGGATGTAAAGTTATCGCATGTCACTGCATCCAATGACTTGAATTATTCGGGATTGAGACCTCCGACAGACAAAAAAGTTCGAAAAGCTTAGTCTTAACTGCAATTATATCTTGGATTGGGATTGATCCATTCGTTAGAGTCCTCCTTGCATCGCCTTTTTCTTGTGCTCGTGTCCCACGGAAAACCAAGAACGAAATGGTAAGTGCACGACACTGCGCGTCGGCGTGCGGTCCTTTCTCTCGACGCCTGATGCATCGGATCGCGACAACCGATCGACACTTCTTTAAATCCCGCTAAAAGAATGGCCCCGACAGATTTAGAAAAGGGCAAAAAGTCCAACTGATGTCTCAAACGCTATCCTCATCTTTCCTTTCTTCCTTCCTTGCTTATATCCCAACTGGTTAGTGACTAAACGGGTGCATTACTCAAAAGGGGGGCTTTGGAACTACTCCGGCAGCTCTCTCCTAAAGTTTGCACACCGTGCTGACCGCATCGTTACGAGTAAAATTAGGGTTTCGAAAGAATAGAAATTAAGGTTTTGGACTTTTGATCTCAGCATGAGTGAGAAAAATGATCGTCCCAAACGATAGTGATTTGTAAAGTAACATAGTATCGCCCAAAATTATGTGGAGTCTGGACTAAAGATTCCCGCATGAACGTGACAAATAGACAGTTCTCCATCAGGAACCACCCATTTCCAGTCCACCAAAAGTCACCTTTTCTTGGCCTATTCCTCTCTTCTCCTCTTAACTTTCCGATTCCGAAAGAACGTGCGATGATCTACGGCCATCTTGCTTTATCTCCTCTCTGTATAGTCCATCTCCTTGTGCTGAAAGGAGCTTCGGAACGTAATCATTTTCGCGCGAGTGGACTTCCAATCCCTACGGGGGGAGAGAGAGGGAGAGAGAGAGAGAGAGAGCAACTTTCGTGTAAAAAGGGACGATAATCGTGGATTCGAGCGTTTATCCTGCTTTAAATTGGAGAATGAAGAATGCTTTCGTGAAGTAATTTTAGGGTCCCGGTTCTCTCGAGCATGGTTTGATAAATGGTTGGACAATTAGGGTTAGCATAGAGCTTATATGTATTGATCTATTGAAGTTACACTATTGTTTTACCTAGATAAATGCGTGAGTTTTTTCATTTCCATGTAGCTTTCATGATATATATTCTCTTGAAGGATTTGCCAAACGGATGGTTTGAAGGTCAATGTCCATCTTAGAAAATTCAAAATGAATGAATTGCGTACGAGGTATTCTGAAGTCCGTAAAGGCTAATTTGCATGAGAATTGACATGGAAAGCGAAACCGAGTCTATCCGAAAACAAGAGCAGGACCACATTTTGCACTAGACTTAAACCAAAACAAGCATGACGTGTTGAGGACGGCGCTTGGTTGGAAACTTTAGTAATTGAGGTAATATTAAGCATCCCCACCATGAGAAATGCAGCACCATGCTCGCTTGATTGACACTAAAGTTCCGTGTGACCTCGTCGAGCAGATTGAAAGGATATCACGGAAAGCCTGTCTAATTCGACCGTCTCGATTACGAGAATTCTCTCCCGAGTGGAGTCGCTTACGAAAATCTTGATAAGAATTTATATTTCGGTCTGTCGTGATGGGAAAAGATCGATTTTCAGGAGCCGTGCTGTTCCATTGCAGATGCGTGCATATCTCAAATTCATTCATTAAGTGCAACGGGAAGTCTTTTCGCTAGCAGCGTTATTTAAGCTGTTGGACAACCGCATGTGCAATACATGGATGGGTCCTCTCCCCAAATCATATGAGACATAGGGTTTGAATACATTAGAATGTCACTTCATTCCCAGTGAGCGGAAATTTCCTCCAACCACGACTTCTGATTGGTACAGGTTGCAAGTTACGTACATCGCTCGCATGTGATAACCAGTTATAAAATGTGGGTGATGCTCATATTTATAACCCAACAATCAGAAGGCTCTTCAATCGAAGATGGAAGAAAGCATGAGTCTTGTTCACAAAACAGTATTTAAAGACAAAACTCTTACTCCTCGAAAAGACTCCGGTTAAAGTATTACAGAAAGACCGTAAAAATACTTTAATTTCGAAATCTTCAATTTATCATAATAGATCGGATGCAAGTAATCTCTCCCCTTTATCAAGTCCTTTAACACAAAAAGAATACTTGCATAACTAATCTTGATGACAACCTAGTAACTAAGTAGCACCAACACCAACATACGATACACGACACGACACGCTGACACGTCATTTTTTAAAAAATAGAGAATTCTGATATGTTGGGACACTCGTATATTAAATATATATTTTTATATATACATGATATATTATCATTTTTTAATTAATTTGATTCAAATTTACAATAAAATAAATAATAATAAAATAGTCCAAAATGAATTTATACTAAAAAAATTAATATATCATTTGTTAATATCATTCGTTGTTTCAATATGACAAATTCAATTCCATTCAAATAATTCATAAAACTTTGAAGGAAAAAAAAAATAAAGAATCCACGTTCTAAACTTGCGTGTCGAAGAGAAGAGAGAAAAACAAATAAACTTGGGGGTAAATTGTGTCACAAGAAGTGAGGGAAGATAAGAGAAGACTAAATTTTTCTTATTTTCGTATCTATTATTTTTATATATTTACTTTGATCCTTTATTTATTGAAAATTTTTAAAATTGATCCATGCACGTCGGAATTCCAAACTCGCATGTCTGAATTTCGGATTTGCGTGTCAAAAAGTGTCAGGAAAATTGATTAGGTTTCGACGTCTATTAATCGAGTGCTAGAGAGTATTTAACATAACATGAAGGCTCCTGGAAAGTACTAGTGCTTCCTAGCCTAGTAGGGTTCAAATAGTACAGGAAAACCAAGTTAAAAATCCTACCACGGGAGACTTATTTTCTATCCAATGTAAGACCTAGTACATAAAAATTATTCGGTTCGAGGGCCTAAAAGAGAAAATGACCAAAAACAAAAAAAAGAGGTGGACCCAAAAGATGGGAATTCTCCTTACTTCCTCCGTATGTACAAACGGTACCGCCAAGCGCCAATGGCCCTGCCACGCCCAAGTTGGTTCCCCAATGGACAATGCCTTGGCCAGATCCGCACGTGCGGGCCCCACGTAATAGTTGACATCTGGGCTCCGCTCTCTTGTCATGGCTCATGAGAATAGACCCCTTAACCAACAATCAAAGTGCTCTTTTTCCTTGTGTGGTCGGCAAAATAAAATATTGAAAGAAAAAAAAAAACCCTTCTGGAGTTCATTGATACGTCCATACTCTTGATCCATCCACGATAGTCGGACACTTTCTTTTACATGGCCTATACCCGCAACACTCATTTTATCTAAACTTGATTGGGTTATCTAGGCTCGATTGTTATAGTTCTTTTTATTATTATTATTTAATGGAACATTCTCTTTACTGTTTAAGAATACGGACACGTGATTTTTTTATGACACTTGATAATTACCATATTCGGTCTTTTTGAATAAGGACACTCGTAACGAGATAAGTATTTTTATTCCCTCGCCATAAGTAGCGCCCCTCTCCTTCTCATTAAGTGCCTCACACAAGTTCCTCAACAACTTAATCAAACTCCATTCTCCTCCAAATCTCTCTCTCTCTCTCATGGGGACTACTGGAGGAGGGTGGAAGGTGCTGTGGGTAGTGGCGTGCATGGTGCTGCATGGAGGGACCACCACGTCATTGGCGGGCGGGGTCGTCGAAGGACAGGAACCATCGCGCCAAGTGCAAGAGCAATGTGGGTTCACGAGGTACCCAGCACTGTGCGTCCGGACCTTGGCGGGATCCGGTTCGGCCGACATTCTCTCTGCTCTCGTCAACAAGACCATCCTCGAGACCAAGCTCCCTCCCTCCTACTTCGCCCAGATCACCTCCCTCTCCGAGACCCAGGGAGCTCAAGCTCAACATGCAAAAGCTGTCACAGGTATGTGTGAACTCTGTGTGCATGCCTGACCAGTCTCCAACGCTTTAATATCTAGAAAAGGTCATGATGGTAACCCACCTTTTCTTTTTCACTTCTTGGTGGAGAAAGATTGTTCCATTTCACGATAGAATTTCATCTCGGTTCGTTTTCGAGGGCTGTATTTATGTCGGTCGTCCTCGATGATGTTTCGATGATGATTGCAACGGGGGAGGGAAGGGTATTTCTACATAACGTGTGTGGAAATTATCTTGATGTGATCTTAAGATAATCTGTTTTTTCGTGGTTGAATTGTTCCTGGTGCGCGGCTGATATAAACACCGTGCGTGTGATTTGGGTAATCTGCGCTTCGGCCCAATTCCATGTCTTTATCATCGACGTGAATGACGCTTAACAACTTTTTGTCCTCGTGTGAATCCTTTTCCCTTGTTCGTCCAGATCACTGCGAAGACGCCATGACCCTCTCTCTCAAGAGGCTCGAGCAGTCGCGTGAAGCCCTCAGAGAGCCAGGGAAGAACAAGGTCGACGTCCAGACATGGCTCAGCGCCGCGATGACACTTCAAGATTTGTGCAAGGACTCGGCCCGGGGCGTCGGTCCTCTCGGTCTCTCGAGCGACGCCGCGGCTCGCTTGTCCCAGAAGATGGACTACCTCGCTCAGCTCACCAGCAACGCTCTGGCCCTCGTTAATCGGATCACTCACAGACGCAAGCCGGGGAAGACAGATAAAGACAGGGACGTCAGCGAGACGCGGGATTTTCCGAACTGGGTGTATAAGAGAGATAGGAGATTGCTTGAGAGCACCACGGTGAAGGCGAACGCGGTGGTCGCGAAGGACGGCACCGGGAATTACGAGACCGTCTCGGAGGCGATCCAGGCAGCTTCGGGCGGGCGGTTCGTGATCTACGTGAAGGCGGGGGTTTACAAGGAAAAGATCGTCGCCAACAAAGACGGGATCACTTTGATCGGAGACGGGAAGTATTCAACGATCATCACCGGCGATGATAGTGCGGCTGGGGGTGCTTCCTTGCGCGGCTCTGCTACATTCAGTTCTCTCTCTCTCTCTCTCTCTCTCTCTCTCTCACACACACACAGAATTATACGTACATACACAAGGTGCATGTCTTTTGCCGGAAGGGAATAATTTGAAAAATATTTTTCAAAAAATAATTATTTGTATCGTTTATAAAAATAATTAAAAATGATTAAATAAAAAAATTTATCATCTGAGAAAAAGTTTAGGTACAAATTGTTATCGATAATTTAAAGTGATATGAGTAAATATTTTTTGGAAAATATTTTTCAAATTATTTATTTTCTGATAAACAAACTGAGCTTAAGAATAATATTAGACGCCTGGAATTTTTGAAAACCTATAAGTAACAACATTTGAACCTGCCGTAAATTTCAATAGAAAATTACTTTAATGACAAATTCAAAATTTATTTAACACTGCAGCATAAGAAAAACTCATTTTAACTAAGATATTTATACATACTTTAGATGTTAGACGTCAATTCTTTTCAATAGAAATTTGACGTATTCGTGCATAACACTAAAATTCCAAAGGCTAAAAGCAAAATATAAATGTCAAAATTAATTCACTATATTTCTACTTTACTTTCATTCCATAAATTTGACAATAAAAAATTAATAAAAAAACCGGGAGAAATTATATAGAAAGGTTTTTAGTGTGCATAGTGTGAAATAAAGTTAAATTGTGAGAATTGTAAAATTTAAAATTAGTAAATACCTATATTAAGAATCACTCCAAACAAAGAACGTCTAAAAGGTCGACGTGCTAATTTATTAGAGTTATTATTCCCACGATCATGAACAAACGACTTGTTTATTTTACTTCTTGAATCTTTTGCATTATTATCAGAAGATTTCAGATCGAGTCAATTTTTTTGTCACGCTCAAAAATAACAATTTTCCACTTCATCGATCTTGTAGCAATCACCGGCGATGGATTTATAGCCCGAGACATCGGGTTCCAAAACACAGCGGGGCCCCAAGGTCATCAGGCTGTCGCCCTAACCGTGGCCTCCGATCATGCGGCATTCTATAGGTGCAGCATCTCGGGCTACCAGGACACGTTGTACGCGCTCGTGCTCCGCCAGTTCTACCGTGAGTGCGACATCTATGGCACCATAGATTTTATCTTTGGGAACGCAGCTGCCGTCTTCCAGAACTGTGAGCTAGTGTTGCGAAAGTCTGGGAACTCAGCCTATACCGTGATCCTCGCCAACGGGCGCAGTGACCCGGGCCAGAACACTGGGTTCACAGTCCAGGGCTGCCGCATCACCTCGAACGCCGGCTCGGGCAGCTCCTACCTAGGGAGGCCATGGAAGTACTATTCTAGGGCAGTGGTCATGCAATCCACCATTGATGGTGCAATTGCTGCTAGGGGCTGGATTCAGTGGCCAGGCTATGGAAGCTCAGTGCTCAAGACACTCTATTTTGCTGAGTATGCAAACCAGGGACCCGGTGCTGGGACCTCAGGGAGGGTCCAATGGCCTGGTTTCCATCTGATTGGGACTCAAGAAGCTATGAAATTCACTGTTCAGAGCTTGATTTCTGGGAATTCATGGCTGCCTTCAACCGGTGTGGCCTTCACCTCTGGCCTCTAGGGAAGAAAAACTTCATTTGAAAATGTTACAATGCAATAGTTTCGGACAATCCGATATTGTAAAGCTATGTAGCACAAGTAACTAGTGTTAAAGGGTCTTCCTGGCACAGTGCAGCAATGGTATTTGTTAAGCTTTGTCGATTAAGAATAAATTAGGGTGTACTTTAAGAAGTTGTAATTGAGCAAAATGTAAAATGATGTCACATGCCGCAATAAAATAATTTGAAAGTGCCTTTAGCACTAATGGTGTTCACTATTCAACACGAATGTTCTGTCTTCTTTGTAATTGTTGGGCGTTGTCCTTAAGCTTATAAGATTTAGAGTGCCACCAGAAAAAAGGTTAGAGAGACAGTCTTTGTGATTTATAGAGCTGATTTGCTATATTCTAACGAAACCACCAAATTGCAATCTCTTCTATTTCTTCCTTAATTTAAGTATCTCTTGACAACCTTATTCTTTGGTGATGAGCTTATGTCAAAAAACTATAATCGTGTTGCTTTTCTTTTGTTTGAGTAATTGACACCCTAAACTTGCCCTCTTTCTTTTGGAATTTTGCCTATTCTTTCTATTTTTGTTGAACGATATTGACAATAGAATTACCTAAATTATTTTCTAAAGAGCGCGGAGTCTTTGTCCATTTGTATTTCGTCCACGCCCGCCACCCACCTTTTGTCCCTACCATAAGATTTCAAGTAATAGCTTGAGCATAGGGATTTCACACATACAACAATCTAAACTCTATATAAAGAAATTTATTGTCTCACTAGTTTGTCACTTCAAAAACAATGTAGTGCAGGCAGGTATCATCTCAATTATGCCTGGAAATTAAAAAATGGCAAGTGAACTATATCCTCATAAAATGACAAATATACAAGTCGATTCGGAATGAATTGATACTATATTGGATCATGACAATAGAATATAAAATAGTCACAAACATAGCCGACTGTATATTCTATACATGAAATACAAATACATCTGTCGCGATAAGCGAGTTTCAACATGGAATAGATGGAAAAACATCGATAATTACATAAATCGTGACTTGATGTTGTGCATTGAATACTTTAAGTTTTATTTGGGTCAATTGGAGACTTAAGGTCTTAAGAAAGCCCCAATCAGATTTAGTAGTCCCGTCATACACCATTTATTAAACTCAAAATGGCAAAAGTAAAATTTCACCCTTCATTAATGTCACAAACTCAAAAAAAAAATCACTTTTATCTATACAAATATAGATTATAAATTACATTATTCGCTTATTGGCATAATATTTGCTTAGGTGGCTTCTCTATGTGACGGCTAACAAAAGCATCCAATATTTCTTTTATAGGAAGAGGTCAATTCGAACAATCTACAATCTTAGGTGGCAAACTTAAAGTTGACACTTTGAAAAAACAATACTATAATATATTTATATGGATATGAATGGTCCGTAGCAAATTCCTTTATCGATTCTCTTATTAGGATTTCGGTTGTCCTGTCCGATCTCTTCTAAGTACAGAAGTAATATAAGAAATTATATAATACAAAACACAAGTCAAATCTCTTGGAGCTTCCTGCCTTCTGATTTTTGTGCAAAAAGCTATGCCGGGACTAAATAATAACACTCCAAAGATAAGGTGTCGGTGGATCAAAGGTCTAATCCTCTAGCAAACAGCAGTGAGTTATAGCCAGAAACAAAAAGCAAATACAATAATTAGATCGAATAACCAAAAAATTGAAAATGTTCTCTTGAAAGGAAACCTTCCGCCCCGTCAAATCTCTTACATCATGTCAGAGTCAGCACCATTATCATGCACTATACGATATAGAAGACAGAGCAGAGACACCCAAGATCAATAATTCAGCCATTACTATAGTGTTGGAAAGATCAGGAAGGACCATTAAAGGAGAGTGTAACATTGATTGTAAAACTAGAAAAACATATGCATAGCTTGAATAAGTAACGGTGTGATTTGATTGCGTCCGGATGGCAATCAATCCCTCGCGCTGTCTTTGGGTCGTCTACTCTATTTGTGGCCACACAAGCCGGATAACCCTAGCTCACCCCCAGATTGATTTATTCGCTCTTGCGTGTTTGGTCATGAGAATAGAAGTGGGTGGCATTGATTGCATGTGCGATGGATCGTGTTTAGTGCTTGAAAAAAGAGAGAGATATGGGGTCGCAGCAATTATAGTTTGGTTCGGCATTATCTCATTTGGAAAAGACAGAAAGGTTGACCGAGAAGTTGAGTTTTATTTAGATCCTTACCAATAATTATGTAATTTTATATCATACTTTACGTGAAGATAAGCAAATATGGTATACTGTCGAACCCTTTTTAAAAAGAAATACACATCTTTCTCGAAAATACAATTTAGCACTCATGAGAGGAATTTGTATTTTTGAAAATGTTAGAGATGTTACGACTTATTATAAAAATTAGTTTACAGACTGATGTGTTGGTTCAATGTTTGAGTACAATCCATTTATCCAAGTATCCATTTACGATTTGTCATATTCTTACAATTGATGAGTTTTCAAACTATACTTTTTCATTATATGAATCAATAAACTGTTCACTATAGCTAATCACGAAATCAAAATTCTGCAAAAACTTGAAGCTAACTTGATCAGTTCAACCATGGAAGCTAATCGACCCTTAGGAGTGAATCAAATGGTGCAAGTATTTGCCTTCTTTGCTCACAATCTAAGCATAAATAACCACATTTTCACATTTTTGGGAGCCACCTCTAGAAGCCGTCATTTGCATGGTTAGATAATTAATCGATTGGGGAAATTACCTAAAAAGACCTTAAATCTATTGTACGGATGTCATATTAGTTCCAAAATTTTCAATTAAGCTAATTTAGCCTTAAATATTTTAAAGATGTGTCAATTTAATATTTCCAACCAATTATTGACGTAAATGCTCGCCGTCCTACATGACAAAGTTTGCATTGACATGGACAATTTTTGCATTTTTTTTAAAGAATAAATTCTCAATTTTTTATGAGTTTCTCTCTCTCTCTCTCTCTCTCTTTTTTCTTTTCCTTTCATTGTTTTTCCTTTTATTTTATTTTTTCCTTATTTCCTTCTGCCAATTTGCAACTTGAAGGTTACCGGCCATAGGCGAGGACCCAATTCCCTTGCTAGGTTTGGGTGATAGTCAGCAAACCCTCATAGTGACTGGTGAGGGCTTCGGGCAAGGGTTGTGATGCCCTCGCCAGTCACAGTAAATAAGTAGAAAGAAAAGAAAAAATTATAAAATTACAAAAATATTCACGTAGTGCCAATCTTATCAATTAAAACGGCCGATATCCATAACAGCGATATTCAGTTTAAATTGACCGTTAAGAGATTAAGTTGACCATTTTGAAATCCGTATAATACATTTATGATTTTTATGATAATTATCCTTTAATGGGTTCCATTCCTTCCCTGGGGATTAGTTAGGATGCTCGCTTAGACATTAAATGAATTGAATTGCCATATAACCACACTGTTTTCCTCGCGTCCTGATTTGTGCAAAAAATTGGACCACCCAACTGCGTAATTGCGGGGATTATGTCACTGTCAATCTGCAAGTCAATAGAAGTCGAGGTCAACGTGGTCCTAGAAGTGCTGATCATAACGGAGCGCGACGGAGGCCCTAAGGTACCACTTTCTGCCCCCATGCAACCGTACGGCAGTCCTTGACTTGACCTAATTTATGTAACATCTTTTATTACTCAAAATTATAATATACAACCCTTATCTATAAACTTTTAATCTATATAATTTTGTCCCTAAATTATCATTAAATATTCAATGCGGTATATAAAAGTTCAGGATTTGCATTGAATATCGGACTAAGGTTTGGAAATTATATCAAATAAATTAAAAATTTAAGGACAATATTGTATATTGGATCAAAGTTAATGAGCCATTTGCGAACTCAAGGGAAATCATAAATCACGTTGTGAACGTCAATAGGGACAGCCCGTCCCTATGCCCTGTCAAACGAGTGCAAGTGGAAGAAAAGAGCGACGAGCCAAAGCACTACAACATGTCTCGCCTCACATCACACTTTCAAAGCAAACCACACCGTTCGAGACCTCCCCTGAACGCGACTCGTGGACGACGGCATCCGATCAACTTGGCATCCCCCTCGCCTTTTTCGGGGACCAATCAAATTCAATTCGGATTTTGGAAGCTTATATTGATAATGGCGGTGATTATTGGTGATTTAGACTGTAGGAATCTTGACTTTTATGAGCCCTGTTGATTGGGGTTATGGAGAAAGATGAGAGAGAGCTTGTCACTTGGAGGGGATGGGTTAGACTCGAGTTTTTAGGGGGACAAGTTCGATTAATCATGTGGAAGTTAAGCGTCTTATTCTAATCGGGTTCGCGAAAAAGGTTGTGATTACTTGTTCTCGTGTCCCACTTTTGTAAAGTGATTTTATCCGGCTTTCGGTGGTTTGAGGGTATCTCCTGGCCGATAACTATTTGATGAGATTTCTAGTACTTAGGCCCCGTTTGGTTTAGCATTCCCAAGGAGCTTTCAGCCCCAAAAGCCCCTTGGGAAAAAAATTTGATGTTTGGTTCAGCATTTGAAAGTGTCCTTAGCCAAATACTGACCTTTGAAATGTTGAAAGCCCAAAGCAGGTGGAGACCTGCTTTAGGCATTCAGCATTTGCGGAATGCTAGTCATTTTATTAATGAATTTCTTTTTTTTCTTGACATATATGACCATATTTAATATCATGAAATGACTCTTTCTAGTCAAATTTGTATGAGAGGAACTCGGTTTATTTTTCTTAATAAGAACTTTCCTTTTTATATGCGGTGCTTACTCAAAAAAATTAGTATCCATAATCGGTCACTTCACCATCCATCGAATAAGTTCACCTTTTTTTTTATCATTTTTATATTTTGATAATCAATATCCCAACTTTTTATCAATACACTAGAATGATCATTAATTAACGAAGATGATTAATACTACAATAATTAAAAAAAAATATTCAAAGTTGAAAACAAACATAAAAGAACCCTAGGCCAAAAATTGAGCTTTGCATCTAATCTATAATCAAATTTTTTAATATAATTTTTAAATAAATTTACTAATATATATCTTTTACATTACTCTCAACATGAAAATGTAAAAAATTATATAGTCATTATTTCTTTTTTGCAATTTTAAAAATACTAAAACTAAAAAACTTAATTTGGTCATACCAAAGGGCTTTTCAAATATATGTTTCAAACAAGCGATCTTTGATTTCCCTAAAGACTTTTCGGTTATAGTTTACAAACAGTTCAAAGATTTCGGAAAACCCCTTTACCCAAAGGTATTTGCATTCTCCCAAGGGCATTTCCCCAAAGCCGAACCAAATGGACCCTCAATCAATTAGGAGTTTGAATTGTTTGAATAGAGTTTGTTGACTTGGGTTGTCAATTCAGTGTGAGAAAGACAAAGACTTCGGGATGAGTGTTTGTTCTTGACTTTATTCTGAAGGGCGTAACATGGAAAGGTGACAAGAAGAAAATGTCAAGTAAAATCGATTGATGAAATGGACATGGAAAACTTGGATCTCCTTGGCTTTTCTCAAGTGTTGGTGATTCTAAGTTGAAGGACGATCCTTTCCCCATTGCAAAGGCAATTATTTTCCGGAGGGCCAATTCCTATCTTGAAATTGTGAACCAAAGTAGAAGGGTTGATTTTCAATTTGTAGAACTGGGAATCAACTCACCTGGTCCTGCAATTGAACCAACTGGTCAGTTCTGGCTGGTTCTCATATGGGCCTAGTAACTGATGTGATTTTTTTTTTTTTTTAATTCCCTCCAAGTCTACAAGTGCGCCTTTGAAAATTGTTGTTTTTGTTCTCTTCTCCAGCCTTTTGGCAACCAAACAAGAGATTGGAAAACAAATACGTGAAATAAATAAGAAAATTGGAGAAAGTGTTTTTGACCAGACTCGGTCTTCATCCTTTTAAAAGAGACATCCAACCCAGCAACCACTTCTCAAATGGTTGTATACTAGCATGCCTAGAAGATAAACAAGCCACAAGAATTAGCAAATTACAACAAAGTTACTTACAGGAGAGGGAGTGACATAGCGTGAAACTGGTGAGAGGCTAGAGTGAGAAAGCGACGGCATAGGGAGAGGACTAGTGAGAGAGTCCACAAGACGATAGAGGCAAACTAAGGGGTAAGGGCAACTTTCGGAAGGTGAACCTCGAGATGGGGTCAAGCAAGAGGGAGGCGAGGAGGAGGCGCTGTTTAAGAGGGACGAAGTAGCATTGAGCTGCTAGCCTGCTAGTGAGAGAGACTGAGGAGGGAGGCATGAGGAGTTTGTAATAATAAGATTTAGAAAAAAAAATTATTAATTTGGCCCACATCTGGAATCAGGATCGAATCAATTATAACCATTTCCAAATTTTAAAAATAAGGAACCGGACCGGTTCTATAGGAATTGTCCAAAATCGATAGATTCCTATTTACACCAATTTTTTTTTTTAAGCTATCTACTATTGTTACTTTGTCTTCGATTTTTATGGTTCATGATATAAAAATATTAATAAAAAAAAAGAACATATTTTTTTTTGGGCCAAGTACCTCAGTTCGGTCTGGTTTCTTCCCAGAAACCAGGACCTAGACCGACTCCTATGGGACAAACCAAAAACCGCGGTTTTCCGAGTTGGACAGGGGCCGATGAATACCTCTAACATGAGCTCATTCTTCAGACCAATCACATATGGTTTGCTCGGCCCAGAATCATCTTCCTATTCGACCCAATCGAATGCGGATTGGGCCCAACGCGGGCCAAGTCGGCCCAACATAGGCCCACAAAGAAAAAGCCTGGCCTCTCAAGTCGTGCCCGAGACGCCACGCACCGAAAACTTTCGCGCCAGCGATTCGTTTGATATCTCAAACCCCAAAAAAAAAAAAAAACACATAAGAAAACGATTTCCTTTTCCCTCCACCATCAATCGCAGCATCATCATCTCTCTCTCTCTCTCTTTCTCTCTCGCTGCTGCTGCTGCTGCTCCTCTTCGTCTTCACTCGAGGAGGCGACGGCCCTCGGTCTTGATCTCGTCTGAGTCGAGTGCGGCGGTGGTCATGGAGCAGCAGAGGAACCCCAAGGTGGCGGAGGCGGCCGGCGAGCAAATCGAAGAAATCCAGCACGGCCCGTTCCCCGTCGAGCAGCTTCAGGTAGAAAAACCGAAATCTCGAATTGGGTATTTCGAAAAATCGCAGAAATTCTAGAGGAGGATTGTTGTTCAGGGAGAGATCGTGGTCGTTGCCCCCAAATGTTCTCTCTTTCAAACGGGCAAGCGAAAGGGTTCTTTTTTGGGAGCTTGAGTTCTGTTTCGCCATGGTATTTTTCTTAGAAGTCGCTGATGAAGGGAAAATGAGTCTTTTTCCAAGATGGGTTGGTGTCTTTTTGGGCGGTGAAGCTCGTATGATGTTTCTTTTGAGTGAATGTGGAACTTGGATCTTGGTACTGGGCTCGTGGTTTAACCGGTTGATGACTAAGCCCTAGTAACATTGCTTGGTGTTTTCGTGTCTATTTCCTCTGCCGGTTCATTGTGTAATCTGCTGAACTTGTATGGGGAACATCTCTAGTTCGTTTAATTGCAAGTTAATCCGTCAGAAAATAGCTGAACTGTGAGGTAGTTATATCGGCAATCGTTGCCTTTTACTTGGTTGTGTCTGCTTTTTGGTTTACCTGGGCTCTTAATTTCTATGGTAAAAAAGAAATTAGCATGTGTGGAATCTGCCGATTTCGTGAAGGTTTGACAAACGACAATCCACCTCAACAATTTTCTCTTGAATTGTATCCCAAGGAGTGCAATGAAGTCTAGCTCTGTATGTTCAATGCCTTGTGCTTCTGTTTCAGGCATCAGGCATTGCTTCGGTCGATGTAAAGAAGTTGAAAGATGCTGGGCTCTGTACAGTTGAATCTGTTGTTTACTCTCCCCGAAAGGAACTGCTTCAAATTAAAGGAATTAGTGAAGCCAAAGTTGACAAAATCATTGAAGCAGGCATGTTGTTGCTTTCTTTCTTGCTTGTTGCCTTCTCCATTGTGTACACTGATTTACAGTTCTTTGCTGATGAACCTGATGCGACATGACGGTTTGGTTGCTTTGGTCTCGGGCAGCTTCTAAACTGGTTCCTCTGGGTTTCACAAGCGCAAGCCAGCTACATGCACAGAGGCTTGAGATCATCCAGATCACATCTGGATCAAGAGAGCTGGACAAGATCTTGGAAGGTGATCCTTTTACTTTCTATTCAGTCATGTAGATGATCAAAGCAATAATTTAAATGAAGCTATTAGCTGATTACGTTTGAATTAAATTGAGGATGATGCCTCGTGATGCTTCTGTAGGAGGTATTGAGACAGGATCCATAACTGAGATATATGGCGAGTTCCGATCTGGAAAAACTCAGCTCTGTCACACACTGTGTGTCACTTGCCAAGTACGTTACTTCTGATTTTTCATCCATTGCATGCCTTCTTCATCCTAGAAGAAGCTCCATTTGACAGATAATACTGCATGTGTCGGTACATGTATTTTTCTTTCTTTTCTTAGGGCTAGATTTTTCTATATAATTGCCGAAGGTACTCTAGAATCTAGCTTTGGTTGATCCTATTCCTACAGATATTGTAGATGTTGCTAATCAGATTGCTTTCAATAACTATTCTTGCCTACGACCCATCATATGTTATGCGGCTTTGTCAATATCACACTTCTAAAAGCCCTTGTGTCTCAGCTTCCGTTAGATCAAGGAGGCGGTGAGGGAAAGGCAATGTATATTGATGCTGAAGGTGCATTCAGGCCACAGAGGCTATTACAGATAGCAGAACGGTATGAAGACAATCTATCTGGGCATAAGATTATCATCCAGGCCTCTATAAGTATCTAGTGACAATCATTTCCCTTTTTTTTTCTCTTGTATCTAATTTTTTGAACCACAGGTATGGACTTAATGGAGCTGATGTATTGGAGAATGTTGCGTACGCTAGAGCTTATAATACTGATCATCAGTCGAGGCTTTTGCTTGAAGCAGCTTCAATGATGGTAGAAACAAGGTAGTATCTAATGTTGTTGCCAGCATTCTGACAGTTTTTTTTGTTAAAAACCTTTCCATTTTTGTTAGACTTCTGAAGATTCTTGAGTGCTAACTAATCTTTCTTTCTGACTTGTAATTCAACAACCATACCACAGCTACTGATGTTATTAGGACAATGCATGATGGAACTTTTCAGTAATGAGAAAAATAAAAATGTCAGTTGACCCTCCTTTGGATCTGATGCTTCATTGGGCTTTTAGTTGACCAATGTGTTCACTCAAAATGGTAGGGGAATCAACAATGAAAAATATCGATTGCAGGAACTGCTTAACAGTTGTCGTGACTTCTCGTTTCTGATTAAATACAAGGAAGAAAGGAGTTCCTCTTTTGATTTAATACAGAAGTCTAGGTCAGAGAAGCAGCCAGCTGAGTGATATTTTAAAGAGTCAATTTCACTACCATATGATAACAGAGGCTGGGTGTGCCAGTCTAGGGAATGCGTTCTATGACCTCACTGGGGCATAGATCTTTCAAAGTTTGAAGTTTTATAATTTTGTTCCTTGTTTGATGTGCTTATTTTATTTAATGCTGAATGTCAAAGTTTCAGAGCTGATCTAATCATACAAACGATGTTCTATTCTCCAGATTCGCCCTTATGATTGTGGACAGCGCTACGGCTCTGTATAGAACCGATTTCTCTGGGAGAGGGGAACTGTCCGCTAGGCAGATGCATCTTGCTAAATTCCTCAGAAGCCTTCAGAAAATGGCTGATGAGGTCATGCGCTATTTCCGTATTTTATAAGATCCGTGCTAACATGACTGCATAGTCTTCATTTCCCCAATGACATACATTTAGGCAACGAGGATTGTCCATCATGAAAACCTTTCGTCCTTTGATGCTTGTGGTCAATGTACAGTCTTTACAGGCCTCTGATAGATCCCATGACTGCAGTTTGGCGTGGCTGTCGTGATCACGAACCAAGTAGTTGCGCAAGTGGATGGTTCTGCCCTCTTCGCTGGCCCTCAAATCAAGCCTATTGGTGGCAACATCATGGCGCATGCTTCCACAACAAGGTCTTCATTCCGTATATCCTCTGCTTACACGTCCTTCAGAATTTGAAATCAGTAATCCATTGTTCTGTCCTCGCACCTCAAATGTAATCGGTTAACCTGTCATTTTCTCAGGCTTGCTCTTCGTAAAGGAAGAGCAGAGGAGCGCATTTGTAAAGTGATCAGCTCCCCTTGTTTGCCGGAGGCCGAAGCTCGGTTCCAAATATCCACAGAAGGTGTCACTGATGTCAAGGACTGATTGGTCCTGCATCGTCCTCCCGAAAGCTTGTCTGGGTCGAATCCATTCATCGGCGGCTCTTTTTGCGTCATTGGATCGGGAAGAAATCGTAGCACTGGCTTGTAGTTCGGTGTAAACAGATTTTGAGGGGCTTTGATGACGGTGAAGCCTTTTGGGCATTGTTCAAACTGTCAATTGCCTCTGTAAGCATCTATGGAGAGTGACTCGGGATCTCATCCCATTTGTGTAAACTTGCACTTTGAGATTGAATGCCATCGCATTGCCTTTCTTGGGTCATTGATGGCTAGTGAGTAAAAGGATCTCATTACATTCCGAGTGACCAAGCAATTGCCAGTCATCTTATTGTTACTAATGAGATTTGATAGCATGACCGACCTCGAGAATTCACTAGCTGAGAAAAAAATTTCCGATCCTATTCATGCAGAATGGCAAAATTTTGTTATTAATATTAATTTGAAAAGTATTTTTAAGAATGATGGTTTGTATTATTTATAAAAATGAATATATGAAAAATATTTTTATTATTGATGATGAAAACATTTCCTAACATAAGTGATTAGCTTTAAAAGAATATTTTGTAATCCAACAAGAACATCATTCTAACATTTTCTAATTGGTGGTACTATGACGAAAGAATGAAGTCGGTAATAAGCCCAGAAACGGCGGCGTTTCATTCCTGCCGTCGTCTTCTTCGTCTCCTCTTGCAACCGGCTCTCTTACAAACGAACACGAACTATACTGGAGAAGTCCGAAACCAAGCGTCGACTCGATCGATCCAGTCGTGCCGTGCGCTAGCTCCCCCGCAATCCGATGCAGCTGCCGATGCTCTGAGCTCTCGTCAATGGCGGCGAAAGCGAGCCCTCCTCCGGCCGTCCCCAAGTCCGGCGCGATCTCCAGAGGCTACAATTTTGCTTCCACTTGGGAACAGGTGCGCTCCTCCTCCTCGTCCTGCATTTGCCGCGCGCGCGATTCGCTTGCTCGATCCGTTCCCACCAGATCCGATTCGATCTCGAATTCCCCGCGGCCTAGCTTCTAGATTCTCCCCTTCTTTAGACGGTCGCGTCGCGGCTGGATCTGTGTGTAGAACGTTCGGAGGAGGAGGAGGAGTCGTTCGTTCGTGCGTCGTGGTTTCGAGCGTGTCTGATGGGGTCTTCGTTTTGTTGTCAGAATGCTCCGTTGACGGAGCAGCAGCGGGCGTCGATCGTTTCTCTGTCGCACGCGGTTGCCGAGCGGCCATTTCCCGTCAATTTGGTGACTCTCTCTCTCTCTCGCTGTCTCTCTCCCCGTCTGTAAATTGCTTGTGGAGCTGAAATGAAATGTTTTGGACGAGTTCATGCATTTGGTCTTAAGCGTAAGTTCGTCTTTTGAGACTCTGATTCCTGATTGTCGAATGTTTTCGGTGCCGAATCGGCCGGCTTTTGTGGCACTAGGCGCAGGACAATGTCTCGGGGCTGGACGGTGGGTTGTCTGCGTCCAAGCAGGACAGCGCCTTCGGAGAGCCTGAGGCCGTGGAAGCAGTGTTGGTCAACACGAATCAGGTGAGATTTGAAATTTTTCGCAGCTTGAACGTTGAGACGCTGTTGGGTCCATGATCGAATTGGATTACACAAGAAATGAGAGTCCTATTGCTAGAGCTTTCATGTTTCGGTAGAAACTTCATCAGAATCTGCATGTATGAAAATTCTGGCGATGGGATTCTCATTCCTTGTGTAATCCAGTTGGCGGATGAACCACACAAGGCCGTAGAGTCTGCTGTCATTGTGCATTTTGTGGTCGCTGATGGGGACATCTTTTGATTCCGATGAGTAAACTAACCTGAATATCGTGAGACTTAGGTCCTGTTCTATCAGTTGCTTACAATTTTCACTCTTTTTTTTCCAAATTGCAGTTCTACAAATGGTTTACGGATCTTGAATCAGCTATGAAATCAGAGGTTTCTTCTATTCTCTACTAGGCTGTACTTGGTCTAAGAAAATTTTGCATGTTTGCTAATTGCATCTTGTCAATCTTTTTCCTCAGACTGATGAGAAGTATCAACAATATGTTAACACGCTGACTGAGCGAATACAGACTTGTGATGCTATTCTTCATCAGGTACTTTATCATCATTGCTGTTGATGTCCATATTAAAGCACGATAAGTTCTCCTACTCCTCCTCCTTCTTCTATAATTTTTCCCTCTGTCTGTTGATGATGCACTTTGCTCGCTTCTTGATGAAAATTAGTTTCATATTTGTAGGTCGATGAGACCTTAGACTTGTTCAATGAACTTCAGCTGCAGCATCAAGCAGTGGCTACAAAGACTAAAACTCTGCATGACGCATGTGATCGGCTGGTATATTTAGCTCCCTTTTGTTTTGATGTTTCACCAACCTAGTGCATATTAGCCAGATTAAACAGGAATTTTAGTTGCTTCTCCAACTGTACTAAAGAGGAACATATTGTTGTTATTATTGACATGTTTGATGTTCTAAGTTGCAAAATTATATATATATATATATATTTATCCGTCTAATTAAGATCTCTTTTTTAGCATATCCTTTTCTGTTTATATTGGAATTTGAGTATCAAAGTAGTAAAATCTTTTTAATGGGGTAGCAATAAGTAGAAGGAGACGTATACAGAGTGATACATTGTTTGGATTATTCGATCTTTTTATTATCTTTATGTAGTTCAATTGTGAGCTAAAGGGTCAGCCCAGCTATTAGAAGCGACTCTACTCCAAGCGCTGGCTGTGGGTTTAAGTCCCCCCAGGCAGTGACATCATCCCCCTTCCTGCCATATATAATTGGAAAAATTAATTTGTTTTGTTCCATGTCAGTGGATTCTGATATGTCATTTTCCTAACCCTGCTGCAGTTAATAGAGAAGCAAAGGCTGATTGAGTTTGCAGATGCACTTCGGAGCAAACTCAATTATTTTGATGAATTGGAGAATGTAAGGTTTGATTGGTATCAATGCTGAATGAATTGGTTTTCCTTTTACTTCTTTTTGTATCATTATAAAAAAGTTTCTTCATGTCCAAATAGCTGTTTTGAGTTTGTAGGTTTAGTGATACTATCTGAAGCTCTCCCTGACATTTTCCTTGTCATATAAATCTTTCTCCTTGTATTAGAAAGTATTTGGCCAACATAGAGATATCTTGTCTATGTTTAATATTGAGAGACCTTGATTATTCCTTCCCTTTGTTTTCTAATAATTGATCTATGTGCAGATAGCAACTAATTTCCACTCTCAAAATATGAACGTTGGAAATGAGAACTTCCTCCCACTTCTTAAACGGCTTGATGAATGCATATCGTGAGTGGACCCCTTTTGATATAATCCACCTGTAGTATTAAATGCACCACATTTGCTCAAGCATAAGTATGTCATTATTGTTTACCCGATCCAAGAAACTCTGGCTATTCATGAAGGTCAACGGTTGATTTGAAGACATTCTAATTAGTTATCCTTTCACGTAATCCTCCTGTAGTATCACATGCACCACATTTGTTCAAGCATAAGCACGTTGCCTAACCAATACACTCTAGCTGCTCATGAAGGTCAACTGTCGATTTCAAGACATTCTAATTCTTTATTCTATTTGGTCTTTCAGTTATGTTGAAAGCAACCCGCAGTATGCAGAATCTGGTGTATATTTGGTTAAATTTCGTCAACTCCAGGTATAGAAACGAACAATGGATTTCGAAGAAACTTCTTGTGATTGATGGGTTCCATAATGAGCAATTTTATGCTGTGCTTGTGATTATAGTCTTTGCTGCCTGTCTTTCTTTTAGCAACTAACAATTAACCCTTATTATTTGACAGTCTAGAGCCCTTGGGATGATTCGTTCTCATGTACTTACAGTTCTCAAGGGTGCCTCTTCTCAGGTGAATTATCTGAGTGCTTAAGTACACTAGATACAGTCACTATGAGACATTACATAGCATGCTCGTTGCTTTATGTCCTTCATCAGGTACAGGCGGCGATCCGTACTACAACTAGTGGCACTGCTGTTTCAGAGGGTGTGGAAGCATCCGTTATATATGTACGCTTCAAGGCAGCAGCAACAGAGGTAACAGCTTCTTTTTTGAAAGATGGACATTTTGTATGGATATGAATGTTATCAAGTTAGCAGTCAAAGGAGGAATTTTGACACCAATTAGTATATATGAACCCTTGACAAACTTTATTCATGTTTTTATTTAATGAATATTTTTTTTTTTAAAGAAAGGATATTGAAGATTTATTTTTGATAAAACTCTTATTGAGGTTGTTTAGCAAAAAAAAAAAAAAAGAACTCTTATTGAGATCTATTAGATGCAAGGCAGCTTAAATATTGTTTCTTTTGAAACAAGTGCGAGATCTCACAATTGCAAATATTTTCAGCTAAAACCTGTGCTTGGAGAAATTGAAAGCAGATCATCAAGGAAAGAATATGCGCAGATTCTGGCCGAATGTCATAGATTGTACTGTGAGCAGCGGCTTTCACTGGTCAGCACATTACTTGTTTGATCTGCATACATTTATGTTCTCTCATTGTGGTCAATAAATGGGCTTTCTTTGCCTCACAGATAAGGTACATTGTGCATCAACGGATATATGAATTTGCTAAAAAAGAGGCTTTGCCGTCACTAACTAGATCTGGATGTGCATACCTTGTTCAGGTAAAGTAGTTGGTCCCTATGCTGTTCTAAGTTGTGGTTCCTCATATTTTTGTATATCTTTGGGAGTCTGGAAGCATGTGCGTCTATTTTTGAGTTTGATTTGTGGAGTTGAAAGCAAGGATAATGAAACTTTTGATGCTAGTGGACCATGATGCTTTGAGGTTTAAAGGTCAGGTACAAGTTGTATGACATGTTAAAGACTGCTGCTGAATTCCAATAGTTGGCTTTAGGGATATGAATGTTTTTGATGGCAAGAATTACAGCTTATAACAAACGAAAGGGTGCATTAATATTTTCTTTTTGTGGCCTTAGGTTGAATTGTGTTTGAGAAGTAAAAATATGTTTGTCCTGTTACTTTGCTTTCAATTTGATTGTTTCGTCTGAAAAGTATATGCATCACTCAAAATTACTTGAGGTAGAGAAGCAACCGAAACTCTCATTTGTAGTTCTTTTGCGAATAATGCAAGTAACTTGCTACAATGCTGGTATGGAGCTAATTTTATGGCCCTTCCAATATGGAGTCGATGATTTTATGGCTGGTAATTGGAGGGTATGAGTTTACAAGGATTGACTTTAGAATTGTATTTAGAGCAATAAAACCTTCCATTCACATGGTAAACCCAGTTCTCTTTTTTAAATGGTGTAAGTCCTAGTTCACTAACTGGATGCCAAACTGATTCAGTTTCGATATTATTTATCTGGTATTATATGGGTTTTTATGTTCAGAAGCAACACATACACACTTTTTGTGGTGTGATGATAATAGTTATCTTGTTCAGGTACAAAGTTAGTCTTTTTCTTTTTCTAATAACCAATTGACTGGTCAAATGCTATCAAGTGTCTGCATGCAAGTTGGTTAATGAGAGGTTTTGTGTATGTGCACTAGAATGCTGTAGAGACTTCCCTTCTAATTGGCGAGATCCTGGTATAAATTGCGAGGAGAAAGTTTTCATTTGTATGTACTATATACATATTCTATTAATTCCTTTTCTTTGTTAGAAGTTTCTTTTTTGAGCATATGTCTTAGAGATCCATGTGCTTTTATGTATGACGTAGTTGCAACGCTAGAAAAACTTATCCATTCAGATTGGCATATGCAGGTCTGCCAGCTGGAGCAGCAACTTTTTAATCACTTTTTTCCATCTTCTGCGGAGGATGTCTCTAGTTTGGCACCATTGATAGATCCACTGTAAGTGTTGTTGTAGACCTTTTTCATGGTTGTTTTCCCTATCATTTATGTTGTCCTTATAAATGTGAAGCTAAAGTAAAATCTTTGATTTATTTTCTTAAGGCCTATGCGCTGGCAGCATGATTGTGTTTCTTGAGGTGGCCCTAGATGGGGAAAGAGTGTATCTATTTCTTTGGCAGACGATTTTCCCCTGCAGTTTTCCTCTCTATTTTGAGGATAACCTCTTGCTCAATTTGTTTGTCTGCATAGACATAAGTGATTAATATAGTTTCTGTTCCATAAAATTCTTCAGATTTTTAAGGTACTTGTTTGTCGGCTTTGCTCTCTGTTTTGGCACTCTCTGATGAATTACTCCTAGGAAGAAATCTTGATGTAAAATTATGGACTTTGGGCAATATTCTGCACTATTATGCCGGATAACTTCTGGGTTTTTTTTTTCTAGTTTACCTGTCTGTTTTTGTCACCCTGCAAGAAAATTATTTATTGAAAGAACTTGTAGCTGTAAAACTATGGGCTTTTTGCTCCTGGTGTTGACAAAGGAGGAGTTATCTCTTTTGCCTGCACAGCAGGATGCCTTAGGTTTCTCTGTCTTTTGTCATTTTTTTTCTGACATGTGTATGTCTTTCTGAATTCTAGTATGATTACTTCTCCCATTTGGAAGTACTTAAATTGCTTTATATGACGCACCTATCTACAATCTGTCTTCCTGCCTTTTTAAGTTCTCTAATTTCTAAATATATGTTCATTGTCTGCTAACTTATATGCAGGTCCACTTATCTGTACGATACATTGCGCCCCAGACTCATCCACCAAACCAATATCGATCTCCTATGTGAGCTTGTTGACATCCTTAAAGTTGAAGTTCTTGGTGAACAGATCAGTAGACGAGGTGAACTGTTAGCTGGGCTCCGCCCTACATTACAGAGAATTTTGGCAGATGTTAATGAGAGGCTAACTTTTCGTGCTCGAACGCATATTCGTGATGAGGTACAGATCATGCAGTTAAAGCAATTATATGGACTTCTGCTGTCACTGCTACACTCCAGTTATTTCTGTTATAGTCCTAATTTGGAATTGTCTGATATGGCTGATCTTGGGAAGTGATCCATGATATTTTGTTCATGAAACTTGAACTAGGTGGGCTGACATCTGTTGGTTTTGTAACTTTTCCCATTTTGCCCAATTAGTAACTCATTTGAAAGTCGAGGTATATGAGATGCCGGAAGCTTCACTTGCTTACAGGGAAAGCTGGACATAACCATCCTTTAGTCAAAGTAAATTGAGAAAGTGCTAATACTAGAAACTAGAAGTTTGCTATTGTTATGTAGACCAGGTAATGAAAGAACCTGGAACCACTAGGGAACATGACCGGGCCCTTATATGAGTTGGGATCATGAAAGTGTTGGAGGTAGTTAATATTTCATCATCTTTCAGACATAACTAGAGTAATGAAGAACCATTTTAGTCTTTGTATAGTGGATGTGGGCTCCAAAGCAGTAAAGGGGCTTTGTTATTGGCAAGGGATTATGGAAGATGGAATGGTTTGAAGTTAGACAAGGTTGAAACAAAAATTAGTTTTATGTGATTCATCATCGAAAGGATAAAATCATATCGAAAGGATAAAATCATTCTCAACACTATGAATGGGTAAGAAACTTCTTCAGTTGTCATTCCCATGCGATTAGCAGAGTGTGTTCTAGTGTTTCACAATAGTTTTCTTCACTATACAGGCCTTATATATGGTTAAACTTTCGTATCGGAAATTATTAACATGTTGCATTTATAAAATATCTTTAATGTATAAGAATAACGTCTATAATGTACTTCTGCTGGTGCATTTCCTTTTCCCTTTTGTAGATAGCAAACTATTTGCCTTCAGACGAAGACTTGGATTATCCTGCAAAGCTGGAGCAATCTGCCCAAAAGGAATCAGATACTGTGACTGTAATGCCTCCGACTGCCATATTTGCTCTCATTTCTTCTTGCCGGTCCACATACTAAATCACTCAGATGACTTATACAAGCTTCTGATAAATGTGGTTTTTATTTTTCCGAATATTTGATATTGTAATGAATTTGAAACTAAAGCAATGAATGGTGGCATGTGCTTTTCTGCCTTCTAAATTCAATTATGTTTGCATTGTTCTTAGACATTTGTACTTCATTGATAATGCTGAATCCATTCTTTCTCAATTGGTTTATCAAACGTTAGGTTGACGAAAACTCAGATGTATATAAGTCTTGGTACCCACCTCTCGAGAAAACTATATCATGCCTTTCAAGGTTGTACCGTTGTCTAGAATCTGCTGTTTTCACTGGCTTAGCGCAGGTATTTTATAAATTTTTCATTTACTACCATTCTACTTGTCCTTATGAGTTGGTCTTGTTTATTTTATTGAATGTTAATTGTTTTGGTTTGTTAATCAGGAAGCAGTAGAAGTTTGTGCTTTATCAATCCAGGTAATCAAAAGGAGTCAGATGATTTACAGAATTTAATTCTTTTTGAACTTTGCACTTCATTCTAAATGGCATGTAGCGTGAGAATAGTTCTCTCTGTTTTATTGGCTCTGATGAGTTAAACTGCGTCTTATCATTCAGTTTCTAAATGCATACTTTCTCTTTTCTCAGAAAGCAAGCAAACTAATTGCAAAGAGATCAACAGCAATGGATGGGCAGCTCTTCCTCATAAAGCATCTCCTTATTTTAAGGGAGCAGGTTGTGTATTTTTTTTCTCATTTTGGTTCCTGTCATGCTATTCTACGTGTGAAAGCTTTGTGTAAAGCTGTTTGTTCACTCTGTGTTTCCAGATTGCCCCATTTGATATTGAATTCTCTGTCACACACAAGGAGCTCGATTTCTCTCATTTGCTGGTTAGTATATTCTAGCCTCTTTTAGTTGAGATGGATCAAGTATGGATCAAGTATTGTTACATTTTTGCACTGAGATGGGTTGATTATAATAGCATATAGTGCTGCTGTTAGTAGAGATGTAATACTTAGCTTCTTTAAATCAGTTTTTATGGTGTACATCAAAGAAGTCATGAACAAGGCATGGAGAAAATGCATCTCCATAATGAAATTTTTGTTTCTTAAGTCTCTTTCCTCTGAAAGTATAGACTAGTGTGGTTCGGTCAGGTTGCTTCTTTCTTTCCGGAGATCATCTTGAGTAGAGGTTCAACTCATGCTCGTAGGTTAACCTTCTAACTACCATCCATTTTGTGTTGTAGCTTATGTTGACATGTATTTTGAGCACTTTCGGTGAGCACATTTTCTAATCTCGTTAAGACTAGTTTATAGTGGAAAGAAGGAAAGTGTCACTTTTAGGATAATGGTTTTGAATTAGAATCATGATTGAAGTGCCGATGTTGATGCTGAAAATGCTGAATCTTTTAGTTTCCATCACTGCATAATTTTTTTTCTGACTGTTAAATTAATAAGGAAGTCAAACTAAAAACGCTTTGCCATTATGGAGCTTTTTGATTAATATGTTTTGCTTCTTGCTTTGGGACTATGGTCGTTTTGTGAAAAGAAAGTTATTAGCACTTGAAAAATGGAGGTTGGGTCCACTTCAACTTCTCTCTGGAGCGTCGCTCATCATAAGCCATGCTGAGATGACTTCCACAATGTAGCTATCAGAATAGGAAATGTTTAGCCTTTTAATCTGTTATTGTAAACAATTATCTGTTTTCTGTTGCTTGAAATGCAAAGAACTAAAGATGGTGATTGGCACTTTCCATAGATGCATCAGCTATTGGGTACCAATGTACATTCTTAGAACTGCATGTTTTTCTATATGCAGAAGAGCTTTAATGATGAACCGTGTAGAAGGATTTTACCAGTGATTTCATTCCTTTTTTTTAAAAAAAAAAATTATAAATTTTTTTATCTTTATCTCTTTTGTGAAATCCTATGACATGTTTGTGTAGGAACATCTGAGACGAATTCTTAGAGGTCAAGCCTCATTATTTGACTGGTCAAGGTCTACTTCATTGGCAAGAACTTTATCTCCCAGAGTATTGGAAAGTCAAGTAGATGCCAAGAAGGTACAGTTTCCTTTAGTTTATCTCTTTCTTCAATAACTCGTGCTAACAACTTGAGCTAAATTATGGTGGTAGGCCTAGTAGGTCTAATTTAGGCAGGGAGAAGTACCTCTTTATGGGCTTATGCTTGACGTGCAATAATGCTGTCTCTGCTAAAATTAAAAAGAGTGAATGATCCGGGAGGTTTTGCACTCACCATTGAATCATGAATTGTTTCTAAATCACTGTCGTATAAATCTGTCTGCTATAGTTTTTGCTGCTGTATATTTTCATCGTTCCCAGGTGTCAGTTGGATGAAATTTCCTGATCGATTACTTGCAGGAGCTCGAGAAAAGTCTGAAAACCACTTGCGAGGAGTTCATTATGGCAGTCACTAAACTAGTAGTTGATCCTATGCTTTCTTTTGTAACCAAGGTTATCTTCCTTCCTCTTCCTCCAAATATATTCACTCTCTGTACCACTTATTTGTAGAGTTCACGTAACATAAAGAAAAATGAAAGAAATGGTGGGCAGAAATGTGTATCCCATGAGAAGTTTACAGAATCAACAATGCCCAAAATTAGAGCTGTGAATGTGGTTACTTCTTTATCTGTCTAATCTAACTCAAATATTGAGTCTATTTTGGTTCTAAAGAACATTTTTTTTCGATAGCCAAATAGAGATATACAGAATATTTTTGACCAATTCATACAGCACTGACTTCATGATTTTGCATATATAGGTGACAGCTGTAAAGGTTGCGCTGTCCTCTGGCAATCAGAAACAGCAGGTGGAATCTGTTATGGCAAGACCACTTAAGGAACAGGCATTTGCTACCCCTGACAAAGTGGCTGAACTTGTTCAGAAGGTATGGACTTGAGTCCTTAGCTTCTTATATACTTGGAAAAACATTTATCTCTAAATGTTGCTTCTTGTGATAAGACGGGAGAGAGAAAAAAAAAAAAAAAAAAAAAGGGGGGTAGTCAGAAATCGGCAGATTTTTTGCCTTAGGTGGACTTTTTTTTAAATTATATTAATTCACTTGCATATGAATATGTAAGATGGCTATGATGAGAGGAGCCACTGCCTGATACTGTGAACTCGTCTTCTCTAGAATTTCTGAAGAGTGCAAGCTAGTGATAAATTTTGTGGAGAGATTGAGAAGCTACTTGTCATCCTTATCTTTGTTGGTGAAACAGGTAGGTGCAGCTATACAGGAAGAGTTGCCCAGGGTGATGGCTAAGATGAAGCTTTATTTACAGAATCCCTCCACAAGAACAATTCTTTTCAAACCTATAAAGTAAGTTAACAGCTTTCATCAAATATAATGCCATATATGGTTTGTTTTCTCTATTCTGAAGAGAACCTGGGGTATCTGGCTTATACTAGCCCTTGACTTGGTGTTCATTTTAGAACTAAAGTAGGAATTTTGGTTCATTTGCTATATTAGGCTTTCTCGTATCTGTTGAAAAATACCTGTCAGGCCATGGGGTAATATTGAGTGAAATATTTATGCTTGTCACCATCTAGGATTATTCGGCAAAAGATTGAAGCTTAGGTGATGATATATGCTTTCGAGTTTGAAAGGCACAAGTTGAGAAATTTTACTTAGAATTGGTGGATGGAGTTGATTATTATACTTTTATCAGCAGTTTTTTTTTTTTTTTAAGCAAATAGCAATCATAACCCTTGGTATAGAGTTATTCAGTTTGTACTTTCTATCTGGAAATTTCTATATGAGCCTTGTATCAACTAGCTGAATCTTCTCTCTAATTCGAATGATTCAATTTGCATTGCAGGACAAATATAATCGAGGCCCATGTGCAGATACAGTCCTTATTGAGAGCAGAGTACTCACCCGAGGAGATTCAAAGTGTCATAAACATGGTATCGATTCAGGATCTTCAAGCACAACTGGACAGTTATTTATAGGGAGTTCCAGATGCCTACCCGATTTTATCCTCCCAAAATTTTTGTCCGAGAGAGTACTTTTTGAGATATATCTTGAAAGTAAGAAATCAGCGCCGGAAGAAGGCCAAATAGAGATATACAGAATATTTCTGTATTTCTTGTATATTATGAGAACTGAGAAATAACTCCGGTTCATTCATTCTTTTCAGAGCCGGTAGAGGTGCAAGCGCAACGTTCTGGAATATCTGCTATCAATGAGTTGCATCATAAAATGGTTCTGATGTTATCATTAACTGTCTGCAAGAAAAAGCAGATTTCCTCCCTCCCTCCCTCTCTCTCTCTCTCTCTCTCAAACCACACCCCAAACGTCCCTGTTGCTGATTTCTTCAGATTAGGATTAGCTCGATAATGCCAATCTCTGTTGAGAGTTGCAGCTTAAGTCTATTATTAGGTTGGGCATTAACAGACTCCGGATACCTGTCCAGTTGTGCTTTGGTATCAGAGACATTCAAATTGCACCTCCCTAAATACATTTATGCGTATATACACTACACAGACATCAAGTGCAAAAAATACAGAATGAAGGATGACAGATTCTATCATGTGGTTCTCCCTTTTTTTGTCCCCTGGGTTCCCAATGTTCTTCTATATTCATAAACGGCAGTCTCATGTGCAGAAAAAAGGCTACCCTTTCTTTCTTATAGCAAGGTCAACCTTCGCAAGAGGGACATACCTCACCATTCTGATGTGGAAATTTGACAGAATTCTGCATGTCCATGATTGGTAAATTCGAAAACGTGACGGTAATATGTCAGACATGTTGGTAAATTTTGCTGCTACTTTAAACTTTTCAAATGTGTTGGTAACGCCGGTCGAGTTACTAGAACGATCCGGACAAATGGCAAAATTAGTTTAGCAGAGTACTAGTCAAATCTTAAGCGCTGTCGATTTCATCGATAAGCTTATGGAGTCCCTCGGTTTCACCACCTTCGACTCTTCAGTATGTTTTTTTTTTTTTTTTTTTTTTTCAAATTTTCTACTTAAACCTCTCTTGTAATTAATAAACCCAAAATGACGTTGCCGTTGAGAGAGAGAGAGAGACAGTGAGAGATTTGTCCGAAATGGACCAAATGGGAAAACAGTGAAATCTGGGTAACTTTAAACCTAACTTTCAACATCAAGAATCTAATGGTTTGAGTAGTTACGTGAACATTACTTAAGCAAAGATTTCGATAAATCTTATCCTTTTGGGATTGATTCCTAACTTTTAGAACTTGGAACTACCTGTAGACCCTCAAATTGACATTGTCAATCCAGTCTAGTTCCATGGTCTACTTGAGAATCGGCCATTTCATTTCTTTTTTGTTTCATTTTTCTATATTTCTTGAAAGGACAACTCTAGTAAAATATTCCCTTATTTACAAGGGACAAAGACGGCATCAACAAGAATACAAGATAAACTAAAGAAGAGAATTTGGGTTTTTTCATACGATTCAGTCCTGCAAGACACCTAGACACAAGAATTGGATTGATATGCTAGTTCCAAAGGTTTGAAACCGGGAACCAAATAGAAATCGATTGGGTAGGATTGGTCTAGTCTAATTTTGGGATCTACTTAGGATTGGAGCTCACCCCAGGCATTACCGGCATAATTTTTCCCATGTATAATTATCCAAGCATTACTAGGATCTACTCAGGACGGTTGCTCGCTCGAGCATCAAAAGGATGTAAGGCATGTCCCCAACTTGGGCCCATTTGGTGCAGTGTTTCCCATGTATAATTACCTTTTTCATTTTCCCTCCAGAATTTAAAAGATGATAGCAAAAATTTCGAAATTTTACGATAAGGGTTACGTGCCATTTACTATTTCATAAAGTCTGAGCCGTCTGGCATTATATAAAAACCAGAATAACATGGCAAAAATCCAAGGAAACAAAAAATAATAATAATAATAAAGAAGGA
Organism: Eucalyptus tenuipes; assembly: GCA_014182365.1. Taxonomy (NCBI): domain Eukaryota; kingdom Viridiplantae; phylum Streptophyta; class Magnoliopsida; order Myrtales; family Myrtaceae; genus Eucalyptus; species Eucalyptus tenuipes. The sequence goes on from CM024539.1 coordinate 5,312,171, forward strand.
CCTTTTCAAACTCGAGAATTGGGAAAAGACTTCCGAAGGGAATCGCATCATTAACGGGACGTTGAGAAAAAATCAGAAAGAACAGTCAAATCCCAGTCAGCACTGTCCGAAATCTCGGTCAACCTAGTAACCGTGGGGCCCAGGACACAGGCTCCAGAGGCTCGCATAGGTCGGACAAGAACATCCCCAAAAACGAAATATTAGTAATTAATCTTAGCCTTCGAACAATCGAAAAATTCGAAAAAAAAAAACAAAAACCCAAGAACCCAAGAAAGAAAATAAGGAAAAAGGAGCGATCTTGGAAGATCGCCGTCGAAACGGACGTGAAAAAGATCGATCTTTTGCGCAACGAGGACTTTAATTCAAGAAATCTCGGGAGGTCTTTCGTTGACTGCCCAGAAATTCCCCAGAACAGAAACGACACGTAATAATACAAGAACAACTTTAATGCTTGATCATCTCTCGCGAAGGGACGATGTCATGCCGTTGTTACGGTGGATCCTCGGGCGCGCTTTCAGATTGTCTTTGCTTCGCCCGGATCACGTGGGCAATACTTATGCTTCCGCGCCACCACCACCAATTGCGTTGGCTTTGGAAAATCCTGCCCAATGGAAAAGCAGAGAAAAGATTGAAAAGCAAGGCAGCTGAAGTTAACTTCAGCCCCCTTTTTCTTTTCTTGGGTTTTTATTATAATCCGCATATTCCGTGCGATGAAAGTTTCGGGCTTGTTCGTGTTCGGAAGAGAGGGGGATGGGGATGCGGTGCTCGAGACTTCGTTGCTGCTTATGATTTGTTTTGACCCGACTGGGATTGGAAACTGTAGTAAAAACTGACACTTGCCTGAACCGCATAAAGGGGGGTGTACGCAAATTTTCGTTTTATTTTTCAAAAGAGAAAAGCTTTAATGCTTTGATTCTGTCTGATTACCGAATAGGCTTTGGCTAGATTGTGGTTGATTTTTATTTGGGCAAGGCAAAACGAAGAGAGAGAAAGACAGAGGGAGAGAGAGAGAGAGGGGGATGAAAAGGGGAGCGTGAGAGGGGGATTTTTATTAAAGAAGGCAGAAATTCCTTTTCTTGATTTTTATTTCTTCTCTCTGTTTCAACGTATTGACCCTGTTAGGGTTGCTTCACTTTACTATTTTGTTCCTCTCCGTCTCTTTGTTTTTGGAGTCGATTTCTGGTATTTGCTTCTTCCCCTTCCGAGCCGGACTTCCTCCTTGACCTTGTCCCCTCCGCATACCCTTCGAGCCTCTATTGCTTAATTCGTCAATCTCGGCAAGTTTTCTTCCACAGTCCTTGCTCTGCTTTGGGATTTTTTGTTTCAAGATTTTTCTGGGTTTTTTTTTTCCTGCCTTCCGGAGGTTTCCTGCTGTGTTGGCGATCGTTTTTGGTCGATTCCCAGTTTCTGCTCTTCTGGGTCGGTGTGATTTTGTCGGAGCTGTGAACCCGATTCGCGGATTTGGGTAAATTCGTTGTTTTCAATCTGGAATCGATGTGAAAGCGGGTGATTTTAGGGATTTTTTGGAGCTGTTGGATTTGGGCATTTCCAAGGAGGCAATGGTTGGGTTGAGGTGCTTCGTATGCGAGCCTGAAGATATTCTGATTTTCCTGTGAGAAGTTTTTGAGTGGGGGGGCGCTTGGTAATGAATAGATGATGTTACATGTGAAAGGTCCTCACAGGAATCGCTGCTCTCTTCTTGCTGTTTTGTGCGGTGAAGTTTCTGATAATAAACATAAGCATGTGATTCCTGAGGATCGATCCACGTACCCTTTTCCAGAGCTCACTTCTTCTGGGCGTCTTGAGGTATTCTAGTTACTGCTTTAATGTTTTTGGTTTTGTTGCTGAGCTGCATTGACTAGAAGATCGTGGGTTTTAATGTTGGGCATAGAGGTTTATGTTATTTGAGTGCATTATTGTACTGCTGAGTTCAGGTAACTAGTTTGAATAATCCAAGTACTGATGAGTTCCGGCAAGCTTTGGAGTCGTTGGAGCCCAGTATCCTATACTTGCGAGGCGAGCAGCGTGAAGACGGTGAAGAATTGGGATCTCTGGTTTGGAGGAATGCCTACCTGTCCACACCAGATGACCTATGTGGATTATTCGGGTCTACTTTGCCTTCCGCGGTGAGTCATCGATTATTCTGTGCTTGTCTCTGCCTCAGCACCTCATTGTTCTTTAGTTTGTTTGATGTGTGTTCAGATATGATGCATAGCACTGTGATAATGGGGTGCTTGAAAGATGGGTAATGGTGCATGTGCTTGGGCCTCTTATTAAAGATTTTACTTTGCAGCATCATGCAATTGTTATCTTCCTATTTTTCTTCTTTTTTGACATGGGAAAGGCTCTACTCTGCATTTGGCTTTTAATTTTCTGACTCTAGAAGTTAAAAAATAGGTGCCTGAGTTGAAACATGAATTAAATTCACAGTACTTCATGGGGACACTGAACTCATCTTGCCTATTCTGTCATATGGAGCTGGGATCGTCTAGATTCTCCAGCTAGAAGCTTTCTCATCTAGTTACATTGAGGTGATGGATGCCTACGTTCTCTGCAAGTTAAAATCAGGACTGCGTCTTATTACTGATGAAATAATCTTACCATGAAATACTTGTGTTGGTGAAAATTTCAAGGTTAAAGAGGAGTTCTTTGTTATTGATATAACTTTAAAGTACTTTGTGAATGCAATAGTTGACTCTTGACAGTATTATCATGTATGACTAGTGATTTATCCATGCGAAATGGATTGTAGTAAACTTGCTGCCATGAATGAAACCATGCTTATGGAGCCACTTAAATCTTTTTCTTTCCATTTTCCCTTTTTGTCCAGGTTTATCTAGAGATTCCTAGTGGAGAAAATTTGGCAGAGGCACTTCACTCTAAGGTGTGATGATGGTCCCGAAAGTTCTATATTTTTCTGTTTAATGGAAAGTAAATATTGCTATCTGTTATAGAGGAGAAAATGGTGTTACGTTTTGGACGGGGTGTTTGTTGATCATGGATATTCAGCTGGAATTAACAGTTCAAACAAATTGCATTTAGCAGCGTGTCTATGTATGAATTGGTCAAATATGTTGCTTTCATATGCAGGGCGTACCTTATGTCATATACTGGAGAAGCACATTTTCATGCTATGAGGCTTCTCATTTTCGTCAAGCATTGCTTTCAGTTGTGCAAAGGTACATAGTTAAATTTTAAAGAGTGAAACGGTTTGATTTTATTACAACTTTATTTTAGTATTATTACCTTTTTTTGGGTGCGTGAGTCTGGGTACAATGATATGCTTGCTTTGTCCTTACCAAGATGGTGGGGGCAGATCAAAACTGTCTATATAAGATGCAGAAGAAAGAAGCTTGTGTATCTTTGCTTCTTTGCAGATGCTGCATTCCTTGAACTTTGGGATGTCTTTTATTATATCAGTTTGTATGATAGCTTATGGTTTTCTTTTGTGTTGAAGATTAACTGGGTGTCGATCTATTGCAGTTCATGCAGCCACGTATGGGATGCATTCCAACTTGCAGATGCATCATTCAGGTTCTACTGTGAAAATAAAAATGATGTTTTGCCCACCAATAGCCAAAAACTTAGCTATAAGCAGAGACCACATATTCTTGGGGACCCTCCCAAGATTGATATTGTTCTGCCTGAGGCTAATATGCAAGAAGAAGAAGAATCATCTGAGAGTGTTCCTGAAATAAAGATATATGATGATGATGTGACCATGCGGTTCCTAGTTTGCGGGATGCCATGCACGTTGGTAGGTTTTGATTTTGCTAACTGCAAGTGTGAAACCTTGTCACTGGAGAAATAAATTTGCTTATGTTTTTGCAGGATGGTAGCATATTGGAATCTCTGGAGGATGGCCTTAATGCTCTTTTGAGAATAGAAGTATGTATACACGAAAACTTACAAACATTGTACTCTTATAAGCTGACATTTTGAACAGAATGTGCCCCTTCGCCCTTTGCCACTGTGCATCATACGTTTGTGTTGATTGTTCTATTGTCTTTCAATTTTCCTTGAGAAAATACATGAACATATTTGTAGTGGTATATAGTGCCTAAGACTGATTTCTATCCTTCTTATTATTCAGATACGGAGGAGTAGACTGCATAACCGGTCAAGGTATTGGGATATTTCTAACCATCTCTAATCTTTTACGCAACTATAGTTTTAATTGCTGTTACAAACTAATATTGCGGAACTATTGTGGGGGTGACCTTGGTCGCTGTTGGACTATTTATTTGATTTCGCAATGTCTTATACCAGACCATATTTTTACCATACTGTTGTTTAAGCAGAAAATAACTGTAGTCTCGCTGGTTATCATGTTGCAGTGCGCCTCCACCCCCTCTTCAGGCTGGAACATTTTCTCGTGGTGTAGTGACTATGAGATGTGATTTTTCTACCACTACTTCCGCTCACATTTCTCTATTAGTATCTGGTAGTGCACAGACTTGTTTTAATGATCAGGCAAGCATGGTTATATTCCAAGAATTGATTTATTTTTCTCAAGTTGTTCATGTCAATTGCATTATTTTTATGATTCCAAAATTTTCATGTCTTCAGTTGCTAGAGAATCATATTAAGAATGAAATTATCGAGAACTGTCAGCTAGTCCATGCCTTGCCCAGCTGCGACGAGAACAATTTGGCTTCATCCGAGCCTCGTAAATCTGCTTCGATAGCTTGTGGAGCTAGTGTTTTTGAAGTCTGCATGAAAGTTCCTACATGGGCTTCACAGGTTTCTCTCTTTTTAGCTCTTCTTTTTGCAAAATTCTGGTGCAACTCATAGGCTCAAACAGAAAGGCATAGTAATTAACATCCCATATTATTTGGTTCACTAAAGTGCTCAGCTGAATTTGTGATAGACTGTAACTATTGTCTCCTCATCGTATTTAGTTTTGTGCTTGCTTCTCCACTATATATTCACATTTTATAGGAGGTGAGGGGCAGAATCACTATCTTGTCTTGACCACTAACTGCCTGTAGAGACAAATTGCAGCAAATGGCCCTTTGATTGTGTGGAGTTGTCTTTAATGCATCTTTTTTGCTGCTTATTACTGTTGTGCAAAATGCATCTCCAGGTTTTGAGGCAGCTTGCTCCAGATGTGACATATCGCAGTTTAGTTATGCTGGGAATTGCCAGCATTCAAGGGGTTTCTGTAGCTTCTTTTGAAAGAGATGATGCAGAACGCTTCCTGTTCCTGTGGGCCCGGCAGGGTAAAGAGTTGCATCTGAACAACTTTGTTCTATCCACACCTCCTAGCTGGTTGACACCTCCAGCCCCTAGTCGGAAGAGGTCTGAACCATGCCAAGAGACAAAACTGCCAAAATCAGCTGGTTCAGAGAGCGAAAATGGTGGTTCTGTCAGGAATAAACTGCGTGTCGCTGCAATGAGGCCGATCCCTCATGCTCGGCGTCATAAAATGCTACCATTTTCTAGGTTTCATGAATCGGAAAGATACAATGGAGATCAAGTAAAGGCCAATCTTCCAGTGGCTCCAATAAAGCACACTCCTCCACCAGCTCCTAGGAAGTCATTTTCGAGCTCTATCCAAGCTCAGCAGATCATATCTTTGAATCCCCTACCTTTAAAGAAACACGGTTGTGGCAGAGCACCTATTCAAGTCTGTTCAGAGGTTTGTTGCTTGTTGCTGCTGCTTACCATTGCAAGAGCCTCCGTTATGCGCTTTTATGGCTTGGATCAGTCACTTTATTGTTTTAAGTTTCCTACCAGTACTTTTTTGTTCCGTCAGTTTCCTGACCATGCTTCTCTTGCTTGCAGGAGGAATTTCTCAGGGATGTGATGCAGTTTCTCGTTCTACGTGGACATACCCGTCTTGTGCCTCAAGGTGGACTTGCTGAATTTCCTGATGCGGTTCTTAACGCGAAACGTCTTGACCTTTTCAACTTGTATAGAGAGGTAAGTTGTTTCATATATCTCCAAGCTATTTCTACCTTTTTTGCCCATTTTGTGAACGTTGCTTGTCTGAATGCATAACAGGTGGTTTCAAGGGGTGGCTTTCACGTCGGGAATGGCATCAATTGGAAGGGACAAGTTTTCTCTAAGATGCGCAATTACACGCTAACCAATAGAATGACTGTATGTTCCTATTTGATGTTAATAACTCACTGTGCTATGATGACATTCTATTTGCTTGTGCTGACTGCGTGAGTGCTCTTAATTATGGTGAGTTTACTTGCCTTGCTGCATTCTTGCAGGGCGTAGGGAATACACTTAAGAGGCATTATGAAACTTATCTCTTGGAATATGAATTGGCACATGATGATGTAGACGGAGAATGCTGCCTCTTGTGTCATAGGTCCCTCCCTCCCTCCCTCCCTCCCTCTCTCCCTCTCTCTCTCTCTCTCTCTCTCTCTCTCTGCGTGCAAGAATGCTGGTGATTTTATGCTTTGCTAACAATGTTTTGTATTGCAATGCAACAGTAGTGCACCTGGTGATTGGGTTAACTGTGGTATATGTGGGGAATGGGCTCACTTTGGCTGTGATAGGCGGCAAGGGCTTGGTGCCTTCAAGGTTCGATTTCTTAATCTACTTCTGGACTTGAGTGAAATTAAAGCATTTCTTTTTTGGATCTTATAATTGTCTAGCCTGCCTCCTTATACGAAGAGCTAAGAGAAAAAAAAAAAAAAAAAACCCTTGTTCAAACATTAGTTGATGGGTGCCCCTCTTAGGAAAAGACCAAAATGTTTTGCATAAATTGGTTATAACATTATTAAAATCTTGTCTCCTTTCTCTGTATATTTGAGATGAACCCACCAATTCTTTTAGCGAATTAGCATCTACAAAGATTGCAAACCAAGAATGCACATTTCTTAGGTTAAGTCTATTGACTAAGTTTCTAAGGTACCATCTACCAAAGGATGTAGGTAGGGAGTGCACTGAAGTTTTAATAATATCAGGAGCAGTTGCTCTGCACTGTTTCCATTTTGTACTGATCCTCACCCGTTGGATGCGCTATAGCACAATGACACACCCCTGCGCGCGCACGTGCGTGTGAGATAGAGAGAGGTCGTCAAATTCACTAATGCGGATTCTCTTCATGATTATGAATGGCAGGACTATGCAAAAACAGATGGTTTGGAGTATATTTGTCCGCATTGCAGCGTATCAAATTTCAAAAAGAAGTCTCAGAAAACCTCGAACGGATACTGACGTCATGTTGAGTGTTGCAGTCATAGTGCTGAAGAGGACTCCTAATTAAGCAAATGTAATATGTACCATAATATCGTCATTGTTGTCACCTACAGTTTAACGCGACAGGAAGTTCGCCCACAATCTTTCTACCCCTTCGCTATGATCTAGAGATTAGGAACTTCAAATGTGAAATGTAGAATGTAAGCCCCATATTCTTGCCTGAGTTAGATTATTTATGTAGCTTTTCTTGTTCTTTTTGTACTTTCTTAAATTGATTATATGAAGTCTTGGCTCCCTATTCCCTTCTTTCATAGTTTTGCTCAATTCGGACCGAATGATGAGAAGTATTGCTTTGGCGGACAGAACCGATCTAACCACGGAGAAATCATGCGAACTTAGTATTCTTTGTGGGACTCGATTGGTCCGTGTAAGGCGACACTTTTATTCTAGTTTCTGAAACATTGCTCATCTGAATCCCGTTCATAGGAAAATTCATGTCAGCTATTTAGCTGTGAATGGTCTGCATCCGAAAGTACCCAATTACATGTATTGGACAAACAACTAGGTACAACAAGTACCCAATCTAAGCATCACCGGTTAAACATTAACTCCTGTCCTCCCAGTGACCAAGCGATAATTTATTTGTACTTAGAATTCAATTAAATCAAGGGGAAGGAGATGTTGATAACGAGAACCAATAGAAAAATAAGGTGAACATGGGTAAGTGAAAACAAGGGAAAAAGTATTACTTTATAAATCATAGATGCCTAAAATCCTGTAGTGTTCAGTATCAATATCGTCCAACGTAGTTTTGCAACGAGATTATGAGGAAAATTCAAGGTTTGGCTGCACATAAGTACAGAAAAATGGGAATCTATAATCGGATTGAATCGATCTTTATTTGTTCGGTGGATTGAATCTATTCATTTGATTCTTATAGCCTTCCCCTAGGTGATTCGTTCGTGGCATGTTTTCATGACTATCTCAGACAACATATATGCACGACATGGTTCTAATCCAGTCGTCCTAGAAGCATGACAATCTTCCATCTTTTTATACGCTGGCAATTGCATTCCATGCCCCCCGACATGGCAAAACAAACGGTACTGTTTTCTTCTTAACCCCACTAGAGAGGGAATCAACAGAAATTTGACTCCGTCTAACGAAAGCGCGCCATAAAAGCTTACGTACAACAGACAACTTGTCCCTACACCTATTGTAATCTCGCTCACCTTCCCCAGTCATATCCGAAGCTTCTTGCCAGGTTTTACTTCGTCGTCGTAATTGTCATAATGCCCGCCATCGCCATTTGACTCACCCTTCTCCATCTTCTTTCTGGCGAGTATCTTGTTAATCTTGTGCAGCTCATTTGTGAGCTTCTGGTCCTTATTTTGCTTTCGGGTCTTCCTACCGTCTTGCATCTTGACCCCAAACTGAAATGCGGCCTTGGGCATTGCTTCCTTCTGCTCATTGTATTTTGCCCATTCATCTTCTGTCTCAAAGTCCCAGCGGTGAAGTCGCCCCTTTGCCTGTTTAGAGCAGATCAAAATAATAATCAGTAACCACAAATGCTTCCCACACAGGAACACTACTACTTCGATTTGAAAGGGAAAGGGTAAGAAAAGGCTGAATTTGCTAAAATCCTGGATAAAACTGAGAAGAAAGCCTCAAAACAGTTTTTTCCCTTTTGTGAAAGACAGCCTTTTGGAAGGGAGAGGATCCAAGAGTTTTCCAACGCAATAAAGTTATTCAATAATCTTTGGCAAAAAAAAAAGAATTCACTTACTCGTCCACCCATATCCATCTTTGACAAATCATCTTCGTCATCGCTGTCTACAATCTCCCGGTTGTACTCCTGATATCCGGGATAGCATTCAGAATAACTCTCCGAAATGAAGTTTGGATCCTTCTCTCGTGAATCTTTTTCCCTCAGTTGTTGAAGCCTCTGATCGTCCCGCTTGAAGACAGAACCTAGACCTCTATCCTTCTCCTCTTGTGTCATGAACCGTGGATCCTGATGCGCATTCAAACTGGCCTGAATATCGAATGGGGGCATGTTTGGCTGGAAGTACTGCTCCTGATAGGCCAATTGCTCAGCATACTGATAATCTTGCCACTCTCCCTGGTAACCAGCAGGTAATGCTTGTCCTTGTGTTGCATCGTACCCGTTCTGAAATCACATGACCAAAGAACACAGAATGATTAACCAAAGGAGAAATAAACACAAGCAGCTGCCACATAAAATTATTCTTCATTGTCAGTCTGTCAGATAATAATGAACTTACTAATACTCCTCATGTGAGAGCAGCAATTTTACACTTACAATTTCTTGCCAATCTTGAGAAGGCAATGAAGGTGGGACTGGACCATAAGCAGGCTCGCTGAAGTAAGAAACCTTTTCCTTATTCCGAGGAGATTCTTCCATATCCTCTGAAAGAGGGCTCTGATTTGGGTCCTTACCAGGAACAGCATAATCAACTCCATCCCCGACAAATATGTCATCTTCCACTTCTCTAGCAACTGTTGGTCCTTGTTTTTCCATGGACTCCACATGAATTTTCCTTGGAGGGGGTGGAGGTGGTGGCAAAATCTCCTTTTCAGTCTGGTTCTTTGATACTCCATTATCTGACCTAGTTCTGTGCTCCTCAAACCCATTACTAAGAGTTGAAATCTTTCCTACTGAACAAAAGAAGCCAAAAGATAAGCACACAATATAATCGAATCCATAATGATGGTAGAGAAAATTACAGGAGAACAGAAGCCTCCCTAATATGTTATCACTACTATGGACAAGGGAAGAAAGGTCCATGGAGGTGAAATCTCTCCAGCATGAGCGTGATAGTTTAGCATCCATGTTGTTCACCACAGCTCGTCTCCTTTTTTCAGTTAATGCCATTTGACCTTCTAAATTGAGTAATTTTCAGCATCGAAACATCCTATTCATTTGTTATTGAGAGGAAAAGGGAAGAGAGAGAGCACCTGATTCTCCATCCCAAAGATTTAAAATGACAAAAGATTTCTCAAACTAAAATCATGAACTCAAATAAGCACATACTTGAAAATGTAGGTAATTCCCTAACTAACCCGTTTTTGAAGCAATAACACTTGTATGCATGCATGTGCACGATATATATGAAACGATTAAACAACTCTAATTTTAAAGTGGTCAAACTCACATGAACAAAGGGAGAGGGTAGGGTGGATACATCTGTAACAGGACAAAGAGTTATTGCTTTCACCTCAACAATTTAGTGGTCTATTTATCTATTCCAGATCTCGGAAACCACAATAAACTGACAGTTAAGGTAATTTTTCTATGACAGAGGAGAAAATACAGCCTGCTATTATAAAGAACCATCTATGCTACTTTTGTAACAACAAGCTATTTTAAAGCGCAGATTGCAATTACCTCTTGCATCTTTTTCCTTCTTTTTCTTCTTAAGAACTTTCCCAGAAGACCCAAGGCGAAGATATGACATAATTTTTGCAATACGATCCAGTACAGATCCATCAACACTGACAGTCACCATTTCCTAATTCACATGAAGGTGACAATCAGATGGCTGCACATCAGATAAGTAAAAAATCTAACCAGGGAAGAAAAAGGGAAGAAAAAGGGAAGAAAAAACCTCCGGCACTGGACAGTCAGCTTTACTTCTATGCAAGGTTGTTGGAATATCATTTGAGTATCCACCTTCCTACACGACAGATTCAACAAAATATGCTCAACAAGATCTTCAAATAATTGACGCAGAATAAGAGAACATATCAAAGTCAGCACGTATCAATTTATGGTTTTATAGCTCAATCTATAAAGACACACAACACAAAAACTCCTCCCTTTTGCTGCCAACCTATTGTAGTATTACCTGCTTCATCCTTGATGTCTATAACTAATCCAGATGAAGTATCAATAGACAATGTAAAATGACGTCTTGCAAACAATTAGACAATAGTTGAAATTTCTCGAGACGCATCAAGCTCCCAAGTCCCAATCACAAAGGCTTAGCAAGCCCAATAGGGAGAGGGCAAGGCAACCTGAAGACTTATAAAAGAACACGACAAAGAACAACATTTGCAGATCAAATAAGCCCAGTCAGCCTCTGAGATAGAGACAAGAGACGGCAGATAGTATTTCAATGAGTGTTATATTCGAAATACTCTGCAATATGGACCTTGGTGTCTTATCCAGGTGGCAACCGATACAGCTTCTCTTTAACAAGCCTAGAATTTCCAAGAATGTTATCTAAGAATGACAGCTGACTCACTGAGATTGTCAAATCAAAAGGGTACAACTTACCATGTTATAAATGAATGCCATCCGACCAGGTAGAAACATCTCATTTGTCTTGATAACGGTTTGAGGCTTCACAATCCATTGATAGATTGACTGAAAAGGCAACGACACAGATTCAAATTCAATGATGCAGACCTTAAGTACCAAGCACATGAAGATGTAGTATTTCAATCTGGCACAAAGTTCCAATTGACACACAGGAGCTTCAGTGAAAACTCACCTTTGCGGTTGCAGTTCGGAATGAGAGTTGCTGGTCTTCTTTAGTTTCTCTGTCACGAAATCACAAACTCAGGTCAGAATAAACTATCCGCAAATCACGAAATGCTGAGCTCGAGGATTAAACTGGACAGGTAACTTCTCTTCACATCGTTCAATGGTCGACACCCAACTAACAAAAAACTAATCTTTTTAACATTGTCATAGTTAGCCTCACAAAAAGAGAGCACACTTTCATTCATATTCAGAAATTCAAGCAGACAAACATACAGAGTACCAGATTGTAAACAGCAAATCAATAAAAAATTACCTAGACTTGGCATCAGCATCATCTCCAGCCTCGGGCTTCTTAACCATCTCGCTCCTGACCTTGTTGAGCAAGGCGTAATCCAGACCTTTGACCAAGTGCGTGTGCTCGACATCGCCTCCGAGATACTTACTCTTCTCAATCGAAAGCTTTTGCGCATCGGCCGCCCTGAGAATTTCCAATCACCGTCAGCGACCATCGAACACGAGTCGCCTACAATTCCCGAAGCGATCATCGGCATTCGAGACGCGCGGGGAAAAAAAATAGAAAAGAGAACGAGCTGACCTGAGATCGACGTTGCCCGGGGAGCGACGGCGTGGAACGAGCCCAACTCGGTGGCCTCGTAATCGGGGTTCTGATCCTCCCTCCGCTCCTTCGCGCGGTCCCTGTACTTCGGCAGCTCCGGCTCCTCCGGCTTCTCCTCCCTGCACGTGGCAGACACGGTGAGCGCTGTTTCGACTTTTCCATTACCGAGGAAACCAGAAGGTGAAAATTCAGCAAGCGGCGGAGGAATGGGCGAGAAGGCGGGGAACTTGAACTCACTTTCGACGCGCCATCTTCTCCTTGTAGTACTTCTTCGAGGACGACATGGCTGCACGACGGTGCGGAGGAGATTTTTCGCAGAGATTTCTGTAGATGCTAGGGCAAGGGCGCGACGAGGTGGAGGAGGAAGGAGAGGAGGACGAAGAAGATCGCGGGGAGGACGATGGTGATTTTACTTTACTGCCCCCCGCGGGTGTTGGTGAACGGGCTGGGCCTGGAACGACACGGCCCATTAGCTATTTTGGGCTGTACCGTGCCAGCACTCGGCCCACTCCGTGCCGGGCCAGATCCGTGGGCCTGATGGCCCGGCCGTGGACCGGTATGATTTAGCCCTATTTTCTATTTTCGATCACTTTTAAGGCGAGAATGATAACCATTTATTATGAGAAATTAATTTCTAAAGACAACTAGTGGCAACGGTGAATGGCGGGCAACAATAATAGGTGGGTGAGCGGCTAACAAGTGATGAGAAGAGTTGGCAATGGCAGGCAGCAATTGGTGACTGGTGAATGGGCGACTTGATATTAACGAAGACAAGCAATGAGAAGAGTTTTAATTTCTTATTTTTATTCCAAAATAGAGAAATATAAAATTTTTACTTCTTATATTTGTTTCAAACCTATTTCTATAATAAATGACTAGAAATTTGTTTTGAAATTGTATTGCCAAATGGATTTCTATTCTAGAAACAAGTTTGAAATAAAAAAATAATTATAGAACATAAATAGAATGGTTATTATGTGCACTCTTAGTATTTGATTTTGATTTGGGTCCATGTAAAAATCGCCGGGCTACTTTTTGGGCTAGTAATGGAGTAATCCTAAAACTTTTAAAATGCGTAATTAATTTCCAAAATTTGTCATGAAAGTGCAATTTGAATTCTAAAATTTTAAAAAAGTACAATTAACAAAATGATTTAATTGAATCAATTTGACAAGTTGATTGTACATTTTGATTCAATTACACTTGTGTAATAAATTTTAAAACCTTCAATATACTTATTCCATTTTTCAAAAGGAACTAGTGGGCTCAAGCAACTGCGCTTAGGCGATATTCACTTCATTACTCGTCACTAGGTCGAGTTCGCGCAGTGGGATTTATAACGGTTTGGGCTGGATTCTCAACTCCTGAAGTCCTGCCGGCCAGACGATGCATCGAATCTCTATGGTGTACGTGTTTTCTAACATCATTAATCCCTGAATATTCCCCAAGTTTTCACGTTCATTCTAATTATTTAACTTCCGAACATGGTCGTAATTCTATACACATGACTATTTCAAACAAGTCATCGGGTTGGACGAATTCTTTCCCCCCCTTAAGAACTGGTCCGACGTGGTGGACGACTGACTCGACCAAATACGAAGGAAATCGAAAGAAAGAATCGATGATCATCGGATGCAAATATACCAAACCTAGAAGACTGGCCGGGCGGAGTTCGCTAGACACGCGAAATGTCCCCACTGAGGTCGAGAATTCCGAGGAATTCAATAAAAACCAAACAAATCCACAAAAATAAATATAAAAAAAAAATCAAAAAGCATCACATGGCGTTGAATTCAACACCTGCTCCTTGCCCCTCCGCCCCCCACGTAATAAAAGAACACCAACTCCCTGCGTCCAACTCCAGCTTCTGACTTTTTCGTGCGCGATGGCGAGTCCGATCCTCCTCGAGTCGCGTCGATCCCCTCCTCCTCCTTCTTCTTCTCTCGCTTCTGGTCCTCGCCGTCTCCGAACCGGAGGCGGCCGCCAGCCCGGCCGGCCGTCCTGCGGAGGCCGCCGGCGCCGCCTTCTTCGTCTTCGGCGACTCCACCGTCGACCCCGGCAACAACAACTACCTCAAGAACATCCCCGAGAACCGCGCCGACTACGAGCCCTACGGGCAGGACGGCTTCTCCGGCAAGCCGACCGGCCGGTTCTCCAATGGCCGCGTGATCGTGGACTTCATAGGTAATCCCACGTCTGTCGTATAGCTTCATTATGCTTATAGATTGTCGTCTTTTATTTTTTCTTTTTTCCTGAGAAAAATAAAAAAAATCGCTTCGCAGCGGAGTACGCGAATCTGCCGGCGGTTCCTCCGTTCATGCAGCCGGCGGCTGATTACAGCCGCGGCGTGAACTTCGCTTCCGGCGGGGGCGGGGTCCTCCCGGAGACCAACCAAGGACAGGTCAGACCTCTTTCTCCTTACGTCATAATTCGAATGGCAATAATACAGTTGTTCCACAAAATGATGTCATAAAATTTGGTCACCATCGACTGATTTATAGGTAGAGTCAACCCGTTCTGGGTCCCAAAAGCCCAATTGGAAATAGCCAGGTGGAGTTTAGCGATTGGTCACAGGACACGAGTCACGAGGGCATAATAGTCGCGAGCTGGGGTGGGTCTTTCTACTGCGCACGCGCACGGCGAGCTAAACAACATTTTCCAATCTAAAATTAACAAAAAAAAAAAGAGAAGAAGATTATGCGCATAATAGTGTCCTGGTGAACGGCGAAAAGTATAGAGTAATGATACATTTACTAAAGATTTTTTAACTTTAATTTATTATGGGCATGTCTGCTTTGGCTTTGGAAATCGAGTTGAGACTCTAAAAACTACTAGATAAATGTTACAATATTAGGTAGCTTTTGTTGAGAGCTTGGGTGGGAAATACAGCATTTTTAGAGTCATATGAAGTCTCTTAATCTAGTGTAAGTTCCACCCGACTTTTGATTTTGAGCATTTTTGGAATGTTACTTCGGAGATTAATGAATCTTTTTTTTTTTTTTTTACTTTCAATTTTGCCTTCATTAAACTTTTGAAATTCCATTTGTACTTTTGACGCGTGAGGTTGCCGTATGGATTAATTTGAGCCTAATATTGTTAATTTCTTTCCCACATATCATAGGGTGTACAAAGTGTGCATCAATTTGAGCCATATGGATTTCTCAATTCACTAAGCATGAAGCCTAGGAAGTGACTTCTCTAGCCATATATATTTAGAGAAAAAAGGGCCGCATTGCCACATAAATAAATATCTGTTGTTAATCGCATTGCATCACATGAAAGTTATATTTCTTATTAAATATATTTATTTGCCAGTGTCTCTATACAGACGACATCTTTGAAAGTTATGAGCGAACGCTCTTTTCTATGATTATTAGGCAATTGATCTTCCGACGCAACTGAAGAATTTTGACCAAGTGAGAGAGAAATTGATTGAGGAATTCGGAGAGACAAGGGCGCAAGAAATCGTGTCGGAAGCGGTTTATTTCATCAGCATCGGAAGCAACGACTACATGGGTGGCTACTTGGGGAGTCCCGCGATGAAGCAGCTCCACCCGCCGGACGTGTTCGTCGGCCTGGTCATCAGCAACTTGACAAACGCAATCCAGGTGAGCTTCCTCGTCGCTCTCTTCGACAGCCCATAGGCTTTGGATGATCGGTCGCCTAGCTCGGCGTCATGACACCGTCCAGATTACCTTGATATCGATCACCTCGACACAACTCGATCGAGCCTATATTAATTTTGGGTTTGCTACTGAGCAGGAGCTGTACCAAAAGGGAGGGAGGAAATTTGGGTTCCTGAGCTTGGGTCCGCTGGGTTGCTTGCCGGCGCTTAGAGCGGCGAACCCTAACAGCAACGCCGGCGATGGCGGCTGCTTCGAGGACGCATCGGCCCTCGCTCAAGCACACAACAACGCTCTGAACGGCATCCTCCTGAGCCTCCAGCACATTTTCAAAGGTTTCAAGTACGCCAACTCCAATTTTTTCGAGTGGATTGCCGATCGGATGAGCAACCCCTCGAACTACGGTAAGTATACGTAGTAATCTTTGTCCCTGTCGTCGATTACTCGAGCCTATCTCGTTACTTAGTCTAAGTACCCGTCTGCAACATCTGATTCTTTCAGGATTCAAGGATGGCGTGAACGCTTGCTGCGGGTCCGGACCATACGGCGGTGTCTACACGTGCGGAGGCAAGCAGGGGGCCGAGTACAAGCTGTGCGAGAACCCGGAGGATCACGTGTGGTGGGACTCGTTCCACCCGACCGAGAAGATCCACGAGCAGCTCGCCAAGGCGCTGTGGGACGGGCCGGCGTCGGCCGTGGGGCCGTACAACCTCCAAGACCTCTTCCTCGACAAGGTGGAGGTCACCATTGCCGACATTGTCCACGGAACCGTGGAGCAGGACTTCATGTACTGATAAGAGTTTCGAAATTTTTAGAGTCCTTGAAGCTCTGGTGGTTGAGCGAGCTTGCGAGGTTTCATGGACATGGATCTGCTATGGCAGCATTAATAAGTGCATCTCGCTTGCTAATTACGATGGGAACAGGATCAAGGTGACTAGAGTGGACTAGATCAAATTACATTTTTATGGTTTGTCTTTCTTGAAAAATTATATTAGAGAATTTGAAAGTTTACGCATTTTCGATATGGAGTCATGCATGTGCGAGGGACCAATTTATAGAGGTATATAGATATGGTACCTTGATTTACCTTTTCAAAGGACGATTCATCAAAACAGTGGATAGATCAAGGGGGTTTAGATGTTAGATATTGAACTTAGCCGGTATAGTTCTCGAGGTTTATTTTATGAAGTTTCATACTTTTAGAAAAGATCTAAAGCAAATTAATACAACGTTGCACTTAACATAGAAAATTGTATTGTTTTTGGAGACATTATGATTTCCCTTGAAGATAGTCTCGAAGAAAGATCGACAGGGATGCACACTCGACCGAAGTTTTGTGGCTTTGTTTGGAAGAATGAATTGAAAGAAAGGAGAAAAATTGAGGGAAACCGGCGAGGGTATCTTGGCCCTCACCGGCCTCTTGCAAGGGCTGGGCAAGGGTTGCCTCGTCGGATTTGGCAAGGGGTAGCCTCGCCTAGCCCTTGACCTCATTAGCAGCTGATGACCTCCATCAGCCATCGTGGAGGTTGGTGGAGGGAAAAGAAGAAAGAGAAAAGAAGAAAAAAAGAAAAATTATTAAGAAATTTGAGAAAAATTATTTAAAAAATTATAAAATTATCTCGCTTCGGGCGCCAATGGTGCCACGTAGAATAGCCGGCATCCACATCAGTAAGTTCTAGCCTAAATTAATCGATAGACTCTATTGATACTAATGTGAAAATATTTAGGAGTAAATCGATTCAATTGAGAGGCTTAGAACTGAATTGATAATAATGTCATAGATTTGACTTTTCCCTACATTAGCAAAATTATTAAGTTTGCTATTGATTTCATAGCAATTTGGTCAAAAAACGACCCTACACATGTATTCAGAAACTCGTAATATCGAATTTGTGATTAAATGTGCATTTAAGAGTTCATGGAGTGTGGTTGGGAATTTATTGAAGGAGAATAAGTAGTAACTTACTTTTATTCTTCGTTGTGAATCAATGCAAAATTTGAAAATTCTATGCAATGTTGATAGTCAATTCTTTAACATCTTATAATTAAAAAAATAAGAAAATATTCAGTTGTTGTAGAGTGCCACGTCAATTTGCTTATATGATGCGCATTTTTAACTTATTTCCAATAGTTGGTCGATACGTGTCACCTAAGTATAACGGTTAGGTGGCATCATGGATTGGCATTCACACTGGACTAAGCACACCTCTCTGATCTGATTAAAGGCGGGTCATCCATCCGGATTGCGGAGATTTATAAAGATATTGCTTCCCCAGAGCCTTAAATTAGCATAACATATTACACCACACATCCAAAGAGTCATGTAAAGTCACGCAGGTCATCCCATGGGCAAGTCCTTTGTGCAAGATTCTAGACCCAAAAAGTTAGGTCAGTCACTCCCAATTCAACTCTCCCATCTGACCTGCAATTCTAAGACGGTGGATGCATATTTGCTCGACCTATTCGTTGCTTGGAAAGAGTGAGAAGTGGCAGCATTCGATCTCGACTTTGAGTTGAAGGTGTTAGGCAGATCGCCAAACCCCACCAAATACACGCAGCATTGTATATATCTACCTGCATTAGCAAAGTTACGAAATTTGCTGCCGATTTCACAGCAATTTGGTCGATCACGAGGACCCTACACAAATATTCAGGAACTCCTAATCTTGAATTCGGGATTAAATGTGCATTTAGGGGGTCGTGGAGTGTGGTTAGGAATTTATGGAAGGAGAATATCAACAGTCGATGATGTTGCGGCAAGTCAGCGCGCCCTTGCGTTCTGCGTGGTGAATGACTAATGTGTGAATGCCTGTGCGATTTCCACTTTTGTAAGTAGGGGTTTGGGTGGTAGTGTGGGTTCATTTATTTGTGTTGGGCTTCAAACGGATGGTCCAACCACAGTGTTTCCAGCCACTAGTAGTAGCAAGAACCTAAAAGATAGGTCATCTGGAACAAAACTTGAATTCGTCAGTTGTTTTGTGAAGAACGAATTTGCTATGAGAAGTTCTTTTTCAAAGAAAATGATTTGATTTCCGAATGTTTGGTCATCCTTTGCAAAAAAAAATAAAAAAATAGAAGTCGTTTCCTGATTTCTATTACTAAAAAACATTGAAACATGCGTTTGGGAAAAAGGCTTAGAGGACCGAAGCCTAAGCACCGTGATTGCGTGTTTTGGCAGTAAGGAACTCAGATTTGGGCACTGGGGTCGGGTCATCATGGTCCAGGGTCCGTCAACCAGGCACCTAGGTCCTGATACCCAGGACGGCCCCGTTGTGGTGAAAGTCAAGTTATATTTTGAAAAATGATTTCTGATTTTTAAATAAAAAAACAGTTTCCTTAATTTCAAGTATACATTTTCATTGATTATGAGAAGATTTTCTTTTACTCAATACTTTAACTGATCCAAACTGTTGAAAGATTAGAATAACGTGTCCTAGTAATTAACTTTATGTGGAACAAATGGAATGGTTTTTTGTGAAGAATACTTGTTAATTTGACATCATGACATCATGAGATTATAGTCGATGATATGAGTCGGTTTGGATCCATAACTTATCAGTCTTAATCACATACTAATCTTGGGTCGGTCAGGAGGACATTAGCTTCATCCACTAGCTTTAGAAATTACTGAATATAAAAACACGGGATAATATGAACGATTCCATTATTGAGATATCTTAGTGAAATTAGAGAAGTTATGGCATGACTTATGGACCGTCTGGACTAATATCATCTCTCAGCCACACGATCGATGATGGAGATGAGCTTTAACCTACATGATTCATAAATCATGTGATACGACACGAATGATTTTTTATTTAATGTTGCGTTGGCACACTCTTGGCACGCTCTTGGCACGCGCAACTTAACTGGTCCTCTCTCTCTACATATTGGTTGATTAAATTTAATTAAGAAATGGATTACTGAATTACTCTTAAAAAGATTGGCTTCACGTTATGTCCTTGGTGGATTGAAGATTGGTCATCATGTTCTACCTATCTATTCTGTTTGTTCACAAATTCTTTTATTTCTTTCTGGCTTTGGTTCCATTGAGCGAGTACGCTAGTATTAAAATCAAATCTCCAGCGCTATACAAATTTTTCAATCATCCCGGAACGTGAAATCTCGAATTCAACCTTGCCAATTAATTAATCTATTCGATAAATGGAGATAATTTACTTTTCCTATTATTAGAGTACACTAAATGGAAGGTTATCTCTTTTCATATTTTTCCTTAGTTTAAAGATTCATACAAATCTTTCCTTAATTTTCCAAAAATCGAAATTATTGTTTCCGTTTTGGTGAGTAAGCCAAATTAGGGCGTGCACATTGATGGGTGGTGGTTCTAAAGTGGAGATGATAGAAATTTTCCAAAGTCTAATCTAACAAAGACCTCACTCGACCACGTGCCCCACAAAGTTTGATTTATATTACCGATTTAACAACTTAATGCATAGGATATTTAGGGTTTATATATGGAAGATAAAGATAATACCTGAAATGAAAGGGGCTTAATTCGCTTAAAAAACATGCAGAAATTGATGGACACTTATTAGGAAGAAACTGGAGAGCGGTTTAATTTGTATGCCCTTCATCCAGTCCAATGATGGACTTGCTGATGTGTTCACAAAAGAATTAAGGGGTAAATCGTTTCATTTTGTTTTAATCAGTTGGACGTGACATCTATGGGAGTTGATTAGAGTATTTGTCTATTGCCTTATTTCTTTTATGTATTACGGCAATAGCATAAGTAGATAGCTTGGGAGCATTCAGTTTGACTTTTCTCTCTCAACACAGCCGATGGAGCTTGGTGATGTTAGGAATCAAGAAGACGACGGAGAAGCTATCAAATGGGCTGCTCTCGAGCGCCTACCGACGTATTAGAGAGCGCGGAAAGCATTTATGCATGGAGTTACAGGAGATCTTAAAGAGACAGACCTCATGAAACTCGGGTTTGAGGAGAGGCAAGGTTTACTGGATAGGTTTCTGAAGAATGCTGATAGCAATGAAGAGTACCTACAGAAGGTCAAGAACATGATAGACGGGTTAGTTGTGCTAGTCTTAGAAAAATTGAGAGTTCAAGATGGTTCTTTTTGTGACAAGTTTATACATATGATATTGATGATTTTATGTTTTATATATATGTTTTGAAGGACAGGGTGTATAAAATTTATTCACATAAACAACCAATCAATCAAGAAGAATTGGATCCATATATGACTGTAAAACACCGAGATCAATAGACACAATGAAATTAAAGCGTACTTGTTTGAGCCATTGCTTCACTTGATGAAAAGTAGATCAATCTGATAATCAGTGATCTAATTATCTTCTTTTCGCCCAACCATATTAAACAATCTGATCAATTTAATATGTAAAATAAACATTTATAAACATAAACATCTAGCAATTTTTTTTTTATCAACCATGACTTTCTAATTTCCTCACTCGACCTAAGTTTAGAAAGTCAACTACTTTTTTG
Organism: Eucalyptus tenuipes; assembly: GCA_014182365.1. Lineage (NCBI taxonomy): Eukaryota > Viridiplantae > Streptophyta > Magnoliopsida > Myrtales > Myrtaceae > Eucalyptus > Eucalyptus tenuipes. The sequence continues at coordinate 5,333,563 of CM024539.1, forward strand.
TTTTGGGTATCATTCTCTCGTGTCGAAATGGTACTTTGATTTATCTTTTGTTTCTTCTATCGTTTATTTAGGGCAACAACAATTTATTGTGTCTAATAAACTCCTTTAACTAATCCAAATTGTTGAAAGATTAGAATAATGTGTCCTGGTAATTATATGTGGAACAAACGGAACAGTTTTTTGTGGAGAATACTTGTTAATTTGATGTCATGAGATGAGCTTTAACCTACATGATTCATAAATCATGTAATACGGCACGAATGATTTTTTATTTTATGTTGCGTTGGCACGCTCTTGGCATGCGCAACTTAATCAATCCTCTCTCTCTCCATATTAGTTGATTAAATTTAATTAAGAAATGGATTACTGAATTATTCTTAAAAAGATTGGCTTCAGGTTATGTCCTTGGTGGATTGAAGATTAGTCATCATGTTCTACCAATCTATTTAGTTAGTTCGCAAATTCTTTTATTTCTTTCTGGCTTTGGTTCCATTGAGCGAGTATTAGGGGTGAGCGTGGTTCCCGGGTAGAACCGGGAACCGGAGAACCGAACCGGAGGTTCCGGTTCGGTTCCCGGTTCTAACAAGGCCGGTTCCGGTTCCCGGTTCCCTTTTCCTGGGAACCGGCGGTTCTCGGTTCCGGTTCCGGTTCCCATGGGAACCGGAACCGGAACCGGTTAGGGTTCCTAAAAAACCCCCAAATCTTTACCCTCAGTTCTCCTCTCCCGTCGTTCTCTGCCTCTGCCTCTGCCTCTACCTCTGCCCGGTCCCTGACGTTGCTGTTCCTCGATGTCGCCGCCGGACGCCGCTCGCCCTCGATGCCGTCCAGCCTCAGTTCTCCTCTCCCATCGTTCTCTGCCTCTGCCTCTGCCCCGTCCCCGACGCCACTCGCCCTCGATGCCGTCCGGCCTCAGTTCTCCTCTCCCATCGTTCTCTGCCTCTGCCTCTGCCCCGTCCCCGACGCCGCTCGCCCTCGACGTCGCCGCCGGACGCCGCTCGCCCTCGACGCCGCCGCCAGACACCGCTCGCCCTGGATCTCGCCGTCTGACGCCACTCGCCCCCGTTCGCCCTGCCCTTGCCTCCCTCGATGCCGTCACCCCCGCTCGCCCGCCGCTCAGCCGCTGGACGCCGCTCGCCCTTGATGCCGCCGCTGGACGCCGCTTGTCCCCCCGGTGGACGTCGCTCGCCGCTCGCCCCAACGCCGCTTGCTGCTCCTTTCCGTGTCAACATATCCCCATTGATTGATACCGAGGGTAGTCAGATTCATGTCGTTGATCATGGTGCTCCTTCCTCTGTCAAAGTAGAGGTCAGTGTGTGACAAAGGGATCACTTAACGCTCCTTTCGGACTTCTTTTTTGTGAAATTTTGTCCGGTCTGGTCTGCATCTATGTTTAAGCTTCATCTTAATGGAAGATACATTAATTTGCTTACTGCTATTCTCATATGGCTTTGTTTTGCTATGAGAAAATCAGGAAGGATCAATCTGGTTATTTACTACCAAAGGGTTTGAGGGTTCCCACCCTTTCACTGTCCAAGCAAACCACTCCGGTTTTTCTGAAGGTACGAGTTACTGCATAGACAACAGAGTCTTTTAATGTAATTGACATAGTTTGATGTGTAACCATCCCTCTTTATGTTAAACCTGAACTGCAGGTATCGAGGTTGGTGATGAGCTCGTTATTGATGGAGGCATGGCAAGTTTTGAAGTCATTGAAAAGATTAGGAATGATTTGAAGTGCAAGTGCATAGATTCTGGTTTGTTTCTACCTTGCGCAAAGTTCAGCTTTTGGTGAGATGGGAAGCTTGTTAAGAGGAATTACAAATTACCTACTCTGTCAAGAAAGGTGGATTTCATAATCCTGGTTTCTTGTTTATATTCCTCGGACATTACTGCTTTTGGTAGTTCTTTGACGCTTTAAGTGTCTTGTTCTTGCTTCAATGTGGACATTCTGCGTGGTGTTCATTCATTGCTGGGTCATTGAATTTTATAGTCGACCATAAGAAAACATGAGAAAAGGAGAAATCCTAGATCCAATGCATTTCCATTTGTGCTAAAATTTGCAAGAAATTAGGGACAAGAGTTGGTTCTGGCAAACCATTAATAGACCTAAACCTTGCAGCTTCATTTATAAAATCTTGCTGCGGCCCCTTATTTCCTTTCTTCTAAAGTAGGTGATTCATAATATTGTCAGTTGAAGAGTTATCCACGGGTTACGCATACTATATCAGTATTTCTATTGCATGGGATGGGGCTGAAGACTTACCACATGCCCTCAGCACTTCACAGTAATGTATTGATGCCTTTACCATCTAAATCATTGATACCTTCACATTTGATGGAAACGGTGGTGAATATAGAACTGAGTAGTAAGCTTTGTTTTACGAGGATGGATACGAAAAGGGACTCATCTGCTGGGAAGTATATGACTAGAGATGAGAGGATTACCAAGCTGGTGTTCTCTCTTCTTGATTCCCACTAATTAAACAACAGAGTACATATGTCATAAATTCTAATTTGATGCTCCGTGGTCCTCTCATTGTCATTAAGTAATCTGATTGGTGTGCGTAGATGGAGAAATTTCACTGCAAGCCTACAATTGATGATTTCAAATACAAAAAATCCACGAATTCCTTTCAAGTTTGTTACTTCACCGTATTATATGGTTGATTTGCAGGACTGGGCTGACAGAAACTTTGGAATTGATGAAGGCGTAGACTTCATTGCAATGTCATTTGTAAATGATGCTGATGCTGTCCGCAACCTTAAGGATTACATTTCCACCAAATCATCCAAGTAAGTTGAAGTGGTGCATGAAGTACGCAAGAAAGGAAGTCCTTTAGTTTCTGAATTGGCTAAGAATATTACTAGTTGCCTATTTCATCCTATGGTCTAATTCATTGATTAGGTGCCAAAAAAAAAAAAAAAAAAAAAAAAAAAGGAACCTGTTGGAACCTAGAACCGACCCCGGAACCCGTGACGGGGTAGGTTCCGTGTTCTTGGTTCGACGGGTAGGTTAGGGTTCCAAAAATGAGGAACCCGTATGCCGAGGGTAGGTTCCGGGTTCCAAGCGGAACCGTAAGGAACCGGGAACCGCTCACCCCTAGCGAGTATGCTAATATTAAAATCAAATCTCCCGCGCTATACACATTTTCCAATCATCACAGAACGTGAAATCTCGGATTCGACCTTACCAATTAATTAATCTATCCGATAAATGGAGATAATTTACTTTTCCTATTATTAGAGTACACTAAATGAAAGGTTATCTCTTTTCATATCTTTGCGTAGTTAAAGAGATACAAATCTTTCCTTAATTTTCCAAAAATCGAAATTATTGTTTCCGTTTTGGTGGCTAAGCCAAATTAGGGCGTGCACATTGATGGGCAGTGTTCTAAAGTGGAGATGATAGAAATTTTCCAAAGTCTAATCTAACAAAGACCTCACTTGACCATGTGCCCTACAAAGTTTGATTTATATGACCGATTTAACAACTTAATGCATAGGATAGTTAGGGTTTATATATGGAAGATAAAGATAATACCAGAAATGAAAGGGGCTTAATTCCCTTAAAAAAACATGCAGAAATTGATGGACACTTATTAGGAAGAAATTGGAGAGCGGCTTAATTTGTATGCCCTTCATCCAGTCCAATGATGGACTTGCTGATGTGTTCACAAAAGAATTAGGGGGTAAATCGTTTCATTTTGTTTTAATTAGTTGGACATGATATCTATGGGAGTTGATGAGAGTATCTGTCCATTGCCTTATTTCTTTTATGTATTACGGCAATAGCATAAGTAGATAGCTCGGTGATGTTAGGAATCAAGAAGACGACGAAGAAGCTATCAAATGGGCTGCTCTCGAGTGCCTGTCGACGTATTAGAGAGCGTGGAAAGCATTTCTACATGGAGTTATAGGAGATCTTAAAGAGATAGACCTCTCGAAACTTGGGTTTGAGGAGAGGCAAGGTTTACTGGATAGGTTTCTAAAGAATGCTGATAGCAATGAAAAGTACCTGCAGAAGGTCAAGAACAGGATAGACGGGTTAGTTGTGCTAGTCATAGAAAAATTGAGAGTTCAAGATGATTCTTTTTGCAACAAGTTTATACATATGATATTGATGATTTTATGTTATATATATATATATATATATATATATATATATATATATATATATATGTTTTAAAGGACGGGGTGTATAAAATTAAAGCGTAAATAACAAATCAATCAAGAAGAATCGCATCCATATATGACTGTAAAACACCGAGATCAATAAACACAACGAATTAAAGTGTACATGTTTGAGCCATTACTTCACTTGATGAAAAGTAAATCAATCTGATAATCAGTGATCTAATTATCTTCTTTTCTCCCAACCATATTAAATAATCTGATCAATTTAATATGTAAAATAAACATTTATATACATAAACATCTAGCAAATTTTTTTTTATCAACCACGACTTTCTAATTTCCTCACTCGACCTAAGTTTAGAAAGTCAACTACTTTTTTTGTTTTGGGTATCATTCTCTTGTGTCGAAATGGTACTTTGATTTATATTTTGTGTCTTCTATTGTTTATTTAGGGCGACAACAATTTATTGTGTCTAATAAACTCCTTTAACTTGAACTCTTTTAACTGATCCAAACCGTTGAAAGATTAGAATAATGTATCATGGTAATTAACTTTATGTGGAACAAATGGAACGGTTTTTTGTGAAGAATACTTGTTCATTTGTTGTCATGAGATAAGCTTTAACCTACATGATTCATAAATCATGTAATACGACACAAATGATTTTTTTATTTTATGTTGCATTGGCACGCTCTTGGCACGCGCAACTTAATCGGTCCTCTCTCTCTCTCCATATTAGTCGATTAAATTTAATTAAGAAATGGATTACTGAATTACTCTTAAAAAGATTGGCTTCAGGTTATGTATTGGTCATCATGTTCTACCAATCTATTTAGTTAGTTCGCAAATTCTTTTATTTCTTTCTGGCTTTGGTTCCATTGAGCGAGTACGCTAATATTAAAATCAAATCTCCTGCGCTATACAAATTTTTCAATCATCACGGAACGTGCAACGTTACCAATTAATTAATCTATCCGATAAATGGAGATAATTTACTTTTTCCTATTATTAGAGTACACTAAATGAAAGGTTATCTCTTTTCATATCTTTCCTTAGTTTAAAAAGTCATACAAATCTTTCCTTAATTTTCCAAAAATCGAAATTATTGTTTCCGTTTTGGTGAGTAAGCCAAATTAGGGCGTGCACATTGATGGGCGGTGGTTCTAAAGTGGAGATGATAGAAATTTTTCAAAGTCTAATCTAACAAAGACCTCACTCGACCACCTCCCCTACAAAGTTTAATTTATATTACCGATTTAACAACTTAATGCATAGGATATTTAAGGTTTATATATGGAAGATAAAGATGATACCAGAAATGAAAGGGGCTTAATTCCCTTAAAAAAACATGCATAAATTGATGGACACTTATAAGGAAGAAATTGGAGAGCGGTTTAATTTGTATGCCCTTCATTCAGTCCAATGATGGACTTGCTGATGTGTTCACAAAAGAATTAGGGGTAAATCATTTCATTTTGTTTTAATTAGTTGGACGTGATATCTATGGGAGTTGATGAGAGTATTTGTCTATTGCCTTATTTCTTTTATGTATTACGGCAATAGCATAAGCAGATAGCTTGGGAGCATTCAGTTTGGCTTTTCTCTCTCAACATAGCCGATGGAGCTCGGTGACATTAGGAATCAAGAAGACGACGAAGAAGCTATCACATGGGCTGCTCTCGAGTGCCTGCCGACGTATTAGAGAGCGCGGAAAACATTTCTGCATGGAGTTACAGGAGATCTTAAAGAGACAGAACTCGCAAAACTCCGGTTTGAGGAGAGGCAAGGTTTACTGGATAGGTTTCTGAAGAATGCTGATAGCAATGAAGAGTACCTGCAGAAGGTCAAGAACAGGATAGACCGGTTAGTTGTGTTAGTCTTAGAAAAATTGAGAGTTCAAGATGGTTCTTTTTGCGACAAGTTTATACATATGATATTGATGATTTTATGTATTATACATATTTTTTGAAGGACAGGGTGTATAAAATTTATTCACATAAACAACTAATCAATCAAGAAGAATCAGATCCATATATAATTGTAAAACACCGAGATCAATAAACATAGTGAAATTAAAGCGTACTTGTTTGAGCCATTGCTTCACTTGATGAAAAGTAGATCAATCTGATAATCCTTGATCTCTCGGAATGTCAGATCTTCCTCTCTATGACCTATTTCAGGGTAACAACTTTTAATGGGATTAAAACAACTGATAGGTATAACCTACCTTTTTATAGATTAGAGAGAGGACCTAGCAAATCCTAATCAATAACGTGTTAACTAGGCCCTTCCCATTACGAGCTTCAGTTAAACATAATTGGCTACACTTTGCTGCTCAATTAGGCCCGTTATTAATAGATGCCAATACCCAATTCAATAAGATCACTGTAGGGTTCAACAAATATTGGAATATTCATTAACCCGATTATTTAAAATATAAACTTAATTAATTAATGTAATCCCATATTATAGAAAATTTTCAATATTCTCCCACTTGGGCTACATTAATTAATTTATTTTATTTGAAAAAGATTTTATATTGAAAACGACACTATTGGGTTAATAATTGAAAATTTTGTTTTATGTGGCCACAACTTTAAAAAATAATATTCCAATAACGGCATCTCAGAACCAATCCAATCCTATATAACCTTAGTATAGGACTATGGATATCAATGTGTTAAAAAAATACCACAACACATGACCTTCCATAATCACATATAATAAGCATTATATGTTCATGGATCATAGGCCTAGTAGTGTAGTAAGAAATGGTACCAACATGTGATCAAAATATACATTATTTCTTATCGATCCTTAATGCAATTTCTCAACGACATGAAACTGCATTAGCGCAATTTCTAAACAACATGAAATTGCATGACTATGTCACAATCCAACATGAGATCTCATAATTAGTGACATACAGTCATCTTTAAACTAAAATTTGTTTAAAGATACTGTTTTCTACTTCCATCTTTCAGTCAATAGGAGAAAGGATAACAATAGAATCAATAATAATGATCATTGAAAATAAATGCTTTAATAGACATCATGAAAGCATTATTAGTATGTATATAACTATAATATCCAGAAATACAAATTATATAACTCTCACTAACAAAAGAAATCAAAAGAATCTAAAACACCCATATTCTTTACATGTTCTTTAAACAAAATGGGTCATAAGCATTTTGTTAGAGGATCAGCCAACATTGACTCGATTATGATAATGTCTCCTTTTTTGACCAAGTCCTTAATAGTATAGTATTTGATCTCAATATGTTTGGACACATTGCTAATCTTGTCATGCTTGAAATAAAACACAGTTGTAGTGTTGTCACAATAGTTTACCATTGGTCTAGCAATAGATTCCACAACTCACAATTCTGAGATCAAATTTCTGAGCCAAACTACATGAATTGACGCGCCGTAGCACGCTACAAAGTCAGCATACATTGTAGAGTTTGTAATCAAGGTTTGCTTTGTGCTCTTCCAAGAAATAGCACCCGCAGCTATCATAAAAATATATCCATAAGTTGATTTTCTGTCATTTGAACAACTAGCAAAATCAACATCTGAATATCCAATCACTTTAAGGTCCTCAACTCGCTATAAACGAGCATGAAGTTTTTTTGTTGTAGATTTCTCATCACCTTTTTAGCTGCAACCTAATGTTCATGACTTGGATTCGACAGATATCTTCCAAGAGTATTCACTACAAAAGTAATATCAGGTCCGGTACATACTTGTGTATACATAAGACTGCCAACTGCACTAGCATATGAGACATTCTTCCTGATTTCTTTTTCAACATCATTCTTGAGCCATTATTCTATGCTTAATTTATCTCCTTTCACAACAGGAGCTTCACTTGACTTGTAGGTTTGCATGTTGAATCTTTTCAAAACACGATCTATATAACTTTTTTGAGATAACCCAAGAACCTTCTTAGATTTGTCACGATGAATCTCAATGCCTAGAACAAAATAGGCTTCCCCAAGATCTTTCATATCAAACTTTGTAGATAGAAAACTTTTTGTGTCATTCAATAAATCAACATCACTACTGGCAAGTAAAATGTCATCTACATAAAGTATTAAGAAAATATATTTACTCCCACTTACTTTCATGTAGATGCATTGATCAAACTTGTTTTCTTCAAAACCAAATAATCTCACAACTTTGTGAAATTTCAAGTACCACTGACGTGATGCTTGTTTGAGACCATAGATGAACCTTTGAAGTCTTGGCCTTTCTTTGGACCATGAGCATTTGACCCTTTAGGCTTCCATTTGCCTCTAGATGAACTCAATTCAGCATTGGCAGTTAAGAAGGTGGACTCATACTTTTCCTTCTTTAACTTATCTTCCTCAGTCACACACTTGGTAATCAAGGCATTAACACTCCATGTCTCATTCTGAGCACTATAGGCAGTCTTAATCTAGCTAAATTTAGCTGGCATAACATTTAAGGCATGATGCACAAAATAATTTTTAGAAAGAACAATTTCATGGGCCTTAAGTTTGGACTAAATCTGGACCACCTTCATTATAAATTCTCTAACACCCATAACAGCATTATACCTCTTGTTCGTTAACTCACTCAGCAAGTTCCCAACTTCAACCTTATCTGAGACTATATCTTTCTCCCACTGCTTCAAGGAACTGTCTGGCATTCGTATCTTCTGGCAAACCACTAATGAGAAGCTCAGCGATGGACCTCTTCATAGCAATGAGGCTTAGTCGATTAGATTTTTCCCATCTAGCATAATGGGCCTTTTGATATGCAGTACTTTGATAATTGGGCCTAGAAGGTTCATCCTCATGTAGAGCCAAGTCCATATCCATGATGCCTAGAGCAAACTCTATATCTTGTTTCCATCTCTTGAAGTTTGATCCAGTTAACATTTCAACCGCGGTAGATAAATATTTTTCAATTATACATCTCCATCTTTTAAATTTGGGAATTAATCTTCATGTTTTTTGCCAAATTAATATACACAATAATCCTATTTGGGCGAGTAATTGTATATATTGATTTTTATCAATAGGGAACTCTAAAATTTATATCCAAAATTCATCAAACAATATGAAGCACTTTACAATTTGTGCTTCCAATGATCATATTGCATTTTTCAAACAACAATTTTTGCCACAATTTTATTATTATTATTATTTGAATATTATTTTATTTCAGACCTTACCCGCGGGGCCCAGAATCCGCGAGCAGCCCAAATCGGACCACGGGCACGAGCCAGACCCGCAAGGCCCTAAACCTTCTTTTCGCTACTTGGAAACAGGCCGGGCCTGCAAGGCCCAAGACCAGATTGTCTCCTCACGTGGGCTCGATAGACGGTTTCTAGGCTACAAGCTCATGCGTCCAACATGCCTAGGCTCACGCCCAGAAAAAATAAATATAAAGGTTCTGGGCATAAAAAAAGAAGGATGGGCTTATGCCCATCCATTGGCCCGACCCGGCTGGAGGTCTTCTTCAACCTCTAGCCAGGTCCCGAATATGCTGCAAACCGGGTTGCACGACTTGGTTTCGACCCGAAACTCCAAAAACACATATAATATTTGTTTTTTGATGAAATTTCTAGTGGATCTTGCTTCTAATATCAATATTATTGACTAGAATAAATTAACCAAAGAGAAAAAGCGAGTAAATCTTCCACATACAAGCTTCAAAATTTCGGATCTAAGCCTCCCAATGCTGAGACTCGGTTTTCTTAAATTTAAGCCATAAAAACTTACCTTAATGCAACAAAAGGATGCTAAAGCATATATATAATAATGCCCATGCAACGATTTACAACGAACATCAATCAATTGCAAGTAATTTGAAAATTCTAGAACTTTTTCATGTATAAACCCTAGAATTTCAAATTTAAAATTTTCTCTCAATTTTCAACGAAATTACAAATTATATATGGTTGGAAAGATCTCGACATGTAGAACAAAAGCCCTATGGTTTCAAGATCAATCGGGCAAAAAATCCACACCAAAAATAACGCCCATATTCGGCTCAAAAAAGAAAATTTCAAATTTTGTTCATAAAAAAAGTTTTGGGTTCTACAATCATATATAATTAGCTTTGATCCCACATGTATAAAATTTATTCACATAAACAACTAATCAATCAAGAAAAATCAGATCCATATATGACTGTAAAACACCAAGATCATTAAACACAGCAAAATTAAAGCGTACATGTTTGAGCCATTATTTCACTTGAAGAAAAGTAGATCAATCTAATAATCAGTGATCTATGGGAATGCTAGATTTTCATTTCTATGACCTATTTCAGTATAACAACTTTCAATGGGATTAAAATAACTAATAGGTATAATCTACCATTGTATAAGCTAGAGAGGGGACCTAGCAAACCATAATTAATAACGTGTCGACTGGGCCATTTCCATTACGGGCTTCAGTTTAATATAATTGCCTACACTTCGCTGTTCAACTAGGCCCGTTATTAATAGATGCTAATACCCAATTCAATAAGATCACTGTAGGGTTCAACAAATATTGGAATATCCATTGACCCGATTATTTAAAATAGAAACTTAATTAATTAATGTAAGCCCATATTATATAAAATTTCCAACACAAGGTTGATCTCAAATTACCAATAATTGAGGTTCGATTCCAAGATCTCAATGTCGAGGTAGAGGCTTATGTGGGTGATAGAGTTATACCGACAGTACTCAATTCTTTGATCAACCAGCTAGAGGTACGTATGCTCTTTTGGAACCAGAATGCAAATTCAATCTCGAGTTCTTTTTCTCTTTCCTTCTTGTCGGCATGGTCATGCTTGAGGCTTTTGTAGTGACCTATTCTATCGTGAAGGATTTAGGAAATTGTCTTCGTCTCCTCCCAAGCCATAAGAGAAGGTTTTTTGTTCTTCGTAATAATAAGACCTGGAAGGTACCTTATTTCGATTGATCACTTAGCCAACTTTCTTTAGTTTTTTGTCTACCCTTTTAGGTCCACATTGCAATGTCAAGATTGCATATTTATTAGATTGTGCTTTTGCATAATGACCTTTTTGCTGGGACCTCTTGGCTTAGGCAAAAGTACCTTGCTCAAAGCTTTGGTGGGAAAGTTGGATCCGGAACTGCACGTATGACGACCTTTATTCTAAAATTTATCTTCCTGAACATTGTAGTTCTTACGGCATATGGGATTTGTGTATTGTTTGACATTTAAGTGTCCCTCCGTGCCAAATTTTGGCTCTCCAGGTGTCCGGCACTCTAAATTAACGTCAAGATTACACTCATGCATTGATTTGTGCACTTGGGCACGCAACCTCAATGTGAACACCTCAGAGCTGTAAATGGACGTTATTGGGCCTATCTGAATGCGTAGAATGCTACATAAAACACAAACAAGGAAATACAAACTGCTATTACCCATGAGGACTTCATGATGTGGTTGATGCTAACAAGGCACGTACCAAGAACCACGAGTGACAAACTCATCCCCCAAGGTTGATTAATAACAAATTCCGCCGCCCATCCACTTCTAGGTGAAAGATGGGGATGAGAATTGGCAAGGCCTTCGCTACTTAGACTATGATGGGCAAGAGCATAATCCAATTAGCAAAGGTCACGTCCACCTTTTTGTAAATTCGTGAGCTATACAACAGCATGGTCTCAACATCGCATGCTTGTTGGATTACATTAATCCCTAGCGTGCACAATAACATATGGAAAAATACAAAAGTTGGGTTGCTAAGTTCTCGAAGCATAAACCCCTTATAGTTGTCAACAGCATTCGCAATTTTGATGAGTAGGTAGTTGACCTTTGCATCAAAGTTAAGGGTCTGGGCAATGACCTGCTTGCACTGTCCATGCAACCCTGCATGACAAGCCACCGCGGGGATTTTGGCATGATGTGGACCTCGTGGTGAGCAGCCGTCAAGAGTGTTCCTAGGCCAAGCATGAAAAGCCACCTGCATTTGAGCACGAGCATAGGGATAGCACAATTGCACACGAGGCCCAGGAGGGTGCCAAGGTTGATGGAGACCTAAACCCGAAACAAGTAATAGAAAATGCTCATTAAACATGAAAAAGAGAAACTACTGACTAATACATAAATGAAAAAATGTAACACATAATTAGAAAACAACTACCTCGAGAAACAAGGTGAACAAGCTGCGGAATATGGCAGGGGAGATTTCTTTGATATAGACAGGGCGATGTGAGTGCCAACCTAACACTCACCTGGCTAATAGCACACCCTCCAAGGAGTAAAGCATTTTGGGGCCTAAACCCATGATAACTGTACCCACAAAAAAGAAAGCCCAAGCCAACTTGATTGCGTTGCGGTGGCCAATCCAGTCAGCAATGCTCTCCGCATTCGCTGCCCCCAAGATTGAGAACAAATCCATGATTCCTGCCTAGAAGCCAACAAACTCCTCAAGTATTCCTTTTATCTTTTTTTAAATATGTTGGGGCCTTGCTCATCAACCCTATGATTGTCAATTTAAAAAATTCGAAAATATTATATATCACAACAAAGTTCCATGTGAATCGTAGCCATATAAATAAAATTGAAAAATCAGAATTGAAAAAAATTTGCCTTGTTTTTTGGTTGGATGACTAACCAAGACCAAATAATATTAGAGGTGATGGACGCCCCATGGCATATGAAATGGTGTAACTATTCAATGTCATTGAGGATTGAAATTTTCAATAGACTCCGATGGGATGGTGTTGATGACTGCGTTTGTTGATAGCTACGAAGTCAATTGGCGGCGTATATAGTATCTAAAATTTTAACAGGATGATACTTAGAAAAGATAACATTTTTGAAAATTATAAAAATTGTTGCAAAATGATTTTTCGATAAAATCAACTCCATCTTTTAAATACCAAATATTCAAGAGGTATAATTTTCAGAAACGTTATCTTTCCTAAATATCATCTTGTTAAATTTTAGAAACTATATATGCCACCAATTGACTTTGCAGGTATTGACAGACACAGTCATCAACACCATACCATGGGAGTCCATTGAAAATTCCAATCCCCTGGGGACCCTAAATAGTTATGCCATTTCATGTGCCATGGGGGCGTCAATTGCCTCCATATTTTTTCGTCTTGGTTAGTCATCCAACCAAAAAACAAGGCAATTTTTTTTTTTCAATTTTATATATATGGCTAAGATTGACATAAAACTTTGTTATGATATATAATATTTTCATTTTTTTTTATTGACAATCATAGGTGTAATGAGCAAGGCCCCAACACATTTAAATAAAAAGATAAAAGAATAATTGAGAAGCACGTTGACTTGCAAGCAGAGATCATGAATTTGTTCTTAGTTTTAGGGGCAGCGATAGTGGGGAGCATCGCTCACCGAATTGACCGCTACAACACGATCAAGTTGACAGGGGCTTTCTTTTCTGTGGCAATGGTCGTCATGGGTTAGGCCCCCAAAATGCTTTACTCCTGGGGGGCCACGCTATTAGCTAGGTCGATGCCGAGCTAGCACTCATCATCACCCCCATCTATATTGCGGAAATCTCCCCCGCCATATTTTGTGGCTTGCTTACCTTGTTTCCCGAGGTAATTGTTTTCTAATTGTGTATCACATTTTTTCATTTATTTATTAGTCATTAGTTTCTCTTTTTCATGTTTAATGAGTATATTCTTGTTACTTGCTTCAGTTGTTCAAGTTTCCATCAACCTTGGCACCCTCCTTGGCCTCGAATGCAACTATACTATCCACATGCTCGTGTTCAAATGCAGAAGACTTTTCATGCTCGGCTTGAACACACTCTTGACGGCCCTGCTTGCAATCGGGGTCCACATTATGCTGGAATCCCCCCGGTGGCTTGTCATGCAATGTCGCACAAAAGACGCAAAGCAAGTCTTAGCCCAGAACTCTAACTCCGATGTGGAGGCTAACTGTCAGCTTGCTGAAATCATGGAGGCTATTGAGAACCGCGAGGGGTCCGTGCACTAAGATTTCAACAACCCAACTTTGGTATTTTTCCATATGTCATTGTGTGCATTGGGGACCAACAAGCTTGTGGTGTTGAGATCACACTGTTGTATAACTCACGAATTTATGAAAAGGCTGGCGTGACCTTTGCTAATTGGATTATGCTCTTGCCCATCATAGCCCAAGTGGCGAAGACCTTGCCAATTCTCACCCCCATCTTCCACCAAGATGTAAATGGGTGATGGAAGTTTGCTGTTAATTAGCCTTTGGGGGATGAGTTTGTCACTCGCAGTCCTCGGTACGTGCCTTGTCAGCATCAACCACAACGTGAAGTCCTCATGGGCAATAGCAACTTGTATTCCCTCATTTGTATTTTACGTAGTATTTTACGCATTCGGCATAGGCCCAATGATGTCCATCTATAGCTTCGAGGTGTTCACATCGAGGTTGCGTGTCTAGGGGGACGCAACCGCGGTCGCCACGAATTGATGGATGAGTGTAATCTTGACATTAATTTCCATATCGTTATATAGGGCGATCACCCTCAATGGGGTCACCTTCGTATTCATGAATTATTCAATGAAGATTCTGAGGTTGAGTCATCAATAAAATTTGTTTGTCTTCCTCATGACTTTGTTGTTGTGAAATTTCAGATTTTTTAGACATCATTTACTATGTCAGATTGTTGTTGACTTGCCATGATGTCTTATTGCCCTATTCTGTTTCTAATGCACTAACTTGTGTTCTTGAATTTTTATAAATTCATGTGTAGCTTAGGAAATTGCCTTCATGGAAGTTGTTCCTTATTGTGTGCTTGATGTCCTGTAATTTTTAGAGGTTCAATCATCCATGGTTCCTATCCCAATTGCTCTGATTTTGATTGCCATGTTTGATGTTTACCATCGTGATTCCTTGTTGCGATTCCATTCTAGGATTTTTTTTTTAAATGTTTTGCATGATAAATTGAGACAACTTGTTTTCACGAGTTTAGATTCTCGTTTTCTCAATTTCATACGCAAAGATTCTTGGAATATAAAAAACATTTTACCGTACTTTCGAAACCCCTCGAATGTTGCCTAACAATCTAAAATTTCATGTTCTAATTGATTTCATACACAGTTTTCCTAATCCTTGAAAAGGTTTAGAAAACTAAAAATTAAGTAATTATCAAGTGGTAGTCAAATAAAAAAAAAATTAAGGGCCGGCAATGTGGACATATGCTGGCTAGGGTAAATTGCTACCCTTAGTCACCCAAAGGCCTTTGGTAATTTAGTGCTTCTACCCAGTTGGTTGCACGAGTCTCTTGTAATTTTTGGCTTTGAAGTGCTCTCGTGTTCCTCTTACTTAGAGCTTAAAGTTCACAACACGATCTCTGATGAGAGTGTTTTGCTAATAGGGATATATTTGTATATTTATTTTATTAATTTATATATGAGGGCAATAAGGGTGATATTGTAATTTTTGGCCTTTTGGTTTTATTATAAATAGATAGTTTAGGGTTAGATCGATCTCACCAAGCATTCAATTTAGTTTTTGTCTTTCAACAAGGTATCGGTGCCAAGGTTAAACTGAAACCATAACCCTAATCTCTTCTCTATGCAGTCCTGCTTTTCTCTCTCTTCTTATCTTCACTTTCTCTCACTACAGTTCCTTCTCACCTTCTCTTTTGCTTTGGTCAGTGCTAATGAGGTGATTCGTCGAATTTACTGTCTACCCTAAATCTCACCTCTATGAGATAAATTAAAGATTCATTGCAGTTTGCGATGGATGGTTCAACCTTTTATGATTTTTTTTGGATCTTTTTGTTCGAGATTATTTTTGCCTTATCACTGACCTACAATTATCTCGGTGTAAAGACCAAAGTACTACAATTCGCCGACCACCATATTCATTTTTTTTAAAGATTTTTGGGGAAAATCAAAATTATTGATTTTTTTTAGGTTTCCTAAACCTTAAAAAAATCGACCTTTTGCTTTCCCTTGATCTTATTTAGCTGATTTTTGGAGGACAACTTTAGCTTACTATAAGAGGACTTTGATCCAATTGTTTGCCTTTTCTAGCAAGTTTTGGCGGCTGGATTGCGCCCTTCGAAATTTAAGACACAATGTCTTACGATACAGTTGGTTCAATTGAGAACCCTTCACCTATAGGTTATATTACATTTGCTATGATCTCTGTGAAGCTTGATGACACAAATTATTTGATATAGTCTTGATCTACATTCTCGAACATTGTAGGCGTTGGGCTTAAAGGACACATCAATGACACTTTTGCAAAGCTAGATACATCAGGTAACGGTCGGGACAAGCATATCTCAAATGACTTTTTGGTAATGTCTTTTCTGCTTAATTTGATGTAGCCACATATTGCAAAAGGATATTTGCTTCTTGACACTACGGCACAAAATTGGTCAGCTGCAAGGGAAACTTATGGTCAACTTGGAATGATGCACAAGTGTATGAACTTTGAAAAAAAGTTCATGACACCACTCAAAAAGAGATGACTATATCTCAATATTATGCCGAGCTTCGAAGATTGTGGCAAGAGCTAGATCATTATGCAAATTATCGTCCAACCATTGCTATGGACATTGCTGCACATAGCTAGGAAGAAATTAATTCCATGTCGTGTAAGTATCCTAATCCATCTTGAACCGACATTTGACACATTCAATGGTAAAGGTATATAATGAGGTACCCTAGGAATTTAACCTGTTCACTTGGAGTCTTTCTCGTAATCTTATGTTTAAGTATCATAGATGCAAACTTGCATTGTATTAGTTAATCTCTCTTAAAATTCTCTAGGAATAGATATTAAGCATAAACAAGCTTTAGGAAATATAAAGACACTAAGTAGAAGATAAACAGCAGATAGATTCGTCTGAATAGCAATAAATCATGATATGCATGGCACTGGTCAGTATCAAGATTAACTCCATCCATGGGGAAGAACGCTAACTAGATTAAATGAATACCATACAAATAGCCTTTAAGTTCTAATGCCAAGTACCAATTCTAGTTAAGCATATAAAAACAAATGTGAAAGCACAACAAAAACTAACTTCCACTAATTTATGATGACTTAGCTACTTCAAAAAAAAAAAAAAAAAACAGTATTAATTACACACGCATTAAGATGAAGACTCACTGTCTACCCTCCTCAAGCCTATGTCATTTCAATACTCGTGCTCATCCCTATTTTAGTTATGCAAGTTGTGCCCAACATCCAAGGGAAAATTTTCCCGAAGGATCACTACAGCTCCTTTAAGGTCTTGCCCCTTGTCTCTGGCATAACAATGTAGACCCCCCACGCCCCCTAAGGTTGACATAGTCATGAATAGGATGGTGACCCCACCAAGGGTGATTGCCTTGTATAGTGATATAAAAATTAATGTCAAGATTACACTCACCCATCAATTTACGGCGATCACGGTTGCGTGCCCTTAGGCACTCAACCTCAATGTGAATACCTTAGAGTTGTAGATGGATGTTATTGGGCCTATGTTGAATGTGTAGGATGCTATGTAAAACACAAACAAGGGAATACAAGCTGTGACTGCCCATGAGGACTTCATGTTGTCGTCGATGTTGACGAGGAACATATCGAGAACCGCAAGCAGCAAACTCATTCCCCCAAGGCTGATAAATAGCAAATTTTGCTATCCATCCACGTCTAGGTGGAAGATGGGGATAAGAATTGGCAAGGTCTTCGCCACTTGAACTATGATGGGCAACAGCATAATCCAATTAGCAGAGGTCATGTCCACCTCTTCGTAAATTTGTGAGACAACACCACATACTTGTTGGGTTACATTAATCCCCAGCACGCATAATGACATATGGAAAAATACGAGAGTTGGGTTGCTGAGTTCCCGACACACGGACCCTTTACGATTGTCAACAACCTTCGTGATTTCGATAAGCAAACAATTAGCCTCTGCATCGGAGTTAGAGGTCTGGGTTGGGACCTGCTTTGGTCGTTCGTGCGGCCCCGCATGACAAGCCATAAGGGGGATTCCGACATGATGCGGACCCTGATGGCGAGCACGACCCTCGAGAGTATTCTCAAGCCAAGCATAAAAAGCCGCCTGCGTTTGAGCACAAGCATGGGGATAGCATAGTTGTATACAAGGCCAAGGAAGGTGCTAAGATTGATGGAAACTTGAACAACTGAAGCAAGTAACAAGAAGATGCTCATTAAACATGAAAAAGAGAAACTATCTTCTCGTTACTTGCTTCAGTTGTTCAGGTCTCCATCAACCTTGGCACCCTCCTTAGCCTCATATGCAATTATGCTATCCCAATGCCCGTGCTCAAATCTAGTATCTTTTCATGCTTGGCCTGGGAACACTCTCGACAGTCCTGCTCGCCATCGGGGTCCGCATCATGCCGGAATTCCCCCGATAGCTTGTCATGCAAGGTGGCACGAACGACGCAAAGCAAGTCCTAGCCCAAAACTCTAACTCCGATGCGAAGGCTGACTGTAGGTTTGCCAAAATCACAAAGGCTATTAACAACCATGAGAGGTCCGTGCGCCAGGAACTCAGCAATCAAACTTTGGTATTTTTCCATATGTCATTGTGCACACTGAGGATTAACATAATCCAACAAGCATGTAGAGTTGAGACTATGCTATTGTATAACTCATGAATTTACGAAAAGGCGGACGTGATCTCCACTAATTGGATTATGCTCTTTCCCATCATGGTCCAAGTGGCGAGGACCTTGCCAATTCTCATCCCCATCTTCCACCTAGATTTGGATGGGTGACGGAATTTGCTATTAATCAGCTTGGGGGATGAGTTTATCGTTCGCGGTCCTCGGTACGTGCCTTGTTAGCATTGACTGCAACATGAAGTCCTCATGGACAATAGCTACTTGTATTTCCTCATTTGTGTTTTACATAGCATCCTACACATTCGGCATAGGCCCAATAACGTCCATATACAACTTCGAGGTGTTCACATTGAGGTTGTGTGCTTAGGGGTACACAACTGCGATTGTTGCGAATTAATGGGTGAGTGATCTTGACATTAATTTTCATATCACTATATGAGGTGATCACCCTCAATTGGGCCACCTTCGTATTCATGACTATGTCAATCTTAGGGGGTGTAAGGGTCTGCCTTGTTATGCTGGAGACAAGGAGCAAGACCTTAAAGGGGCTTTGGTGGTCCTTTGGGAAAATCTTCACATGGATGTCGGGCACAACTGGCACAACTAAAACAGGGACATGCATGAGTATTAAAAATGACAAAGGCTCGAAGAGGGTAGATAGCAAGGCTTCATCTTAATGCGTGTGTAGTTAATGCTGCTATATTTCTTTTTTTCCTTAAGTAACAATTGTCATGAGTTGGTAGAAGTTAGTTTTTGTCATCTTTCAGATTTGTTTTTACATACTTAACTAGGATTGGTACTTGCCATTAGAATTTAAATGCTGTTTGTATGGTCTTCATTTAATCTAGCTGACGTTCTTCCCTATGAATGGAGTTAATATTGATACTAACCAGTGCCATGCATATTGTGATTTCTTGTTATTTGGATTGATCTATTTGCTGTTTATTCTCTAATTAGTGTTTTCATTTTTTTTCCTAAAGCTTGTTTATTTTAGCATAATATCTATTCCTAGAGAAGTCCAGAGAGATGAACTAACACAGTGCAAGTTTCCATCTACTAGTTTGACTCCTACGGTACCTCATTACACACCTTTATCATTGAATGTATCAAATATTGATTCAAGATCAACTAGCATACTAATACAGCATGGAATTAATTTCTTCTTGGCTATACCATATAGCCAATAGAAAATTTGAAAAGCTGCAGGGATGGAAAAAAGAGGGCACTTCCCTATGTTCCACTCAAAAATATAAATGACCTGAGAAAATACAAGACATGCTTTTCTTAGTTTTCTTCATCCTGCACCTATCACCTCTGGGCCTCTCTTGGAGGGGAAGACTAGCAAAGTGAGGAAGGATAGAGGAGTGGGAGGAGTATCATAGTATCTTAGAACCCAGAATATATGTGGTGAAAACCTACGAAACGGCTAGAAAGAGAGTAACTATGGTTGAACCCCCAAAGTTGGAATAGGCCAACCGAAGATATATTCCTTCAATTTGACATCGGGGAACAACATCCACTACACTAGTATTTAGCCAATTCGGAAGTAGATGGACATTATGCAATTAATTTTACATATGTAGATTCGAATGAGCTCCTAAAGTTCGAAGTTCACCATCCTCTCTAACATACAGTATTCCCTTGGCCTTGTCAAGCTGACGAATGCCTCCTTTCTCTTCTTCAAATTCCAGAGCAAACAACAGGGAGAACCAAGAAATATAGAAATCCCACTTTACTTTACTAACTAGGGCTAGAATTTAGGTGGAAGAATGACCTTTTGAGCATCACGGTTTCACACTTGCACAATCCCTTTCAAGGGTTAAGATCTTGATATATGTTACGCTGTTGTCATAGAGTTAAGTGAGACATATAAAATCCATCTATGACTGAGTATTAAGGGTATGCATGATAACGTTTCTGTTTCTCTAAATTTCTGTTCTTTTATTCCCCGGAACAAAAAAAGAACAGAAATCCGTTTGGTAACGCCAAGTTGTTTTTTTATTTCCTAGAATAGAAAGTTAGCCCGGAAATAGATTTGGAGCAGAAACGAGAAACAAAAAAAAAGTTGCTTCTTGTTCTTGGGAACAATTTCTAGAAAAAAGCTCATTTTCTTTTTTATTTGTCTTTTATTCCTCTCTCTTGCCGTGGCCACCTCCAACCGCTCGGAGCCACCACCGCCCGCTGGTCGCCGCCGGCGATTCGTGCGCAAGAATAAAAAATGAATAAATATAAAAAAGAAACTGTTGCGTTACCAGACGCATTTCTATTCTTTTTCTATTCCAAGAGTAGAAATTTTGTATAATTACCAAACGCGTTCTTTTATTCAGAAATTGTTCCCCGGAATAGAAATAAAAAAGAACTATTTCTTAAAAAAAAAAAAAAACTCTTCCCCAGCCAAGAAGCGTTGTCATGCGTAGCCTAAGTCTCCTACCCAATCCCGAAAGCCAAAAAAAAAAAAAAAAAACAGACTGCTTATGAATGACTTTACCGCTCCCTCTCTTTTTAATTGGTCTTTGTTCTCTCTATCATCATTCTCTCTCTTTTACAGAAACTATATCCATCTGAACCAAAATCCATTGTAACAGTGACATCACTGTAGAAAACATAATACACGTGATTTGTAGGTTCTTCAAAATATGTTTTGATTGGCAATGATCAAGAGGGTAAACGTACAAGGACCCCTTAATGAGAAGTTGTAAGTTTCTGAAGGTTCTGAAGGTTCTGAAAGACCATAACAAGGACAATGTTTCAACTGTCAGAACCCATGTCCACAGTTGGGTTTCTGAAATAGAGTTAGGAATGGCGATTTCTAAAGCGATACAATAAAACAATGCGAATTAATATGTCGAGTTCATGCTAGTCGTGCTTATGTCAAAAACATGAGGAACTGCCTAACACAATCATCAAACAAGTTATGTCCTAATTAGACTCGAATACCAAAAGTGGACCCATGTAGCCAGCCCTCTCATGTCCATTATAGATGAGCCAGAAAACTCAGAGGCAACAAAGTCATGACCCATCAATGACTCACCCTATATTAGCCAAGTTCGAGCTTGCTGATGCATGACTTATGTAAGTTGCAAACCTAATCAAGTATTCCAGTACTCTTTTTCTTTTTAATTATGCATCTTGAGTATATGTAATACAAGTACAATGAGTATCAGCATGCATTTAACTCTGACCTCTCTAACAATTTAAAGTGCTGCCATCATCATCAATATTTCCACATAAATCTAGTTAACCATCCTTACCTCAAAGCGGTCAAGAAAGAATCCGAGCCAGTCTGTGAGCAACAATCTGTTCAAGAAGATCACTTTCAGGCTGCACTCCTAGTTTCCCCAGGGCCAGGTGAGGCCTAAGTCTGGCAGCAACTCCACTGTACCTTGCTTCAGATGCAAAAAAAGACCACGTTTTGCATCAACAAATCCAGCTAAAACAAGAGATACAAATCGAGGTGCAGCAAAGACCAATTGAATCCAGATAAAAACACCGGTCTCCATGGCATCTGCAGTTGAGATATAGGCAGGACACCAGCAGAGAAAGCACAAAAGTTGAGAAAAACCGTCTATGCTTGATTTTGAGCGAAGATCCTGTAGACAAAAACGAAACAATTAAAGCTATCTCATTACTTCTTCTCCTCGTCTCTGAAATCACTGATTCTCTTCTCTTAAATATTATTAGCAGAAGTAGGTTACGCAAAAGTCAAGATAAAAATGAGGAGTATATCTATATCATATTTGACAACAGGAAGGCTGTTGCCTCTCAAAACCAGCCCCTCCGCAAAAAACTCGTCTCCTCCCCCTTTGCGAATCTTTTCCGTTACGCGTCCTTATCCCTCTGCCGCACATGGGCCTAAAAAAGAAAGGAACGAAGATAGGAGGGGCGAACGGGCTTAGAGGGCTGAATCATCATTTTATATAATTTTTTTTATTTCATATTTTTTTTGCTTTTTACCCTTTTTATAAATTTTTATACTTTTGCAAAATAAATTGATGTTTTAAAACGTTAATAAAAATTCAGGTGTCAACATTACCTTGTCAAATGAATCATTCTCAGCCAGCATTTTAAACACTGATTCGAACCTTGACAATAAATGCACAATCTAAAACCTTGAGCTATATTGCCTGTTTGAAATCCACCAATGAACAGATTTCGAGCGAGGCCTAGTCGCTTCAGGACCTTAAGCCATGATGCCGAGCAGGAAGGAGTGAGTTCCGTTTTTACGTCGAAGGTCAGAACTGGTGAAGGAGGATGGGCAGGAGCCGAGCTTTTCAAGTAATCTGGTCGGAAAACAGGGGTGAGCACATTTCATCCTCCTATGCCAATCCCCTCGACCGAATGAGTGACGCGCAGGGAAGATGAGAAGAAGAGAGAGAGAGAGAGAGAGAGAGAGAGAGAGAGAGAGTTTGGGGTTAGCAACGGCTAATGAGAGAGGTCCAAATGGACTCCTTTCACGTTGAATTGGTCAATTGTAAAGTTACAGCTATTAGCTACAGCAATCCTCTAGAGAATTGAAACTTGGGCAGCTAAATTAAGGAAATTTGATGGAATAGTCTATCTTCGTACCCAATTTCTTGCTTATCTAGTGAAATGCAATGACATGTTCAATTTTTTGAATCCGATTTTTTTTCATCATACTAATCTTTTCGTAATCCACTGACCCTTTCAGTGTATATCGTGGGTTTACGAAGGATCGGGCTCAAAGGAAAAGTTGAATTGCCGTATCAAGATAGCTTCCTTTACCGGAAAGAAGAGACCCCAAAAAAGAATAGATGATTTTCCATTCAAATGCTCAGGTATGCAGAGCCATTGATAATACATTCACTAGCTGTCGTTATCCTGTTGCTCAAATTTCTATCTTTTCTTTATTTTCCTTTCTTCTCTTACCTCTATTTTGCTATGGAATTACAGCTTGTCCTCAGAGTATGAGCATTTTGGAAAAATTATACACCCTCATAGCAACGCTCTCCATGAACAACATCTACATCTTGGCTTGACCCTTTTAACGATCCAGATATCAAAATCTCATCGAGGAAAACGCTCAAGTGCATCGAATTACACGACACCTCGACCTCCCTCTGGTTTGAAGTTTGAGCCGCCCTTCCCAGCAAAGAAGCCTTAGATAACTTTCTCCCGTTGAGTCTTGATGCTTTGTGGATTCTTATCTCCAATATTGGAAAAGGTTTGTATGGACATGCTGCTACTTAGAGACTCAAAAAAGACCTTGTGATTTCAATAAGTCAGTCAAACCAGGTGAAGAGTGTATGCAGGTGGCCCGAATCAACTTGGTTTTTATGAAATCGGTAGGATTTGTACATATAGCTTTTGGTTCTTGAGTTGGAAATTTCTCGACATCCCTATCATTTGTGAATTCCGAGTTAATTTTTTCTTTTATTCGTGAACCCCAAGTTCGCCTAGGCTTCCTAGTAGGGACCTAGTGCCTCCTAGCGGTTGAGATCGGGTCGGCCAAGGCCAGGATTGGGCCCACTGTGGCTGGTCTCATGATCTTGACAACCAAGCTCGCATCACTAATAGTCGGGCTTTGTCTCATGCACCCAAGCCCCAATTCCCGACACTCAAAATTATAGACATAAGATTGTATTATAGATGTTTTCTCCAATGCATTTTTGATAATTTTCTTGTAACATATATCAAAAAACTACTTTCATATCATTCACAAAATACAATCATATTTAAAAGAATTCTTGAAAAAATCATTTTGACTGGTGCCATTTTCACTTCCTTAAGAACTATAAATCCACTCCATTTACGCAAATGACAAATCTATCCTTAATCTTTCAATTGAAATTTAAAGTAATAAATTCACTCTTGTTTCATTTTATCTTTTCTTTTTCAATTTAGAATTTAGTCACCATATCTTGACATCTCCATCTCTGTTATTTTTAGCGTACGTCTCTGAAGAGGTTCACTCTCACGCGGTCAAATCTTAGATAAAAGATTTGGACTTTCTTGACGAACAAACGAAGACTTTCCATAGATTAAAAAAAAAAAACAACTCTTATCACATTAATATTCCCTTCAAGATAAACTCTAATTTAAATAAGAAAGTTGATTTTGGAAATTCATCACACAGATTTAAACTCTAGATATAATTTGACAAGTAATCAGCAAAAGAAAAGAAAACAGATGAAAAGAAACTCAAGCTAATCCCATGTCTCTCAAGAAATTGTTGGATCGCTCATTATGTATAGAATTGAATTGGGTTTTAAATCTTTTAACTAATTTGATCAAATTATATACTTTATCTAAAGATAAAGTTTATTTAAATTTTAATAAATAGGAGATATTCGATATTTAAGAATGTCTTATCATGCTACATCGATTATCGATGGAGTGGACCAGTATTAGTACACTATAATCATTTGACAAAAGTTAATGTTCTATAAGTTGAGGACTATAATTGAGTTTCAAAATATGACCCATCCGTTTAAATACTGTTCAACAAGTCAAATGCTCCGCCGACGGCTCTAACTTTCCTTTTAATCCTCAGCAAGCTACTGAGCACTCGTTCAAACTCATGCTCTGTTGAATCCCGAAAATCAAGATGGAGATAGTATAAGATGGAGATGAACAAGAAAAACAGCTCCGCACCCTGCTTTGCAGATCTGATTTTGATGAGGATCGCACCGGTTAACTTCACCCGAATGCTCTTTCTCCCTATTGCAGAGAATTGCCGTGTGGTGGAGGTGGTATACATGGATGTGCCCAGTCGCTTGGAGTTTATACGGCATGGTCACCACGCAATATGGTGATGTGCATAGTAAGTTCGACTCGGGGGAGGCGGTTGCGGAGTATCTGAGGGATAATTTCGGCTTCCGATACAACTTCTTGTGGGTGGTATCAGTTGTATTGATCGGATTTGTACTGCTCTTTGTCAGTGTATACGCCTACGCTATGAAGGCTCTGAACTTTCCAAAGAGATAGGCAAAGTCAAAAAGTCTAGTGAAGCTCTATAGAAGCACATTTGTAAGGTTTATTCATCCGGTTGTTCTGGTAATCTAATCAACTGATCTATGTGTTGGCTTGAGTTCTCGAGCACATATCAGCAGGAAACTGCCGGCACTGATTTTTGTTCCAATTTCTCTGGCTACTCTTCGGACAACATTTTTATAACCAGTGCAAAATGAACTAGTTTTGCTGAAAGATAACCATTTAAAGGATTCGGCAACGGGACATAATAATGTCCAATTTGATGCTTCCAATATATTGAATCATCCATATTCAAAAGCATCGGCAATTGCCAACCTTATAAAGGTCAATTGGGAAATTGAGATGAATCAAGGACAAGCATTGTGCATCGAGACGTATTAATAAACATTGTGGAGAAAATGGATTAAAATGTTAAACACAGTCTGATGAATTTCTTTCAAGAAAACTCTGTTATGTAAATTTCGAACTAGTGTCATTTCATCAATACCATGGATCTAAGAAAGACGCGAGATAAGATCGGATCACACATAGTCCGAGTCCAAGAAACGAAATTATTTGCACCCGACAGCGCAAGGCACTGGTCAGGGGCTTTGCATCTGCACGGCTTCGAATTTTTGGATTCCACAACATGAAAGGCATCGAGAAACAGAGCACCCTGTTTCGGTCAGAAAAGAGGGGAAACCCTGCAGGTCCACGGGACTCAATGAGAATGCCAAATTGTCATTGATGGGAAAAAGAAATGGGTGTTGTTGTAGGATCATCGTGCAAGTTTAATTACTGAAACAGAGGCACCCCTCCTCTACTTGTCATTTTTTTTTTGTTCAATTCTTGGTTTTTTTTTTCTTTTTCAAAACCTGAGCACCGTTACGTACGGGGAAGGAGGGGGTGGTGAAGAGGATGAGCAATTGAGCAGGAGCAGAGCAACCCCAGAATTCGATTTCTCTCCTTCCCGTCGTTACTCTTTTTTTTCTTTTTCTTTTTCCTTTTTTGCGTTTATTGTGCGGCTCAAGAGGATCTGCTCTCTGTCGGGTCCCATTCTGCTTTATTCTCTTCTGCTTTGTAGGTAAAGGTAAAGATTCTGTGCATCCTTGAGCTCGTCGTGTATTGCAGTTTCCGGCTTTGTACTGCGGTTTGCCTCGTTAAGCTCGGTTGAGTCGAACAAGAAAACAAGTGGAGAGAGAGACCGGGACAAAATGCGCGTGAGCTCTGAGATCATTTTTGCATGGACAGATAACATATGCACTGTTCTTTTTTTTTTTTGGTCGGCACATATGCACTGTTCGATCGGTGAAGAAACGGTCAGGTTTTGATGCACTAAAAGCTTGAGTGTGTCGGGCTCAAGAATGCAGGAAGCCACTACCTGAAAGATTTGCTGACGAGTTGTAATCAATGGTCACGATCATCAGTCATCACACTGTTCAGCATTCGCTTCTCACTAACCCTCCCAAAACCAGTTCAAATTCAGAGAGGACCATCTGAGCTTTCAGCTGGGGAAAAACTGTCCTCACAACCCAGTTAAATTTTTTAAATTTAACATATTTTTTTCTTTTTAGTTATTACTTTTTTTTAGTGAATTCTTGGGGATCCAGATTTCGAACTCTTGACTTTGGTGTTACCCAGAGATGATCTCTGGGGAGGTAATCGTAATAGTGACTTTTGTCATCCACATATCCAGATTGTGTGGGAAATCTTTGAGACATTAGGCAAATACCCTGAATCTGTGAACTTCTCTTCTTCCCTCTTTTTTGCTCCCACTATGTTTACTCGCTTCTCTTGCTTATCATACTCAATGTGGTGATCTGCTCTCTTACCGGGCTAATTTTAAGATGTTTTTGGTCAAGTTTCTATAAAGAATAGAAATCTGTTTGTGTACGTTAGATAATTTTTTCATTTCCTAGAATAGACTAATAGCCAAAGAATAAATTTAGACCAGAAATAAAAAGTAAAAGAAAAAAAAAATCTACTTTTTTGTTTCCGAGAACAAAAGAAAATAATGTCATTTTAAAGAAACAAGTTCAGCGTAACCTAATGCTTGCTTTTACACAATCGACACAAGGTACCAGTGAGACCCACATTTGGATCGGGTCAAAGATCCGATATGAGTCCCCATTTTTTGAAATAAAAAAATTCAGAAATTTAGGAATAGATTTAGAAATTAGATTATGAGTAGTTTTACTAGATTTTGGTATTAATTCTAGTTTAGAATTAGTTTAGCATTAAAAAAATGTGAAAGTCCTTTGATGAAAATTGGATTCAAAATTGAATAATCTTTTAAGGCTTAACCATATAGATTTTTGAATGTCGTTTTCTTTTAGAGACAATGTTAGGTTGCGATAGCTTGACGACTCCAATAAGAGAAATTGTCTTCTTCTATTGGAGATATCCTTTTAAATCATATGCAATTCTATTTTAATAGAAATTAGATGCCTCTGGACAAATCTTTTGCATTACCATTTGTTTTATATTCATAGCAATCGAATAAGGTTGTACTTCATGGAATTCCAGTGCTTGTACTCCATGGATTTCTAATGTCATTTGCTTGAA
The DNA here is from genome assembly GCA_014182365.1 of Eucalyptus tenuipes. NCBI lineage: Eukaryota > Viridiplantae > Streptophyta > Magnoliopsida > Myrtales > Myrtaceae > Eucalyptus > Eucalyptus tenuipes. Next base: position 5,361,765 of record CM024539.1, read on the forward strand.
GGTTTCATGAGTTTGTGCAAATAAGCACACCAATTTCAGGATCACATCCATCTTCAATTGTTTCGTCCTTGCACATTTCACTAGGCAATGTTTGCTCTTCTTCTTGCAGCTAATAAAGCACATAATGTCTAAACTAGTGAGACTCTGTGCTGCCATGTCTAGTCATCCATCTTTAACTAACTATTATGTTGAATTTTATGAAGTCATCTTAGAATATATTAATTAGCTAAATCCTTACAAAAGTCTAGTTTTATTCAAACATATAATTAAATGAAAAAAAATTGGGAATAGAAATTTTTAGAGTCGTACCAAACACATTTCTATTCTTTTTCTATTCTGAAAATAGAAATTTTAGTGTAGTTATCAAACACATTCTTCTACTCAGAAACTTGTTCATGGAATAGACATAAAAAAACAATTTCTACGTAGTAATTGTTGCCTAGAATAAAAATGTTACCATCAGTACCCTTCACCTCTGTCTCCGTCATCGGTATAGAGGATCAACCATACACAGTCATCACATCCGAAGAAAGAATAGGCTACTCAAGAGATGATTGTGGAGAGTAGATTTCGAGCCCAAGGTAGAAGTCTCAAAGGAAGAACGACCGTGATGAGCACACTTAACCAAAGTTTAGCGGCTTCATTTGGAAGATGAATTGAAAGAAAGGCGGAAAATCGGTGGAACGAGGAGGACATAAATCGATATTATCGGCGGAATACTAGTAAAATAGCCTCAAAAAGTGTTTCGAATGGAGACGTGTTTTTTAAAGCCGGTAAAAGAGGAAGGCTCGTCCAAAGACAACCCACAAAGTCAAGAAAGTGAGGTAGGGGTTCTATATTTTGGTACTCGATTAATTTGTGTACCTTGTCGGAAAAAAAGGGAAGGAAAGATGGAGCAATCTGAGCTTGAAGAATCCAAAATGGGCCGAGATAACACTCGATGCGCTTTCATGCATCGACAAAAAAGTGAGTAATTCCCCTAAATAGTAGGGCAAGAACAAGACGACCCAAAGCAATAGGTGTGCCTTCAGCTAATGAGTAGGCTATACCGACAAGGTCATTAGAAACCTTGAGGGATGGATGGTGCAAAAGATGTACTTGGAAAAGCAGTGTGTTTAGTTTGAGTGGCTTCTCCTAATCAGTGTTGCGGAAGAATCTGGTCATGCAGGGGCCATGAGAAAGATCATCACATTCGACACGCTCGAAATACTTGCATTTGTAAGTTTCAATATCCCTAACATGTGTCCCGAATGGACAAAGACCAGCAATGACAAATAAATCGAAAAGGGTGATTGACATCGACTCTGAAGGGAAGAAAAAGCAGTGCGTCGAAGGGGACCAGAAGGTAATAAAGGCACCTAATAGACTCGAATCCATATTGGAATTGAAGCGGCATAGTTGAAGAGCTTTGTTGATTTTGGCCTTTTCCCAAACAAGACGAAATTTGAGGATGTGGTCTCAGATGCCACTGAAAAAAAGTTGAGGTCCGACGTGGGGAGATCCCTAAATCGAGCAAACTTGGACAACTAGACATAAACTCTATCATGGACTCCTAATAAATAGGGAGTTTTTCCCCAACGAAGCTGCAAGAGTTACCCGTTCGAGATACCTTTGAGAATCACTGAGAGGTTGGAAGAGGAAGTTGCTCATGATCAGCTTCTTCCTTCAATTTGTTGAAGCGAGAAAGGTACTCCATATGCGAATATTCGGGAGCTTGAGGAGCCATGGAAGCACCGGGGTGAGATTCACGGAGAGTTTCGAAGAAAGGAAAAGTGGAATGGTAAAAACTTTGTTCGAGGTTGATGATAAAGCGAAAATACAATCTTGCTGAGTATTTATATCAGTCCAAAAGAAGCAATGGTTCGGAGACGTTGATTCGCTGATTGATGGCTCGTCATGGTAATGGTACGCAAAATGTGTTGATCAGAGCGATGCATTGAAGCGCCACTAGGCAAGGATAAAGTAATTGTCAGAATATGGAGAACGAAGCGTTAGAGAGGGTATAATACGCATGCATCCAGCTTCTGAGAGGTAATCAGTCTTTCGTTTTCAAGGGTTTAAAAGAATTAAATTCCATAAGTCTTTTGAAATGGGGCATATTTTAACATCTAAAGATAACCAAGTCCTTTTAATCGATGCAATGCCGATACAAAGCTCGATGTTAGTTGATTTTATTATCAATAAGTGATCATTATAAGAAAAGCCTGTCAATAAACATAAATACTAACAATCAACACTACGTTGAGATAAAGCTCAGTGTCAAGCGATTGGACTATTGGTAGGATATTGAGGTCAAAGGAGTTTGTCAATGATCATGAATATCAATATCGATGATTAAGTGTTGTTATCGATGTAAGATGATGAGAGGTTGGCAGTTGACACTTAGTAGATTTAACCAAGTGTTAAAGGCTGAAACTGAAAGCGATGAAGATGCCAATTGAGGAGTTACCAACAATTCATGGAGAAGATTAATGTGCAATCATGGAGCCTAAAAACAAGTTCAGTGACAACTGAATAGTTGAAACCGCTTATAGATAAAATGAATATGCAATTATGAAACATGATCATAGAGTCAAAAATCATAAATATGCAGAGCTGTGTTGAATGTTGCAGAAAACCCTAACATTTCAATTCCCTGTACTTACTGTCCTTTAGAGTAATTAGCGCTAGTTCTTGTTTTGGTTAACACTTCCTTTCGACTTGCCATGGAACCCGATTCAAATAAAAAATAGAAAATTCAACTTTCAATCAAAGGGATTTCGTCGCGTGGAGCTATTCCCAGCGAAACAAAATAAAACTACTAAGAAAGTGCAAATTGGTTGGGCAAATATAAAATGTCTCAACTTTATATATTATGCACATATTAAAGCAATGAAAAGTAAGGACAGACTCGTGAATAATGAAATGACAATCAGTGAAACAAAAGCGTGTAATGAAAGAAAATCGGATCTATCCTTGGATCATGAAAATTAACAGATCAGAAGATTCAAATAAAGGAAAAGGTCAATCTAACTAATGTTAATGCCATATAATGAAATGCATTGGAAATTGTCCAATCAATCCTAAATTTATAACAATTCAGTCATAAGCTTTTCAACTTTATCGATTTATTCCTAAATCTTTGCGTTGAATTCCAATGTAGCCTTTCCGGTGAATTTTCACCGGCAATCACCCACGTAGGATAGCCGGTGATGATTGAACTATCATGTCAGCGATTTGCGATAAAAAATTGATTAAAATGACTACATTAAAATTTCGTGCAGAGGCGTAGAACTAAATTGGCAAAATTAAAAAATTTAAAATTGTATTGACATTCATATAACATGTTTAGAATTGATCGGGTAATTTTTTTATAGAATGCAGTGGAAAAATTTCAAAATATGGAGAAAGTGGAGATGACAAGTATAGCTCACCAGGATTTATTGTCTACTCTCGCTACTCTCCCTAGGATTGCGAAGTACTCGAAAAATGTAGGTGAGGGATGATGCTTCGAGTGCAAGAGAAGCGATATTCACACCTCCGATGTAACAAACACATATGGGAGAGCTTCTCCTCAACAAAAGGGAAAACGACATGGAAAGCTGCTGTCGAGATCAATGCCTTGTATCTCAATGCATCGACCCGATGATTTTTGTTCTTATTGAGACCTACGCCATTCCGATGGCTTTTGGTGCAGACTGGTTGGCGTTTATTCTCTCTAATAGCCTCTCGGTGAACCTAACTTTATCCCAATCATGTTACGATCGTTCTCACAATTGTCATATTCGCGTTATCAGCTTATAGTATAAGTGTGAAGCCACTTGTACGTGTATTAGGGGTGAGCGATTTTAATTGAGTTGTACACCATTCCAATCGCTTTTGGTGCAGACAGGTTGGCGTTTATTCTCTTTAATTGGCTCTTGGTGAACCTAACTTTATCCCGACCGTGTTATTATCGTTCTCACAATTGTCATATTCACATTGTCAACCGATACGAGCGTGAAGTCACCCGTACGCATATTAGGGGGAAGAGGTTTTAGGGTCGGTCCAAGACCTACATGTCGAAATCGATTTCTAAATTTTTGAAACCTAGAACGAGAGTCTACCCAAGTTCCGTATGTATCCTTAATTAACCAATTGTAATAAATCATTCCCCGTAATGATCACTATTTACTGTTACGATCCAAAAACCACAACTCATATATAGACATGCGAAAAATATAAAGTAAAAGTCTTGACCATCCAACACCTCGGAACACTGCAAATTGCGTGAATATATAGCATAAAAAAACACAAAAACTTGTTCTAAGTAACCTAGAACCTATCTATCAAAACAAATTCCCCAATTTTTAGAACTTGAAACTTCCCTTGCATATCGTTAGAAATTCGAACAAGACCAATTTCCACCAGTTTGATTTTTCGGTTAGCAATTTTACTTTGGAACCATGCTCACCCTATCGCATATTGGATCACGAAAAAATGTGAATAGAAGTAGAGCGGATGGTTACGGTGCATTGGAATTTTTTTAAATTCTTGATCATTGCGTGCCGCGATAATCAATTCACGACTTTATGGAATCACAGGACAACCAAGAGGACATATATTGTTACGACGATTCGTGATTGGGCAATAACTACCGTTCAATTATACATTCGACTGAGGTCGAGGGTTTTTATTCGTACTCCAATCTGAGCGTTTGGAGAAACGGTGGGGAGCTTGATTACTTTCCATTTTAGTTCTTACCAGCCATATCTTCCACTTCAAGATAAGGGCGTGATCGTTGAGAGCTAAATAAATCTTAACAGATAATATAAGATGAGACTATGAACGGAACTTTAAGTAGCTTTTATCATCTTTGTTAGGTGAAGAAAATCGGTTGGAATTTGAAAAGTGTATGCTTTACCTTCTAATGACATAGGAGGGACATTTAGGGGGCCACTTCGCATGGTCCTGTGTGCCTCTTTGGAGACATGCGACTGGAATATAATAACTTATCGGCTTGATCACATATTAATCTCGGGTCAGTCAACTACATATCAACTTCATCTATTAACTCTGTAAATTATTAAATATTAAAACGTAAGATGATACAAATTATCGGGTGTGATGGTCAGATGATATCATGGATCAGCTTTCCCCCAGGATTGTCTGCATTCATAACTTAACAGTTTTAATCATATATTTATCTAGGGTTGGTCAGTAGCCTGTCAGCTTCACCCGTTAATTTTATAAGAACATGGGAGCACACCACTCCAATCCGTTTAAGGGCGGGTCAACGATGCGGGACTAGGGAGATTTATAAAGAAAGTGCTTCCTTGGGGACCTTTGTGCAAGATTCGAGACCCATAAAGTTGGGTCAGTCACTCCCAATTCAACACTCCATCTGCAATTCTAAACGCTGCATGCGCGTTGCTCGACCTATTCATTGCTTGGAAAGAGTGGGAGAGAGTGGTAGTATTCGGTCTTGACTTTGAGTTAAAAGGTGTTAGGCAGACAACCAAACCCCACCCAAATATATGCTGTATATATCCACTTGCATCAGAAAATTAGAAAGTTTGCTGTGAATTTTACAGCAATTTGGTCGATCATGAGGACCCTACACGGCTATTTCAGAAATTCCCCATCTTGAATTCGTGATTAGATGTGCATTTACGAGTTCATGGAGTGTGGTTAGGAATTTATTGGAGGCGAATATCTATTGTCGATAATGTTGCGGCAAGTCAGCATGTACTTTGTGTTGTGGGTGAATGGCTGATGTGGGAATGCCGGATGTTATCTGCATTTTCCACTTTTGCAGTGGGGCGTGGTTGGTGGTGGATTCATTTACTTATCTTGTGCTTAAAGCGGATGGTCCAACCACTTCGTTATTATGGTGTAGTCCACCATTAGCAGTAGCAAGAACTTAAAAAGATTATATCATTTGGAACAAAATTTGAACAGATTTGTTTCTTTCGTGAAAAATGATTTAGTTGGGAAACATTTAAGTGAGAAGTTTTTTTTTCAAAGAAAATGATTTAATTTTCCAGTCTTCGTCTGATATTTGTTACTGAGAAACTATGAAACATACTTTTGAGAAAAAGACTCAAGGACTGAAGCCGAGCATTATGGTCGCATGCTTTAGTCGTAAGGAGCTCAAATATGAGCATCACGGTCAGGCCATTGTGGTTGTTCATCAACTAGGCACCTAGGTCCTGACACCCAAGATGGTCTTCTTGTGGTGAAAGTAAAGATGTATTTTGAAAAATAATTTCTGATTTTCAAATATAAATTCATTTTCCTTAATTTATAAGTGCACATTTTCCATTAACTATGAGAAGATTTTCTTTTATTTATTCTCCTAAGTGATCCAAACTATTAAAAAAAATTAGGATAAAATTTCTTTAATTTTACACTAAACAAATGGAATAGTTGTTTTTTTTTTTTTGAAGGATACTTGGTAATTCTAGTATTCTACACCATGAGATAATAATGTCGCCAATTAATCATAAATAGAAAAAACAAATTATTATTGGTTGATACAAGTCAATCCAGATTCATAACTTATTAGTCTTTTAATCATATATTTATCTTGGGGTGGTTAGGAGCATATCAACTTCATCCATTTGTTTTAGAAATTATTAAGTATAAAAACACAAGATAATATGAATTGCGCAGAATTTCTGGCCAAAGATGAAATCCAGGCGGTGACATCATGATGTGCTGCCAATGCACATCCGGTATAACGTGTCATGTCTGGTCCTTGATAGGCAGTGGTGGAGCTGAAACATCAATGGATCAAACAAGCCCATCCCACCCACCCACCCACCCAACCAACCAAAGACTGCACTTCTAATCTCAAATCTCTCTTAACACATCACGAGGTGAAAAATCTTTAGGGCAACAACCTTATCCTTGTCGACCCCAAAAAAAAAAAAAAAGACACGTGGACAATTTCGTACATATCTTTCAAATGGGTGGGAATTCCGAGGTCCGTACCAGATGACCACTCGCCTTGCTGAATTCAACTACCCTTAGGTGGCGAACCTACAAATGCAGAGCAATCCGCGTACAGAATGCCAGTTGGACTGACAGATCCACGTCTTCTGTTTCCTTTTTCTCTCTCAATCTGGCTTTTTCCTCTGTTTTCGAGACTCGAATTCCACGCGGAAATTCCTGGCACCAGGGCTGAATCGCCGAATAATCGAAGCGCCCCGTGAAACTTCGTGGGAATATCAAGCTACCCGCATGAAAAAGAAGAAAAAAAAAAACTCAGTCGCATTAGAAAATCAAAAAAATTAAAATTAAAAAATCCTCAACTTATACTTGTTATAACATACAAAAATTCCAAATTTATACTTATCTAACATACTTATCATTCGTCAATGTTTTATAAGATGATTCTTCAGTCAAAATAATGATATCTATATAAGTGAATTTTTAATGATTATTATTGACAGAACTTTAACGGAAGATATGTATGTCATACGGATACAATACAGGATTTTTAATAGCTTTTGTCCTAGAGAAAAAGGCATGTTCTCAAAAATTCAAATTCTATTTTTTTTGTCAGAAATTTCTAGAACTATTCGAGGGGCCCAATAAAACCGGAAACGCCAGCCGCTGGATTGCCAATCCACCGGCTGCTCTCCATCATCGGATCTCATGCCGCTACAATAAATAAGCTAAACTATTCTACTTAATTAATTAATTTAATTACCCTTAATGGATAAGGCCCCTTTACGTATCGCTAAATTCACCAGCCCAGAATTTTTACTGTTTTGACCCTGTCGGTGGGAGCCACGTCTGACTGTGACGTCATAAAAAATAAAAAGTTCGCGTTGGATTAGAAATTACTGTTACGCATGAAATGGTAAATCGAAAAATCGAAAATTGTTTTTTATCTTATTGCCTTATCATGTTCAGCCATTTCTTTCCTTTGATTTTTATTTTTATTTTTATGGTCTTGGTGTGGGACCTACTAACCCCTTCTCATTGGAGGCCCTGTCAGCTTGTTGGAGAGTCGAGCCTCTAACCGTAATTTTCTACCCAACGACGTCGGACTTGAAACTGAAATGACGCAGGTACCCCTTGCGCGAGAGTTGATCGCGCCAAAATTTCCGCCGTCCCTTTCCATAGGACGGACACATCCTGGGGAACGCATTTGTGCGTCAAGACTACGAATGCCAAGGGTGATTGATTCTCGATCCAATCCGATTCAACCTAAGAATCGAAAACTAGATCGAGAGAACCAATTCTCAATTTTTGAGATAAGGGATCGGATCAGACAGTCTTAAGACTGAGAATCGAACCGAACCGAACGGTCCAGTCCGATCCAATGGAACTGATCATTTAGTAAAAGAAATTTAAATTAAAAGAATAATAGAGTCATTACTATTTTACAGTTTATTGTTATTTTTAAGAAATAAAAAATATAAATTTTTACAAAAAAAATCAGTCTGGTGTGACAATTCGATCTAGTAAGGTTCCCCTCATAACAAGGAATCAAACCGAAAATCATTGGTTCCAATTTTATGGAATCGAGACCGGACTGACACCCTCAAGAACTAGTCCAAATCAGCCGATCCAGTCTAGTTCGGGCGGTTCCAGTTTGGTTGATTCGATATGCTCACTGTTAACGAATACTTTGCAAAGATATGGATTGAACCCCGGTTGACACACTAATTATCCTATCCAAATTTATCTTTATGGGCCAAAAAGTCAATTTAAATATATAAGCTTCGGACCAATGATGTCTCGATAACGTGACGGATCGAATAAGACGCTAGCCAAAATCGGGATTAACTAGTCTATACTTAATGATATGAGAAGCCGAATCCGTGTTGCGCGGGCCGTCTACTTCAAGCAATTGAGTCGTTGGCTGCTTTTAACTTCTTTAAAGCTTACTTTTAAGCGGAGAAACCGACGAGTCTAAGTATTGATTTGAAACATTAAATCAAGCATCTAAACTTTTTTAAAAAAATTTGACAGTCCGGGTAATATATTTCTATAAGTATGATTTTCATTATAGTTAAAATGGCTTTGATCTTATTAGTAAAATAGCTTTGATCTGATCAGGGGCATTGCATCTGTACGGCTTCAAGGGGGTTAACATGAAAAAAAACCATTTTTTTGGGCGAATGGCACATGAAATGACAAATGCATGAGAAACAGAGCACCCTGTTTCGGTCAGAAAAGAGAGGGAACCCTTCGGGCACACGGACTCAATCAGAACCCCAAATGATCGATTTTGATGGGAAAAAGGAAGAAATGGGTTGTCGTCGTTGTAGGATGATCGTACAGAATTTAATTCCTGGAATATATTCGAGTGGAAAAAAAGGAGTTTTTATCGATGGAGAAACGAAAGGATCGAGAGGAGGAGGGCGTTTAAATTAGATTAAAGAGGGGAAAATTCAGGGGGAGGGGCCAAGTGGACAAATCCGGGACATGTGTTGACTGTTGATGGAAGGCGGTTTTCGCGAAAGGGAACGAGGAAAACCACAGGAAGGCACGGCAGTAATCATGGCTTTTTCACGGAAACAGAGGCGTAGTTTTTCTTTCTTTTTTTTCCTTCTTGTTTTTTCTTTTCCGCTTTTTCAAAATCTTAGCACCGTTACCTACGAGGAAGGGGGGTGGTGGTGTCCGTGTCGAAGGGGCTCAGCAAATGGGGCGAGAACAGAGCAACCCCGGAATCTTGTGTATAAAAGGGTGTCTCTGCTCTGCTCTCTCAACATCCCCTGTCCGAGTTTTCTCCTCCCCATCGTTACTTCGTTGCGTTCGTTTTGTTGTTCGAGATCTGTTCTCTGTCGGGTTCCGTTTTGCTTTCTTCTCTTCTGCTTTGCCAGGTGGAGATTCTACGCATCTTTGAGCTCGTCATGCATTGTGGTTTCTGGCTTTGTGCTGCAGTTTTAGCCTTGTTAAGGTCGGCAGAGTGGAACATAGAAAAAAGTCGAGAGCGAGAGAGACTGGGACAAAATGCGTGCGTGAGCTCTGAGATCATTTTGCATGGACGGATAGACATCTGCATTGTTTAATCGGTGAAGAAAAGGTCAGGTTTTGATGCACTAAATCTTGAGAGGGTAGCGCTCAAGAATGCAGGGCAGGTAGCTACTGCCTGAAAGTCTTTGCTGACGAGTGGTGATAAGTAGTCGCGATCATCAGCCATCACACTGTTAAGCATGCGCTTCTCACTAACCCTTCCCAAAACCAGTTAGAATCCAGAGAGGACCATCTGAGCTTTCAGCTGGAAAAGCCGTCCCCACGCCAAGAACCAAAGAACCCCCGGTTAAATTTCCCAAATTTCATTTTTTTTTTCCTTTTAGTTATTACTTTTCCTGAGTGAATTCCTGGGGATCAAAATTTCGAACTTTGACCTTGGAGTTAGCCAGAGTTTGTCTCTGTGGGAGTAATCGTAATGTAGTGAACTTTGTCCTTCTGGCTGATCTGACTGTTTCTTCTCTTGGGTTTTGAAGTCAGTAGCTAATCAAATCATCCATATATCCAGATTGCGGGAGAAATCTTTGAGACATTACTCAATTGCCCTGAATCTGTAAACTTCTCTTTCTCCCTTTTTTGCTCCCTCTGAGTTTTACTACACTTCTCTTTCATATCATAGTCAATACGGTGATCTGCTCTCTTGCCGAGGATAAATTTAACGTCTTTTGCTGAACGGATGCGTTTCAGTCGAGTAAACCAGCATCTTCAACACTGACTATGTTGGTAGATTGATTCTTTTGTCAGGCATGGTCGTGTCATCATGTTGAATTTCCGACTTTCTTTGGAAAAATTTCTGTCTCGGTCCTCATTATCATGGTTTGTTGGGCATTTTCCTTGAGTTGAAGACTTTGTGTGCTTCTTCAAAGATGATAAGGGTTTGTTTAATACCATGAGCGAACTAGATCCGGTTCCCCTGTTCAGGTCGCTAGATCTCGTGCAACGTGATTGTTAAGGTTTTATCATCTATGCATAAAAATTATTTCTTTCGTGTAGTTTATACACTGGCAGAGTCCCAGTGGGATCCTCACCATTAATATCATTATGCTCATGGTTATTAGTTCAACCACACATGATTATTAAATACTAAAACATGCGGTGGTTGGTGGTGCATTTTCAATATCTCAGCATTATGCATTATCGAATGATTACGGTTTTGGTGAGATTTGACTTTCTGGTGATTAATGTCCTCTATTTATAGTGAAGAGGCGTTGGGTGATTTGGATCCCAGTTTCTTATACTACTGTCGTTTCTGTATTGCAGTGTTAAGGTTCTTGAGAGGATTCAGACATGCCGGAACGCTTGCTTACGCGTGTTCACAGCCTGCGTGAACGTTTGGATGAGACACTCTTGGCTCATCGTAATGACATTTTGGCTTTCCTCACCAGGTTATCAACTCTGGTCCTTATAGTGACCGTCTGCACTGGACATCACGTATAATAGTGATCGTGCAATTCTATAAAAGAAACTGGCATTTTTCACTCTGCTACTTTACAAAACAAATTATCAGTACAGAGATAATTAGACGGAAGAACCAAAGATGCCACAGCCTTAAATTTCTGATAGTATACTGTTTCTCTTACTCTGTAGGATCGAAGCCAAAGGCAAGGGTATCTTGCAGCATCATCAACTCATTGCCGAGTTCGAGGCGATCTCTGAGGAACATAGGAAAAAGCTCGGTGAAGGAGCATTTGGAGAAATTTTGAGATCCAGTCAGGTATCAGCTCTTCTAGTATGCATTATTGTGTATGAGAAATATCTTTTTCCGTTTGATCTCTCTTATTGTTCTATCGATATGCTTTTGTCCTTTAGGAAGCAATAGTCTTGCCTCCATGGATCGCCCTTGCTGTACGTCCCAGGCCCGGTGTGTGGGAGTACATTAGGGTAAATATCCATGCCCTTGTCGTTGAGGAGTTGCAAGTGACCGAGTTTCTTCATTTCAAGGAAGAACTTGTCGATGGAAAGTAAGTCTTTCTTTTTTCATTTTTGGCTTTTAGCACCACATGGACGCTAGCGTACTTTGCTTTTGGCTGAAGGACTGTAGGTTACTCGAATTTGTGGATTGTTGCCAGTCACGGCATTACATCATGAGATCTATAATATGCAAATGAATGCCGCTTACTCTGTTGCAGTTTGAATGGAAACTTTGTGCTTGAATTGGACTTTGAGCCATTCACCGCCCAATTTCCCCGCCCAACTCTTTCAAAGTCCATTGGAAATGGAGTGGAGTTCCTCAACCGCCACCTTTCGGCAAAGCTCTTCCATGACAAGGAGAGCTTGCACCCTCTGCTTGAGTTCCTTCAAGTTCACTGCTACAAAGGAAAGGTAAGCCCATGGGCAGATAACACTCATCTCACTCTCTCGGATCTACTTCTTATGCGCTGCGTGTATCACTTAATTATATTAACAAGATTGTGTAAATGACAACTCAAAGGAAACATTGCGACATTCACATAACTTCATGACTGTTGAAAGAACAGTTCAGAGTTGCTCATAATTTAGATGCATGGACTGAATCCTTTTTTTATCACAAACAATTACTTGAGACTCATTTATGCTGATCTGTGATGCAGAACATGATGGTGAACACACGAATTCAAAATGTCTTCTCCCTCCAACATGTGCTGAGGAAGGCAGAGGAGTACCTCTCTGCCCTCAAACCCGAGACACCTTACTCTCAGTTTGAGCACAAGTTTCAGGAAATTGGGCTAGAGAGAGGCTGGGGTGACACCGCCGAGCGTGTCCTTGAAATGATTCGGCTTCTCCTGGATCTACTTGAGGCTCCCGATCCATGCACCCTCGAGAATTTCTTGGGAAGAATCCCCATGGTCTTTAACGTTGTTATCATGTCGCCTCACGGTTACTTTGCCCAAGATGATGTCCTTGGATATCCCGATACCGGTGGCCAGGTCATTAGTTGTTTCAAATCTTGATTTAGCATCTCTTGCCAGTATTTCTACATCCAATTTCATCATCATGCTTTGTTCACATTTTGTAGGTTGTGTACATCTTGGACCAAGTTCGTGCATTGGAGAGTGAGATGCTTCACCGTATCAAGCAACAAGGGCTGGATATTACTCCTCGGATCCTCATCGTAGGTTCTTGCTTTTTGACTGATATTGGAATAGTTTTTTGCTGGCCAATCCAACTAACTCGTTATGTTTGTTTTGTGTCCTGCCCCTTTTGGCTGCAGGTCACTCGTCTTCTTCCTGATGCAGTGGGAACCACGTGCAACCAGCGTCTTGAAAAGGTTTTCGGAACAGAATACTCCCACATTCTTCGAGTTCCTTTTAGAACGGAGAAAGGGATGGTCCGCAAGTGGATTTCACGATTTGAAGTGTGGCCTTACTTGGAAACATACACCGAGGTATATCAGCTCATAAGATTATACTCCGCGAGGATTTCTTGTTGACATTCCAATCTTTTGTAATATGAAGACTAACCTTATCTTCTCTCATCAGGATGTCGCCAATGAAATTGCTGGAGAACTACAAGGCAAGCCCGATCTGATCATTGGCAATTACAGTGATGGTAACATTGTTGCTTCTTTGCTGGCCCATAAGTTGGGCGTTACGCAGGTTTGTCCCTTCCTAGTTTTACTCTCTATAGTGGCACTACGATTAATCAAAGACCAAATGCTAAATATTAGTTTCTTCTGTTTTATTCTGCAGTGCACGATAGCTCATGCCCTTGAGAAGACCAAATACCCGGAATCTGACATCTACTGGAAAAAGTTCGAGGAAAAATATCATTTCTCTTGCCAGTTTACCGCAGATCTCATAGCCATGAACCACACCGACTTTATAATCACCAGCACCTTCCAGGAGATTGCCGGAAGGTAACTGATCTTTCTTTCAGATGCGGATTCATGTTGAAATGCTCCTCCATCCACCGCAATGTGCTAAACTGCTCATATAATTATATGTTTTCAGCAAGGACACGGTTGGGCAATATGAGAGTCACACCGCTTTTACACTTCCTGGACTGTACCGAGTCGTCCATGGCATTGATGTTTTCGATCCCAAATTCAACATCGTGTCGCCAGGAGCTGATATGAGCATTTATTTCTCCTACATAGAGGAGAAGCGGAGGTTGAAATCTTTCCATGCCGAGATCGAAGAACTTCTGTTCAGCGATGTGGAGAACAAGGAACACCTGTGAGTTTTTGGAGTTTTTTTCCCTTCCCATACTGGACTTGGACCAACATTAGCATCCTGTGTTTTGAATGATAATGTTCAAGCTCAAACAAAAGCTGACATGGATGTGTTGGTTAATGTCAAAACAGATGCATATTGAAGGACCGGAACAAGCCAATCTTGTTCACCATGGCAAGACTGGACCGTGTCAAGAACTTGACCGGGCTGGTCGAGTGGTACGGAAAGAACACCCGCCTGAGAGAGCTGGTCAACTTGGTTGTGGTCGGTGGTGACCGGAGGAAGGAATCTAAGGACTTGGAAGAGCAAGCCGAGATGAAGAAGATGTACGGGCTGATTGAGACGTACAATTTGAATGGCCAGTTCAGGTGGATCTCCTCCCAGATGAACCGGGTGAGGAACGGAGAGCTTTACCGGTACATCTGCGACACGAAGGGAGCATTTGTGCAGCCTGCTCTCTACGAGGCTTTTGGATTGACCGTGGTGGAGGCCATGACATGTGGATTGCCGACCTTTGCGACTTGCAAAGGCGGTCCTGCTGAGATCATTGTGCACGGCAAGTCTGGATTCCACATCGATCCTTATCATGGGGATCAGGCAGCGGAGATTCTCGCGGACTTCTTCGAGAAGTGCAAGGTGGACCCAAGCCACTGGGACAAGATCTCACAGGGGGCGATGCAGAGAATCAAGGAGAAGTAAGGACCAGGATTCTTGTTAGGTTCAATCTTTGATAGGGAAAAAGAGCACAGTTTAACTTGTTCAAGAAACAAGTGGGTAAAATGTGGTGCTTTGCTTTTGGCAGGTATACATGGCAAATTTACTCCGAGAGGCTGCTCAACTTGACGGCGGTGTATGGCTTCTGGAAGCACGTCTCGAATCTCGACCGTCTCGAGAGCCGCCGCTACCTGGAAATGTTCTATGCCCTCAAGTATCGGAAATTGGTAAGAGACTCGGCTTTTCATCAGATCATGAGCGCGACAATCTGCACGCATATTTTGACTCCTTGTTCGGATATTCACACACTGCTCCTTTGTCTTGACAGGCCGAGTCGGTTCCCCTTGCCGTTGAGTGAGTTAAAGGTGAACAAAAGGGGATCTCAAGAGGCAGACAGCTCCAAAATCTCTCGAGAGTTGAGGAATAATTGCCATTGCATTGGATTGGAAGAGCCTTTTCTTTTGCTTTTCTTTTTGCAACTGCCTTCGTCAATCTTTCTTTTCCTTCTTTCTGCTGTGAATGTATGTTGGGTTAGGTTCTTCAAAAAGTCAATTCAATGAAATTTCCTTCTTCTTTTCCCCCGTGTCCCCTCAATTTACCTGTAGTCTTCCACTTGTCAGTTCACGTTCAACCATTTTTCCTTCGCTTTTAAGCTAGCAATGTGCATCCAAATGTGTTGTTACTCGGATCAGCGACGGTAGCGAGTCCCTTGGATATAGTACAAGACTATCCAAAAAAATAAATTGCCGAGGCAAAATAAGTCTTTTCAACTAAATCAGAAGGAAAACTTGTATATCGGAAGTGACTGTTTATTCCAGTCAGCTGTACGCATCTGTCTTATGGAGAGAGGACAATCAATTCAGAAGAACAGGAGGTGGAGAGAGCTCGTACTGTACAATTTCATGTTGATTCCGTTGTTTATACACGCATCGACACAACATGCTCTGTCAAAATTGCCTTATACTTCTGTTCTGAGGTATTCTATTTCTATCTACACCTTCATGAGTAAAAAGAAGAATAAACCGGCGGAGGCTAAAACCATCTCCCATTATCAATGCGCCTACCCAGAAATAGAATGCAGAGAGTTCTATACCCTCCAAATTGTGCATCATTCCACTAGTCATGTAGCTACTCCCGTATGGGTCTTGTACGTTACGACGGCTTCTCTTGGATAGAGCATAATTGCCAGCACCAAAGAGAATGTAAGGCCAACTATCCCCCCGAATGGTTGGAAAGGATGAGTCCCTGTTATCCAAAGGGGGAAGTTGGGGTTGTAGATCAAAAAGCCACCTGATTGGAGAGTGTAACTTGAGACTAATATCCCTGCACGGAGCCCAATTGGAACGGAGAGGCTACCTTCACCGATTTGTCGAAGCCCGGCCAAGCTTAGTGATAAGAGCCACAGCCCAGGTATTGCCCATGGAGACCTGAAATGCGGCGGATAAGTCAAGTATCTTTGATGTTGACTCAAAGAGAAGATCAGGTCAGAAGCAAATTGATCAAGTGCATGACAGAAACTTGAACCAGGTTCGAAGCAGACGGTTTAACCTAAAAGAGAGAGGATGAAAGATCAAGCCAAGAAGAAAGAACGTTGTCCTCATTGTAGCTGCTAAAGAATGTGACATGACACTAACAGATCTAAGCCTTTCCAGAAGGCAAGTTTGGCAAGTCATAAGTTTGCCTTCATTGTCAGAATGTTTACTATGTAAACTTCTCTCGATAAAAAAACAAAAAATTTGCACATATGTTCAATCCAGAACCAAGATTTCAGTAAGAACAGGTTAGCAGTGTTGCATGATTACTTTAAAAAGGAAAAGGGTGGTCACCAAGTTACGACCTGATTTCCAGGAGTGCTGATTTACTTGTCATATTTTGAGTAACATGCTTTTCCTGGCCCCAATAGACATATTCCCGCAACAAGTGAAGAACAGAAAACTGAAGGAGAAAATCCAAGGACAAAAAGGAGTCAAAAAGTTGGAAGGAACATGACTTAATTAAAGCAATGTACCTCTGGAACAGGGAGAACGCAAGCCCTGACAAAATAATTCCCCGATGATATCCAAGATCGGCAGCAATTTCTTCAGTTAACCATGATCTGAAAAGCAACTCTTCCACAAGGGCAACAGAAGTTGCTGTAACAGCACCTCGACCGACCAAGAAGAGAATTTGCCCATATGACTTGAGCCTCGCCATGGCATCTAAAGATGATGAATGAAGACTTGGAGGCCAAGAAAAACTCACACAGCCTAATAATGAATTAACATACTGTATGGACAAAACAAGCAAAATTCCCCCAACCAAACTGCTCAAAAAAGCTTGGATCTGCAAACAAAAAGCTGAAATGAGCTCATTAAGAAGAAATCCCTAGGAAACATCTCATGCATCGCAACTCTGATGAAGTAAAGCCAGTGCAGCACCACAGAAGAATTTTTAAAAAGAGAACAAACTGCAATGAATTTTAGGTCAGTAGCAAAGGCATATAAAAAGAAACCAAACAGCTGGACTTGTTTGAACCATATTATTCAAGCTCGTGATGTTCAACTCGCTGCATTAGCTTTTCAAATGGAACTTGAGTTTACTAAAATTTGCTTTGAATGGTATGCAAGCCAAATCTACTATTTAGTGACTGTTATAATATGTCTAATGGCTTTTATTATGGCATTTACACTCTGTCCATGGTGTCCCCCCCCCCCCCCGCCAAAAAAAAAAAAAGCACACTATTTTTTTGGATTGGGTTCCCTCACTAATCATCTTTTCAGCAAAGTTTTTGTTCTTGTTCATTCCCCTTCTGATGGCATCTGTTTTTAAAATTTGTATCTAGTCAACATCTGGTATTGTTTATTGATTTGCATTGAAATGCTTTGCAAGTCTGTTCTCCATGAAAAGCAACAAACAGGCGTCTTTCCAACAAATAAGCAAAAAGAAACTAATAGAGAACTTCTTACATTATACTAAGCATTTGCTGGACCAGAATTGTGACATGTTTAGTCACTTAGTCAAATCAATAACATGTTATTTTCAATATCATTTGATCATTTTAATTTTATAGATTTCTTGAGAATTTAACTTCATCAAGCATTTTACAGATAGCTGGACTCATGTCCTAACCCGTATTGTTAAAATACTTTCATATTTAACCTAATCTAGGAGAACTCAAACCCAAAATGATGTGAGAGTACGGAGAGAGTAAGCACAAGATCAAATGAAGACAAGAGAAAATGAAGAGAGAGTCATAGAGGTGGGTTGGATCTAAGTAAATTCTAAACTCTTTATCACCCATTCAACGCCCATATTACATTTAAACTCGTATAACCTTTGTGGAACTTAATGATTGAGTATGGGTTGGGAATGGGCCAAATTAGTACGGCTCACTAGATTTGCATTGCATGAAAATAAGTTAAAACGAGTTGAATGGGTCCACTTGGGTCGGACCATTTTTGACCTGACCCAAACCCAACCCATTTGAACGAGATAACTTCTTTAACTCGTTAGATCCATGATCATTAAGTTCCACAAAGATTTCTACCTTATATATGAGAACACCAGATATACTACTACCAATCACTTCTGGTATTATTCTGAAAGTTGATAAATTCAACAAGTAGATTATCGGATGTCAATGTCTGTTCAGTATATTCACCTGCAAAGTACAATGCATGTGTAGCGAGAGCCCTCTCCCCTACAAATAGAGAATATCTGAACCATGATCCCACATGCAACCAACGGAAACCGAGATGCAAGTGTGGGACAAAGACGTGTGACATGCAATACACAGGTAATGCACCTGCCTAACATCTGGTCTATGTTTGTCAAACATATGAACTTGATTGAATCCATACCTTCTGCAGCGACATCAAATCCAGCCCATATTGCTTAAGGGGATATTCATACCCACGGATCCGCTTGCCCCATAACGTAACAAGTATCATAACAGCAATGTAAAGGCCAAAAATGCAAGCAAAATCAGCAATTCCGGAGGAGCTATGCGACATCCAGCTCTGCACAAGTGTTGGAAGTAGTGGAACAACAACAGGTGACCAGAGAACAAGAACCATGGCAACGAACCCCACAATCCTAAGAATATCCCAGCAGAAAATTGCTCAGAATATATAGCAAATTGCAGAATAGACTTGGGAACCCATTCAAACTACAGAAACTAGAAAAAGTGATATAATGAACGCGTGTTTTCTAAAGAATTCTAAGATATCACATGTCATGTGCAATATCTGTTCCAGGCCAGGGAAGATTATTGTTGATTTCTTAACATGTGTTACCTTTACATCAAAAAATACAGACCTCTTACTTGAAAAAAACTATCTGGATGAGCTGTTCAAGATGGGAAACAATGTGAGAATCTGACTAAGTTCTATGGATTATTTTGCCTGTCAGACCACGAATCAGTTTTTATGGATAAGGAAACACTGCTACACCCAACTTTAATTTCAACTGGAGAAGAACCCATGCTTTGCTGCGAAAAGAGCTTTTCAATTATGAAAAATTATCTTTTTAAAGAATAAAAAACCCAACACGAAAATAAACAATTTTGAAATACTAAAATATTTCTTTCTTCTCTAAAGTAAACAATCTTGACATAGTTCCTAGTAGTTTTCATATTTTACAGACAATAATTTCACGACAATAAGACGTGAGAACAACACAGTATTAATTCCTTGACAACTAAATCTGAGAAATAAAGAGAGATATTGGTATAGAATATATGGCCCAGGCAGCAATAGATATTCCACATCAAAGTAGAAGTTTTTATTATTTTCGTTGGGATCTCTAATTACCTCTGAAATAGGGGTCTTTCTGCTATACGTAGAAACGATATGAGTTTATCAGTCAAACTCATAGCACCGCGTAAGCCACCCCAAAGCAAGGCAATTTTACCAACCAGCTTCAGCATTCCACCCCTCTGACCCAATTCTGCCAGCATAGCTACCAGCCTGGAATCATAACCAGGAATGTTTAGTATATATAACTAAAGAAAAGACAACAATGCTCACTCATTAATTGAAAAATGACTAAGTAAGATAAAGGTTAAATAAAATCACAAAACACCTTGCTTGATCAACTCCACCATCTTCTTTTGTAGGAACTACAGGACCAGCCACAGACATGGCTTTTTCTGCAAGGCTTGTGACTATGTTATTCTCGTCTTTTCCTGACGATGCATCATCAAGTTTGTCAAGTTCCTTTCTCTGCGCTCCTTCATCTCCAATGCTGTCACCATTGTCTAATTTCTGCACACCAACAAGCATCACCCTTACATAACAAAATAACACAAAATATCTCATATTACCACTTCCAAAACTATGAGATACTTAAGCAATTACACTCGTTTCAATCCTGTTATTAGTTGTAGTGAACAATGAAAACATGGAATGATAGACAGACATGCTGTCTAATTAAAGAGAACGATTAAGCAAAATAACTATCAAAAGTGATATGTGCCAATCGGAGATCTACTGCCAAAAAAGTGCAGTAGGCCATGGTAGCACAACCAGATTGATAGGCAGAGTAAGGATTACTGCTGCCAATCCTCTAAAGAACTGGACGATATTAAAGCATCATAAGCAACAGGAAGGATCAAAATAGATGAACTCACCACCTACATCCACAGGTGTTACTTGAATGCCAGACCAAATTTCTAAAAGCAAACCAACGCATTGATAATCTATGAGCATGTGTTTCATCCTGGAACTTGATAAACGTAACTATTAACAAAGAACTATCTGAAGGATTAAGGATCACCTGTTGTTGCACCAAAAAGGCAGATGTTCCCAGAGCAGCAGCTGCAACCATGCCGGCCATAGCTCTATTGTTGTTCCCATTCTTCCCATCATTATTTCTCTCTTCTTTGCATAGTGAAGGACTCAGAGCATCTTGATCAAACTTCTCAATGGGTGATTCATCAATAACAGTAGCGCTGATCTCTGCAAATATTTGTGATTGAATTACATCTTTTTCATCAAAACCTCCGCGAGCAACACTCCCAAGTTTTTGAGCTTGACTAAGGTCAATGTCCATTTCGACATTACCCTGTGGTGTTACCACATCAAAAGATTTTCTCAAAGCTGCTAGACAAGAGCCTATGATAACACCAACTGGAAGTACTCTTCTTAAAAAATTTGTTTCCTGGACAGCAGATGATATCGCAGTAATTATTTGCTCCCCTTGAAGGATGCGCAACTTCTGTGAACCTTGACCGATGTTATATTTTCTTGTTTCTGAGTCTAAAAGGTGCTCCTTCTCATGGTCAATGACTGAACACACAGCATTAGCAACGTGATCAAAATCTCTGGCAAGACTGGATTCCAATTCCTCCATATCTTCTAAATTGCGTTTACGATCAACTTCAACCTTCAAACAATCAAGGATAATCTTTCTAACAAAATGCATCACCTCAGTTGATCTAGTATCATCAATACCGGCTTTCTTATCCATCCAGTCAATCATTTCATGTTCTTGAATTAGATCCTGAGTGTCGAGTATCGTGTAGGAGGGTTCGATTGTTCCCTTTTCTTCTCCTGAACAAGGGAGTTCATTGTTAAGATGTCTCTTCTTAGTGAGTAAAACAGCAGAATCTCCACTGCTTCCTGCTGGTTCCAAGAGCTTCCATTGGCCTTCTTCTGGGATGTAGTCAAGTAGTAGGGCCGTAGTTGCGTCCTTATCAAGTGACTTGGTTGGATACTTTGAACAAAGATAGCTGCGAAAATATGCGTCATGAAGAAAGTCTCCGTAATTGGCTCTTTTGTACAAGGGGATATTATCTACATGTCTAAGACCATCCGGGCTACTATCTACAAGTTTTCTGTTGACTAATTGACCTTGACATTTTCCAATTTTTTGCTTATCTATGTTGTCAGATATGCCCTCTCCTTCAGAAAACTGATTACTATCTACAGACACTTGAGCTGGTCTCTCAGCCTCAAATTCATCTTTTCCATTACTTTGTGCATCTATAATTTCCTCTTGGTGATTGGAAACATCTACATTTTGCTCTTCAGTTGTCTTCTCATGGACTTGATCATGTTTCGGAGACAAAGAATCGAGTTTGCCATCCCCGACCTTGTCGTTTTCTCCATTTTCCTGATCGGAACTCTCTTCCAACTGAGTAATCATTTCCTCCAAAACACCAAAAACACTGTTGACAGCCACTTGGGTGGAATCATCCATTCCTGTTAAGGCATCTAGTGCTCCTGAAACTGAGAAGGTGGAGGAACTAGAATCAGCGACACTGGACTTATTCTGTTCCAAAACAGGCTGCAAGCTCTTATTTTCCCTTTTCTGCAGATCACTACCATCATTTTCTACTTGTTGGGTCTCAGAAGGGGATCCAGAGGGCAATTGAAATTCCTCTGTCTTGTTCACTGATATCTTTCTTGGTTCAGCTAAAGAATCCTGACTCTTCTCTTCAATTTTCTGGCCCTTAAACTCCTCATTTGTTGCCAAATCGGCAGCCTTACTCTTGTCATCCATCTTAGGATTGTCAGCTGGTTCTTTCTCAGGCCAATCTGCCCTTTCAGTTCTAACAGGTTTTACTTTAGAAGATTCAGCATTATCATGATTATCACCCAAGTCACTGGCATCTTTCTGAATATCATCTTCGTTAAAGCTCACTGATCTATCTGTAGAGTGACGTTCTGCTTCTAAGGTGGCAGGGTTTTCTTGTTGCAGCTGATTGTCATCAGAAGCATTTCCTAAGCCCAAGTTATCAGTTTTATGCATCTGATCTGAAGAATAGCTATCCTTATGCAGGCCATCTTTAATTGAGATTCCGTTCTCATTTTCTCGAATCTGGGACTTCCTGCCAGATGAAAAACTGGGAATGCTACCGATGTCAAGGATCCCATCCAGTTTCAAGTTAGAACCTTGAGTGTGCAAAATTCCAGATAAAGCAGTTGAGAGCTTTTCCCGAACATCTTCTGGCACAGCATACTGCAAAGCCTTCATGACAGTCTCCCCTTGATCGACAGCAGTAAGGACCTGGACATTTAAGATCAAAGGATAAATTGACAGAGAAGTAATCATGTGAAAAGTTTAAGGCAACTCCTACTAAATAAATGCAGATGAAAAGAATTATGAGATCATATAAACAGAATTTTAGCATTTTTCAGCACAAAAGGACCAGTTCAATTTGTAACACACATTAATCAGTTTGGAAATTAAAATCTGAAAAAAAAAAAAAAATGAAAGATCCTATTGTCATTTAGCATAATGCAAACCACAAACCAGCACTAAGAAAAGCACGACTACTGTTGCATGTTATAGATCAAGAAAGCTAAATCCATCGTCCTTAAAAAAGCAGAAAAGTTTTCATCTCCACTTTCATCAAGAGGCATACTTCAATTTCACGAATTAATATACTTGGAGACTCGATGGGCAACCATCATGTCCACTTTACTGATCGCTGCATGCTTACTTGGGAGTCATAACTGGAGCTAAACCACAAGACTTCCAGATAATTACATAGTTTCAGATGCACAATGATAAATTAAGATAACTAACAGACTCTTAATCATTACCTTCTTCTTCTTATCTTCTGTCAGAACACCAGGCATAGTTAAATCAACCATATTCATAACTACTTGTGCTGACTGTAGCACTTCTCCTCTTTCCAAAACCGTTGAAGAATCTTCCTCCTTGACCAGCTCTTCATCAAGAGAGCTGCTCTGATGCATACCACCATCTAACTCTCCTCTGGGGCTCTGCCTAGATTGGAAATTGCCAGCAGCACCACCACCATCTTCGAGCATCTTATCTCTAGGACCAATTGCATATCCATTTGAACCATTTATTCCGGTAAATCTCGAGTACTTGCTAACTTTGTCACCCTTGTTGGACGTTTTCCCTTCTGCAAGAGGAAAGCCTTTTGCAGGGTTTATGGTCACATCTATATCTGTCAAGAGAGGATGACGACCCTTTAGAAGCCCAAGTTCCACTGCTGCAAGCCACTGCATGAACCATGTGGGAATTTTGACTTGAGAAATCACAGGCTCAAACTTATTCAAGAAATTTGGGAATGCCATTACTTAGAAGAAGTAAAGAAGAAAAGAATGAGACTTAGCATTGAACAAGTAATGTACCAACAAAAGTACTAATCATGGTTTACCAGAGACTACAACAAGCAAATTTAGAGTATAATCTGCAAAGTAGCATGTTGCGATCAATCTAGCATTCACTTTTCAGATGCTTCAGAGAAGAAAGTGTTGGACAAATATTTTAATGAAGATCACCGACAAGATGTTCAAAAGCAAAACACATGGGCAAGTTGAAAATTATATTATCATCCCCACATAAGAAGAGCAGACTTTATTAAAATACTAAAATAATTTCATCGGAGGGAAAGGTGGATGTAATGATGCTTGATGGGAAGCTTAGGATCCTCCCTCCATCCCCAACTTGGGGTAGTCAATGCGGTGTGTCTCTTCTAGGAAGCCATGCTGAATTGGGGAAGCCAGATGTAGTAAAGGGTCGGGGTGTACTTTGTTCCCACCTAACAAAGGAGGACAAGTCGCCTGTCACCTGGGGTGAGTACGCATTAGACAAATCTTTGAAATAGCGTAAGATGCAAGTAGCCAGCCGAAAACTAGGTCGATTGCGGATCTTAATATCGTTGAATAACTAATTAAGTGCACTGATTTCATTCCTATATATATATATATATATATATATAGATACTAGACCAAACCCGCGAAATGGCTCCCAAGTCTATGAGGGCATCCCTCATGCATAATCAAGGCCCACCAATGTATGTATTCCGATGGAACCGGATAACCTTATTCAATCCCTGGAAGAAACCCCACATGTTGCCACCATGCTTGAGTCGGTGTCTATTTCAGGTATGCCAGCCTGTCTTTCCAGACTAGGAAGAATATTGTTGAGTTCAGTCAATGAATATACTGCACCTCCCCTTTGATTTCTTAAAACCGGCACACCATCCAATAACAAACCCCCACCAGAGCTGATTTAAAGATGGCTTCAGCACGCTTGTAAAGTTCACCGAAATCAGGAATACCATTTTTGGAGTGGCAACAGAGCCTCCTACATATGTCTGAAATGCTTCCCCCCTTCTTCCCCCTTTTAAGATGATGGAGTAGGGAGAAATTCTTCATCTTCCCGGGCGATCTCAAGTGGCATTTTGACCAAGCCTACTCAGGACGGTCCTTTTGAAGGTTCTACATGATTGTAAAAGAAAGAGAATGGGAGTTGTGGGTGGGCTTGGAAGTTCATCGGAAATACTGAAGAGCCATGCAACACTCTCTGAAGGCAATAATCCAATGGAACATCTAAACAAGAATACCTCACCTCATTTCTAGTACTTATTCAAGTAAAAATTCTCCTCTTCAAATGTTTAAAACCATAATAACAACGAGCAAGGAAGAACAAAGAGAACTCAATCAATCGCTATGCTCGGCAGAGAACTATTCCATTGTAAACCCAAAACAATGATGTTCATATATGTATAACCTCTTGAAAACATAAATACAAAAGCTCCAGTGAAATGAAAGACTAATTAGACTGCCAAGAGCTTAAAAAGAGACCTCTGAACTAAAAGTCTGTCTTTGCAAGTTACATCTTTTATAAAGTAATAGTGCTAAAAAAACTCAATCTCAAAAATGGACCTCATTACCCATCACATAGTTTAGTAACTGCTTTACCCCAATTTCTATTTATAGGCAAATTCAAAATACTCTGAAAGGTTCTGAATACCTTATTGTCAGGCATATGAAAGAAAACTATCTCAGGAAAAAGACGAGACACAGTCATAAAAGCAACATTGACAAATTCCACACCCAAAATATTAGGAAAAATAAATAAGTATAGTGAAATCTGATACAACATTAATCTAACAATTAACGAGAGGGATTCTCCAAATAACATAGCAAACTAAATGAATCTAAATCTTTCTCACTCTGGGGTTTTACCTCAATTGTAAGATGCCGGCACCAAGATAAAGCAGATCCGCTGTTGGCAGCAGCACCAGATGGCAGACAAGAACACAATAATAGGCTTGTGTAAGGATTTTCTGCTATCTTACTGCGCGGAACAGAGAAGAGGGGCACTGTTCCATCATCATTCTGATAAACATCTGAAATCGTTAGTTTTCTACAATTCCCCCTTCTTAGGGGAGCAGGGAGAGCCCCACCAACATTGTAATCATATTGTATTTAGCAAAGAAGAATCAAAAATCTAATCGGATAATATAACGATTCTTTTAGCAGTTTCACATCAATTAACCATCACAGACTCGTCAATGTGATGCACGGACATCTGAAGAGATGTAACAGGGACACAATTCATTGACAAAGTTGGTACCATGAACTCAATTTTACTGGACATGTGCAGCTATAGCTTTCAAATAAACGAATTCAATGACAGTAAACACCACCTAGTTTTCTGACAGCTATGCAGCAAAAGCAAAGTGACATTATTTGACTAAAACATGTGAAATTGTGTCTGCCAAAACCTTTGAAATGAAGGTGATATGATGGTTATGGAACCGAAAAGCTGTGACTTGACATATTCAAAGAAATTCTTTAAAAACTAGTCTATCGTTATTGTTGTCGTTGCTATTATTTACTGATCAATTCATTCAATTAAAAAAAGAGAGAATAGAGGATGATATGCACCTGTATAAAGAGAATGGGAATCTTCATGCTTCCTACTGAGTCTCGTGTGCTTGACTTTGAATAAAAATCTTCCAGTTCTTCATAACCATAAGATACCATAGATATTGCTGTATCAAATTCTCGCACAGATTTTGCTACCAAAGCCTTTTCCACATCAAAGCCTTTTGCTCTCCCCTGGAAGAGCTCCTGATAACAAGGAAACCGCCATTCAGTTAATTATTCATAGCAAAGAATTAACTTGCAGAAACTACAGAAGTCGCATCACTTGAATCGCATTTGCTGACAATAGTCAGCTTTCTGAACCAGGATGAAGAATGCGGGGACTGGGCGATACCTTATTACTACGCAGAATGTCTACTAGTCCACTGGCGAGATTCTCGTCTGTGCCAACATGATGTGCGGAGGACCTTGTCACTTCCTCCAAGTCAAAAGGGTTGTTTATGAATGTTGCCGCTGCCAGAGGTGTCCTCTCCCCAACCTCAGCGAGGTACTTTGTCAGCATATTTGCCCCAAAACCCCACCCAACCCCCATCAATGTTGTCCAAGGCCTCACCTTACTTATAAACTGAACAGCTGTGCAGATATCATCGCTGTCAGCAGCCGTGAATAACCTACATAAAATGAAAGCATACAGGAGTTCCTACAGTTAGCTTGCTTTTGCTTGGAAACGGACAAAGCAGCTCTAACTCTGAGGAAGGATCCCTACCCAGGAAACTTATCTTGATGTTCTGCCGCAGAAATGAGCACTTACGGATCCTAAATGCCAGTCTCCGCCCCATGATTCTATGGATTCTTTATGCACTCTAACTGAGTGCATATTCAAAGCACTCAATAGGAAATTTATTCTACTCATACCAATACAAATGTGTCTATGTGTCTAGCAGAATCAAAAGAACAATCTCCTCTAAGTAACTAACCAACCAACAACATCAACCCAAACTACTAAGAAACAAAGAAATGCCTTACCTCGCCGTCGTAAGGGGCGAACCGGCGCATCCCCTTGGGTTCATCACAACCGGAAAAAACCCATGCCGCAGCGCCTCACAAACAAACGCCCTCACATTCTCATCCATACTCCCCTCCGCCGTCCCCGGCACCAGCAGCAGCGTCGAATCCAACCCACGCTCTTCCCTCAAGTCCAAATTCGCCGGCCAATCGATCGAAATCACACCTCCGTCCTCCGTCCCCACGCAGACTCTCTGATACTCCAATCTCTCCTCCAGCTCACCGTCACCATCCCTCACCTGCATCCTCCCGCTGTCGAACCTCACGAAATGCCGATCCTCCTTCACCAACTTCTCGTTCACGTCCTCCAGCAGCTCGCTCCCCTCGAACGATATCGACGGGCACCTCAGCAGCACGAAGCGGTTGAACGGCGTCGGACTGGAGAAGAGAATCCACTCGCCGACGTCGGAGCAGCGGCGGTCCCGCTCGCCCCGCCGCCGAGCGAGGGAGAAGGCGGCGCCGGAGGCGAGGCCGAAGGCGCCGGGGAGGAGGAGGTCGGGAGAGAACCGGGAGGCGAGGCCGCGGAGGAGTTCGTCGAAGGGGGGGAGATGGAAATCGTCGAGCTGGGCCCTGAGGGGCGAGAGGTGGAGGCAGAGGTGGTGGTGGCGGCGGCGGCCGGGGGCCGGCTTGAGCTTGCGACGCTTGTAGACGCGGAATTCGCGGACTCGGAAGGGGCGGCCGGGGCAGAGGAGAGCGGCGGCGGCCGGCGGCGGAGGGGCGGTCGGGGAGCGGAGGTGGTTCATCGCGGGATGGGGAAGTTTAAAAGTCGGTTGCGTGCGCGATGAGCGAGTGAATGATGGGAGCGGTGTAGAGAGAGAAAGCTCGAAGCTCGAGGCGGTGGATAGAGAGAGAGAGAGAGAGAGAGAGAGTCGCGGGAGGCGGGCGGCGGCGGCGGCGGCGGGAAGTGTACGGAAGCGACGGTTATCGGTGGGAGGATGCCGTGGGGCCCGCCGCGGTGGCGGGGCTCCGATTTTGTGAGGCGTGGAAGGGCGCTCGGGTGGCACACGGCAGTGTTGTTTTTTTCCAGATGGAACCGAGACGGACCGATAAATTAAATTAAAATAAAGAATTTATAGAAAAATGAAAAAGCGATCGATCCGATGCCAGAAGTCGCGGTCAGAGAACGAAGCGCGAGCAGGACCCGCCACGTGGATTCGTCGCCCGTCGTCGGCTCGGGAAATGAAAAAGCGAGGTGCGTTTGCGGACGTAATCGAATCTTGATAAAGCAAGGCGGCCCGTGGCCCCCACCGGACCGGGTACTTTCCAGCGCGCCGCAACGTGGAGAGCTCGACTCGCGTGGTGGACGAATATCGTGTAAAATTATGAGCGCATCGATGAGACTGCAATCATGCGCGTCGCATTAGATTTTAGGATTACGATGATGGTGTAGAGAGACTACCATGGTTCATCGAGGCCAAGCCCTAATCCAAAGAGGTAGTCTCCAGAGCCCCATTGCTTGAGCTTGGGTCCATGGAGGTTGGGCTCGGGACATCAACCCCCGAGCACAAGTCCAATGAGGCTAGGCCTTTCACTCTAGCACCACGGCCTAAGTCTATAGAGGCTTGGCTTGACCCCAGTGCGTGTGTCATTATCCCCAATGCTCGAGCCTAGGTCCATTGAAAATTTGAGACTAAGTTTAGGTCCATGAAGACTGAGCTCAAGACTCCAAAGCCAGTGCCCATCTCCTCATGCCCAAGATCAAGTCCATAAAGGTTAGGCCTTGGGCATTAGTGCCTTTGCCTAAGTCTTTGACACCTAGGCTCGTGTCCACTGAGGCTAAGCTCAAGATGTCAATGCCTATGCCTAGGTCCTAGGCGCCTAGGCTTGTGTCTATTAAGGCTAGGCCCGAGACCTTAATGCCCGAATCCATCAAGGTCAAGCTCGGGAACCCAATACTAGTGCCCCAAGCCCACAAAGCCCAAGCAAGGTCCATCAAGGCCAAGCCGAAGACCTTGACGACCGGACCTAGTCGCGTAAATGAACCCAGCCACATGAACACAAGCATCAAGTTCTCATGCATTGGCCTCAATGAACCCGGACTCAAGCTCTAGGATCTAGGCACAAGCACTAGGTCTCGAGCGTAGGTGCTAGGGACCCAAGTATAAACACTAGGTCTCGGGCCCAAACTCATTGGGCCTACAGTTGAGTGCAAGGACTCATCCCATGAACCAAGCCCCCTGCGTTTGACCTTTGTGGACTCGAGCCCTCGTGTAGGGATCTAAGCATGGGCGTTAGGGCCTCGAACTTGGCCTTTGTGGACACGGGCTAGGGCGAAGGCGCTATAGAGCCAAGCACAAGCATCGAGTTTTTCGATGCCGACTTTTGTGGACCTAAGATCACTGGATCAAGGTCCATCAGGTCAAACCTAGGATCCCAATTGCCCATACTTGGTTATCCAATTATCTATATGCAAGTCACTAAAAAACCCGAATAATATATATTTAGGAAAATCTTTCCTTACTCAACAATAGAAAATATTTTTGATTTCATTTTCAAATTTTAGCTAGTTACCAAAAAATAAAATCATTTTTCTAAAAATAATTTCGTCAAAAATATTTTTCAAAAATGTTATATTTTTCATAAAACAAATGAACCTTACATTAAATAAAAGACGCTCTTAGTTGGTTAAAGCGAGAGTCAAGTAATTTTACCAGCTTCTGATGGATCTATTATTATTTAAAAAAAAATTATCTAAGTGCTGAAAAAACGCTGGTTATTCAGGAACACGTGCTCATACATTATGTCATATGTATCCAATAGAAAAGCATTAATGATGGTGTTGCTCGATATATTTATTGATACATTGAAATTTACTGTCTGTTTTATGCAATTAGTGGTCTTCTATGAGATTAGCAACTGTACATCAAGACTCCAGAGGAGTTGATAATTTCTCATAATTGATGGTAACTTTTATATAGTAAGCTAGACTTGAATACTTTAACTGGTAAGCCGCCAGATTGGTATATTCTTTTAAGGTAGAAAAGTAATAATTTGGGCAAGTTATCCAAAAGATCTCAAATTTATTATACGGTAACCAATTCAATTTTTAATTTGGACAATTTTAGGTCGATTTTCAATTTGTTCGATTAAGTACTAAGCATTTTAACGATTTTTCAATATTGTCATTTCAGTCAATTTTAACTGTGGATCACTTATATTGACATTGACCGTTTACGTAACACAGCCAGTGTTAGTACAGACGATTTTTTTTTTAAATTTTTGAATTTTCTTTTTTGCTCATCTCTTCTTCTTCTTCTTCTTCTTTTTCTCTTCAACTGTGGCCGACAATTGAGCATAGGCAATGGTCGGCGAGGGCTTTGCTCGCTCAAATCTAGGCAAGGTTGTCCTAGCCACTTCTTACCTTCTTTTGGAGGTTTTTTGGGGGAGTATAAGTAGGATTGAGTTCACCTACTACGTTTTGTGGCCTCTCTCTTTGTTTTATCCTTTCACCTACCACGTGTTGCCTAAATTCTCGCCGGCCATCATTGTCCGTGTCGCCGGTGACGCCTAAACCTCCGCCGCCGCCGCCACCACCACCAAAAAGTCAAGCCCCGCCCCCTCCACGTCGCCACCAAACTCGCCAGCTGCCCTTAAAATCCCCACTTCGCATGGCCTCCCTCTCCTCCTCTCTCCGCTCATTCTCCGCCGGACACCACTACCTCCTCCCTACCTCGCGCGCGTCGCCGCCACCGCTCTCGTCCCGATCGCCGCCGCGACGGCTCGCCTTCTCCGTCGATTTCGGAGGCCTCTCCCTGACTGGTGCTCGCTCGAGGAACCTCGTCCCCAGGGCGAAATCGTCGATGGCCGGGACCGCGACCAAGAGCGGGAAGAAGAAGAAGGTGGAGGTGTTTGAGACCGAGGAGGATCTCGCGGTTTCCCTGGTGAAGAAATTTACTGTCTATTTTATGCGATTAGAGGTCTTCTATAAGATTAGCAAATGTACATCAAGACTCTAGAGGAATTGGTAATTTCTCATAATTGATGGTAACTTTCATATACTGGGCTAAACTCGAATACTTTAACTAGTAAGCTGCCCAACTAGTATATTCTTTTAACTTAGAAAAGCAATAATTTGGGCAAATTATCCAAAAAATCTCAAATTTATTAAACGGTAGCCAATTCAATTTTTAATTTGGTCAATTAAATATTAAACATTTTAACGTTTTTTCAATATAGTCATTCCAGATAATTTTAATTGTAAATTATTAACGTTGACATTGACCATCTACATAACATGGCCAATGCAATATGGACAATTTTTTATTTTTGAATTTTTTTAAATTTCCTTTTTTATCTCATCTCTTATTTCTTTTTTTCCTCTTCAACTGTGGCTGACGATCGACCATAGGCAATGGTCGGTGAGGACTTTGTTCGCCCAAATCTAGGCAAGGTTGTCCCAGTCACTCCTCACCTAGGCAACTGGCGAGGGCAACCCTCGCCTTCTTTTGGAGTTTTTTTTTTTTTTTTTTTTTTTTTTTTGGGTATAAGTGGGATTGAGTTCACCTACTACATTTTGCGGCCTCTCTCTTTGTTTTATCCTTTCGTTTTCTTTTTTCTTTTTTCTTTTTAAATCTAAATACATGATTAGAATCAAACCATCTCATAAAACATTTGTATGTTTATAAGTTGTATAAGTTAATATGGATGACATAAATTTATTCTTGTAATAAATTTATTCTTATAAGTTAATATGGATGACATAAATTTATGGTAACTTCCTTAATTTAACATTGAGACTTTATTGTTTTAACTGTAAAAATTTTAGCAATGCTTAAATGCACGGATGATAATTTGCTATTTTAATTACAATGCCACATAAATTGTTAATCATCTATCTCATACTCGACTTCCTCACAACATCTAGAGATAGTGAAAGATTTTCCTTTTATTGTATTATTAGGCCACGAGTTTCTTTTTTTTTTCCTCAATTCCTCTTTTCTCACCGTGCTTTCTCTGTGTGTGTGTGTTTCGCAGGGGTTCGTTTCCTGGTCGCATCCGTACCCCTTCCCCCCTACCAACTGGGCCTACATAAGCTGGGCCAAAGCTCCGCCTCTTGATGGACATGGCCCAATACAACGATCAAGTCCAGGCCCATAAAAAAATCAGAGACCATGGTTTCCATGGACTCCACAAATCAAATCTTCACCTTTCTCTCACGGAAAAATGAATCATTTAAAAAATATTTTTTCAAAAAATAATCGATTATATTGCTTGAAATAATTAACTAATAAAAATATTTTCATTATCAGTAACGATTTATGTATAAATATTTTTATGAATGATATAAATATTTTTCTTTTATTTTCATAAGCAATCACTTTTAAGAATTTTTTTTTTTCAAAAAATCATTAATTTTCAGTGAAACAAATAGAGCCTTATTTTTACCGCTCAATGAATCGCATATCAAGAACACGCCTCCGCTGGATGTCCGCGGAAAACACACAAGCTATCCTACGGTTCATGCGTTGTGACTGGCTCTATTGATTACATCGTTATCCGAATCCACCTAGTGTGTATCTTTTGTTGTCCTTTTTCTGTTTGTCCTTTTCTGCAATTCGTTCGCGTTGTGTTATGCCAACCGACGCCCGCAGACCCCCACATGCGCCGTGGAACCTTGAACCGAAACAAAGCCCCAAAAAAGGATTACCTCTTGCAAGGCCTATTTTCCGCGATCGCAATAATCCACGACCGGACGATTCTGATCCCTTCACGAGAATAATTAAGTTTGACCCTCTGGAATAGGCTAAGTCGTTGTCGAGCTGGGACGGTACAAAAGCCTAGCTCCGGCCGCCCATCCTCGGCTCGGCATTCATTTATATCATCTCTCTTTCCACATTCGTTTTGCATGCGAACGAGATTGCCTGTCGGCTATGGCAGCACAGAAGAGTTGCCTTGGGTTCAACAAAGCCTAGTCTACTGGTGGTATTTCTACAAAGATTTGAGGGCACAAAATGAAAGGTTTGCCACCACCGGCCGTGGTGGCTCCCGGAGGCTTTAGACCTTTGAGGGAATGTCGGGAGTTCGAAGCGCTGCGACGCCTTGAGTTGCGAGGAAGGCTGGCGGCTATTAGGTGATTGACGCGTGGCGCGGGGTGGTGGTTTCCCGCTAGCGACACCAGGAGTTTAAGTGGCATTTGTCGGCCAAAGCGGTTCCTCCAAACCAAAAAAAAAAAAAAAAAAAGGTTTGCCTCTTATAATTTTGGAGTTCAATCGGACACATCTTATCAAAAGGGAAAAATTACCAAAAAAATCTTAAACCAGTTGTAATTATATTAATCAAATCTCAAATCTTTTTTTTCCAATTGAGTTATTTATGCCAATTTAATTCACTCAATTAATTTTGATTAGCCAACATTGACATAAATAATTTTTAATAATATATTACTATATTTTCAATTTTTTTCTTTTGTTTTTCCTTTTTTATTTCCACTTCCTTCTTCCTCCAGTCGATTGGCGAGGCAAGAGGCGAGGCACGACCTCACCGGCTCCGGCTAGGCCAGGCCTCGCCCATGGGTGGTGAGCCTCGATTCTCAGCAAAGCCACCATCGCGACCTCAAATGAGGGCT
Source organism: Eucalyptus tenuipes (assembly GCA_014182365.1). Classification (NCBI taxonomy): domain Eukaryota; kingdom Viridiplantae; phylum Streptophyta; class Magnoliopsida; order Myrtales; family Myrtaceae; genus Eucalyptus; species Eucalyptus tenuipes. The sequence continues at coordinate 5,395,787 of CM024539.1, forward strand.
CGAGCCTCTCCGACAACGGCAAATCTGAGGTCGGCACGTCCTCACGTGGGATCAGTCGTCGTCACTCTTTCCCAAGACTTGACCGATCCCCATGGCAGAAGACTGGAGGAGGAGAGGCCCGCCATAAAAAAGAATAAAGCGTCAGCCCTTCAACATCGGGAAGAAAGCCATTCGACCCTCGAGTGTCCCCCGGCCTCAGAACAGCCCGCGTACCTTCAATGACAAAAGTCACATGCGCGCGATCTCGGGCGGATCTCGGGTCGACTCGTCTCGATCTCTCGACCCTTCGCGTTCGGGTTCTTAAGCAAATGTACATACATTCGTATACGAATCGATCCGAGACCTTCGAACTTTACCGGAGCTGCCTGCGCGAGGTAACTCCGACACACGGATCTCGCACGTGACGGGGGGATCGTGTCCGGATCGAGAACCCGCATCGCGCGGCAGGACTGTTGCCTCGATTTCGACGCATCCTGGGCGCGATCCAACCTTTGTTTGACTGCCAGCGTCGGGCGTCGGTTGGCGGACAAGGACTGCGACGAGATCGCGAACGGATCTTGGACTTGTCCCGGTCCGAGAAGGGTTGGTTTTCTAATGGAGGAATTTAATTATGGGTTTCTGGAATTTAATCAAGGGTTTTTCTTTTTCTTTTTTTATATTTTTTTTCTCGAATTTAGGAAGAATTTCATGATTAAGACGCAAAAGAAAGAAACAGAGCGCCGCCTGTTGAGCGGAGATTTGCTGTGATCGATTTGATTTATTATTTTTAGTGAAAAGCGACAAAGCGAGTTCGGCCAAAATCAATCGATGTTTAGTGAGGATGGTGGTGTGGTTTAAGGGATATCCGATTGCGAATCATTTTCGTTTGGGAAGATAATTTTGATAGCAAATGCATTATTCGACTTTCCCTTATATATTAACTAATTCTCAATGCGCGATTGCTTATTTTTAACTGAATATAGTTTTCAGGATAGAGAGGATACTTCAGGAAAATTATTTAGAGAGTTCTAAACTTATTATATGACAATTAATTTAGTTTTAAACTTTTTAATAATGTCAATTTAGTCACAAAATTTTTTACCATTTGTCAATTTAATCATTTTAGCTAATTATCCAAATAATAAGTTTATTACCAAATTGGTAAAATTTTAAAAAAATTAGCACTAAGTTGAAACAATTGAAAATTTACAATTGAATTAGCAATTCATCAAAAATTTTAAAACTAGATCGACACAATTAAATATTTATGACTAAATTGACCGCCGTACAATAAGTCGGTCTTTTTGGATAATTTTAACTTTCTTATCAATTTTCTTTTGCCATCTTCACCGTTTTTCCGTCTTTAAAGTTAAATTGCATTACAATAACGAAAAAAAAAAGGGGGGGGGGGGGGGGGGGGCGAGTTAAATGAAAAATTTAAAAGCAGGAGAAAATTCGAATTTGACTTGACATCTCACGGTTCGGCTCTCGGTGATAACGACAACAATATCATCTAAATTTCCAATATATTCGATAAAATTTCATGAGGAAAATATTTTAAAATTTCTTTCCTCAGTCTTCTTTCTAGCCGTAACCTCTCTCGCTTCCATTTTTCTTTTGTTAGGCAGCTTTGCCACGTGCACGGTACTATGACACGTAGATTGAATTCACGTCCACGCATATCAAGCCTTTATTATAAATAAGATTATGCAACATTAATCCCGATTATCATAAGGTTCTTATAAAATAAGTGAACATGCCGCAGCCGCACCAATAAGTTATAACCCCTGCGTCACTTGAGAAGCAGAAGAAAACGTTTTATTGCAGTACTGAGGTTCGGCGTTCCATCTTTGGTTAGGACCATTTTTGCATGGCGCACGTGTGAAGGACATGGGCGCGACACGTGCTATAGAGGAGTAGATACGTAGCATGTTGTGATACACGAAACATGCTGTGTCCATGTGTGAATCACATGTGCCCTCGTTACCTCCACACTTGCGTCGCCATCGAAGAATTTATGTCTATCCCGCCGATTTCCTTTGGATTTTATGCAATGGAGGTGGATGCGTAAGCTCGCACGACTTATGGATTGGCATTAGAGAGTAAGCGGTTTCGGATTCCGTTTAGATCTCACTTAAAATCTGAAACTTACCCATCGAAACAGGTTCATTAATTTTTGAACCCACAACCTATCATGTATAACCAAAACCTGGAACTTGCCCTATTGCGGGTTTTGGGGTCTAGCCAAGTTTCACTTGTACTCTTAATTGACATGTAAAGATTATGAAATATATTGGCGGAAATGGAAACTCAAATAGTGGCTTTAATTACACACTTGTTATTGGACACTTTGGAAACAAATCTACTTGTTCCAAATTCCAAGAATTTGAAGTAAGCCTGTCGGAACAAGTTCCCCAATTTTTGAAACTTGAAACTTACCCCACATATGCTAAAACTTGAAACCGACCTAATTCTTAGGTTTCCTATTTTATCATGAAACCATACTCACTCCTAATTGACATTGTATTGAGGGTGAGAGAAATGGATTTTGAGAAATGGATGAGAGAACCCGGGAAGCATTGAGACCCGCAAGGTTTGACCACTTTCTTCCTTGAATTTGTGGGTGGGCATACCGAAAAAGAAATTTGCGACCATCCGATTTAGGGGTGTCAAATGGGTGGGTTGTGTCGAAGCTCAAGCACAAGCAAGTTCGTCCCGTGGCCAGGCATTGGAGGAGGAAGAAGTTAAAAGAAAATTGAAGGAAACAAAGAAAAAAGGAAAATTAAGAAAATATAAAAATAAAAATAATAATTGGAAAATCTTAAAAAATAAAAATGATCTATAATTCACTTAGAACTTGTTAGATAACCCATTTATGGTCAATTTAAAACACATTCAAGACCCATTACGTTCTTATGTAACTCATTTATGACCTAGTTAAGTGTATTTTTTAAATTTAAAACAAATCCATTTACGACTTACACGAGTAATACGAGTTAACATATGAGTTTTAGACTCATTTTGTCAACTCAATGGGAAACCCACGAATTTCAATCTGATTAACGTGGGGGGTACATTGAACACAATCCGACACGCACGCATGCATAAGAAGATAGAAATCTTTCGGAATAGGGTCGGGGATGTGTGGCTTTCTATGAAGCATATGGGCGTGTTATTATTATATTGGAGTAACAGGACGCATGATCCGGTTATGGGGTAAATGCCTAATCGGAGAGAATCTCAGTCCTCTCGATAAGTTTTAAAATTAACTGCTCACATGTCTAGGGTTTAGAGATAATATAGCGGCAACTTCTTTAGCATTATAAATCCTTTAGCTGACTCCTTTCCATCAATTGAGCTTTTCCTTTCAATTAACTCACTTTCGACCTCTACCCTTTTCCTTGTAAATAATCACTCATAAAAAAAAAAAGAGTTCGCGCATTGAGCTCTTGTGGTGGCTACACAAGGAAATCTATAGGGGGAAAATGAGCTGCTCCATATTTTCTATGGATGGAAGGGTGGGAATGGGCGATCAATGTCAATGACTCCGCGCAATGTTATCCTAGGAATTCTAGTGCTTGCAATGCAAAGTTCGATTTGAATTGTAACTTCTGCTCATTTTGAGTGAACTCATCGTCATTGATGTATCAATTGGAGTAGATGGCTATCTTAAGCCAGGGCACGATTGAACCTGCACCATAGATGAATCAAGGTTTGCAGAGGCCGAAGATTGACCGAACTATTTAGGAGTAAGCCCCATATTGCCTGTCAACCTTAGTGATAAAAAAAAATAGTCACTACATATTAAACTCGTCAATGCACCATTAAAAAATATCAAGCGGCACTAATACCATAGCTAGCGAGTGGTTGACAATTTTCATGAACGAACCCAAAAAGAAAAAGAAAAAAAAAAGTACATCCTCTCTCATCCTCCCTTATTATTTCGAATCAAGGTGGTTAGCACACAGCACCGGCTGGTCGCATTTGACATTTCCAGAAGCAACATTAATATAAAATCACGTAGCACCTCTTCCCCGTCGACGGCCCACATAATTTTTGCGAAAGCTACATTAGTCTCCGATAAAGAAATCGGGAAAGCGCAAATTGGCTAGCAAGCTAGAAGCGACCTACGCACATGCCCGTCGCTATCGGGTTAGCCAATTTCTTCCCAATCGAATAAAGAGGCCGGGGCAAAAGAAAATTGTCGAATCAAATTAGAAAAAAATAAATTCATGGGTCTTTTTTCTATTATATATATATATTATTTTTCTATTTGCTTTTTCCAGGAGATGATTCCCCATCACGCTTTGATAGAGACCACCAACTCTCTAGGGGTGGGTACATACATGAACGTGGAGGCCTAATGCGGACAAAAATGTCAATGGCCCCCCTTCGGCGACAGATGTCCTTTTCAGCGTCCCGTCGCCACTAATGCAAACAACAACGCCACGCTAAAAAAATATTATTTTTTTTACTTGGACTTTTAGGATGGAGTCGAATTTTAATTTAATTTATTTGAATTCGCGTCATATATAATTCTATTGCGGCAGCCTCTGCAGAGCCACGTATTTATGTTGGTGGAGGGGATGGGTTTTCGGAAACGCCAAGTAAAAACTAAAATGAAGGGTATAAACGATTAATCTAACTCGAAAAACTCTAGAATTACCAATAAATATGATACAAATTTACTCTGAATGTCAGAATTTCTTTAAATGTGTCATCGAACCTGTCGAATTCAAGAATCTCGACTCCGATGCCACATTTGACCGAGCGAGCAATGAAGGGAATTTCGGTGTGATATAAAACGAGCTTATTAATATTGGTGTACGAAATTAATACACCAAAAATGAAAAAAGAAGAAGAAGAAGAAGTTAGCCTTCTTGGCAAATTGGCTTCAAAAAATGAAAATTTCGCGCGTGGGACCCTTGACGTGGGAGAGTGCCGTGGGACCCACCAAAATACTATTTGCACCAACGCCCGTCTCCCTCCTTCGATCCTCTCCTCCTTTATATTCGAACCTTCTCTGCTCCTTCCCTCCTCCTGCAATACCTCTCTCTCTCTCTCTCTCTCTCTCTCTCTCTAGTGCAAAACCCACGAGCTGAATCAACACTCTCTCTCTCTCTCTCTCTCTCTCTACGTCCATGGCGAAAGGTGGCAAGCTCACCAAGCTCAGGTCCGTCCTCAAGAAGTGGAACTCCCTCGGCCGCGCCAGCAGCAGCGCCTCCTCCAGCCGCCGCAGCAACACCTCCGCCGTCTCCGACGACAGCGGCGACGCCTCCCCCGCCGCCGCCTCCGCCGCCGCCGTCGCGGCGTCCGACCTCCACCCCGTCTACGTCGGAAAGTCTCGGCGCCGCTACCTCATCGGGTCCGCCGTCCTCCGCCACCCCCTCTTCCGCGAGCTCGTCGAGCGGTCCTCCTCCTCCTCCCCCGGCGGCGCCCCCGACGAGGCGGCCCTCACCGTGGCCTGCGAGGTGGTGCTGTTCGAGCACCTCCTGTGGATGCTCGAGAACGCCGACGACCCCCAGCCCGAGTCGATGGACGAGCTCGTCGAGTTCTACGCTTGCTGAGTCAACGCGGCCTCCCCGACTCGGCGCCCGAGCGACGTCGTATAAAAAGCTGTATATTCTATTCCGAGGGTTAATAAAGTGATTAGCTGGGCTTAGTAGAAGATTAAGCAATGCTAAGCAGCAATACTAAGAGACATTGATAGAGAAAACGCATCGCACTTGCTGAGTCGCTCGTGACTCAGCGAGCGAGCGGGCGAGCGTGGATTTTAACCTATTTTTACTCCGGTTGATCTCGATTCCGGATGGCTGGCGAGGAAAGGATTAGTTGGGATTGATATGCAAATTTGTACTCTTGTTCGGTTGTATTGAAGGCGATTTTCATTTCACATTGCCAATTTGATTATATGCACAAATCTCATTTCGCAAAATGGTCTCTTTGATTTAGTATATCTCCGGCACCCAAAATACGGGTAAAGTAAGGCCCGAGGTCTCGAAATCATGCATAATGTACCCTCTAGATTATGATTTTCCCGTCGAAAAAGTGTATCAACGAGTCATTATACTCGAGACCACTATCATTCATCGCGACCAACTTGGCAAGTAGCACCTCATGCATCTTGGCATCCTCGTACCTAAAAACGAAAGGACGATGGCCCAAAAAGTTCTACATGCACGCAAAAATCAAAGAGATAAAAATCTCCAATTGATATATACATCCCGTCATATATTTTTCAATTTTCCCGAATGTACTAAGCGAATTATGGTCCACATGGTCCTTAGGGACGAAAGAGATACTCGAACTCCGTTCCGAGTTATCTTTACTTTATGGTATAAAGTCCGTATCATGGGCTCCAGGTTAAAAGAAAGAGGTTGAAATATATTCCTTCGGCGGTCAGCATTGAAGTGAAAAACTTTCCATTGCCGTACGTGGATCTTGCTGTCATCCGCGCACCGTGAATGCAACACAACAACCGAAAGGACCCCATCGGATCCGCCATTTACGCAGTCGATTCATCGGACCATCAGACCGTCGATGCAAGACGACGACACGAAAGGACAGCAGAAAGTATGCAACGGGACAAGAACAACTAGAACTTAACGATGGATAGAAAAATGAGTTCGGAGCTTGCTTTCCGGCGGAGATTAATTAAGAAATGTCGCGCTAATGATGAGGTGGGTGGGAGATGCTCGAGGCATGGATTGTCGGCTTCTAAAGGAGCTTTCTACCTTTCTCGTGGCGGTATGCTTTCGAATACTTCATTTTTTTTTTCTTCGTGGATTGCTGATTGGAAGACAACGATATGGAGAGAGCGAATGAATACACGAAACTCCAGCAACCGCAACGCGTTTCCAAGCTGTGCCATTGACACCCTTTAGAAGTTGGTGCTTCTAAAGTAAACCTTATGCCCCTTTTGGAAAAGGAAAGGACGTCGCCGTATCGATCGGGTGACGAGTTGGGTGCGTGCGGTGGTCATTTGACCTCTTTTTTCTTGTCATCGATGGGTAAGCTTAGGTGGAACAATCGTACGTGGAAAAAGTAAACTCACGGCGTGATGCTTGGCTATGGTGCCTCTCTCCCTCGCGCACGCTTGCGTTTTTGCGCCTTCTTCGGGCGGGCGTTGTCGTCGCCTATGTCGCCGCCGGCATTGGCGATTAGATCCTTATTGTCCCTATTGTAGGAGCGGATGAGAAAACAACTCTCCTGATGCATGTGAGCTCCCAGCACTCGCGCACTACCAGATGAGATGAGACCTACCTGATGGCTGATGTGATGGCTGATGTGAGTTGTGAGCATGCATTCATGGCTTGTTCGGTGTTATTGTCGCAAGGCACTGTTGGTATCGCATTGCTCCCCGCCGACACTGGGATTAGATCGTTATTGCCCTTGTCATAGCGGTGGATGAGAAAAGATCTTAGCTGCCCTTAGTGCATGTGACTTCCCAATTTTCATGCATCGCCAGATGAGGAAAGTTGTTCCCAGTGCGCGCGCGCACAAACATGTATATATTTTGTTTTCACCCTGTCGAAGATACAGTTAATGTCATAATTCCACGTACTTACCATTGGTGAGCAAAAAATATAGCATTCATTATACTTCATTTCCTATAAAATGGAAGTATAAGAATTAGTTAACATATAGTTTCACTTCTTGTTAACTAAGCATATTGCGTGAGGAGAAGTATTATAGGGTTTAAATAAGTCCACAATAATCATTTTTGTTGAAATTTATGTCCATTAGCTTTTAGCTCTATGAACGTTTGCTTAATTGTAATTTGTTGAAATTAATGTCCATTGCCTTTTTGAGCGTAAGGACAACTAACGAATCTTTTCCCCAAATTACACTTCAACCCGGTCGCATCATGAAGTTTGAAAAACTACCTATTCATCATTCCAGTCACCTGCTGATGCATGACATATCACAATCCGCACGCCATGTTTGGCTTGTGAATGCTAACTTTTGGAATGTGATGCATCGAACCGATATGACCCCATCATAGACCCTATTTTCTAATTTTTTTACATAAATAAGGTTTGAGAAATTCTTTGAGCATATGACTGATTTCTATCGAGGGCAGTGCGCATGTCGAGTACTTATTGAAGACACATGGGTCGGTGCTTCTAGGGCTAGCCGCAAAAGAAAGCACAAGGGTTAGTGATTTGTACCCAGGCCTTGACAAAAGAGGACAGATGCACTTTTACAAAAGAGGACAGATGCACTTATCGCCTGAGCAGTCTCGTGGAATTACTCGATTTTTTAGTATACTTGATTTGAGAATGCAAAATATTTACCACAATAGTCGTCAGGCGTGACAATGAACTATGTGCAAAAACTAAAGTTTAAAGATGTTGACGGTCGTAAACATTCAAGATTCTTCGAACCCCGCGTGATTTTTTTTTGCGAGGTCTAAGTGGAGCTTAAGGGCACGCTTATCAAGCAACTAAAGACGAGAGATTCTAATATTCGATAAGTTAACTTTAAAGCAAGCCATTCGTTATCAATATACTCGTTTTCAGGACCGTCAAAAGACACACTCTTTAACATTTGACGTGACTTATTTAAAGTCAGTTTATTTTAAATTTTCAATTTTTAAACCAATTTAACTAGTTTCTTCACAATGTAAATGACCTATCTATGATTTAAATGAATCATATATACATTTAAAGACCCATTTTGAAATTTTTATCAAGCAACTAAAGACAAGAGATTCTAATCTTCGATAAGTTAACTTTAAAGCAAGCCATTCATTATCAATACGTTCGTTTTTAGGACAGTTAAAAGACTTGCTTTTTTAACATTAGACGTGATCTTAGAATCTGTTTTTTCTTTAAAAGAGAGTCCTCGAGGAATTTATCGAACAAATTTCGCGAGGAACATCGACGTTATTTCCAAAATTTGAATATCCGCTCGCTTGATGTACTCATTCAGGCGCTCTCGATCTCGAACCGATATTCCGTTACGACGCTAGGAGGGCATCTTCATGGTCTTGTCGCCACCGCAGACGACAAAAACCAGACATCGGCATGAGCAATTGGGGCATGCAGCCACGCTTTGCGGCATTTGCCATGAGACGACGCACGTCTCCATCCAAGTCCCATCATCCGACGCGACGTATCATCCTGGTTCAGATATGTGGTCAGTCAGGGGCAGTTCGGTCTTTTCACGGCGCGGCGGAGGCGGAGGCGGAGGCGGCCCCCTCCTTCCCCCGCCGGTCAGCGCGCCCCCGAAGACCGAAGCCCACGTGGGCGTGTAGCCGCGTGGGGGCCCACCCGTCAGTACACGTCCACGTTAAGCTTGGAATTTTTGCCCCCTCCCCCACCAAAAAGAAAAAAAAAAAACCAGGGGAAAATAATTTCGGCAGTAAGAAAACAAAAGACCGCACTATAATAATTGGGGGAAAATCTCTTCTCATATCATTGGCACACATGCAGCACTCATTTGCTCGCGACATCGAACGTGCCATGTTGTGGGGGGCCCCTCCTAATCTAAATTTTTCACATGCAATGAATGGGTCGTGGAAAAGAAGAGAGCCCTCGATAAATTTTATCTCGAAATCGAAGGAAATGAATTTCGAAAGAGATATCGGGACCGTCATTAATTTAGATGGAGCTTAAACCTTATAAAAGTTTGCTAGCGCGCTTTACAATTTCAATCACCTTCATTTGGGGTTTTATTTATATATGTGCACACTTTCTTTGTACGAAGAAAAAATTTATGTCATACATATAAATTCGAGTGAGATCTACCTGCTTTTCTGTAATAGTCATAACGGGCTTTCTCTCATTTTACACCTCAATGTATATAAATGTATGGTGAAAAGTCCGCGGAATATAATGATAAAGATGCGAAACACATGTGCCTCGGATTTCAAACCTCGAGTCACGAGAGTTTCATTAGGGCACTCGATGACCCCTCTTTCGTTTTTGGCTGTGGTTGGAGATTCTGTCTATTTTTCCTCAATGTTTGAACTTGGCTCTCTAGTCTTTTGAGTGCTTGACTTTAACGTCGTGAATATAAGTATTCCGTCAAAAAGCGAGCGAATTCACGGTCACGACGCATCCGAAGCAACCGAGAGAGAGAGAGAGAGAGAGAGCAGAAAATGCCGAGCTCAGGGTCAAAATGCTTGACTCAGAAGGGTGACCGAAGAGGGAGAAGAGCTCAGAAGTCTTACTATAATTCTCTGGGTTTTTTTATGTCTAGTTGCGTTGTCACGGTTTTAACAACGTGCTTCTCGGGCCAAGAGAGAGCGGGACTTCTCGAATCACCTGCTTAGAGCATGAATGATAATAATTCCGATAAAAAATTAATATTGGGAACATAAAAAATTTATTTCTATTCGTGAATGAATTTCCGAACAAAAATACGAGTTTAATAATAACATAAAATTTCAATTTTTGAAATAAAAATTTGTTTGATGACAACACAAAAATTTTCCCTCCTAAGCGATAGCAAACGGTGGCAATGGTGGTGGTGGCAACGGCAGTGAGTAACGGGGGCGACTGGAACCCAGCGGTGGTAAACGGCACCTAGCACCTATTTTTGTATTGAGAATTTGTTTAAGAAATAGAAAAAGTAGCAGCACTCCGCGACAGTGGACGGCGCTCGGTGGTGGCGGAATGGAACGTTAATAAATCCGAACGCTCAACTCGTCCGTCCTTGATTTAAAAAAAAGAAAAAAAGAAAAAGGAGGTTCCGTCGGACTGGCCCAGAGGACAGGCTATCAAGAGTAACAGAAACGAATGCCAGAAGCCCATTAGAAAACAAATCCAGATTAACTGGGCCTCGGCCCGCCAGCCCAATAGGGGTTGAGTGCCGCCACCAAGTTTAACGTAACATTTAATTATAAATGGCATGGAGTAGGGCCAACGAGTCGGGGATGTAGCTCACATGGTAGAGCGCTCGCTTTGCATGCGAGAGGTACGGGGTTCGATACCCCGTATCTCCACTCTTCTCCCTTTTGCTTTTCCTCTCATTTTTCTTTTTCACGAGTTCGAACGGGCTACGCCTCTCGCCGCCAGGAAGAAGCAGCATCGGGAACGCGATTCCCTTCTTCTCTCTCGCCGCCGTTGACGTCTGCTTTCATCTCCTTCTCGAACTCCCTCTCTTTCGGCAAGGTCGGCCCGTCCTCTTCCTCTTCCTCTTCCTTTCCGTCCCTTCCGGCCGTCCGCCGCCGGCGTCGCCGAGCCTCTCGTCCTCGCATCCCGGAGGCCTGATGCTCTCTCCTTCATTTTGGTCGCAGGTAGGGACTCGTTGAGGCGGCGCCGAGTATGGTGATCTCCAGGGCATCCAGAATCGGAGCTCGCGTCGTCAGGGAGCTCCTCTCGCGACGAGGTCCGTCCGTGCCCCTCTCTCTCGGTTAGGGATTGGTCCCGTCTCGTTTCGCTTCGATAGCTTCTGACGACGTCCGTTTTGGCATTGGATGATTCGCGGAGTGAGTTTTTCCAGCTGCTCATGCTCGATATATTGCTGATTCGTTCGGGCTGGATTCTTTTCAATTTTGGCAGGCGCGACTACGTCCCTGGCAAGAAGACATCTAGTGGCGCGAAGACACTCTAGTCCTGCAATGCAGCCTTCGGTTAGTAATCCTTCCGTATTGGGTACTGAGTGGTCGATTCCCAGTTTTTCGAATTGTTGGCATGTGAGCAGTTTTATTAATTTTAAGTTGGCAGTGGTACCTGTTGGATTCTTGTTTACTCTTTCTCGTTAACACGAAGCTTCAGAGGATAGTACTGCACGAGGCGTGGTTGGCTTCGCAGTGAAGTGGTTGCTGCTTTGAAATGTAGATGTCCCCATTTTCATTATTAGAGAGCTTTAGCTACAAAATACTAACTAGAATCCTGCGATGCGTAGCCCTATGGAAAAGTTATTAACCATGTTGTGAGCTATTCTGGTTGGAAATGTTAGCGGGACTAATATAGGTGGAAATGCATGGGCTTTCTATAACGGTTGGTACCATGATATAGTCACCGCTTTCAGTGCCAAAATTGTGTGGTCGTTGTGGTCGGGTGGCTCTTGATTCTTGGTGAAGTGAGGTTATTCGTAGGGCTCAAGTGCATAATATCTTTTCTTTTATGTCATCACTTTTCCTGTTTTGATTTATTCAATGTCTAGTCTTGAGTTGTTCAAATCCAGAAAGATAATGTCTGAGTGGTAATCCTTGAATCAATTCCATACAGTTTTTCCATATCGAGGGGCCAGATCAGCTAGAAAAGCTGTCCCTTTGTTGGAGTGAGCACATTTGTTGATTTTTACTTTACAAGAAATGCTTATCGATCTTCATATCTTTCTCTTGCTCTATGCTTGAATTTGAAGCTTTTTTTTTTTTTTTTTTTTTCCTTTTTGAGAGTTGAGTTTCTTCTATTCAGTTGGATAAGTCTCAACTGGATCTGGTTATATTTAATCGGATTGAAATTTGGTTGTTGTGAATGTTGTCTTGTGTGCTCTGAACTGCATGATAGAGAGACAAACTCTGTTAACAACTTATTTTGTGTCTTAACAACCCCATTTCTATTGTGTCAATGGTTTCAACCTTCGATTAGCAAAGTCTAGATGAGGGATGGTGATATGATGGTTGACATCCTTTAGGTGTGAAATCATTTCTAGGTCCATCTATGCGTTCTTTAGAGAAATGATAGTTTCATCAAATGTGATGAACTGGTGTGGACAAAAGTTTCTCTAATGGTTGCTTAATCCTGGCACAATTGTGTGCTTTATAATGTTTGTGGGGGTGGATCATGTTCTGCTGCTGCCTTGATTTCCATGTTATGTTTTGTTGCCATCCAAATGTTACGCGAAGGTTATTCTCCCCTGCAATTTTACATCAGTTGGAATATTATCTCCAGTGTACGCCCATAATTTTTCGCTTTGCTCTTCCACCTGGAATTTCTCTCTGTTATCTGCTAGCTTTTCTTTTAGTAGGATTGTTCTGTCAATAATGGCTTTCTACAGATAGAATCCTGTCTTTAGATTTTTCTTCTTCAATGGCTGGCAGGATAAGCTGTTCCAGGGTGCCCTACTTCAGAAGCATTTCTTTTGTTCTACAACCACTGCTGACGGTGCTCATGGGGGATGTGATGAAGAGAAAGACAAGTGAGTTTTTGTTTTTTTTTTTTGTTATTTCTTCTGTTTTTGGTATTAAAGAAGATGGAAATGCAATACATGTGGTTGCATGAACTGTTGAGGTAGTTATGGTGAACTTAGCCAATCATTTTTGTGGCGATGGCTAATTTGGTGCTTCATCCTAAATGAGTGCGGCTAGTGGATGATCCAACATGAAGATTGTTTATCTCCAGTTATGAGCTAGGTCCTCTTCAGGGTTTTCTCTATAATCGGACCACCCTTTAATGTTAGTGTACTTGGAGGAATTTTGCAGGATATCTGTGACGTTTGTTGATAAGGATGGTGAAGAAAAGCAAATTAAGGTTCCCATTGGAATGTCAATGTTAGAAGCAGCTCATGAAAATGATATAGAACTTGAAGGTACTTGTGTCCTCCCGAAGCAATTGTCATGCATTATTCATCTTTGCCGTCATCTTATGTGTGGCTTATTCTCCGAATAATGCCAAGTTCTCTCTAAGGAGTTGGCCTCTCAACCCTGTTGCATCTGACCCCCCCAAAAAAAAAAAGGAGAAAAAAAAACCCTGTTGCATCATAGAATGTCGCAGAATGTTTATGTTCCAGATTAGGTATCTCTATGCGGTTGATATAGGATTGTACCATGAAATCTTAAGTTTCAGTGGCAACTTGAATCTAATTTTGTCTTTTCTCTAACCTGATTCTGTGCTGTTATTTGGATATCAGGAGCATGTGAAGGTTCACTTGCATGTTCAACGTGTCATGTCATTGTGATGGTATGTTTCTTCAATGCAACATTGTAATTGACTAGCCTCTAAGTCTGACTTAAAAGTATCTAAAACTACGAATCTCATGACAGGATGTGGAGTACTATAATAAACTGGACGATCCAACTGACGAGGAAAATGACATGTTGGATTTAGCTTTCGGGCTTTCAGAAACGTGAGTGCTCGCTATAATGTTTGGTTTGGGGCCCACCCAATTTTGCGTAGGGATGAAACTTCTCCGAGTGATAATCTATGGCTTGTTGGCAGTGTGCCCCAAACCTAGGAATGACACACTGCTTCCGTTCAGAATGCATGGTGCTGAATAATCTGTCCAGACGTGTAATTTTGTCTCTTTTGGGTCTTTGCAGGTCTCGTCTTGGTTGTCAGGTGATTGCTAGACCTGAATTAGATGGAATGCGCTTGGCAATTCCAGCAGCCACTCGAAACTTTGCTGTTGATGGATACGTTCCAAAGCCTCATTAACATGATATAACTTTGGAAAGTTTTTTCTGAGTGTAAAGGATGCAGTCATCCCAATTTTGTAGCAGAGTACACTTCTAATCTCTTATTCTTTGTTTATGTATTGATTTTAGATTACATTTTACTCTATACACATGGTGTAAAATCCAAACCAGGTTTTTCATACGAAAGCTGTCTAGATAAAATTTGATCTTCCTTAAATGTGGTTGTGCTCGTTTCTCATAATGAATATTCAATCTTTCTTATTTCTGAGGGAATGCACTTATTTTTCCTTTGGCAATGCGTATGGTTTGTAGCTCTAGAATTTTAACTTTGTTAGCATGAAGAGAAGTTTCTAGTCTTCATTGTTCTATAGAATTTAGGCCTTTCATTTTTCCGACAATGCAAAAGGCTTGTTAACGACCCAGGTAGAAAGACAAGCCAGGCAAAGAAATCATGGTTTGTACGTGCATGGTACTTGAGGAGGTAAAATTAGGGATGGGGGAGTTTCCAAAAGAAATGGAAGTACAGACGGCATGGGGGACCTACCTCAGAAAAGTAAAAACTTATTCTGATTCATAGAAACTGTAAAAATAAATGCGGATAACTTTAGAGGTTAGTAGATACCTTTTTAAAGATTTGAGGTGTTGAATATCAAACAGTGGGCATGGTGGAAACACTAAAAGCAAAAGTTGACACATGTTAAAAGCCACGGCCACCCCAAACACATTCTAAGTGTTGGTTGTTCTGTGGACTAGATCTTTAGTTACCTCTTCTTCCGGTGTAGTTCTCTCTTTCAGCAATCAGATGCATATCTTCTCGGTCCGAACCTGCAAAACTTTTTCTATTTCTTTTTCTCAGCTAATAGAATGATAAGAGGCATCTGTCCTAAGAATTTCCTTCTTCTGTAGGGACCTGCAATTTGCTCCGAGCCTAACTTGTTACTTATGATAAATCAACAAGGTAAGAGATCCTTCATTCTTGTGACTGAGAGAGCGGAAATCCCAAGTAGTTTTAGTTTGTTGAGTGGAATTTATAGGCGAAATGATAATTTATCTAGATATGCATGGAGCATCTATTGAACAAGGCTTGGGTGCTCCAATGCTCTGATAACTATCTATTGGAACTTTTATCCAGTGTATGCATTGCTAGAACTTGTTACAAGTGCATAACATGATGCTACTCTGTGTCAAACTGCATTTGGTCACATTATTGGGGAGCAAAAGTTGGAATAAACTTGCAAATCTTGACTAATCTCTACTTTTTAATCATTAGATTCATTTTCTTTCTTCATGTAAGTTATTTGTGGGTGGCTTCAATGAAGGTGATGACAGTCTACCAATGCTAATGCCTTGAACATGTGACAACTTGTATTTCTCCCTTGCCCATTATAAAAGATATGGTCTTCTAACTTCTAGGGAGAATTGCATGACCAGCCGTGCCAAAACCCAGCCTTCACAAGTAGTTATTATGGTGCATGCAAAGAATTGACTCTGATCTTTCCTTTGCTCAACATCTATATTATATATCCCCATTCCATGAGTATCACTTTAATTTAACTCTGCCATCGCATGAGTATCCCTTCTAATTTAACTTTTGAGATCTCACCACTGGGTGTGGTCTATGCAGAACATGAAGAAGTAACTATAGCCTAAACATTGCCTATAGCCTAAACATTGCCCCCTTTGCTAGCCTCCTGGTACAAGGCCCATTTGATAAAGAAATGCGACATATAAATGGACCATGATGCTTATAAATTGTCTTGACTATAGGGCCATTTTCAATTACTTATAAGAGTTCAGGGAAAATTTCTTGGCCACTGAAAAATGGCTGTCAAGCAAATAGACAAAGTACCAAAAATTAAATGAGATCTTTTGTGGTTATGGCGATTCTCTCACCTTAGGTAAGTAACACTTCTTCCATCCCAACCAGTCCATTTGTCTTTTGATCTAGCTACCTTGGGCAAATCATTGAAGCTGATAGGAGGAGGCATCCTATGTGGTGAAAAACAGGAGCCAGGATACTGCAATTGAGTGGAGTAATATTAGCTATTAGTCTTGCACCTCTCTAAAGGATTTGAAGATAGATGAAGATAAAAGGAGTCGGTAACACACCTGATGGGCATCTATTAAGTGAAATGGTAAAAATGGCTGGAAATGTGCCAGAGAGTACACTCGCAATACCCATCTCCAAAAGCTTTATGAGCCTAGAGATACGTGATAATGAGCCTATTTCGTGGCTGCAGTCGCATATTACGAAATTAGGACAATTTTTTTTTTTTTTCTGCCAATCACTGTAAATATGAATTTTTTTATTTATTTCTATTGGAGTTTGGGGAATATGTTGCATTGTTTACAAAACTATGGGTTTGCCCTTGTTTAGCTTGGGAATGGGGATATTGGTTCGGCTAGTATGTGTTAAGACTTTGATGTGAGCCCTTTTATCAGACAGATAAAGGATAGAAAGCAAATGTATCAGTATGTACTCTCTAGGCTTGACCATTAGTCTACTTGGTAGAACTTGTCCCGGTATAACTCGTTGGTCTATTTTTGTGGCAAGAGTCACATTATTGTCCAGTCATTGATGATTAATTCCATGATGTATGGTGAGAATGCCTGTCAATTTGTCTCCTCACCGTCCTTATGTTGTCCTTCATATGTTTTTCTTGTTCACTGCCAAGCTTCAGCTGTCAGAAGGTTACTAGCTAGATTTTTTGGGGCCTTTCCTCATCTTTTGAAGTAGTTGGGCTGCTTCATTCCCTGGCAACTCAAGATTGGAATATATCATTTTGGCCGATAGCATTGATATGACATTGCAATGATGACCCCTTTTGCTCACATGCTTGGTTATAAAGAATTCCCTCGTAAGATTTGCTCATGGTGATTGATTCTGGATTATGATTCTTAGTCACTAGATGATGCTGGGTGCTGAGGGTGCATCTCTCTCTGTTTCCTTTATTGTTGATTTGTTAGTTCAACCTAATGGCAGATTGTTGCTTAAGGAACCAAGGAACCATCCTATGTTCAGTCAGCAGTACCGTGTTAGTACTCTGCAGTACGCGCTGTGTTTGGACCAGCATGAAATCGATTTTTGGTCATTTGCTTTGTACTTGATAGGAAATCATGTAGTAGCTCAAGTACACGTCAACAATCTGCATGTGACACGTAAAAGCCAGGTGGCTTCTTGTAGCATAACTTGTAAGGCAACATATGCGATAAACGTATAACCCGGAAGTAGAAAACACTCCCAAGGCATAACGAGGCATCTGTATGTGCTGATTAGTTTTTTGAAGGAATTGTGACTTGAAGATATGCTAGAGCTTTAACAGATTTTTGTGTGTCGAATGCTTTTATCGGTATTTTTTTGCTTGGGGTCCACTGTCTCTACATCTTTACCTTAAAAAGAAACAAAGTACAGTGTATGGATTAAATGGTTTGTGATTTCTCATCAAGGGGTAGTGATAGTTGTATATGCGGATAAATTGCGTACAATCGAGAAGCGACTGAGTTTTATACTACTTCTATTTGCCGTATCTTTATACTCTACTAGCTTGACTGGACTTCTTTTTAAGAATCGTATTGTAGTTGTCGTTCGCAAGGACGTGATCAGCTGAGCCTCTACTTGCAGGCCACCGCGTTTTCTTTTCCCCTAAGTCAATTCAATACCACGGTTCACCAAGCTCATACAGCTATTACGTGTCATACTGTATGCTTCTTTGTGTATTGGCATCGCTTTAACTCGTAATCATTCCAGCTATATTTCGTCACGCTTTTTCTATTTTTTCCTTTTTCTCTCTCTTTACGTGCTTTTTCTCTAGATGGAAAATACAATGATGTTCACATCATTCCTAATTTCCTACCCCATTCCTCTGTTTTCCAAGACAGATGCTTCCCATTCCCGTTCGATTACGTTAGGGAGAAAACAAATCATGCATACCCTGAAATCGGACTCTAGAATTCATTCTCAAAAACGTCCCTTTTCGCAAAGTCAAAAGTGAGTTGGTTAGAAGGCTTTGCCTCTTCAAGTCTAACGTCTAATGCGGGCTCGAATCGACACTTGCGTCTCTCTTTTTTCCTACAAGACGACAACTACCCGTAGGCCGTGGCTTTCGATGACATCGCAAGTCTTGATAAGTCGGCCCTCCAATTGGAAAAACACAAAGGGAGAAAAACACGCACACGCACACACCAAATCGCTAGCGATCCCGTCGTTTCTTTATTCGACGGGAAGGGGAAGAAAAGAAACCATGTCCTACCCACGTTTCACTTGCATGTTCCCTATCTCGGACCTACGCGAACCCACTCACGTCACTGGCGAGTCCTTTGAAAACGACGATTAATCATTAGTCAAATGATTTCATCGGGGCCCTTTTGAGGTCTCTAGAAACTCGCCAGGGGGTTCGCGTTCTGCCCCCCTTATTCTAAAAATTCATCTTTTAGCCTAGTCGTCACCCTTCGTTCTTTATGTGCGAGGGAAGGACCAACGACGAAATAGTTGTCATTAACTAAGCTGAGACGTTTAGAATAGAAAGGCGAGTAGTAATCATTTAGATGGGGACTGTAACCACTCCGTTTTGGACGCATCCTGCGGACAGCTACGTTGATGTTATGGACTTCGCATGATAGCAAGTTAATCTCGTATGATTTGGTTACTGACAGGACTTTCGTCAGTGTCAAACCAGAGTACAAAAAAAATGGGTCGTCAAGATTGCTCGGCTCGACTAAATCGCAACTCATTTATACTGAAATTTCACCGCGATAGACCAGGAAATCCAGCCGAGTCCTCCAATAGTATCTCGTCAAGAGTTTTTAACAGGAGTTCATCATTAATTATGCTTCCGATTGAGGAATCTCCTGATTAAGTAGCGCAAAATCATTAAGAAACGGAGTAGTTTGATGATCGAGCAGCATGGTCGAGCTTAGGTGGTTATGGCTTTATCTTGGGGAGGTCGTCCCATTCAATTTCCAACTCGAATTGACACTTGATTCCGAATTTGATTTATAGGTCATTTAACACGCGTGCCCCCTCTTGCGTTAGTCATCGACGGCCCCCCTCTACAGCTCAGGCTCGCCTATTACGTGCATGAGAGCTGCTTCCTTTCTTCTGTTCCTTTCGGGGCACTCCCTGAGCACATTTTCGCCATGCATTAAAAGGCGGTTATCGAGGAATTACGAAACCCGAGCAACCATCTCCGGTAAAATGAGCGGCGCAAGCGAAAACGACTGGTATAATAGTCGCCTTCATTCTTTCGCTGGTTGAAAGCGAAAACGATGGTTTAGAAAAGACTCTTGTTTGGACACCTTCAGCTTTCTCAATTCGATCATGATCAGAACACGACACGATTTCAGCCACGAAAATTGCTTCCCTCTCGAAGCAAAAGCTCGCATCGTCAAGAAAAAGGAAGAATGATTCTCAAAACAAAAGCAACAACACATAAAAAGATCGCTAATGTACTGCACAATGGTCGTAGACCTTCCAGAAGGAGCACTGGTCCGTGACCTATATTCCGAATCTTTTCTTTGATTTCTTTCCCTTCATTATTATTATTTTATTTCTTCTTCTTTTTGATATTTGTCGGTCGATTGTACTACCGGCCAAAGTTCAATAGAAAGAACTAGTACAACGCTTGGAATATGTACATTATATATCGCGTTTGGTTCCAATGGCTGTTCATGATAATGACACATTAATGTGTCCTAGACATTCTTGTCTTATGGAATACTCAAATGCGTTAAGACACCCCTACGTCTCTCTAACAAACCTCCCGGGTCTCACCTAACCCTGTTGATTCCAGAACAGCAAGAAGAAGAAAGAAGAAGGGAAATTCACTCGTCGCCACCCGATAGAAGCCCCCCCCAAAAATCATTAGGGTCGCGATTATTGACCGGGTTTGCGTCAAGGCGGGTCCGGCTACGAGGCATTCTCATGGGGGGTTCGTCGGCAGCGTCGCCTGTTCAAAAGTTGCATTCGTTTAATTTAAAGTAATTTAGAGGGGAGACTGAAGTTGCTAGTCATGTCATTAAATGAAGATTAGTTGGATTCCATAATTGACAAAAGAAGAGTCCTGGCTCCTGCCAACTCCCATGCATGCCGAAGTAGCAAAAAAGTCTTCCGTGAGGGCGGCAAGGGAGTGCCATCCATGAACAGATGACCACTGGCATCTGCTGTTGTTTTTTCAGGGTTTGATTGTTTATTTATGGCGTGGGAATGGGTCGGGAGGGAGGGAAGTCTTCGTGTTTGAAAGCGAGATATTCGCTCGGCTGCAACATTGCCTTTCCAACTGTGGAAAAACCTTGTCAAACCTTCTGAGTTTTGATGGAGATGGGAGTAATCCTTCATCTTCCAAGAAGGGAAAAGGAAAGCAACGACCGGAACGAGAGACCAGACAGGTTTTTGTTTGCGTGGGTGTCAGGTTATTCGCGATTTCAAGCAGATAAATAAGGATAAATAAGTATCATATGCGTTTGTACGTGGGGTAAGATTAGTAAGAGGTTAAACATGTCTAAGAAGGAGTGATCTTGCAGCTGGTGGCGGTTCGTTTTGCTTTGATTCAGATGAACGAAGTCGCATGATTTACTATTCAGTGTCGCCATTGATGAAAATGTTTAAAGCATTTCCATTTTCATGTGTCACAAACAATGGACATATTATTATTATGATGAAAAGGCTGCATATGGATTTAGGAGTGTTCAGACGATGATATCTTTCGATGCGTTCGTTTGTGCGACCATGTGACAGATGAATCATCCCGACAATTTGAAGACAATTCTGGTTTTGGCTCAAGTGCCTCGTCCTCAAGTTTCATCACTGTTAGCTTCTGAAGAACGTGTCGCATGTAGTAATTGCTTGTTTATCCTCTTTTCTCTACTATTTCACCAACTAATATCCACGTACATCGAACCGAGCCTAACCAAACTGAATAAGACATGTACGTACTCAAAGGAGAGATGTTGTGAAGCACGATTGCTCACTGGGGCGTTTCTAAAAATCAAATCGAACCATATCGATTTGTTTGCTTTCCTATTGACTAATAAAATTTGTTAATTTAAAGATCCAAGTTAGATTTTTCGTCTAGGATTGCTCTATACTATTAAATGAACGATTTCTACTTCTCAATAATTGACCATTATTGATTTATTTTTAGTCTTGCATAATACCGACGAAAGAACTTGCTATGATGTATCATACTTACTATCGGTAATTAATTCAATATAATCATAATTTATGTTCCTTTTTTTTTTTCAATAGGCAGGTAGAGCTAGGTGCTTCTTTTTTTTGGTAAAATTCCGTCTAACGACAACAAAAGACGGTCTAACTACACGTTAAACTTCTTACTTACACACTGACTTCATAGTAATGTTTGAAACCGATCAAAACCGACAATAAATCAAGGCTTCCGATTTGATTTGAACGGTAATTCTTATTGGTTTGGTAATGTATTTGGCTCAAGATCCGTCCTAAAACCGGGCAAAATGCACCTCCAAACCGAACTACGAACGCCGCGAGCACTCCCGGATCCGCTTATTGACCCTTTTTGATTACTTTTAATTCCATCGAATTAAAGAATGAGCCGGACATCAGATGGGAAATTAAACATATCAGCAGGACAAAAAGAAATGAAAGAAGAAGCAAATAAGAAAGAGATAAAAAAAAGGCGATTTTTAGCAAATGGCCTCCCCGGGTCCGAATATCGTCCCAAAGAGAGCAAGCCAAAAAAACAGAAAACCAACCCATAATTCCGACCAAACCTCTCTCTCTCTCTCTCTACTGGTCTTTTTGGTCTTCTTCTACCTTTTTCTTACCTTAAAAACCTTTTGTAGCATCATTCCCATTACTATATTAAGCCACCACCCCCGCATATCCCCCTCCTCTCTCCTCACCAGAAGTAGCACTTCTCTCTCTAGAAAAAAGAATCATTTTTCCCCCTCAAGAACACCCCCCCCCCCTCTCTCTCTCTTCCCTTTCTCCTGCTCTGAGAACCGGACGAGCCGATACGTGGCGCAATCCTCGCCGTGGTTGCTGGTGCAGAAGCATATCCAGCACTTACAAGTACACCCACCTTCCCCTCTTTCTCTCTCTCTCTCCCCGAAGGTGGCGCCTTCTTTTGTTTATTGCGGAGCCGCGCGACTGTTACAACTGGAGTTGAAATTCCCGGCTCTGTAAAATGCCGACGGTGGTGATGATGATCATGATGACGAGCGAAGTCCAAATTCTAACTGCTTTTTAAAATTCGTTCCACGACTCGGGCACATTCTGCAGAGGAAAGGTTCTCATGCGTTGAACTCGGGTGTGTGCACCCACGCGCCCGTGCGGAGAGATCGGTTGAGCGGTGTTTATCTCTGTCTCTGTCTCTCTCTCCTGCTCTAACGTGTGATCGACCGAACCTGCAAAAGGGTCACCTCCCTTCCTTCTCCTCCTCCAGCGTTTCTAGAGAGAGAAAAGCACGCACGCACTCTCGCTCTCTAGACAATTCAAGTGCTGTTGTTGAGAAAGAGAGGGAGAGGGAGAGGGAGAGGGAGAGGGAGGGAGGCGGGTTCGGTTCGAACTGGGGGAAGGAGATGAGATCGTCCGCTTCGATGGGCTCGAAGCGGTCCAGCTACAGCCGCGGGTTCGACTTGCCCGAGGACTTCGACGACGGCGAGGACGAGGCGGCGGCGGCCGACGACTACGGCAGCGTCGGCGGGGCAATGCTGCCCGTGTTCCTCAACGACCTGCGGCAGAACTCGCAGCAGGACCTCGTGGAGGTCACCCTCGAGCTCGAGGACGACTCCATCGTCGTCCGCAGCGTCACCCCGACGAGCAACCACAACCGGGCGCCCCCGCCGCCGACGGCAACGCCGATCCCGCGGCGCTGGACAGGAACCTGTCGGTCACGACCAGGATCCGGAGGAAGTTCCCGTGGCTGCGGTCCGGGTCGTCGAGGGCCGGGTCGGAGGCGGAGACCCCGACGGCGGCGGCGGCCACGAGGGAGGCGCGGAGGGCGAGGGCGAAGCTGGACCGGAGCCGGTCGAGCGCGCAGAGGGCGCTGAAGGGTCTCCGGTTCATCAGCAAGGCCAACTTCGGGGCCAGGGACGCCGAGGAGCTCTGGCGCCAGGTCGAGGCTCGCTTCCACCGCCTCGCCAGGGACGGCCTGCTCACCCGCGAGGACTTCGGCGAATGCATCGGTACGTTCTCCAAATCCCATCGCCGTCGTTACAGTAGTGCATGCGAGACGTGGTGAAATGTGTGCGGACGGGTTGCGAAGGAAGTTGACGGTTGGCGGCGGTGTGTTTTGCTTTGCTGTTGGAAAACCAGGGATGGACTCGAAGGAGTTCGCGGTGGGGATGTTCGACGCGCTGGCGCGGCGGCGGCGGCAGAGGATCGGGAAGATCACCAGGGAGGAGCTGCACGACTTCTGGCTCCAAATCTCCGACCAGAGCTTCGACGCGCGGCTTCAAATATTCTTCGATATGTGGGTCCCCCCCTTCTCTTTTCTCTCTCTCTCTCGATTCGTCTACCCGTTTCGTGACCGTTCGATCGGATCGGAGCGATGGCTTTCTGCCCTCGTTGACCGTGCCCTTCGATTGATCTGACGGCAGAGGATGCGGAATCCGGGGCAGGCCCGGCCGGCCCCTGGCCGCATGATCTCGCCCGAGGTTTCCGGCGGTCATCTCTCGGGATGATCGCCGGCGTATTAATTGCCTGACAGAGAGAAAAGACGAGGAGTGTCGTTGAAGCTTTAATTTACTTGTCGAACTCCATCGATTATTATTACCCGCGAAAATGAAGTACATTGAATGTTGTTTTTTGAAGAGCAAAAAGGGTTTTGTCCAAATGGATTTTTGGTAGTGAATTTCGTGATCTTGAGTGCACCCTTTTTTTGTCTTTTTACGTGCGATCAACTCGTTGAAAATTAGAATTTATACACTAAGAATAGGAGTCCTTGCTAGAGTTATTGTTGTCCTGGTCGGGGCTTATGTCGTCGATAATTGTCAACAATTTCTAATTTCTTGGGTCATGAAAAAATTTAATGTTTTCATTAAAAATGGAAAGGAAAATCTTAGTTATTTTTTGGCGTATTTGAACTAGACTTAGTGTACCTCCTCAATTTACTTGATAATTCATGTAACTTGACAAATGCCCTAAAAGCCCTGATGAAAGTCCTGACGTGTGTGTATCCTTTGTGCTTTATTAGGGCGGACAGCAATGAAGATGGGAGAATCACCAGGGCAGAAGTACAGGAGGTAGGACTTTGTTCTTCTGCATCTGCAATTTCGAGTTTTGTCATCATTACTCGAGCGTTATCAGCAGCGTGTCGTCCCTCTTTCGCTTGTCCATGTAGACATGAATGGTACTTCCGGCTCACTAGCGAGATGATGCATCGGTTGTAGCTAAGAAAGAATGAATTGTTTTGTTTAACCGACACTTTGGAGCTTCACCAATGTCTTGATTTCAGCTTCTGATGCTCAGTGCATCCGCTAACAAGTTGTCGAAGCTGAAAGAGCGAGCGGAGGAATACGCCTCCTTGATCATGGAGGAACTGGACCCGGAGAACCTCGGCTACATCGAGGTAAAAGCCTCTGAAGCGGCAAAGCAAAACATAGATTGACATAGGATATTCAACTTAGGAAAACTCTTTGCTCCATGGAAAGAAGTACTAATTCAGACAGGCTATCATTTGACCTGTCCTCTGTTTCAGTTGTGGCAACTGGAGACTCTGCTTCTGCAAAAGGACACTTATATGAACTACAGCCGAACGCTCAGCACGACCAGTGTTGGCTGGAGCCAAAACTTGAGCTCGTTTAGACCGACCGACACGGTGCGGAGGATTAGCAGCTCCCTCCGATGCCTCGTGCTGGAGAACTGGCAAAGAGGTTGGATTCTGTTGCTTTGGGCGATAGTGATGGGGTGCCTCTTCGCTTGGAAGTTCATCCAATACAGGAATATGGCAGCATTTCACGTAATGGGCTATTGCCTGGCAACGGCCAAGGGGGCAGCAGAAACTCTGAAGCTCAACATGGCTCTCGTCCTCCTGCCTGTCTGCCGGAACACCCTGACGTGGCTCCGGTCCACCCGAGCCAGGTCGTTCGTTCCCTTCGATGACAACATAAACTTCCACAAGGTAAAAGATCTGGCAAAAAAGTAGAAACATCATGCATAGAGTTTTGAAATGATGGTTCCCAACATCGTATCAATTGCTCCTGGCTGAATTAAATTGGCATAGTTCGAAAACATAGTTTTTCCCAAGAATGGAGCTTGAAATTCACTATGGCAAGTAATAGAAGTAGAAGATTTAGAAAGAAAGTCTAATGATTTCAATGGTTGCAACTTCCAAGGAATGCAATTCCATTAACATGCATGAGCTAAAGTGCATATGAACATGACAAAGATATAAAGGAAGTACAGTTGATCACAGTGATTATTTCAAGCACTACTGTATTTTAGACCAACTCTATCTCGTGTATGCAAAAGATAATGGAATGACACTCCAGCACTTTTTTCCCAATGCACAGATAATTGCATGTGCCATAGTCATCGGGATCATCCTTCACGCAGGAGACCATCTAGCATGTGATTTTCCCCGCCTGGTAAACTCCTCCCCAGAAAAGTTTGCCCTCATATCCTCTGACTTCAATAACAGAAAGCCCACATACACGGACCTTCTATCTGGAGTTGAAGGAGTGACGGGCATTGCTATGGTGGTTTTGATGGCTATCTCATTCACTCTAGCGACACACCGGTTCAGGAGAAACATAGTGAGGCTACCTGCACCTTTCAACAGATTGACAGGCTTCAATGCATTCTGGTATTCCCATCATCTGCTAGGTGTGGTCTACGTTTTACTGCTCATCCATGGAACCTTTCTGTACTTTGTGCGCGAATGGTACAAGAAAACGGTAAGCAATCCATCTCATTTTATATGCCGTAGTTAAGTCAAGACATCAAACTTCATCATGTATTCAATAGCACTGGTACTAATTCAACGCCTTACTCACCTCAGACATGGATGTACATCTCTATTCCATTGTTGCTTTACATACTTGAGAGAAGCGTGCGAGCATGCAGATCAAACCATTATGCAGTTCGAATATTGAAGGTAACACCTTTCTTATTTCTCTTACATTTCGACTTTTCATTGTTTGATCAAGAAAAGGACATAATATAATGCACAATCGAGAAAAAAATGCATCAGCGTCTTCATGCACGATCTTCGTAAAGGACATTGAGAGATTTGTTTTTCTGAAAAAAAGCTAATTTCTTTTGGCCTATGCTTGTTCTCTTCAGGTTTCGGTTCTACCAGGGAATGTCTTCAGCATAATCATGTCCAAGCCTCAAGGGTTCAAGTACAGAAGCGGGCAGTACATTTTTCTACAATGTCCGACAATTTCCCCTTTTGAGTGGTAAAGTCCAAAACTCATCTCACCTCCTAGCTTTTCCAACATCAGCATTTCCGCCATCTAAGGCTAAGTGCTGATACCTTCCAGGCACCCATTCTCAATTACTTCAGCACCTGGAGATGACTACCTCAGTGTTCACATCAGGACAGTTGGTGATTGGACACAGGAGTTGAAAAAAACTCTCACTGAAGGCAGAGACTCGTCATGTGTTATTGGCCGAGCAAAATTCACGTCGATTGGGTGTATCAATCAGACAGGGTAATTATGTTTCTGGCAGGCTTAAGTTCCGAAATAGAAACTGTTCTAGGTAATGCTAACTGAACAAACTGTCATGTCATGATGCAGCCAACCCAAATTGCTCGTCGATGGTCCATACGGAGCTCCAGCTCAGGACTACAGAAATTATGATGTACTGCTCCTCGTGGGGCTTGGCATTGGTGCAACCCCTTTTGTAAGCATCCTTAGAGATCTTCTGAGTAATACAAGAGCAGAGGAGCAAATGGTACAGTATGTTGCTAATATATGAACAACGTGTCTTAAAATTTAGGAAACACATCCTAAACTTTTGCTATTGTGATGAACTAGGATTCAACCACAGAGACCAGTAGATCTGACGATAGCACAAATAGTTTCGCATCTTCAAACGTGACACCAGGCAGCAAAAGAAAGTCACAGAGGACGTCCAGTGCTCATTTCTACTGGGTGACTAGGGAATCCGGGTCATTCGAGTGGTTCAAAGGAGTCATGAATGAAGTTGCGGAAATGGATCACAAAGTAAAATTCTTCTGAACATTGCTCATGACTGTTTAGTGCACGTGTAGAAGGAACTAAACGAGCGGGCTAAGTGACCCTACGTCTTCTCTCTCTTTCTGTATGAGCAGGGTCAAATTGAGCTTCACAATCACCTCACCAGTGTCTATGAAGAGGGAGATGCAAGGTCAACTCTAATCACCATGGTCCAGGCTCTCAATCATGCCAAACACGGTTTCGACATCCTATCAGGCACACGGGTATAATATGATGTCTACATAACAATGCCACATTCCGTTACGTTACCATGTTAACAATGAACACGCTACCGAGACAATTGACTAGAGGCACTATAGATAGAATTTGTTTTTCTATTTTTTAGCTCGTTTGTTAAAGTGAACTGCTTCAACCGTGAGGCTGCTAACTCAGTCCTGATATTCGATACTTGCAGGTAAGAACACACTTTGGAAGACCGAATTGGAGAGAAGTATTTATCAAAGTAGCGTCAAAGCATCCATACACTACAGTAGGTAAGTGTAAAACAAGAAAGCATTAGTACTTGCCTACAAATTTCATAACAATCAAACTAAGTAGTTCAGATCCCAGATACAATGAAATTACAAAAACTAGCTTCATTTGTTGCCGGTAATTAATCCCGAAATCATTGTACAGGTAGAGCTTAGCACAGTAGCCTTCTGATATTAACAATAACTAGACAAGACTTACAAATTGACATTAGGTCAGATGTAACTTCTGCAAATAAAAGACTTGTTTTTAAACTGGTAGGAGATCCTTATACGCACTCTCTGGCCAAGTCTCCATCAGAAAATAATGCGAAGGATCAAAATGTAAGATCTTAACTTTTGCGTAAATTATATAATAAAACCCTCGACTAGGAAAGTAAAACCATCTCCTTAACGTGATGAAACTCTACAATGTTTGCAGAATCTGCAGCTGTCGCAGGATACTGACGTTTCAATGATGTCTGAACGAAAGGGGTTTTTCTATTGCAGGGGTGTTCTACTGCGGGATGCCGGTGTTAGCAAAGGAATTAAGGAAGCTATCGCACGAGCTGAGTCACAAGACATCTACACGTTTCGAATTCCACAAGGAGCTTTTCTGAGTTGGACCCTCGAAGCATCAAGGTGCAACTTTTTTGTTTTTGTTTTTGTAATTATGATACAGGCTGAAAAACATTGAAGCGCACACCATAGTAGCACAGAGCAGATAGGATGTATATTCCCTTATATACCAACGATAGGAATACGCACCAACACAAGTAATTCTTTACGAAACAAGGACAGCATTTTATAGTCTTGTGGCACTGCATTTTGATTGTAGTTCCTAACTACCAGGACAAGGACTCTCTGTCTCTATTGATGAGCATTATTTTTCAGACTCTGATTACGTATTCGATAAGAAAATCTGTGTCGATTGCTGGCGTGCAAGTATCCGATTTTCAACACTTGGGCAAAGAGGAGTTGCAACAACTTCATCTATTGAATAGCCAGGTCTGAGGGATTGGATGAACGTAACAAGAAAGAGGCATCCATTAGTTGACAATGGCTTAAACAAAGACATATGCCTGTGTATGCATGTTCCACCTACTTATTCCTTTTGCTTATTATTAGCCACAAGTCAGCAGGAACAGCATGAGAAAATGGAATAAACCCAGTAGATTATATGGTTTCCTACTGTCTGATTGAAACAACCGACAACACCTTTCTCTCGGAGATGTCTCAATTCAATCGATCTCGACATCACAACAAATCTACCAATGTTTAATGAAGGGAAGGCATTTCCGGAGAGAAAAGCCAAATGCTGGAGCCCCGACTGTTTCACTTGAGTAATTTCGTTCGAAGGACACGGCGACGTTGTAGTTGACAAGATCCGAGCATGGCGGCCAAAAGCAAAAACTAAAGACAGCGTGGCTTGTCCATGAAACTTACGCAACATCGAATTGGAAAACAATCTTGATTATAACTCTTTCTTTCAAAACATCAAATTGGAAAACAATCTTGATTATAACACTTATCATTAAGGTGGCTTTAAGATCATTAGTCTCATTTTTTCCCAAGAACACCAACAGTATCATCCTCCTCAAGTTCAACTTTCTTGACTCATTAGCGCGAGTCCGAAGTGTCATCTTTAAGCTTCCATCAAATATTTCAGTCTGTGAACAACCTTTTGCCTTTGACAACGATTTCGCTTCCGACCCTCCCAAAAAAAGGGGGGGAAAAAACATGAGGCCGTAGAACAAGAGCCGTGATACTCGGATTCGAGCTCAATCAACTTTTAAATCCTCAAGTTCGACTCAATCTGAGCAGGTTCTTACTGAACCCGAGTTCGACTTGACCAACAAATAAATTAATGTCCAAACTCAACTTAAATTGGCATACTTAAATTACTATATGCTTGTATTGATTATATAAAAAACTCCAAACTAGTATATGTGTAATAAGTTTAAACCGAACTAATTTTTTAATTACGAAAAATCTTAAACTAATTAAATGTGCGACAAATTATCTTAAACTATTTTTTACCATAAAAATCTCAAACTAGATACATTTCGTGACAAATTTATTTTCCGTTAATTTCCGTTTAATAAATTAATATCACGAAAAACCAAAAATTGGCATACTTGTTACAAATTGAAGATAAAATCTCAAATTAATATACCTATTAACTACAACGTGCCATTCAATTAAAAAATCTGATGATAATATTTAACGGAAATTTATGAAAGATAAATTTGTTATAAGTGTATCTGTTTTTTTTTTTTTTTGTGATTAAAAAAATTAATTTGGATAAATTTATCACAAATGCATGCCGATTTGAGATTTTTCGTGGGATTACCTTATTACAATATAACTTTGGTAACTTTTGTCACAATTAGCTCTCTCTCTCTCTCTCGAGTGATAACTTGGCGGCCTACTGGGCCGGTCAGGCCCGACCGACCCAGGATCTGGTCCAGTCGGTCCAGTTTCGCTGGTCAGGTCGAAGCCCCGCTCCCTCGAAACGAAGGCCGGATGGTGTCGTGCCGCGAAGGGCCAGCAATCGTCCACGCCACGAACGACATTGGAAAAGCCAATGAACGACCGCTCCACCTTATCTTGCTTCCCACCACCACCCGACCAAAAACCCGAAAACACAAAAAAAAAAAAAAAAAAACAGAGGAAGAAGAAGATCAAGAAACGCAACGCTTGCTGATCCGGTCGCAAGCAGAGGCGCACAGCACAGCAGCAACAGAATAATCTGTTTGCTTTTTTCTCTTATCTTTCTTGGGCTTCTTTTTTTCCCCTTCATCTGCTCTGCTTCTGAGCTCAACGATGGCCACGCTTTCCCTCCCGAAGCACTCCCTCCCGTCTCTGCTCCCACCTCAGACGCCCAGAACCCAATCTCCCCGGACCCCAACGTTCTTGCCCAGGTCAACGCAGTCTCAGTTCCACGGCCTTACGCTGTCCAATTCCTCCTCTCCCTCCGTCCCTCCTTCCTTCTCCGCCAAGAGCACCGTCTTTGCCAAGGTACATTGTCCCGCGTCCAGAGATTTGGAGGCATTTGGAGGCCTAAGCCGAGAGGGTTATTAATGTCTTCCCGTTTCTTGTTTCTGGAAACTTCTTGCAGGTGAACAAAGGCCAAGCCCCGCCAGCCTTCACGCTGAAGGATCAGGACGGCAAGAACGTGAGCCTCTCTAAGTTCAAGGGCAAGCCCGTCGTCGTCTATTTCTACCCTGCTGACGAGACGCCGGGCTGCACCAAGCAGGTAACTTGAACGACCTGCTCTTCCAGTGTTCTTTTTTGTTGGTTTGGGGGAGATTCAAGTGTTTGGTCCTGTTGGACAATGACAATCCGTGATAAGGGGCGTAACTTCTTTTGCCCCTTTATGTGCAGTGTCACTGTTCACAATCACTTGTCTTTCTCTCTCTTTTGCCGAATATGGTGGTGAATTGAGTATGCTCTGAGCTAGACTGCGCCCAATTGCTTTACTTTCTTTGAAAGAATTTGAGTACAATGTGTTGAGTTGCTTAGTGTAGCTAATAGCTATTGATAGATAGAGATGAATTCAGCGATTTCTCCGTTCAACTGGAGCTTCGGTCTATACTAGACCTTGCTGAATCGACCGCAGGGAATTTTCCTTGTGAAGAATTGGGTTTACTAAGAATGCCGTTTCTGTCAGGCCTGCGCTTTCAGGGATTCTTACGAGAAGTTCAAGAAAGCAGGAGCTGAGGTGGTTGGAATCAGTGGGGACGACTCGGCTTCGCATAAGGTATTGGACAAAGTTCATCTGTTTCCTGTAATTGATCATGTGTTTGCATCATTTGAGCTTTTGGAAAACTAATGCTGAAAGCTGGAGGAACAAGTGATAGATTTGTCAGGAATGTTTAAGTCTTTCGGGGTACATGTTTAATGAAACTGCAATACTCGGATTTTGCACCAAAATGCTAATGTTTCGCTGCTGACAATGAGTTTCATTGTTAACGTCAGGCATTCGCCAAGAAGTATAGACTTCCATTCACATTGCTCAGCGACGTCGGGGATAAGGTCAGGAAAGATTGGGGAGTCCCCTCAGATTTATTTGGGGCATTGCCTGGAAGACAGACTTACGTACTCGACAAGAATGGTGTGGTTCAGCTGATTTACAACAACCAATTCCAACCTGAGAAGCACATCGACGAGACCTTGAAGTTCCTTCAGAGCGCCTGATGAGCGATCATAAATATGATGACAGTTTGTCCTTCCCGATTTCTTGTTGGTTTATGTAAACTGTAATTTGGCCCTTTAATGACATGATCTACGATTCTTAAGTCTGTCTTTTACGGATCAATGACTAGATTGATTTTATTCGGGTTCGTAGTAAGTACATGCAATCCAGACAAGCCTAATACAACATTTAAGCTTCTCTTTATTCTGTACTAAAACATATGAAAAACAAATGGGAACACCTTCAAAGATACAAATAGAATAGCACGATCACGATCTCGCTGTCGCATCATTCTTCTTTTTCATAGTCCTGACTAGTGTAAGGGCTAAATGCCTCGGCCAAGCAGTTCTTCTTCCTCAACGGGTTCCACCCCATGTCTCTGCATATTTCGTCGTCATGGTTGATACTGAAGACGGAGATGCAGTGCCTCTTGTAAAACCGGGTCGTCCTCTTCATCACCTGGATCTCTTTAGTTGTCTGTTCAAGCATGTCCTCGACACTCGGGAGCTTGAACTTCTCATCTAGCAGGTGAGCTAGCCATTTGCCCTGAAGATCTGCTGAATGGAGGTTTGCGATGCTCTCCACATATCCGAGGAACGCCATGTTCGGAATCAAGGGATGGATCGTGGCCCTGATAGATGTAAAGAAAGTGTAAGCCACTAGCGGTCGAGAATACGCACGACTAGATGGTGTCGGAAAGTGTATTGTATTACCTATATAAGGGCATGATACCAGGAGGGAACTCAATCAGACTCTGAAATGGCTCAGGCATTATGGACTTAAGCTTCTTCTTCCCATCGTAACCCGTCGCGAAAACGACGACATCGGCCTCCAATCTATTGCCATCATCAAATTCAATCCCTCCTTCCCAGAACCACCATTTGTTGGGCCTCTTGAATGCGATCCTCCCCTTGTCGGCCTCCGAGAAGAAATTCTCCGGCATGATGGCCATTTGGCAAGACGCATAGTCTTCCTCGAACGGGTGATCCGGCTTCAGCCCGTACTTCTTCAGCGGGAGCTTCCACACCAAGTAGGACTCGATGAACTTCGATATCGCCCACCTCTGAGAAAACCACGCATCGGGGAAAACAAAAACAAGAGCTTAGCATCAAGAATCACGTTCAATCAGCTACAGAGTTTCAGTATCACACAAAATGATGGCTCAATCCTGAGAAGTATCTTGACTGACAAGCGGAGACAGAAGGAAGCAGAGGCACGCCCTGAGGAAGGTCTGGTTGGGCTTTTCATGGAGTAACTGAGAAGATCTCGTGGAGTAGAACAAGAAGAAAGGCAAGCCCCAAACCCAGTAATGTGGGACAGTCCAGTGAAGGGTTCTCACAATCATCGTGCAGGTTTGGCCTTCTGGTCCTTCAACATTGTTGCAAAACATAACCAAAAAAAAAAAGTGCACATTAGTGTCCTAATAAACCAAAGGTAACTAAATAAAACTAGCTGAAATGACTGATTAAACATGTATTCAATTTCACTTCAATAAGACCTTTGGGAGACGAAGTTAACATAATTGGTCATAGTTTAGGCAAAGTAAATTATACTATTAAGACATGCATGGAGCATAAGAAAATACAAGGAATAAGGATTTTTTAGGAAAATTATCCGATCGGTCCCAAACCTATGGTAAGACTCAATTTGGTCGGAAGGACTATATTGGAATTATGTGCAAAGGTTTAAGACTGATTTAACAAAATTAGAAAATTCAGGACTAAATTGGCATCCATGCAATACTTTTATGACCGATTGGACAATTTCCCCAAGTTCTTTAATATTTGACTATGATTGTTTAGTGGTTGGTTTATTAGAAGAGTGCTTGACTATTTAGGAAACATATCATTTTCTTGCCGTCATTGTAACTTGAGTCTATTTGGTTGACTTTCCTCTCGCGCAATGTTTCAACTAAATGAAAAAGTCAATTCGGTTGACTTACCTTGAGCACTGTCCGATAAAAGTCGAGCATGTGCTTGAATTCAACTCTGACATATCCCGACTCTAACAAATTTTGACTTTCTCTTGAAAAGAACATAAGTGAATGTTGCAAGAAAAAATGACTTCCTAACCAACAACATAAATAATTAGCATATTACCGACCAAAAAATTTAGCATTTCTAAGAATTTTTTTTCACATATGTCCTCTAAATCATTGTGTTTTCCCATTTTCTTGTACGTATATACTAGTCAAAGCTGTTTCTTTTCTCTTCTTTACCTTTTTGGGTAAACAAGACAAAGCTGGTTTTGTGTTGTGAATAAGTGGAGACTAGGAGCAAGTCAAGAAATCAAAACATAATGAGACCGCTTTTTTGATGATTTGACCATTAGAGATATGAAAATTGACCCCTTTCTTCTTTTTCAAAGATTAATGGAAGAGATGCAAGAGTTGATTTACAATATTAAATTTTATAAACCGATATAGGATGGCTTCTTGTTAATACCCATTAACAATTTGACACATTTCTTCATAAATCAATTTAGTAAATCAATGTTTGTGATGTAAATAGAAAAGGTGAATATTTATCCTCAAAGGATCACTCCAAAAATAAAGGCAAATTCATCGCCAATTGGCAATCACAAAAATTTTAACAGAGTATAGGAATTATCTGTCTTCTTTAGTTGGCTTCTCCAGAGGAAAGATATAGAACAATGGAAATCACTGCTCTCTTGATTATAAGTTGCACAAAGTGAATACAGATGATGCGAAGGAGATCAAAATCACAACAGTGCGGTATCACGATGCTCAGATTTCTTTAAATTCGTCAGTGATCATTTTTCCTGGAATTGCAGACGAAAACCTAGCCGTTTGCAGATTTTACTTGTCTATATGCACTGTATAGTGTATACGATACTCAATGTTTGCACCACGGATAACTGCTTCGGAAATATTAGCAGAGGTCGTAAATTTTATACCTTGGTTTGCCTCTGCACACTCCATGGCTAAATCGATGCCTGATTTCTTGTATCCAATGATGACGACTTTCTTGCCCTTGAGCAATTCGGTTGCGGCTTCATGGTCGAGCTTGGAGTAATCAATGGTGTGCAATACTCGGCCATGAAATATCTCAGGGCCTTTGTCGTGTGGGAAACTAGGGATCTTTGGTATATCCCCATATTTGCCGATGCATACCACCAGGAACTCGAAAGAGTGCCACTGATATAAATTGAAACATTATGAGGAATTAATTTGTATAGGAATGATATTTCTAACATAATACTTGAGAGAAATATAAAATGAATCATGCATGCCAACCTGGTCCATAATGGACTAGGCGATTTGAGTCATCAAATCTGATGGATCTCACATGAGCTTATTTGTTGGCTAAGCTTATGTGGTTTATTATGGACTAGATGAAAAAGGAAGAATTTTCACCATTTTACTTGGAATCAGTTTTGCAGAACCTTCAGTTGATCAGCTTTCAACTTTATGAATGTGTAATAAACTATAGAGAAAGAAAAGTTTGCTTGAGGCCTAAACTAGGAAGTTTGAATAAAAAACCTGAACACTCTCTGATTCATGAGTTCGGACGGCAACCTCCCAGACTGGCTGCCCAGGCAACAAACTACCATAATCTGCCAAATTATCCGTCGGCTTCCGATTACCGATGAAGCGAACCTCCACCACTTTTGAGTTAAACCTGATGAACTTCATCAAGTCAAAGCGTGTGGCATACGCGTGCAAGTAATCGAGGATCTGGGCATGAGAAGGGAAGCTTGAGTTGTCTCGGTCAGGCCAGGGGAAATCCGAGAACTCATAGTCGCAGCGAAGGGACTGAAGCTTGGTGGAATTGTAAGAGCAGTGTTTCCAAACACCCCCAATTGAGTCACTGGCCTCAAAGACAATTGGGTTATAGTGGGAGAGTTGTTTAGCCGTGGCTAAACCGCTAACACCAGCACCGAGGATGGCGATTCGTGGGTTCATGACAGTAGGGTTTTGCAAAGGGTCCATGCCGGAAAGAATGCTTGGAATCGGTTTTGAATTCGGACAGGAAAGAGAGGTGGGGAATGCTATAATGGTGGTTTTGCTATTGCCTTGTCAAAGCTATTAGCAAGGTGCTGGTGAACACATATGCATGCAAATGCAAGGCTTTTATAGACTTCTGCATGAGATGGTGACTTTTTCTCTCTCTTTTTATTAGTATTGTCTGTTTTTCCGGTTTTTGCGTTAAAAGCACGTGGAGTGGACGCGAGAGAGAGAGAGAGAGAGAGAGAGAGAGAGAGAGAGATGTAGAGAAGGGTAGCAACGTTGAGGTTAGCTACGTTGCTTTTTTATTATTCAAACTATAATTTAGGGTATGAACAGCAGTCGTTTGAAGTTGGCCCGTCATGAAGAGGAACTTTCGGTCATTCGCGAGCTTTCCTCTAAATTGCAGAGGCGGTGGAAGAAGTTCTATGCTCCTTCAAAACCAATTAAAAAACGATAACACATACATTAATATTCCCGCACCCATCTTCCTAGTCATCAATGACAATGTAAATCACCGATCGAGAGGCCATAGAAAAAACAACTTTAAATCTTTAATGGGTAAGTTACAAGTTAATATTCATGAGTTTCTGCTAAGTATAGAAGTATCTTGCTGTGAGATGACTTGGAATTGGACCAAAGAACTATTCAGCAAGAATTGAAGATTTCAGAGCTACCAGAAAAGAAGACAAAGACCTGACCGCTGTGATGGCCTCATTTCTAGCTCTTTATACAAAAATTCTGTGTTCAACAGTGTGATAATGATCAAGACTCTCGAGGGTCGAAGTTCAGCTCAAGGTAACCTCATTTGAAAATAGTTTTGAGACAGCTTTTTTCAATGTTCCTTTTGTGGATACAAAATTGGAGCAGAATGGGTGTACTGTACGCACATGCGGAGCGTCAATTCATCATTCATATGAACGAGTCTGTCTGAACGGGAGACAAAACATCATTCGGAGTTCAAAGCACGGGAAGTTTGGAGTAAATGCTTTTGAAAGATGTGCGCCATTTTCTGGAAGGTCCATTTTACCACGAGTATCATGGTTGTTAAAGGAGGGTTTCTGTCATAATAAACTAAATCAATCAATCAATCAATATGATGCCAAATTTTCAAAGTGTTTTTCATGCATCATATCTTGTAATATTCAAGATCGCAATAGTCTATCGTATGAATTTTCAAGATTCCGACAACCATGACGAACTAGAGATGCCCTATGATAGCAACGGGGTGGCGAGATATAGTAGAAAGCTCTAAGACACTAAATATCAATTGGCATGAACTTAAGGAGGATCCCTATTGGGACAAAGCATGGGATGAGTGATGAACCGAGCGGGTCCCATCTCAACTCCATAAAAACATCTGAACCAGGCTAGGTCTTTCTGGCCTGTGAAACTCCATCCCAAATTTCCACTTTTCTAGTTTGGCCAATCACTTAAATCAAGACTGCCTTGTCGAGTGCAAACCCTAATGAAATATTATATTAGAAAGGCACATTACTTGACTTAGAAAGCTTAAAAAAAGGAAAAAAAAGAGCATCGCGAAGGGAATTTTCTTGACCATGGAATGGTATCTAGTCACCACCCATTTCTAACTGGAGCTTATTGATATTGCGAAAACACAAATCCGAATATGCGTGGCATATTAAAAATACGGAGGGCGGACACGGTCATGCAGATTGAACCATCTGCAGAGATTTGATGTTCTTTTAATATGAAAGATCTGAGAAGATGAGTACGCAATTCAGAAGAAGTTGTGCTAGCTTGCACTTTCAAGTCAGCTTAAATAACTCTTTGCCCTAGAACAAAGATATTGAACGATTTAGGCAGTATTCATGCCCAAATACAAAGTTTCTCTTTGAAGTCAAAGTCTCTCGTTCTTGATTCAAAGGTTTCCATTCCCATTCATGGAAACTGAGACTTAGGCGTTGGATATTCGAGGAACTCATTTATCTAATTAAAACGGGTCCTTTTACTTAGTCTTGCACTTCAATTACTTTTTAACGGCCAAATATTTTTTTGGGGTCTTTATGAACCATTTACCACGCAAGAGTGCGTGCATGAAACCTAATTCAATTGAAGACGCATGGGATTTCACGTTAATAGGAATAGATTGACAATCGGATGAGCCATGAGTTGACAATTTCATGGTTGATACTTCAAACTTCAAAGCTTGGACTCGACGGCGAAATAAGCAAAATTTCCCTCAGTCAAGCCGTGGGCGGAGGGGAATGAAAGGTTCTGGAAATTAGAAAGAGATCAACTATAATGCGAAATGTAGGTTAAAAAGTCCAACCCTAAACTATTCGGTGGAGGGAGACCACATAAACAGCGTATAGAATCCATTGTCAAGCAACGTGAGATTATATTTCAACATTTCCTCTTATGTGCAAGCCAAATTATGAGCGACAACTGGATTTTGGCTACATAATGTGAATTTGACCGATGGGCTAGGACGCATATGCGTGGGATAAATAGCAGTGGCTCTTATACCAAGTGGGGATTTATTGTAGAAGAGAAAGAGTGTAATATTATGTACATTTCTAGGATAATAGTACAAGAGTTATATATAGGGCGAGAAGGCAATTGGACTTAATTATACTAAGGTAAATCACAAGTAACCTAATCCTAAATTGTAATACTAGATATATCTCTAACACCTCCTCTCAAACTCAAGGTGATTGAAAGGAAGTTAACTGGAGTTTGGAAAAAAATATTTAGAAAGTGCCCATATAGATATGTCTTTATGAATATATCAACAATCTTATTAGTAGATGCAGAAGATACAAGTCGAATAGTGCTAGGAAGAATGTGCTATAAGATGAAATAACAATCTATTTCAATATGTTTGGTGTAATGTTTCGTGCTATTTGAATACTACTTCAGTTGTCACAATAAATGCCTGTACTACTATTATGATGCACTCTTATGTCTTCCAATAGCCATCACAACCATATTAACTCTCATGTTGTATCGGCAATAGCTTGATATTATGCTTCTGTACCAGAGCAAGTGACAATAGCTCTTTCTTGCTACTCATGACATAAGTGAGTTGCCTAAAAAGAAACAATAGTCCACAATGAAACGACGATGTTGAGGGTAACTAGCCCAGTCAACATTATGTTAAATTGTCAACTCCAAGGCAAAATGAGTAGAAAAGTACAGGCCATCAAATAATGTACCCTTGACACAGTGAAGAAGTACTATAGCAAAATTAGGGGCATCATAATGTGACTAACAATATGAACAACGTACGCAATGTCAAGTTGAGTAATAGCGAAATATATAAGACTACCAATTAAATGTCGATAGAGTGTAGGATTCGAAGGAGGAGTCTCATCTCTAGCATCAAAATTGGCATGGATCTCAATATGAATTGTAGTGACCTTACTATTAGTGAGTCTTGCTTCAGAAAGAAGATCAGTGGCATGTTTGGCTTGAGAAATAGTAACCAGAGGAATTTGAAGTAACCTCCAAACCTAAAAAGTATATGGTCCACCCAAGATTTTTAATTTCAAATTGTTGATTAAGATATAACTAAATTTTTGAAATATCAATATGGTCATTGTTAGTGATAACCATGTTGTCCACATATAAAAATAGCATAATGGACCCATGAGATGTGTGCTGAATAAAAAGAGTGTGGTCATAGGGACTAGATTTAAAACCAAGGGAGTCCATTGTTGAGTTAAACTTGGAATATTATGCACGAAATCCTGTTTCAGTCCATATAATGTGGATGAGTGTATCTTGGAGGAGGCGCCACATAGACTTCTTTAGTGAGATTGCCATTTAAGAATGCATTTTTAACATCCATTTGATTGGAAGACTATTGCTTAACTACGACAATAGTAAGAAAATTGCAAATAGAAGTATGTCATGCAGTAGGAGCCAAAATTTCTTTATAATCATTTTTGTAATAGTCAAGCTTAACATCCATTTCGCTACTAGTCGAGCTTTGTAATAGTCCATAGTATCATCTACTTTTGTTTTAATCTTATACAACAATTTACAATGTAAAACAAACTTACTGGGGAACAAATAACTAAATCTCACGTATGAGTTTAGTCTAAAACTTGCAATTCATCTTTCACAGCTTGTTGCCAAAGTGGATGAGTACAAGCTCTATATGTGCGAGGTTTAGAAAGGGAAGTAATGGCAGAGTACTAATGGTAACACGGAATTGAACAGAAGATTGACTTATTGTGGTGGAATGACGAATTGAGGATGACGGAATATCTGATAGTGGAGAATCCACAGATGGAGCAGACATTTCAAAAGTTGCCAAGGTGGTTTTGCTAGAAGGGCATGCATTAAGATTAAAAGAAGAAGAAGACAAATCTGAAGAGAAAAGTTCACAAGTGGATGGAGGTGTAGAATCTTCTAGAAATAAATCCACTAAAGGATTGGTGAAGAAGAAG
Source organism: Eucalyptus tenuipes (assembly GCA_014182365.1). Taxonomy (NCBI): domain Eukaryota; kingdom Viridiplantae; phylum Streptophyta; class Magnoliopsida; order Myrtales; family Myrtaceae; genus Eucalyptus; species Eucalyptus tenuipes. The sequence goes on from CM024539.1 coordinate 5,436,285, forward strand.
ACATGAGTCAATGATTTGAAAGGATGGGATCCAACGGGATAAAAAGATGAGAACTTCTCGTGTTCCCAAAGCTAACATGAGGAGACCATTGAAAATGATTAGAGATAGGATTCCAACATCTATATCTTTTGTGCATAATGCCGTACCCAAGGAAGCAATATAAAGAAGCACAAGGTTTTAACTTTGTGCGTTATGCAAATGAAGATGGACAAAACAAACACTACTAAAAACTTGAAAGACTATTATTGAGGACACTGTCAAATAAGTGCTCATAAGGAGAAATGCTACCCATGATAGGTGATAGAATGGGTTGATGGTGTATGTAGCAATAATAGAAGCCTCATAAAATTGTTTTATACAAGAGGCAAACTAGAAGAGTGCATGTAATAACTAACATGGATGTATGTTTATGTCATGGTCCGTGATTCTCCCATACTCGTGATACTTGCGAGTGGAGGTTAGAGTTATCAAGTACAGAGCAAGTGATGCAGAGGGGATGAATATGATTGGTCCAAGGGAGTGACGTCGAGACAATTGGTGCTAGTAGGATAGAAAGATTATATTACTAAGGAACTTTGGATACGAGATTGGTCTCCTGTGTACAAACTAGTCAGGAGTTGATGTCATTCTCCTGATGAAGTCATAATAGGTTGAAGTTAGTTGTGGAGCTTAAAGAGATCTGCTATTTTGCTCAATGGACTAGATGCCCGAGCTAAATTGGGCATGGTACGACCTACATAAGAAAACTATTCGCCGTTTTGTTCTCTAAGACAACTAGAAAAGGAAGGCTAGCCTAACGAACTCCACTCATCAGGTGTCGCACGGGCTACTTCGCAACTAAGGAACTACCAGCCCTTGACATTTATGTTCAGCTCGACCATTTTGTTTGGAAGTGCTTGGATAAAAACGATGCATATTAGTTTCATTTCGAAAGAGAGTGTTAAGAAATTCAATGTCTCTATATTCCATGGCATTATCCATGGCATTATCAGTACAAAAAACCTTAATATCTTGAGAAAATTGTATTTTTAACATGACACCATAATCATGATTGATACTAGTAAGTTTAGATTGATTTTTCATTAGATAAAGTAAGGTATAACAAGAGTGGTTTGTTGGAGAAAACTCGATGTTTTGAAGTTGACAAAACTTATTCAAAGTCTATTATGAAGAATTCCAGATTTTGTGTCAAAGTCTGAAGACTCCCAGATTTTGTCAAAGTCTAAAGACGCCCAGACTTTGTGTCAAAGTCTACTTACTCTGTCGAAATTCAAGGCTGAACAAAGATGAAGGATAAAGATTTTTCCAGATAAGGGATTACCTTTCTTTCTTCAAGGGATTAGTTCGTATGAATTATATATGGACTTCTGGTTAGAAATATCACCTATGAGATTGGATATCTTTATTGGAATCAATTTGGATACACCAAATCTTTTTTAAGGGCAAGTATTTTTGGTAAGAATCTACTTATGGAAACCAAGATCTTGATTGTATAGGCGAACATGATTGACGGGCTTTCATCACAATCTTCAAACGATTCGAGACCTCCTTGATTGATTCTGTCCAATGGATTAATCGGAAGAATTCTTTTGGAAAGTGCCAATGGTTGAGAAGGCATGAAGGAGTATTTAAGGAGGACTCTCCAGTTATTCAAAAGTGTGCAAGAAAGAGAAAATTCCAAAGTTTGAAACTTTCTAGTATCTTGTTACTTCTTACTCTGTGCTTTAAACTGTACTCAAAAGAGAGAGGATTATAGTATGACTTCGTGAGAGAGGAATAGATACTCTTCACTGTGAAGTTGATATCACAAGATTGTAAATTCTCTTTTGATTCATAGTGGAATCTAGCCAAATGATTGTCAGCGTGGGAGAGTGGACGTAGGCTTGATCTAAACCGAACCACTATAAATTTTGTGTTCATATTCTCTTCCTTAAACTTCTTTATTTTATTCATAGTTCTATTTAACTGCTAAAGTTTGAACTTGCTCAAAGTCTGTTATTCTTCAGACTCAGTTTCTAAAGTAAAATAATTTCACTGTTCTTTGCGAAAAATTGTTTTCACATCTATTCACCCCCTCTAGGTATTCATAATAGCACTAACAATTGGTATAAGAGTCTGTGTGCTTAATTTTTTGAAGTGTTTTACTTCTAAGCTAAAGATCCTCTATGGCTAGTATTTTGGCTCCAGGGTTAGTTAAAGGTCAAAGCAACACTAGACCTCCTTACTTCGATGGAAATGAATACAATGTCTAGAAGAACAAGAATGAAGGCATTTCTCGTATCAGAGATCCTTTGGAATGGGATGTCCTAGAAAAAATGATCAATCCCAAAGCAACAACAGCTTCAGATCGAGGAAAAGAAGTCATTGATGTAGAAGAAGCAACACAAGCTGAATTTACCAAGAGACAAGCTCTTGATACAAAAGCAATCTACTCTTTATACCGTGCTTTATCTCCTACTGAGTATAACCGAATTTCTTCTTGTGAAACAATAAAAGAAGTTTGGGATAGATTGCATGTTACTTATGAAGGAACTGATCGCGTGAAGGAAACCAAAATAAACATTTTGCTCGGATAGTATGAAGCCTTCAGAATGAAGCCTGGAGAATCCATTATTGATATGTTCAGTTACTTTATAGAGATTGTGAATGGCCTGGCTTATCACGGTCAACCAATCTCAGGACCAATGAAAGTCAATAAGCTGCTGTGTGGGCTTTCGAAAGACTGGAATCATGTGAAGACTTCAATTAGAGAGACCCAGAGGATCATGCCTCTATCAATTGACGAACTGATAGGCATGCTTCAGTCATACGAAGTAGAACAAATAAATGATGAAGAAGATCCTAAAGATAAGAAGTCAATTACTTTAAAGTCTAACGTTGATTTCGATGATACATATTCAGATGCTGATATGGATGACAAAGAGTTGGCACTCATGATCAAGAAATTCATAAAGCTGAATAGAAAGGGAAGAAGATTCAACTGGAAGAAACAGAGCACGCAAAATTTCCAGAAGAGACCAACTGAGGACAATGAAACCAACAAATATGTGATATGCTTTGAATGCAAGAAAAATGGGCATATCAGACCTAACTGTCCCCTGTTGAAGAAGAAGAAAGGAAAAACTGAGAAGTACAAAAATGCACTCAAAGATGAAACTTGGAGTGACACCAAGTGTGAGGAAAGCGAAGAAGAATATGTTAACATATGTCTAATGGTTCATTTCGAATCAGACTCAGAATCAGAGACAGACTTTGATTCAAATTCAGACCAAGAAATTAAGGTTAGTGATTTAAAAATTCCTGTCAAAGTCTCTAAATATATAGATGAACTTTGTCTCAGTCTCAAATCCTATTTCAAAAGGATTTCTGAACTAAAAAGGAAGAATTCTAAACTCAGCTAATAGGAAGTTTCTTGGAAAAAAAATTTGAAAGTCTAAAAACAAGTTTTGATATTTTGAAAGAAAATTCTGACTTTCTTTCAAAGGAAAATACTTTTTTGGAAAGTGATATCTCAAATATAACAAAAAGATTTTCAAAAGGATCCGAGAAACTGGAGAAAATTCTTTCAGCTCAAATACCCTACTTTAACAAATCTGGTTTGGGCATGACTTCAGGAACTGTTCTAGCAAATATTTTTTTCCCAAAGTAATAGAAACAATTAAATAAAGACATGCAAAAGCTTTTTACAAAAATCATTTTCAAAACGTCTTTGTAAAACTTGTTGGCCGAAGTGCACTCAGATGTTCAAAGTGTAACAGCTTAGAACATTTTGAAAAAGAATGTCCCAAGGTTTGGAGACCAGTTAAGAAGGACTGGGCTAAGATTATTTTTAATACTAACCCTCCTGGACCTAAGAAAATCTGGTTGCCAACAAAAGTTTGAATTCTTCTTTTGATCGCATGTCACTATCAAAAGGAAGATCAAATGGTATTTGGATAGTGGCTGTTCGAGGCATATAACAGGAGATTCAAGCTGCTTTATAAAGCTTATTAGATTGAATGGAGGAAAAGTATCTTTTGGAGGAAACAACAAAGGGAAGATTAAAGGAAGTAGAACTGTGAAGATTGGAAGCTTAACCATCAACAATGTTTCTTTGGTGGAAGGAATGAATTACAATTTGTTGAGCATAAGTCAGCTTTGTGATACTGGTTTCAGAATAAACTTCCAAGAAGGCATTTGTTTTGGAACGAGTCAAGACTTCTCTCAATCTTTCACTAGGTGAAGACATGGCAACATTTACCTTCTGAATGTAAACCCAGAAAGGTCTCAGTGTCTTATTTCCATTCAAGATGAAGCAAGTCTCTGGCATCGGAAGCTTGGTCATGTCAACTTTAAGCAAATTGCCAAGATTTCTTCTAAGAAGCTTGTTCGAGAACTTCCAAATCTGGCTTACTAGAAGAATGAGTTGTGCACTCCCTGTATTCTGGGAAAATAGGTTAGAAGTTCCTTTAAACTTGTGAATCAAGTCTCTACCAATCGAGTTCTGCAGCTTCTTCATATGAACCTTTTTGGTCCAACCAGAACTCAAAGTATTGGTGGAAAGAAGTATTGTTTAGTAATCGTGGATGATTACTATCGCTTCACTTGGGTCTACTTTTTGGCAAGTAAGTATAAAGCCTTCTCTTATTTCTCAAAGTTTGCCAAGAAAGTTCAGAATGAAAAATGTTATGCTATTTCGAGTATAAGAACTGACCATGGAGGTGAGTTTGAGAATCGAGACTTTGCTAAGTTCTGTGATGAATATGGTTTTCAACATATTTTCTCCTCTCCATACACTCTAGAACAAAATAGAGTTGTGAAAAAAAAAGAACATATCCTTACAAGAGATGGCTAAAACTCTCTTAATTGAGAGAAGATTTCCTCTCAATTTTGGGTAGAAGCAGTTTCAACTGCTTGCTATATTATCAATAGAGTATTCTTGAGACCTATTATAAAGAAAACTCCTTATGAAGTGTATAAATGAAAGAAGCCAAATATCTCATATTTTCATGTCTTTGGCTGCAAATGTTTTATTCTGAAGAATGCAAATGATCGATTTGGAAAGTTCGAAGCAAAATCAGATTAAGGAATCTTCCTTGGTTATTTGACTTCAAGCAAAGCTTATAGAGTATTTAACAAAAAGACTCAATCTGTGGAAGAATCTATGAACGTTAAGTTTCAAGATTATATGGAGAACCTACCAGACTAGACTCAACTTGAAGAGTCTGAACTTACTCTAGACTTTACAAATTTTATTTCCCCTGAAGAGATTCAAACTCTTGGAGAACAGCAACAAGCAGAACAAGAAGATTCAACAACTGCAGAGGGACAACCAACTGTCAAACCAAGCAACAACTGGAAGTACAAGTCAAGTCATCCCAAAAAACTCATTATTGGCAACATTGATGAAGGAGTTCGCACCAGATCTAAAGGAAGAGAAGAGTCCAGTGCTATAGCACTTATTTCTGAGATAGAGCCAAAAAGTGTAGATGAAGCATTGTCTGATGAAAGTTGGATAGAAGCTATGTAGGAAGAACTCAAATAGTTCAGCATCAACGATGTATGGGAACTTATTCCAAAACCCAAAGGCAAATTCATTATTGGAACAAAATGGGTTTTCAGAAACAAGATGAATGAAAATGGCAAAGTGGTTAGAAACAAAGCAAAATTCGTGGCAAAAGGATATACACAGGAATAAGGGATAGACTATGATGAGACCTATGCACCAGTAGTGAGGTTAGAAGCAATTGGATTATTACTTGCTTTTTCTTGTTATAAAAATTTCAGGTTATTCCAGATGGATGTCACAAGTGCATTCCTGAATGGATTTATGCAAGAAGAAGTCTATGTGGAATAACTTCCGGGATTTAAAGATTCAAGAAAGCCAAACTCAGTCTACAGACTGAAAAAGGTTTTGTATGAATTGAAACAAGCACCTCGAGCCTGGTATGAGAAGTTAAGTAAATTTCTAATTCAAAATGGTTTTGAAAAAGGAAAGGTTGATACAACTTTGTTTATAAAGAAAGAAGGAAAAGACTTTCTACCGGTACAAATTTATGTAGATTATATTATTTTTGGTTCTCCTAACGAAAGTTTTTGCAAGAAATTTTCAAAGTCTATGCAGGATGAATTCGAAATGTGCATGATGGGTGAGTTAACTTTCTTTCTGGGATTGCAAGTTAGACAATCGAAGAAAGGTATATTCATTCACAAGAAAAATATGCTAAAGATCTCATCAAGAAATTTGGGTTGGAGAATTGCAAGAAAACAGAGACTCCAATGTCAAGTTCTTCGAAACTGGACAAGGATGAAGATGGGAAGAAAGTAGATCAGAAGTTATACAGAAGCATGATCGGTTCACTTCTCTACCTTACTGTTTCTAGACCTGATATTTTATTCAGTGTGTGCATGTGTGCTAGATTTCAATCTGATCCTAGAGAATCTCATCTAAGTGCTATAAAACACATCGTTAAATATGTTGCGACCTGTCCAAAACTGGGTCTGTGGTATAAAAAAGAAAGAGATTTTACTCTTCTTGGATATTCAGACGCTGATTTAGCAGGTTGTAAGGTTGATAGAAAGAGCACATCTGACACTTGTCAATTGCTGGGAAATATGTTGGTATCTTGGTTCTCAAGGAAGCAAAGTACCGTGGCACTTTCAACTGCAGAAGCAGAATATGTTGCTCTTGGAAGTTGTTGCTCTCAAATCCTATGGATAAGACAATAACTAAGAGATTTTGGGATTGAAGAATCGTGTACCGAGATCAAATATGACAACATCAGTGTAATTAATCTCACTAAGAGCCCAATTCTTCATTAAATGGCGAAGCATGTAGAGATTTGACATCATTTTATAAGAGATCATGTCTAGAATGGAGAGATTATGATTCAGTTCATTGATTCAAAAAATCAGCTAGCAGACATCTTCATGAAGCCTTTGAAGAAAAATCTATTTGAGTCTATTCGCACCAGACTGAATATTTCTTCTATTTCGGAGTAAAGTCTAAAGTGGCTAGACTTAGACTTTCTAGACGCTACTTCAGTAAAGTCTCGAATCCAGGTATTTTATTTTTGGAATGAAAAGGTATGTTTATTTGAATCGTTGTTTGCTTATTTTATTTTTGGAAGTTATCTTTTTTGAAATTTTGAATTTTTGGCAGTTTTTATTTCCAGTTATTTCAAAAAGGCAGTTTTATTTTTCCTTGTGACGTTTTGATTTTCCTTGTGTCTTTTTATTTTCTTTATATACACTATTGTATTCTTTTTTTCGAGCACTTTTTCCAAATCCTAAAATACAGACGCTTTACTCTTTCGTCTCTACTCTCTCATTACTACTCTCTCGTTTCTACTCTCTCTTTTTTACTCTCAAGATTGTTTCGCAAGTTTCCAACTTTTTCACTCAAACCTGTTTGAGAGATCCTCCAAAGCTGCAAATATGTCTTTCCAAAGGAAATCCTCCCGGATTGCTAACCAAGGACCACGAGGCATGCCGGAAGGGCCAACACATTTTGATCTTACAGAGGAAGACTTTCCGCGCAACTCTCCACAGCTTTCTCAGCAACACTCTACTCAGAATGTTCCGTGCCAGCCTTTAGAAGAGGAAGTTATAGAAGATGCCGAACCTCTCAGAGCCTCAAAACCTTAGGTTCATTATAAGCTTTACTCTCATTTAAAGCAGGGTGGTACTCTCATGATATTTATCAATGAGTTTTTAAGAGAAAAATGTTATAAGAACAAGACTTTGTTTTTACGGAGGATGGAAGAGTTAGGAATAACACCTAAAGGATCGGCAAACAATGGCTTCCTTCATTTTCTTGTAAATCCTAAGTTTGGCTCTAATCATCCTGAGAATACGAATGATGATGAGAGATTTTATTCTAATTTTCAACCAAGGATGGGTGTGGCTGCAGATGTTCCTAGAGAAAGAACAAAACTGTTTTGTTCTAAGGAACACAATGGGGTTTACTCACAGATGCTGAAGAGAGGGGTGATGAACCCTCGTACTATTGATTTTGATTTCCTAGACTCTATCAAGGTTAACTTGAGGGAGAAGTTAGCCTTACTTCAACTGGAGAATTTTTGTTCAGAGACAATGATTGCTTATCTGGAGTTGACTGCTTATTTCTATTCGAACCTTTCTTTTCTTGACTAGAATCATATCACATTTACTGTGTATGATAAAGACTATGTGGTAGATGTAAACACATTGGCTAACATTATTGGGGTTGAAAGGAGTGGTTTTCAACCAATAAATGTCTCTTTTGGTCAAGCAATGAGATTCCTTATCAAGGACAAATTACTCAAAGGAGGCATCACTTATTCGAGACTGTCAGCCTCAAACGTTCCATTGCATAAAGTGGTCATAAACTGCATCAAACCAAAGGCTACATCTAAAACCGATGTTTCCAGGTTCGAAACTTGGCTCATGTTTGCTATTCTCAATGGGATGAGGTTTTCACTCCTACACACTATCCTGATGCACATGCATGGGACAGTTGTGAAAGACAAGGGACAGTTACCTTATTCTGCGCTGGTTACCAAACTATTTAGACATTTTCAGATTGAGTTTCCTGCCTCATTTTGCTCTAGAACTGTTGCTCCTATGGTTATAGGGCTGAAAATGATTTCTAAGATGAGGCTGAAAGATCTGAACAAGATTATTGAGCGCATGAAGAAGGAATCCTCCAGCAAAACCAAAGTAGATTCTACTGCAAGGAAGAGAAAAGGCAAGGAGATCGAGAAAGACCCCGTTAAGAAGAGAAGATCTCTCATCCTGCAAGACGAAGAAGAGGATGATGATGATGATCTTACCATTTTTGCACTTGCCTTGAGGAATCTTCGAGGCTTTGTTAGTGTTGAAAGGCCTTTGCACAGAGAAGGAAGAGAAAGAGCAAAAACTGAACTAGACGAAGAAGCAAGAGAAGAAGAAGGAAGAACAGAAGAAAGAAGAGAAGAAGAAAGAAGAAAAGAAGAAGGAAGAGGACATGCGGATGAATCTTATGAGGCAACCATTGCCATATCTTTATCTGAAGATTCTGAAGTGACTCGGAGTGGGCAAATTGGAGCAAGGACAGAAGATGAACATCACTCTCGTCCTGAAAACGAGAAGTCTCAAGAAGAAGAAATCACTTCTTCTCTTGTAGGCAACAAAACAGGGGGAGCTGCTGGGAAGACTTTTTCTCCTTTTATGAGTGATGGTATTAGTAGGTCTCCAACACACCCTGAAGATATCTATGCTTCTCATTTTCCTAAAGCAGACATTGCAGAATCCGCTCCTAGTCATGGAACTAGGCAAGTTGATGTTCCCTCGTTTCTGAACTCTCCATGAACTCATTTCGCTGAGGCTAGTGCGCAAACAGAACCAACCGCTGATTATCTAAGGATGATCAAGCTTCTTTTGGAAGTAAAGGCTCAGCAATATGCTTTGGAGATTGAAATTCAGAAACTCCATACTGCGTTGAGATCCTCCTCAAACTTTCACACTGAAAATGTACAATCCTTAGATACTTAGGTACAAACTTTGAATCAGCAAGTATCGCAGACTGTTGCCCAAAATCAAGTCGAGCATGAACAAACTCGTCAACTTATCAAGACTTTGCAGAATCAAGTCGAGAATGTTCATCTCCAGTGCTAGAATATTGAGGAATCCGTGCAGCCAATAGGGGATTTCCAGCTTGTTCGACTTCCCAGATAGCCTTGATTCTTTTTTATACTCTCTCTATTTTGACCTTCTCCGCTTTTTGTTGTTGACAAAAAGGGGGGGAATTTGCAGATTTTGAACTTCTCTAAACTTTGAACTTTCTGAACTTATTTTTGAACTTTTTGCAGGTTTAAGTTTGTTTTAAACATTTACTTATTTTGCAGAAATTCTTGCAGTAGTGATGTTTATGAATGTGGATGGTTTAAATCGTGATATGTGTTTAAGATTAACATGTTTTCTGTGGGTGTAGAATCAATACTATCTAGATCCTTAACTAACTTTTTATTAAGTTATTATGTACTGCTAAGAGTTGTTTTGCAGGTTATAAATTTGTAAATCTGCAGGGAAGTTTTGTCACCATAAAAAAGGGGTAGATTTTTGGAGAAAACTCCTTTGATGTTTTGAAGTTGACAAAACTTATTCAAAGTCTATTCTGAAGAATTCCAGACTTTTGTGTCAAAGTCTGAAAACTCCCATATTTTGTCAAAGTCTGCCTACTCTGTCGAAATTCCAGACTGAACAAAGATGAATGATGAAGATTTTTCCAGATAAGGGATTACCTTTCTTTCTTCGAGGGATTGGTTCATATTAGGGGTGAGCGTGGTTTTCGGGTAGAACCGGGAACCGGAGAACCGAACCGGAGGTTCCGGTTCGGTTCCCGATTCTTAAAGGACCGGTTCCGGTTCCGGTTCCTTTTTTTCCGGAACCGGCGATTCCGGTTCTGGTTCCGGTTCAAGCGGAACCGGAACCGGAACCGGTTGCGGAACTGGAACCGGAACCGGTTGCGGAACCGGAACCGGAACCGGTTTCGGAACTGGTTTTGGAACCGATTCAAGCTCCAAAAGGAGCCCCCCTCCCCCACTCGGTTGATGGTCAATATATGCGCCCAACAATCCCGTCTTCAATAGCCACGGGAAGCTTTACATAATGACCTTGAATGTGCTTTTCGGGCATTCTCTTGCAAATAATCAACTACAATTTTACAAGTAGTTTCAATGGGTAGGGTTAGGGTTTGCTTCTTTGCCCAGATTTAGCCCTAATTTATCGATACGGGGATCATCCATAAAGCCCTAAAATTATTATATTTTAACCAATTCACTCTTAAATATTTTAATTATATCAATTGAGTTATTAATCTTTTTTATATTTTACTAATTGAATCCATAATTAATTTTAATTGGATATCACTAGCGTGGACACCAATAATACCACGTAGGATGGCTTACAATTGACATGGATAATTTTTTTTATATATTTTTGTAAGAAGTATGATTTATTTTTTTACTTTTTATTCTACCAAGTCGACGAGGGTTGACCACCCTCACCAACCATAGACAAGGGCCTCGCATGTGACATTCGGGTTTTCACTTGATGGAATTGTGAGCCTTAAGCGACTAGCAATCATCGCCACGCTACCAAGCTCGTCACCGGATCATGCCATTCGCGCCACCACCACCATGTCATCTAGTCGCTATGCCTCACCACACCATTGCAAGGACTTGTCACCTTAGCTCGTCCCCGTCACCAACCGCGACACCTTAGCCAAACATTCGGCTCCACCGAGCCATCATCACATCAAAGCCACCGTTGACGCCAGTCGCCGACGCCGCCGCACGAACCTTCGCCACTTGATGCCCTTCGCTGCTGTGCTCGCCTCTCGCCCGTCACCGACGCTACTATAGAGTGTGCGTGTACGTTATAGTTTAAATATGAAAATGAAAAAAAAAATTTAAAAAAAAAAAAAAATTAAAAAAAAATTTAAAAAAATTTAAAAAAATTGAAAAAAATTGAAAAAAAAAGACAAAAAGGGAAAAAAAAAGAAAAACTAAAATAAAAAAGAACCTGTTGGAACCTGGAACCGACCCTGGAACCTGTGACAGGGTAGGTTCCAGGTTCTTGGTTCTGACGGGTAGGTTCCAGGTTCCAAAAATTGAGGAACCTGTACCCGAGGGTAGGTTCCAGGTTCCAGACGGAACCGAACCGGAACCTTGAACCGCTCACCCCTAGTTCGTATGGATAATATATGGACTTCTGGTTGGAAATATCACTTACTAGATTAGATATCTTTATTGGAATCAATTTGGATACACCAAATATTTTTTAAGGGCAAGTATTTTTGGTAAGAATCTACTTATGGAAACCAAGATCTTGATTGTATAGGCGAACATGATTGACGGGCTTTCATCACAATCTTCAAACGATTCGAGACCTCCTTGATTGATTCTGTCGAACGAGTTGATTGGAAGAATTCCTTTGGAAAGTGCCAACAGTCAAGAAGGCATGAAGGAGTATTTAAGGAGGACTCTCCAGTTTTTCAAAAGTGTGCGTGAAAGAGAAAATTCTAAAGTCTGAAACTTTCTAGTATCTTGGTACTTCTTACTCTATGCTCTAAACTGTACTCAAAAGAGAGAGAATTATAGTGTGATTTCGTGAGAGAGCAGTAGATACTCTTCACAGTGAAGTTGAGATCACAAGATTATAAATTCTCTTTTGATTCATAGTGGAATCCAGCCAGAAGGCTGTCAGCGTGGGAGAGTGGACGTAGGCTTGATCTAAGCCGAACCACTATAAATTATGTGTTCATATTCTCTTCCCCGAACTTTTTTATTTTGTTCATAATTTTATTTAACTGCTAAAGTTTGAACTTGCTCAAAGTCTGTTGTTCTTCAGCCTCAGTTTCTAAAGTAAAATAATTTCACTGTTCTTTGCGAAAAATTGTTTTCACACCTATTCACCCCCCCTCTAGGTGTTCATACTAGCACTAACATGGTTATCCACAAAAATGACAGAATAGCAAGAGCCACCTTGGTGAGGATTGGAAATGGTCCCCAAATATCAGCGTACATTAAATCAAAAGAAGCATTAGAGACATATTCATTAAGATTAAATGGCAAGGTGTGATGTTTTCCCAACTGACGTGATAGACAATCAAAATGTTTATTATCAATAGAATCTTAATGACTATTTGGAATCAAATATCTTAATCTAGAGGAAGAACTAAGCCCTAGCTAAGAATGTCAAATTTAGTTGATGTCGAAAAGTTGGGAATATTAAAGAAACAAGTTCAAAGAGGCGTCCCACTCTACGGCGTGTTCTAATGGTCTGTCCCATCCATGAATTCTGCATATGACAACCATGAGAAGAGAAATGAATGTCCAAATCAAGTTCACATTATTGTCTTACGGAATTCAAATATAGTAAGAGTTTAGGAATTAAGGTATTATGCAAGAGTAATGCGAATGTGGAGATGTTTTCTATATGGCTTACTCTCATTATGAATTATTAGCTGTGTGAATAGAAAGTGCACGAGATGTGCATGATTTTTAACTTTAACAAAATAGAATTTGAAGTCATGATTGCGGCATGCAAAGTCAAAAAATCATGAATCAAAAGTAGTTGAGGTGACAGATTTAGCAGAAGTACGAGGAATGGAGGAGTTAGAAGTATCATATTCTTGAAAAAGGGAATGAAGATCCTCTAAGGATAATGTGATGAACGATCCAAAAGAAAAAGCCTTTATGGTAGCAGAAGCAATGAATGGACGTGCATGTGAACCTCAGTTTCGGGATTGATTATTCCACTTGGTAGGTTGCTTAGGTTGTAATTGATGGCAATTGAATGTCGTATTACCATGTTAGCGACATTGCTTCCAAAATTTATCCATTGTATGCACTTCACTTAGGACCGGTTAGAAATTTCCAAGAATTGATTGGACTGTTTTGATAGAACTAGTTAGAACTATTCAATGGTTGGTCAAAGCCAATCAACAATGGTCAACTTCAGTCAACAAGTTATGTGGTAAGCTGACGTGGGGATGACGTCAACATTAGTAGTAGAGCATTGCGGGTGACTAGCGCATGTGAGGCTGACGTCGACGATGACATTACACATCGAATGGGCATTTGGCACATGGACCATCAGAGACACATGGCGCATGCAGTGTCTCGTGTTCCAGTTAACAACTAATGTGGCAAGCTGACGTGGAGATGACGTCAACATTAGTGGCGGAGTAGTGCATATGATTGGCGCGTGTGAGGTTGACGTCAACAATGACATCACATATCGAATGAGCATTTGCCACATGGACCATCAGAGACACGTGGCGCATGTAGTGACTTGTCTGAGGACGATGATGCTAATGGTGATGTTCATTTTCAGAGATAACCAACTAAAAGTGTTGAAATTGCACTTACAAGCAACAGACTTTGGGCGGATCTCAAATGTGGCGGCGTGTAGAGGGTGTTGTATGAGTTTAAATTTCAGGATTTGGCTTGTCTGAGGATGGCAATCTGATGTCGATGTCGTGGTGGAAGTCTTAAGCAATAAACGAAGTTGTGGCTTTGGCAAAGAAACAGGAGAAGCGACCATCGTGGGACAAACTTGATCGGGCGCTTCCTAGACAATAGCTCTGATATCATGTTGGTTCAAGTTGTTAAGTAAAAGTAGACCATATGAATATAAAAAAGTTTATAAGATCCGTTATCAAGCGGCGTTAATGTAATGTGTGTGAAGCCACCTTGGGGTTTATTTGAATTGGGTCCAAAATCTATTACAAATCGAGGCAGATGTTAATCATAGTCGGTGAGGGTTACTTGTAACGAAGATGGGGGTGTAATTTGTTTTATGCGGACGAAAATCAACGCCGGGGTAATCGATCACTAGATCACGACTTGACATTAATGCGCTTGAAGCGACCTAGGGTTTCCCGCCTGGGGTGACTTCCTGCTACTTTGGCTTGTCAAAGGCTTCTAAAAAATTTGACTGTCCACAATCATCTACTTTTCGAGGTGGAAAAGTCACGTTAGACTCGTTCTCCTGCTAATAACACATAAAATCAAATAGCAAAATATCTCATAAATTGAACTGTGATTGGTTACATTGGCGTTCCTATGTTTGCCTTTGGTTCTTGTTTTACCGGATCGAGCATGAATGCAAAGTCAGAGGGTCAAATTCTAGACAGACTCCTCAACTTGTTCATCACCCCCTCTCTCTTTCCCTTCTTTCAGCAGTGTTTTTTCAATTGAGATTTTCCCTTGAGCGCAGACCACGTAAAAGTTCTATTGAATAAAAAATAATAGTCGTGCATCTTATAGTTGAATAGGTTCCTAGATTCATTTCTTCCTAATTATATAAAATGACACAAATGATCCATACTTTTTGGCTTAATGACCAATGTGATTCCTGAACTTCTAATTTGTTCAATGTCGTCACTGAACTTTAATGCAATATGCAATGAGGTCTTTGAACTTTTAATTTGTTCAATGTGATCCCTAAACTTTTGATACATGTGCAATTTAGTCACTGTATTATGTAGTCCAAAGCAATTCGAAAATCTTCAAAAATAGATGTATGTGTGCGTCAATGCAAATTTTTGTTATGGTTTGAAATAGTCCATTGATGACAATCCAAGAATAGTAAGCAAAAATAATTAAGGGCGAGTATCGATCCAAGGTCAACCCTGGATCGACCTTGAACCGGCCCAATCCGATTGATCCTGGTCCGATTCCCAAGGGGATTGGGTCGGTTGTTGGTCTTGGGACCCCTAGACCCTGCACTATATGGGCTGGGCTTCAATCATAAGGGTTTAGGGTTGTCCAACCTGGACCAACCCTGTACTTAATATATATTATATATATCATATTACATATCTAATATATTATATATTATATGTTTTTGTCTACTCTAAATTCTAGCACCACCTCTTCTATTCTCTTCGTAATTCAATTTATCATGTAAATTAGAAAGTAGATAGAAACTCAATATTAATTCGACCAAAAAAGAAAAAGAAACCATCTTCACTCGACTTAGCCTCACTCGCCTTGTCACTTGCTTATGTTTGCTTGCCTCTGTTTCCTCTCATCGAATGTTCGTTTTTATGGTTTGTTGCTTTTAGTAAGCGTAAATTTTGGTGGTACCTTATCGATTATATTTGCTATGTACTGGTATTCATAATTTTTTGCTCAATGTCACATTATTAATGGATATATAATTTCAAATAGTATGTTTGTATTTTTAAGCAATATAAAAAATGAAATAAAAAAATAACCACTTTGTCCTATGTCACCAAAGACAATATTGTTTTGTTCCTGACGGGGCTAAATAAGTAATATAAAAATTAATTAAATTAAATTTTAAACCAAATTTAAAAAAAAAAAAAAGAAAAAAAAAGGAAGAAGATGAACAAAGGCTGAGGCCAGCCCTCACCATCATCGCCTCCCCGCCGTTGCTGGGAAGGGTCGACAACGGTGGTGCGAGGGTCGGCTGGGGTTGCTGGCCACTAGTCCGCTATTCATCTTCTTCATTCCTTTTTTTTTTTTTAATTAAATTTGGTTTTAAATTAAATTTAATTAATTTTTAAATTCAAATTCAAATTTGCGCCAAAACGATATCATTCTGAGTTAGCTCTTCGGCGAGCTATGTAGGCGAGCAAGTGTTTATTGAGGTGACGCTCAAATGTCCCATTTTTTTAAAAAAGTGATACTTAAGTGTCACTTTCCTAATTTTTGACACTTAAGTGTACCATTATATCAAGTTTTGATACTTCATGTGTTCTTTTGCCTCAATAATCTCGTTTTAAAGAAAGCTACGGATTATCTCTACACTTCTTTCTGTCGCATTTTGTGAAGAGTCTGTAAATTTGTCTGTTTATTTTCCCTGACAATGATTCGAATCGACCGCCATCATTCGTCTAGGCTCTATTGGTCATGTGCCAATGAAAGAAAGTGTGCACGTTGTTCGTTGTCAAGTTTAGTTCTTGGGCTATTTTTTTGGTCGAAAATTTAGTTCATGGGTTGAACTGGGTTTGAAGCATCGTTAAAAAGAAATGATACTTTTGTACCTATCAAGCATCGAACCAAAGTCTCCAAAATGAATAAACAAAAAAACCACTTGACAAGCATATCTTTTGTAGTGAGATTTTAATTTTTAATTTTTTATATTTTAGTATGAAAGAGTGTTTTTTTATGCAAAATAAAACGCTGACCAGTTCCCTGGTAAAACCGGAACCATCCAATTCAGTTTCTGATTCCAAAATTTAATTACACTGGTCTTCAAACCAGGAAAGTCAATTCGGAATCCCATCCTCCAACCTTTACCATTGGATCATACGTCCATTTGCATTTTTTATGCAATTCCATTACCTTTTATTCCCACCTTTAATTACTTTTTTTAGGTTTGTTATATTTTTATTTTCATCTCACTTTCAGACTTTTGCTTTACTTCTTTGCAGAACATAAGAGTCAAATGCCCTACATTTAATTACCGGGGAAACGGGAGAAAATGGGGGAATGGAAATTTGAGTGGAAATGACAAGAGATTTGAAATTTCCATGAGAAAATGTGAACATTTTTCTATTAGTTTTATGTTCAAGGTCCGCAGTAATAATGTATGTCATTGCACTTTCCATTTGTACGTTGCTTATAAATTCTTAATGTTAGGTACATTTAATGTAGCATGTCAAAAAAAGACCTCTACTGGTTCATAAAAATGAAAGTTATATCATTATACATCTTGTTCTTTCTTCAACAATTTCAGATCTCTAGTGGAAATAATTACCAAAAAAGTCACGAACCTATTATACAAATACCAAGTTAGCCGTAAAGTTTTCCACTTGACTAATTCAATCATAAATCTTTTGGCGATTTGCCAGTATCTTTGTAGCCAATTTTGGCCGAAAATTGTTGATATGGACATTAACAGTCCTATATAGCACGTTTAGCACTAATGTAAACAATTTTAAAAAATATATAAATAAGTTTCATTTTTTTATTTTTCCTTTTTAAAAAGAAAATTTTTAAAAATGCAAAAACTATCTACTTTGGGGTCGACTATACCACGTAGGACGACCCACATCCATGTCAGCAATTTTTCGACCAAAATTAGCTGGCTAGGCAAATCGTCAATAGGATTAGGATTAAATTGGCCAAATTGAAAAATATATAACTGAACTAATATCTGTACAATATGTTTAGGATCTCTTTAGTAATTTTCTCTCATTGTTTTTAATGGCATTGATGTTTCATTACTTAGTAATCATTTAGGCTACCTATGGTAATCACAATAAAAATCAGAATAAAATGAAATCGGGATGAGTGTACTAAAAGTCAATAAACTTATCACGAGTGTGAAATTGAAACCCTAAAATTTTCAAAAAGTACAATCAAGTAACAAAACTTATTACAAAGTCCTAAAACTTATAAAAAAAAATGTAATCAAATCTTAAAACTTATTGAGTTTATGCAATCTAGTCATAAAACTTCTTAAGTATATGCAATCAAGTCCTAAAACATGTCAAGTTAGTGCAATCAAATCCTAAAATAGTGCAATCAAATCCTAAAACTTGTTAACATTTTCTATTTGTTAAGTTGGATGAAATTAATGGAATGACTTCATTGCAATGACTTGATAAGTTTTAGCACTCAATTGTATTTTTATGACAAATTTTAGGACTTTTAGTGCACTTAACCCTATAAATTTATCCTATTATCTATTTGATTTTTGTCCAAAATAGGATAAAATCATATATAAAAGGGACATAGCCCAAATAAAAATATCTCTATGAGGAGGTGAAAAAAATGTTGATAAGATTTCTAATATCATAATATACAAAGTTAATTTTTTTAGATAACAAACTCATTAAATTAATAACATTAAAATAATATTTTAATTTTAATATAAAAATTCAAAATAAGAAAAATCTTTAAAAAATTATTCTTATTTTTATTTATATATTTGAATTTCTTTCTATCTTATAACATATATATTCAATAAATATAATTATATATTTAGTATTTATAGTTATTGCATATTTTAGGTGTTGTAGTATTTTTATGTTAGTATGGTTTACTATTTAATAAAATTCTATTAGAGAACAATGGAAGGAAAAAAAGAAACACAAAAAGATAGGAAAAATAATTTTTTTTTTTTTAAAAGAAAGCAAATAAATGAAGGGGGCAAGATATCGTAAAAGTTCTTAACATTTCTATCTGTACAATTTTAAGGTTCATTTACACTAATACTATTATGTCGTTCATAACTAAAAAAAGGGATAGAATATGATGTGAAATTATCCAATTTCATCATTGCAATTCACTAAATAGGTTAGAAATCCAAATGATCACACAGAGCCTTAGCACATCAACGAATGTAAGAGGTTACTAAAATTAAAGAGTGATGCAAATTAAGGCGAGACTATTTCTCGTGCTTAATGATAGCATTAGTGCCGTTTGTTGATTAATCCTGGATGACGTGGTTCTTTTTGTCTTTGCTCTAGGTGGCTGCGGGGATTCTTCCCCGGACTCTATCACGTATGTTCCCCTAATGAAAAGAAAACATGAGTGCGCACTATAATCCAATAAGATAATCACGTGGGCCCAATTAAATGCATCAGCTAATCTAGTGACCAATGCTCAATAATTGACTTCATTTATATATCTTGATCCAAATACTCCTTCAATGATTAAGTTTGTTTATACAGTGCTCCAAACAAATGTTTTGTCACGTTTGTTAGAGGTATTTACTAAGAAGGGCTTTGTTCAAGCCGTATGGATTCCGACATCCTAATTGTCCATATGTCATAGGCCGATACTTCAGATCGCAAATCGTGCTGCATTTACACCTCAATTTACTTTATCTGGTCCAAGTGAGCCGCACCTGCTCTCATTCACGATTTCGCACTGAAAATGAAATGAATCATTAGAAAAGTAAGCTCTCGAGAATCCCAGAAAGATATTCAGATACCTAGATAAATCCGAATAAGGACATGATTGACAATGATGAAAGCCCCTAGAGCACAAGCATTTTAAACTTCCCATACTATCCTCGCCACGTTCCAAAGTCTCATATAAAATCCTAGATTTTAAATTACATGGTTCACTTGGCCCAGAGCACCAGTGTCTAGTAGAAAAACCTAGATTCTATGTTACAAGGTTCGCCTGGCCAACTCATAAATATCAATTGTCCTAAATACCAAATGGAAATTCACTATTTTTTATGATATATGTTGGTCCAACTACGGAGGGCGCATAGTGATCATTAATCGACGGACCCCACGCAGTAGCCATTTTCGGTTGCTCCTACGCATCACATCGTCCCCACTCACATCTCCCGCGCACACTTTCCCAGGGGTCAGCATCAGGTGCGTCCGCCATCGAGCCCCCGGACCACTCGCCGGGCCACACGTGTCCCGAAGATCTCCCGGTAATAGAATACGGCCCCCGCACCGCAGCGCATCTTACCTTAGCATTTAGCATCTTGCCATCTCGATTCTCGGCATCTTCCATCGGATCCCCTCCCTCCCCCCCAAGTTGGCCCATCCGACGGCTCGCGTTCCTCCCGCCTCCCCTCCCCTCCGCTGCACCGTATAAATACCCGCCCCCGAACCTCGTGCTCATCGCTCGCTTCCCACCTTCCCACCTTCCATCACTCCACAGAAAAAGAAACCGCCGGCGGCGGAGCCGGTCCGGCGAGGGAAGCGCGTGGAGAAGAGAAGGGGGACGAGATGAACGACGCCATAGATTCCAGGCTGGAGGCGCTCGCGTTCCAGTACGTGAGCTTCGGGCTCTTCACGGTGGTCAACAACCTCTGGACGCTGGTCGCCGTCGTGACCGCCGCCGTCAGCGTGCTCGGCATCCGGGCCGCGGCCGGCTCCTCCGCCGTCCGCCGCCGCCGCCGCCAGCCCGGGCCCACCGCGCCCCGCGTCGACGTGGGGGCGCGGTCGGCGGGCCGATCCCGGAGGAGGAGGAGCGGCGGCCGGCCAATGCCGCCGCCGATGATCGTTCGAGCGCGGCCTCGACGTCGGGCGGCGACTACTGTCTCCGGAGCGAGATGGGCGACGGAGTGACGAAGGGGAGGAGGAAGTTCACGGCCTACTACAAGGACGACGGCGAGTGCGACGGCGAGTGCCATTCGTCCGCGGCGGAGGCGGAGGAGGAGGAGGGGGACGCCGGGGAGGGCGGGTCTTGCGGGGGAGGAGAGTGGTGGGAGAGCTGGGAGAGAGTGTTGAAGGCGAGGAGCGGGGAGACGTGGTGGTACAGGTGTCAGGACGCGGGGGCGCTAGACGGGGCCGTCGTGAGGCTGTGGGACGACAGCCGATGCGGCGGCGCCGGGAGGAGGAGGGGCAGCTCAGGCGGTGCCGCCGTGTGGTGGTAGGTGTAGGGGTAAAGAAGGAAGCGGTGGTAGGTGGCGGCAGCTGGCGGTTCGTGCAGTAATAATGGCTCGGTGGCTCCGGATCGGGAGCTCCATTTTTATTTTTCTGGGGACTTATTGTGGTATTTGGGGATGTAATTGTACATAATTTTGCTTGGGTAGTGGAACAGCCGAAAACCAAAAAGAGATTAAGACATGAAATGCAATTGCAATGCTCTCGAGTTGCAGCTTCTCTATTCTTGCTCTCTCTCATTAGCAATTTCTCTTTTGATTCTCTGGGCGTGTTCATGAGCAGATCCTCTTCGAATTCGGGTTGCAGATCGGTGTTCAATGAAAACCCACCATCTAGAATACTGTTTGGTGCGGATTAAGTTGACTTTCGAAGTAAAAACTGGGATTTTTTCAACACTTAATTGACACTTAGATGGGAAAACGAATATAAGAATTTTTTCCGTTCGTTCTTGCTGTCATTAGCAATTTCTCTTTGGATCCTGTGGGCATATGCATGAGCAGTCCTCTATGAATTCGGGTTTTTAGATCGTAATTCAATGAACCCACCATTCAGGGAACTGTTTGGTGAGGATTAAATTGATCTTTCGAAGTAAAAAAGTGGGATTTCTTCGTCACTTGCTAACATCTACATGGGAAAATCGTAGAGCACTCTTCCCCTGGAATTCTTGGGAATACCCACCATTAGATTCTTCTTCTTCTTCTTCGCTTTCGACAGCATAAAAAAAAGTCCCGCAGAGATTGAGATGGAGATAGAGATGGCAACAGAGATCGTGGTGAACGATGAGGCACGTGTTAATTGGAGGAAAGCCGCTTTGCGGCTGCTGGCTTGGCCGGTCAAGCTCTCGCCGTCTCCATCCGTCGGGTCGATTGGTTGAGGGGGAATCCTCTGTTTCTTGGCATATTCCTTTGGTTGATTGCTGACCGGTTCCTTGCAGTTAAGACACCCCCCTATTTTATTTGGGAATATGCTAGTTTGCCCCACTGAAATGACGGAAGAATTCCGTTTCGCTCCTGAACCTTTTGTCGATTTACTAGAGATAAAATCGAATTCTTCCACCAAGTTCTTCCATTTTAGGCCAATCTGAACGGATCAACTTGAGGTTGTCATTGCAATAGCTCCGACATCTGCCAACAGAATTGACCACCGTGTAGGAGAATTAACCTTTCTTTTTTGTGCACTATTTCTCTTGTATCATATGTAATCATTGTATTGAAAATCGAAATATTTTCCTCGTGTGAAAGAATGCACTAGGGTACAGATTAACAAGGCCTCATTTCCATATTAATGAGATTGTCCTCATCTTACAATTTTGTGACGTTCTCTTTTTCTTTTTTCTTTTTCTGTCTTTTTAACGTGAAAATCTTAGAACACCGGGGAAAGTGCCACAAAGGCGTCTTTTGAGTTGGATAGTTTTCTCCACACAACTTTCTTTTTCAATCTCCATAGAGGGAGTGTCTAAGTTAGATCTCTCCCTCCTCCCCCTTTTTCTTTTACTGCTTTAGTTCTCTGTTTTGTTGTCCTTGCTTTCCTCCCATTTAGAGAGCTTTTTCCTTTTGATCTATTTTAGATCTAGAAGTTTTTCTCTCCCATTTTGAGGAGATTTCTATCCCAATCTAATATAAATTTGGGAATTTTTGTGTGTATGTTTTCGAGGTTTTGCCTCCCTTGGATTTCCTTGGTGTACAAGTCCATTTGCAAGAGATCTGAGGAGTTTTGTGAAGATTTTACTTTCACAGTCAAATATGTGCTCAATTAACCTTTTTTTATTCTGAACGACGATAGTGTTGAGGATACCGAACCTAGATGCAGACCACCGAATGACAAAGCCATAACAACAGAAGGAACTCTTGATGTGTACTTAATACTGAAGACAAGTTTGGTGATCGACCATCAATTTTAGTTTGAGGAAATCAGCAATTTTGCTATTTGAGTAGGTGCTTCCTAATTTTGTTCTAATGATGTTTTGTTTTGAAACTATCTGGGATTTATCTTGCTTTGCAGTTGAACTTTGTTGTTTCTTTTGTTTTTTGTGGAGATGAATAAAATATCACTTTTGACAACAGCAAGAAAAAGTTGTGCCACTAATTTTTCCTAATCCAATCAACGAAAAAAAGAGGCAATTGTACTTGCTTAGACGCTATTCTTAAACAACGTGGTAGAAGACAATTTTGAAGGACGTGATTTCCCCAATTCTTGCCAAACAGTAGTTCGGAAGATGCTGCTGCATTGCACATGCTTTGATGAGACTGGCTGCCTAGGTTTCCCACCTAATCCTCTTATTACTGCTTCTAAACAAGGGCTACTAGGACGTCACTTTAATTTGAGCCCACCGATATTGACCATAAGTTGAGCTCACATGGAGCACAAGCAAAGTTTTACATGGTCTCTAATGCAGAAAAAGAAAAAACCTGTTTGGACTCAAATCCGTAGATCAGACACAATTTGATTGGTGATCATCTAAAAACCGTAAGTTGCAAGAGCTCGCGAGATTAACGGCCGAGATTGACCCATTTTCATGTGGATTCGGGTCCAGGCAACTGTCACCTCCACAGATGCGTACTCAAAAAGGGATCATCGGATATCTATCTCTCAATGGAGACACCATGAACCTGCATGATTGATGGCTAAGATCGACCCGTTTCATGCAGATTCAGGTCCACGCAACTCTTGCCTCTTCAATGCCCTCGCACCACATGAGGATCACCACGCAGGCTTATCCGGGAAAGGACCATCGGAGAATTGTCTCTCGATAGGGACGTTGCACCACGCAAAACATGGCTTCCGGGCCGCTCTCGCTCGATGCACACACTCTATCCTTCACCCGCCAACATGTCAGGTATCCACACTTCGCAATCGGGACGAACATTTGTGGGCTACATCTTCTGTCACGGGAGGCCACAGCGGGGGCCGAAGCAACGGTGGCCATCCGACGAGATCGAGGAGGGACCACCGGCTTTGTCACTAGTCTCACCCAAATGATATTTTTCGACCAATGTCCAGCCTGTGTCTTTTCTTCTTGCACTTATCGGCGACATCACCTCACCCGTAATTGCCATGATGTCGCTGTCATTGGAGGATCGCCCTCTTCCTTGTCTTTTTCGTTCATGTCTGGTTCAAAATTTAGCGCCGAACAGGACATGGACTTGAGTTTGGCTTTCCAGCACGGGATGGGCATCTTGACCTTTTGTTCCGTTTGGTCTTTCGGAATATCCGTTTCATGCTTGGTTGTCTAAGATGGTCTGAGCCATTCGTGTTGATTTTTGCTTTTCTAGGTTTAAATCTAGAATTTCAATGGCTGGATTCGTACCTTCGCCCTCAAGGCTAGGTAGGGAAATTATAACCCTCTCGCTCCCGAATGAAAGGTTTTCATTGCATGAAATGGAGATCGATTTAGTGTTTAATGTTGAAAGCACACGATAGAAGTTCGATCTTGTCAACATTTCTAGTTAGATCCATATTCACTCAAAAGTTAAAATCAATGAGTTATAGATTAATATGATATATAAACTACTCATCACCACATCAATTGTTCAATATGAGATTTTCTCCAACACAACTCAGGCGTGTATCTCAACAATCCACTTAATCCAAGTACCATTTGCTTTAAAGATTCCTTATCAGATTGCGGGTCCACCAATTTACCATCAAGGCCGACTCTAACGCCATTTGTTGGTACCCTATAATAGAAATCCGATACCTTTATTTAAGGAGAGTGCCAAGAGGGAGTGTAAGTTTGAGTTTGTTAACATACTGAGCTATATCCACTTTCACTTAAAAACTTAATCAAATAAATTATAGGTCAAATATGATATATAAATTACTCCACATCACATAAATTCTTCGATGTGGAACTTCTCTAATACAACTCACATGCGAATCTCATCATCTATAAAGCCCTCGATTTTACCATTTGTCAATAATTATTTAAGGCATCTTTTGAATAGAATAACTTATCACTTCTACCTAGGTAACGGCCCTGATACTTGAAGAAGGGCCATTTTGAGTGGTTGTATGAACTCATCATATTTGTTGTATTGTCTCAAATTTTCGTTTCATATCGCCTGTTGTCGTGGCTACACCCATTTGACAACCGGGGGTGTGAAATGGGCCGGGTTCAACATGGCCCATTATTCTATGGGCCGTGCCTGGCCAATACATATGGCCAACCCATATTAATGTGTTGGGGGTGTGCCGAGATGGCCAAACATGTTGCGTCGGCCTAGCATAGTTCAGGGCCCGTGCTAGACATGTGTGACCTGGGCCCATGGATCGTGACGGTTCAGTCCAACACGTGCCATTTTTTCCCCTTTATCTGTGTCCTAAAGGGCCCTTTGTGCAATTTTTTTTTTTTGAACTTTTGCGCCCGTGATCGATAGTCGTCGACCACTAAAAATATAGGCATGCCCAAGCACAAAGTGACGGGTCACATGTTGCGCCATGCCCAAGCATGGCTTGCTCCACAAACAAGCAATGCCGACACCGCCTGCTCCGCTGCCGAGCATTGTAGGCCGACCCATTTGGCGTCTCTACTCTACATATGAGACCGATGTAATTCAACGAGTCTATCCGGCCAGCGGCCCCAGGTTGCCTTTCAGAGGTCATTGCCATTAATAAAAAAAAAAAAAAAAAATTGGGCCTCGTTACTGGTTTATCTGGGCTGGGCCTAGCAACGTCGGTCGGGCCTTTGCTCAAGCCCATTCGATAAACCCTAAAACTTCAACCATCATCATCATCTCCCTAGCTCCACCGACCGACCAAGATTTTTCCTCTCAGTCCGCCATTAAACCTCGAGCTCCTCCGACGCCGCCGCCCCCGACGCTCGCCACTCGCCTCTCCGCCGCCGACCATGGAGGGCATCGAGTTCGACGCGGCGTCGCCGCCACCTCCCCACGACCTCGCCGCCGCCGCCGCCGAGGACGACGACTTCTGCGGCTCGATCCTCGCCCGCTACGGCGGCTCCGCGCGGGACGAGCACCAGCACCTCTGCGCCGTGATCGGCGCCATGTCCCAGGAGCTCAAGGACCAGAACCTGCCCCGCACCCCGATCGCCTACTTCGGCGCCACCTGCTCGTCGCTCGACAGGATCCTCTCCGCCTCCGCCGGCCCCGATCCTCAGGGCCACGTCGTGGAATCGCTGATGACGATACTCTGCCTGCTGCTGCCCAAGGTTGCTGCTCCCGTCGTGAGGAAGAGGAGAGAGTATATGTCGGAGCTCGTTCTGAAGGTGATCCGAGGCGGTTCTTTGCCGCCCGGAGCGGTGGGTTCGGGGTTGAAGTGCGGTTCGCATTTGTTGAGCGTTTCTAAGGATGCGAATTGGTCTAGCGTGGCGCAATTGTATGGAGTTCTGCTCGGTTTCGTGACCGACTCGCACCCGAAGGTGATTTTTTGTTCGGCCTCTGTATGACCTTTCGGTGATTTAAGTTGGTAGTGGGCAGTGTTCGATGAGAAAATTTCGAATTTCATACTATGGTTGCCTTGCCCATTTCTTTAAATTGCAGTTGTGGGATTGAGAAAGATCAATGCAGGTCAATAGTTCCTGCTGCAACAATTCCTTGGCTATTGTTGTCAATTTTTAGTTTTTCATGATTTCTCGTACTTTCATTTTTGGTGATTTCTTAAGTGCTAATTTCTCTCTTCCTAGAATTAAGAGTTTAGACTTCTCATCTGATAGTAGGTGGGATTTTGGGAAATGGAAATTCGGGAATTTTCGAACGGAGCAGTTTCTGTATGTGTCATCTCTTGCGATGTTCGATACATGAAGCTAAAGTAATGAAAATACTTTTCCTGCTGGTGTTCAACAGATAAGAAGGCAATCGCACCTCTGTTTACGGGATGTTTTGCAAAGCTTTCATGGGACGCCAGCAGTAGTGCCTGCAAGCGAAAGATTAACGAGCATGTTTGAAAGATTTCTACTGCTTGCTGGTGGATCAAAAGGCGATGCTACAGAAGGATCTAGAGGAGCACAGGAAGTCCTTTATGTTCTCAACGCTTTGAAAGAGTGTCTACCATTCATGTCATTGAAGTATACAACCAATACTCTTAAGTACTTCAAAACCCTTTTGGAACTTCGCCAGCCCCTTGTTACAAGGCGCGTAACAGATGGCTTGAGTGCTCTTTGTCTATATCCAACTTCAGAAGTGTCTCCTGAAGCCTTGCTTGAGTTGTTATGCTCATTAGCTCATTTAGTATCTACAAGCGAAACATCTGTGGATGGCATGACATTCACTGCTCGTTTACTGGATGCTGGAATGAAAAAAGTTTATTCCTTGAATAGGCAAATATGCGTTGTTAAGCTCCCTCTGATATTCAATGCACTTAGAGGTGAGTCATCAGTTCCAATAATTCCTCCTCCTCTGTTACATCAGAAGAAATATAGCTCAGTTTGCATTTGGCATGTCTTGGATTTCTTGTTTAAATCAGTGTTTAGCTTCTTGCTCTCGAGAGGGAACAAAATGAATGCTACCTCATGTTTCCCTCTTTGCTTTGGCAGAGATTCTGCCATCTGAGCATGAGGAAGCCATTTTTGCTTCAGCAGAAACATTCAAGAGTCTCATAGACTCTTGCATTGATGAAGATTTGATCAATCAAGGGGTGGAGCAGATCAAGATACATGCAAACACAGAATCAAGAAAATCTGGACCCACTTGCATCGAAAGAATTTGTGTGACTATCGAGAGTTTGCTGGATTATCGTTTTAGTGCTGTCTGGGACATAGCCTTTCAAATTATTACAGCTACTTTTAAAAAATTAGGTATTCTCTCTCTCTCTCTAGCTGAACCGAGAAATTCATCTGCCCAGGCTCTGTTATCATTTAATGTGCTGTATAAATTGTAATGGGTTGACTTCTAAGCGTCATTTAAAGTTGATGCAGTTTTCTAGACATCCTAAGAAATGATGATTATTCTAAGCAGGACAAGGGTAAACTTGTTTTGTCAACCCTCTTATCTCCCATGGTTGGTGTTTCTTTGCTATGTACTGGAATAATCTAAACGAGTCCCATTCTTGTATGCTGTGCTCGCATAAAAGATCTGCTTTGACTTTTTCTTGTAAATAAGTTTCTCAAAATTCAAAAACTCTTCTTTTTCAGAAAATAATGCTTCTTATCTTCTGAGAGGAACACTTAAGAGCTTGGGAGACATACAGAAGTTGCCTGATGAAGATTTTCCTTACAGGAAACAGGTGCGTTTTTATTTAACTGCAGTTGTTACTCAGCAGAAATCTTTGTAGATTATTTAGGTCACTGCAACCTGCGATTCAGCTTACGCTTCCTTTTGGGCATGTTCATATTTTGGGGAGTTGTGTGCTTCTTATTACTAGCTGCAATTCTGTGTCCTAAACAAAAGCCTCAGCAGTTTCCTTAGCACGCCTTTACCTTCCACTTGTTGGGATATCGGTTTTTTTAAAGGATTGCAGAAGGAATGTGGTAATTTGATTTTTGGTATTTAATTTTCTCAACTGGAAATGCGTATCACATGAACATTTACTTGTGCTCTCTCTATCTCTCTCTCTCTCTCTCAGAGATATCAATAAAATATTTGTGGATCTGTATGCAGTCGTCTACCAGTTCAAAATCTGATTTGAGCTGGTGAGCAGTCCAATGCTTCTGGGGATTAATGAGAATGATTTTTATTTAGGATTTCCACTTGAGATTTATGCTTGGTTGATTCTCACTTCTGTTCCTGTTCAAACAAAGTATTGTTAATTCTGATTTGTGCCTGTTGACTTATAATGCCCTTGTGCTGCAGTTGCATGAATGCGTTGGATCAGCAGTTGTCGCCCTTGGTCCTGAAATGTTTTTAAGCCTTCTCCCCCTCAATCTGGAGTCTGATGACCTGTCTGAGGTGAATGTCTGGCTCTTCCCAGTTTTGAAGCAGTACACTGTGGGTGCCCACTTGAGCTATTTCATGGAATCAGTTCTGGATTCAGTTGGTTTAATAAAACAGAAAGCACGTAAGGTATGGAGCTAGAGGTCAGTTGAAAAATTTGCCTCCTTTTGTTTGTTCTGTTAGTCACACATGACTTTTGTCAGCTTGAGCTAGAAGGAAGAGTCGTTTCAGCTAGAAGTGCTGATGCCCTTGTATACTCTTTATGGTCCCTGTTGCCATCATTTTGCAACTATGCTGTGGATACAGCTGAAAGTTTGAAAGACTTGGAGAATGCATTATGCAGAGCTCTTCGTGAAGAACCTGACACTCATGGTGTAATATGTACTAGCCTGCAACTACTCATTAATCAGAATAAGAGGGTTTTGAATGAAAACGATGAATCTTCAGTCACTGAGTTTGGTACATCTGCAGAGAAAGCCGTGTCTCGTTACACTCTGCAGGTTGCCACTGATAATTTGAGTGCACTGAGGTCATCAGCTCGTGAATTTTTGTCAGTTTTGTCTGGAATCTTTCTGAATTCCAAAAAAGATGACGGTGGCTGTCTACAGGTATTATAACCTTTCTTGTTTAGTTAGATCTAATGAACTGTGCGCTTTCATGTGCATTGTATGAGTTTACCTAAGAAATGGCCCTGGTTCTAGTATTTGATGAAAACTGTGCTTTGAGATTGGTAACAAGTCTTGCCAAGTTTTGTACTAAAACCTGTGTTTTGTTTGGTGCTGTCATTAGATTGGTTGATACTTGCTAGTGACTTTTTTTTGCACTCTATGCAGTCTACAATTGCTGCATTGTCTTCAATAGCAGATAAAGCAGTAATATCAAGACTATATAAAAGTACGATGCAAAAGCTACTGAAAGTTACTCTGGAAGCTGCGAAAGTGCGCAATTCTAGAAAGCCAAACTCCATGGAAAGTGATGATACATCCAATGAAAATTCACCTTCTGTTCTTCGGTCTGTCCTTGCCTTCACTCTAGTTCATGTATTTTTCACAGCTCATTTTTAGTTGCATCAGTTTAATGTTACTCCTCTTTACCGTATACATCTGTAATCTCTTGGCAAAAGTGAATGCGTATGCTGGATTCACTGACAAATTAGATTTTCGGGTCACAATATATGCAGGGGAAAGCTATTTGATTTGGCTGCTTCTCTTTTGCCTGGATTGAATATCGCAGAGGTTGATGTTCTGTTTAAAGCTATACAGCCAGCATTGCAGGTTAGTCAGTGAATCTATGTATATCCCTTGTTTTACTCAAGATGATTTGAACAACAAACTACAAGTTGAGGTAACAAAATTTGAGGCTTCTTTGCAGGACGCAGACGGTGTTATCCAGAAGAAGGCATACAAAGTTCTTTCAGTAATGCTTAAGGTACTTATCTCTTTGGTTTGGTTTATCTCTGCATATTTCCACTGAATGCAATTTGATGAATTTTTTTTCTATAACATCCCAAAACGAGTAGAACTTTATACTTAGTTTAATAATGCATGGAATGGAACGGATTGGGTTCATTATTGACAGCAAGACAGTTCATGCATATCGAAACACAGACTCAAAGCCCTAATTGGTCGACTCTTTTCTTACCTGCCCTAGAAAAAAGCACAATTCCTTTTGTGCGTTTTATTTGAATCTGTGAAGGAAAGGCATTATGAGGCCTGTTTGAAATACTTAATTAGACTCCCTAGCTTGATGATTGTGAGTTTTTGTGGTGTTTAGCTTTGATTTCACAAACATTGGCCATGTTTCTTACTCCTTTACAATTTTGTTGTGTTTTCTGTTTTTTTCAAGAATTATGATAGGTTTCTTTCATCAAAGCTCGAGGAGTTGCTGAAGCTTATGGTCGAAGTGCTACCTGCATGTCATTTCTCAGCAAAACGTTATAGGCTTGAATGCTTGTACTTTCTTATAGTCCATCTTTCTAAGGTTGAAACTCTAGCTCTTCTGTTGATTAAGTATGATAAAGCCTTCTTCCAATCCATTCAAATATCTCAATATTCTATTGATGGATAAAATGCTTAAAAGTTTTCCTTGTTTATAGGATGGTTCAGACAAAACCAAACCTGAGATCATCTGTTCATTCTTAACCGAGATAATATTGGCTTTGAAAGAGGTACTTTATGTTGACTAATTATAGTGCTTTTGTTACTCTATATGATATATCTGCTTTTTATTTTTATTGTTTTAATCAGGTTCCTGATAAAGATGCTTACTAGATTATATTTGCCTTCACAGGCTAACAAGAAGACTAGAAACAGGGCATACGACATCCTTGTGGAAATTGGGCATGCATTTGGTGATGAAGAAAAGGGGGGAAGAAAGGAAAACTTGCTTCAATTTTTTAACATGGTCTGTAGTCTATCTGGCTGTTGATTGCTGACATTCTAAGTCATGTACTAAGTGCCAGTTTTCTGGCCAGGTTTTATATGTCCAGCTTCTGTTAACGTTGCCTTCTGTCTGGGGATATGGGTTCTGAAAATTGAGCAATGCATAATAATGATTAGTACTTACTCTTTAGCTACGCTATTGGAGCAGGTAGCTGGAGGTTTGGCAGGTGAAACGCCTCATATGATCAGTGCTGCAGCGAAAGGCCTGGCTCGCTTGGCTTATGAGTTCACAGATCTTGTCTCAATTGCATACAATGTTCTCCCTTCCACATTTCTACTTCTTCAGAGAAAGAACAGAGAAATAATTAAGGTAAGTTCGTCCTATGTTTGTGTGGATATTGATTTATTGTAATAGTGAGTGATTAGCTTCATGGAATCCATTTACTTATGCAGGCAAATTTAGGTCTTCTGAAGGTACTGGTTGCCAAATCTCAAGTTGATTGGTTGCAGATGCACTTGGGAAGCATGGTGGAAGGCTTGTTGAAGTGGCAAGATAACACAAAAAATCATTTTAAATCAAAGGTTTCAAATTATCTCCTTTTTTCTTAAATTAAGTTGTGTCTTATGCTGCAAGGTTTTTGTTGCTCTTAAGTCATATGTTTTTCCTCTGTTCTATATTTTCTTGGAAGAAGCAGGCTTTCTTCTTTCTAAGGTGTGTAACTATTTCTGGAGTTCTTCTGAGCTGTGGAACCTAGAATCCTTTTCGTTATAGTTGCTGGGTTTTATAGAGGATGAGGTCCCACCCTTACCAAGGTTTCATGTTCAGGGGAATGTTTTTACCTAACTAAAGAAGCTAACTATCATCAATTTGACTGTCGAAAAATGTTAATACGAACTATTAATACCAAACCATATGTTTTACGTTTCTTCCTTGTGTAGATAGCTGCTCAATAAGAGATATGAGTGTAGAGATATAATGGGCCTGCAGCTGGTTTTTCCTTCTGCAGCCCTTTCAGTCCTTCAATTTTCCATTTTTTTTCTTTTTCTTTTCCCCAATTGAATCATTGAACAAGTTTGTCTCTGGCTGTCTATTTGACGGCTAGAGTCAGCATCATTGTTTGGTTTTTATCTGATTACTACAATACTGGGAAAATCTTGCCCCATCATGCTGTGGGTGAGCTGTTAACTGATATTATTGCAGGGATTAATTCTTCTGCTTACTATTTTTCCATAGGTTAAAGTCCTCCTGGAAATGCTAGTCAAGAAATGTGGCTTGGATGCTGTAAAGGCTGTAATGCCTGAAGAACACATGAAACTCCTTACCAACATAAGAAAGGTACTTTTATCATCTTCCCATGGAATTTTATCAAGTGTCCTCTGAAATTTTTGCTGAACTATTTCTCCATATAGATTAAGGAGCGAAAGGAGAGAAAGCGAGCAACGAATTCAGAGGAAAGCAGGTCTCATCTGTCCAAAGCCACCACATCCAGGTGTCTGTCTCTGTCTCCGTCTCTCAAATGCAAACAAATTCAGATTGGTGGATTTTGCTGTTTACATTTTCTGCATGTCACTTCTGAATCAACTTTCTTGGATAAGGAGGCGTCCTATGACCGCATGAGATTGCTATGACTCTTCTGTTATAGTCTACAGCATTTTGCTGCTTTCTGAATGAATTATCTTTTGGATTGCGATACTTAAAGAGTGAGTATGTAAATGTGTTTAGCTTGCTCCGTCTCCGTCTCTCTCTCTCTCTCTCTCTCTCTCTCTCTCAAAAGCAAGGGCACAGGCATGTGTATGCATCCTATGTTCAGCTTTCCATTTCTAATCGTAAAACTTTCCATTGACTATCATCCTGCACTCTTGTTCAGACCTCTGCTATCTCTAGTGTGACTCGGAGAGGAATAAGATATTCCCATCAGGGCCTGCAAATCCAAAAAATCCTCAAGGCTTATCTTTAAGGATATCCTAGTTCATTGCTTTTTCCCAATTAATTCTGGAAAGGATGCTTAGTTACTCTTAAGATATGCTGTCTCAGGCTGGACTAGTAAATGAATTATAATTATACATGCTGATTATATGCGCGCTTTTAACCATGTCCAAATTGGGAAGATTGAAGCAGCAGCAAGCAAGCTCAGATTGGCCTTATGCCTTTTATTTTCTGGCTGATGATTACCATGCTTTAGCCCAACAAATTTGCAAACAGAAACAGAGATGCAAGAGATGTCTAATGCAGATCTAAATCAGTAAAATTAAAGTAGTATCTACTGTCAGGAAAGAGTCTGTTATCAGTCAACTTTCCCCTCATTACGTTGTTTTACCACATCCATCAGAGTTTTTAACTGTACTAATCCTCCTCTCTCTCTTCCTCTCTCTCCCTCATCAGGCTTAGCAGATGGAATCATACAAAGATATTTTCCGATTCTGGTGATGAAGACAGCACAGATGGTGAGACTGATTATATGGACAGTGAGACAAATATTGGCAGACGGAGCAGGGCTTCCTCATTGTTAAAGTCAAAGGCTACTTCATTACGGTGGGTTCTTGATGCTGTACTCTCGCAAAAATTTTATGTGCATGTTTTAGGTAGGTGAGACATTTCTGCTCAAAATGTTAGCAACTTGTGCATATTTGAGCCAGACGGAAGGTTAACCTCATTCATGCACATCTCATTTCACTTATCTTTGTAAAGAGATTTCTGTTATCACTGTTGCACGAATTACTTTATTTATTTTTAAAAATAGGAACCATGTGCCTCATTAATACGTCTCATTTCACTTGTATTGTTGAATAGCTTTCTTTAGACTGTCTGATGAATTACGTAGCCAGCTACCATCCTACCTCTGAACTCATACAAATGCTCAATTTGTGTAGGTCTAAGAGATCGCATAGATCTGCCAAAAGCCTGCCAGAAGACCTTTTGGACCAATTGGAGGATGAACCGCTCGATATGCTTGATCGGCAGAAAATGAGGTCAGCCCTTAGAGGATCCCAGCAAGGAAAACGAAAGGCAGAGTCTGATGATGACCTAGAGATAGACTCCGAAGGTCGTCTAGTAATCCATGAGGGAAAGGGGTCAAAGAAATCCTCGGCAGCCAACCCAGATTCAGATTCCAGGAGTGAAGCTGGTAGTTATCTTTCCGTGGACTCTTCAAGGAAAGCCCAGAAGCGTAGAAAGACGTCAGAATCAGGCTGGGCTTACACAGGGAATGAGTATGCTAGTAAGAAAGCTCGTGGAGACTTGAAGAGGAAGGACAAGCTTGAGCCCTATGCCTACTGGCCCCTCGATCGTAAGATGATGAGCCGGAGACCAGAGCATCGGGCAGCAGCGAGGAAGGGAATGACAAGCGTTGTGAAGATGACGAAAATGCTCGAAGGCAAGAGTGCCTCGAGTGTGCTCTCCCTTAAAAGCACTAAGTTAAAGAAGAGGGCAAATAAAGCCAGCAAAATGAAAGGCAAGTGAATGGAAACTGTGACCATGTCCAGCGTATTGGATGCATTTGAGCGCTTGTGATTGTGTGAATTAGTGCGCAGAAAGTTGCGAGATACCTGGTGCTAGAATCATAGACCAATTGGTTTATGGTGCAATTTTGCTGTACATATAATTTAAATGAAGGTGCAATAGACTGAGCATTTTTTTAAGTACAGTTCTTAAACCACCTAAGCATCCGTCAGCTGCATCCTAAACATATGGTTCGCGCACGTTGTCCCTCTAATAAATTTGTTCTTCTTTATGTTCAAAATGCGAAAGACCCCACAGCCCTACTGCAAACTCAAATGTGTTGCAGGCGGCCTGAGGGGCTGCATGGGATCTGGCCCCGTGGGCCAACCCAAGGATCAGCACGGCATGCCGTTCTGACCCATGTCCCAAGCCCTTACGGATCATGCCAGGGCCACTTTGCCAGTTCTACTCACATCATGGTCCGGTTTCCTAAATTTGAACATTTTTCACTTAGGATTTCTCACGGACTTTCTATGTAGCCAGACACATTCTGTTCATTTTCGCGCCGATTTCCATAGTTCCCCAAGAGCGCATATCCTCCAGCGTGGCATCATCCTTCCTGCTCACCAAGGGTTATCCCATTAACCACTGAGAAAAACATTGAAAGAAGGGGGCAAGAAAATTTGGAAAAGAAGAAACAGAACAGCACATGGAACCAAAGAAGAACAAAATAGAAAAGAGAATCGCCGGAGGATAACTCGCAGAATTTGATCTCTATAACATTCTAGTCTTTCAATATATGTTTACACAAAAGAGACAAGAAGTTAGCATGGTGTACGAGGTTGCATCATGCCTAGTGTGGCTACAGACGATTAGCAATAATTCACAATAACAATTTTGGCAAATGACTAGCAACATGTCTTGGCCTTGGATTCTTCTCCACTGTGCTGTCCAACAAATTTCCATTTGTATACGACAGCTATCTATAGAGTGCGAGGAGGTTACTTGTGACTGAGCATCCAGCATCCTAGGTGAACACTAACATCTTCACATTCGATAATGGTGACATCCATCTGAAAAACAACCGACAAAAGGAAGAAGACATTAGAGTTGGACCAATGTAGGGTCCCTGCTGTATCAGTTTTAATTTGTTTCCCCATGATATATGGACCCCTTATCAAGGGGCCAAAGAGACAAACATGAAGTGCTAAGAAGCATACCTTCGGCTTGATTATTGCATCGTAAAGCCCGCCAGGACGATTCATTTGTACGGGGCAAATAGTATTGATGAATTGTGGCCACCAAATCCGAACGAGTTAGACAAAGCCACCTTAATGTCTAGTCTCTCTTTCTTTGGGCCAACCAGCTTGCTTGGATCCTAATCAATTTTCACAGTCGATGCTCAATGTCCATAATATTAACATTGGATACAAAAAGCGTACTATAGGAAATGCGAAAGCATACCACTCCTTTATCTGGGTTTTCCAAATTAACATTTGGATGAACCCACCCGGTTCTTATTGCCTGCATTGAAAACGCATATCCAATGAAATTCTGGTCTGTCCAATAAGTCTCATCTTTAGCATGGAGAAATAGCAGGATTGTATGCACATTCAATCTACTTTAACAAGGACATTTAATCAGATCTGACAGCTCCAAGGAGGCACTCAATTCTCCTGTGGATTTTGCATAGCTCAGTTAAAGTGAAAAAGCTAGTACCTGTACAACCGCCACAGCTTCCACAGCACCAGCTGCTCCAAGTAGGTGACCAATCATGGACTTAGTGGAATTCACTTTTAACTGCATAAAGAGGTAATCATAAAGGCACCAAAATTTGGTAAAGATACACCTCGACATAAATTAGCAAAGAATTTACATCTGCATTACCTCGCTGTTTTCGCGAAAACAATGGGCAAGAGCTTTGTACTCTTTGAGGTCTCCAGCTGGAGTAGATGTAGCATGGGCATTTATGTAATTTACATCTTCCCTAGCCACTCCAGCCTGAGCTAAGGCCTTTTCAATACAGAGAGTCACGCCCACCCCTGCTTAGAGAACAGATCGTGGGTTCAAGTTGATTCCATAACAAGAATAAGATGTGCACTGGAGCAAGTCGTATAAGTTTATGATCAGTGAGTGTCAAGAAGATAAAAGATGGAACCTAAAAATCAGTACAAGTACTTCGTGATTTTACACCGAAAACCATGACCATGAATGACACTACAGGGCTACAGCCCTCAAATGGTAGACCCCATAGCAAAATAGTAAATGAAAAAAAAAAAACTTTGACCAAAAACCCAAAGAACACCTAAATCACACCAAAAATTTCTGAAGCTCATCAAAGGTTCTTTTGGAGTGTGGTCTCTTAATCCCTCTTGTATAAAAAAAAGGGTGGGATAATATGATTAAATAGAAAGGCCTTCTTGCTTTTTAATTTTTGTATCGAAACTTCCTATCTCCCACCAAAAAACAGGTCAGATTAACAAGGATAAGGTCCCACAATACGGAAAAGAATGTGTATGGCAAAGACAGAGGATGAAGAAAACAGCTAAAACCAACTAAAAAAGTTTTAGCGACTGTTGAGACTTCACTACCCAGACAGTGAGAATACAAAAGGAAAAATTACCATCAGGGTGAGGTTCGGTCATGTGATAAGCATCAGACGTGAAGCTTCCACCAAGAAACTCCGCATAAATGTTTGCACCTCTTCTCTGCAAGGAAATACTAATATGTCATCTCGAATCACCAACCAACCATGACCATGCTTAAGCATGGTGTGAACCCACAACCAGTGCACCATGCACCTGGTGACTGCCTGATCCAGTGTGGCATTCACATGGGCCTAGCCACAGATTGGACGTTGACCAGGTGCAGCACCAGATGCACTGAGCAGCAACCCCCAAGACTATAAGTATAGATGAGAGAAACCAAATGTGTAGGTACCTTGGCATGATCTAATTCCTCCAAGAGCAGAACTCCAGCTCCTTCTCCCATGACAAATCCATCACGATTCTGTAAAGCCATGCTCACACTTTAATCGGATGATACATCTGCCTCCAGTTCATATTCACAAAATTATTAAATTACAGTCACAAGACTCATAATAGAGTGTTTCCCTCTCCACTAGTCTCTACCATAAGCCATATCATCAACTAAATTTCAGAAATGGGTATTCAATTTTTATGTTTCCCCAAATTGGTTAGGTTATTTTCAGACTAAAAAAACTTGTCATCGAGTGAAGAATTTAGCATTCAATACTTGAGTTTCTTCCAGCCTCCAAAAAAAATTACTTTATTGATTCTTTGAAAAAGTCTAGAAAGATCTTTGGGGATGTTTCTAAATTCTTTGAATGAAAAAAGATGCAGAGGAAACAAAGCAAGTTGTGAGATGCTAATACAATGTCCCATGGTCTTGAAGCTTTGGCAGGATGGCTATTTCTCTGTGAAAGTGCTCGGCATGCCACAAAACCCCCTAGACCTGCGGCAACAATGACAATGTAAGAAGTTCCCTCACTGCAGCTTTTGATGGACTCAGGGAGGCACGCAACAAAGACGAGGAGGAAAATTCTACCAATAGGAATAACTGCTGCATCTGAGCCACCGCAAAGCATCACATCCTGCAAGATCCCACAATTCTCAGAAAGTTATGCGGCTTGAATCGCCAGGATAGCTATAATTTTAATGTTAACAAGTCTAACCAAACACAAATAAAGCAGATTCATCACAAAGCGACTTTTGATTTAAAAAACTTACAGCTTCTCCTCTGATTATGTGGTTTGCAGCATTCAGGATACAAAAGTTGCTTGTAGCACAAGCAGTTGATATTGAGTAATTAGGGCCCATCCATCCCTTCAGTTTAATAAATTAAATATAATCAGAAAAATGAGCCAGAACAAAATGCATTTCAATAAGTTGGAGATTAGGCTAACCAGATCCATTGCAAGCATGGCTGAACCCATGTTAGTTGTTGCAAAAGGTATACAAAAGGGATTCATTTTCCTGTATGATATCCTTAAAGCTTCAATAGCATCATTGAAAACCTGTGCATTCAAAAGGTACCAAACATATGAATCAGATAGAGTCACATGGCCAGCTATAGTCTGATTGGGCTCTCAATAAAGCTCCCGATCAGAATGTGAACTGCTGCATCTGGAAAAACATCCTTTCCATTTTAATTAGAGCATCTTTGAAATGCCATTCATAGTTTCAGACACAGTTAGGCAATGATGCCTAAGCTGCAAATAAGTGGACTATTTCCATTTTCCACCCTCTTCAAATGGCTGGAAGATGTAAACCTTAACTTCATAAAGGTTGACTAAAAGCATCAAGTTACCTTCATCCCACCCATTGCAGAGCCAATGAGAACCCCACATTTAGCTTTGTCCAGATTTTTCATAGCATCATCAGTCATTCCACCATCATCTAAGGCTCTCTTGCCAGCAGTGAGCATGTAAAGCATGAATTTGTCCATCCTCTTAGAGAGTTTTGGAGCAATCCATCCATCAGTTGAGAAAGACTTGATCTCCCCAGCAATTCTCTGGAAAACATACATGGATATCATCAGGTGAAAACTAGACACGAGAAAAGTAGAAGGGGAAGGCAAGACCAACCGTTGGAAATTGAGCACAGTCAAATGTCTCTATCTCACTTATACCACTGACACCCTCCAGCAAATTATTGTAGAAAATGTTTGGATCATGGCCTAGGGGAGTTACCACACCCATCCCAGTCACTACTACCCGCCTTTGCTTTGTTACAGGTTTCTTCATCGTTGAAACTTCTTGAACAGGTTGCAGGGCCACTGCCATGGTTTCTCCTATATTTATGACCAACTTGTCACGAATAATGCACCTCCCAAATGTAGTAATGCAATTGCCAGCACTAGCATCTTTCAGCATTACTCATAAAGATACTAAAATGACTCTAGATAAAATCCATACATGTAAGCTACAGAAAGCGATTTAAATTACACAAAATCTCTTTAAGGGACATAAAAATAAGTGCATTGAGTCAACTCATTCTTTCTTCAGGAAGTCTGTTGAAGTCGTCTACATGTTATGTTTCCCGCTAGCAAAGAGATGTGGTTCCAAATGATCACTTTCTGAGCATGTTCACATTAGAGCACTGGCCAAAATCACGATTATTTCAATAGAGAGAAGATTGGCAGACTCAAATGACATAAGTCTGCCAGGTGAATAGCAAACAAAAGAATACGAACTTTGGCACAATGTCAAGTGACTAGGTTTTCTGCAATTATTGCTCTAACCCGGTAACACTGCTGTATTAAAGTTCAAATCAGAATGTTAAATTGGAACCGCAAGTCAAATCGCCGAATTAAATTGGAATATGGTACTTAGATAAGATTATGTTTAAGAGCAATGCCAGATAACTAATCTTCTTCTATAGCATCTCAAAGTAGATACCGGTACCATGCGCTCCCATCCACTTCTTAAAAACTTCATTTTCAGTAGCTAAAGAGTCAGAGCAAGCATGAACAACTAGACGGGTTTCTTTTGATAAGAAACCTAAATTTTTCAGACTATATTTGTAATTAAATTCTCCATGCAAGAGTCGGAACTAGATATAAAAGACTGGATCCTAGCAGACAAATGTTTAAGATACTGCTCTAACCCGCATAAGAACAAGATTAACCGCATAGTCTGGCAAAGCGGATATGCTCTGAGTGTTTCTAGATTACAAAAACCCAGATTCGCATCTCAAGTTTTTTATCCCTCTCTACAGCCTAATCATGAAGCAGAATTAAGATCAGATTCGCATATTATGTCCTCATCATAAGGCAGATCAAATTCTCACCGAGCAAACGAACAAAGGAAGCCACATCGACATCCGATCAAGCCTCCACTTTCGAATGAAAGACAGCTTGAATAAGCCAAATGGGTGCTTACAAGACTAGCCCATAACAACTCGCAAATGAATATAAAATTTAAAATCAAATGAAAACGCACCAAACACCGAAAACAATCCCAACCCAGATGCCCATAAACTATGATGACCAAAGCAGGGACAAATGATACATTAGCTAATAACACGATAATCATTAAAGAACGTATCTTTAACATCAAAAAGAGAACTTTACCAGAGTAGCGAGCTCGATTTGTGCGCTTCTGCTTCCGATTTATGCCAACATTCCTCGATCCGAACAGAGACGAGAGCCCATTACATCTGTAGTAATCACTACAAGGCTCAAAAGCCAAACACGAACTCATGAGACCTTGAATGCTCGATCCACAGAAAGACGATATCAACCCAGAAACGGGAGAAATGGTTGACTGCGCATTGCTCGTATCGCTGCAACATTTCGAAAGGACCTTCCTTTTCAGCCTCTTGGAAAGTCTCCTGGAGCCCTGAAACGGGTTCGCTTTGAGCTCGTTCTCCCAGGAGACCGACGTGCAAGCCGCCACCAGCCACGTGCAGAGCGGAGAGGCCGCCATTGAAGCCGCCATCACGAGCTTAAGAAGAAGGAACGAGAACGCAAAAAGGAGCGATCTTTTCCTCTCCAACGAAAAGGGTGATTGGAAAATAAATAAATAAATAAAAACAGAAAGGGCGGAGTGTTCGATGCTGGGGGCAGAGAGCGCGATGCGCAGGGCTCAAAGTGAAGGACACGAACTCATGAGAGAGAGGAAGGAAGGCAGCATTGGGATGCTGACCTCACTCGCAGTGTATCGTCTTAACTTCGCTTGCGGTTGTACCTGCGAAACGGCTCGACAGCCCAAGTTCTTGGGCAATCCGCGCAGCGTGGGGGGAACTGAGAACGCAAGCTCTCTCTCTCTCTCTTATATTCCTGTTTGGTTTTCTGCTGCTGACTTGTCGGAGCAGACAAGGCCAACCAATGACGATGCCTACGTGCGCACCTAAACGTCGAGGAGATACGATGTTTTGGACAGGGAAGATGTGTGAAGAACGGTAGAAGCACGAGAATGGACTCCAGTATGGAGAGAAAGCGTATGCTTTTTGACCCCCGTCCGTAATTTATAAAATCTTAGACGCAACGATGATATCTTGGGGAGTCGTAAAATACAGATGGGTAGTTCAGTATCTGCTGACTCTTCCCTTTACCAGCAGATACGTCGCCTGCCATGGAAAGACACCTTTGCCCCGCGAATGTCCTCGGCCCCTCGAGTAGGTATTTTAATTCCAGAAAATAGGAATATGTTTCAACGAGTAAATTTCATGATCCAAGCGGAATTTGTACGAAATTTGAAACTGTTCATCCCTTTTTTTTATCAAGGACATCGCCTGCTATGGAAAGACACCTTTGCCCCGGCAATGTCCTTGGCCCCGGCCTCGTAGGTATTTTCAGGAGCATCTTCCCCCGCCCCGTCCTAATGATCCGTCCGTGTGAGTGAATATGCTCCTGCTTTGAAATTCAAGGCCCAAACGCCCGACTTGTCGACATCGTTGGGACAGGAGAAGGGACGATAATGGCATCATTCCCCAAATTTTGTATCGAAGAGCCAGCACCCTGGGGAGATGGTTTTATTTTTTTTGTCGAGATTTCGGGACGCCATGCGACCGTCCATTCGGAAAAAGATAGGCGATGGCGCAGAACTTCGATCGTGCTTAAGGATTTCCCCCCAAATGTACTAGATTTTCAGCGGCCCGCTACGTTCACTTTTTTTAGTCCTAAAGCCAATGGTACCTCGGGGAAGATATATCTACTTGATGGGAATAGAGAGCATAAATTCTCATCACTTTCCACGTCTTCACTAGTGTTTCAACAAATTTCATCCTTTGACATTATTGGGTATAGATTGCAAAGATAATTTTATTCTCGTGTAAGAATGACATTAATGGATGAACTATCAAATGGAGACCTCAAGGGGTGGAGGATCTCATTAAAAAAAGAAAAGAAAATTGACCTTTGTAAGATTGGTCAATTGATTAAGAAATGGAATTAGCTGTATAGATTGGGTCCATGACACATTCTTGGTATTATCGACCACAAGCAATCTTTGCCCGCCTAATTTTGGGCAAGTATCTTACCTATTCCATGATCACAACGGAAGTATTTTTGTGCAGGTATTTTCTTGTGTTATAGGAAGCTTGTTTTAGGTAGGTGAATATGAGAACCATATAATGTCCGACCAATCTCACGGACGGTTGAAGATGACCCAAAGTATGAGTAAATGGCTCGAACATTGAATCGTTTGTCCTCGGCAGTGCCATTCGGAAGTTTTCCTATTTAAAGTGGGTATCCTTGCCCTTGAAATGATCGTTACATTAATTGCAACCCTCTAGGTAGTTAATGAAATCTTTTTCTTTCTCGAACGTGAACTTTGTCTTTTTTTTTTTTCTTTTTTTCATGAAGCAATTGAAGATGTTTCCTGATTGAATAGATGGTTCAATATCAATTCTATTGAAAGAGCCTGGGGCAGCACATGTCCAGAATAAAGGGGGACATACGAGACATAACCACTCCCATGGTCGGGTGCTACACTGCCCTGCCTTTCAGTCGACACACAGTTAAGAAGTCTGATCACGAATGCTAGTCCAAAAAAGGCTAAGATGGCACCTCGCATATGGATAGCAAGAGGGCGTTTACGCGGCCCCGGTGAGGCCTTGTGGGGTAGGAGCTCACCCATTAGAGAAAGCGCATACCCCACTTCAAGGGCACCTCTCTATAGACTGAATTCACTTTAAAAGTCTAGCCGGTAAAACCGGTAAAATCACGAGCTGCTTAGATGCACGGCGCAGAAGGCTCCTAATACCTCCTTTTCTCGATCCAGCATTTTCTTCGCTTCCAAAGTGAATCACCTACCATAAAAAAGGGAAGGCCTGCACTCCCATTCGAAACTCCCAAGACCAGGCCGGCGGACTCGGGGAAGAAATTCATATCCTAGAAGAAAAGGATATGTTTGTCGTCGGATGTTTCGGAGCTTGCCTAGGAAATTTATCTGCTGTGCGGCTACGCCACCTGTAAAAAAACCCTTTTCCCTTTGTCCAACGTAGCATCACATGCATTTTTATCGTCTGTTGTTTGGTATCCTGCGTTTCGCATTTTTAGGCTACCAGCTGACAAAAAATACTTTTCCTCTCTACTCCTCACCTAATTCTCTTGCCCATGTTACATTCTTCAGAAACTTTAAATACTTGTTAATTACTAAAAATTCATACCACTATTTTGTCTGTGGTAATTCTAAGAATACGATCATAAGTTCTATTCGTATTGAGTCTAGCCGAATTAATTTTATTATGGATATATGAATGATGATATAGTTAGATGTTTTAAATCATTTCTCTCTACTTCATAACTATTTTATAAAGTCAACTTTATTGCATATGAAAATAATGATACAACCAAATGAAAGTATGTACCTTCAATTTTTCCCTTTTTTTTTTTTTTGCAAAACTCTTAAATTTCTATTTAAAAAGCAAAATAGTCATTTTATTAAATTTACTGTATGTAATGCCCAAATGTCTAGTTTACCATACCATATAGATCTGTCAACGTGCACAGGTAAGGCAAAATCCAAGCCAACTTCACACACTTCGACATAATGATGAACATGCTGGTCTTCTTCTCTTAAATTTTCTTAAAATGGAGTTCATGTTCACCCATTACGGTTAAAGAAATCCTTTGAAGAACCCTTTTGTTAAGTCAACTATATATAGTGATTTTTTTAAAAAAAATTCCCAATGAATGGAGAAATATAGTAAATTCACATGTCACGAGACCACCAAACATACAAAAAAGCTAAGGATTGTGGAAGAATTAAGAATCCTTTTTGTCTCACTATTTAATCAATAAATCAACAATTAGAAGAGGAAAATATAGCTGGTATAGGTAGACCGGGAAGAGACAAGCTCTC
This sequence comes from Eucalyptus tenuipes, assembly GCA_014182365.1. Taxonomy (NCBI): domain Eukaryota; kingdom Viridiplantae; phylum Streptophyta; class Magnoliopsida; order Myrtales; family Myrtaceae; genus Eucalyptus; species Eucalyptus tenuipes. Next base: position 5,480,599 of record CM024539.1, read on the forward strand.
AGGAATCCGAGAAGAGGTTTGGTTGGAAAGGTAGGGGGCTATTGAATCATTTATGACAACACAGATCGAAGGACCCTATTTACCCGGACGTACCTGCCCCAACTACTGGTGGAGCAACAACTGCTTGTACGACCCCATGTCAATTGACATTGAATACCTCTGTTTGCACTTAGCACTTCTAAAGTAGGAGATAAAGGATGATAGCAGTGACATTATGCGGGGTTCCCACAAAGCAGCAAGATATCGTTGAAGTAAATACAAGTTTACCAAGTAGAGGAAAAGGGTAGAGCAGTAAGACATGTTTCATGAAAATCGGCTTGGCTCGCTTGTTAAAAGAGTTCGATACGTGTGCATTTAGTGAATTGTACCTTGTGGCGATGGGGAGATTAAAAGATTCCCACAATTTTGGGCTCACTCTATTGGAAGCATGATACGTAGGGGAGGGGGATTTAGCAAGAAATGGGCATGATTACCAAACCAGGAAGTTTGAATTGGTGAAGGGAGTTAACTAAAACCATGTCATGAATGCCTATACAATTCTGAGAGGACAGAAACTACGTGGCGTTTGGAATTCCACAAGCCATGTGGGGGGTGCCCTCGAGGGAACCATTCTTGAAGTCAAAGCTGGTATGCCAAACTCCCATCTTCTCAACCATATTCCTGATCTCAGTTTTCGGAAGCAATAAAAGAACAGCACTCAATTACTTAATCCAGAGAATTGGTGAGCTTAAAGCTCAGCCCATCCAGAGAATTGGTGAGCTTAAAGCTCACCTCAGGTTCTCAACCATTTCCTAATTCAAAGACTCAGATTTCTTGAGATAGTCTTTGACATTCCTTTTCTGTTGAGCTTAGCATATAAAGAGCAGCATGAAGAACAAGTAACACGAACAACACTGCAGCAGCCTTTCATGGCAGAACCTCAATTTCCTATCTGCCGTCCATCTAGATGGACATTCCTTTATAGAACAACAAGCATTCTTTTCGAATTAGAAAGTCCAAGTTCTGATAATTCACAACAGTAAAGTTCAATCTCTTTCTAGCACCAACCTCTTACCAAAGCAGAGGGTTCAGTTATCCATTTATAATAGAATTTTCTCTTATCTTTTTCTCAAATTACTTTATTCGAAAATCGAGTCTTACCATGAAGCAAAATCTTGTTCAGTGCCACTAATAACACTGTTGCCATTGAGAAGCCTCAGCTGGTCATATATAGAAACCAGTCTCTTGAAGAGCAATCCAATGCATACCCATATGAGAAATTGTATAATACCATAGTCGCCATAAGACAATGCATTTCATCATAACTAGATGAGACCATCAAAATTGTTAACACACCAGGGTTTAGTCAATGTTCATCCTCACACGGTTACATGGACCGATTTCATCATCTAAGTCCGAAAGTCTGTTGCAGAGGTCACACCAATATCAAGAAAGGAGAAAAGGAAGTGTAGTGACAGCACGGCTAAGCTCCATGGCAGTACAATGGACATAATGATGGCGACAATGAATGCATGAAGGCTTATAGATTGGGAATCTTCCTCGAGCACCGAAAAATGGGGTGGATATTTAATTACAAAAGAACAAATGAACAACCACCTGTAGTTTTTGCTGATGTTGGCCCAGTTAGCCTTGAGGGTCCAAACAGGGAAACAAAGACAGATGCACACAAGGGACGCCAGGACAAGATAGACCAAATCACTATACATGAGCAGATCTACCATTAACAGATGGAGAGGGCCAAAAACACTATTGTGCATGCAATCCATACAAAAAGAATGAACATGAAAGACCTTCTGGCAATAAACAAATCTCAAAACTCTAACTTGACCAACTAACAATGCAGCAGTACAACTCATCGTCACATTGATCTGAGGCAGAAATCGATCTGATACAAAATGACACCCGGCTATGCATCCTGCACAAAAGATAATATGTATCAACTCGGTTTATCCATATTCCCTTCTCCACTGTACACAACAAATGATTTCAATTGCATTTCACAAAAGGGACCCAAAGGGGAAAGATACTATGGCCTCACCAAGGACAAACCATAGAAAAACCAGGAGTCAATTAGGCCCAACATGTGGATATGACAAAAGCAATACAAGAATACATTTCTTGTATTTATGACATTTTTCATGTTAAGCCTAGTTGGAACCATTCATAAATCTAGCAGAGCTTGTGATCACCACATGTTGGCTAAAAGATGCCAAAAGGCAACTGCGCCCCTAGAATTTCCAGCTGTCGTTGCCCATCTTTGTAATCATTGCCACGCATAGCCACCAATTGCTATTCATGGAATTTTCAATGTTCAATTATCTCTATTTACCATCACTCTACAAGCCCAGCTATTAAAACTGGAAAAAAAAAAGTCTGCCTTCACGTACCCTGTGGTATAAGTTCGATTTATACGCCACAGATTATGTGGTGATAGTGAGCATTGTTGAGGGAAATTAGGGTCACATGGTGTTTCTCTGATGTAGCGAGGTTGGCTCCAATGAGCAATTGCTCTTGTTGTCCAATCAAGTGGTTGCAATCGAATTTAGTTCTCCAACTCACATTCCACCACCACTACATTCAACAGAAAAGAGTACCGAGGAACATTTGAAGCTCAGTCCATTTCTCAGTACACTCCAATAATTCTTTTCAGAAAGCTTTTTGTTTCAATTCATAATGGATGTCTCAGTCAGGCATCATGATCCTTAATTGCATTTCAACGCCAAAATAGAAAAATGAAATGTTTGCTGCACCAACAGAGAGGGAAGACCCATCCATGGGTAGCTGCGTTGGTTGAGAGTCCCTCCCTCATCGCTAAGGTCGAGAGTTCGAAACCCGTAGTTACTAGCAATTTAAGTGGGGGGCCCTGGTGGTAGGTTGTTGGGTTAGTCTCCCCCGAGATATAAGGGTCCGGCCCTCAGGAGCCATTCGGGCACAAGGGACCCGTGGTGGAGTCTTCGATTACCAAAAAAAAAACAACAGAGAGGGAGAGAGGGAAGTCTCCAAAGAAATGTAAGTGCAATTTGAAAACCTTGAACATTGAAACCCCACAGGAATGAAGAGATGCTAGAGTCTCTTGTTTAGTAAATAATCTACACAGATAAAAAATATAAATATTTAGGGTTAATACCCTGAAAAGCCTCAAACTGATACACCTATGACAAACTTACCCCAAACTATTTTTTGACCACCAAAAACTAGTATACCTTTAATAAATTTACCCCAAACTGGTACACTTATAACAAATTTATCCTTTATTAGTTTTCGTTAAATTTTACTGTCAAATTATATAGTTAAATGACACGTGACAGTTGACCGTAATACCAATTTGAGATTTTACGCTCCATTTGTCATAGTTTACAATTTTTGTGATTTTTTTTTGTATTAATCCAATTTAGCGAAGAGTATATTTGTCATAAATTTACCAGTTTTGGGTTTTTTGCGGTCAAATAAATTAATTTTGGGTAAATTTTTCATAAATGCATTAGTTTAGAGTTTTTTATGGTCAATCGGGGTAAATTTGTCACAGATATATCAGTTTGAGGTTTTTCATGATCAAAAAAATAGTTTGGAGTAAATTTGTTACAGGTGTACCAGTTTAGGGTTTTTCAGGATATTAACCCCTATATTTAACCACAGGAACCTAGAGGGGTAAGCTGTAATTACAGCACAAACCAGAAATACATTGTAGAACTCCTATCTTATCCATGAATAAGATGGACTCCTTTTGCAGGGCATCTGAGAGATATGATGGCCATGTAAGGTCAATGCAGGCAGCAATTGTGACTTGGAGAAAAAAGTCGATAAGCCAAAGTGGGCTCATCGGATCCACAACTTTGAGAAATACAACTAATGCATTTGCCATGTCCATTATGTATTATATTCAGCAGCTCAGATACTCCGAGAAAAGCAGATATAAGAGGCACTTTAATATCATTATATCACTGCTTCATTGGTTTAGCCGAAAGCCGCTTACCTCATTCTAAAGATTCTGATGGTTGAGAATGTTGTTCCTCGATCAAAGTTTGAAGTCTCTGCCATGACAAGTATGAATCAAAATTGCGAGTAGGAATTTTGAAGTAGCTACGTATCAAACAGAAGACATACTAACTTTAACAGAACTTCCAACTTCATCAAGCTTTTGCAACAACAACTGCTCTCCTGAATAGGGAGAAGAATCATACCGGATGGACATCGATGGGGACATCTGCAATAGGCACATTGTTTTGTCAGTGATTTCACGTACATTTTTTACTACGGTTAGATGTCATTTGCTACTTCAAAAAAATTCCTCAACCAACTACATGTCCTTGACAGGTGATACAATACAGGTGATAAACTTACATCGAGCTCCTAAAAAAATGATGAAATGAAGTCCTACTTCCTACATAAGCAACTGTAAAAACAGCTAAAAGTGGATTCAATGTACATAATGTAAATATTTTAACTTACCAAAGCTGACTGACCCAGTCTCAGGTTGGGTATGTCATCAATAGTTGAGACTTGTCTAGGAAAGGCTTCATTTCTCAAGCTTGAAAGACGTGTTAGAACAGCCTGTTCAGGGCATCAAGGATTTGGGTTACTAGAACTCACCGGAATTGACATTAATCGCTGATAAATTATACTTAACCAAGAAGTATACCTTTCGGAAAGCGATAGGGTTCGCAATGCCTTGTATTTGAACGTCATCACTTGGTGGCCTTCTCACACCAACATTCTCTATTCTAAGAGAGTATACACCAAAAAGGGACTGCAGATAGCCTTAATAACAGCAAGCTATTCAGGAACTGAGTTAATGGAGCTAATGGCATAATTAAAGATGACGCAGGTGAACATCGTTTCCTTTTTCCCCTTTCCTCGTTTTTGGTGTTATGAATGTGAATAAAATGCCATTTAGACTAGAAATAAACCAGGCATAGCAAGTAAAAGATCCAGAAAGCACTAATGGGACTTTCAACTAAATAAACTGAGTCCTCGTTAGTGAAACTAGAGCATAAGTTGGAACACAAGCCAAAGCATATAGAGCTCCTTAAACTATCTTACCATTAAAATCTGGACTTTACTACAAGTGGATTTACCTTGTTCAATCACAACATCAGCGATTGAAGGCAAAAGCACATGCTTTTCCTTTTTTAACACTCCAAAACATGGAAATGCTACCGGTTTCGTAACCTACACCAAAGAAAAAAATAAAACAAGCAAAACAGTGAGGAACATAAACGGGTACTCACATTTCAAAGTCAAAATCATCTTTTTTTCAAGTAATCTACAGAAAAAAAAAAAAAAAAAAAAAAAAAGATCCATATGGAACCTGCCCTTTGGTTTCAGAGTGTACAACACACAATTTATGAGCTTAGAACTTAGAAGGTTAATATAACTGAAAGAGCACAAATGAACTTCCAAAACCATGTCACACACACCCAAGCATTAAAACAATGATATCTACAGAAAGGATGCACACTCAATTGACAACTAGCCAATAATTATTTACCAACAGACGAGAACTCAAACATGGATTAGATACTTACTTTGTACACGATGGAATCTGAGGTGAGATAGAGCTTCCTCGAACGGATATCCTTCCGAAGTATGTATCTCCGAACAGGCAAGTAAAGCAACATGAACAAGCCAAAACCCCAAGCCAGAACCAAAAGCAACGAGTAAAGAACCCATCGAGCCGTCTGGTACTTGACAAAATTTTCTTCCATTTCCCGAAAGGTCGCCGTGTACAGAACCGGGTCCTCCTCGCTCTCCACGATCTCGCCGGACCCACGGTCTCTCAAAAGACCCTTCTCCAAGCTATCGATTTCCACCACCTCCTCGCCGGATCCCATCCCGGAATCACCAGACTGCTCCCGACACTACAAAATGAGCAGCTGAATCAAGCTTAGCTCAGCAGCCACGAGATGCTTGATCCCAATTAGCACTCAATGCAATCACTCCATTTGCCGAATGCGCAAGTTTTCAGCTTTCACACACACAGGCGCGTTCCTAGAAAACCCAAATTTCTCCTAAGCAACTACCGCCCGAATTCAATAGATAAACCGAAACCGAGCGCATCGCGAAGAGCGCGCGTGATCGGAGGTCGGAGCAGGCGAGCGAAACCCTAACGGTAACATCGCATTCGCGTCGACGCAGCGCAATCGGAGACTAGAGGAACCGGAGTAGTCGCGAGCTCACCGAGTTCGACGGGATGGCCGGCGGCGAGAGGCGGCGATCGGAAACGGAGCGCGGGGGAGAGAGAAAGCGCTACTAGAAACGGCGGCGACTACGGAAGCTGAGGAGTACTCGCTTTCGTTTCTGCTTTTTTTTTTTTTTTTTCTGGGGGGGTTGTCGGATCGTCTACAGCGACGCTCAGAGTGATTCCGTGCACTCCACAATCAGGTTCGTCGACTGTAGATTTTCAAAAATAAAATATAAACGGCTCCACCTGTATAATGTAATTCGTGTTCATTTTTCCAAAAAAAGAAGAAGATGATGAGGCAAATCTAATGCGATTAGCATTTTTTAGTGGAGAGAGAACATGCTTTATGTCAAGTTGTGTCATTGGACTGAAAATAAGTATTTATTACTAGTTGAATGAGTCATTTCATCTGTCTCACATCGAAAAATTGACGACGGTTCTCATCTCTGAGCAATCCAATATATTGAATAATGATATTTTTTCGGAGATGTCCGATGCAATTGGAACAATACAAACAAGATTAGCATAGTCCCTATAAAAGGATGGCATGCACAAATCAGAATGTGATTTGATTTTCTTTTTTGACTTATCCAATTTGGCATGGTGCAAATCTTTTAGCCCAATATCAATTAGTTTTGTTTTGTCTTACTCTCTCACAATCGGTAACGATGGGCCGTGGGCCATGCCACTTGTTAATAATGGTCAACTTTTTTCCCCTTTTTTTGGTTTTGTGGACTTCTATGATCTTTCGCACATTTTTCCATCAGATGGAATGTCAAAAAAAAGCCACACTCGAGATAATATCTCCATTCAGCAAAAGAAAGAACACTATTGCACACACGGACCACATTAATATTGATAATAGGATATGGATTTCACTCACACGTTGTGAAGGTATATGTTGCACTTGATATGGAATCTAATATTGGCAATCGGCCGAGTTAGAAATAAACTCGTCAAACGAGTGAGTTGGGTTGAATTTTTATTAAATAGGTTGAAAATGATTTAACCTAAATTGACCGATTTAACCTATATCAACCTATCTTTATGCAATATGATTTTAGCCATTCATACCCAACCCTACTCGAATCCAACATATGCTCATTTCAAATTGGACTCCAATCCCTTAACAATTCTATGGACTAGCTTTCCAACATATGTTATTCATACCCAATCCTTACAAATTATGTATATTATCTACACGGTGGCTCCTCTTAGCTACATACACAATCTCAAATTGCACAACTCCACTTATGATCTCCATCTTGGAATGAAATTCCTAGATCCATCCCCAATCGTCGCTCTCGCAATGTAAACATTTTTACAAAAGGAAACACGAAATAGGGGTTCTTGGGTCCCTCTTGGCAACGGTGGTTCCAGGAAAAGGTAGGGCTTCCTTCGTCTGGGCTTTACTTATATTGGGAATGGTTGAGCAAAGGTCGTAATTGAGAAAAAAAAAAAAAAAAAAAAAAAGGTTTCTTGAAGCTTGAAAATAGAAATCAGAAACGGGAGCATTCAATTTGGTCAGTTTGGCTCGCTGGAGACGACAATGGTGGCTGCCAGCAGTCGAACGAGAATCGATGATCATGATAGCATGCCGGCGAAGGTCTAACAGTAATTGACATATATTTTGCAACCGGCATTTACTTTATATTTTGGAATGGCGGATTAAAATGAATATATGTAAATATTAATACTTCTTATTTACATAGAATAAATGTCAATTTGCTTTTTAACGATTGAGCTAACACGGGGAAAACAGTTGCTTTCTGTGCATGATGATCTAACTATATTTTCAATTTGCTAATGAAATTGCCATTTGCTTTATATTTTGGAAATAAAAATATAATTTTTAAAATAAAATAAAATAAAATAAAAATATCTTGTCCAATACATCTTTACACTTTTGAGATAGATCTACAAATAAAATTAATAATTTAAAAAAAATATATAATTTTTAACAAATATAAAATTGAAAATCAATAAAATAAAAGAAAACGCATTGTGGTCTTCTTCCTTGGTTTTCAGTCAAAATCGTGCGGTGGCCTTCTTCCTTTCTTAAATGATAATTGATAACAAATGAACTCTAGTTTCATTCTTTTCACTCAAATGGGTCAACCATAGCCCTAAACTCGTGTTCGAACATTGGCCGACCCGTTTGAGCTCAAAATCTTGAAATTGGGCTTGAAGTCTTGAATCAAATCTTGGATCAAAGATAAAAAGGAATCAAATCAATGAATTTTATAATTTTTTAATAAAGGGTCAAAGTTTTTGATTTGACCAAAATGTCAACCCACAACAATTTTTTTTGGAAAAAAAAATTTAAAGCCTAACTATGCATGCAAGGATCAAATTGATGTCTTTTTATGATTTCGCAAATTTTATGAAATGTTGACATGGAGTTGATTTTTTAGGTTTGACCAAAAAGTTGATTTGAAAATCAACCTTTGATTTATTGAGAAAAGGATTAGCCTCTATATACAAACAAGACTAATTACACTTAAATGACTCTTTTTAGTCTAGAAATGGGTCCTATCGTGATCAAGAATCTCAAGTCTTGAGTTTTAACTTTGTTGGACCCATTGGCGAAAATTCAAATTTTAACACCACCTCTAACTGGAAGGCTATTGGGTGGCAAGTTTGTATAGTACTTTACATATAAAATGGCTAGATCGATATATATTCCAACACTATCTACATATTTACATGTGCTTTTGTCTAATATGGACAAGCATGAATAAAAAGTCGAGCTCGCTCGAGTCAACCCACTATCTAAGTTAGACTTTTATACACAGCATTTGTGTAAGAATTTCATCCAACTCTAGATGAACTTAAAGTATTGTTGACACCACAGTTTACCCCGAAAGCACCTGCTCGTCACAAGGAATTTTAAATGAAATGCCTTGTTTTGATTTGCGGAATCAGTGGAAAGCAATCCTCGTGAAGGCTACTTAAGCTAAGCCTTGATGGAATTATAGGAGCTAAACTCAAAGTCAATGGCTGGGAAGTTAATTAACACGTGTCATTCTATGAGGATGATGCATTGAATTTGAAGGTTTGGGAGGATTAGCACTGGAATTCGAACGAAAATAATTACTACAAGAAATGTGCATAAAAATAGGGAACGTTTATTTACTTGAAGGGTAAGCTGCACGAGCATCGTCGACCGGTTAGGCTAGTTACTAAAGGATAAGGACATCCAAGGGAAAAGAAACACGCGAAGATTGCAAAGAATAGTGCCCAAATCGACTAACAAACATCGGCTTTCTATAAATACCACAATTTATCCATTAAGAACCCCGCGTGTGAAAAACACAACAATCTTCTTCATTTTAGCTTTACTTTATCACATCTTTGTTGTAGTTTTCAGGAATCCTATCGTTGATTAGATTCTGGTGTGCATCTTCATTTGGTCCAGCATCGTTGATTAAATTCCGGCATTGTGCTTATATCCAAAAATATTGTTATTGATTTGATTCCAACTTTACATCAAAAACAAACTATGAAGTTGATTAAATTCCATCACAATTTGGGTTTAGAGCATAGACTATCTAGCTATTTATGTTCAATTATATCATTGATTAAATTCTAGTGTAATTAGCGTTCAAAAGTTGTTTATCTTTGAGTCATCTGGCTATAAGTTGTAAGGGATGTACATACAAGTTGAGAATAAAACTTCCATTTGCATTTGACATTCTTTGTTCAATCTCAACACAAAACCTAAGTTTCCAATAATAAAATCAAAACATAGCATTTGATGAAAGGTTATTCACGAGAATCGAAACCGGTGAAACATCTTTTTGGCATGCTTGGTAGGACAAGTGTGTTGAGTTGAGAGAGTGCTATGACATCAATCTAGAGTTGTATCAACTTGAATCATTGACGATCAATTATTCATGGCTGAGAATAATACGCGAGCTAAATCATCATTAGCTCAGCTTCCTCAGAATGAAGTTATGAATTAAGTTCAAGAGAAAGGTGCCGATGTCTCAAGGCAACGCGTCGAGGAGGAAGGCAAGCAGACCTCACACTAGTCATGCTTTCTACTATGAGGCGAACGATCAAAGAAACTCACAATGAGTTTGTCGACTACATGGTTAGACGAATGATTGATATTGTTAAGCCTCCGATCATTAATACTTATCATGAGTTTGCTTAAGGACAACATGGGATTTTGGCTGGAATAGCTCAAACTCAATCAGGACACGTCCCTGTTCCCAATGGATATGTTCATGTATCATCAACTTCTCAAGTAACTATGAGTAATGTAGGACAACCTACATCAACAAGGCTCCCTCTTAGAATTTTGCAAAAGGGAGAAGTTTTTGCGATTGTGCAAGATAATGGGTTTGTTAATTCAGGCGTCCCTACCAATGTTGATCGAGATCCTTCAATATTAATTCTATCCTTGGCTCAGCAAAATCCTTCACATGAGAACTCCATTAAGGTAGAACAGCCAAATCCGACTCTAATATCTCAAACGAACGTGTTCCTAGTTACCATGAAGGTCCCAAGAGTTGTAATAGCCGTAGCCAGGGGGAAGAACAAATATATTAGGAGAATAATCAGCAACAAGCCCCTTTGGTGGGAACTTGTAATGCTCAGCAGTAGCTTCCAAATGTTCTACTTTAATTGTTGCCAAATATTCAGCCTCAATTATTGCAACAACCTCCCACTCTTCCTCAAGTGAATGTTCCTAATCCACAAATAAATTCGGTATTTGTGAACCAACCACAACCGCAACTCTATGCGCCTCATGAGCAGTACCATCAAGCTCCTCAACAGAAATCAAACTTGTTGTCGTAACCCAACTACCCAGCACAGCAGGTTTCAGGGTTCTCTCATTTTGTCCCAATTCAAAATCAAACCAATAATCGATCCAGCATTAAGAGGATATGAGAATGATGTTATCTGCATGCCCAACATTTATAGGAAATCATATTTGGACTGGATAGATATTGTGACTTATCCAAGAGGTTTTAAGATGCCCGAGTTCACACTTTTTACTGGTGAGGAAGACCGGTTAACATTTGAGTATATTAATCGTTTTCTAGCACAGTGTAGGGATGCTTCTTATGCGGATCATTGAAAGTTGAGATTATTTCCTTTATCATTGTCCAAAACTACTTTTACTTGGTACATAGCATTGCCACCGAACTCAATAAATTCTAGGAACAAATGGAAAGATTATTTCATACTCAGTTCCAAAGGGCTATCCCAGATTTGTCAGTGGCTGACTTGTCGATCATGAAGCAACTAAATAGTGAATCGATTGATCAATTCATCTCTAGACTTAAGAGGGTTAGGAATAAGTGCTTGGTTCCTCTACATGAGAAGACCTTTACAGATCTTGCATTCAATGGCTTGAAATTTGATATCCGTGAAAGAATAGTTGAACAACCCTTTTCTGACTTATTTTAGCTATCCACTATAGCATCTAAACATGAAAGCTTGTTAAAAGAGAAAGATAAGAGGCATGGTAGGCAAGCTGAAGTTAATTGGGTTGACTCTATAGATATGGATGAGGATATACAGTAGTTGGATATAGCAGAAGTTGCTGTTGCTAAAATGATCATAGACTAGCCATATGTCTATAAATCAATAAAACTAGCCAGAGTAAAAGAAAAATCCAACCTCATGCCTAAAGTTAAGGAACTTATCTACTACTCTTTGATGCCAATAAGATCGAGGAAGTATTTGATTTATTATTGGTGGATGGTCAAATAAGATTAACTGAAGGGCAAAACATTCTAGCTAAAGAGGAGCTGGTAGGTAAAAAGTTTTGTAAGTGGCATCATTCATGGAGTTATAATACCAATGATTGCGTAGTTTTCAAAAGAAACATTCAAGACGCAATCAAACAAGGGAAAATAAAGTTCACTGATGACAAAAATAAAATTCCCATGGAGGTAGACGTAGATCCATTCCCTATCATGACCGGGATGATATCGCCTCGAGTAAGGGCTGCACCCAAGAGTTACCATCCGTTTCATTTTTGTTCAAGGTGTAATAGGGTGATTAAATAAGAATGATATAATCCTAAATATTGGTGCAGTCGATCTGGTCAAGGGATTGGTGACGGACCTTACTCGTCAGGCTTAAGCATCCAATATCAAAGAAGGCGAGGTCCAGAAGGGACAGCTAATCCTATAAGACATTATATCTATTCAGAGAGGAGTGTTGTCTTAGCAGATTCTGAAATCAATGGGGATCGTGATTCCAGTTGTGTTCAGAATGCAGGCGCTGGGTTTGCTAGTAGACGTATTATTCTAAGAGGCATCGGGTACAACAAGATGTCCTGATTTCTAACAGAATACGCAATGAGAGCAATTTTGGCAGAAAAGAACCCATTATGTATCAAACAAAGCCTTCCAAGAAGTTATGTACTCATCAAGTAACTGAAAAGTCATTCAAAGGACAATACGAAGAGGGAGACCCTATTATTGGAACCTTGGGAGAACATAGTGGAAAATATGACTACTATATTAGTTGTAATCCACCTCCTTCTTACTCCCAAATGGTTAACCCATTGAGATGGGGAGCCGAATTCGATGATGGAGACATGGACTTGATGTCACGTGTTTACCATCAATGTGCTGTTAAGATACCTCAAGATCCGTCTATTGGAAAATGGTATAGAGTTGAGAGAGGTATGGACCCCTAGAGTGTCAAAACTTGGTATGGATGAACACTTAAAGTGCCAAAAGTTAGGAAAGTGATACTTAAGTGCCAAACTCAGAGCAAAATAGATCACTTAAGTACCAATCTAGCCAAAACCTGGCCAAAATGCTGACGTGGTGATTTTCTGGCGAGGTAAGTGCAAAATGACATCGTTTTGTCTCTAATGTGGTAAAAATTTAATATAAAAATTAAATTAAAAACTAAATTTATTTAAAACATTTAAAAATGCAAATTCAAATATTTAAAAAAAAAAAAAAAAAGGGGGGGAGAGGGAGATGGTGAGCCCTAGTCGCCACCGGGAAGGGCCCGCCACGAGAGGGGGCCATCGCCGGCCCTTCCCGGCGACGGTAGGAGGCGGCGAGGGCCCACGAGCCCTCTTTGGATCCGGGCGAGGGCTCGCGGGCCCTCGCCGCCAATCGGCCGAGGGCGGCGACCCGGCCGACCCTCCCCCTCCATCACCGGCCCTTCCGATGGCGGCGAGGGCCCGCAAGCCCTCGCCAGATTCGCCCCTCCCCCCTCCATCGCCAGCCCTTCCCGGTGAGGGCTCATGGGCCCTTGCTACCGGTCGGTTGGGGGCCGCGACCCCGGCCAACGCTCCCCCCGGACAATGTTGGAAGTCTCTTTGAAGATCCTGAGAATACCTAGCATACATGGTCTTGGTTATTTCGATGCAACAACTAAAGGCCTTCGATCTTCCAAGTCATATTTCCTCTTTCTTGGCAGTGAGAAATCCATAAAACAAGGAATAGGCATATGAATGGCTTGAAAGAAGCCAAATTGCCTTGCACAGTAATGATGAGAATATAGCTCAAAACCTGGATAGAATCATCCCTTTGTGGACGGCCATAATGGAAGATCTACTTGAGACGAGATACAAACCCAGACTTGATAAAAGAAAAGTTATGTTGTCGGGATCAAAAAGGTAATAATGATCTTCATTCTCATAAGGAAAAAAGTCAATATTCCTATGGTTAATTTCCAGAATTGTTTGGAAGTATTGATGAAAGGAAGGAACCTCTGAGGGAATTTTCTTGGGCAAGCAATTCAAAACTCAATAGCCTAGAGAGGCGTTATAGATATTATGCTTGGCAAAGGCTAGTAAGGTAGGTTTCGAGAACCTAGATCAAAAAGGAATTCTAGGTATATTGACATCTAAGCTTGTAACATCCAGAAAAGGCCAGAAATAACACCACTCTTCTCGGCCTTCATAACCAATGAGGCATGCGCAAAGGATAGTAAGGTAGGTTTAGCTAGGTATATTGACATCGCTTGTACAGAAAAAGAAATAACACCACTCTTCTCGGCCTTTATAACCAAGAACTACTGGAAGAAAAGAATTACTGGAACAAAGCCTACCACGCGCAAGATTTGCAGCTATTTAAAGATAATCATTGTTCACCTTAATCATGGCACAACAAAAAAACGTAGCTTGATAACTAGTACAATAAGAAAGTGATACGCTCTTTCTCATCAACAGGGCCAGCGTCCTTAGGAAATCATTCAAGAAATTTTCTATGTGCAAGGACTCCATCTGAGATGAGAAAGTCAATTTCTATTTGAGGTAATTCTCAGCCGAACGACCAAGTATTTGAAAGTCCACTATGGCATACATGTCTAGCAAAGTGATGGTCATGGGTCCCCAGGGGAAAAGGAAACAGTTAACTATGGGGGACAAGAAGCTTACTGCTGATCCCACGAGTCTACAGTTAACATCATATGAGGACGTGCTAATCACGGGTGTTTTCTCAATCGCAGCATTTATCCAAGCCAGTCGAGTTGAGTCATCACCCCGTAGTCGAAGATACCATTTGTGGAAATCCAATTCAAATGAGGGAAACCCACGAAATAAAGGAGAGGCTAAAGACCAAATGTCGCGGAAAGAGTTGTGTTGAAAAGCTAAGGTCTCGTGCTTGGTGGGAAAGCAAGCCTTGATTGGAGAAGGAATTCTATTATAATCGATAATGCTTGGACCCAAAAGAAAGTACCCTGTCACGTCTTCAACTTCGCTCAATAGACTAAAACAACGATCTTTAGCGGACTCCCCTATTTGAAAAGCTATCCAATCGTTGATGGAGTTTGAGGAGTCATATTCAGAAGTTTTTTTGGGCGCCACAACAAATGATAGTGGTATAGATAAAAAGGACCACGAAGAGGTGGGGTAAAACAAGAAGATAAAATGCAGTGATGAAAATCTTGAAAATGTATTGGTAGAAGAAGACGCCTTGGAAGGAGAAAATAGAAAAGTTACAAGATTAAAAAAGATGTGTCGAGATAATATAGGGAATAGAAATCCATATGAGGAAGGATGTCAGAAGACAGAAAGGCATGATAGCCCTAGAAGGCTGTGTGGAAATAAGGTATTTCTTTAAAATAAAATTCAAATTTATTTATTTTAAAGGGGCATATGTTGACACCCAAGTTTACCCCAAAAGCATGTGCTGGTCATGAGGAATTTTAAATGAAACTCCTCGTTTTGATTTGCAAAGTTAGTGAAAAGCAGTCCTCATGAAGGCTACTTAAATTAAGTCTCAACGGAATTATAGGAGCTAAACTCAAACTGGGAAGTTAATTAACACGTGTTAGGTTATGAGGATAATGCACTAAATTTGAAGATTAAGGAGGATTAGCACTAGAATTTGAATGAAAATAACTGCTGCAAGAAATGCACATAAAAATTAGGAGTGGTTATTTACTTGAAGAGTAAGCTACATGAGCATCGTCGACAAGTCATAGAGCAATTACTAAAGGATAAGGACATCCAAGGGGAAAAAAAAAACATATGAAGGTTGCAAAGAGTAGTGCCTAAGAAGGAATGTTGACACTTAAATTTTGGCAACCCATTTAGTCATTTACCACATTCAAAAATTAGGGAATAATTTTTAACCCTAAAAAAATTAATTAATTGCATAAAATATAGTTTTAGGAGCATTTTTTTTTTATTTGCATCGAACTGGTGATAGATGGGTTTGATAGTTTTGAGCTTTAATTTGATGAGTTAGACTAAGCTCATGAAGAGAGCAAATTACTCCGAGCCCTTTTTTTTTATGACCGAAAATTATCTTGTGAGAAATGGATATTTGATATTTTCAGTGATATGACGGTAGATTTTTCAAATATCCTCGAGAAGATATTACGAGCTCATCTTTGTAAGATTTGAAATTTGAGAAAAATCCTATTACTATCTTGAATCTTTGGCAATATATGATAAAATCGGTGGAGAATATTCATTTTTTGCAAAGAAAATCTAGAAGAGATGTTAAAAATAAAAAAGAAATATTGCATTCGGGAGAAGATATTTGTGTATGTTGATTTGAAAATGGAGATAAAAGCTTCAGTCACTCGCCTATAAATAGGGCTCGCATACAGACGAAAAGGGGGCCTTTCTTCGTTTCTTTTGGGTTCAAAGAAAACAACACCAAAAAAAAAAAAAAACTCTTTTCGTTGGGGTTTTTTGGTCTTTTTAGGGTTTCTTTTAAGTGTGATTTTTTTTTAATTTCTGAAAATTCTGCAGAGAGGGGACAGAGGGGGACGTGCGACAGGTGAGAGAGAGAAAAAAAAAAAAAAAGAAAAGGAAAAGGTTGTCTTCTTCGCACGGCCCCTCGCCCTTCGCCCGCCACCAGCCCTGTCGCCGACGCCTACAGCGTCCTCGGCTGGGCTTCGCTTGCCGATCCCCCTCGCCTGCTCATTCCCTCGTGCCAGCCACCGCCGCTCGTTCCCTCGCCGGCCATCGCACCAGCACCGCCGCTCGTCGCCCCTGCTGCAGCTGCGACAACCCGACGCCCGCGCCTGTACCTCCGCCACCACGCCTCTGCCTGCAACCTGCAGATCCCGCAACCCCGTCCGCCTCGTCGACGCTGCCTCGCTACTCCGCCCGAGCGCTAGCGCCCCTGCCTTTGCTCACCTGACGCCGCGCCACCATCATCGACGCTCGCCCCTGCTGCCACGCCTACGCCCGTCACCGGCGCTTGCGACCGACGCCCTCCGTCGCTGCGCGCTTGTTACCCCTCGCCGGAGCCCCGAACGGCGGCCGCTCCTCCACCCACAGCTGCTCACCACCACAGCAACTCGTCCTCAGGCCACGCCGAGCCTCCGTCGTGATTCTTGAGCCACCGTCGACTAAGCTAAATTTGGAAGCTGAAATTCAAATTAGGTAGATTTATTTTATTTTATTTTCAAAATATTTGTTTTTTTATTTGAAATATTCCCTAATGCATGATTTAAATCCTTGATATGATATTCGCAACTCGAGTAGGTTAGGAAATTTGCCCAATTTCATAATGTGCGCATATGATTGACCCGATTTCACGCTCGAAATACGATTCGCAATCGCACGGAAAAATCGCCAATCCGATCTCACGATCGAGATACGATTCGTGATTTTGTTTAAAATTGGCCAATCCGATCTCATGCGCGATATACGGTTCGTCAATTTATTAAATAGATATCAATCTTATCTTGCCGATTTGTTGTCGTGTTGTTTGAATCGATTTTGTTTTCGTAAAAGAAAACCCAAAAATATATTTGATTTAGATTAGGTTCATGTTAGAATATTACTTGTTTTAGGGTTATTTTGCATGTTTATAATAAAAATTTATTTATTCCGAATTTCTCAAATAAAATACCAAAAAAAATAATTTAGGATGTTAGTTTTTGTTTTTAATTTAAGTTGCACGTTTAATTACGTGACAATTTTAATTTCAAATTTCATAGAAAGTAAAAAGAAAAAATTAGAATTAGGGCATTCTTTGCACGTCATTGCATATTAGGATAAGATTGCATGTTTGATTTTATTTTCTAATTAATTATAAGTTTAGATAAAAAATTTAGATAGATTGCATTTTAAGTTAGGGATCACCAAAGTTAAGATAACATTTTAGTTTATATTAAGATTTGGCCTAACCTGATTATTAATAGAAGTTGGATGATATCTTAATCTGGATAAATAATTTTTGCAATTTTCTAATTTCAAATTTCATGAAAAATACTAAAAATGTCTTAAAGTAAATTAATTTCATTCTCTAAAATGGATTGCATGCCTATTAAGAAAATGCAAAATATTATACTTACATCATATAGTTTAGGTCATATTGCTATGTCATATCATTTCATGTTCGATTAGTAGCATGCATTGCATAAAGCATGATTCTCATTAAATAAGTAAAAACAAAAAAATTAAGTGATTGCGTATTAATTAGAAATCATATATCTATGTTGATGTGAATTTTGATCTAACATTGCATACGCTTTCGTTGCTATGAGGTAAGCCTTGCAATTTATTCATTACTTTATTTGGGTGTTAAATTTGTGGTTTGCGCACCCGCATAGTCACATCACATGTTAGGGAAGTAAATTAAAATCAATTCAAGATGCTTGCAAAACATTTTTTCCAAAATAAAAGAGAAATGTATCGAAAGTGCATTAGAAAAATCTAGCGTAATCAAGTCCCCGAACTCATAAAACTTTGGTTCTTTACTCCCGTTACTTTACTTGGGTTTCTAATCGACCCAACAAAAATAGATTAGTGGCGACTCTTAATTGAAAAATCAATGGCATGTTAAGAACTTGAACATAAGTCGCGAATTGGTATGGGCTTGGAAGAGCTCGAGATAAGTTTAAACTTAGTAATCCATTAGCCAAATCCTAGGTGGTTTACCCGAGATTAGGTCGCAACAATGAATAACCTACTAAAGAACATCAGCTCCCTATAAATACTATAGTTTCTTCACTGAGAACCCCTCATGCGAAAAACACAACAGTCTTCTTCATTTTATCTTTACTTTATTGCATCTTAGTTGTGGTTTTCATGATTCCCGTCGTTGATTAGATTCCAACGTGCATCTTCATTCGGTCCAACATCATTGATTACATTCCGGAGTTGCTCCATAATGTTTAGTATTGTTGATTAGATTCCGACGTTGTGCTTATATCCGAAGTATTGTTGTTGATTTGATTCCAACTTTACATAAAAACAAAAAAAAAAAAAAAAAAAAAAGTTGTGACATTGATTAAATTCCATCATAGTTTGGGTTCAAAGCATAGACTATCCATATTTGTGTTTGATTACGTCATTGATTAACTCCTGGCTTAATTAGCATTTAGAAGTTGTTCATCTTTGAATCATTTGGCCATAAGTTGTCAAGGCTGTACATATAAGTTGAGATAAAAATCTCTTTTACATTTGACATTCTCTATCCAAACTCAATATGGAACCTAAGTCTCCAATAATAAAACCAAAATGCAGCATTTGGTGAAAAGTTATTCATGGAAATCAAAACCGGTGAAACAAGTATTTAAGACTTAGGCCGCCTAAAAGTGGCACTATAACCTTCTAAAAATGTTCATGATAGCATTAGAAATGAGGTCTAATTTCTTTGGAAAAAAAAAAACTCTTAACTTTAGATTTAGTTCAAAATCTACTCTAAGCTTTTTTGTTATTTAAAAGAAAAAATCCCCAACTTTTATTGGAGCCCCAAATCTATCCCCCGCTAACATAATTGTCCCAAGTCGCATTTAGTAATCCGACATGGCATCCACATGTATTGCCACATCAGACAACATAAAAGAAAAGAAAAAGAAAAAGTTTTGTTAGCATAATAGTTTTTTGGCTATTATGGGAATAACAGTATATTGTGACTTACAAACTTTTAAAGGAGTGGATCACAAAACAATTTATTATTTTTTTTCATTTTTTATTCATAATAGATTATTATTCTCACAAAGTATAGATATATTTATCAGTCGCATTAGATTAAAAACTGTCATCTAATCATTTCTCAAAAAAAAAATTGAGAGAGAGAGATCAAGAGAAAGGCGATCGTGGCCGCTCGAGCTTTGGGCATGACAAACATGGAGTCATCATGCTGAGCATCCATGCTTGTCGCTAGCCTAAAGCTCAATCGGCCATGGCCATGGTTGCCAAGAGCTTAGAGTTTAAGCAACCGTGGCTCTAGGCAACCATGGTTGCCTCTCTTTCTTACCCAGTTTTTCATTTTCTTTTTTAATTTTATTTTTCTCTTCTATTTCATTGTTTGATGTGGTAGTACAAATAGCGACTTAGATGGTTATATCAATAGGGATGGATTTGGGACTCTAATAAAAATTTACAATTTTTTTGGATAAAAAAGAGTTCGGAGGCAGATTTGAGATTGGACCCAAAAATCCAAGTCTTTTAGGGAGTGGGGTCTAGGAAATAAAGACAAATTCGGACTAGACTGATGCCTAAAAATGGGCAATTCTTGCACAAACCATGTGCATTTAATTTTTGTGAGACGTGAACGCGATAATGACCACGACCGATCATGTTTTTGGGCTGAAGTCCAAACTTGAGAATCTTCCGTAGAAATGGACCATGCACGTGGGACGGGGAAGACAATCGAGGAAGCATTAGTGGTTTTGATCTGGCTTTGAGGTTGACATGGACAGCTTTCTAAATGGAGTGAACCATGTAACAATTTATAATTATTTATTATTTATTTTTTTGCGGTTAAAGACAGATTGTTATTCTCACAGTGGATTAAAAACCATCACTCATTCATTTAAAAAAAAAAAATTTTGAGATAAAGAGAAATAGCGAAAAAAAAAAGGGAAAAAAAAAGCAAAGAGAAAGGCAGCCATGGCCACTCAAGCTTTGGGCAGATGGTCATGGAGTCATCATGCCGAGCATCCATGTTTGTCACTAGCCTAAAGCTCGATCGGCCATGGCCATGTCTGCCAAGAGCTTAGAGCTTGAGCGGCCATGGTTGCCCCTCTCTCCATTACCTAGATTTTCTTTTTGTTTTTCCTTCTCAATTTTTCTTTTCTCTTCTGTCATATCATTTGATGTGATAGTACACATGGATGCTATGTCACATAACTAACGGTGACATAAACAATTATATTAATAGGAATAAATACGAGACTCTAATAAAAATTTAGGATTTTTTTATTAAAAAAAAAGTTGGCAAATAGATTTAAGCCTATATCCACAGGTCTTTTAGAGAGTTGGGTCTGGGAAATAAAGATAAATTTAGACTAGACTAATGCCTGGAAATAGACAATTCTCGCATAGACTATGTGCATTCATGCTATTGATTTTTATGAGATGCGTACGTGATAATGACTGCAACTGATCCTATTCCCAGGCTGAAGTCCAAAGTTGAGAATCTTCCCTAGAAATGGACCGTGCGCGTGGGACAGGGAAGACAATCGAGGAAGCATCAGCGGTTTTGATTTGGCCTTGAGTTTGATTTCGATGGCTTCTTAGAGTGAATCTTGAACAGGGAAAAGCTTGTTCTTTGCTTTTCCTAGAAGGAGGCAGAACGAGTGCACGGGGATAAAACTACGACGACCCTAAGCTAAAAATCCTCAAGTAGATCACTCACCAACTCTTATTCGATACATGGAATTTCCAGGTTTGAAAATCAGTGTATATTCCGATATTAGTCAAGAGTTTGACTGAAAGAAAATTTTATTAAAATCAGGAAAAATTATGGGCGCCATTTTTCAGAGGATGGGGAAAAGAAAGAAGGGAAGAAATGCTGACTGCCGACGGAACAAGCAAAATTAAAATTTAATTTGGAAACATAGACGTGCACGGATCTGGTCGGGCCATGCTTCTCCAGACGTGTTGAAATTCAAAAGAAAAGAATGAAAAACGTTGGAAATAGCTTCTTACTATTGACTAAAATACGTACGGAAGGAATTTCTCCTTCAAAGACTCCAAAACCGCCAGCCACGCGTTGATCCTTCCATTTGGGTGTCCGGACAGGACCCACAGTGAAAGTCAGCAGTAATTTTTATACTTTTAAGGTACTTGTTGAACAAAGAAAAATATAAAATTTGCGGTTTCGCTTCCATTTTATGCTTTTCCCCGTGTAATTTATGCACGGCAATATTTAGGAAAAAGGAAAATTTTATCGTTTATCATGCTTAAAAAATGTTCCAGCGTTCGTTACAAAATCATTTTTTATAATGAGAAAGTTCATAAATGAGTAATCCCTAGGCTAATAAATCCAATTATCTTTCTTTATCGAGTAAGACATTAGTCAAAATTGGGTGAGCAACTTAACATGAAAGAGATTATTGTCTCATCATATTAGTAAGTAATATGACTAGAACCTAATTAGACGAGTTTTTGTCTTAATAAAGATCTTTATATCCGATCTTGTGCTCAAATTGGAGAGCTTTCTCTCCCAAATTTCTTTATTTGAAAACCATAACTCCCTTAATTTTTTTTTTTCATTTGTCATGATTACATGGTAGATGCTTAATAGCTAACAAATGGGCATGTGTGTGTGGATCATAGTTTTAATTTGCAAAATCAATAAGTAATAACTAGAAACCATTTATGCTCGTGCCACCTATCAGTATTCTAGCCTTTTCCATGAAGACAATTCCATTTTTACCATTATTATGATATTATGTATTCTAATCCAATTGGGTGCATAGAAAGACATTATAATTATAAAAATTATAGAATTGATTTTTTTGAACACTTAACTTTTCATGAATTCTATTGTTTAACAAATGATTCGCATAAAAGGGAGATGTTTTTACCTTTTCTTTAGTAGAATACGATCAAAGAACCTAACATAGTGGTAGAGTCTGTATTTATTAACTATATGTATATAGTTATTTAAGTTTCTTCCATTATCGAATTTCCATTCGGGAGGATGCGTGCTATGCTATATCTAAATTTCCATTTTCTATTCCATCTATTGAATAATTAAAGCACTACAATTTATTGATGGCATCATATATACATAAAAAGTTTGAGTTATAATCCATTATTAATTTGATCTTTTTTACAGGTGTCTTCCAAATACTTGTTAAGCATAGTCATTACTAAAAAATGTTTTGATTTGCAAAATATTGATTACAAAAAAAATATTCTAAACTTTTTAAACATTGATCCCTTATAACGCCTACATGACATTATATTAAAAATCAGGGGTGGTGACACTACAAAAGTTTTGAACTAGCCTTCATTAGTAATATGGAACTTGAATGTACTTCGTGTGCAATTTAGTACTCCAACTTTTAAATGCTGCTGGTCTTTATCTTTAGAGTAAGAGAAAGAATAATAACAACGTTTTTATGGTGGTTTGACCCTAATTAGAGTTGCGCAATATTTATCCACTAGAGTGATGAATTACAGTAGAAATGCCCTCTCCTATGGTCGGTGACCCTTTACTAGCCCTCGGTAAAAAAAAAGTAAAAAAAGGAAAAGAAAAAAGAACAAAAATATCATTAAAATTTCAAAAATATTATGAAAATGTCAACGTCTGTACCATCCGTGCCACGTAAAATGGCCGGAGTCCATATTAGCGATATCCCTTTAAAACTAATCGAATTGACAAAATGTTAAAAAGTCTAGGACTAGATTAACATAATTAAAAAATTTATGATTGAATTGATATAATTGCAATATGTTTCGAATTATTTTGGTAATTTCCCTCTACCACAACCACAAACTTGGACATCATTGAGCCAAACACTGCCACCCCACCATCAATCACAACTCAACCTTCTCATATGAAGTTCAAGAGGTTGCTCTTTAATCTTGAGGTCACGACCTCTATTATACGAGGTGCGCAACCTTGAATCGTCAACACGGCCCTAAGGGAAAAAGGAGGAAAAAGAAATTATATCAAGTCAAACTAAAGAGAATGACATGATCATTCCACTTATTATCTTTACCGGGTCGAATCAAGTATATGGGCGAAAGTCGAGTAATGTATTACGGTGAATCTAACACCAAAGTTGAGATAAGAAAAAATTCAAGCACCAAAATCGAAGATCATGAAGGTTTTACGTTCGAGCATAGTAAAAAGCTTATGTTTTAATTGCGTCATGATTGCGAAGGGCCCCAAGGTTCTATTCGCTCTAGGGAGGCACGATTAGGAATGAATCGAAGGAGGCCAACGAAGTCCGCCCTGGAGTTGGCGAAGCTTCTGAAGACTGCGAGTGTCGTTTCAGAGAGAGCAACCGCGTCCGTTGGCGGCGAAAAGGCTTTGGGGGCCAAGTGCTGCTTTCGCTTTTCTGGGCCCGCTCTCCATTTGACGTGCTGATGCGATTTGGGTGGGGGGGGTTGCTGATGGTGCTGATGACGCCACCCCACTCTCTCCATGTCCCGCTTGAAAACGACTCGCCGTTGATCGTTCTCGGCTCAGAAGAAGCATCCGTGGAGCTTCTTATGCTTAAAAGAGTCGAAAGGAAAGTGATTAAAAAAAAAAATTCAATGACTGACTTTTTCAAGTGTTCCTCCATGAACTGTTGTACTTAGGTCCTGTTTGTTTAAATCTGTTTCTGTTTTCTGGAATACAAATTTTTGTTTTTTTGTTCCAGGGAACAAAAAAAACAATAGAAACGCGTTTGTTTACACTTTTGTTCCCAAGAACAAAAAATCTATTTTTTTGTTTTCGGAAACAGATTTGGAACAGAAACAAAAAGTAGAAAAAACTTGTTTCTTATTCCCGGGAACAATTCCAAGAAATACTTTTTTTTTCTCCTTTTTGTTCTTCTTTTTTCTTTGGCTAGTTGTCGGCCTTGGCCATGGCCGGCGACCGGCTCGAGCTCACCCAGATCCGATGAGACCAAGCTAGCCGAGCCATCGGCGAGGCTTGACCTCGCCGAGCCACCACCAGGTCGGCTAGGCGAGCTCGAGCTTGCCCAGATCCGGCGAGGCCACCGCCCTTGTCGGCCTATGGCCGACCATGGCTGAGGCTGGCGATTGGCCAAAAGGACGAAAAAAGAAAAAAGGAAATAAAAATATTAAAAAATTAAAAGAAAAAAAAAAATTATACAAGTTTACCAAACATATTTCTGTTCTTTTTTTATTCTAGGAATAGAAATTTTGTGCAGTTACCAAACGTGTTCTTCTGTTCAAAAATTGTTCTCCGGAAGTAGAAATAGTTTTTTCTATTTATGTTCTCTGGAATAATTTTCGAATATAAATGTTACCAAACACGCCCTTATCAGAGCCCACGGGTCAATTGCAGTCGACATGCATTGCGTCCCTGCCCTTTGCATTTGGTCTCACTTTGAGTTGATTTTTCTTTTTTGGGGGTTGATAAAAATTGGTAAACCAATGTCCGCTTGCCATATATTTGACATATTGGATATTTTGTTCAAATTATTAATTGTACATGTTGCGAGAACAATCGTCACATTAGAAATTATAATGGATTCCATATTTTTAAAGAATATTGTCCACAAAATCACTTAATTTTTTGGTATTTGGCTGAAACTTGAAAAATATTTGTAAAGTAATTGTGTGATGGGGAAAATTATCTAAAAATTCATTATTTTTTAATTATATTTTTATTTTTACATATTCTTTTTCTTCTTTCTCGCCCGATTGCTAGCCCCGACAATGACTGGCGAATGGCAACCGACGACCGGCGATGGCCAAAAGCAAGCTCGAGGTCTCACCAAATCAACAAGCTCGAGCTCTCACGTGACTTGCAACCAATCAAAGAAGAAAAAAATAAAGAATATATAAAATAAAAAGTAAAAAGTAATTAAAATTTTGAATTTTTAAAAATAAAAATAATTTCAATTGGACTTTAAAAAATAATAATAAATTGAAAATTTGTTTTAAATATTTTTATAAGAATAAACATTACGTTATTTAAGAACTTGAGCCCGAATGCCGAAGACATGCACACAATCTTCATGAATCCAAGCTTGAGGCCTAGGACTAAAGCTTGAATGTCGGGGACTGGAGCACAACCTTTATAGGCCCAAGCTCGGATGCCGGAGCTAGGGCCTCGCTTGGGCCTATAAAGGCCTCGCTTGGGCGTCAAAGCATCAGTTACAAGCAGTAGGGGACTTGGCCTTAATAGACCCAAGGCACATGCACCGGGGACTTAAGCCTGAGCACAAGAGTCTGGAGCTTGGCCACTAGAGACCTAGTCCCGAATACCAAGACTCAAAAATCAATGTTGGGTTTCCAAACTCAAGTGTAGAATTTCAAGTCCAAATGTCGTTACTTAGTCATATGTTGGAAATTGTTTTCCAATTCTTTGGTTTGAAAACATTTTTTGTTGACTCGTTTTTTTAAGCAAACCAAACGTCAGGAAATGAAAAAAAATGTTTTCCATGAAATAAATAGATCTTTAGTTACTTAATAAGCGCTTGAGGACAAGGACTTTCGAATGAACGAGGTAGTCTATGTAGTTTGGGGGGGTGTTCTTTAAGAAAGTCTAAAATAAGTACGCATAAGAGAGTCGCTCCTTAGCATAAACCAATATCTAGTGTGGTCCATAGTAAAAGTGATCGATTCCAAAGTAGGTTGGAGCCATCCTAAAACTGAAGATTAGATCAAATTGACTTGCAAGGAATCGAAAATCAAATCAGTTCTCCATTTGTGGAAACAAGAATTGACTCTATCCACCTCAAAACTTGATCAGCTAGTTCCGGTCCTATCTTGGGAATCGAGATGTTATTTTTTTGTGGTTACTATTATAGAAAAAAAAAACTAGACCCACGAGGAACAGGGAACATATTGCTCAATCAATACTTTGTTGTCTTCTTCTTCTTTTCCCTATGGTTATACTATATATATGCATGAAAATTTCGTAAGGGGACCGGAGCAAGCTACCATGAGACAACAGATTTTCTTTCTAAAGAGATTATATTCAGAACTATTATATGACCAACGTCCAATATTGAAATAATTTCAGAGGTTTTCCCTGACTTTGTCTGTGTCAACAAACAATTCGAAATGTCTCGACTTATTTAGAATAGGTCCAAGTCAAATAGCAATGATTCAAGACACTTTTTTTTTTACACTATTTCGGAAACCCAAGGACTCAATCGTATAGCTATGTAAAATACAAGATTTCCAATCCTAGTAGGAAATGGAGGGAAATGGATACTCAATTTCAAGTGAGTAAATAGAATTCCATACTTGATCTCATGGATACATATCGAATTATGTGGAAAGTTGTATCCGATGAAAGTCGTATGTATGACTTGGAGGGAGATCTTTCTTTCATATATTTCAAGATTCATCCTACAATATGGGGTCAAAAAGCCAAAATAAATTATTTTAGCCCTTATAAAAAGAAAAGTAATTCTTGAATCCCTTTCACGCTCATGTCACATCAAGGTACTGCAAAAGAAAAAACTGCAAAATCCAATCTAATTTATCATAATTAATTAGTTAACATGTTAGTTAACCGTATTCTAAAACACGGAAAAAAGTCATTGGCTTATCAAATTATCTATCGAGCCATGAAAAGGATTCAACAAAAAATAGAAACAAATCAATTATACATATATATATTTCAAATTATTTCCGTTGATTCAGTCTAGTCAATATGATTCCTTCTCAAGAGTTAGATCGATTCCCATGAGATTCCCCCAAAACTTATCCACTCGATTGGATTCACGATTGGACTAGGTTTGACATCACCTGAGACCATATTAGGAAATCGTATTGAGTAGAGTACCTCAAGGAGAATACATACACTAGGACAAAAAAGCAGTCTTATTCACCCCTCTGCTCTTACCACAACCAGGGGTAAGTATATTGGATTGCTCAAATCGAGAATTGCTCAAATAGGACTAGACCGACTCTTTTATTTAAATATATTTTTTTACTTTCTTAAAACCAGCAATAAATCCTCAAATAGACTATTTTATTTCTTAAACACATATATAAATTAAATTTAAACTAAAATCTTCATGGAATAAAAAAGTGTCTCGATTGGAGACCTTTCTCATTGCAATTGAGGTAGCAAGCTTACATGTGGCCAAGAGACCACCAAAACCCTTCTTGCTATTCCCTACTTAAAAAAAAAAGTCTACTTATTAGTTTCTTTTTCTACCCAATATGGGACAAAGGCTTCAGGAGCCACATCCTCATTCCTCTCTCTCTCTCTCTCTCTCTCTACAAGGCACTTTAAGCCTTCAAGAGTCTCACATTGAGTAATTACTCATAGAAGATAAAAGAGATTGTTTATAAAACCCAAGTCATATCATTCATAACCTTTTTTACTAAGAATGAGCGTAAAATATTTGAAGTGTGATTGATGCTCACACAAGTGAAGTTTGACTTTTTTATACATAGGAACATGTGTTAACTCGCTTAAGAACTGAACCAGATCGATTAATCTGAAGCACGGCCACACTTTAGTGAAAAAAAAAAAACCCATCAAATCGAATCGGAATCAATGGTTCAATCCGGTTCTTGGTCCTAGGACCAAACATTTCGCTCGCCGGCTCCTGATTCCATTTTGGAAAACCACAGCCGAGAAGCACCGTGATGTTTGTCGTCTAGCTACTCCCTCTCTCAAGAAAAAGAAACACTTTCGATTTCGGCACGGGGAACATTAACCACACGTGGTCCCTCATTTTTTCTTTATTCCTACGTGTGCGCTCTCTCGGACATTCTCCCCGCGTAAACCCATAGGATTCCTTCCGTCCCCAGCCACATCACCCTGACCTTTTCCTGTCGATAAAATACCTGGATAATAATTAAAAAAGAACGCGCCTTTTGACTCGCTCATTTCCAGAGTCTAATTCTTCGGTCCGTCCACCATCGCCTATACATACGCCCACCAGCCGCAAAATCCCCCGACGCTCCTCATCCGAAAAATCACTCCCTCGAAGACTCTTCACCTCTTCACTCCCTCAGCTCGCTCATCGCTCACTATTGACTCATCGTCCGAATCGAGAACCCATAAAAGCATAAGGAAATCCGGAACCCCTTTTTCCCGGTTCGATCGCTTCGAGGTTTTATGTCGGAGATGGCTAGAGAGGCGGCGGGGGCGGCGACGGCGAGCAAGAAGCCGGCGGATTCGGGGGATTCCAAGTACAAGGGGGTGCGGAAGCGGAAGTAGGGCAAGTGGGTGTCCAAGATCCGCCTCCCCAACAGCCGCGAGCGCACCTGGCTCGGCTCCTACGACTCTGCTGAGAAGGCTGCGTGCCTTCGACGCCGCCCAGTTCTGCCTCCACGGCCGCAACGCCCGCTTCAACTTCCCCGACGACCCCGGACATCGCCAGCGGCCGCGTGCTCAGACCCTTCGAGGAGAAATAGCAATAACCGCGACCATAGCCCGGAGTACCGCCCCGGGGGAGCGAGTTACGGGCTGAGTCGACCTCCCCGCCGATCTCGGATGGGACGGTCCAGAGGGACTGCGACCTGGGCAAGGACACGGACATGGACATGGACGGCCGGTATCCGGATCTCCTGAGGGGTAATTACGCGACAGATGTCGGGTCGTCCCCGTGGCACGACCCGTTCACGACGAACGACTACTGCAGCCGCCACCATACCTCACGTGGGGTTCGCTTCCAAGCATCAGCCAGCCACGGTGGCTATCATAAGTTCACGTTCATCAGATCCTTACGAAATATGTATATTATCTACACCGTGGCTCCTCTTCGCCACGTGCACAATTTCAAATTGCACACCTCCACTTACGATCTCCATCTTGAAATGGAATTCCTAGATCCATCCCAAATCCGTCGCTCCCGTAATGTAAACATTTTTACAAAAGGAAACATGAAACGGGGGCTCTTGGGTCCCTCTTGGCAATGGTGGTTCCAGGCAAAGGTAGAGCTTACTTTGTCTTCGCCGGAGCACGGAATGGGCTTACTTATATTGGGAATGGTTGAGCAAAGGTCGTCATCGAGAAAAAATAGTTTTTTGAAGCTTGAAAATAGAAATCGGAAACGGGAGCACTCGATTTGGCTCGCTGAACACGACAATGGTGGCTGCCGACGGCCCAACAACGACACACAATAATGGTAGCACACTGCCGAAGGTCTGACAATAATTGACATATTTTGCAACTGGCGTTTACTTTATATTTTGGAAATAAAAATTTATACGGAGGACTAAAATGACTATATGTACATAATAATAATTTTGATTACACATAATAAATGTCAATTTGCTTTTTAACGGTTGGGCCGAAATGGGGGAAAACACTTGCTTTCTGTGCATGATGATCTAACTAGACTTTCAATTTGCTAATGAAATTGCCATTTGCTTTAAATTTTGGAAATAAAAATCTATTTTTTAATAAATAAACTAGAAGATCTTGTCCTATATATCTTTACAATTTGAGATAGACCTACAAATAAAGTTAATAAATTAAAATATACAATTTTTAATAAATATAAAATTGAAAATTAATAAAAGAAAAGAAAACGCATCGTGGTCTTCTTCCTTGGTTTTCAGTCAAAATCGTGTGGTGGCCTCCTTCCTTTCTTAAATGATAACAACGAACTCTACTTTCATTATTTTTAGTGAAATGGGTCACCTAAAGCCCCAAACTCGCGTTCAAATGTTCGCTGATCCATTTGAGCTCAAAATCTTGAAATTGGGTCTGAAATCTTGAATTATCATAATCCTTGATCACATATCTAAGAGAAAGGAATCAAATCAATGAAATTTATAATTTTTTAATGAAGGGTCAAAGTTTTCGCTTAGACTAAAATGTCAACCCACGGTATTTTTTTTATGAAAAAATTAGAAATTAAAAGCCTAACTATGCATGTGAGGATCAAATGGATATATGTTTATGATTTTCACTAATTTTATGAAACATTAACCTAGAGTTGACTTTTCAGGTTTGACCAAAAAGTCTAACTTAAAAATCAACCTTTGATTTATTAAGAAAAGATACCCAAATACATATGGTGGAGAATGCTCTTAGCCTCCATATATAAATGGGACTCTAATGACACTTAAATGACTTTTTAGTCAAGAAATGGGCTATCTCGTGATTAGGAATGTCAATCTCGAGTTTTAATTTTATTGGACCGGTTGGCAAAAATTTAAATGTCAATACTACCTCTAGCCATGAGGGTATCGTTTGGGCAAGTTTCAATAGTACTTTACATGTAAATTGGGTAGATCAATATATATTCTGACACTATCCACGTATCGATATGTCTAAAATGGATGAGCATGACCAAAAGGTCGAGCTCACTCGGCTCAGCCCACTATCTAAGTTAGACTTGTATAGACCTCATTTGAGCAAGAATTTCATCTAACTCCAGACGAACTTAAAGTATATGAGAAGTAGGCTACCTAAAAGTGGCATTACGACCTTCCAAAAATGTTCATGATAGCATTAGAAATGTGGTCCAATTCCCTAAAGAAATCCTCAACTTTAGGTTCAATCCAAAGTCTACTCTAAATTTTTTATTTTGTTTTTAAAAAATTTCCCAACTTTTATTGGATTTCTAAATCTATCCCCAACATAACCGTCCAACTCGCCTTTAGTTATCCAATATGACATCCGGGTGTACCGCCACATCAGACAACATAAAAGAAAATAAAAGGAAAATTGCTTAATTAACATAATAGTCATTGGGCTCCTGTGAAAGTAACAACGTATTGTGAGTCACATATTCTCGAAAGAGTGGCCCCCACAACAATTTATAATTATTAATATTCATTTTTTTTGTGATTTAGAATAAATTGTCATTCTCACAATAAATTAAAGATTGTCACATAACCATTTCAAATGAAGAGAAAGAGGGTAAAAAAGAGAGAAAAAAAATAAATCTTAGAGAAAGGTGGCCATGGCCACTCAGGCTTTGGGCACAATGGCCATGTAGTCATCATGCTGAGCGTCTATGTTTGTCACTAGCCTAAAGCTCGATCGGCCATGGCCATGGCTGCCTAAAGCTTAGAGCTTGAGTGGCCGTGGATCTAGGCAGCCATGGCTGCCCCTCTCTTCGTTACTTAGTTTTTCTTTTTCTTTTTCTTTCTCAATTTTTCTTTTTCTCTTCTATTATATTGTTTGATGTGATAGTACATGTGGATGATATATTAGATAGCTAACGGCGACATAGACGGTTATGTTTATAGGGAAAGATATGAGACTCCAATAAAATTTTAGGATTTTTTTTTTATATAAAAAGAGTTCGCAAGTAGATTTGAGACTGCACCTACAGGTTTTTTTTTCAGAGAGTTGGGTTTGGGAAAATAAAGAGAAATTCAAACTAGACCGATGATTGGAAATAGACAATTCTTGCAAGGACCACGTGCATTCATAGCTTTTGATTTTTATAAGACGCGTACGCAACAATGATCGCGACCCATACTATTCCTAGGCTCAAGTCCAAACTTGAGAATCTTCCCTAGAAATGGACCGTGCGCGTGGGACGGAAGACAATCAATGAAACATTAGCGGCTTTGATTTGGCCTTGAGTTTGATGGCGACGGCTTCCTAGAGTGAATCTTGAACAGGGAAAAGGCTTCTTCTAGGAATCTGTGCTTCCTAGAAGAAGCCACGCCAGAACGAGTGCACGGGGGATAAAGCCACGACGACCCTAAGCTGAAAATCCTCAATTAGATCACTCACCAACTCTTATTCAATACATGGAATTTCCAGGTTTGAAAATCAGTCTATATTCCGATATTAGTCTAGAGTTTTGACTGATTGAAAAATTTGCAAAAATCAGGAAAAAGTATGGGCGCCATTATTCAAAGGATGGGAAAAGAAAAAGAAGGGAAGGAATGTTGACTGTCGACGGAACAAGCAAAATCAAAATTTAATCTGGAAACATAAACGTGCACGGATCTGGTCGGGCCATGCTTCTCCAGTCGTGTTGATTTTCTGAAAAAAAAAAAAAAAAAAAAAACGTTGGAAATAGCTTCCTGCTATTGACTAAAATACGTACGGAAGGAATTTCTCCTTCAAAGACCTTCAAACCGCCCAACACGCGTTGATCCTTCCATTTGGGCCTCCGGACATGATCCACAGTGGAAGTCAACCGTAATTTTTATACTTTTGAGGTACTTGTTTAACAAAGAAAAATATAAAATTTGCAGTTTCACTTCGCTTTTATTACTTTTCCCCGTGTAATTTATGCACGGCAATATTTAGGAATAAGGAAAATTTTATATTTAATCACACTTAATAAATGTTTGAGCGTTCGTTACAAAATCATTTTTAATAATGAGAAAGTTCATAAATGAGTGATCCCTAGGCTAATAAACCCAATTATATTTATTTATCGAGTATGACACTAGTCAAAATTGGGTGAGCAACTTAACATGAAAAAGATAATCTTCCTGCCATATTAGTAAGCAATATGGTTCCTGCCAGTATTCTAGCTTTTTCCATGAAGACGATTCCATTTCTACCATTATTATGATATTATGTATTTTAATCCGAGTGGCTACATATAAAGACATTATAATTATAAAAAAGATAGAGTTGATTTTTTTGAACACTTAGCTTTTCATGGATTCTATTGTTCAACAAATTATTCGCATAAAAGAGAAATATTTTAACCTTTTTTTTAAGTAGAATACCATCAAAGAGCCTAACATAGTGGTACAGTCTATATTTATTAACTATGTGTAGATAGCTATTTAAGTTCCTCCATTATCAAATTTCTATTTGGGAGGATGCGTGCCATGCTATATCAAATTTCCACTTTTTATTCCATCTATTGAATGAAAAATTAAAGCAATACAATTTATTGATAGTTATCTATAGGCATCATATGTAGATAAAAAGTTTGAGTTATATTCCATTATGATTTGATCTTTTTAACAGGTGTCTTTCAAATACTTGTTAAGCATAGTTATTAATAAGGAATGTTTTGATTTTCAAAATATTGATTACAAAAATATATTTCAACTTTTTAAACATTGATCTCTTGTAATGCCTACATGACATTATATTAAAAATCAGGGGTGGCGACACTATAAAAGTTTTGAACTAGTCTTCATTAGTAATATGGAACTTGAATGTACCTCTTGTTCAATTTAGTACTCCAACTTTTAAAATGCTACTAGTGTTTATCTTTAGAGTCGGAGAAAGAATAATAACAAAGTGTTTATGGTGGTTTGACCCTAATTAGAGTTGTGCGATATTTATCCATTGGAGTGATTAATTTATGTAGAGTAATGCCCTTGCCTATGGTCGGTGACCCTTTGCCAGCCCTCAGTAAAAAAAAAAAAAAAAAAGTAAAGTAAAAAAGAAAAGAAAAAATAACAAAAATATCAAAAAAATTTCAAAGATATTATGAACAATGTCAATATCAATACCGTCTGTGCCGCGTAAAACGACCGGCGTCCATATTAGCGATATCCATTCAAAACTAAACAAATTGACAAAACATTAAAAAGTTTAGGATTAAATTGATACAATTAAAAAATTTATAGTTGAATTGATATAATTACAATAGATTTTGAATTATTTTGATAATTTCCCTCCATCATAACCACAAACTTGGACCTCGTTGAGCCAAACACTGCCACCCCACCCTCAATTACAACTCAACCTCCTCATACGAAGCTCAAGAGATTGCTCCTTAATCTTGAGGTCATGACCTCTATTATGTGAGGTGCGCAACCTTAAATTGTCGACACAACCTTGAGGGAAAAGGGAGGAAAAAATATTATATCAAGTCAAACTAAAGAGAATGACACGATCATTTCACTTATTATCTTTACTAGGTCGAATCGAGCATACAAACGAAAGTCGAGTAATGTAACACAGTGAATCTGACACGAAAGTTGAGATAAGAAAAATTCGAGCATCAAAATTTGAAGGTCATGTTGAGGGTTTTACGTTTGAGCATAGTAAAAAGCTTATGTTTTAATCGCGTCATGACTGCGAGGGGGGCCTATGGCTCTATTAGCTCCGAGGAGGCACGATTAGGAAATCACTTCGAATTGAAGGAGGAAAACGAAGTCCGCACGAAGTTGGCGAAGCTTCTGAAGACCGCAAAGTGTCGTTTCAGAGAGAGCAACCGCGTCCGTTGGCGGTAAAAAGGCAGTGGGGGCCAAGTGCTGCTTTTCGCTTTCCTGGGCCCGCTCTCGATTTGACCTGCTGATGCAATTTATCTGCCCCCGGGTCGATCGGGGGAAGTACATGGATCGATTGCTGATGGTGCTGATGACGCCACGCGACTCCCCCATCTCCCTCTGTCCCGCCTGAAAACGACTCGCCGCTGATCGTTATCGGCTCGGAAGAAGCATCCGTGGAGCTTCTTATGGCTAAAAGAGTCGACAAGGAAAGTGATAAAATAATCAACGACTTTTCTTGACAGTGTACCTCGATGGACTGTTGCACCTATCAGCGCCCACGTATCAATCGCAGTCGACATGGCGTTGCTGCCCCGCCTTTTGCATTTGGTCTAATTTTAGTTGATGTGGGGGGTGATAAAATTGGTTAACAAGCGTCCGCTTGACGTATATTTGACATATTCAGTAATTTTTTTTTTATGAATTATTAATTGTATGTATAGCATGAACAATTGTTGCATTAGAAATTACAATGAATTCTAGACTTAGGGTGCGTTAATTTGAGGAAAAGTGTTTTTTTGAAATTAGATTTTCGAACTTCCACCCATTTGATTTATCGAAAATTATTTGTCAACTAAAAACACTTTCCAATTAAGGAAAATATTCATGCATAAAATTAGGAAAGTGAATTCCTAAATTTAAGAAGATGACAATACTTTTTGGAATTAATTATCTTCAATTTTTAATTTTATTTAAAAAGCATTTTCAAAATTTTTCTTTATTATTCTTTTTCCTTTTCTTTTTTATCTTTTCCTTCTTCCTCCTTGTCGGGCCTTAGCAACCGGCCACAGGCGCGAGCTGGTCTCAAGTGAGGTCCAACTTGCTAGATCTTGACGAAGCTCAAGCTTGCTTGAGACTAATAAGGCTCCACCTCACCCAAGGCCGCCCATGGGGAAAATTATCATCGTAAAGTAATTATAGTGGTTTGGTATTTGGCCAAAACTTGAAAAAGACTTGTAAAGTAATTATCATTATTTGGTAAGGAAAAATTTTGATAGTAAAATTATAAAAAAATTCTTATTTTTTATTTTTTATTTTTATATATTCTTTTCTTTCATTTTTCTTCTTCTTTGGCTAATTGTTGGCTAAGCTAGAGATGATCGGTTTCCGATCTGGTTCAATTCCTAGGTGCAATCATGAACTAGATCGAGGGGTCGGAAGGTCCTAGGATCATGAATTGGATCGGACTGACTGGTCTAGTCCGGTCCAATGGAATCCTTAGCAAATATAGCAATATATATATATATATATAATACTAGTTATTATTATTTTAGGGTTTATTACTATTTTTAAGAAATTAAAAAATATATTGAAAAAAAAAGAGTTAGTTAGGTTCGGTTTCCCCGAAAACCGGAAACCGCACCAAAAATCACAGGTTCCATTTTTATAGAACTGGGAATCGGACGATAACTTTAGGAGCCGAACCAAACCGGCGGGTGGTTCCCGGCTCCGTCAGTCTAATATGCTTACTCCTAACCAGGGCAATAGCTGATGATTGGCCATAGGTGAACTCGAGGCTTATTTGAGCTCGCTTGTGACTGATGATCGGCCAAAGAAGAAGAATAAGAAAAAAAAGAATATATAGAAATAAAAATAATTAAAAATTCGTTTTAAATATTTTTGTGAGAACATACATCCTTTTCGTGTTA
Source organism: Eucalyptus tenuipes (assembly GCA_014182365.1). Classification (NCBI taxonomy): domain Eukaryota; kingdom Viridiplantae; phylum Streptophyta; class Magnoliopsida; order Myrtales; family Myrtaceae; genus Eucalyptus; species Eucalyptus tenuipes. Next base: position 5,516,879 of record CM024539.1, read on the forward strand.
CTTGTAAGAGTGACACGCAGGCACTTGATTCGAGTTCACGCTTTTTTTCCTTTGAATTAAAAATCACTTATTAAGTTAAGTGTTTTATTAACTAAGGACTCAATTCCAAACACCGAGGACCCACGCATAGTCTTTGTGAACCTAGGACTAACGGCTAGGACTAGAGCTCGAGCATCGAGGATTCAAGCACGACATTTATGAACCTAAGTTCAAGTGTCGAAGCATTGGTTAGGAGCACTAGGATCGAGCTCAGCCTCAATGGACCCAAACATGTGCGTTGGGGCCTTGGCCTAAGCATTGGGGTCCTAGGCCTGAGCACAAGGGTCCCAATCTCAACCGCTGGAGACTCGGTCCTAAACACATCGACCCAAGAATCAATGTTGAATTTTCAAGTCTAAGTGTAGAGTTTCGGATCGAAACATTATTACCTAGTCATATTTATGATAACACTTTCCACTGCTTTTAAAGAGAAAATCATTTTTTTTCTGAATTTAAGTTTTCATATGAAATCATTTTCCATTAACTTATTTTCTTAAATGAATCAAATAATGAAAAACAAGAAAAATATTCTTCTAAAAAATGTTTTTCACGAAACAAACAAATCATTAGTTACTTAACAAGCACCCGATGGAAAGGACTCTTGAAAAGACGAGATAGTTTGTGCAGTGGTGGGTCCTTAAGAAAAATCGAAAATAAGTATGTACAAAAGAATCGCTTCTTAGCATAAACCAACATCTATTGTGGTTAATAGTAGGAGTGATTAATTTTAGAATAAGTTAGTTCCACCCTAAAACCGAAAATTAAATTATATAGGTTCAATTTCCCATCCATGGAATTAAGAATCAATCTTGTCCACCATGAAACCAGATCGATAGATTCCAATTCTATATATATATATATATAATTCAATATATTTTGTTAATTCCTATTTTTGTTAATTCCGTCCAATTGATATGAACCATTCTAGAGATCATGTCTAACTCCCGCGTGATTCATCCAAAATTGACCTGTCTGGTCGGATTCCTGATTGGACCAGGTTCGACATCGCCTCAGACCGTATTGGAAAACCAGATCGAGTAGATTATCCCAGAGAAAATACGGACATCAGGTGAAAAAAAGCACATGTCTCATTCACCCCCATCGCTTCCTCTGCCCCCACAACCAAGAAGCACCCCATTTTTGTCCTTTTGCTACTCTCTCCAACCCCCTCTCTCTCTAAACGTCCACGCACCCAATAAAGAAACACTTTCAATTTCAGCACGGGGAACACTAACCACACGTGGTCCCTCATTTTTCTTTGGTCCGCACCTTTCTTTATTCTTTCTCGTGTCCTCTTTCGACTCTCTCCCCGCGTGAACTCAAATCACTCCCTCCGTCACCAGCCACATCATGCCAATAAAATAATCGGATAATAATAAAAAAAACGCGCCTTTTGACTCGCTCGTTTGCACAGTCTAAATCCTCAGTCCCTCCACCATCACCTATATATACCCGCACCAGCCGCAAAATCCCCACTCATCATCCGAAAATCATTCCTTCGAAAACTCATCACTCCCTCAGCTAGCTCTTCACTCACTACTGGTTCATCGTCCATCCAAATCGAGAACCCATAAAAAAAAAAAACAAAAAAAAGCAAGAGGAAATCAGGAAACCCTTTTTCCCAGTTCGATTGCTTCGAAGTTTATGTCGGAGATGGCTAGAGAGATGGTGGCGGCAGCAGGGGCGGGGGCAGGGGCCAGCGAGAAGCCGGCGGATTCGGGGGATTCCAAGTACAAGGGGGTGCGGAAGCGGAAGTGGGGGAAGTGGGTCTCCGAGATTCGCCTCCCCAACAGCCGCGAGCGCATCTGGCTCGGCTCCTACGACTCCGCCGAGAAGGCCGCGCGCGCCTTCGACGCCGCCCAGTTCTGCCTCCGCGGCCGCAACGCCCGCTTCAACTTCCCCGACGATCCCCCGACATCGCCGGCGGCCGCTCCCTCTCCCCCTCCGAGATCCAGGTCGCCGCCGCCCGGTTCGCCAACTCGGCGGCGCCGGGCCCGTCGGCCGCGGCGGCCGCGTGCTCCGACCCTTCGAGGAGAAGTAGCGGTAACCGCGACCTCAGCTCGGAGTATCCTCCGGCGGGGAGCGAGCTGCGGGCCGAGTCGGCCTCCCCGTCGATGTCGGACGGGACCCAGATGGACTGCGACTTGAGCATGGACATGGACATGGACATGAACATGAACGAGCCGTTTCTGGATCTCATGAGGAGTAACATGGGCTTGGGCTCGGGCAATTACGGGGCGGATTTCGGGTCGTACCCCGGGTACGACCCGTTCACGACGAACGACTTCTACGGCCACGCCACCATACCTAACGTGGGGTTCGGCGACGAGAATTTCGATGGTCTTCCCGTCCAGGACTTCCTATGGAATTTCTAAAAGCGCGAAGCAAGCAAAGCGTCGAGAACGGGTCGGATTCTGGGCAAGTTTTAGTCGCCGGAGTTTTGACAAGAGTACAAACCCGGCGGGGATCGCGCTCGGGTCGACCTTCTTCCTTTTTCATTTTTTAGGTCTTTTGAGCTGACCAGTTTTTAACACGGTCATCTTCCGAAGCTCTATTACCCTTTTGGAAGAGAAGGCCCAAATTCTTTCGCTGTAATTCTTGGACATTCATTCTTTAATTAAATTGATTAGTTCAAGGAGAAGCGAACAAAAGGGCAAACGAACCTCAATCTCGATTATTTTCCTCATGAATAAAATGATAAAATATGGAAGTTCAGAGAAGTGAGTGAGTGAGGCTGAAGTTTGAATCTGAGCCGTCGATCGCAACCCTGGCCCTGGTTTGACCGACGAAGACCCTGCCTCAACTTACACGTGCTCCTTTCTTCCTACCGTGTCCTTTCCTCCCCCTTTCGTCCCAGAGCTGTACACGCGTGTCTGCGCGAATGACATCACGTGGACAAATTAGACAGCAAGACCCTCCGGTCCGGTCTGACCTTCCTCAAAAAAAGCGAAACATTAAAAAGGGGACAACGCGACCGCTCTCTCTCGGAACCTTCCCATCAACCGCGTCCCACGTGCGGCAGCAAGACACCGCCACGTGGCCACGCGGCGGGGGTCTCCAGTAGACGTCACGCGGTCCTTTCAGCCACCCACCTGTCAAGTGTACCTCCCCCGCCGCTCCAGTACGGACACGCCGGCAAGTTGCGGCTGAATCGCCACGTGTCGAACGCCCACTAACTCCTCCTACTCCCTCCGGCTCCCTATAAAGCGTCGCGCGACGCCGCCCGCCGGACGCTCGGGGTCGTTTTGCTTGGGGTTGACATGGCGCGACGTGGCGGGGCGAAGGAGGCGAACGGCGGCTCCGAGGCGTCCGTCTTGCGAGCTCATCATCGCCATCGTTACAAGGGAGTGAGGATGCGGAAGTGGGGGAAGTGGGTGGCGGAGATACGGCAGCCCAACAGCCGGGACCGCATCTGGCTCGGCTCTTACGCCACCGCGGAGGAGGCGGCCAGGGCCTACGACGCCGCCGTGCTCTGCCTCCGGGGGCCGTCCGCCCTCCTCAACTTCCCCGACGTGCCGCCTGAGATCCCCTCCTCAGCCGCCACCGCCGCCGGAGGAGGAGGCGTCTCGGCTTCCCAGGTCCAGATGGCTGCTGCTAGGCATGCTCATGGCCGTAGAGCGGCTTCGGCCACGGAGACTTCTACGTGCTCCGGCGTGGAGCCTTGTGGCAGCAGCTCACCGGATGTTCTGCAGATTGCTGCAAATAGCAGCGGCGGCGGAGAGGATATTAGCAGGTTCGCGACGGACGGGTGTTACCTTGGGACGGAGCATGAAGTTCAGGTAATAGCTATCTTCCCGTGCATTTCTCCTTATTATTTCTTGGACAAACCAAAGAGCGGCCGATAACATCAAATTAGACCCATAATCAATATAATCTGATGATGGAGAACATATCGGTGTTACCTTGGGACGGAAAAAAACTTTCTTGGACAAACCAAAGAGCGGCCGATAACATCAAATTAGACCCATAATCAATATAATCTGTGATGGAGAACATATCAAAAAAAACTTTCGGTGCACGTAATTTTTTACACATATTCGACTTTCTTTTGTTAGTAAATGAATACAATGGGCAAATATAGTGGGATGATTCTCTAAGTATAAATAGGACATTAGCTGCTACTTCCAATGCATCCAAACAAGAAACATTAGATTGTAACTTTTATGACCACTAAGAGAAAGGTACTAGTGTCGAATAAGAATCAATGGTAATGCATCAATCACTATTATTTATTCAAGAGGTTGCAGAAGAATCAGTAAACACATGCTGATACATTGATCATTGTTATTTATTTAATAATCCGTAAATATATTCCGATGCATGGATCACTGTAATTTTTTAATACGTATTTTGAAGGTGGTGATCATTTTGAACACATCAATCCTATGCTCAATATTTTTATTTTTATTTTTGTTTAATTTCTTTTCAGGTAGACTTTTTTTGACTCCCAGCAACTCTCTCTCGCTCCAAATCCTTGAGCTGGGAACAACAGAGGGGGCGGGTGCTAAATTTAATTGCTAACTCCTTAGAGGTCAACCTTTCGTTGCTCTTTGGATCATCAGATCAAGATGAAAATTACCTGTCTTTTATTGCAAAGTATGTGCTGAAATTGGCCAAATTAATTCCTTTGAATTTGTCTTTTTCGTTTTCCTTATGGATTGACCTTTGTTTCTGATAATCGTAGAAATGCCTGAGTTTTTCTTCTCTTCTCTTTTTGCGGCACGAAGCGGTTGTGCATTTTTGTTGTGTATGGAAATCCATAGAGAAAATTCATTTTCTTTTCTGTAAACTTAAAGAATCCAACACGGATCTTCAAATTAATCGTATCGAAAAGCCACGAAAAACATTTTCTTTTGCGTAACTTCTTTATTCTTATATGACCCCTTATACCTTAAAAACGGCTCACTAAGCGTAAACATAATTCAAAAAAGTGCTTGGGCTGACAGCATATGTAGCACCAATATATTATCCTCGATGGTCGCGGTGATTTTCTCTTAAATTAATGATTATGTTGCATGGTTCACTGGAGTTTTCTATAAAAGAGGGAAGAAACAACGAAACGAGCCGCACGAGAAGAGACTATAAGAAAAGAAAATATACCAAATCATTCATGAAAACCCTAACACTGAGAGACGGAGTCCTACGACAAGTGTATTCCAACTTTGACGAAAACCCTAATATAGGAACTAAACTAATGATGGCATTTATTCCCTAAGAAAAAAAAGAACGAAAACCCTAATATAGGAACTAAACTAATGATGGCATTTATTCCCTAAGACAAAAAAGAACGAAACTAAGGTGTCAGCAGGTGACCTCCACAGCCAGCCTCTTGGTAATGGATCCGCAAGTCGTAGAGCCAAAGGTATTTTCGGAGACGTCGATGGAACAGCTCTCCTTGCCGACACAAGCCTACAAGATTTCCCAAAAGTTAAGGTCAACGTTACAAAAGTACAAAGGATCCAAGTGAGATTTCGCGAAACGAAAGAAGAGTGAAAAAGGAAGAAAGGAAGGAAGAATTTTACGTTTTGGAGGATGGCGACCGCGTCGTTGCTCCCCTCACAGCTGCCCTTCGCGAAAGACCCGCACGAGCCCTGCGGGTCGCCGAAGCTGGCGAACTTGACGGCCGAGATGGGACGGCCCTGGCATGCGAGCTCAAGGGTCTTCTTCTCGTGGGCGTCAGCGCAGGCGGAGCCGACGGTGATCGTTTGGAAGTTCACCAGGGAGGGGTTGCCACCGAATTCCTCGAACAGCACCAGCGTGTTCACGTCCTCCTCCATGAAAGATCTTGGGACATGGTACCTGATCACAAGAGAAGAAAAAAACCCATGAAACTTACCATTTTCTCTATGGAACTAAACTTAAGGGATCAAATACTTTCTCGGAGATGGGAATTTTCTTGCGTGTTTTTCTCACCATCTTTGAGTGGGGCGACCGCAGTTGGTGACGCACTTGGTGTTGTCGTAAGCGCCGCGGTAGTCGCAAGGATCGGTGCTGCAGCCGTCTAGACTGGCGTCGTAGCTCGGCCAGTAGCGGCCGATGCTCTTGCCGTTGATCCATGCCTCACCCTTCCCCAATCCTTGCAAGTCCACTGCCACAGGGTCTGTCCCTAGCGGCGCTTTGAACGTGGTCTATACCCAAGACAATAGCAATCGTAAGTTTAACTAATCAAACTTTGAAAATTCTATGTGGGTATTTGATTTTGATATTTGTTTTACCTTGTACCAAGTCAAGGACCTGTTGGTGGGAAGGTCCTTGCTTTGCCATTTAGAGGCCGACGCCGAGTCCAGGGCCGGGTCGATGCTGAAGAACTTGTGGTTGATGCCGTGTAGCCCGACCTTGTAGGACCACAGGTGACCCGACAAGTCCTTGATCACTCTCTCGTCACCTTTCCTTCCCTCAATCTCCACCGGGCCAGGGACCCCATTTTGAACTAAATCGAACATCGGACCATAATTCTGTTTCCCATGGGAGATTGCAAATCATCAGAAATCAAAAGCACACGATAGAAGGATCTGAGTATTGTATTGGGTTTACTAAAGATTAAATTGTTTCATGGACTATTGTATGTACCTGGAGTCCAATGGTTACGCTAAGCAAGGAGATCAGATTGTTTCCCGGATTCAACTTAACATTCTTCTCGAAAACGTAGTGGAAATCTCCATATAGCGCCCATTGAGAACCTAATGTTTCGTCAAATAGAAGAAAATAAGAAAGAAAATTCGTCGATGGAAAAAAGGGGAAAACCGTGCTATGTTTTCTTTACCGAGGTATTTTCCGTTGACATAGGCATGAAGTATCTGGCCGGTGCAATTCACTCGGAGGGTCATGTTGTCGCTCCAAATCGGGTCGTCGTCTTTCAGGTTGACACTGTCACAAGCAAGAAATAACGACATCGCGATCGAGTCGAAACTATTGCTAATTGAATCAAAATTAGACCGACCAATTTACCTGGTCATGTACCACAGATAATCAGTAGCACCATTAGCAGCATCTTTCTGGTCTACAAGTCGATGAGCAGCAACGTGTCCCTTTCCGAGCGCGACCTGGTCGTCCGCGATCTCGGGCCTCCACGTCCAGCTCAAGGACTCGGGTTCGCTCTCGGCCTTGTTCGGCTCCTTCACCATCACTGAACTTTGCACATTCACCTGGAAATTTTTCGCGATTAAATTACATAAAATAAGAACGTAATTTCAATATCTCAAGGGCGATCGATTGATAAAAATTTACCGACCTTGGCGGTGTTGTAACCTTCGTTCTGGCAGTCGGGGAGGATGCTGACCGACCATGCGGGGACCGTGAACTGCTTGCCTTGGAAGACGAAGGTGGCGTCGGAAGTTGAGTTCGTGTTCCCCAGGAAGCAAGTCGATTGCTCCGGCGTCGCGTAAACCGTGGCCTAAATATGCGATGCTTTGATAAATACGTAAATATTTTTTCAATAATTAATTTCCTATACAGAGTAGGTGTTGATCTTACATAGACAGAGTTGCCGAGATCAACGTTGGTGATGTTGCCGGTGGTCAGGGTGCCCTCCACCGAGTGCAGCATATCATGCAGCTCCTTCAGATGACCCCACTTCGGCTGATTTAGATTGCCTATTGCAATTTATTTTTTAGTTAAAGATAAAAAGATTAGTCAGCAGTGATTAAATTTATTTCTTAATGCCACGGATATTTATAATTATAATTTACATTATTGACATTATTATGTTACCGTATTCATCGAGAGGCGCATCGTAGTCGTAGGAGGTCGTGATGTATGGGCCCCCGGCTGTTCTACCGAAATTGGTACCGCCATGATACTTAAAATCGAGGAAGGGAAAAAAGAGAGGAAAATCAACAATTTAGGTAAATATCGGAAATATAAACGCAAAAGAGATATGGAAAATCGTCATTTGTTAGGATTTACCATGTAGTAATTTTGGAATGTGCCTCCGGTCTGGAAAAACCTAGCGACGGAGAACGCCAAGTCCTCCGCCGTCCTGTGTGGGTCCACCCCGCCCCAACTCTTGAACCTAAAATCGCATTCCAAAAGCATAAGATATCGATCGGGAATGTTTTCTCGAATTAAAGAAAGAAATTGCGAAAATAAATAAATAAGTTAATTGAGACGAGCGTACTCACCAGCCGGTCCAGTTTTCAGTCCACATTTTAGGGCTGTCGGGATTGTTTGGAGTGAATTGGTCGCAATACCAACCATTACACGTGTTAATCTGATTGAATAACCATAAATTATTAGGTAAAGGATAATTAAAGAGTCTTATTTTACGGGATAAATTTTAGGATATTTTGTGATATTAAACACAATTGAAAGGACATTGAGATCTAAGTGTTTAAACATGTCAAATAACTAATTCAAGAAGAATCTCAAATAAAATATCGAACCCTTTATGATGGGATAAAGCCTTATGCTCCTTTTTTAAAGTTTGAGATTGAGGAATAAAAACAAAATTAAATGTCAAGATGTTATTATCATCAAAATTAAACACATTAAATGACAAAATAATCAATACATTAAACCAGCTAATAAGTTTAATGATAGTAAATATTATAAGATAATGGTATCTATTTCTTCTTCTTCTTCTTCTTCTTCTTTTTGGCAATTTAATTCAACCTGTTTTTGCAAATTTTAGGGAATGCTCTAGCATACATTCGGGTTTCACAAATTAATCTAATAAATGATTCTTTCTAAGCCGAGCCAAGTCTTTATCATAGGGAAAATCAGTGCAGATATGGCAGCCATAAATATAGATCTAAAAGAAGATGAACTCTAAGAATAATTAATTTGCAAAAATAGCCAAATTTTCAAATAAAAATGTGAATTTTACCATGGGTTGTGGAGCGTCACTTTGTTGGCACATAATCCACGGAACACCGATATCTTGCGACACAGCCATGTTCGCACACCAATCGATATAAGCTTTCCCAGCATCTCCATAGGAAGACATCACATTGCCGTACTCATTTTCAATCTAATAAAATTTGAAAAAAGAAAAAAAGATTTCATTGGCTTAATAATTTCATAATTTATAGGCAATATTGCTTATATCTACTTCAGAAAATGGAAAAATAAAATTCTTGCACCTGAGCAAGGATGATGGGACCTCCCTGTGATGCGAAAAGGCTTTCCTGCTTCGCCATGTTCACGATCAAAGTCGTGAAGTTTTTCATCTCGTTCTGAAATTAGAAAAGCAACATTATTTTTCACATTTGACTATAAGTATTACAAAAAACATTCATAGCGTGAAAAAGTAATAAATAAATAAATAAAACATAAACTGACCATGAAAACATCATTGGCTGTTCGCAACTTGACACCGGGCAGATTGTGCAACCATACGGGGAATCCTCTAAAACAAGAGTAATGCTCGATAAGATCATCAATATATATACAAAATGTGAAAAACAAAAAAAAAAGAGATTAATACCACAAAAAATTTTAAACTATGTCCCGAACTTTTTTTATCACTAAAAAAATCATAAACAGAAATTTTTTTGGTCCTAAATAATATGTCATACATGTACAAATTTAAATTTTTTTTCCTAATATAAAAATTTAGAATTTTTTATAACACAAGTAAGCATAGTTTGAAGTCTTTTATGGTATTCGCCCAAAAAATATATATGGACACTTGCGCCGCTCAAAAACCATGAGTGTAGATGCGTTTTAAGATTTACCCGTAATTCCATTCCGCACATACGTAAGGTCCAATCCGGAGAACTGCATAAAGACCCGCATCCTGCACGGTTTTCAGGAACCTTATGAGGTCCAAATTCCCGTTAAAATCGTACTGACGACGAGCCGGCTCGTGGACATTCCAAAAGACGTATGTCTCGATCGCATCCAATCCGCCTTCTTTTGCTTTCTTGATCAGATCGGGCCACATCTACCAAAAAAAATCACGAAAAAAGCCATCCTTACATAGAGAAAGAACAAGAAAACCTTTTGAATAATTAAACAAAAAAAAAAAAAAAAAAAAAACTCGCCAGAACGGATGGAAAACGAGAATTACTTCGGCCGTCGACCGCGGGTAGTGAATGGAGCCGGACAACAAAACCCTCCTCTTGCCATCGATGGTGATGGCTCTGCCATCGTGAGAGACTTCCACAGCGTGCGCAGATGAAAGGAAGAAGAAGAGAATGGCCGAAAGAGAGAGCACGACCTTGAGGGGAGCCATTATCACCGAAAAGAATACTAGTTTGTTGAGAAATTCGTGCTTATATAGCAGTGACTTCTCATTTTTCGAAAAGCTTATCCAATATGTTGAATGGAGATTTCATGATGTAGAAGACCTTATCCGGTTCTTTATAGCTGACTGAATCTGGTAATCGTAGATTTCCTTAATTTACTTTTCTTTTCCGAACCGAGGCAAACTTAAATTTGCATGGTATTTACTTCCGAAAGAAGGAAAAAAAAAAAGCAAAGAAAAATATCCAACTCTTGGAATGACTTTATTGTGTCAGTGGATACACAAATTAAGATTTAGAGACTTTTGCGCATTTTTTTCTATTCAAATTTATTGCTCAATTAGTATGAAATATAACAATTTAAACTAAGATAACACGCTCTAAATGGGGTAAAAAATGCCAGAGGAAAAGTCCTTGTGTCATGTTCTAAGTCTTTTCTAAAGTGTACAAAATAAGATATTGTATTGAAACGACATTTGGTGAAATCAAACTCATTTTTGGAATTCAAAAGTGCGATCTCAATCTTGTATTCTTGAGAAAGACTATTGACTTCATTTGTTCGAACTTAAGGGAGATTAATTATCCAGTTCGCTAATTCTAACTCAATCTTCTAATTTGAACATATCTTGTTTTAAGAAGTCTTAATTTGTTGATCGATGATCTTTTCGTTAGACAGATTAAGAGGGTAATCTTTAATTTTATTTAATAAAATGAAATAAATGGACACGACGAAAAAAAAAAAAAAACCTTAAGCAATTTTTGCTTTCTAGTTTTGACCTCAAATTTCCACGCATTATTCTTCACGAATTGTTCACTCTCTCTTAAGATAATTGCAAAATGAGGATCGTTTTACTAATGAAAAATAATGTAGTTGTGAACGAATTTCTCCACTCAAATAACCAAATAAATAGAGAGATAGATACTTCATTTTATCTTTATCCAACTAGAGATGCGGTTAGAGTATCTGATTTCAATCCTTTTTTGCCGATTTTGTCTAGATATTCCAAAATTATAATCAAGTTGTTAAATGGATAGAGATATTGGGGGTTTGATTATCAAAAAGTAGTCTTAGGCTCCCTTTATTTTGAGAAAAGTAAATGATTTAGAATATATTTTCCTGAAATGGTGATATAATAGTTAATGAAAATCTTTATTCATTAAAAATGATAAATTATGTCAAACATTTTCGTGGGTGAAGAAAATATTTTTTGTTCATTCATTGTTGTAAGTGATAAAAGCAATCATTTAAAAAAAAATCCAAATCATTCATCTTCAAATAAACCAAAAGAATCTTATTTAAATTGCTTATATCGGCAAAAATTTCAGATATATGAATGTCAACAAGAGCTAATGGAAATATTGCTAACTTTTCTTGAAGAATTTCTCTTTGCATTATTTGATTTAGGAGCTTTAGGTGTAGCCATAAAAACTGGGAAAGTTTGGCAGCTAATTAAGGTTCCTCATTTGCTTCAAACTATATCAACATTCAATACCGGTGTGCTACCCATAAAAGAGAGAAAAATAGTCTGGTGAGACATCTCTCAATCTATACGCATGAAATAGAAATAAGATATTTTTATTAGAATTTGAAAATTATTATTTAGGAGATGTGGTTTAACAGCAATAAAAAAATAATTGTCGAGGTAACAAAACTTAAACGAGTTTTGTTTATCTCAAAAACTTAGATGTTGGTTAGAACATGCAAATTAAAAACTATGAAGATGCGAGGGAATTAAGATCATGAGTTCAATTCAATAAATTCTGTGAATTGTGAGAAGGTCAAGAGGTTATTGTCGCGGAAATCGCCTTTCCATAAATACATAGAGCAATAACAAAAAATAAAGAAAGAGGAAACTCCTAATGTTACGATAATTATTGCGTCGTTGCCCATTTTAGGGTATAAAATGATGGTAGCATCTTCGCTTGTTCTTTTGGGCTGATGACAATGGGCCAAGAGTACCATTCCAGTAAAGCCAAATGCAAGGTCTTGATCTCCGTACATTAGGTTAAAATCTATACTACACTTGTACGCCAAGCAAGGTCGCTTCTAAAAAAAATTATGCTATAAATATGTGCGTATGTTTGGACTTGTGGAAATCAATTTATATACTAATTCCATTTATCCATAATTTCGTTCTACACAAACAAATGATTAAATATGCTGAAAAACGTAATCGGAGGATATCTTTATATATGATGATATGCAATCATAGTGGATTCTGGTTTTTTCCATCTATGTTATGCTGCTTTCTTTTATTGTTTTCTTTGGGCAAATTATAACTGAGTTTTCATCTATATAACATGTTTATAATTGATTGGACAACTTTTACCCTAAAATCAAGTTTAGTAGCAATTAAATTTAGTAGTAATAAAACTTATAGTTTAAGTACTTAGATGGGGATTTAGTAATATTTTCTTTAAATTTCAACTTTAAAAAAATCTTAAATTACAAAAAGAAGAATTTTTTTTTTAATAATCAGTTAATAAAACTCGTGCAGCCGGATGGTAAAAAAAAAAGCATTACTTCGGCCATCGATTGTGGATCAAGTCGGATAGCAAAACCCTAGTGACGGCTCTACTATCTGACATTGCATGCAAATGCAAGGAAGAGGAAGAGAAATGCAAAACGGGAAAGCATCCTTCAGCAACAGTCCAAAGAAACTGCTGCTAAAATTGAGGAGAAGAAAGATCGTCTTGTGCAACTCTATTCGCGTGCTCAATCTTTAGAGAAAAAAGCATGGCTTTATTGAGAAATTCGTGCTTATATACTAGTTTTAGTTTCTCATTTTTTGAAGAGCTTATCCAGTAAATTAAATAAAGATATCATGGATATACATTAGACGTTGAAAATCTTTTACGTCTCTTCCTAGATAGATAAATATTTGATTTTATCCTTAGTCCACTGAGATATGCGATTAAAGTATCCGATTTCAATCTTTTTTTGTAGATTTTGATTGGATATTCCAAAATTATAATCAAGCAGTTAAATGGATAGAGATATCATGGGGTTTAATTATTACTAACATGTAGACTTAGGCTTCATTTATTTCGTGAAAAATAAATGATTTGAAAAATTTTTTAGGATGGTGGAAATAATTAGTTAATGACATTTTTTTCATTATCAATGACAAATTATGCCACACATTTTCGTGGATGTTGAAAATATTTTTTATTCATTCACTTTTGTAAGTGATAGAATCAATCATTTTTAAAAAATATATTTTTATTTTTCAAATCTTTCATTGAGAAACAAATGGTCTTTTTAATTTGCTTATATCAACTAATATATCTGAAAATTTAACATATATGAATGTCAATAAGAGCTGACGGAAATATTACTAAGTTTTCTAGAAGAATTTCTCTTTGCATTATTTTATTTAGGAGCTTTGGGTGTAGCCATAAAAACTGGGGAAATTTTTTTGGCCGATTGAAGCTTCCTCATTTGCTTCAAACTATACCAACATCGGCCTGACATCATCCGCTACAGGGAAAAAAAAGAGAAAAATAGTCTGGAGAGAAAACTCTCAATTTGTACGCATGAAATGGAAATTACAGCAGGATATTTTATCAGATTATGCAAATTATTATTTAGTAGAGGTGGTTTTGCAGCAATAAAAAAATAATTCTTGAGGTAATAAAACTAACGCAGGTTTTTCTTTTGCTCAAAATCTTAGACGTCCATTAGAACATGCGGATTAAAAAATTATGAAGATGTGAAGAAATTAAGAACATGAGTTTGATTTAAAAAATTATGTGAATTGTGAGAAGTTCAAGAGATTATTGTTACAGAGAGATCTACCTTCAATAAATGCAAAGAGCAATAAAAGAAAAAGGAAACTCTAACATCGCCTTAATTTAAAGTATTGCCTCGTTGCCCATTTTACAGAAATAATTGAATTTTAATGATTGGATTACGGTATAAAATAATGATAAATTCTTGCCTGTTCTTTGGGCCGATGATGATGGGCCGAAAGTACGATTCCAGTAGAGCAAAATGGAAGGTCTTCATCACCATACATTAGGTTAAAATCTACACACACAATTGTACGCAAAGAAAGGCCTCTTCCAAAAAAAATTATGCTATAAATATGGGTGAATGTTTGGACCTTTGGAAATTAATTTATCTATTTAGGATGATACCGTTTACACGTAATTTCATTCTGCATGAACGAACCATCTAATATTCAAAAAACATAAAAATCCACGTCTTAAATTTACTTTCAAACTTACTAGTGGAAAGCATACAATCTTCATCAAATTTTATAATTTACAAACATCAATAAAATTATAAAAAAATTAATAAAAGTACTCGTTTACACATATAAAATAAATTCCAAGAAAGGAGGCCATCAAAAGTATTTGCAGTATAACAAAATGTGACATATACTAAACCAATACAAATTAATCAGTGAAACTTCATTTAAATATACGTGATCAATCATAATCTCCTGAGAAAATTAGAAAAATAGCATGACTTCTTGGGGCAACTTATACCAACTCAGTGGTTTGTGTGTTGTATCCCTAGCCAACATCCAATCTTTGTGAAATTTATAAAAACAATCCATGAAGATGGCAATGGTGATCTGATTTGCCATAATCCTGCTCGCCTCATTCGATAAAGCAGAAATTGCCACTCCGGTGGGGGCAACAACAACCCTCTCGCCTCCTTTCCAAGCATCCATGAATGCAAGGTTCGCAAACATATATTAGTCATTCGTGCTTTGAGATGGTGACCTTGTGTACCATGATATCCACTGATCCTGTTCGTTGTGAAGATCATTCACTAGGTGGGACTTCATAATCTTGGACACTAGCTCGTCCCGGGTCAAGCACGTCTCTATCATGCTCTCCTCCCATTTCATGCACCGATTTCTTTACAAAATGAGTTTAAGGAAAGCACTGAAAATGAGAGAGAAAGAGAGAACACCTAAAATGTGGCGTATGTATCTATCAATAAACAATATTTATTTCTATTTTCAAATTTAAAATGAGAAAAAAGAAAGAATGAGCTAAATCTAAGCATCTACATTAAAAGGGATGTGCCCATGTGACAATCTTAAGGTTTAAGCATTATCGTTAGCTTTCAAAAGTTTTTCTACTTCATCAATTTTAATTCTCAAAAACTTTGCCAAGATTGATGTGTGCTCTAAATTGATAGACCGCCTAACAAGTTCGAATCGTGAAGGGATTCCTTTACTGATGCTATATTTTTCCAATGACATTTCGGGGCACCAAAAGTTTGTCATTGCATGAATCATGCCATTGTAGATGTGGACACATAGAAGAGAATCGAGTCGGCCCATCTTTGGTGCCTCATAATTCTTACCAACTTTTGATTCAATTTGTTCCGCCACTTTGAGAGCACGCTTTTGGGAGAGGAAATAAGCTGAATATCAATCCTCCCCATTGTTCCTAGACCAAGAGCAACGACTAACCTATTTCCCATGGACCAACACAAGATTAAAAACACGACAAAGTAAATGAATTGCATAGTAAAGAGTGTAGGAAACTCACTTAACCAATGAAGTATAACAAACACAGAGATATGCGCAGCTAGATGTGAGGCTCAATGTTAGTTGAGGCAAGAGAGTGGGTCGGGCCATGTCTCACAGATTCGCAATTGGGTTGGATTTGATCACCCCATGGTTTCCCAAAGTCACGGACAAGGACGAACAGTCTCGACACCCAGAAAGAGAGTTTGTGGTTGAAAAGGGCAGCCCATGACTCCTTGATCAAGAGGAAAATAATCACGAAAAACCCTAAATTTTGCCCAAAGTGACAGATTTACCTCAAACTTTTTTTTGTAACGTGAAAAATTCTAAATTTTGCCAACCGTGACACATTTACCCGAAATTTTTTTTGTGACACAAAAAACCCTGAACTTATATTGTGTGACACATTTACCCTAAACTAAAGGGCATTTAATTTTTTTTTTTTTTTTTTTTTCCTTCTCTCTTCCCTCCGCCGGCCATGGCGGAGGGAAGCCGGCGTCCGTCGGGTGAGGGTCCCCCGCTTGGGCGGGCTAGGGCCGCCCTCGCCGAGGTCAGGCGAGGGCAGCCCTTGGCTGGGTCGGGCGAGGGCCTCCCTCATGCCCTCGCCCAGCCCTCGCCAGCGTCGGGCGAGGGAGGCCCTTGCCGGCGTCGGGCCAGCCCAGCGAGGGCGACCCTAGCCAAAGGGCCCCTCCACCATGGCCGACGGAGGGAAGAAGAAAAAAAAAGAAAATGAAAAATAGAAAAATAAGACAAAAATGCCCTTGATGGGGTAAATGTGTCGCGTTTGAAAAGTTTAGGGTTTTCGCTTTTCATGTCAAAAAAAGTTTCGGATAAATTTGTCACTTTAGGTAAAGTTTAGGATTTTTAGTGGTCTTTTCCTTTTATAAGACATCTTTAATCGCAACTCTAATCAGAAGCAATAAACATTTGAGAGTTGCAAGTTTTTTATGAGAAAAAAAAAAAAAAGGATAAAATTAATATTGGACTTAAAGTCGGAATTTTTTGGGTATCAGACTTATATATAGCAAATAAGATGAGTTCCTCAAGTAGGTTAGACCAAAAACACACCAAATAATAATCGACTTGGAGTCTTGCGCAATTTGTCAAATCACCCACAAGTTCGGCGATAAAGCAAGTCTCCTTTTCACCACAATATAATACTATTTAATTCCCAGGAGAAAGAAAAAATTATCAATACGCATCAACATCACGACACCTCAGCTTATTGGAATTTTTCCTTCGGAAACTGAACTCGTTTTTTGTTTTATTATTACTTTTCTTAGAAGGCAATAATAAAATATAATAAAAAGAAGAAGAAGAAGAAAATGAAAATGTCGCCATCGCTTGGGGGGACTCGCTCAACCGGTTCACTTAAGGTTGGCTTACCCAATAAATAAAAGATCGACAACGCAATTGGATTATTTTAATTGTTTGGTGGGCCCGGTTTTGTGCCTTGGTGGGAGCACCCACCACAGCTTCCCAATTTTGGAGGCCATTTCCAAAATCCTTTTCTTATAAAAGAAAATTATAAATTTTCTGGCCACCTTTTTAAAAAAAAATTATTACATAGATTAGCTGGGAATTATTATTTTTCATTTTTTATGATTATTATTGTATAGACTGGTAGTGTCATCAAAATGGTCCTCACGCCTCAGTTGATGGATTACCGCATATATTGCTCGATTACACCCATTTGGGGACCAATTTTAGTGGTTATTTATTTCATAGAGCTTTTCTAAATATCTAGTGTGAAAAAAAAAAAATCTTCGGAGATTTTGTAGCCGAAAAAAAGAAGAGATCGTTTTCTATTTCTCGCCAGATTTTTTTTTGGTGACCATGCCTCATCTTGCATGTATAAAAAAGGAGGAGATGGGCTATTTTATATATTCAATGGCTAAAAAAAATACATGTCAATATTTTTTGGACATTTCGGAACGGAAGCGTTTCTACTACTAGTCATTTTAAAGCAAAAGATGATGCGGCAAGTAGGAGAACAAGAAATATACATGTACCTGCAAAAGAAACCCACGTGAATTAAAGATAATTATACTTATTCCACTTTAAATCCACTAATACTTTACTTTTACCACAAAAGAAGATTTTACTTAGTCTCATACCATGTAAAGCACATTACACGATTGTTCACATAGAATTCTGTATAACATTTTATAATTTATGTCAGAACGTTATTATGTTTTCTCAATCGATCAAAATCCTCAATCGTAATCCGTCATAATTCGTTTACAAAATATCAATATCATAATACGTTAATTATCGATATATGATATAATTCAATAACTAACAACCCATCAAGAAACGGTAGCTCGGGGATTGCAAAAGCAATATGAAGAAATATCTAAAAAGATTATGGTCATGACATCGGTAGAGCATCAAACCCTAGCTACGTAAATGGAAATGAGTTCAAAGTTTTTCAACTTTTGAATTCATGCGTTCCCTCATCATCAAAAACCAAAAAAAAAAAAAAAAAAAAGAAAGACAATTGCCAAGAACAGATATATTTTCCCTTTCTAGCAAAAGCATGTAGAGATATTCCTTTTTCCTCCCAAAAACCCACCAAGAAGGAAGAGAGAGTGAGAGGAAATTACGAAGGCAGGCACTGCTTTCAATTGACAATTTGGAATGGGCAAAAATTGGAGAACTTTGCCTCCCTTCCTTTCCAAGCAAAAAGGGAAAAAGAAGACATCACTACAATTTGGGAGGGGCAAAAAATTGGAGGACTTTGCCTTCCTTCCTTCCCAAGCAAAAAGTGAAAAAGAAGACATCACCGAGGGAAAAGGGCACAAAATCTAACCTCCCCCTAAAAGCGGCAAAAAGATGATGGCACCCGGCAAGTGCAAATTTGCTCTTCTTGCCCTCAAAATCACTTTCTCTTTAGCCAATTAGTGCACATCCACTCCTATCCCGGTTTTTGGCTAATACCATGGGCTTCATCGGTAGCACGTGCTCTTTTGATTTCTATAAAAATCGCGACGTTTCGAAATGTGACCTTTGTGTCTTGATTCCCACTCAACGCATTTTCGGGAAATCGACAAGGGGGAAAGTGGCTCTCCCCCTCCTTGTCCTTCCGGGCAATTTCACCATCATTTTCCTCGGCACCTATAAATTGTTTAGCCACGCGTTTTTGGCTAAAAGGAAAAAAAGAAAACACGCGCGAGCGTTATCCAGTGCTCTTTTTTCCATCGCACGCGCCAAAAATTACTTGTAATCTTATCAAAGAATTATGCAGAATGTTATGGCAAAGGAAATTTTGTAATAGCAATTTATTGTGGGGCATAACTTTTTTAAAAAATAAACTTCATAATAATTTCTTATTTGATTTTTTGTAGTCAGATTTTGACAGTATATTTAACACTAGTACTCAATTACTTCTCCGAACAAAAAAATGGGGTTGAAATTGGGCAAAAAGTTAAAAACCCATCATCAAGGGGAGGTAAAAAAAGGCCCCTCCCCGTCAGTATAGCCAATGAGGGGGAAACGGCTTTTTTGGGGTGGGCCCCACGATGATCCCACGCTTCCGGTCCAAAACGAAACCGTCGCTTTCGACCCCCGCGCTAGGTTAGTGGCAGGATCAATCATTCCGGTCCTCGACCGGGCTCCGATCGCCGACACGTGTCCCCCCAAGCCCCAACGGTCCGTGATGAGCCCGGAATCTTTTCCCGCGTGGGCCCACCCCCACGGAGAGCAAGCGGACGTGGCATAGGGGAGCCTCGGGGCCCACTCACTGACGGGACGTCTTTTGGACGATATTAGAAAAGAGGAGGAAAGAAGAAGAAATTGAAATTATTATTATTATTATCATTTAATTTTATTTTTTTTGGGGGGGAGGGGTGGGGTCCACTGACAAAGCGACCTTTTTCCCGGTATTAAAAGTAAATCATTGGGTGGAGGGAATCTGAATTATGGAATAGAGAAAAAGAAAATGGAGGTGTGGCAGATTTGATTTCAGATTTCAGATACCAAATGGGTTGGGGGGGGCTTTTGGTCCAACCTCTCCATCATTAATAAAGCCAAAAATCCCCTTTTATTTATTATAGTTGTTATTATTAATATTATTTCTTTTTCAGCTAAACCACCATTGAATTATGAAGGTGAACACACTATCATGGAACCCCTCCAATATCTTTTTTTTAATATATTTTTTATTAGTGAATAATAAACAAGGGAAATTCCGAAAGCAATGGCGCAAAATCATTAACGAGGGGTCTCCGGTCTTTAGTACAGTCAATAAGCATACTTAATTTGGAACAGTCCTATTCCTGGAGCATTGATTATTGAGGTGAGAGGGGAGGGAGGGATGACCGGTGTATTGAAAACTATAAAGTTTCCTCCATTGATTATTTGATAAATGCCCCTCGAGACGTATTCATTGGGAAACAAGCATGGCCCGTATCAAAATTCTACCCGAAATTGATTCATTGCATCCGCGCATTCTCTTCGATTACTTGCACGGGGCGAAAACTTAAATGCTTTAATGATCATCACTGCATGTACCTAACAACAATCGTGGCCATATTAGTCGAACGACTGACTGAGAAGTTTTGATTGCTTTATAATAAATGAAAAATAAAAATGTGAAAAAATAAAAATCAGGGCACAAGAATATTTTGCTGTTCAATAAAAGAAGGACGAAAAGATTGCTGGTCAGTCTCGACAAATCCCAATACCAATTATTTTTCACTGACTTTTTTGCAAATTGGTACTTTTGAAAGAAAAAGAACAAGAGGAAAAGAAAAGGAAAAGACGAAAGAGAGATTTGGGATTATTATAAGATGACTCGCCCCTCGTAAATTGCAGGGGGAGCTTTCAGCTCGCGAGTCACGACTCAGTGGACGATTTCAGGAGACGACTCGCGTCCCGACTCGCGTCCCAACTCACTCCCTCTCCTCTCTCTCTCTCCATTTCCGACCTCAAGCAAGGACCTTCCAATCGGAACCACCATGCTGGGCAAGCGGCCGCGGTCGGTGATCGGGAAGCTGTCGGAGCTCCTCGTCTCCGGCAGCGCCGGGCTCCTGGAATCGGCGGCCGCCGCCGCCGCCGCGGCGTCCAGCCCGAGGAGCCCGCTGGACTTCAAGATTCAGTCGCCGCGGGGACCCCGGAGCTACGATCTCGGTGGCGTCGGGCTGGGGATCGTGGCGGCCCTCGAGAAGTCCGGGGACGCCAAGATCCTGCTGCTCCCCAGGAGCTGCGCCTGCGCCCCGGGCGCTGCCCGACCCGCCGGGCCCTCTCCGGCGGCGGCCAGCGGGGACCAGGATGACGACGACATGGAGGACTACACGTACGTGACGTTCCACGGGCCGGACCAGTCGTTCACGATGGTGTACTACGGGGAGGGCGAGTGCGGGAAGAGCGGCGGGGAGTCGATGAGGCGGGCGGGGAGCATCGGCGGAGGAGATGGTCCAGTTTTTCCGGCTCTGGACTTCCTCAATTCTTGTCAGTTGTGCGGGAAGAAGCTCCAGGGCGAGGACGTATACATGTACAGGTATCAGCAAAATTCTTTCCTTTCTTCTTCGATCGGCAATCTTGAATTGGAGGGTCTACTCTTTCTGTTTCCTTTTTTTCCTGGTCATAGATTTTCATCATTACAGAGGTCAACCATGGTCAATCTTGGCTAAAGAGTCCCTCTGGGTTTGAAACTTTGATCTGTTCTCTGAATTCTGAAAGAAAATTTAAAAGAAACGATCGGAGATTGGATCTTCAAGACAGATCCAATGCTACCCTTTTTTTCCTGCTGTTCGAATCAGTGCGGCATCTGTCGATCCGCGAGTGGAGTTCTGCCGTTCGATTGACCTGTCTTGACATTTAGTCTTCGATACCGTGGAATTTGCACGAACCGACAGCATTGGAGCCCCCCCTCCTTCTTTCTCCTACTTTTTGACTTCTTTTCCGACAAAAAGTCCGGCTTTCAGAAACACGTTTCCGAGAAAGAGAGATCGTCCCTTCGAGTTTCAGCGAATGCCCTTTTCTTTTTTTGACTTTGTAAAGGCGAAATCATTCCGGCTCCTGACTAAAATCATTTCGTGTGTGGATGCATCGTGTGCAGAGGCGAGAAAGCATTTTGCAGCGTCGAGTGCCGGTCGACGCAGATCATGGTGGACGAGCGCAAAGAGCAGTGCAGATCGGAAGCTCCGAGAGTTGCCGTCCGGGCGGGGTCGCCGGAACAGATCTTCTCAACCAGCATTCTCGCGATATAGCCTACACATATATGAGAGTATAATCTAGCTTACTCTTGTTAAAGAAACAAAAGAAGGAAAAAAAAAACAAAAGGAAGATCACCAAACAAATTTTGCTCGGATGAGAATTTTTAGAGGCCTATGTACGATGAGCCATGAGGGCAGGGCGTGTTATGCAGAGGAGATGAATCAAATGAAGCTGTATAACTTCTTACGATCATAATAACCAGAATGACGGTCTCTTCGTAATGTTTCTGCTGAATATCATATCTGTCGAACGATCCGATGATGGTATCGGTTGCGGTTTACGCCGACGCTCGGGAAATAGGCCGTGGGTGCCTCGTCTCGCCTCGGCTCCATGAGAGATCACTGTGCAGAGATGCTCTGAATGGCTATCGTCCGTGATCATGTCGACGATATCGAACCCTCAGAAGCAAGTATGACAGTCCCTACCTCCCTCCGATCCCTCACTCCTCTTCATGTAGATCCTCCGCTTCTCAGCTTTGATTATCTCTACGAGATTTCTTATCATGATGAACGTGAGGAATAATTCATATATATTTCTCCTTCACTTGTACATCCATAAACCAACTCATCCTCGATATAATGCCAAAAAAGTTCAGTAGCATGCCCAATCGACTTCCTGCTACTCAAACTAAATAATTCATCAATCTCCGAATCTTTGGAGCAATTTGGCTTGCTTTCAGTTTCCATGGCGGTAGAGGATAGCCTGTTGTGGCAAGAATGGCACTACTCAAAACTCATTTTCTTGATTACCAGTACGATATATCCATACAATCGAGATGACCTTGAATGCCAAAACTGCACTCTCATATTTCAACAAGGCTCTTTCGGACTCCAAACTCTTATCAGCGTTAGAGGTTCACCTGCAGAGTATGTTGCTCCTCAATGTCTAGATACTATAGCAGCAACTCTTAATTAAAGGATGACATACAGATTAAAAATACCATTCCTTGCCTGGAGCTCAAGACGTTCTTCTGGAAATTGTCAAAAACAATCAAATGCCATCGTGTGTTCAATATGAGGGTTGTATGAGTGTTCAAGAATAAGTTGCCGTTAAGTTTCACTTGTGAGTTGTGTTAGAAAACTCACGTATCAGAAAATTGGTGTAGTGTAGAGTGTTTAATATATTCCAGTTGGCCAAAAACTCATTGACTTATGTTTTCAAGTAAAAATGGGTTAAATCAAACATATTGGTGGACTTGAACTTAGGCTCCATTTGGACAATCTCCCTATGTGAAGGCTATGCACTCCCAACAAATCATTTAGAGCTGATGGTTAATCGGTAATCTACTCTCGATATCTATTGATATTTGGTGAATATCTCATGAAATGAATCTGAGCAACTTGGTTTCCGCTTAGCCTTTATGATTTGATTTAATGGAAGAGACTGAGAGTGAAGGTGGGTGTTGTGGTGTAACAACGTAGTCAACACGTTCCTGATGGGAGCCTTCATGGTTCTGTCTAGAAAAAGAGACTAAGGATGAAGGTGGGCCCAATCTCTAGATAGCCTTCATAGTTTAGTTTAACAAAAAAGACTTAGAATGAAGGTAGGTGTTATGGTGTATCAATCGGGTCACTTCATGGTTCAGTTTAGAGAAAAAAACCAGGGATGAGGGTTGGAGTTGGAGATTGAGAATTAAGTAGAAACATGTTGATGCAAAAGGATATGTGAATTAAGGTGAAGTAGACATATTACTAAGCTCACATGTGAGAAAGATATTGTTAAGATGTAAGTGTGAATTGTTGGAGAAAATTCAATGGGAAGAAGAATAAAATCATATTTTGAGGTGTGATAACATTCTATTTAAGTAATTATTTACCCAACAACATAGTTAATGGTTATTGGCAAAAATCCTTCATAATACTGCAAAGTTCCGATAAAAATACTATATAGCAATTCTATTATTTTTTCAAGAATTTTCAAAGATTAACGATTAGAAAAAAAGGTTGGACTTCTTGAAAGAAGCTAAAATGAAAGTTAAAAATATTGAACAAAAGATATTGAAAACATGATATCAAATAAATATGTTTGAACGAACACAACCTTTCTGAGGTTAGGAAGTTATACCCAAACAAGCACAATCTTCTAAAGTTTATAAGAACACACAATAATCATTAAGCAAAAATAATAAATTTTAAATTAAATAATAATAAAAATAATCATAACTCTATTGTGAATAGTCACAATGTTTTAATATGATGCAACAGTTGTTTTATAATTATAACTTTTAATTTTAATAAATAAATAAAAATCATTGGTTAGTGATAAATATAGTCCACATGCGCACTCATAGACCAATGAGGGAATCTATGTTTAGATCCATGGAAGACTAAGTCAGTTACAGCAGGTATGCTATTTCATAACAGACGAAGCTCTGTTCAATCTTTCAGGGACTGCCTTTTAACTGTGAACTACCTAGAAATTTGGATCAAAGCATAGAAATGTTTAAAGGTGCGTCCAACTTAGCAGAGCTACATTTCCTAGAGGATCCTATCAAGCTGGAGAAGAAAAAAATGTTTAGAGAGACATTGAGAGAATTTACATAAGAACACACTTTACTTCAAGGGACTCTGCCCAAAACACACTTTGCTTAAAGGATGACATACATATTAAAAATATCTTACTTTGCCTGGAGCTCAAGACGTTCTTCTGGAAATTGTCAAAAACAATCAAACACCATCATGTGTTCAATATGAGGGTTGTATGAGTGTTCAAGGATAAGTTGTCGTTAAATTTCACTTGTGAGTTGTGTTAGAAAAGTCACGCATCAGAAAATTGGTGTAAAGTAGAGTGTTTAAGAGAAAATATCGGTTGAAGCTCTAAGGCCAACTCAGCCAAAAATGAGTCCATTTATTTTGCGACACCTGTCGTAAAAGGCCTCACAAGTTAGTCCATGTCTCCCCTTCTCCCTCACTCACCCTCTCTTCTCTCTCTACACATCTTTCTCTCTCTCTCCTCTACCTAACCCATTTTCCCTTCTCCAACCTGAACCTTAAGCCGGACCTCAAACACACCGCCATTGCTTCCGGCATGTTGCCTCCATCTATGCCTTCATATTCGCTGCCTTCTTCGCCGACCTCTAGTGCCACCACCTCATGTTCAACTCCTCCTGAGTCCTCTGCATTCGCATCAGTGTCGACTAGGAGGTCGAGGTCCTACGCGTGTTGACGAACCACGCCGTTGCCTTCACCTCGCTGCTACCTAAGCCAACCTTGGTGACCTTGAACCACGACCTTGAACCATTCAAGATTTGATGTCGAGCTAAGCTCTAAATCACAAATCTAAGGCTCGCTCGACTTAGATCCGAAATCTGAGGCTCAAGTTTGTCGGCCGAGCTCGAGCTCGACAACGGAGGACTGAGATAGCGATAAGGTGGTGGACTGAGACAGCGGTGAGGAGGTGGTGGTCATCCCCGTCGAAGTGAAAGGAAGAAGAAATTAACAATAATAATAATAATAATAATAATAATAATAATAATAATAATAATAATAATAATAATAATAATAATAATAATAATAATAATAATAAACGGACGAGAAAATGGGTCAGGAGGAGGAAAGAGAGAAAGAGGAAAAGTGCAGAGAGAGAAGAGAGGGTGAGGGAGGGAGAAAGGGAGACAGAGATTGACTTGTGGGGCCTTTTATGACACGTGTCGTAAAATAAATAGACTCATTTTTTGCTGAGTTGGCCTAAGAGCTTTAGCCAATATTTTCTCGAGTGTTTAATATATTCCAATTGGCCAAAAGCTCATTGATTTGTGTTTTCAAGTGAAAATGGGTTAAATCAGACATATTGGTGGACTTGAACTTAGGCTCCATCTGGATAATCTCCCTAAGTGAAGGCTGCGCACTCCTAACAAATCATTCAGAGCCGATGGTTAATCGGTAATCTACTCTCGATATCTATTGATATTTGGTGAATATCTCATGAAATGAATCTGAGCAACTCGGCTTCTGGTAAGCCTTTATGATTCGGTTTAATGGAAGAGACTGAGAGTGAAAGTGGGTGTTGTGGTGTAACGACGTAGTCAACACGTTCCTGATGGGAGCCTTTATGGTTCTGTCTGGAAAAAGAGACTAGGGATGAAGGTGGGCCCAATCCCTAGATAGCCTTCATAGTTCAGTATGACAAAAAAGACCTAGAATGAAGGTGGGTGTTATGGTATATCAATCGGGTCACTTCATGGTTCGGTTTAGAGAAAGAGACCAGGGATGAGGGTTGGAGTTGGAGATTGAGAATTAAGTAGAAACGTGTTGATGCAAAAGGATATGTGAATTAAGGTGGAGCAAACATATTACTAAGCTCACACGTGAGAGAGATAGTGTTAAGATGTAAGTGTGAATTGTTAGAGAAATTTCAATGGGAAGAAGAATAGAATCAGATTTTAAGGCGCGATAACAATCTCTTTAAGTAATTATTTACCCAACAACATAGTTAATGGTTATTGGCTAAGATCCTTCATGATACTACAAAGTTTCGATAAGAATATTAGATAGCAATTCTATTATTTCTCCAATAATTTTCAAAGATTAACGATTAGAAAAAAGGTTGGACTTCTTGAAAGAAGTGAAAACAAAAGTTAAAAATATTGAACGAAAAATGTTGAAGACGTGATGTCAAATAAATATGGTTGAATGAATACAATATTTCAGAGGTTAAGTAGTTATATCCAAATAAAAGCAACCTTCCAAAGGTTATAAGAGCGCATAATAATCATTAAGCAAAAATAATAATTTTAAAATTAAATAATAAAAAATAATCATAACTTTATTGTGAATAGTCATAATATTTTAACACCATACAATAGTTGTTTTACAATTATAAATTCGAATTTTAATAAATAAAAAAATCATTGGTTATTGATAAATTTGGTCCATATGCGCACTTACATCTGTTTGAGGTAGCATAAAATCTCTTTATTTGTTTTACAAACAAACTTTCAACATGAAATGTGTTAGAAAAGTCCAACATCATAGAATTATTGTGATGTGGAGTAGTTGATATATTTTAGTTGGCTCATGATTAAGTTTTTGAGTAAATGTGGGTTTAACTGGATATGTTAATTGGCTCCAACTTAGTTTCTCTCTAAGCAATCTCCCTAAGTGAAAATATAAAATTTCTACTACATGCTCCCAACAATTACAGCATCTTTTTCCTTGCGAATTTCTTCGGATGAGAAATTGTATTTTGCAATTGATGCTATTAATAAAGGGCAGTAGTTTTGTTCAAAGAAATGGATGTGAAAAGAAACATATGTGGACATAAATGTAAACAATTTTCACCGGTTGAGCTTCACTATCACTCTATGTTTAAAGA
This sequence comes from Eucalyptus tenuipes, assembly GCA_014182365.1. NCBI lineage: Eukaryota > Viridiplantae > Streptophyta > Magnoliopsida > Myrtales > Myrtaceae > Eucalyptus > Eucalyptus tenuipes. The sequence continues at coordinate 5,544,126 of CM024539.1, forward strand.
AATCTTAACTGTCAAATATGGTATTAAGAAATTCAATTCCCATTTTATAAGTGATCATTTCTTCATAATATCATCTTTCTCCCTGTTGACACCCTATTTTTTGTTGACATTTTAAACATTCTTTCTGCATAAATATAAAAAAAATAAAGAGCCAAAAAGATTTAAAAAAAAAATGATGAATGAAAACATAAAAAATATAAAGAAAACAAGAAAAGAAAAAAAGAGAAGAAAACAAGAAAAAAAAAAAAAAAAAAAAAGAGGAAAACGCTGACGGGGTTGGATGATTTTTTTGGCGCGCGGATTCTCTCCTCAGGGCTGGCTACTCATTTTTTGGCGCGGATTCTCTCTCACGAGCTCTCGCTTTTTCTCCTCTCTCTCGGACGAAGATCTCTCTCTCGGAGCTTTTCATCCATCAGACTCCTCAGATTTCTCTCTCCCTTCTCCTCCTCCGCCATAACAACCCTCTCTCTCTCTCCATCGTTTCCCCATCGTGGAAGCCGACGAACAACCCTCCGGTGCCGGCCGTGGCTCCGCTGCCTCCCTCGATGATCGCCTCCAGGTCTCGCCGTGCTCCTCTTGAGAAGTAGCGCGCCGGATCCGGCATCTTCACGATCGAAGACTCTCTTTCTCTTGATCGGTAGTTCTTTCTTTGGATCTGGCTCACGGGATTTGACTCCGGAAGCTCTCGATCAGATGTTCTCTAGCTTTTTCTAGGAGATCTGATGCTCGCTCGATCGTCGGCTTTCTCTCTTGCTCGGTTCTCGGTCCAGATCAACTCTCGAAGACGAAGCGGCTACCGGTGGAGGAACTCGGAGTGCAGGGTTCGGATTCACGCCGAGTTCAGAAGAATCGGTTTGGTTCCAAAGATTCGAGCTACGAAGCCGATCGATGACAGCAGAGGCGGCGACGTCTTCCGATTTTTTCTTCGTTCTGTTTCTCAGATTTCGGATTTCCTTCTTGCCGATTTAAATCCGGCCATCGAAGCTTGTAGATTCAACCGTTGAAATTGCCGATTCAACCATTGAAATCGCCAGTTGTCCATTGAAGGAACTTTGATCGTTATTCTTCGAGGTTCATAGAGATCGTGGAGAAGCGCTCAGCTCCCTTTCGAGACTCCTTTACCACCTTCGCTCTGCGGTATTGACGCTTCCAGGACATACATTCTTCAATCCAATTACTCGACATCTACACTTTCAAGGTGTGTGTCTCTGTGCTCGGTTTGAACGATTCCGAGGCTGAGATTCCTCCACATGTTTGGGGAAATGCCTGAGTGAAATCTGCGCTTTTGTTCTTAGTCCTCTAGGGTTCGTGGTTTGTCAGATGAGTTCTGATAGATGTCTACCGCTTCCTTTTGCTTTGTATGTTTTTGTTTCGACGTTTTTGTGCGCGTGCTGTGCTTCTGTGTGACTGGTTCTCAGCCGTCGAAGTTAAAGGGTGGTGGTATTCGTGGCCATGAATGGCAGTCGAGTGGTGGCTAGATATGGTTTGTATGATGCCTGAATTATTCTGATTAGGCTTAGGTTCCTTTAGTTGCTCGAACCATCAAATGTTTTCAGTCATTAGAAAAGAGCAGGGTCAGTGCTTGTTCTGTGATCTTCTATGAGCTGTGTAGAGAATGAACAGAGAGAACGGACAGAAGATAATGTGGGATTGGCATTAGAATGGCATTGAACCGATCACATTTCTGTTTGTCAACTGTTTGTTGTTCTATTAACTGAATAACCTTCTGTACAAATGACTTGATATGAGCTGGTTGCTGTGGTTTTCTGTGTTCAAAGTCTTCATGAAAATCGAAGGCGGTTCGAATATCTTTCCAATGAGCTATAGAATGCCCTGATTGGACCTCATTTAATATGGTTTTTGCATGTCCAAAGTCTACTCCAGAATCTGGAAAATTGTTCTGGTCTGTGCTGCTGTTTCTGTTACTGATCTGACCTCTTTGCTAAATGTCTTCGTTTGAGCTAAAAAATGATTTCAATTGTGTTCGTGACCTTCTAAGGATTCATAGGAGACCTCAAGCTTTCTAATGACATATTATATGCATGATTTGGTTGTCATTTGCCTAATCAAATGAATGTTACTGCATCAATGTTTGATTCTGGAAATTTGTAGATCCTCAAGACTTAGTTTTTGCTATGGAAAATTTGAAATCATAAACTTTGAAATCTTGAGTTGATGTGTTCTGGACAATCGATCTACATTCGATAAGCTTCGATTTGATATATTAAAAGGCTTAAACGAAAGTCATTTGCTAGCTCAAACCCATCTCGAAAGTTTGTGCACTGTGCTGGAAACCTGATTTGAGATACTGCTGTCATGATTGTTGGACATGCTTGCTGTTTGACGATTTTATATTGAATTTTGTGCTTGGATTCAGAGGTCCTAGGCTACAGCATATGATCTTTTTTTAGATTTTTTAGATCTTTTAGACTTGATTTGATTAGGGAAATGTTGTCTTTTCTGTGGCTAGTTGTTGTTAGTCTTGAAATAAGATAGTAGATGTGTTCAATTGCATTCAATATGTTGTAGAATACTTGTGTTACATATTGCTTTGTTCTATTATAGACTGACTAGTTCATGTTCTAGTATTTTTGGAAATTCATGTGTTGATATGATGATAGTATCTCTATGAGATTTGTTTGGGATATGCTGAAGTTTAGGATGTCACCTAGAATTTGATCTAGAGACTTTGTGACTTTAGTCACCATTTGTAAACACAAAAGATGTCTTGTTTTGTTTGGTTGTTTTGATATGTTTGTTTGTCTCTTTTCATTGTATGCATTTAGCTAAAAGTTTCCTAAGCTAGGATTAGATTAGGATCCCGAAGATAGAGAAGGCATGAAGATGGTGGAGGTCGATGTCCATTCCGACCTTTATTATGTAATATTCATTTTTCCCGACATATGTCTCGGGTTCCATGCATTGTATAAAACCCGACGATTTGCGGGTTTCCTTTCTTTCCCAATCGTTTTCTCTTTTATATTTCTAGGGTTGCATGATAGATTTATTGTTTTTCTTGATTGTTTACTTCATGTCTTGCAATTTCAATTTCATTGATTGTTTACTTTTTATGCTTTTCTAGAAATAGAATAGCATGAAAATGATCAACCACGCATGATCACGTAGTTTAGGATCGATCCTGAAAATGTAAAAAAGAAACGCATGGACACGTTAGAAAAAAAAAAAACACAACATACTGTTTAGGTACCGAAAGGGCGTTAATAGCAATATTAGCGTAACCCAAGTCCCCGAACCTAGATATCTGGTTGCGTAGGAATTGAGAGAACACTCCCAAAATGAGGCTAGTGGCGACTCCCGTCTATTCTTAGATTGTTATAAACAACTAGATCGCATAAATAAATTCATTGTCAAGCGGGATACAAGCTTGGGAGAGCTCATGATTTTATGATCAAGTATCCCTAAACACGACCTTTCCGTCCTTTTGACATTGAGGGGCGGCGAGATCGGGTCGTGACACTCCCAAATGATGAAGTTCAAAACTCCTATAAATCTTTTCCCAAGACCTTCAGAAGTTACACCTTGCTAGTATGTATTAGCATCCATACACCAAACTGCTAGTGGTCAGCCCTAGTCACCAAAACTCCGAGGAAATGTGCCATCTGAAATATTTCAACTTGTCGTCTCTAAATAACTTTTCAAGGATGTGTTCAATTGAAGGTATAGATAATATGGAGTTTTACAACTTAGACCAGTTGGGAACAATCTAGGTTCCTGTCCATCCATGTCTTCACAACTATACCATAGCCATTGAATTTCTAGCTACTGTCCATACGATCATTACCGCCTTTTTTCCTTTTTCAAAAATATTATCTTAAGCATCTTGTAAAGGTTCTTGAACAGTTTGTCCTCATCATGTTTCTAAATTGTATAGACCTTTTGGGGAGTAGTTTTTGAGATAGTTATTTAAAATATCGAGAATTTAAGAGAAACCTATACGAAGAAAATCAAACTACCCCAAAGTTTTATTGGACAGAACTCGATGGGATTGTTCCCATGCGTATAATGCCATGTTATCCAATAGGCATATGATTAGCATAAGTGAAATCAGGAAAAAATAATAGATCAAGATTTATGAAACTTCGGATGGGAAAAACCACATTTTAGCTTTGATGAAGATCATGATCTCGAGAAGTTGTAATAAGTGAGGGAATCTTAACTATTTTAGTGAAATTAAAGTTGTAAGCTTTTTTTGGGAAAAGTTACTAAAAAAATCCTAACATATTATACGGAAAAATTACCCAAAACAGTTCTAGACCTGTTGCAATTTTTTCAATTTAGTTATAAATCATTTTTTTCTTGCCAATTTAGTTTTAATATTTTACAATTGTGCCAATTCAATTTGTCCGACCAATTTTGACTAGCCGACGTTAACGAGCCAATGCTGATGTGGATAATTTTTTAATAATATTTTATTTTTTAATTTTTCCTCATTCTTCTTCCTCCCTCCTTCCCCTGGCCGACCAGCCAGAGGCGAGTGCCGGCGAGGGCTCGCCCTCACCAAACACTAGCAACGAAGAGCCTTGCCTAACAACAACAAGACCACCCTCGCCATGGCTGGGCGAGGCCCTGCCTGCATCTAGCTTGGGCGAGCCTCGCCAACCATGGGCAAGTCACGACCTCGCCATGGCTCGGCGAGGTCGAGCCTCATCGGATCTGGCAAGGTTAAGCATTATCAAGGCTGGGGAGGCTAGCCTGTAAGGGCAAGCCTCCCTAGCCTAGCTAGCGGCCAAGGCGAGGTTAACCAACCACAATTAGGCTACCCTAAGGCTGGTAAGGTCCCTCGCCGACCTTGCCTTTGGCTGGTGGCCAACAGCGACTGGCTAGAGGAAGGAGAAGGAAGTGAAGAAAAAAATAAAATTAAAAAAACTATATTATCAAAAAATTATTTATGTCAGCGTTGGCCGGATGATCAACGTCCACATCAAGACCGCTTGGTCAAAATTGGCTAAATAGACTAAATTGACATAATTGTAAAAGGTTTATAACTGAATTGGTTAAAAAAAAGTTTAGGACTAACTTAGAAAAATTGCAATAGATTTAAAACTGTTTTGGTAATTTTCCCCTTATTATACGAATGTTAATTTAATTTTAAACTTTTTAATTTGGTCAATATAGTCCTAAACATTTTGATAATTTGTCAATATAATTATTTTAATCAATTTTAACCAAGAATCGTTTACATAAACACTAGCCTTCTACGTGGTTCACCCAGACAATTTTGTAATTTAAAAAATTATAAATTTAAAATATAATTTTCTTTTCTTTTTAGTGTGATTAGTGGGGGCCGAAATGTTCACCTTAACTATCACTAGCCGCAAGCAATCGCCCTTACCATCATTGGCCACAAGCGAGGGCCATGAACCTTGCCCAAGGGCTCATCTACTACAAAGGCTTTGATTAGGCGCTAAACCTTACTAGCCACAATGAAAATGAAAAGGAAAAGAATAAATAAAGAATAAATATTTTAATATATATTTATATATACTTATATATTTATTTATATATATTTATATATATAAAATCAGAATAATATTGAAAATTTTGCAAAATTTATCCAGGGCGAGCATCAGTTATGCTATGTAAAATAATTGGCATGACATGTCACCAATTTCAGGTAAAATCAAATTGGCAAATCGTCAAAAAATTTCAAATTAAATAGTCAGTTGTACAATGCATGAATGATAACAATTTTCTTCAAAAATAGAATTTTTATTTCTATTTGTTAGAGGAGTTTTTAGCAAAAATACCTATTTAATAATAACACAAATTTTCTATTCTCACAATAAAAATTCATTTGTAATTCGTTCAATAACAACATAAACTTTCTTCCTCTTAAGCAATGGTGGCGAACGGCAATTGTGGACAACGATCAGTGAATGGCAGTAGTAGACGACGGCCAAGACTGGCGAGCGATGACCTATAGCGGTAGGCAACAATGGATAGGCGACCACCTAGTAGCAAGGGCAAGCAATAAAAAGAGTTCCTATTTCTTATTTCTTTACTAGAAATAGAAAAGTAAAAATTTTTACCTCTCATTTCTATTACAAACCTATACTTGATAAAAATTTATTCTAGAAATAGAAAAATAAAATTACAAACCTATACTTGAGTAAAAAATTTATTCTAAAAATAGAAAAATGAAATTACATTACCAAACGGATTTTCTATTTTTAACCTATTTTTGAGAATAGAAATAATTCCGACTATAAATAGAATAATTATCATATGTATCCTAAGTTTATTTCTTTGATAATTATCCCGACTTTTTTATGATTGATTTCTATATGTAATCTCTTCAATTTTCAGTCAGTTTAAAAACCCTGTAGGATTCCTTGCCAATCGACGATGGTATAGCCATGAAGAACGTTTGTATTGCTCTTGAACTCAACTAAATAAAGCAAGGCGACACTCGAATAAAACCCAGAGACCGGAAAAGAGAAAACCATCCAGCGTTACGTTAGGATCGCTCAAATGTTTAATCTAAACCCTTCTCTTGTAAACCCGAGGATAGTTGGAAAGATAGAATTATAATTCCTCGAAGAGCCCAAAAGACAGACTACCGGCATTCAGAAATTATCAGGCAGCCTCATTTAAATGGCCGAGATAAAGGATCACAAGCCCTACTTCCGCTTCTCATCTCAAACCACCACGGACACGCAAAGCGCCAGTAATTCACGCACGCTTCAAGTAGCAACAATTCACCAGTGCTAAACACAAAAGTTCAGAGTCATCTCCATTCTCATACCACAGGCATTCAATTTATCTTTTGAAACACGACCAGAATGGGATTTCACGACTTCGTTCACATAACAAATAAATGGAACACAAAGGTACAGGCGACTAGCCACTTGAGATTTCATATTAAAAGGGGATCAGAATCACTCAATAATGATCATATCTTTTGCTTCTACCTCCCACCATGCGGCTAGAGCAGCAGCATTTTGCACCTCCTCAGAGGATGCTGATAATCTATATAATATAAATAGCGAAACCCCATAACTATCAAATAGGCAAATCAAGTAAAAGTGTTCTACAATAGAGAAAGGAAAGCACACCGTTATGCATACAAACTGCATCCCCGCACCAGTACAATAAGCCAGTCCAACATGAGTCGCCCGGCTCTTTGAGGCTTATTCCTCCTCCCTACATGGTAACAGAAAGGGAAAAGAAGAAAAGAAGACCACCTCACCATAATTACTGATAGTACATGAGCTGCTGAGTAGTCGCTACATTCTGGTATCCACCGTCGTAGATTGCTTGACTAGTTCCAGCGGCGCCCATTCCCATGGCTGCCTGCTTGAGCATGTGCTGTGCTTGAGGATGCATGAGGCCTTGCATACTAGCCATTTTGCTCAATGCTAGCTGCCTTTCGTAGGCAGCAAGCTCTGCAGCTGAGAAACCAGGCATTTGTACAGCCATCGGTGGCGGAAGAGGGGTGGAACTCGTTCCTGGAGGTGTAGGTTTGCTACCCCAAGAACACTGCAAAAAAACGCACAGCCATAGTATATCATGATTTCATATCAATATGAAGACACTGCATGGGCATTGCATTACTATCATCAACAAAACTTTTTAGCACCAAGCAACAAATCATCAAATGTTTTCGAACAAACCAAAACAAGGAAAAAAACAAAAAAATCATCCAATGCACTAGCAAAAACCAACATTCACATTCCTTTGACCTATTTTAACATAAATGCAGTGGCAAAACTTAACAGGCACTTAAAGACTCCTACTGAAGACGATTCCAGGACTGGCCCCCACAAAAAAAAAAAAAAAAAAAAAAAAAGAGCAAAAAAAGAACCAAAAAAAAAAAAGAAGAGGAAGAAGAAACAAGGAGGAGGTCTCCTACAGGAAAAAAACATAATTGCAGCCAAATAAGGGTACTTGCTTTGTTCAATCAGTCCCCTACCCCAAAACAGAGGCTTACGGAAAATGCATTTGAACTCTATCATGACATCCATTTCATTACAATCCACCAAAGCCCAGACCTCTGTCCAAGTTATTTCACTCCACATACATTTTACCAAAAGCTTCATGAGTGCTAAAAAAAAATGCCCACAAACATTTCGCCAGGCTCTTAAGTGAGGTTAAATAATTCCACTTTAACAAATTTTGCCTATTTTTAACACTCCATTTCCATCTAGATGCTTAAAATTCAGGACATGGTGAATAAAACAAGCCAATCACATGTAGATAATCGAACTTCCAACCACATTATATCACCTATAGCTTGCCAAAAAAGAGACTCCATAACAATGTACCTTAATTGGTTTACCACAGAGAAGCCGAGCATTGCCCATCTGAATAGCCAGCGCTGCTTCACCATGTGTACTGTATCTAACAAAACCAAAACCTTTATCACGTTGCACCCGAACATCCTCTATGACTCCAGCACCAAGGGAATGGAAATGTCGATGCAGCTCAGCAGAAGTAACCTGTAAAATACCAGAAGCAGTTATTAGTGAGAACAGAAGAAGACAGGTGGGTGTGACGGTCAATGAAATGCAGACAACGAAGACGTAAGCCCGCAAAGTCTAAATTTACTGCCAAGCTATTATTCAGTCACTGATCAAAGAAAGAAAGCATGGCAATACCATGCTATTTATTAAAAAGTAAATACATTTTCTGATATGCTTAACATCATGTACAGAAAAAGTACCAATAAACATGGTCACAAAATATAGGGACAAGTAAATTCTTGCCTCTGGTGCAAGATTGCCAACATAGACGGTCGTGTATTGGGGATTGTTCTCTGGAGCATCATCACTAGTCCTCTCTTGACCATCATCTGCAATGAAGAGAAAACGTCAATAGGTATAACAAGCATGCACTGCCAATTATATCTATATTCATTGGATAGGTATCGCTTCAGATTTATGGAATGTCAAATAAACAAGATTTATTGAAGTTCAACATCCATACTAACTGTACCTGATGTTCCACTTGTTAGCTCCACTACACTTTTGGCATCTGAACTCTGCTTATCCTCACCAGAATTAGCACCTTTTGTTGCCCAGTTGCATCGGATCTGTCGACTTCCAAGCCACTTCCCTGAAGATTAAAGACAAGTTGCGGGTTCATTCAACGCAAACAAATGGTAATGTTACACTATCATGAAAGTTTTAGAAACTTGTTCAGTCAGTAGACTTAAAACGAGGGAAAGACGATGAGATTCGACCATCTAGGTAATCAACCCAAAGTAAAAGAAGCTATTAACACTAAGCAGCACAAGCAAACCTCCAATAAATCACTGCAACAAGCTTTAAAATTATAAGCATTTGCTTTCAACAAGTAGATGGATTTCAAACATACACAGAAGCATCAACACACTCGGCTTTTCATTGTTGAGCAATCTCCCTGTTTACTCGTTATCAAGCCAATCAATCCCATTCCAATCAATTGTAAAATGATGAAAGAAGACAAAACAGCACTCATCGTATGCTGGAATTCAGTCTTGATTCCCCATCCCATGTGAAAATTTCCCAAAAACAGTCTGCATTCACAAAACTGTATCTGCCTTGTTAAGCTTTGTCACTTTTGCTTGCACATGTTAGGTAGCTTAGACCCCAGACAGGTGAATATGACTGCATGAGTTATGAGGAATATATCTCGCACATAATTAAATACATATATGCAATCTCAACAGTAGTACATATACCCCATGACATAGATGAAGACATACCATTCATATCATTTATTGCAGTCTGGGCATCCTGCTCAAAGAAGAAATTCATCATCAGTACGTAGGAAATGATCAATGCAACCAGAAACAAAAAGAGAAGTACTTTAATCAAACTGCTCCAGCACCTGTTGATTTCGGAATGAAACAAAACCAAAACCCCTTGAACGTCCAGTCTTCTGATCCCACATGACCCTAGCATCTCTGTGTCAATACATAGATCGAATTAGTTCAATCATGATCATAAGATCATTGCAGCACAACTGTTCAGAAGTTAATTAAGGAAAAGGAGAATGGAGCCTACGAGCAAGTAGAATAAACAGAGAAACACGCAAATAATGTGGCGTCTGTAACCTCAGGGCTTAGATCACCAACAAAAATATTAAAATGCCCTGCATCGAAGAGCCAAAAAGGTCCAAAATCATTATCTAGAAGTTTGACCAAAAAGCAGCATAAGCCGTGTCTGCAAAATGAGCAGCAATTGAGTATTTCGCATTTATGTCAACAAACCCGATGTGTCCTCCCTCTGGCTACTAGCATATGCCCAGTTAACCTTGATAGGCTGACCAAACCTGCGAAACAGGTGTCAGGATCCAGGACAATGTAAAGGTCAAGCAGTATAGTGCAACCTTTTCAACTTACAAGTGCCTTCCATTGAGAGTCACAATGGAAAGGGCAGCAGATCTCCGGTCATAGTAGTCCACAAATCCATAGGACGACTGTATAAACCAGACATTTTATAAGCAAAGGAAATCAAAACCGGAATAACAATGACCACTTAACTGTACGGAAAGAATTTATACATATAATAAGAAGTCATCTACTATGAAATGGACTGTACCCAAAGCAATGGTTACAAAAGACAATTGAAGTTTCTATAGAGTTGAAAAGATCCTAAATCAAATCTCAGAAATGCGAAAATTGACCTTCTCTTTCCGGATGAGTTTGCATCCTTCAATGGAACCAGTACTAGAGAAAACCTCTTGAAGAAGAAGGTCTGTAACCTGGGGGTGAATGTTTCCCACATACCTGAATTTCATCACAAACAGCAATGAGCGTTAAAATCAAGATCACATGAAAAGTCCACTATATTATGCTGGTGAGATCCACTGAACTGACAAAATTACTGCCAATAAAACCATAGTTTTTATAGATATGACCCATTAGATTGTAGTGGGAACAATTTGCAGTATGCAAATTAAGCTGAATGCTGATGCTGCTCTCCCTGGAATCGATAGTTCGCTCTTGGAAAACAACAAATTTGGCCGATCATTTTCCTCACCAAAGGTGTGAAAGGAAAAGGGATAGCTACAGGCATTAAAAAACAAGACCAAAACGAAAAGAAGAAATAAAACAAACTAAAAAGAGAAAAAGAGGAAGGAAAATTTCTATACAGCACTCACACACTTCGGCATGTACTTGAATCAAAGCCAGGAGGCAGATTCCCACTCAAGATAGGCTCTATCTGCAAAATTAAAAATGTAAAAAAACAAGAAGGAAAAAAAGTACCCAAAAAATTCTAAAAGATCTAGACTCCCAGACTTTAAAGTGCAAAATGCCCCCGAAGAAATCATATGTACGATGAATGCTTGCACTCTTCACTTTCTCTACCGTTTATGGCAATAAATTGCACTAAAATCCTCACATTTCTCATCGCAGATTGATTTCCTTACTCCCCGTTTAGTTAATATATAAAAGAAATGGAATCAACTGCCTCGATATTAATGAAACCAGCTTGAATTCAACAGATTCACAACTCTAGGCTCAAATGATCCCCCTCAGAAAACAATCCATGCCCTCACTCATCAGTCACTATCAACAAATTAGAAATGAAATGCTATACATATTTAAACTCAGCAGAGCTGATATTTACATAATCAACGAACCAAGCCGCGAAAAAAACAAGCATTCCATCAAATTCTCGGAGCAACGTAATGCTTAATTCGCAAAATGACCTCGATCGGCACTAAATGCACAGGCATCGTCATAAAAAAAACCATAGGATATATGTTTCCGACGACATCACTTTCACGACTCCTAAGCTAAAGCATTTCACGACATCGACGAGACCACGCGCCAAGAACCGAGGTCGAAATCAAACAAGAGACGCGACATCGCAGGGCCGAATCGAGCAGGGGGAAAAAGCGGAGTCGGAGGGGGGGGAGATTGAGGAGGAGGAGGAGAAGAAGAAGAGGGAACCTGGGGGGCGGCGAGGAGGCCGGGGTGAGGGTACAGGGACTGCTGCATCATCGCCTGCTGCCTCAGCCTCTGCTGCTGCTGCTGCATCGTCTTCCTCCGGCTCGAGCTACCGCGTCGGATTTAGGGCTCGAGGTCGACGAAGAAGACGAAGAAGAAGAAAATCGCGAAGGAAAAAGAGAAGAGAAAAGAGGACAGAGAGAGAAAACGAAGAAGAAGAAGAAGAAGAAGAAGAGAGATGAAACCCTCGGAGGAGAGGGCGCGGATGGAGATGAGATTACAGAGCGACGCGGAGAAGGAGAGGGAAGGAGGGAGAGAGACTGAAGAGAGAGAGAGAGGTGTGGAGTCTCCGTCTCGCGGATCTTATCAGACCTTTCATTCCCATTAAGTTCTGTTAAAATTATTATTTTTTAAAAAATAATAATAATAATTTCATGAGAGAGAGAAGAAGAAAAAAATTTAAAAAAAAAAAAAAAAAGGAAAAAGAGAGAGGGAGAAAGTGCGAGCTCACCCGGAAATTTCTAATTGCTTCTGCCGTAATTTCGAAAATCGAATAGTTGCCCTCGCGTATGATGAACCATCGAGTTAATTCTTTAGATTTATCTTTCTTTTTGGGAACATCAATGAAATTCTAGCTCTGTTTATTTCGTGAAATATAAATAGCTTGAAAAGGATGTCCGAATTACTTATATTATTTGAAAAAATGAGTGGAAGCAATAAATATGTCCGGATGAATTGCTATTATTTAAAATAATGAGAAAAAACAGTCCCGACTCGCCAGTTTTTCATGAAACGAAAATTAGAGAAGTATTCAAAAAAATATAAAATGATGATAGCATATTGGCCAGGCTGCTGAAGGGTGAGGCAGCCCAAGCCCAAGCCCAAGCCCAAGCCCAAAATTTCGCCGATGCCCGAGTTTGGAGAAGCTGGGCTTCTGCCCAAGAGTGGGCCCGGTCCTAATTTGATGGACCGTACGAGGCCTCAGCCTCAAGCCCAATCCTTGCACGTACAGGGCCTTAGCCTTACGCCCAATCCTTGCACGTACGAGGTCGGCCCAGACACAAAGCCTTTCCCAAGTAAATAATCACTTCATTGGGGAATTGATCCATTATCAGATTCGTTGTCCGACGGCGGCGTCAGGTGGATTTGGCCGAATCCGATATCAGAGGGACTTGATTAGAGAATTTGTAAAAGTAGAGAAAGGTTTCATCAGATGAATTGAAAGTGAAAGAATCCGATGAGAAAAGGCGTTGCGTGCGAGGCAATTCGCGGCTTATCTTCTTATTAGAGGCGATCCTCGTTCCCATCACTATTGCTACTATAATTAGGTCCAGTTTTGCCCATCGCAATGAATTTCTATTTAAGAAAGAACCAAAATTAATCGAGGTGGACCTAATTATGTTTACATCATGTCTAAGTTAGGGCATGTCGGTAAATTGTTCTCATGTTATTTAGGGCTCCAAAAGTCATTACTCATGTCCCATCATATTACCATACCGTTTTGGATTGAATGTGGGCTAAATGGTCCAAAAAGGAAGGAAATTTTGGTTTTGTGTTGCTTTTGAGGCTCCTACATTTGGATTATATTGGGTAGTCCAAGTTTGAGTGATATAAGATAACAAATCGGCCTATTTCGTGTTTGACAATATCCTTATCCTGATTAACCCGGATAAAATGCTAGATAAGAAATACAGGATAGGAGTGGGGATAAGCCTAGATTGGATAAAAATAAATTAAAAAAATCACTTAACCAAAACAAGATTAACAAGTTGCCCCACCCCCCCAAAAACAAAAAGAAAAAAAAAAGTTTATCTTTTAACGATGGAGGGATGCATGCATTTCAGCCACCGCACAAGGGCCACCGCCACGACAATTGATCATGATGGCTTCCAATCATCACGTGATTGCTATCACCTTCTATCATCGCCGAGCGTGTTCCAACAACTGAGGGTAAAACGTAGTCTAAAGTCGATTTGGTCCATGCTTCACTGCTACTGCTATTGTTGCTATGTGCTTGTCTGTGCTTTACTTCTTCTTCCATCTAAGTGGGGAAGAAAATGACTCTTGAGTTAAGAGTCTTCTGACGCAACATTTTACTCCATGAAATAAATGACTCTTGGCAATCACAAAATATTTGGGTGCAAATCACTTTGGAAACTTGTGAATCGGCGAGTACCTTCACCGGAAAAGAGTGAATAATTCATTCTTGCACAGCCTCTAGAGTTAGTTTAACCAACTGGCAACCCTAATCGATTCCGTCGAGCTCTACCTCTCCATCTCTGCGATGTAAACAATGGGTTGTGACTCATGTGTGCTTGTTGCATAGACAATGGCAACCATGAGGAAGACGATCAAGAGGGCGGTGGACAAGATGGCAGACTCAAGGCACTACGAGGAACATCAAGGTGGAGGCCGAAGCAGCTGGACACAACATAGTATTATGAAAGATTTTCAACTCTATCCTAGACTACACCAAACGTATAATGAGACTTTCTACAATCCGCAAAAATTTTAGAGAAATTCTAATTCTATTTTATCATATCCTATCTCATCCCATCTCAACCCGAATCCAAACAACCAAACGTAACTTTGGGATTTGATGTGGTATTATTGAACTAAGTAATTTTGGAAATCAGAAAAATTATTTGGCTTGAAATTGCTCTCTCGTAAATTGGCGTCCTAATCATGTTATAATAATTGAAATGGTGAGTTGTATGTCACCCTCCATGATATTCAAGGACAAGGAACAAGACATGACTTAGAAGTTGGATTAATCTAAGATTTCGTGGTTTAATCTTAAAAAACCAATTGAAGGTTCTTTCATGTGGGAAAAACAACTTTTTTAAGTTCCAACTATGTTGACTTTGGCTCGTCCGGTGTCGTGCAAGACATAAAAAGGTTAGGTCGGTTTTACTTAGACATGTGAACTTGCAATTTTCTTGCCTCGTGGACCGACCCGACTTTGCACCTAATAAAGATATAAAGATAGTACTTATTTATCATTTCCCAACAATAAACCCATTTTTTTAGTACATGTCGATCGTTTGAGATCGCAAAAATCAAGATTGAGTTTCGAGGGTTCTTATCACGTGAACCACATAACTTGAAGGGAGCTGGTGTAGGTTACGAAGTCTCCCTCCACACTAAACGAAACCATTTCTTTCGAAAAAAGCCGCATGCTTAAAATTTAAGCTCAACATGCCTATCTCGTTCCCTAGCACTACAAAATCCTCGACGGATCGATTGTCGCCTGTCAGTGGAATTCATAGGACACCATGCATCAAACGTGCAATCATTCTCCACACTTATCGAGCACGGTAATAAGGGTATGCAAAAGAATCAAGAATTGCCGAAACCAGTCCGGTTCTCGGTGCTAAGTGTGGAACTGGCCACCTGCCTATTCGGATTGGATCGATAATATATAAGTATAGTTTTAATATTTAAGGAAAATTTTCAACCAAAAAAATTTAAGAAAAATAAAAACGCTAAAATCCCTATTCCGAAGCTTAGCACCCATTAACTGTGCACCCATCTCATCTCTTACTCACCTCGTCTGAGTTGTCTCTTTATCTCTCACTCTCAAGCTCAACGCTCATCGACTCATAGCCTACTGGAAAATATTGCACTAAGTACGTGAGACTTGGTAGGACCATTTCATGGATCCACCCTGAAACCGGACTGGATGAATTCACAGAACCAACGGATGGTTTCCAATTCCTATTTTTCAAAACCGGTTCTTAGTAGGCTATTTTCAAATTTAGGGTAAGAACCATCAATCCAGACCATACTCACCCCTATGTAGTAATGCCATTATAAGCAAAATTAGAGATGCACGAGCGATGCCATGGATCGATCGTGCACATGATTAGGGGATTTTCCCTCTCCTCAATTTTAACGACAGACAAAAAAAAAAGCTACGATCATTAGGGAAACCACGATGCCATCGTTGCTTTCCGACCTCCTCTTTCCACGAAAATGACAAAAGAAGATAGACAAAACCAATCCGGGATTCCCTCGCGCAAGATCCTTTTGCTCCTTATGAGCCAACCACGCCTCTAAGGCCCACTCGCCCTCCACCGCAAGAACGGGTCAAACACCCCCACCTAATTTCATAGCTTGAAGAAAAGAAGAAGGGAGGAGAAAGGCGAAGAAAATGGGATTTGGACGAAGTGGGTCCTCGAAATTCTCGACGTGAAAGCTAAAATTTACTTGATATAAAGGGGGCAGTGTTGTAATTATGAGTTAATAGATCAACGAAAATGAAAA
This sequence comes from Eucalyptus tenuipes, assembly GCA_014182365.1. NCBI lineage: Eukaryota > Viridiplantae > Streptophyta > Magnoliopsida > Myrtales > Myrtaceae > Eucalyptus > Eucalyptus tenuipes. Next base: position 5,560,291 of record CM024539.1, read on the forward strand.
TGAGATAAATTGTTTTCACCTATATATCTCATTAATTCATATATGTCTCGAGTTCATGTATCCCTTAAATTCGAGTATTAACTTAATTAATTATTCATATATCTTCTAGATTCTTGTATCTCATGAATTCTTGTATTTATTTAAATCATAGTTAATGTTCGACTTCTGTACGTGAATTTTAAAACTCTATAAATAGATTTAAAATTCTTCATTCTAAAAAAGAAACGAAAACACCTACGTATCAAAGATCATCTCTTCGAGTTTCTGTAAGTGTACCAATTTCAAGAAGTGTTTGACAGAGTTTTGCCTATGTAGTACCGATACCAACAAGTTCAAGGCGTTGTATATTAGGAAGCGAAGTTCATGAAGCTATTGAGCACCATTGACAATTGTCTTAAGAAAATTCGATTAATCATACCCCACATCCAATCACTATTTCTTTTTGTTATTGCTTTCTCGAATTTATTATTTTCTAGTCACTAAAAACGGTGTTAATTATTCATCTCCCAATACTTTTCTTCTTCTTCTATTCTTCTCCCTATTTTTTCAACGGGGAATAGACGGGGGAAGGTATCTTAGACCTCGAGAGGGTACAATTTCACCCCTAATCATAACAAAAGAGGAATCAAAACGAGCCGTGTCGATAATAGAATAATCGGGCGGCGCCCGCCCCCACCACCACGTTGGAACGAACGGCACGTGAAATGCCGAGGACGTACGCTCGTTTGTGCGTGACCATGAAGAAACGACATCGAACCCCGCAGGAAGGTTGGTTGGGCTTTATTTTCCTAAAGAGAGAAAAGTCCCAGAGACGTGAACAATGTGAACGAAATCGGACTTTAACGCCCGCTGCCACGATCGATTATTTTACTTAGAAAAGGCCGGGGGGCAAAGCCAAGCCACGATCGATCCTCGCCATTCGTGCGAACGTTTTTGAGGGGAGAGAGAGGCCCACGACGCCACCTAACCTCACGACCCTATCGCTTGCCGTGGACCGAATCCAACGGGGTGTCGGCCACTCGCCGAGCTTTTCGTACTATTTAATGTGCAGATTGCACCACAGAGCCGCCGGTCCCGCGTGTTCGAACTTCAAAGACGCGTGCTCTAAAACGCCATCGGATTAATCAAAGGCTTTGCTTGAATTTTCGTTAAAACGGAATGGGCAAATTAGGAAGGCACGCCTAGATAGAATATCGCCTTTTTCGATGTACTGCCCATGATTATGTTCTTCCCGAATCGGAAGGCTTCCTTCTTTATACCGCCCTTTGACCATATCGAGCGGAGCTGGAAACGGGAGGGACAGAGAATCTTAAAACCTTGCCTAACGAAATGCCTCCCACTCGAGACGAGCACGGATTCGTACCCGGAACGAGAGACCCACGTTTCGCTGAATAATTCGATTCGTGATGGGAGAGATTACATCAAACGGAGAAGAGTCATGACAGTGCAAAAGAATAGCGGCAAGAGTTAGGTTCCAGCGACAGGACCGCTATGCAGCTTGAGCCCCCGGAGGGAAAGATTTCTTTACTAAAGCAGAAAGAGGCGAGAGGCATGCCGCCTAGACCCCCGGCGGAGGACCGGGGGGGAAGGCTAGGCAGCTTGCTAATGTTTCGATCCATCTATATCTATAAGATAAGAATCCCCCAAAAAAAAGAGAAATTTATGTATTAATCACTTCTGCTGGTGCCGCAACTACTGCGTGGTTTGAGCAGCTAAGCCGAGCCATGGCTTGGTTTCCGCCGGCTTTGGGGGAGGAGTTGCTGTAGACCCCGGGCTGGCCGTCACATACGGTGCTTTTGCTGTTAGCCTGTAGAAATTCACCAACAAGATCAGTTGTCTGAGTGAATAGAATGTCAATTTAAGGAAAGGTTAGACGCCTTTCGCTTAGCTGCAGAAGACCAGAGCCCCGAATGAATTAGCAGAAGTTCTTGCTTTAATTCTTACCGATCTTTTCTTTTCTCCAAGAACCGGTGCAGAGACGCCCTCCTAGCAATTGGTAAATCTGCAAAACCAGAATAGATATGGACTAGGTGAGAATCATGGCAAAGGCACAGTCATAAATTTGAACGTACAGATCTGCAATCCACTAAAGACCTAGTCAGAAAATTTACCACAAGCAAGAGGCTCGGTGAGGCGACCACTGTGCTCCTGGATCGCATTCGCACCAAGAGCAGGAACAGGAACAGGAACAGGGCTCGAAGAAACTACACCCCAGATTCAACTGGACATTTGGCATAGTTGGGAGCGAAAGCTGGCTTTGACTTTGCCAAGTTAGGCGCTGCGGCTGCATGCTGGCTCAGAGAACTCGCCTTGCTAGCTGCAACCATGACTTCCTTCGCCTTTTCCGCCGGGAAATCATTCAACACAATCACTTGCCCAGCATAAAATATGGTCATCTGTGCAGTTTCGGGTTCCTTCTTGTTCGAACTGCAAAATTTATCAAGAAACTCCAGTCAATCGACGAACGATCTTTTCGCAGCAGCCCTCCTAGTCGAACTCTACCATGAGAATCTTACTAAAGCGAAGCTTCACCGGTAGCAATTAAGAAGCTCCCGGCTTTAGAAGTTGATTAAGCATCATGCCATCAAGAACAGCTTAACTTTCTCTAACATCTATTATCCGTAAGAAGCACAACCTCCTAAACCTACCCTTCCAGTAAAACCGGCGTTCGACAAAATTCCCGAATTTCGAAAGAACAGGGAAGGAAAAGAGAGCCCACCTGGAATTGTTCGTCTTCGAGACGTCCTCCTTTGTGGAACCAAAACCAGCTTGCTGAGGGAACAAATCCATGAACTTAACATTCCGAGCTTCGGCGGAGCCGCCTTCGCAAACCGGGAACAAATTCATGGTGGTCGCCGCGTGGCGGGACATCCCGGGCGCACCTGCATCGTTCCGATACATCAGCCGGCGACCAAGAAATCTTTTCTCCTCCTCACTCAACCGAAAAAGACGAACGATTTCTAAGAGCTCAAGCGGCATGCGTTCCTATCGTGGCCATGAGATGAGATCTACAATCGGATCTAGTCTCCTAAAGATGAGAAATTCTCGCGACAGAATCTCGAAAAGAAAACTCTCCACCAAGCAGGAATAAAGAACAGTTCAAATCTAGAATGGTCCGAGGAGAAATTTAATGCGCACGTTTCTCTGACCGCAGAGCAATCGAATTGACCACACGAAGATGTCCGAAAATGGCACGAGATTATTGCGGATCTAGCCTCGACCCTCGCGAGCATTTGCATTGACAGCCTATCCACGCTAATCAAATTCGTACCTTTTCTCCAGCATCCTACCTCAACTACGCAAGAGAAACGCAAAGGAAACCGGACAAATTCCCTAGCGACGCCTCAAGAACCGCCGGAGGAGGAGGGAAAAAAGGTGAAAGAAGGAAACGTGCGTGGCGAGGACCGAAAAACTTTCCTAATTCATAGCATCCCGCAACAGGTCGAGAAAGAAGAAAAGAATTTAAGAAAAAAATGAAAACCAGTGCTGGAAGAGGAAAAGCGGACGCCGCCCTGACGCGGCGGCGGCGGCGAGCGAGAGAGACGGGGAACCCTACCGGTGGCGTCGGCGGCGGGGGAGATGCCGAGGTTGAGGTCGCCGAAGGAGCCCTTCTTCTCCTTCAGGTACTGGCTCAGCAGGCTGCAGGTGTGGGAGAAGGTGGACTTCTCGAGCGGCCTCGCCGGGGGGCTCCTGCCGCCGGCGAAGGAGCCGGACTCCGAATGCTCCGACGAGATCGACATGCTCCCGTACGGCCGGCAACTAGAGAGTCAGAAGCTCGCCGGCAAGTCACGGAACCGCGGCGGCGATGCGGCAGCGGAAGGCGGAGGAGGCGGAGGAGGCGGGGAAGATTCTGGCGAGGTCCGGGGAGTCTTTGAGCGCATGTGACATTTGAAGAAGAGGCCTTTGGCGTGAAAGCTCGGGGTGTATTTAACCACGAAAGTCAATACACGAAAATCATTTTTCTTTTTAAATAAAAAAATATTTCCTTTTTTCCATTTTCTTAAAAATGAAATTCGGATCGACGGTCAGGATCGCGCGCTAGGGGTGTCGAGATGAAGCACGAGGGATATGTGGGGGCACTTCTTCTTTTTCTCCTTTTTGAATTTTTTATTTGTTATTTTTATGGTGAACAGGTTCGTTGCAGCTTCCCAATGTCGTGGTTGTTTTACCAGATTTGTTTATGTCTGGGGCGCCTTTTTCAAGCACGTGCCGTTTTGCGATTCCCTCCTCACTGTCCTGCCTGGCTTAACGACTTCCATCTTGACGGAAGAGTCTCTCCCCCAACCCCCTACTTGTATAATTCCAACGGTGCCCCTGCATTTAGATTTATTTGGCGAAAAATAAATAATTTGAAAAAATTGTTTTCCCACAAAAATTGTAGTTTTTGTAATAATTTTCAATAAAAATATAATAATTATGTATAGGAAATTCCGTGGATAATGAAAATATCTTCCGTTCATTATTTTTTTATAAGCCATAAAAAACAAATCATTCATTTTCCGCGAAACAACTTGAGATAGTCAGTCAATGAAATATTTCTTTATTGTTGAGGTGATTTATATCTAAATATTTTCGCTGATAATGGAAATATTTTTTTTATTCATTTCTGTAAATGGTGCAAGTTGTCGTTTTTAGGAAAATATTCTCAAAATCATTTTTATTTGCAAAACAAACAAACCCCTTTATACTCTTCTTACTTCACCATCAAAATTTGAAATATCATCCGAGCTTAAAAAATTACAAAATTTACATGCCGATACTCGAATGATGTGTGAATTTAGGAGCGTCGGATTTAATGCAAAAAAAAAATGGTGAGAGTGCGTGAGCTGAAACATTTGATTAAGTAAAAAGCACAAGATGAAAGTCTATCTTGACTTGCCCAAATTTTTTTTATTATTTTTTTCATTAAGCTATCGAACTCATTAATTTGAGTAGGCACTTTTCATATATATATATATATATATATATATATATATATATTTTTTTTTTTTTTTTTTTTTTTTTTGAAGGGGAAGTTTTCCTATCATTGATGTGACCTAGCAAGCATGATCATCCTTGGTGAAAGTTGTGTGCCTCTTTATTGTGACGTCGTGGGAAGAAAGATTTGAAGGTTATGTAATGAGTGCTAGTTTGAATTGTACATTTTGATCAAGATTTCAATGAGAAGATTTGATTGAACTAATGATGCAACTTGTTTCATAAAAAAACGGGATTTAACCAGAGAGTTTGATTTTAGTTTTTTTCTTTTATGGAAATTAGTCATGTGTTGATATTGGATGGGAAATTATTTGGAATTTGCAAATGATGAATTTTATAATTAAAGATCCTCTTCAAGTGATCTAAGCATATGGAATACCCTAATATCACAAAAAGAATTCACCGTAGAACCTACAGTCCACTTGCTCTTGACATTGGACTTGAAGATCTTGAACAACACACACAGAAGAACGACTTACACGACATAACTCCGATGGTTTAGACTGTGACTACAACTTCCGAGATGGAAGATAAGCCTATAGCAAGCATAGGTATATGTAATACTACTGTAGCAATAAGCTAGATAAACCACTATTCATAGTCACTGTTTATATCTCATGGAATAATTCTTAATTGGGATTCCTGAAGCCTTTGTTTGATTCAAGACCCATGAGTATGGTTTTTGTTTTTCGTGACATTTTGAAGCCTATAAAAGGCAAGGATGATGTAATATTTTGGTTAAAGTCCCTTAAAGTAAAGTGTATGCCTATAAAAATTTCCTCATGTCTTTTTAAATATCTCTTCTTCTCTAGCCTGATAAAATCCTGTGAGAAATGCAGTTTGGCTACTTAGAGATGTTATTATCCTATCATCCTTTGGTGTCTCTGTGCTCTAAACAAATTAAAGACAATTTATGAAATGCTTGAACAAGAGATTCACCTAATGTGAGATAGCATATTTGCTACAACCGACCTAGTTCTCTCTAGTTCTAAACATAGATCTCTTCATTGCTAAAGGCACGAGGAAAAGGAAAAGATAATGATAAATAATTAATCCAAATGTCTTGGAAAAGTGCATATTTACACATTTATTATGAATATCTATAATCCGCTACCTACAACCACTAATTGTAGAAATTTTGAGATTTTTGGCACGCTTTTTACATGCTGATAATTGTGATCAATAAGAAATTATAACTTTCATGATTATCAAGAGGCAAACCTTCACTTGGCATCGGTTCCTCTATTCGACATCCTCGATCAATTCATTCTTCTTTCTCGTGTTCAAACTTAGCAACATTCGCAGCAATTGATCATCCATGAGCTTCATTGCTTGACCAAGACGTTCATCGATTACTCCTTATTGCCGTTGATGACTCTTCAGCACAGTTATCGATTTTTCTAATTCCCTTGAGTCCATCGATCCACGCCATTCCCTAACTAACCAATCAAGCCTCTTTACTTATCCATTATAAAAAAGTTGCTTATCTTTTTCTCTGAACACAACTCAAGTAAAATTGACTATAGCTATGCTCCGGTAGTTTGAACATGGGTTGATGATTACATGAGACTTAGCGCGCTCGATTTCAAGTAGAGTTTGAGTTTGAGCTGCTTGAGTACGGAAAAAGTCAAATTTGAGCTTGCCCATATTCGGCTCATAAAGCCAATCAAGCTTCCATTATTTTATCCAAATATATTCAATAGCCGTATAAATATAAACAATGCATGCATATATAAAGGGAGTGGGGAGATATTTTGTGCTTGCTAAGCTCTAGCTTGTTTTTTCATCATGCTGCAATCCAGTCCAATTGAGTTAATATAAGATATCATAAACTCCTTTTATTTGAGCTCGAGCTCGAGCAATGAACTTAGTACTCGATACAAGACGAGTTGAATTTTGAATATCGAACGTGCGAATCGAGCTCCAGAGTCGAGCTCTTAAATATTTTATCGCTGATTGGGGGAGGGGGAGAGGGGCTATGTCCCGGATTGAATTTTGCTCGAGTCGAGCTCGAGCTCCAGCTGATCTCACCGCCACGTGGCCGTTACGAGTTTCATAGGTGGCGTCCTAAATATTTTATCGCTGATTAGGGGGGAGAGGGGCAGCATAGTAAAAGTCAAATGACGTGGGGGCCCCACTGACTTGACGCCGTCGGTCCTCCGTGGCGGTGGGATAGTACGACAAGTCGTCGCCAGCCCGCTTGTGGAATTTTCATTTAATAGGAGAGAAAAAAAAGCGTGGGTTGCCGGTGGGACGTTTCCCTCGCCAACGAGAGGCCGACACGTGTGGCGTCCAACTTGCAATGTTTACCCGAGAGGAGGGTCGCTCGCTGCCCAGATTCCAGGCTCGTTATAAACGTGTCGATCTCTCTCTCCCTCTTTCTCTTTCATTAATTTAGTTATTTCCGATGCCCATTTTGCCAAAAGCAATTAAAAAATTGGGAGCTTGGGACGTAATTATTGGGACCAAAAAAACCACTGGTTCGAATCAATTTGCGCCCATGGATATGTCCATTTTCGGATATTTTCGAAATGCCGTACAAGTTCATGCACAGGAAGCACCTGGCAAATAGCTAATAATTCGAACGAACTGTGGATATATAATAATTAAAAAGATAAATATAAATGCCATTTCGAACTTGTCGTGAACCCCCAAAAACTTTATATCCAGGCAGGGACGTGGAAAACTTGCTTCGCATTTTCTTTGGCTTCAAAATATGTTTTGGCGGAGTCCAAAAAGCTGAGCGAACAAAGGAATAATTGCCCGAATTTATCAAACACTTGCGTCATTGACTGAAGCTTGTCATTTGTCACTTAGATGATGTAGTTATGTACCTAAATTACCAATAAAAAAAGATAAAGAAGAAAGAGATTAGGACACGTGAAATATATATTTAAAAGACAGGAAAATCAAAGCCCAAATCAAGGGGCACAAAAAGGATCACAGGGACCATTTTGAATTTTCCTTTAGATATATAATAATCTAAATTTCAAACCATTTATAAAACGGCGTAGGAAATTAAGGGAAAATGGCGCGAAATGAAAGTGCAAAATAGGAGCATATAGTTTACCCAAAACCCATATCAAAACCATCAAGACAATTTCTCGATAAAATTGAAAATACAAGTCTGATTTGAAATAAGAAAGATGTGCATTTTTTTTGATAATATTTATAATTTCTTTTCCAGTGGTGGAGGCGATCATCATTGGATGAAATTCAGCCGACAAAAAAGAAGCTAAAAAATAAAAGCAACGGACTCATGAAGATCCATTAATCGTACGGTTCATAAAGAAATATTGATAAATAGAACGGGTGGAAACATTTGCTTGAGAACAAAAGAAAGAAATAACGATAAAAAAAAAAAAGAAAAAAGAAAAGAAAAGGAGGGGGTGGGGAGCGATGGGCTAAAAACCCATTTTTGCAAAACCAACTGCAGATTCGGCTGAAAGTCGAGTCAATCATCACAGCCAAGAACATGCGGACAATAATGACATTAATAATAAATATAATAATAAGAAGAAAATCATTTTTTATTATTGTCGTCATTATTATTTTTTGTTAAAAAAAGGGGAGGGAGAGGGGGTGACAGGGGCATGTGCGCGGAGGCCACCCCCGCGGATTACTTCTGCTTAAAGAAAAATCTCGTTCCGGTGGGGCCCACCGGGCTGCCCACGTTTTTTTTTTTTTTCCTTCCTTCCCTAATTTCATTTTTTATTTTTCTTTTTATTTTTCTTTTTTGTTTCTTGTGAAGTGGATTTTATCAATTACGCCACGTGATGTTCCTGATTCCCTCGAGCCACATGGGTGCCCCCGGCCCCCCCCTCCTCCCCTGCCGCCCTACCGAAACGGCCTCGCATTTGTATATATTTACGAGTTCTACCCCCCGCCCCTTCTACTTCCTTCCGCGTGGAATTTTTTTTTTTTTTTTTTTATACAGTGGAGGAGCACCCACCTGGCTTACCGTGAGCGGGCCCGACCCCCTCTTTTAATTGATGATAGGAAAAATTCCAAAAAAAGACTCGAAGTGCTCTATTTTTCTAAAATAAGAGTTCGAAGTAAACCTCGTTTCAAATAAAGACATGATGTGCTTGATTCTTTTCTTAAATAATGATGATAATAATTTGATAAGCGCAATTTTTTTCAATATTTTTTCCTTTTTTTTTTATTAATTTTTAGAATTAGTGATTCACAGAGAAGGCGGGCGAGGGTTGCCCCTGCAAGCTGGCAAGGGCCACCCATGCCGCCACAGGTGAGGGACGGCCTCGCCGGGGCCAAGGTCGCCCCACACCGGCCCTAGGCGAGGCCACCCTCGCCAAATCGGGCGAGGTCGGTTGCGGGCGGCCGAGCCGACCCTCGCCAAATTTGGAGAGGGTGGCCTCATTGACCCTTACTAGGGGCTAAAAGGTCACCTAACTACAAGCAAGGTCTAGTGAGGGTAGGCCTTCGAAGGGTCAATCTTTGGATGGCCAAAATTAATTTTTTAGGTGATCTAAAAATGGCCCTCGCCGGCAAGGGCGACCCTCAAATTGCGGTGGCCGACCGGCCACCACGTGAAGAGAAAGAAGAAGAAAAAGAAAAAAAAAAAAAGAGGAAGAAAAAAGGGGGAAATGCCAAATGACGAAATTATTGATCGGTTGATAAATTTATTCTAAAATAACTTTTTTTTGATTATATAAAATCACTTCGAGTTCATTTAAGAAAAATTGTCCTTTTTTGGAATATATTTGATGATATTAATTTGATAAGCACAATTTTTTTCAATATTTTGTCCTTTTTGTTTTATTAATTTTTAAATTTTAAAATCTTGGATTAATAAATTTATCCAAAATTAATTTTTAATCACTAAAAATCTCAAAATAATACAGTTCGATAAATTTACCCAAAATTTATTTATTTTTACCATACAAAATCATAAATTGATATATTTGTGATAAATTTACCCTTCATTAGTTTTTTTGAATTAATATAAAAAAATCACGAAATGATATATTCGTAATAAAGAAAGTTAAAACCCCAAATTGGGATGATCAATAACTATTATATATTATTTAATTCAGTAATTTGACAGTAAAATTTAATGAAAATTAGACGAAGATAAATTTGTCATAAGTATATCGGTTTGAGATTTTTTTGTCATATTGATATTTTTTTCTTTTGCAATATAATTGTTGGGGCAGATGAAAACTTAGTTTCTCGAATTACTTATCTTATTTAGAGTCTATAGTTATCTTCCCGTAGAAGCACCTTCTTTTGCAAAGAATAGATGGTCGATTGGGTTAATGCATCCTCTAATTTGTGATGCAATATTCAAAATTGATAAGCATTGAGTTATTTTCATATGTCGATGGCTTCTCTTCATCATAGAGCAATAAAAACGACTTAGTTTGTTATGCGTCGAAAGTGATAAACTTTGCCCGATTAGGTTCTAAACAAATGCCACGATGCTGTCTATGCTAGTATTCATCACGAGGATGTGGCCCCCTCTTCTTTTTAATGGATGATATTGATTTGGCAAGCTCATTTTTTTCTTTCATGTTTTGACCTTTTGTTTTTATTTATTTATTTATTTGGGATATAATTGTTAGAGCAGATGGAAATTCAATCCCCCGAATCACTTATTTTATGCAAAGTTGATAATTATCTTCCCTATATAAGTGCGATCGTTTTTCCTTTCGAGAAAAATACACGATGAAGAAGATTCACAATTGACAATCATTGAGTACTTTTCGCTCGTCAATGGCTTTTCTTCATCGTGGAGCGATAAGATCGACGGCATAATTTGGTATGCTAGTATTCATCACGTGGGTGCATCGAAAGCGATAGGCTTTCCCTAATTAGATACTTGATAAATGTCATGATGTTGTCTATGCTAATATTCATCACAAGGGTGTGGCCCCCTTCCCTTTTTAAGCGTATTTATTTTTATTTATTATTTTTTGACCTTTTGGTTTTCTTCTTATTATTTTTTTGAGATATAATTGTAATGGTGGATAGAAATTCAATTTCCCGAATCACTGTGTAGAGTTCCCTATATAAGCGCAATCATTCTTCCATTTGAGAAGAGCAGATGGTGACGAAAGATTTACAGTCGATAAGCATCATGTACTTTTCGCTCGTCGATGGCATTTCTTCATCATAGAGCGATAAGATTGACACCATAGTTTGGTATGCCGGTTTCTATCACGAGGGTGCGTTGGAAGTGACAAACTTCCTTCAATTAGGTGACTTAACGAATGCCCTGAGATGCTGTCAATGGTGGAAATGAGGTCACCTTTTTTTTTTTAGCTCAAAATGAGGTCACTTTTCTTGTCGGCCATCTTGGTCCGTTCACGATGATTTGTTTTTCCCATTTCGAAAGCTCAGATAGGTCGATGGCATGTTTCCAAAAGAGGGGTAAGGTCAAAGGCAATATGCAGGATTGGCCTTAATGATTAGACTTAATTCTTGGCCTTCAACCAAAAACTCCGAAGAAAAAGAAAAGAAAGAAAAATGCGACATAGCATTAAAAGTGAGTTTATTTCATTAAAAATTAATGATTTAAAAATATTTTTATAAATTTTATAGTTAAAAAATAAAAATAAATAATATTTTGATTATACACGAAAATATTTGAACAAAAATGTTATAAGATAATGAAAATATTTCTTATTGATGAATTTTTCAAATGATACAAGTGATCGTGTTTAGAATTTTTTTTTTTCAAATCATTTATTTTTATATACCTCATAATCAATTCTGATTATGATAATTTTCTAGGCATGTGATATGGTTATTAGAGTACTAGATCTGTACTTTTGGGTAGGCACAAGCAACACAAACCGATCAAATGGGGAACCACTTGGTTTGGATCGGTCAGTTCTCAGGGCATTAGTCTGGTTCAATGTTCAAATGGAACCAGGTGATTTTTGGTCCAGTGCACAATTTCGATGGAATTGATCGGACTGGACTAATGATTTTTTATTTCTCATGTAAACAATATTTTTCTTCCCTTCTCACGTGTCCTTATCTCCTGTCTCCTCTCTCTATTGATTTCAATGGGGTATTATTCATAAATCAATCGATTCCATTGGACTGGTCTGGAATTGGACTAGACTAGTCATCTAATCCCATGATTAGCCGTTTTTTTGTCCAATGTTTCAAAAACGAGGAACCAAGCCGGTTTCTGATTCCTGAGTACGACCGGACAGGACCGAGCACCTATTGCCCCTACTTTTGGGAGCATCTCGAGATATAAGTGAGCTAATCGAAACTCAAATCTCGATCGTTTCTTTGTTTTTTTCGTTGTTAAGCAATTTCTTGTGCTCTTGCAAGAATTTAGTTCCTACTTTGAGGGTGTGTTTAATTAAGTAAATAATTTTCCGTGAATCAATTTTTGGATCTTGATGCATTTGATTTACTATAAATTATCAATTTACGGAAAACCATTTACTGTAAAAAAATACGCTTCACATAAAATTAAAAAATAAATTCTCTTACCTAAAACGTAGGAAATGATTTTTTGAGAAAGTACCCTACTTTATCACGAAATTTTCCTCCAAAACAAATACAACATCAAAATTCACGAAGAGCCACGACTCGCGCGGGCATTATGAGAAAGCCGTCGACTCCAACTGCGAAGCAGTGAACGGAGAGACTCCTTGCTAGCAAGGCCTGTCGTAGCTTTCGCGCAATTTTGCTGTCCGAGGACGATAATGATCAGACGATGATGCCTAAGATGCCATCAATTCGTTACATTAATGTAGAGTTCGATATTTCCTATTCGCCGAAGGCGTTTCGAAAGGTCAAAACGAATGTGACAGCACCCGCCACGTTCAGCTCCTGAGGAAGAGTCCGGTCCGAAACGTATGCTGTTCGGCCCGTGCTACGTGTCTCTAGGGTTCTGTACTATTTGAAGCGGACTCCCTCTTTTGACAAAAAAAACAAGGAAAAAAAAAAGTAGGCTCCCCCTCACATGGAACATGTGCAGGCACAATATCTTCCGACGAAAGATCGTCGGGGACCACCATATGCGATTCCTTTTGGGAGAGGGACCGATGCGATCGTAATATCAGTGGGGGTGGTCCCAAGAACCCTGTTTTGGACACTATTCGCGTTCGTGATGTCGGTCTTGTTAAGATACATGCATGAGTGAGCTGTGTTAGAAAAATGTCACATCAAAGAATTGATATGATGTAGAATGTTTTTAAGTGAATAAGTATTTAATTGAATATATTGACGGACTCAGATTTGGGATCCCTTTTGATGATTTCACTAAGTGAATGTATTGGGCAAATGGGTATTGTGGTACAACAACGCAGACTCATATGAAGTTGAAGTTGATGCAGAAGGATATATGCCTGAGATTAAGGGGAGCGAACATCACACATGTGGGGGCGGTAACGCTCTATACATCTTGAGTATTTCTACGGTAGAGATAACCGGGCTTTGTTTTTATTTTCTATTATGGGTATATAGGCGTTGAAGTGTTTTAAGCGGGGGGTGCAACCTCTCCCGAGTTTACGTCTAAATAAGGAACATGGCGAGGCGATGGTGTCGCACCACCAAGACCTGGAGGGTCATGTGATCTCCCAAGGATGATTTCCGGTGGTTCCTCGGTCATCAAAAAAAGAAAAAGAAAAAGCCTGGTATGCTATTTTGGGACAAGGCATAGCAATCGGCGACAACGATTCTACCACTCGAAAGTTCAAAAGCAATGAAAAAGATGGCGGGAGATGTGAGTGCTTTGACTGTACCCGAGAAACCGAACCGTGCGTTCGAATAAAGCGGGGTCGATTTTCTTCTTTTTGCTCGAAACCCCTTAAGCATGTACATTTTCCCGATTGCGAGACACTAGTCAAACTCGTGGATTAGACAACACGCGAGCCAAGTTGCCCGAGCAGGACCACATCCGGCCGATAATCACGGATGTCCCGTGATACAGTCCATCACTCAATTGTTAAAAAGGTAAAAGATTGTGTCCTTGTTTCAAATTGGACTTGTCAGAATCCGATCCATCCGATGGGCAATAAACGCCCTCGGTAATCTTTGTGCAGATCGACCCAAAATAGGAAAATTGTCGGAGCAATAATTTATTTCGCAGCATAAGAATCGAGTATGGTGGAGAGCCACAGCATATCCCGAACGCAATGATTAATCGATGCTCCTGAAGAAGGCGCATGAGTGGAAAACGTGCCGACTTGGAGGAATTCGCCGGTTTGTCGACGGTAGAAAGTTGCAGTGAAGTCAACGAGCTTGGGTTTTTCTGCAGGATGCCGTGATTGACGTGTTCATCTGGGAAGTTTCGTTCCCATCAACCTCGTTGACTTGCTTTTAGTAAGGGGAGCGAGGGAGAAACGGGAAAAAGGGAAAACGAAAATCGTGGGTTGGTTCCTTTAAGGACTTTGGGTGCGTTTGGGAATAGTCTCGAGAAGCTACTTTGAAGCCCCAGAGCTCATTGGGCCAATTTAAGGGTGTTTGGCAAAAAAATTTTCAAACCCCATTTGCAAAATGTTAGCCTTTACAAGGCTGAAAACCCAGGCGGAGGTTGGGGCTACGTTGGGCTTTCAACCCTTCAGCATCTTGAAAGTAGAGATATGCAAAAGAACCAGGGCCGTCCGTCCGACCGAACCAATGGTTCTTAAGGCCGTGGTGGGCACCTGGTCCGATTTCCGATTCCATGGGCGGGTTTTGCCCCCGCCCACCCTGACCGGACCTAGGTTATATTATAATAATATATTAATTTTTAATATTAAAAAAATTCGAAATTAGCAAATAAAAAATTTAGGACTCCAATCACCATCTTGTCTCAATTCACCACTCTCCTACTCCATCTCATCTCTCTTATTTTAAAATCTCCCGAGCTCCTCTTTCTCTCCAATTCACCTCAAGATCTACTCATCTCCTTCGAGTCCTAGTCCGAACTCGGCGAAACAGTGAGTTGATTCTCTTTTCCTCCCTCGAACTTAAACTCTCTCTCTTCACGCCGCCACCTCCGCATTCACTGTCAATATCGTCCTCTTTGTTGTTGGGCTCGTTTCGCTTCTACCTCCCCTCTTTCTCCTCCCCCTCCTCAGGCCTCTCCCCATCGTTCTCATTTTCGGAGACAAGGGCAAACTCCAAGTCTAAGAATGGCTCATCGTCCCCATTGTCCTCCTCATTGTCAATCTCGAGGGAGGAGCGGGAGACGGCGGAGGTGGTGGCGAAGATGGTGGTGGTGGTTGGGACGGAAGGGGTCCGAGGGTCGCGACCGCCACCGCTGCGGCGCTAGTACTTGAGGAGAATAAAGCTATCATGGTTTAGAGAGCCAAAATAAGTAAATGTGGGAAGGGCGAAAAGGGGAAGGTGCGGAGGTTGGACTAGTTTTATGGATCCACCCGGGACCCGAACCGGACCGACAGTCCGGTTTCCGATTCCAATTTTTCAGAACTGGTTCTTAGCGGGCGGTTCCCGGTTCTAGGTCGGGAACCACCCACCCGGACCATGCACACTCCTACTGAGGAGGGGCTAAATAAAAACTTTTCTTCCCAAATTATCCTCGTTGGTTTTTTGTTTTTCCGATTTTGCCCTCACTATTCATCATCTTCTTCTTCTTTTTCCGCGGCGGTTCTTAGGAGAAGGGCGGGCGGTTGTGGGCATGCGTCGCTAGCGAACCGTTGCTCGATGACCATCGTCGGGGGTGGCGTGACCGCCACGCCATTTGGGTCGTGGCGAGGTCCGGGTCGTCGCGACCCGGATTTGGGGAGGTAGGGTCGTGGAAGGACTTTGCCGCCCAGGATTTGGGTGGTGGCGGAGTCACACGACTAGGGCGCAAGGTCGCGCGCAACCCCGCGCGACCCACGGGCGCAAGGTCCTATCGCGCGGGATCTAGGTTGGAGTCGCACGACCTCGCCGCCCCTAGATCCGAGGTCGCTAGAGGTTGCGGCGGCGTCGAGCGACCTCACTACCCCATATCCGGGGGCGGCGGGGTCGCCGGAGGTTGCCCGACCCCGGGCGGCCTTTGCTGGTGGTCTTCGGGGATTGCTTGACCCCGGGCAGCCTTCCCTAGTCGTCTCCAGGGCTGCTTGAGTCAGATGTTGGTCGCCTGCCCTTGAATTTCGATTGCCAGCGGCCGCCTGCCCTTACCGATCAATTTTTTTTTATCACAAAAGTTCTTTGTAAATGTAATTCCCCCAGACACCATTTTACTCAAAGGTACTTCACAATAGACTTTTAAATTGTAATTTACCAAACACAATTTACATTATGAGAAGTCCCTTCAACCTAAAGTCCTTTGCATTTTTCCAATGGCTTTCCTCAAAAATCCAACCAAATGCACCCTTTGTATTTGTTTGGTGCAAGAAAGGATTTGAGGTATCATCATAAAGATCACGGTGTAGTCTTGAGTTATGACTTGTAAGGGTTGGAGATGAAAGAAATGTGCAAGGACACTCTTGATTCAATGCGAGAAAATTTGACCCTAGTAAATTTAACTTATTAAGATCGAATCAAGTCTAGTCGAGGTTTGGCATTCAGCTACTTATAATAAAATCAAATCGACTTGAGCTTGAATAGCAAACCGCGACTCTCGATCCGACTCAAGCTTCAATAGGAGTCAGTATCCGCGTGTTGGAGAGCAACCAAATTCATGGAAACTCCTCATGGGTAGAGAGATTAAAGACACCACATGCTGCCAGAAACTAAAGGATGGCTGAAATTTCGGGTTTCGACATGAAATGGAGCAAACGGGAATACACAATTCGATGGAAATTTCCACAAAATGGGGGAAAGAAATTCGGCCATTGCTCTAGGCACCCAAAAGGGCAAAATTGAGTTACATGTATATATGGTTCCTCAAATGTGAGATAAAGACATCGGACACAGCTTCGGACAGGAATGAAAACTGGAGAATTAATATAAACCATGGTTCGATTCTGACTTCCGGTGACCTAAAAGCTACCTTCCATATGTACAAGTACAACCCCGTCTAGTATGAAAAGTTGGAAAAACGATGAGCCAAAGGGGTAAGAAATGAAGCAAACTGGAAGATGAACAAGTATCGTCACTCCAACCCTTCCCGACAAGATACTTGTATCTCCGGCCAAAAGAAATGAGACATTTGGAGATCATGTAATGAAACTCACAGACCTCTGAGATGGAAAACCTGGTGCCGAGAAATCACCTTAAATATCGTAATCAATGTCTGTGATGTTCTGCAAGGCTGAGCGCTTAACAAGGTTCTCTTGCTCATCATAAAGGTCGAGATTTTCGCAAGGGGCAGGGAAGATGGATCCAATTACACGACCTTGGACAAATGCACACTGAAATATATGCTTCTTCTTGTATGTCAGCCCAACAGACATGTCCCGGAAGGTCACGTTTCTGACAGGGATTTCTTCACTTCCATGGATGCGAACTGGCACACGAACTCCTTGGCCATGGACCCCAATGAAGCTTATGCGCTGAAGAGTAGGGAAGGCCTTCCGGTCATAGCCTTCATCAGGGTGCTCATTGTAGTCTGTCTTGATAACGATTCCAACCCGCACATTTTCAAATGTGATGTTTCTGTAAGTTATATCTTTAACATAACCGCCCCTTCCCGGTGCAGTCTTAATCCGGACCGCACGCCTGGAATCCCATACGAGGAGGTTTTCTACAGTGACATTTGATACTCCACCAGACATCTCACTGCCTATGGATATGCCCGCACTGTTAAATAAAGAAATTATTATTGGTGTCCTACATAATATGCTGACTCACCAACACAACAAAGGGACTAAGAAAAGACTGAAAGGACAAATTCTGGCATTCTATCTGAAAACAGCTTCAGATGCAAACTACGTTGAAGTTACTAATATGCACAATTCAGCAAGATCCATTCGAACTCTGCATTCTAAGTAGTGCTAAACAAGAGCAGATTTTGCAAGTCGTAGCTCATTTAAGTAAGTTAAAAAACCATAGTTTGAAGATTATAGACATTCTTCAGATAATATGCTGTTCTAAGCATAGAATGGATACCACTAAAGATGCTGAAATATGAGAATGAGAACAGCAAATCACTATGGAATTCCCAAGCATGTCAAGTCAAAATTTCTGGATGTCCTGTGCAGTAAAAATGAGCTACCTGACCATAGAGCGGACAACAAGGTTTCTGATGAGGATGTTTGTTGATGGTCGTTTATAAGAAATTCCATACTGATCCCATCCACTCTTTATTGCAATTGCGTCATCTCCAACACTTATGTAACAATCCTCAATTACCATATCCTCGCATGAATCTACCATGTAAGAAATAAATGTTAGCCTGTTATCCCGATGTACTTGATGAAAAGAACAGGAAAAAAAAACAACCTTATCATAAAAAACTAAGCTCTCCTTACCACCTGAATTGGGACATATGGACAATTGTATGCACCGCACTTGCTTTAGAAGCAACAAATAGAAGAAAATATTGATGTAGAAAAGCTCCTCTACTAAAATTCATCTAGCTGTTTGCCAAGACAACTGACCAGGGGGTGCTAGGCTAGGATGCTAGGAAATTGCACCAAGGTATGATAATTAAGGGCATAATACATTTAGTTTTATATTACCAAGCAATTGAGTTTACTGCAAATGAAAATGCAACGAGACAATCATGATTCGACCATCCCAGACTCCTTTTAAAACTACCTTGCAATGAAATGACTCCACCAGCAATTAATTTTATATCCCTGAAAATGACATTCTCCGCAATAATCAGTTGATGTCGCTAACTCAGCCCTGGCATCTTTAACCCAAAGAAAGTACAGAATAGAAATGCCTCTGGAACAGGCACTGTCCACCAACTATTCAAATAGCTCTGCAATGTCTCTTCAACTTGTGCCTTGTTACCTTCTGCCATGGCTATGTTTAAGAAGATATTAAAAGACTTAACTTCTCCAATTGCAGGAATATGACCTTTTAAAACAATTACAGTTGATAACACTAACTGTGATCAATTATTTGAAACTTTTTCACATCATTCCATTTGATACAATACCAAGTTTTCCGTAACATCTATTTGCTCAAAGTCTTCTTTATAACCTTTTCCGCAGTTTTCTACTGATCTTTCCCCACCCCTTTTAAGATGAATTTCCACCCTAAAATCACATCCTCAGACTGTCATTCTAGTTGCGCACAATATCTCAACCGAACTTTCATCTTATCAACAATTGAGATACCCAATTTTCCTCTAAACTGCATTTTCTCGAGGGCCCACACTCTTCTTACTCATTTTGTGCACATATTGGTGTTTGACCACCCATCCAATGCTTCTCCTATGAAATTTCCACTTAAACTTTAATGGCAAGGGATATGGCCTTTTATCCTAGAAAAATAATCCAACAGAAAAGAATAAACTTAATTTGCATCTATTACTACTGCACGAACAAGAGTAATCTTACCGAAAGAATCAGAACATATTCAGACCAAGAAGAAGCCAAGAAATGCAGGAAAGGAAAACAATAGCCTCATAAGCCAATGGACAGATCAACAGGGCTCAAAGAAAGAGGCTAATGAAAAAAGACTCACCAGGATCTATTCCATCAGTGTTTGGGGCCTCAAATATGGGAGCCAATATAGTGACATTCTTAATCGTCACATTTTTGCAATCATATGGATGAAGTGTCCAAAAAGGAGAATCCCGCAAAGTGATATTAGAGATAACTATGTGACTTGACCACATGATCTGAACTAGTGGGCCCCTCGTGTGGTTAAGAAGCTTTTGGCGGTATTTCTTCCACCACGATTGACCCTGTCCATTTATGGTGCCATTATGTCCTGTTTATCAGGGAAAAGAAAAAATTAGAAAGGCAGATTAAATCTGAGTTTTGAATAAAGACAACTAACAATTCTTCAGGTCTAACATTGCTCAATTAGATTCAAATTGAGAAATTATCAATCTCATAACTGAGCCATTTGAAGCACTTGAATTGGTGACTCACATTGGTTGAACATGTAGGCACACGTTTGTGCTCTCAACCTCTCTATCTGAGACAATGTGCTCTACTTTTACAAGTCATCGATTCATTTCAATGAAGATACACCGATGAGAACTGTGAAGCAACTATCTACACAAGGAGAAACACCAACCTGTTATAACAATATCTTTGAGGTTTTGACCATGAATCAAACTTCCATATCGAGGTCCAGGATGCTCTCTACCATAACCGTAAGAAGGCAGTGGAGGCATCAACGGCCAGTACTTCTGATCCTGTAAGCAGACAAAAAGGAAAATATACAAGAAAGTTTGATTAAATTTAGCAGATCCAGGAACAGTAAAGAAAAACTCAACCAGTAGTATTGATATTTTTCCAACACATACTCTTTTGTCTTCTAGATTATAAAGGCATCCTATAGAAACAAAGCCCCCTCCAAAAACACCCCAAATACAGGCAGCAACTAATTAGATACTTCCGCCTGTCCTATATCCAGAATGTAGAAATGCATGCAAATTCCGAAGATACACAGCCAAAGTAGTCCTAGCCACAATAAGGCACGCATGGACAGCACTCATCAGCCTATTAGGTATCTTTGAAAAACAAATGAGAATTAAGACCATCTATAGAACCATCACAATTGTTCCCTGCTTTTGATGAACATAAAGGTCATGGTGTGATGTCGATCAATGACAGAAGAAGTAGTCTGCATACTACTGCCAAGACATTCAACCATCACCAATCCAAGTACTATACATAATCATACCATTCTAGAAACATGCTTCTGCATTTTTTTGGTAGACTTAGTTCATAAGAGGCTTGATCCGCTGACCGATCTCGAGATCAATACAGACTCCTACAGGATATACAAAAGATCCAACCACGAGCTGCCTTTCTTCTTTTGGACAAACAAATTCCCCTAGAAGGGCGGCAGCACATGTCACCTACACTCTGAAACCATCCTGCTCGTTTCCCTTATAGAACCTACAGTCCTCCTGCTGATTATCCCATTCTAATCTCAACAACATCCTCACCCTCTACTTCTGCTGAAACAGCCAATCCAGATCAAACAAAAAAGAACTAATTTTAAACAAGTTTCATGCTTGCTCGCTAGAATTAGTCAACCAAAGCTACTTGGGAAACAGAGCATCAAACTGCTTGCGAAATTCACTAAAATAGAATCACCAACCTCAATGGCGAGTATAACCGCTCCTTCAGCGAGGAACAGCGTCATGTGGCTCGTCAGGTTGAACGGCGCCGTCAGCCACCGCCCGGGGGGCACGTTGAGCTGGCCGCCGCCTCTCTTCCCCAGCTTCGAGATCGCCCTGACCGCCCTCTCGAACGCCTCCGTGTTCACCGTCACCCCGTCCCCCACCCCTCCGAAGTCCGTCAAATTGAACGCCACCGGCCGGAGCCTCGGCAGCGCCCGCCCCGCCTCCCACTCCGGCGACCGCCACCGGAATATCGAGAACCCCCGCCGCCGCCGCCGGCCCCGGCCGCCGCCGACGCCGACGACGGCGCCGCGCTGCCACAGGAACACGGTGGCGAGGGCGGCGATCCACACCACGGAGAGGAGCGTCTTGTGCGAGGAGACGAAGGCCGGCGCCGCCCCCCAGCGCCGGAGATCGAGGCGGTGGTGGCCGAATCTGGCGAGGCCTAGGGTTTCCACCATGGCTACCGTGATCGCTGCGGGCGGAAAAAACTTCAATCCGACTCCGAAGATCGAGCCCGGATCGGAGCGAGGAATCGAGCGAGCTCTAGCATGGGGAGATCGGGGGAGATATTGTCGTCGTCGTCGTCGTGGTTGATGAAGGCGTTTTCGGTTGATCAATCGGGGTCAGGTGGGATTTGTCGTTTGATTTTCGAGGAGGAGGGAGAAGATGGAGGAGATGATGGAGTGGATTCGAAGTGAAGGAGACTTCTCGTGCGCTTTTTTTAAAAGAGATGGTGTGCTCGATTCCTGATTTTGGAACAACCACTCCCTTTTCGATTCGACAGTCTCGATTTGATCCTTTCCAGCGTTTTCACCACTTTCGTATTTCTCTTTCATCGGACTCAAACTACTAAATTTTCAGCGGATTTCGTACGTTTCAATTTGACAAGATTTAGAATTTGTTAACTTTAAACGAGGCATGCTATGCAGGTACGGAGTAGGAATTGCCGTGAGTTTTTGAGTCGAGTTGCATGCCGATGCAATAACGATGATGATGTAACGTTAGGAACGCCTTCGATTGGATGGTATTGACTAGGATGGGGATTATAAATTAGTGAAACATGTGAATGGTTCGGGTCTAATTAAAGAACTGCAACCTGTGGATCTCCTGGCGTTCTTTTTTGTGTCCACCCAGCATTTACTCGGAGCAGCATGGAACCGGTGAAGAAAAAATAGGATGGATGCTTTATGGGCAATTAATAAATGTGGTCGAAAGTGACGCCAGAAGATTATAATAGGAATCTTTTCATGTTAGGGAGGAGTAGATGCAGCGGTTGAAAAACGACCGAATGTGTAATGTATTTGCTTCTTTTGTGATCGCATGATCGATTAGAGTTTGCACTGTCTTTTTCCTTATAAAGAGCAAGGAACATATACAGGACGAAGCTTTCTTTTATGGGGTAGAAATGTATCGGTTGAAAACGGATCAAATCGAATTAGCACCTATTATTCATGTGGCAATTTGCTTGAGCAACCGATTTTTTTCCCACTACTTTTCCTCCCTCCATTTTCGGGGTGATTTTTTTTGGGACAAAACCGATTGGGGAAGTCACTTGTAAACTGCTGTCGTTGAGTCTCTCTCTCTCTCTCTCTCTTGTGCCGATGCAAAAGTAAGTAGCAGGACACGAGTTTGGTGAAGCTGGTGAGGGGTTACGATCATTTGGGGTCATCGAAGAAGCCCGTGGATCGGCCTTATCTACCTAAACCTAAGACAGAGACGTGTTCTTCTTGTTGGAATTTTGATGAAATATGCAAGAAAGAGAGAGAGATGATCTGTTGAGTTCGGTTGAAGCGTACCTTCGGATGTACCAAGCTAACTACTCTTATATACTCACCAAATCCTTTCGGCCGTTCAAGTGCAACTGAACATCGGGCATGGTCGGGCCCGGACTCGACCGGGTTAGGAAAAATGTCCAAGCCCTCCTGGACGATGGGCGGGCGGGCGGGCGGTGAGCCTGGCCGCTACATCTATTACTGCCCGCCCGCTACATCTATTTTCAAAGGTTATGCTGGGGCACCGCATGTATTTGTACAGATAGCAACTACATGCAGGGTTGCTTGAGCCGGAGCGAGTATCTTATCGGTTCTTGGTGCAATATTTCGAAAAATTTTGGGTTGTCGGATTGCCTGAATATTCATTTTGAATACCGAACTAAATTTACAGCGGTATAGGCATCGAAAGAAACATAAAAGTGATATTTTTTAATATAAATTAGTGACAGAGGACGTCAGTATATAAGGGGATGTTGGTTTTGTGATTGGACATTCATGGCGCGATCGGGAAAACAACAGGTCTACCCTGCGCAGGAAATGGAGCAACAGAGACAACAGAAATCTCACCTACATTTAAGAATCTTTTGTCCTTCCTTTGGCTTGCTGTCCGTTGACGTTTTATAGACAAATGAAACGAGGAAAGTCAATGGGGGGCGATCCTCTTCAAGTCAGGAAGAACATGCGATGACGAGCGACGGATCGTCAAATGATGCCCGCCAGGGATTGGCTGGGCATTTTCATCGGGAAAATGTTGGCACAAATGTTCGAATTGAGGAAATATGGAAGGTAAAGTATACTGGTAAAGAAAATAAGTAGAGATTCTTGCAGTACCACTGGTCGTATGATTAAACTAGAAACACATAAAATATACGCTGATTAGAATTTCATATACAAATAAAACGTAAAATATCAGGAGTATGATTTTATTCTAAGAGGTTCTTCGTGATTATATTGGGGATGGTTTTTTTGGGTCAGGTCTGCCCGTTGATCAAGTTTAATCATGATACATAGATGGGAAAATCGCACCAAAAGTCTCAAATCTTGTGTATCAAATGTAAGTAAATCCTAAATCTTTCAATTAATTCAATAAAGTCTTAAAAGTACTTCGAAAAAGTGTAATGAAATCCTTTCGATGAGAATTACCTGAAATTTCTGGCGCGTCATTTAAGAAATCTTTATGTGGCATTCTTAATTTGCGCTTTTCAACAAAATCTGATGACTTAATTGCATATTTCGATGAAATGTTAAGGACTTAACTAAACCAATCAGAATGTTTAGGATTCATACCGCTTTTTGATAGAGATGTAGGAGGTTTAGGACTGGTGGCGTAATTCTCCCTAATACAAATGTTATGACGAATGTCCGGATAAGTTCTCATCAGAGAATCCATCTCTTATCATCAGATGAATCAGCCTTCCGATCTCACGTACCAGAAAACCATCGAAGCGCATTCCTTCGTCGACTCACATCAATCAAGCACAGAACGAAGAACTTTGCATAAATTTTGCACGCTCCGAACGGCTTCATCACGTCGTTTTTCCATCTGCGCGTTTTTATGTTTCTCCGCCGACAGTTTCATCTTAAATGAGATTGCAGCGCCGCTGCATTCACGAGCTGGCGTCGAACTAGTCTTGTCCTAGCAGCTGCTGCTGCTGCGTCGCTGGTTTATTGTATTGTATTATTAGAGGCCGAGAGAGCGCTGACAAAATTTCGAAGCTGTTGTAAGTTCAGCCCGCGCAGTGCCCAAAAACCCTAGAATTGTTCGAGTGCTCATACGTTGCGACAGAAAAAACGAGGAAAGAAATCTTTGAAAACATTACGATGGACCCAAAAAGCGGATCGAAAGTTAGAGGTCGAAAATGCAGCACGCACAGGTCATGCAGTGTTGAACGGAGAAAAGAAAGATGCAAGAAACATCTCATAACTCGACACTCTCCCTCATGTGAAGGCCGATACGATCCAGAGGTTTTGGAAATCCGATTTCCTGAAACGAAACGGAGGCTAGTATGAACGGAGCAGAAGAGTAATGCGAGGGATCGGGTTCGGTTCTCGCTCGAAAAAGCCAAGTGCACCAGTTTTCAACTCGCCTGAGAGCAACCCCATTCTACTGGGATCGTGCATGAAGATATATACATAGCTCGCTCGTAACACGCTTGTCGTGGTTATCTCCTATGGTGGTGGTGGGCTTTGAGTCCTGAAACCTTGTGAACCCTGCCACGTTAATGGAGGCTCTTGCTCCGATTGACCTGGTCAAACCGATTTCGTTAAACCAAAACGACAATCTCGCTTCTCGCCTTCATTCCCCTTTTCTCCATCTTCCCGCACAGGGGGGCCTCTCTCTATTTCTCTCTATACTTAGAATGTCTCATGAAAGCTTGCCAGCTCCATCGCGAGCCCTCCAAGCCACCACCACACCAACATGACAATCTCTTCCAATGCCAAATTAAAGAAAACTCCCCTGAGCAGCAGCAGCAGCGGCAGCCCCGCCGAGCCCTCCCGCACCTGCCACCCCCTCTCGTCGCCGAGCAGAAGTTTGTTTCCAACCGGCATAGGACGACGAGAATCACCCCTTGCCCCGCCCCCACCCGCCCTGCTCGGCAATGGCCGCCGCTGTTCGCTGCCGCATCCTGCTGTCCTCCCTCCTCGTCCTCGCCATGGCCTACCCGTCTGATTGCGTCACCGAGGACGAGGCCCTCCTTGAGCTCAAAAGGTCGATAACCGACAACGGGGCGTTGGACTCCTGGGTCCCTAGCACGCCTCCTTGTAAAGGGTGGGTCGGCGTGATTTGTTTCAATGGAATCATCACAGGCCTCCACCTCTCCGACAGGGGGCTCACGGGAAAGGTCAACGTCGAGTCCCTAGAGACGATCCGTGGCCTCAGGACCATCAGCCTCGTGAACAACTCCTTCTCGGGTCCGATCCCTGAGTTCAGCCGCCTGGGCGCCCTCAAGTCGCTCCTCCTGGTGGGCAACGAGTTCTCGGGGAGATACCGCGGGACTTCTTCTCGCGCATGTTGTCGTTGAAGAAAGTCTGGCTCTCAAACAACAACTTCTCGGGGCTGATCCCCGCGTCCTTGGCAGAGCTTCCCAATCTCATGGAGCTCCACCTGGAAGGGAACCAGTTCTCAGGAAACATCCCGGATTTCAGAAATAAGAAGCTCACTTCGCTGGACCTGTCGCACAACAAGTTGGAAGGCCCAATCCCAGCTAGTTTGTTGAAATTCGGGGCGAGTTCTTTCAGGGGGAATGAGGGGCTATGCGGGGAGCCTCTGGACAGGATATGCTCGGACCCGGAGAAACCTACTGCCAAGCCTGTGCCTGGGGGGGAATCGCTAGCGGTGAGCCCCAACACCGAACCAAAGAGTTCCGTAAACTCCTACGTGATCTTTGGGACGGTGGGCGCATTGCTGGTTGTTGGAATGTTATTCTCTTACGTATATTCTACCCGGCGCAGAGACAACGACTTCAGCGTCCTGGGCAAAGAGGTTGTCCACGACGCAGTTGAAGTGCACGTGTCAAGCTCAAAACATAGTAGCCGGACAGCGTCGAGCAAGAAAAGCAGCGTCTCGAAGAGAGGGTCGCACAAGGGCAAGGACATGGGGGACCTAGTGCTGCTCAACGAGGACAAGGGCCCGTTCGGGCTATCGGATTTGATGAAGGCGGCCGCGGAGGTACTAGGAAATGGCGGCTTGGGTTCAGCCTATAAGGCTGTCATGTCCAACGGCTTATCTGTTGTGGTGAAGAGGATGAGAGAGATGAATAGGTTAGGGAAGGAGGGATTTGATGCCGAGATGAGGCGGTTCGGGAGGTTACAACATGAGAACATCTTGACGCCGCTGGCTTATCATTACCGGAAAGAGGAGAAGCTTTTGGTTTCAGAATACGTCCCCAAAGGCAGCTTGTTGTACATCTTACACGGTAGGGGGTCTTTGCTGATTTTCAGTAGCTCATCACATTAATTCGATGTTTTCGGCGTTTTAAATTTTTTCGAAAGAAGCAAAAAAAAAAAAAAAAAAAAAGCTGCACGGCATTAGCTTTGATTCGATGCCAAACATGACAGTCCTCGAAGGCATTCGTAATCTTAGCCTATGCAAACAATAATTGACACAGATGCTAACAATTGATGTATTATGATACGCTTCTTCAATATAGCCTACGCTGCTCTTGTATGCGTACATATCTCCGATCAGTAAAAACATTTCTTTTCAGGTGATCGCGGTATTTGTCATGCTGAGCTCAATTGGCCTACCCGTTTGAAGATCATACGCGGAATTGCTCGTGGCTTAGGCTTCCTTCAATCAGAGTTTGCATCGTATGATCTGCCCCACGGGAATCTCAAGTCGAGCAACGTCCTCTTAGGCGCGGATTACGAGCCGTTGCTCAGTGACTTTGCATTCCATCCTCTAATAAACCCTCCTCAGGCTGTGCAGGCGATGTTCGCCTACAAAGCCCCAGAGTCCCTACAAAACCAGCAAGTCTCCCCGAAATGTGACGTCTACTGTCTCGGGATCGTCATTCTCGAAATAGTGACAGGAAAGTTCCCTTCTCAATACCTCAGCAATGGGAAGGGCGGGACGGACGTCGTGCAATGGGTGCATTCTGCGATTTCCCAGAAAAGAGAAGAGGAAGTGATCGATCCAGAGATCCTGAGCTCAGCCAACGCCATGCCTCAGATGCTGCAGCTACTCCATATCGGAGCTTCTTGCACCAAGAGCAATCCCGAGCACCGAATCAACTTGAGGGAAGCGATTAGGAACATAGAAGAGGTGAAAGGTTGAGGCGCAAGCTTACGTCCCACCCCGAACGGAGCTGTCTCTAGGCGACAACATAGGATAGTTCATATTAGCATCTTGTCGTCATTTTTGGTGATCTCAGAAAAAATAAAATAAAATGAAATGATGAGCTCTCTTAGCAAATGGTCTGATCAGCATTTTGAAATCTCAGGACGATTGAGGTCGATGAATTCAAAAGCTTCAGCATGTATTTCTTTGGTACCATTCAACACAATGACTCACTTAAAGCATAATGACAAACAAAAAATGCAGGCTTTGAAGCTGAGGACCTCAGGCATCGTTTTGGCTTTCGAAAAGAGGTCACTTTCTCTCAGTCAAGTTGTCTAGTGTCTAATCATTTCCATCAAGATCGGGTTGTTTGGTGTCGGTCTTGGTCCGGGTTCAGGGACGAAACTTGGTTAGCAATGTCGATCTAATTTTCCTTGCTGATTCTTATGGCTGGTGGATTGGTGCTGAGCATTTAATCTGGAGACTGAAGTTATGTACAGGCCCTTAATTCCAAGTATATGAACAGCAGTTTGGAGACGATCGGTGCTACTGTTTTCATTTGTACAGTTCATTGATCTTTTCTTTTTGTTGCTTTAGCCAAGTCGGATAGTTTCGGTGTGTATGGTAAGAAGAATTATGCATAAATCACCGCAATACTCCATTAGAACATTAGTTTTTTTGCTACTATTACCATATTGTTCAGACTTGCACAGACCATGTCTCCATTGCATAATTTCTCCTTGTCCTGGATGAAGGAGGATGCACTTTATTATGCAACAGTTCGGAGATGATCAATGTCATCGGTCTCCATGCAACGAATCGTTTCATTCATGGAGGATCTCGGCATCATGTTATGAGCCGGAACTCCCGCATGCTCTCATGAAAATGATTGATTCTGATCATCTTGATTCTCACCATATTCATTGAACAAGCTCTTCACGTTATGGAAATGAACGAACGCAAGCACCTAGAATAGGCCATGCACAGAACGAATTCATACAGGACGCACGGCTCTACAGTCTTTAAGCTGGACCCGAGTACTGATCCTCATCAAGCAACCCTGATTTGTCAGTCACGCAGCCTCTGTTCATGGGCTCAGCGCCCATCAAAAGGGCCGAGCTCGTCCATCGCAAGCGCTGCGGTTACAACACACGGCTTGTGCTCAGGGAAACGGGGACTATGAGTAGTATCCGCACCCGCCGAGCGCCATACCACAGGTTTGACATGACGAGTCTAAATCTATACAGGATGCTCTCTAGCCGTTTGATTCTTCTCTCTTCAGTGTCTTGGTTGGAGCAGAGAGGTTTATATGTCAAGAGGAGAATAGAGATTGCCAAGTGTCTATGTTCATCATATATATATCAAAATATATTTCACGTTCTAGTAGAGAAAAAGTAGGTCAAATCTACGTGAAATGGGTTTTAGTTTATTAGAAAATAATTTGAGAGTAGTACTAACATCAAACTTGTGTTTTCGCAAGTAAATGTTTGTATGGGTTTGGGCGTTAGGAGGGCGCAGCAGAAATCTAATACCTTCATGAGTCTGTCAATATATTCAATTGGATCCATCTTCACTCAAAAGTTTAAATCAATGAATAATAATCTAACCAGAATATTTTAACTACTTCACATCACATCAATTTTCTGATATGAAATTTCTCTGACATAATACACTCACATGTATATCCTAACATTGGGTCGCCAAATTTGACGTCTTGCGATGAGGGGAGACCAACAACTATAGCGAGAAGGAGAGTCAATATTGGCGACTATTGCAATAGAGTGGTTGGTCGACAGGCGGCATCAGGCAATGGTTTCTGGCGACCATTGCCTTGGTATGGGACCTCATCGAGTTTTGTTATAAAGAGGAAAGGGAAAGTAATAAATCTGAGCATTTATTGTTACCTGTGCTTAGTCCATTTCACAGCCAGCTAGTCAGATGAGAGAAAGAAGATAACTTCTGGTTTTAATATTTTATATTATGTCAAAGGACATGTGTCGCCTTTTGAGTTGAGTTAACAAAGCTTAAGCATGCCATGTGGGCCGGTGACGTGGCAATTTCAAATCACTAATATTTTCTTTTGGTAAAGAGAGGATGGGGAGCTTAAGGAAGGGGCCTAAGGTTTACGGGAGAGTTTGAAATTAAAGATTTGCAAAGGAGGCAATTTAGTCTTTCAATTTGTTATGAGTTAGAAAACTTATATTTAAAGAAACATAGTTACAAAATTGACTATAGTAAAATATTTTATGAACCTAATACATGAAAAATTTACGGAAAAATTCCAAATAAGGACACTAAATGCCATCATTTTCCTAAATAAGGGCTTGAAGTTGCCATATCAGTCTCAAAGAAAGAACTAAAGTGGATATGGTTGTTTCAAATAAAGGTTTAGTCTCGGCAGGCTAGGTTGCACCGACACGGACATGCGACATGCGATACGACACGACACGACACGACACGCCGACACGTCATTTTTTAAAAGTGGAAAATTTCGACACGTTATATATTAAATAAATATTTTAATATATAAATGCATAAATAACTAAATAATAATAATAAAAAGAGCTTAGAATTAATCTATACTAAAAACATTAATCATACATTTGTTAATATCATTCATTGTTTTAATTTGATAAATTCAACTACATTTCATTATAATAATTCATAAAACTTGGAGGAAAAAACAAGTAATCCACGCTCCACTATTAAATTCAAAATTTAACAATAAGAAAAAAAACTCAACATTCCATCATCAAATATAACAAAAAGTCATTCATCCACATTATCAGTTTTTTTCTAAAAAAAAAAAAAGACTCAATCTCCGGCTCATCAAGTGAAAAATTTGCAACTTCAAGCACCCCAACATCTTCAAATGAGTATTGGAAATTTGTTTTAGCTTTTATTATTTTTAAATTTTTTTTCATATATTTATATTTAGACCCCAGAAGTTTTGGAAATTTGTAAAAATAACCCCGTGTGTGTCGGAGTCACATGTCGGAATTTCCGACTCGCGTGTCGGAGCGTGTTGAAGGTAGTTGACCACGTGTCGGATTTTTCGACACGCGTTGACCGCGTGTCGAGGCGTGTCGGACACATGTCAGACACGACACAAAGGGTCCCGGAGAGTGTCCGTGCAACCTAGTCAGCTAGGCCAAAAAATCCTAGCCGATCAGGGATAATTTTGTCCAAACACAATTTAAATTTAAATTTAAATTAAATTAGATCAAAATTCAAAAATTATAAAAAACAAATATACTGGCTACGGCCCCATCATTGGTCGAGTAGTGGTGATGGCCGACGGGGTCTCTAGCACCTGGGTGAGGGTCGGCGACCCTCGTTGACCAGATGTGAGAGTTAGGGATGATCTGTTCTAAGGTGAGTAGGCTCCAGAACTTACCTTGTTTGCTTGAAACTAATTATGGAACTTACTTTGTTTTTCTAATCTTATCCCGTTTTTTGGGTCCAATTTCAAGGTCTATCTGAGAAGCTTTTTAATTTTTTGTTCCTTTTTTTGCTTTTGTTTTTGTTTTTGTTTTTTGTTTTTTATATAGCAAGACCATATGAGACTATGAGCAATGAAATGATTGAAAATAAAAGATGAACAACAAAAACCATAATTCGCCAAATACAACAATCCATAAGATGAATACGTAAAATGTTCAAACACGTAACATAAAAAATAAGTTATTAAGCTCCATTACCCTTTCATCCGTAAAAATTTAGGGGAAAATGAAAGATTGATGAAGAGTTTTTAGGAAGGACAAAGGATGAAGGAATGCTGAAGTTAGAATTTAAGGGAAAAAGAAATTAAGATTTTGACTTTTTAGCTTATAAAATTGGTATTGAAACCGATACCAAAATAAGGTGCTTTGGTCTAGTTCTCAGTTGGATATTCACTCGGAACCTATTTCCGAACCGGTTACAATAAGTTCCAATAGGAACTTTCTGTTTTTCGAGTAGTTTAATTTCCTTCCTAGGTAAGATAGGTTTGGTTGCGTACCCCTAAAGAGGGCGGTAGGAGGGAGCCCTCCATGTTTCTTCTTCTTCTTCTTTTATTTATTTTTTAATTTTTTAGAGTTTTTTTAAAAGAAAAAACTGAAAAAAGAATGAAAAGGAAAAAATTTAAAAAAATTAAAAGACGAAATTGCCTTTCACCAAATAGTAAGTTCAAATCCTTATTTGAAACCGATATGTTCATTTCAGGTCTTCATTTAAAATAATTTCCACTTCAAATTTTTATTTGAGAAAATGAAAGCATTTCGTATCCTTATTTGAAATAATGTTCATTTCTAAATTTTATTTGAAAAAATAAGGACATTTCAAACGCTTATTGGAAATCTCCTAAGGGTGTGTTTATTTCGCGGAATACATTTTTTAGGGAAAACATTTTCTTCATTTTTCAGCTTTTGGTTTGCTTAGGAAAATGAATCAACGGAAAGTATTTTCCTAGTCAACATACAATGTTTTCCTACCAAAACTTAAATTTAAGGAAAATAATTTCCCTTTTAAAAGAACAGAAAAATGTTTTCCGAATCTATCAAAACTTAAATGTGGTGCTTGATTTGCAAACAATTGTTCTTATAAAATTATATTTTTAGAAAATTCGAATTTGATTTTTTTTTAAATCCAAATTTCTTTTTCTTCTTTTTTTTTCTTCCTTTTTCTTTTTCTCCACCCATTGCCAGACACGAGGACGGTCGACGAGCTTTAGCCTCACCAGATCGGGCAAGCTCATAGCCTCCGAGATAGGGCTTGAGTTCGTTGGGGTTGATGAGCCTCAAGCCTCGCTAGATCGGGTGAGTTCATGGTCTCTGGCGACAAGTTTTGAGGCTTGCCAGATTGGGTGAGCTTGTAGCCTTTGGTAGCGAGTTGGCGAGGCTCAAGCCTTGCAGCCAGAGGTCGACGAGCCAAGAATCTCCCCAGATCGGGCAAGCTTGCGGCCTTACGTACCGAGGCTTAAGCTCATGGCGAGGCTTGAGCGGTAAGCCGTGAGTCTCGCCAGATCAGGCAAGCTTGCGGCCTTTGGCGGCAAGCCTCAAGCCTTGCCAAATCAGTTAGCCCGCGGCCTGCGACAACGGCTCAAGTTTACCCCTCTAAGCCAGCTAGGGACGAATTGCCAAAGGAAGGAAAGGGGATGGCGCGCGGAAGTAGAGGAGCGAAGGAGAAGAAGAAGGGAAAGAGGAAAAGAAGAAGAAAAAAAGGAAATAAAAAAAAGAAAATAAAAGTAATAAAAATAAAAATAATTAGGAGTTCGAAGTTTTTTAAAATAAAAAATTCACTTCTTTTTTTTTTTTTTTTTGGTTGAGAGAGTGTGAAATCATTTTCTAATGAAATCCAAACAACGGAAAACATTTTCGATTATACGTCACCAAACAAAAAGAAACATATTATATTAATAGAAAATACTTTTTTGGAAGTATTTTTCTTTATTATTGAATTTTTCGTGAAACGTATGTACCTAAAAATTCAATGTCAATGGTCAAATTTAGTGGGACCCATCTTTTATAGTTCACGTCTATTATGTATATTTTATCCATATAAAAATTGATGGATTATTGGATGAAAAAGGGCGGTTTCTTTTCGTTATTTTCGTGAATAATTTTCATATTAGCAAAAATTGTATTGCAGACGTAAATAATTATGCCGACTCAGTCGCGGAAAATAACTCGTGGCAGGAGCTCCCGACACGTGGCGCCAGGTTAAGCCGTCTACGTGGCAGAGAAAAATGGGGTTTGATCGCTTCAAAAATGGGACCGAGGGAGGAGTGGGGGCGGAAAATGAAATAACGGACGGCGCTCGGAGAAAATCCCGTCCTCTTCCGCACCGCGAAACCGGCGAAGCGATGTACCGAGCGGCGGCGAAGGCGGCGGCGGCGGCGCTCCACCGCGGGGCGGGGGACGCCGCCATCCTCCGCAATGCGCGCGTTCCATCGCGCCTCGTTCGGGCCGGAATCGGCGGCCGCCCACGCTTCTCCACTTCGGTGGACGCCCGCCAATCGCCGCCGGATCAGAGCCCTAACGACCACCAGAGCCACCAGCACGCGAGTCCGGGAACTCCGTATTACGTGGACTCCACCGGACCGTCGTCGTCGTCTTCGAGTGGGCCCGCGTCGTCGGCGGCCGAGGAAGCTCGGCGCCGCCAGAGGAGCAGTCCGTTGGGGGATTATCGGGAGGAGCAGCGCCGCGTGCTTCAGGCCTCTCTCCGACACGTGGTGAGCGGGTTCACCGCTCTTTCGTTTCCTCTATCAGTACTTGTCGTCGAATCGCATGCTTTGCGATTTGTTCTTTTGTCCCAGTGATTAGCGACGTCAAAATGTTGTTTCTTGCTTTCTCAACGTGGGTAATGTTCGGTTCGATTGTGCCGCATATGAAACTCGAAGATGCGGTATGACTACTGGTTCTCTGGGTAGCAGCACGAAGCTGAATGAGGCACCTTTTTGCATCTTTTGTCTTGAATTAGCATGAAACTTATAGCTTATACTATTTCGTATTGGATTTTCTATTATCATTCAAACATCCCTTGGGGTACAGATGCTTCGAATTGTGTGTAGGTGTCGAATTTGTTGTAATTGTTCCTTGTCTATGTTCTTGCAGAAAACGTTGGGATGGTCTGAAGCAGCCATGATTGCTGGGGCGAGGGATGTTGGTCTGTCGCCTTCAATAGTTGGATCTTTCCCAAGAAAAGGAGCTGCATTGGTCGAGGTATTGTGATTCCGTTAATTTAGAGAGTGATTCATTGCTATCTATTTGACCTTGAATGTAGAATGACCCTGTTGGGTCATGTTGTTAGCATAGTGCAGGCCTAGCAATGGTAGTGAACTTGCTATGCCAATATATGTGATGCCACATTATTTTTGATAACACCTCCGTGCCGTTCTTTGTTGGAAAGCGGTTGATCATACAAGTCATGTCAATTATGTGGGCAATCAGGAGTCAAAGTGCTTTTTTGTTTGCATATGCCTGGACAAGAGGAAATGTAGGGAAGGGAAAGTTCTACATGGGTTGTGGGTGTTCGATATCATTCATTGTGAACCTTCTCTGAGTAGGATGTGTAGGTTTTCTGTCCATAATGAAGCAATTAGTGCTTCAGGTTTAATGCTGATTTGCCTGGCTTTGCCTTGCCAGTATTTCATGGATGATTGCTTGCAAAGGCTTATTGACAGCATCGACTCTGGAGATGAATTAAATCGGTTGATTCCTAGTGAGAGAATTTCCAGAGTCATTAGGATTCGCCTAGAAATGCAAATTCCTTATAAATCAAAATGGGCTGAAGCTCTTGCCATTCAGGTAATATTATATCGTCTTTCTTCTTACCTATGGTGGTAAAGTTGCATTTGTTTACCCCAATCTCGAGCATTTTCTGACAGGCACAGCCATTGAATGCTCCAACTAGTCTTAAGCAGCGGGCAATGTTGGTAGATGAGATATGCCATGCTGCTGGGGATGACTCCTCTGATATTGATTGGTATGTAAAGCGCACTGTTGTTGGAGGAATATATTCAACTTCTGAGGTGTATATGCTGACTGATAGCTCCCCAGGTCAGTATGGAATACCCCTGCTTAGATGTCCTCTCTTGTTATCTTAATTTCTTTTGTGGAACATACATCCGTGGTCCTTATTTCGTATCCAACAAGTTAGTCGATTCATGAGTATAGGAAACTTATGAATATTGGCGTCTGCGATAATTAGTGTGAGCAACAAGTCTGATTTAGCTTTTGTTATGCAAAACCTGCAAGATTGCTGTGGATAGTCGATGATCATTGGGCCCTAATTTTGCTCATGAGTCCATTGAAGAAATACCCTGGCTTCTGATGCATGCCTTTGGTCATAATGGATTATGTTTTACATAGAGTGATTGTTCTGTTCCATGTGGAAATCCTATTCAATGGTTTCTTTTTTGGGGCAGAGTTTCGCGACACATGGGCGTTTGTGGACAATCGAGTGAAAGATGTTTTTGACTTGAAAAAATCCTTCCAAGAGGTAATACTCCAGGACATTAAAAGATGTCCTCCATCTTCGACCGCTTGTCGCAATTATTGCCATATGGTACATTCTTATAGTCTTTCAATTTGTGGACAATAAGAGCCTCTGACGGAGAAGGTGACATTCTCAGGTGACACATTTGGCAGAGACTGTCGGTGCGGGAGTGGGAAGTTCCTTGCAAGGATTTGTTAGGGGAGTTATGCAGAGATGATATTCCGCGTATCATGGCTCGAACAAATTCCTTCTGATGCTGAGAGCCCGAGAACTAGTGGTTGGCCTGGTCTGTATTGTCCGCATGCCCATCTCCTTGAGGCCATCTTCACCATTTCAGCATGGAAGCCATCCTTGGAGAATATGCAGGTCGCATATATGGAGTTTTTTGACTGCTCAAATTTGTTCTTTTTATGCTTTTTGCTTGTCCACCCTTTTCCTTCGCTTTGCTAAGAGTCGCAACGACGGTGTTACGATTATTTAAAGCTTTCTTGTTTCGTTGAGTAGGCGAAATCACAGGCTTGTTGGACACTGATGCATCAATAAGGCCACTTATGGGCAATGATTAGAGTTATTGGTAATAGGAGCCTGTTTGGTATATACTCTCAGACCTAGACTCCTGCGAGCATTTGGTAATGACGATGAAAGACAGCCTTAAACACGAACCAACCTCAATTTGCTATCAAAATATACCCGTTTATATATTTGATAAAACAATAAATGGGTTACAAGTTTAGAGTTTCTATATTCCACAATAAATATATATATCTCAGAATTTAGCTAAACTTAACGATTATCATTAAACAAATATGCAATTGTTTTAAATCGTATCTGAAATTCAATTACCGAATATTTCTTGTATATAGCGCTTTGTTTTACTTTCCACCAATTGAAGATTTTGGAAAAGATATAAGATGAAAAATATGAGTAATCATAATCTAGTAATTCGTAGAAATTTATTTTAAGCAGATCGAGCATGCGCTATGCATCTGTTTATTTTTTTGTTCAAATTCAGTATATACATACAAGATCAAAATGAGTTATATCATTTCAACATAATCGTGTACATATCAAAGATATTCATTCAATCAATAATATCAAAGCAAACATTAATGGTCAAATTTATCGGTCAATCTCATGCTCAACATCCAACTATGGTCACGCTTAATGTCCCACCATGTAGGCAAACAAGATTCCTACTTGCTAGGTCCATCTATATTAGCCTGGCACAACCTTAAAATATATCTTGAAGATAAAATGCATACTCCTTAATGGATTTTAAACGTGCTACATGAGCGTAAATTATTAAGGCCTCGTTTGGTTAAGCTTTTGCAATGAGCTTTTGAGCCTCCAAAGTCCTTTGGAAAAATACAAAGCATTTGCACAAGTGTTTCTGAGACTCTCTTGATCCAATGCTTGCATTTTGAATATTGAAAGCCCAATGCAGGCTATGACCTATTTTGGGCTTTTAGTATTTTGGAAATGCAAACTCTAATGTTCATCCGTTACTCTTCATTTTCTTCCTCCTTCATCCACAACCATTCGGCTTCCTCGATTTGTTGCCAAAGATTGGGCTTCTTTAGCGACCGCCATCGCCACTAGGGGGTCGTGCCTCCTTGATGACCATTGCCTGGGGTGGCGCGACTCGCGACTCAGGTGACATCGCGACCTAGGTGGCGTCGCTTGAGGTTGCTAGATTTGGCTGACCTAGGCGACACCTGAGGTCGCGCAAAACCTCGGCGAGGACCTCGGGCTACCTCGCCTAAGGTTTGCGCGACTCAGGCCGCCAAATTTGGCCAATCGAAGGCTAGATCTAGCCGCTAGCGTTGGCTAGTGGCGGCCGGCTAGCAGCAACCTTTGCCGGATTTAATTTTTAAACTTAAAAAAGAAGAAGCAAAAGTCCTTTATAAATGTGGATTTTACCAAATAATATTTACACAAAAGCTATTTTCCAATGCTATTTGAAGTTACAATATATCAAATGCTATAGCATTTCGGAAAATCTTTTTATCTCGAAGGTATTTGCATTTTCCTAAACCCATTTCCCCAAAGCCGAACCAAACGGGGCCTAACTCATCCTTCGAATGGTACAGAGAATGACTTAGTTCATTTATATCTAAACTTTGGTACATGTTCAACTTCAAACTAATCATTGGACTACGTAAAAATATTCAATATTGTTCCTGAATTTATATTAATGGAAGGATAACGTCTGTTATTAATGTTATTTTCATATAGTTTAGGAATTAGTTTGAATATTTACTAAAGGTTTGAGCATTGTATAAAATAAATTAAAATTTTAGGGACATCATTGCATATAGAGCTAAAGGGCATGGACCACACTGAATAAATTAAAAATTGGAGATCACATTGTGCATTGGACCAACGTTTAGGGACTATTTATGTTATTATCCCTCCAAACTTTGAGTAAGCTAGATGAAGAACTTAGTCATACTTCCGATCGAAATTGAGTGTGTTATACCGATCTCATGTTAAAATACCCATGTGAAACTCAGAATAATTAATTTTAGAGTGTCTTACATTGCAATTGCATTCTATTCTCTAGATATCCATCATCAAATGTCTTGTTTCGCCCCATATTTGGAGTTTCTCCTTTTAAGGTAGTTCTTTTTTCTTTTTCGTTTTTTTAAAAAAAGGGCTAAAGTCTCTTACAAAGTTTTAAATCTATCATCTTTAATTTATCAACTAATAAAACATGAAGGAACTCTTTAGGATAATCTAGTGTCCAAGGGTTTATGAATTGCAAGATCAGCAAGACAGTCAGCACGACGATTTTATTCAACTATGGAGTCTCGTCCCTACCTATCATTCCTTTAGTTGGTATGATGATAGGCAAATGACTTTTCAATTCCCTAAAAAGCATCTTAACTTTTGTCTGAATATCCTGAATTTTCGAACGACCAAAAAAAATCCACGGATGGTGGACAAAAATTCTCATCGCGAGTTGTTTGAATCGAACTCCCGGAAGTGAAGCATCAATAATCATTGCAGATTGAAATGCGAAGCGGATGAGTCCATGTTACAAAGGGCTGGAACCCTTCCTCTCTCTCTTTTCTCCTGAAACGTGATGAAAATTAGTCCCAGCAGAGTTAATTTTCAAATAAATGGTTATACTTAGGTAGCGCCAATTGACAATGTCACGACTAAGTAGCATCAATTGGCAATGTCATGACTCGATTATATCTAATATTCGTGGATTAGGAGTTCCAGTTTATTTTTATGTTCATCAAGGAAGATGATGTCAATTTTCAATGGAGGATGATGAGTATCATTTCCATCATCCGACTAAAAAGAAGGGACGATAGCAAGTCCTTGACTTTTATCTTTTGTGATTGAAAAAATTCTCCTCTATCAGTAAATTCAATTTTGTTTTTCTCAAGCCAGATTAAAATTAGAGGGAGAAAGAGAGATTAAACTTTTACACGTCTTTCAATTACATTGTTATACATATATATATTTCTCATAATTCGATGGTCAACTTTACACTCTTTCATCACTCCTCTGATTATCAGAGTAAAAAAAGACAGTATCTTACAAAATAAACAAAGACATGTCAGTATCCCAGGTGCAATGCACTTGCTCGCTGGGTAGGTGTCTAACGATCTTTTTCCTCCGCCCTCTCCATCGCATTCATTTCTACATCTCCGACCTTAGCGAGTCTAGTTCTTGCATTGGCGAGGAAGAATCGAAAAATGACAAAGGGTATCTTGCAAATTAAATAAAGACATATCGAAACATGTAGCTAGATTAATGAAAAAAAAAAAAAATTTGGTCTGAAGATTATTGTAAAATTTAACTACAACGAGCTCATGCAAATCTCGGGTGCAAAGCACCTGGTCGCTCGGTAGGTGTCCGACGACCTTTTCTGTATCTTTGACTTTTTTAGCGAGTCTAGTTCTTGCATTGG
The DNA here is from genome assembly GCA_014182365.1 of Eucalyptus tenuipes. Taxonomy (NCBI): domain Eukaryota; kingdom Viridiplantae; phylum Streptophyta; class Magnoliopsida; order Myrtales; family Myrtaceae; genus Eucalyptus; species Eucalyptus tenuipes. The sequence continues at coordinate 5,599,845 of CM024539.1, forward strand.
CGAGGAAGAACTGAAAAGCTTCAAACTCATAAATTCTTTCTTCATTTTTGTGTTGTCGTTATACAGAGGATGGGGTCTCCGACTTGCTCTCAGATCATTTCAAGATTGAATCTTCAAGGCCACCCAGATGGCGGGTACTACATGGAGACCTTTCGAGACTCCTCCATCGTCCTCTCGAAATCTCACCTACCCCCTCGATGTAATCTTCTTGAAAACCCAACTTTTCTTCTCGTTTTTGCTCTTCCCCTTTATTTCTCTCCGACTGTTCGAGTTTCAGTGGCGTTTGACTGCGGTTTTGTGGGGGAATGGGACTCTAGGTGCTTGAATTTTACCTTGTTTCCCAGTCGTGGAGATGGCGACTCTTTGACTCTGCTCGGACTGCGTCATTCTTTTTTTTTTTTTTTTTTTTTTTTTTTTTTTTTTTCTGACCATTTGCTGCGGCTGTTGATTCGAAGTTTTGGGTTTCGTTTTTTCTTGGAAATCTTTAATGTTATAATCTCGTAATCCGTTCATGGGGTTCATCGCAAGAGAAGCTGCTTTTGGCTGCTTGGAGATTAGATTTAGATGCTGAAGTTTCTAGTTTGGCTGAGTTAGGACCCTCTATATAGTAGGGAAGAAAGCATGAACTTCTATACTGAAGAGGAATTTAAAAGAAAAAAAAAAAAGTTCCTGAATGTAATGGGGCATTTGCATGATCTAACTGGACTAGTCCATCTAAAAGGTTTCGGAGTTAGTTGTTATTAAGATATGGGTTTGCTAATGAAATTTTGAAGTGTTTTCTCAGCATTCTCAAATTGTGAGTTAGATTTTTATATCTGCTTCTGCAAACACTGGTTGGCCTTCAACTTGTACATGATGGATCTTTCTATATGAGGCTCAATTCCATGGAGGTTGCTCCTGCAGTGCCCATGGCAGAGCCGTGACAAATGGCCCGACCATTGGCATTGCTTTCTCGCCATTTGGGGGGGCTCCTGTTGGCCTGGAAATGTGGAAAGATTGCCAAATGTGGGTTGCTCCTCCTAACTTTCATCAGATAAGAGATAATGGAAAGAAGTTTTGCTGAGAAGAAAAATAACTCTGCATCTACAACTTTAAATCATCTGAGTCTGCTTAGATAGTCATCGGATAAGTGATTGATAGGTGAATTTTTGATCTATTGTTATATGTTATTCGCCCATATCCAGATCAATCTTTTATATGTGCGACTCATGAATACCTGCAGACAAAGTCGATCGTCCTGTGAGCACATCCATTTACTTCTTGCTGCCTTCCGGGAGTGTGACGCTCCTCCATCGGATACCGTGTGCAGAAACATTTCACTTTTACCTTGGAGAGCCTCTGACGGTAGGATCCTTCCCTGGGTTATGTTGAATGAAATTATAATCTTCCCGTCACTTAGATTGTAGATGGATATAACTTAAACCTTTCATTTTACAACTGCATTATTAGACATGTGTGGACTCTTCGGGCATTGTGTTGCCCAAGTTTAGGGAGAAACTTGCCTAGACCATGTTCCAAGGACCATGTGTAATCTCATCCATTAATTGTGTGGCCCCACACATGAGGCTCATGGATCAACGGCTCAGCTGGACTCAGTTCATGTGGAGCTGTGTCCAACCAAGTCTCACCTGCAAGTGGTACTGAGAATTACTTAGTGCTTCAGAGTTTACAATTTCTTGCGGAAGCTCAGTCTGTGGTAAATTCGATGTGGCGCCTAATTAACTGTTCAGTAGTTGTCAGAAGGTTCTTCAGGTACTTTCTGGAGCAGGTGTGTGGTAGGATGGGAGACTTATATCGGAGATGTGAAATCAAAATGACCATGTTTGAATTCCAAAATATCCATAAAAGGTCTGAGGGCTGTATTTGTTAATGCTTTACATTTTTCTTGCAAGGATGATGAAATGAGACCTGTAGATGAAACACAGCTGGTTTCCAAGTGATTTAGCTTGCACTTGTTGGGTGCTTGAATATTGCCCCCTTGTTTGGTATCTAATTAAAGTTTGTCACATGGTTTCTTTCTTTGCTCTTTTTCAAGTATCACTGGCATTACTCTTCTTGAGAATAGCAGGGATGACACCTGATTCATGTGCTAAGTCTCTGCTGTTGCCCAGAGAACACTATATATATAGCACTACCATGATAATTTACGCAGCAAAGTAGTACTAATATGCTTGTGTGGATTGTACTGTCCTGGTGATGATACTCAGGCAATAGGATGGTCATACTATTGGAGGCGTTTTAGCTCATCCTTTTCTTGAAAGGACATACCTGTTTTCTTCCCCTGTTTTTACAGGTATTCGAGCTATACGAAGATGGAAATATCAAGCTAACCTGTGTTGGACCTGATCTACTGGGGGAAGACCAGCAACCACAGTACACAGTGCCTCCATATGTTTGGTTTTGTTCATTTCCAACAAATGACTACAGCATTTCCACAGATGGACCCATGAAAGTTCACAAAGCCGAACCAAGGGATGCAGAGAACCACTACTCTCTTCTGGGGGTTACTTGCGCCCCTGCCTTTCAGTTTGAGGATGCTGAGGTGGGAAAACGGGCTGAGTTAGTTTTGCAATTCCCACACCTCGAACCTCTCATCTCCTTACTCACCTTGCCAGACTAAGGGTTGACTGCTCCATGGTGCATCTAGCACTTGAAAAACTGTTAAGGTGGGAACATCCTTGCTTGTTATTGCCCAATGAGAGTGCATCATGAAAGGTGCGGCATTGGCTATGAGCTTTGTGTTAGGAAGGTTAAGTAACTCTTTGGCTAGCATGTATTGTGAACTAACATTAAATAATCGAAGTCAGAGATGTTTTTATGCTATAACTTCATGTTTTTGCTTTCTTGACACCCATGAATTCACAGAGGCAGAAATTTATGTTTTAGTTGTTGCTTTTTTAGACTATTTTGGCCTTGAACATGCTAACAAAAAGGACTAGGATATATGAGCATAGACATATCAGCTTTTGTTCAAATTTACAGTGTCTCAAGGTGAGATCTTTACTTGTTCATTCTCAAACTCATGAAATTACCACCCATATTATGCTTCCCAAAGCACATCACAGGCCAATACCGAGGTGTATAAATTCTCAGATTCTGTAATTGGGTTGACTCTGGATATAACGATGACCAATTTTCCCTTTAATTTTTTTTAATTGTTTTATGTATGCTTATGTTGTGAAGGAATCACATGCTTAGTCCGGAAGACTTTCTGCTTTAGCTCAAAAATCAGCCGAAAAAGCTGGAAATTCACTATTATGGCGGTTTATGATGGTAACAAAATATTTCAAGAAACACTATTAAGGCATTAACTTGCTCTTTTCTACATTTGATTATTGTAATTCCTCAGTTTCTTCCTTCGAGAAATCCATATGCAGTTCGGAGTTGGCAAGACTGTGTGATGGTGATCATGTTGTTTGAATGATGGAGTGATCTGATGTTTGATCCTGCCATTCACATTCATACCCAGTTCTTGAATTCCTGGGATATGGCTGAAATCTTCACATCTTTCCTAACTTTCATGGCATTATTCTCTCTAGTCTCCAAAGGAAGTGGCATCTTGCTCCTCACTACCACAAGCACAAGTCAGAAAGATTAACCCTGTAAATCACAGTACCTCAGGCATCAGTAAACGCTACCAGAGTGAAACGAGTTCATAAAACTATAGTGATTGTTTCTACACTGTAACTTCACAGAGAATCCCGAACTGAATAAGTTTTGCTAGGACTATCTCATAGTTAGTCAGCGCCAATGAGAAAATGAAGTTTTTCCTGTGAGGTGCTAATAATCATGGTGTGCAAATTTAAATTATAGCAAGCTGGGATAGTTTCTCTTTCCACATTGAAAGATACACATTTCTCACCTTGAACAATTTTGATATCGCGCTTGCTAAACTTCAGGTTGCTATATCTCCAGAACGATATCTGCACGATGATACAGGATGATGAAATGAATTGCTGGCTCATCGCACATATTTTGTACGCATACAATCACGAATTTTGCTGTATGAAAAAGTAGACATTGCACGGGAACTTACATTCGGAATCAGTTCTGTCCCATTTGCTTTTGGTGGTCTCCTCGTTCACCTCTTCTTGATCAGATGATGATTTGAGCATTGGCCTTTGCTCCAGATATCTCTTCGCAGATAATGCTTGGCTTGAGCTTTGGGGGTATATTTTCTTGTGCAGTATTGCCTTCAAAATCTGAACATTGACATTCAAATGGAAGTTGTAATTGACCGCGTTACTTCAAAAGCCACAAGAAACACGATCACTAATAGATGCACACGACTTCGATCCACACAACGAGAAACAATGGCTCTTGATCTCACGCTAGCATGTCATCGCATTATAAGCGCGACCGTAAGCATGTGGGAGATTAGAAGCTTGACGTACGTACCTTCTCCATTCTAGTCTCGGGGAGAGGGTCTTTTAAGTTGGGAACCGGCGAGAGCTCATGGTCAAACCCGCTTTTGCATGCAAACATCTTCTTCATAAGCAAAGACAATGACCTCTTTCCAATCCGATTCCTCTTTGCACCATCCAAGACCGCAGTATCTTTCCCTGACTTGAGAGAAACAACCGCCCCGTTTGTCTCCTGGAAATTGTCATCTTTTGTGTTTGGCTCATGAGCAATTAGTTCGGCGATTTCTCTCGCGTCAGTGATGATCTCCGAGCTCATAGGGCAACTGGCGGACCGGTACAAGCCGGAGCTGCCGCCATTGCCTGTCGCTCCGGGCGAGGGATTATGCTGTTGGGGCTGCGTGTTCAAGAACGAATTCAATTCTTGCTGAAGTTTCCACACTTCTTCAATGGTGAGGTCTTGAGGTAATTGGTCTTGGGGTGGAGATGGAGTGTGATCTTTTGATCCTGCCTTGCTTGATCTTTGTTCAGATCGCCATTTCCGAACGTCCCAATCGTGAGCAATCCGTTTGGCCAGTCGCTGAATTCCTCGTTGAAAGGTTCTTGCGGGGTATGAAAACCTAAATGTTTATATAGATTTAGTTGGCATAAGATCTTGTCGACACTCACATATCTCGATATTAGCATGTTTTTCACATATGCAGATCAAAGTACATATAACTTATGGAAATAACAGCACATGTGCATAGTAGATAATTAGACCTACTCCTAAACAAGAGTACGTTGAGATGCACTCATATTTGAAGTTGGATTAGCACTAAGTAAAGATACAGAAGAACAAGGTGGGAAATTGTTACTTACTAAATGGAAATGCAATGAGGTACTTACAGTCGGGTGAGATGGCATTGGACGTTGGTCTTTTGCCCCCACTGAGCTTTCTTTGCACCCAAATAAACAACTGCAAATCACAACGCGACGAGAGATATGCATAATCAAAACACACCCTTCTCAAATCTTGTTATCACGTTACAATATGAAACCAAGAGTCAAGAAAACGCAACTATAGCTTCTTGATTATTACCTTCATTTTGGCCTTTGCAATAGCGCGCAGACAGAGAGAGAGAGAAGCTGAACAGATCTTCTGTGGCAGTGGAAGCTGAGAATTTTAAAGCTTAAATAGAGGCAAAATTGAGAAGCTCCATAGCCTAGCTGGTATAGTTGTTAGTGGTACAAGTTCCCACACACAGGCTTTTTCCCTCTGTCTCTCTCTCTCTCTCTGTATATACATACATACATACATACATATATATATATATATATATATAGGCATTTATTGATTTATTTATTCTTATACCATTCCTTGTATAAATTAAGTTCATATATTGCACCATACTTTGTGTCTCCCAAGTGCCCTCAAATATATCCGAACCGGCTGATCTTGCTCTAGTTTAGGGTAGAACTACAAAGGCACAATTGATGAAACAATAGTAATGTTAATTTTTTTTTTTTTGGTCGGTCAATAGTAATGTTAATTTGATAGCATATGAGTGTGATGATTGTTTTAAAGTAAAATGAAAGCTAATGGATCTTACAATTCAAATTTAATGTGAGAAGAATAAACTATAAAAAAAGTTAATGATAAATGAGAAAGGACTCAACAATGTGGCGATTGTTGTAAAATAAGTTAACTTGACAGCACATGAGAGTTGCGATTGTTGTAAGATAAAGTGAAAGTTAATTAATATTACAATTCAAATTTATGTGAGAAGAAGAAACTACCAAATAAGTTAACAATATATGATAAATAACTCGAGATTTACAATTTGGGTACACCTTGCGCTAAGGATTTTCAAGCCATTCTTTAACTCCACGGGATTATAAGTGAATCCATAATCCTAGTTTTTGTTCTCCAACATAATCGGGCTTCTCCCGAGTGGATGTGCCTTTTTAATTAAACGCGCTCAAGGTCGAGACAAAATTAACGTTGGTAGACTCGATAATAATCAAATTGTACACGGCCAACGTCATGGTGTATCGTGGAGAGCCAAATCGGAATGGACAAGATAATATTATATGTATCAGCACATACCCAATCTCTTCAATTTTGTGGAACATCTCTAACAAATTATGGACTGTTTCTCATTTTCCATTTCAGCCAATATATATATGGAAAATCATCATATAATACATGCAAAAACCAACGGGCGGCTCTATCTTGATACATCTTATATATGTATGCATAGATGCCTTTCATATTTTATCCAAACTCTGAGCTAAGCTAGATGAAGAACTTAAGTCTCACTTCCAGTCAAAATCGAGTGCATACATCAATCTGACGTAACACATAGAATAATTACTTTTCGAGTTTCTTAAACGTCCCGTTTCACCTCATTCTAAGAGTTTACCCTTTTAAGGCAGCTCTTCGAGTTTCTTAAACGTCCCGTTTCGCCTCATTCTAAGAGTTTACCCTTTTAAGGCAGCTCTTCTGATAATATGCCACGATTGTTGATAGGAGAAAGGCAAAGCCTCAACCCTGGCTATCAATGAAATTTTGTGAGGGGTTTTTCTCGGTCGTTTGAAAAGGGAGAGTTTTGCTGTCCCGAGGTGGAAATGCAGATCTACAAATGTAATGTTAGCATAGTCTCAATATCTTATCGCGCAAGTCTAATTTCTCGATAAGCAATCGGATCGATCCGGTACAACGAGCATGACATCCAACGAAGACAATATAAAATGTGGTGATAGTCACGTACGAAATGGAACAAGGGGTTCTAATGCTTGTGGCCATTATCTCCTACTACCCGAGCCGATGGAATGCTTCTACCATGGCGATCCAAATGCAATACAGATTGATTCCACACCCATGAATAGCCAATTCAAGAGGATTCAATTAAACAAGCTTTCGCATATTCAAATCGGTTATCGAAACGATTAACAAAGATTAATGGGTTTTCCTTTCTATCGAATCGATGCCAGGACAAAGCACAAACACAATGAGATGCACACAACCGAGTCTCGAAATCTAGTAGCAAGATCTTGAGGAATTCTTGATCTTTGACTAGTTATAAGTCAATCATATCTTGGCGGTAATTAGGTGCAAGAAGCCTTAGAAACACGAGCAAGTATTAATTATTCTTTGCAAATCCCTGGTTTTCGGATGATATTTTCGTCAGATGTCAAATGAAATCTTAGGAACTACCTGGATCAATGTGATATATTGTTCTAAATTTGTCGAGAGAAGATCTTCCCAGATACTTGAGAATCTCTAGGAGTCCAGACTTAGACTGTGGTCAAAAGGAAGTTGACCAAGTAATTCTTGATGCACGAAGCAAACACATGCATTAAAAGAAAGAAACTAGTATCGATATGATTGAATTTCTATGATTTGGGGATTGAAGAATTTCTTCTTCTTTTTTTCCTTTGGACAAAAGGGATTGAAGAGTTAACTTGGTCTAATTTTCCCCAAATAAAACCAGAATTTTAGTTAAATACAAGATATATATGTAAACTCCTTTGAGTAAATTGTAATTATAGTTTCATTATGCTTAGATTCCATCTAATTCTCATGCATATTACTTAGGGTCTAATCATTTCCGTTAGGATCCTCCCGATTCAGGATATAAAGATACGCTTAATTTAATCACTCCCTATACGACTACTCCTCTTATTTGACAAATGCACCATGATTGTTGGTCCATAATATATTATTTTTCTGTGTATGTAAATGATATCAAGTATAAATTTGTCTATTTAAAAAAAAAGGATAATTACGGACATGTGATGTTTATTATCCCCTCTATAATTTACAAACTAACTTAGAATTTTCTCATTATCTTCCGTCCAATCAGAGAGACGGCATGCTTCTCTCTTTCTTCATGGGACGCCACCATGGCACGTGAAGCTGTCCGTTCGCCACGCTTCATGCCCATGCACAAGTGGCGTCCACCCATGCCAATAATTTTTTTTTTTTTTATAAATCGTCCCCAAAAAAATAAAGTAAATAAAATAACCTTAAGAAAAGAAAATAGGAAAGATACGAAATAGAGTTTTTCTGGGGGGGTTTGGGACAGGTGTCAACATAGAAGCTTCCCAATGTCAGAGATAGAATGTTGTCCGACCAACACGTGTCTCAAAATGCTCGGTCGGTGGTTTTTAATTTTTCTAATTGTTGCTATCTAGGTGTTTATAATTTCTCTATCTTCACCTTGTTTTGTGTGCACCAGCCCGTCGTTGGGCTTATTTGCACTGTTCGATTGGAATAAAAAATAGACAGCAAAAGAAAAAGAAGAAGAAAAAACCATGGTAATAATTTGAAAAAATTGAAATTGATATACTAAATTAATACACCGAAATGACGTAATAGTCTAGTGTTTTAATTTACAGTATATGACATCACCTAATGTATTAACTTCCACCAATTTTAATATATCTAGTATTAGTACAGTAAACTAAAATTACCTTCCTAAATCTCACCATGCAATTTTGCTTTTGGGTCTAAAGTGAAAGAGGGCGAGATTATTTCCTTTCCTCGTTTACGCAAACGTAATCCTTGATAGGATCGTTTCAGGTAAAGTTGTGTTGCATTTATATCGATCGCATCATTACCTTCCCTTCTTCTTTATGAAATTTCGATTTTCACAAGCCAACTATGTCGACATTATCATCCTTAGAGCAAACACATTGCAGCTCACACATTTGAGCTACGTGAGCCTTGAGTGCAAAACACCGTAGATGCCTTGCGACTTTCACGTGACAAACATGAAAGATTATTCATAGGCTGAGAAGCCCTTAAAAGGATGAATCGAGCGACAAAAATTTTTATGCGCTTTTTTTTTTTTTCAACGCATCACTTCATAATTTTTATTTCAAGCTCTTTCACGTTTCATGAGGGACTCGAAATGAATCGGTCGACAAAAATCCGGTTAAAGAAAGATGTCCGCCTTTTGGAGATGAATCCGTGTCGTTATGTGGGATTCCGGAAGTTCAAAGTAACCAAATGTATCCTCATCACAAAGCTTTAAAATTATTGGGGAATGAACTTCCAATCACATAGCGAGCATGAGAAATCTCTCAAGTATGCCTTCAGGCTCGATTAGGTTTCATGAACTTCAAGATGCACATGAGGCTGGTCCGATATTGTTTCGTTCCTGCCAATGCAGTGAGGAGGAATGCACCCGGACTGTGCAATCGAAGTGGTCCAAAAAGGTCTATTTCTTCTCCATGGTTTGGTGCATATGCCTCAAGGGTGGTCCAGGATTTCTTGAGCATAGCAGGGCTCGAGGATCTAGGGTTTTCTACATAGTAGGAAATAGTAACGTATAGTCTATCCTCGGATTTGTAATATCTATTTGTGGAAGATGCGCATCTGTGGTTTCCAAAAATACTGCCGAGGGGGCTCAACATTCCTTCCATGAATAACAATATTCTGAAATCGGTATTGCGTTGGATCTTGTTTTGAGGATGGAAAAGTTTGACTTAGAGTTGAATATGTCAAGAGACTACGGCTAAGCTATGGTGGTAGATGAGGGTTTGATGCATGATGTATTAGAGTTAAGAAAAGATTGATATGAAAAGATGTTTACGGTTGCACTATAGAGTTGTTATAAGGTGCTCGATAATCATATCTTGACCGAACTGCTTCCTGAGAGCTTTTAATAAATTACTTGACCTTAATATCACGATGAACGTGTTATGCTAGTTGCAGTGATGCTTTAATCCCAATAGCAAAAGTGCTGAATTCAAATTCTTGGCTCCTGTAATGTTTTGGATTCGCTTGATGATAAGGGTGTTAGTCTCCTGTCGTCTCGTGGAATTTATCTCTCGCAATCTATGCAAATTAAGATGTCACAGATTCTTCACGGTTATTAAGAAATGTGAACGCGTTACAACAATAATATAGGTACAACAATATGAAGTACAATCTCAAAATGGTGTTTCTTCATACAATTTTTGCATGACAATAACAATTTCAAATGGATGTTTTAGTCTTAGCAAGGTGATTGGTAGATATCCCTATAATTGCAGCACTAGAGCCTCACTTCAAAAAGTACTCTTTTCCACTGTTTACTTTCATTCTAAAAATCGAAAAAAAAATAATTTGAGAAAAATGATATGTAATTTTAAATATCAAAATCTCTATGGCTCTAATGGTTTTGAGCTGTCCGATTTAAAAATTGAAAAAATCAAACAGAAAAGCCTCTCCAGATACACCCAAAAGTGCACAATGATATCTGGTGTGAATCCAATTCTCCTAACAGATGTAGGGTTGAGGACTATAATAACACTTCGTAAAACTTTCCAAAACCAAAAAAAAAAAAAAAAATGAAAGAAAAATTATCATTGTAAGAGAAACTTAATTTGACACAAACTACAATAATCTTACCTTAAAATTTAACTTGAAATCAGGTAAATAAAGACCTATAAGGCCTTAATTTAGATATTATGCATGCAGTAACAGTAGCCAAAACTAAAATCACACGGCATACTCTAACGTAGACAATGAGAAGCAGGAAAAGCCATGAAATATTGAAAATATTACAATAATTTGAGCTGTAAAAATGTGCTTCTCATCATAAACAAGAAGCTGTGAGAACTACTCTTTCCTAGTATTCTTGTCAACAACTTCAAAGGGTTTGGGAAACTATGCCAAAAAGGATGAAAAAGAAAAATAAAATAAAAAAGAGACTCTTCCCCACACATTTCGATGGGGAGAATTTCACTATTATTCCTAGAAATTCTCGAGGCGATTTCATTGAGAGGCGCGAGCGGATGGAGTGCAAAGGGGAAGAGGGTCTCCACTCAAGAAAGCAGAGCAAACTCCAATACGAAGAAAAATTCAAAGTTATTATTGCCATGGCCAGACAAAGAAACACATAAACTGTCGAACTCTCCAATAGAAGTCCTTGGTTTTACTATTTGGAAGGACAAAACCACATGCACATGCTTTCGAAGATTAAGGTTGGTCTCCACTAAAAATGTCAACCCCCACCAGACCTTCCCCAAAGTGGAAAGCCTCCCATGTTTCTATGCATTAAAAAAATAAAAGGATAAAACGAAAAGAAAATCAACATATACTTTCACCAATTCCAAGTCCTAGCTAAGTCAGGCTTTTCTAAGAGCATTCTTTTATTATTATTATTATTATTATTATTATTATTTGGTACTTTGATAGTTTTGTTTTATACCAGTACTAGAAGCAAAAGTATTATCTCCCATATTTGTTTGTTACAAGATGGTATTCATCTGTAATTTTAAAATTGGCACCACTTGGCCATAGTTTCCTACGGTGGGAGTATTTGCTGCCGAATCCACCACTACAAACCCCAATGTATAGTTTCCAAATGAAAAAGGGAAAAGGAGGGAGAAAAAAAAGGAGATCGTATTGAGATGGTTGATAAAATCGTATGAACAATTAAGACGGGATGTGACGTGATGTTCGTTACTGACGACATCTAGACAGCAACCGACTAGCTGACAAAGGTCCTCGAACAATAGATCCGATGCGCGCGCGACAAGACGATCTTGTGTGAAGCGAAATTCTTTTTTTTGTGTGTGTGAGGACCACTTAATTTGATCGATGATAGCGACAAGAAAAAGAATTCCAATCGACGACCACATGGTTCGATATAGAAAAGATATCATCCAACAAGGGTTGTTACTACACAAATAGACGGAAATTTTTAAATAATGAGGTCATTTGTTCATTAGGTTTAAGCGCATATCTAAATTTAATAAGAGTATTTCTCGATTGTATGACCATTGATTCAAGTATGCTGTTTAGCATGCTAAAATTTTCAAATATCCAGTATCATTTTGAAATCCACCATTGCATCACTGGTAATTTTCAAAAATGAAATAATTTGACTAGGATTGCACAAGGGGTTACAAACAGATCTGTTGTCACCATTTAATAAAACCGTTCCGGTTTTTTCTTTTTTTCTTTTTTCTGTGTATAATCAGGGATAAAAATTATCTGAAAAATAAAATGCACTAGGTATTATCTAGCAAAAAGAAGTACGAGGCTTATTCAAAACTCTTCCAATAATCTCTACCTTTGCTTATAATCCTTGATAGAAGATTACACAAGGAGAAACAAAGCAGGGCAACAATGAAGGTCTTTCTCTATACATTGCCAAAGCAAATATGGTACACAAAGTGAGTCAAAGAGTCACCTGTTAGCCTCGGTACCAAATGTACTATAATATGGTACATAAGCTATGTGTATTACCCAAAAAAATAAACAAATTTCAGATCACAATCAGCACATTACGAGATGCAGAAGATGAGGTATCGAGATTTTCCTTCATCCATCGTTCCCTGAACAGCATATTGAGCAACACTCGAAGCAGCCAAAACAAGCTAAGGCAGTACATAGCTGAGTCATCACAATCACGAATTGGTCATTTAGCCGCGAGCAGCACTGGATGCAGCACATGCAACAGCAATGGTTGCATATCGTCCCACAACAGTTTGACGCTGCCTTCACTAAGATTTCTGCAGCTTCGGGCAATTTCACTTGTTCAGCCCCTGGAGGAATGTTCTCGATGGTTGCAGTCAAGTTGCCGAAGCCGATGCAAAGGCTTCTCAGCATTATCTGCTTATAGACTTTGGGGTCAGGCATCTTCCTCGGTGCCTGTTTTAAGCAACTCTTATAGTTAATTTCATTGGTTCTAATTGCAGTCACCAACAAAAGAAGCAGGCATGAAAGACTGCTGACTTCAGCCAATTTCTTTTATAACCAAAATGGGATTAAAATAGTGACAATGTTCATGTAAATTCGGATGAGATATACAAAACTAAAAGTTTTTATATGCGCCTGGAGCTGCTGGAATCACTACGGGTAAAGTAACAATTGCCAAAGATTCACTTTGTTCTTTCCTCTTGGGATTTCCTTATCATGTGTCATATGATCACTACAGGAAAAGTGACGATTGCCAGAGATTCACTTTGTTCTTTCCTCATGGGATTTCCTTACCATGTGTCATATGTTTCAATCTTGGTTTTGTTTTTGTAGTAACTGTTTACCACAATTAAGAGAACATCAACTCCATAATTGAGTTATATCCAACATCCAAAAGATTCAAGTCTCCACCCTCCACATCCATAGTATCATGTCAGTCAAATCCAAACAGTCTAAGTTGCCAAGTTGAACTGGTCATCAGCCCAACTGAGGTCAACACAGGTCCAACTGAGATTAAATTACTCAAAGTTGAACAAAGAGATAGCTAGAAGTGAGCCTTGTTCTCTTAGGACAGGCTGGTCGGTTACTTTTTGGAAACTGTGCCTTCCTAGGTATGGATATTTTTGCTTGATATTCACCATTAAAGTGGCCAAATGTCCAAATCACAGGCATATCTGAAATGCTTTAATGTGCTTCAGTTAGAAGAAAAGCACTGGTAACGTTACTAACAAACACAAATGATTGTGTAATTAGACAGGAAAGTCTGAAGGGCTGTACAAAAGCCACATGGTAATAGCCCACATAAATAAGCCTGCGCAACATCCAACTCCCTTGAGATTAAGTTAAGACAGCAACAGCTTTGCAATGACTAGAGGCAGATGTGTACCTTATCTGAACCAGCTGATTCTGTGGCTTTTGTCGCCTCATCAGCCTCTATTAAGATCATACGAGTGAATTCTGAAGCAATACCACTCTGTATGCTCAGTTTTGCAACCTGTAGAAGTAAGTAGCAATTACAAAAGATGAAGAAAGATATGGTGCAAGCTGAGGCATTGATGCGTCGCCATGCTTCAAATGGAAAAGGCAATCTCCTCTTAACTTGATATTGAAGGAGAAAATATCATCAAATCAAGGAAATCTAAGGTCAAATACAAATTCTCCAGTCCAGTTATAAACCAACACACTGCTTCAATGAGTAATGAGTGGAGATAAAGCTGTACCTTCTCCTCGAGCTGTTTGTCTTCCGAGAACCATGCCTTAGCTGTGAAATGGTCGATCTGTTGCTTTGCAAATAACTGATGCAGAGAAGAGGGTCAAAAAGGATTTTCCCCTACCATATTCCAGGCACAGAACTAACTGAAGTTACAAAACTGAAACAGAATGAGAAGTGCGGTATGTACCCTGTCAAGTAATATGTCCTTTGCCTTAAGAATCTTTAAGTCTATCACATGAGTGCTCCAATCTGCTGAGATACCCTTTACTTGAAGATGGTCAGGAAAGTTTCCATTATATCTCCCAAAAACAGCCGATGGGGATGCAAGTGATAAGTCTGGTAGTCGGGATGGACACATCTACAGATGTATATAGTAAGGAGGAAAGAGGTCACTTTTTCGGTAATGTGGTCTTAAAACAGGTGCAGGTATATATGATTCTCGCAGAAAAGAAAAAGACCAACTACCATCATCATTAAAAGGAGAAAGGACAAAGAAACTTCCCGTCTATCCAGAAACCTATTTCCTGTTTTCATTTTACTTTTGAGGTGGATTGAGGAAAATCATACTATGAAATAATCAATTTTGGAAACATGTTCGATGCAACCAAAAAAATAGAGAGAGAATGTACAAAACTTAGTGGTCAACTCGTTGTACATCTGTTTGGCATGACTAGAAGAGAAAAAAAAGAAAGATCTCCCCGTATTATCTGCAGAGAGCAGAGTAAATGGCATGCCCATTGTTCCAAAAATTTCTGAGCTATTTAATGATACATCAATGTTCATGCAAATGTACCTCAACTTCAAGATCATCTAACAGGTCAATTACTATATCCGCAAGGACAATTGATGTTGCTTTGGCAAACAAGCTCTCCATCTGAAGCTCAACTGAACCTGGAAGCACAAATTAATAATTTAAAAAACCATCAGATCAATTAAATCAGCAATATCTTTTCTACTCTTAGATCTACGATCATACTTTTCAGGAAAAAAAAAAAAAAAGCAGCAGTTCTATGGTCCTCATCACTAGCAATTAAGTATAAATCCTCTGTTAAGTATCATTTTAATGCACTGCTGACATAACTAAAATATGCTCGTGAGCAGCCAGTTGGTTTTATTTGCCTGACCTACATCATATGCAGCATCATACTGTCCTCTGCCTATGATGGCAAGCATCTGTAGGAAATAGTGATTACAGTATGTTCCTGAAAATTACCACAGAAAAGGTCAAACTCCATAGTGAGAGATACAAAACAGATTATCCACAACAGATCAAAGTCCATGGAAAACACATTCAACACACTGACTTGTCACAAAATAAAAACCAATGAAGCTGAAATTTAACTATTCTTTGTGACATATCAGAAGCTGAGAATGTCACTGCCCAGAAAGTAGTGCACATGATCATGCTGCCAGACACATAGAAAATAACGAACCATTACCTATACCAAAAGTAAAGATACGTGGACATAATGATCCTCCTTTCTTTATTCGACTCTTCATTACATCACAAATGTGTTTCTCATCTTCAACAGTTCCATCTGTAACCAGGAGGATGGTAGGTATCGAACCTTGACAGTCTGACAGGATGTCTAGTGCCTGCAAGAAGTGGAGATTAGCAAGACTGAGAAGCATCTAAAGCTAAGCAATTACAAATTACAGGGACGACCAAGTATACTATCTGTGAGAATTAGGTATGATGTGAATATCTGCCGTTCATTCCTTTATCACCTAGGAAAGGGAAGAGTATGAAACAATGCGAAAATAAAAGAGTCATATTTAATCTCATTGATTCAGATGATAGCAAATAAACTGCAAACCATAAATGGTGGTCATTTTCCCTTCAAACTAAAAGTTGGAACTCTGACAATATCTATTTTCCCCATGAAACAGTCGAAGAAAAAAAAAAAAATCATGAGATGAAATCGTAACTCTCTGGGAATATCTATTATCTCCATGAAATGGTTGAAGAAACCAAAAAATACAAATTCATGAGATGAAATCATGACAGGAATGATCTTCTAAAACATAAATGGCACATACCCCATCAAAAGTAGAGAAAAGGAATACAAAATAAAAGCAGAACACAATTCACGCCAATAAAAATTGTTGAAAACCAAGGGCAAGACTCTCTATCTGAGCAGCTTATCTCATATTTATTATGATGCAGCAACAGAATTCTGTGTAGCACTTTCCTTCATTGAGATAAAATGCCAGAAGCCTCATCTAGATTAATTGGGCCACTACATATCATATTATCAACCCCAGGAAAGGACATCATAGTTTGTCTTTTACAGGGCATCAAGTACTGCATAACTTTGCAATGTGAAAAAGATATCCACTTTGTAGTCTCAGAATATGGAAGATGAAAGTACTTTATTCAGAGGCTGCAAGATGTTGGTACCACCGTCAGCAATAAAGTTATTATCGATCCATTCAATAGCCGCTTCAATTGCTTCACTGGTAGCTAACACCATGGACGTGGAGTGTTGGTAAACCTCACTATTAAAAGCTAGGATACTAAATGAATCCTCGGGGTCAAGCTTGCGCAGCGCTGTTGATAAGGCACTTTTAGCATCCACAAGTAGTTTGCCCTTCATGCTTCCACTAATATCAACAACAAATACTACATCCTTTCTGAATACCTGTCAAACTGAATAGGATGAGGCAACTATGACAGGAAGCACAATATTAACTGAATGGTGCCAGAAGTGAATTAGCACTAGACTAACCTTCCTACTCTGTTGGTTTCCTGGAAGAAGGTATAAACAGAACATTTCTCTTTGATCAAAATCATGCATAGATGGAGACTGCAAGAGTACACTCCCAAGCATAGTAGCTGGGGAGACCTATAAGACAGAAAATCAGAAATATGCATTTTGTTGATGAAAACATAACTTCCACAGGGAAGGCTACAAGTCTGCAGTGTGCCTGAACACTTTCTCCTGTACAATCTGAAGGAAGAGAAGGAAGGAGGGGAGAAGGATCTTGCAGCTTACTGTGTATGAAAAATTCAGGTCAGTCTTTGACCACGTGAGAACTTCTGACTCGTACAGGAAAGCCAACTTCCCCACATGACGTTTCACTTCCTGAAAATTAAATAATAATGAAAAAAAAAGAAAAAAGAGAAAGTAAAAAGGATCATGTACTCTTTTCTCCTGTTAAATGAGACAGAACCATACAATACTCGATCATGGGCACCTTCAACGGATGGCTGGTCATTTTGCACAAAACTTCACTTCCAGTGCCAGAGTCCACATTCACCTGTATCTTTTCTTTCTTCGAGATTTTCTTCCCAGCAGGAGTAACATACTCCGGGAAACTAAATGGCACGCTCAAGGTGAACTGACCATTACAATATGATAATTTCTGAGACCAACAGACCTTGACTGATATGTTCGAACCCCCATCCACCTGAAAGCAAACAACTTATAGATATCTAGGATAAATAATAAAAGAAGGAATATATGAAAGCAAAGAGATACGCAGAGTATGTAACTCCATAGAAGAAGTAACAGCTGCATAGTTTCTTTACCCGTGGTATTCTTAAGGTAAATATATGGGGTTTAAGGTAGCCCCCGTCTTCAGCTCTTGCTGCTTTGTCTATATCTTTCTTGTCTTCCACAGCAACAAGTTGTGTGACATACGATCTTTTAGAAACTTTGACCTCAAGACCTAAAACTGATCCCTGTTAGCCAAATAGTATTGCTTGAGAAGAGATAATGTGCAAGTGGGATGTAATAGACAAAATGCACTCAATCTGATCACTTTATAAAATTACACTGCATTAATTCTCCAATCATACCTTTGTTTATTACATATTGAAGAGAAACAGAAATTTCAGGAATAATTAGTTCCCACAGGATGAGCATGGTACATCAATCATTCCCATGTTTTGGGTTTAAAAGGTCAGAAAGTACAAAAAACAAAAAAAATTATGACAACATGTGGTCTTCCAAGCATTTACTCCCTTTTTCCCGTTGGATGGCCATTAATAATCATGTTAACATTTTTAGGTGTCCTGACATTAATTGAATTTTGGCAAACAGCAATCGTTCACTGAACATGATCTAATAAAGTTTCATATCGCACTTTAAACATGTTAACATAGCATATCACAATCTATAGCTGCAAAAGAAACTCACACTCTACCACTTTAAAGATATGTTCCCTTATTCAAGTGAAGACGACCATTATCAGAAGCACATAAATATGATACGACTCACTCTAAAAGCGACAATTATCTATTTCCAGCTTTCGGACTCATCAGCCAACAGGATCTTCACACTATCATCATACTCATAATTGTCCAACCGAAGACAAACATCATCATTAGCATCATCCCAATGTTTTTTCCATTCGAGTGTCGTCAACCAGTGATTTTCTTTTTTCTTTTTTGGTTTCTGTGTCATGATCAAGTTGTACCATAATCAACTTTTCATGCACTGAACTATGTCCACTTCCCTGATGTTTGACAACTCCTCCTGCCGTGATCCTAAAAGATTGCACAAAGCAAGACTAACCATTGGATGTAAGTCACACTTGGTAAGTCCAGCAGAAAATACGTTATGACAAGAATACGTTATGACACCCTGCTTACGTGCAAGCTGGATTAGGAATGACAAGTACAATTTGACGAGCAGAGGCCGCATTAAAATTATAGATGAATGGAGACCACTTGTATATGAAAAAACACGCGATCTAGGTAACTACTGTTTTACCAACTCGACAAATCAGAACTAGCAACCGCCATCCACGCCCCTAGTCCAGTCAACGAGGCCAACTATACAAGAACAAGAACAAGAACTAAGAGTGGTGCTACATCGTTTTCTGATGGCCCCGATCAAGTACACTATTTTCCTCACAGCCTAATCCTCGACATTACGATTTGGACAAACTCAGACTCAGGACTGAACTCATGATCCACAGGTCCAAAGCTTCGATGAACAGCTTACCAACTCGTCTAGGTTCACAAGCAAAGTCCATCGAACAAAAAATCCGAAGGCGTACACAACCTTGAGTGGAACACGTCAGATTAAGCCATGAACGCACCTGCTCGCCCATGGGGATCGCGACGCGGCAGTCGCAGCACTTGCTGCCCATGACGCAATGGACCCGCCACGAGCCGCTGACCCGGACGACGGCCGCGTCGAGCTGGCAGTCCGCCTCCACCTCGATCCCGTTCATCTGGAGCGGGATCAGCGCGGGGGGTCGCACCGGCCGTGCACGTGCGGCTGGTAGCTCGGGATGTCGGGGTTGTCCACGACCGTGGGGTCGGGGATCACGGCGTACACCATGGGCGACGCCGGGAGGAGGAGGAGCGCCGCCGCCGCAGCCGCGGCGGCGCCCTCTCCATCGGCGCCGGTGACCGGGGCGCGGTGACCGCCCGGTCCTTCCCGAAGTAGAGGCGCTTGGAGAGGCGGAGGCCGTCGTCCACCGCCTTCGCGAAATCGTCGGCCATCGGGGCGGGAGATCGCGGTCGGGCGAGCGGGGAATGCGGGATCGGCGATTGGCGAGAGGCGACGAGATGGATTCGGAGACAGATTTGATCGTTGACGGGCGCGATTTTCTTGAGATTCGGAGTTGAAAAGGATGGGGGTGGCCGTCGGGAAATGGAGAGAAAGGGACGCGTGATGTTACCGTTACACAGGAGACGCTTTATCTCTCGATTGGGGTGTGCGTAGTCCAGCTTTTGAACGACGGTGAGTTCTGCGCCAATGAGGGCTCGACAGCTAAGCCCCCGCCGGCTTCGCTAAGAAACGAATCATTCCCCCTTTGGCAAATGGAACTACCAGTCATCTGCTAAGAATCGATTCCGAAAATTATAATATGGAATCATCAATCGAGACTATGGATTCAGTCGAAATGTTCTCAATAAATTCACTTCTTTGCAATTGCTTTGGACCATAAACCATCTCAATGCTTATGGTGAACAATCCTTTGGCCTGTCAACTCCTTTCGAGTCTGAAGAAGATTGGATCAGCAATGCCTCTAGCACTCAAGTTATTCGTTTTGTGATGACAGACACCCCTTAAGAGGTTCTCATGTTTTCCATATGGCCTATAGAATCAAATTCGCTAATAGTGCCCATTGAACTCACTTTGGTTATCTTCGAGCTCAAATACGTGAAGCTCGAGATTACATAGATTATTTACATAAAAAAATTTAAAAAATTATATAGATACATACCAATTTAGTCCAGGTAGGCAAATGGATAGTTCCACAATTAAAATTGCAAACTAGACCGATTATCACCGATTCTAGTAAATTGGAATCGAAAATCAGATTAGTCCCCATGGGAACCACTTATTCTACCACTTATTCTGAGTTGCTCGTATGGATTTGGGCGGTTTCCGGTTCTTTTGCATACCCTTAATATTTTTAGGAGTAACCTGTCAAAATGGGTTTTTATATGAGTTATTTATATTCAATAAATGTGTTTAGAATTGTAAAGCCTAAAATAATATGGGTTTACTATTTGCTTCGACCCAACTCTTACTCTCTCGCTTTCACTCGATCTTAAGTTCTCACTTTAGTTCGGGCACAAGTTCTCCAAAATTTGATTAAATTTGTAATTGTTATTTACTTTCGAGATATAATATAGATGCAATGATCATAATCCCATGTACTTTATATTTAATTTGGGATCGGTATAGAAAAGATTTCTTGACCACGGCTGCTTCTGAGTTGTAAGTGAATTGGGGTAGTTATGATTAAACCCAAACATTTTATAATGGGTGGCAAACCTTTACCACATCGTCCAGAATAAATCGTTGGAGCTACCCATCCTTTCCCACCTTTTTATTGATTAAAAAGAACTTAAGTTCACGAACGATCCTCCATCGAAATTTCAGATCTCATGTCTGCTTTTCGACCGTTATTGGAATCCACACATGGCACGTGCAATAAATACAAGCACGAGAATGACTTCTCAGGACACATGAAGGTCCCCATCCTCAGCTGTCGTGTTCATGGCCCGTTAAGGACCATAAGGTTGTCTCGCTCGCTGGACGATGCAGAACGGGACGAAATCAACATCCACGTCGTTGCTGGCGCACGTCACATATAAACTATCGGATCGGACCGACCTCTTGTCAGCTGATTCTTCATTTCATCCGATGTCCCTTTGACTTGATACCTCACTGATCCGGTAGACGATCGATACCTCGCCTACGATATTCCTCGAGTGCCACGCTCCTTTTCAAGTTGTGAAAAATTAGTGGGGACTAAGTAATTTTATTAAATTAAGATTTCTTAATTAATAGGTATGAAGTACAATAATTGACAACGTCCACTGTCAGATTTTATTTTAGACCTCACATTTGATCGGCCTCGTTGACAACTTTGCCAATGTCCGGTCAATCAACATCGCTAGAATTTGTAACGCGAAGAGAGCTTATTTGGGCGTCTTCCGATCAATTAAGAATAAAGTCAAAATCAGCCTGAATTTCACGACAACAAACACATCAGGATATGTTCGACCAAAAGGGAAAAAAAAAAAAAACACATTAGGATATCGAAGAAGTATTCCATTTTTTTTTTTCAAAGTAACATTTCGTTCATTTCTACGGAACTACTAAAGAGATATAATGTGGTCCCAACTTCAAATTAAGACAAGTTCCAGACAGTTCAAAATAGAACAAGTTCCAAAACAAAATGATTTATCATAAGAAAATTATGGATCATATATAAAAAAACTAGATTTGTGACTTCTTTAAACCAAAATTGACAGCTGATCATTGAATCTATCTTTAATAATGAATACAAACCAAAATCTTTATCTATCATAATAGCTTTTCCTTTTGGAGGTGTGTGCTTAGGTACGGCATCTCCAACACCATTATCATTCAGAGTAAAAGGATTGAATAAACACAGATATGATGCTTGTGAAAGCAAAATGTTATCAAAACTCTTTTGATCCCCTTTGAAATTGGACTTGTACACAAACAAAACTTGAGGGAAGTGAAACCCCGAAATTATACATAAAAAAAAAAAAAAAAAAACCTAAATCTAGACTAGATCGGGATAAAAATATCCTCAAAATGGGAGAGAGAAATTTCTAAATCTAAACTAGATTGGAAAAGAAAAGTTCCCATAACAAAGGAAAGCAAGAAGAAGAAAACAAAGAACCGAAAAAACCAAAGAAAAAGGGTGGGGAGGGAGAGATATAGCTCAAACTCAGAAATTAAAGAAGAAAGCTATGTGGAGATAAAAGAATCCTAAGGAAGGACAGAAAATGGTCATCTGAGTTAATCGGATAAAGTATCATCTGAGTTAATCGGATAAACTTTACTTTGATGTTTTCGGTTATTTTTTTAACTTTGATCTACCCCGGCATGTTCTCTAGTTCTAGCACTGGAAGATATAATAATAGGAGATGTGTCCTGGTAACTTGAGTGGTCAAACTTTTTAATACCTTGTTATTGCTATTCTTTTCACGATTAATCTGTTTTTAATAATTAGGGAAAAATTGGTAAGAATCGAAACTGGTTTAGTTTGGTTATGAATCGGTTCTAGGTTTTATTGATGAGTCTCTCAAATTATTTTATATAAAAATGGATAAATAAGAGTTAAATGAGTTAATTTGAGTCAAAGAGTACATTTTTTTATATTGCTGGAAAAAAAAATCAAAGGAGGGATTTCCTGCCCGGTGGAACGATGTTATCATTTATTAGAGAAGGAAAAACCATTCTGCATAGTCACAAAAAGATAAAGATTCTAGATCAGTATGAGATTGTCCACCGTGTAGCCTCAAATGTGAACTAAATAAATTTTGATACTCTTTTTCCATTTAAATAACTGAAATATCCTCCCCCCACTCCTCTCTCTCCCTAATTTATTGTTCTTTTATTTTATCAGGCTATCCAACAAAACTACTTTTGTATCTACCAGCTCTCTTATCGGTTTTACAAGATTATTGTTTCAATTAAATTCTCCATCACACCCAATTCTATATCATCTTATCTTGCATGCTGTTATTACCTTGCCTAGAGAAGTTGTTAAAATTACTTTATGGTTTCATATTCTCAATTACTAAAGTCATATTGAAGATTACTAATTTCTGTTCATGATGATTATAACCACTTTTAGATACACAATTATTCCTTATTTTGAAACTTACGGGAGAGGGGGTAGAAATGAAAACAACTTTATCAGTTAAGCTGGAAAAAAATTAAATCAATAAATTGGGAAGAGAGAGAAGGATATTTTGATCGGTTAATTAAAAAAGAAAAAGAAAAAGGAGGGTCTTAGCCAAAACGAGGTACAAATGGCGCTGTTACACATGAGAACCTCTCGATGAGGTGTACGTAGTCCAGCTTTCTGACAATGGTGAGTTCCGTGCCAATGAGCACTGGACGGCTAGGCCCTTGCCGGCGTTGCTGAGGAACGAATCGTTCTTCCTTTTGCAAATGGAAACTGGTTGCTCCACACGTTCATTTTTTAGGGGGGGATCGGATTCTGGATAGGCAGCAGCTTTCATCTTTGCTGGGAATATTTCGACTGGTTTCATGGAACCAACGACTCCTGGTTTTAATTTTCAAGGAGTGATCGGATTCTAGATAAGCAACTCTCACTATTGAAATCAATAATCGCTCATTGATTCCATGAAACCAGTAGAAATATCCCCAACAAATTCATTCCTAGATGTTTTGAACCATTGACAAGTGCAACTCCAACCTAGACTCACGTTATTAGCTTCTGAAGGCATGTCACTTGCCTCACCTCATTGAAATTACTTTGGACCACAAAGAATCTCAACAATTCTTTAGCCTATCAACTCCTTTCAGGTTTGAAGAAGGTTGGACCAGAGATGCCTCTAGCACCCAAGCTATTCGCGTAGTCATAGGAAACGCTCATAAGAGAGGTTCCCATGTTTTTCATCTAGCCCATAGAATTGAAGTCCTTAAAAGAGCCCTTAGAACTGGAATTGAACTCACTATGATTATTTCTAGGCTCAAAAATGTCAAACTCAAGAGTATCAGTCCGATTCGGGTGGACAATTCACACTCGAAATAATTCCAATAACTTAGAATCAAAAACCGGATTGGTCCCCATAGGAACCATTGATTCTGGAAATGGATTTGTGCAATTTCCAATACTTTTGCACATCCCTAATAATTTCCCGAGAGTAGCATCCAAAATAGGTTATAGACCAATTAAGAAATCCATATTTAGTAGGATGGGTTGTTATATGAGTTATTTATATTCAGTAAATAAGTCTAAAATTGTAAAGCTCAAAATAATATGGGTTTACTATTTGCTTTAACCCAACTATTGCTCTCTCATGCTCTCACTTTAATTCGGACACGAGTTTTCCAAAATTTGATTCAATATGGAATTGTTATTTATTATCAAGATATTCATAGCGTTGCGTATCTTATATTTTAACTTGAGATCGGTATAGAAAAGATTTCTTGACCTTGACCGTAGCTCCTGAGTTGCAAGTGAATTGGAGTAGCTACGATTGAACCCGAACATTCCATTATCTTTCATAGTAAAACACTCGGCCAAAATCACGGATTCGCATGTTTACAATCACTAGTCATATTATCTAATCACGGACTCAGCATCATGTTTCCCGTTTGGCTTTGTTCTGATCGTGACGGGTGACAAACCCTTGCGGCGCCGTCCAGAATAAGTCACGAGTGCTGCCCATCCTTTCCCACCCTTTTATCGATTAAAAAACCTCAGACTGACCGGCGATCCCCCATCGAAATTTCCGACTCACGTCTGCTCTTCAACAGCACGTACGATTAATACAACCGCGAGAAGGACTTCTGAGGACAATTGAAGGTTCCCTGTCTATGCTCAGCTGTCGTGTTCATGGCCACCATAAGGTCGTCCCACTCGTTCCAAGAGGCAGACAACAGAACGGGATGAAATCGACATCCACGTGGTGGTGGCGGCTGGTGCGAGTCGTGTCCAAACTAACTGGATCGGACCGACCTCTCCTCAGCACGTTCTTCATTACATGACTCTCGGATGTCCCTTTGACGTGATACCTCACCGACCCGATAGATGATCGATCCCTCGCCTACGATATTCCTAGAGTGCCATACACCTTGTTCAAGTTGTGAAAAATTAGTGGGGGATTAAGTAATTTAAATGAATTAAGATTTCACAATTAATGGGTACAAGGACACTAAATGAGAACGTCCAACATTAGATTTTATTTTCGATGTCATATTTGATTGGCCTCATCAATAACTTAGCCAATCTCCAACCAATGAACACTGCTAAAATATGTAACATTTCATTCATTTCCAAAGAAATACCAGAGAGGTATAATGTGGTCCAACTACAAATCAAAGATAAATACGAGACAGATTCAAAACGGAATAAGCTCTAGATTGAGTGCAGCTTTGTAACTTTTTTAAGTCAAAATTGGCGGCTGATTACCAAATCCGTCTTCAATAATCAGTGCATATCGAGATATACATATGTTACAATGGCTTTTTCTTTTGACGATGCACACCTAGATGCACCTTTCCTAACACCATAGTCGTTTAGAGTAAAAAGGTTGAACGATCATAGATGTAATGTCCATGAGAGCAAAACCTTCATGAAACTCTTCCGGTCCTCCTCGAAATTAGAATTGTACACCAACAAAACCCAAGGGAAGCAAGACCTCGAAATTATACACGTAAAAATCCTAAATCCTAGATTGTATTTGGATAGAAACCTCTCTGAAATGGGAGATAGGAACTTTTAAATCTAGACTAGATAAAAAGTGAAAATCTTCCCCAACAGAGGAAAGTAAGAAGAATAAAATAAAGAATCAAAACGGCCAAAGAAAAAGGAAAGGAAGAGAGAAATGTAGCTCAAATCCTTCTCTCCATGGAGGTCGAAAAAGAAAAATGTGTGAAGATGAGAGAGAGGAGAGAGAAGGCTCATCTGAGTTAATCGGATAGACTTTACTTTGATGTTTTCAGTGATTTTTTTCACATTAATCGATTGCGCATGGTCTCTAGGTCTAGCACCGGGAGAAATAAAAGACGATGTGTCCCAGTAGCTCCATTGGTCAAACTCTTTAGTGCCTTGTCGTTGCTAATTTTTTCGTGATCAATTTGCTTTTAATACTTACAGGAAAAAATTGTTAAGAATCAGATTCGGTGTCGTTCGGTATGAGTTGTCGGCGGGAATGATCAAGTATATGAGTCTCTAAAATTATATTATATGAAAAATGGATCAATAAGAGTTAAATGAGAATTTAGGTCATACAAATTTTGAATTCATTTAACCTTTACTTAACCTACTTGTTCGACAAGTTTACTAAACATGCAAAGCATAAAAGTACCGCATGGTCAAAGAGTATATTTTTTATAGGGATATATTCGTTAGAAGTTTTAAAATTTATCACAAAAGTGTAATTGAGTCATAAAACTTACAAAAAGTACAATCAAGTCATAAAACTTGTTAAATTGATCAATAAAATATTAAAGTTAATATCGTCAATTTCATTAACGGAAAATGCTGATGTGGCTTTTTAAAATATTTTCTCTCTCCCAAGTGGCTAAGACATGGAACATAAGACTAAAACGACGTCATTTTGGATTTAATTCTAATTTTGTAATTATAAGATCAATTAAATAAATTAAATTAAAACAAAAAACAAAAAAGAGCTAAGGTAAGGGCGGAGGCCCTTGTCGCTGCAACCCTGTTATTGGAAAGGGCTAGCGAGGGCTCAATGAGCGTTGGTGGGGGTCATCGGGGCTCAGCCAAGGCTAGCGACCCTTGTCGACGGTAGGTGAGGGCTTGGCGACCCTCCACCGAGTGGTGGCCCTTGGCGAGGGCCACCATAGCCAGGCGCAGTTTGGCACCCTCATCGAGGGCCACCAACGACCCTCATCTAGAGCTGTGTGGAGGGTAGGGTCACCACGCCCTCGCTTGCCATCGGCAAGGGTCACCTGCCCTGGCCCAGACCTCGGCGACCCTCGTTGACCTTGGCCAACCCACACCAACCCTTTTCGAGGATAGGGTGGCAGCGGCATCAAGGCCTACCACCCTTGCCCATAGCTTCATTTTTTCTCCTTCCCTTTTGTTTTTTAAAATACTTTTTTACTTTGTTTAATTAATATTTTGGTTAAATAAATTAGAATTTAAGCCACGTCATTGCCACTAGGAGAAAGAAAACATTAAAAAAAAAGTCAGATCAGTATTTTCCGTTAGTCTAAATGGACGTAGTTAATAGAAGAACTCAATTATATCAATTTAACAATTTTTATGATTTTATTACATTTTCGTGATAAATTTTGAAACTTTCAATGTACATATCTTTTTTTATATACAACTGGAAAAGTTCAAATGCGAGATTTCTTGGCCGACGGAACGACGTCATCATTAGAGGATGAAAAATCCTTCTGCATAGTTACAAAGATAAAGATCCTAGATCAATTTAAGATTATCCACTGTGTAGCCTTAAATGTAACTAAGTAAATTTTCACTCTTAATTTGGTAAAGACACTCTTTTTCCATTTAAATAACTGAAATACCATCCCATCCTTCTCTCTCTTTCTCGATCAAATATTTATTGTTTTTATTTTATTTTATCAAGCTATCCAACAAAACTACCTTTATTTATAATATCTCTCTCATCGATTTCACAAATTATTATTTCAGTCAAATGTTCCGTCACTATCCTCTTGTCCTGCTTATTATTATAAGTTTGCCTTGAGAAGTTGTTAATTTGAATTTATAATCTTGTATTTTTAATCATAAAAGTCACATAGAAGATTATAAATTTCCGCTCATGATGGCTACGACCGCTCAATGAAAGCACAATTATACCTTCTTCTTCTTCTTTTTTTTGTCAAATAATTTGAGATAATTTGAAACTTACAAGAGAGGGGATAGAAATAACGGCAGTTTATTGGCGAAGCTGATAAAAAATAGAATCAATAAATTGGAGAGATAGAGGTGAATATATTATGCAGACTGAACAGGAATATTAATGTAAGAATTCGATCTAAACTACTCTAACTAAATAAGAATTTTATATTCCTTTTATGTAATATCCATGGATAATCATCATGAATATGTAACATTCTATCTAACATGAAAATTACGTGTTGGAGATACTATTGGAGATTCGATATTATTTCGACTGTTCTAATTATTCTAATTAGGATCAGAAATACGGGCTATAAACTAGGAAAATGTTATCTTGTATATTTTTTCCTCTTTTTTGTTCCTCCATTATAAATGGACCTTCTCCAATATGTTCATCTTTTGTCATTACATTTTTTATATGTATCAGATAAGACAAAGGGTGCATTTATTTCACAGAAACTCTAAGGTTTAGGAAATGTTTTTTGAAGAATGATCCTTGCAAAAATAAATCAGTGCAATATATTTTCATCACTCAAGAAGATGGTCAGGCATAGATTATTGTTCCCAATGAAAGTATATTCTGTTGGCTGATTTTTTATAGCAGCATATCTTATTATTTTTCGAAAAATATTTCTAAGATTTTGAGTTTTTCAAAAAAATTCCTTGAAAATAAAAAAATTACCGATGGGGAAGGAGTCAAGCAAAGACCGACATGGATCGTGCTCTGACTACCTGACGCCTCGAAGTGCGTCTCAATTGATTAAACAGATACCAAACACCGCCCACTAATCTCAAAAGAGCATCTGACCCAAAAAAAATAACATCTCAAAAGAGCAAACAAAACGACAAACAAGAGAGGTCTGCCAGCCGCCTCTTTCCTCTCTATCGCAGAGCCCACGCTTTGAGGAATCGAAAGCAAAGCTCGCATTTTTACGAGCCGAGATCGCTCTCCGAGTTCCTCGGCATCGGTCCCGGACGCCGCCGCCGCGCCGAGAATCTCGCCGGTGGTCCTCTCGTCGGTTCCCGGGTGGCGGTCGAATGGCGCTCGATTCGAGCTCCTCCAATGGCGGCGGCGCGGACGCTTCTCTGCAGTCCATCTGCTACGAGCGCGGTTCCCTCCGGCTGCTCGACCAGGTGGGTTGTTTTCCCAGTTCGATTCTTGGGTCGAGGATCGATTTGGGGATGTGCCTCCCTCCCCTGTGCTTGGCCTTTTGCCCTTTTCTCTCGTGCTTCCAGTTGCAAGTGAAAAGCTTTGAGTCTCACTGTTTTCTTCCGCGTTCGACAGAGAAAGCTTCCCCTGGAGACGGTCTACCTGGATATAAAAGACGCTACCGATGGATGGTATCTTTTCTTGGGCGAAATCTTGAAATTCTGTTGATGACGGGGAGCCGTTTTTGCGCTTCTTGAGATGGTCTTTATTTCCAAGTCCACCCTATTGTCCTTTAGCTGCTGCTTCATATTGTAAATGACCTCCGGTCTAGGGTATACCCTTCGTTGGGATAAGGGTTTTGATGTAGTTTTATTCATTCATGTGGATGTCAAATTTTCTGTGTTCAATTAGTTCGGTTGTGTGGGATGTGGATGCGGCGGCAGGGAAAGGATTTGTAAGAAGAGCTTGTCTTTCTTTTTGTGCTCAGGCATGCGATAAAGGACATGGTGGTCCGTGGGGCGCCGGCTATTGCTATTGCGGCTGCGCTTTCTTTGGCAGTGGAAGTGTTTCATTTGGATGCTTTTAGCGGGACGGCTGCTGATGCGGTCTCTTTCCTCGTTGGGAAGTTGGATTATCTTGTTTCAAGGTATTGTGGTGGTGGATGATGAGGTCCTGTCCACTGTTTATGGAAGAACATGTTTGCAAGTCTTGATTGAAACTTTTGAGATGTTGTTATATTCTTGTAATTGTACAAATGCGTGACCATACTTGAATTGATATAGCCATGGTTAAGCTGCTTTAGTGTCACGGAACATAACAGCCACTGTTGAACTTTTGCTGTCGATGAACTGACCTTTTGTGCTCCTTCAGTCGGCCAACTGCCGTGAATCTGTCCGATGCTGCAACGAAACTGAAGGAAGTCATCTGTGATGCTGCTGCAACAGCTTCGGAAGCCAAAAGTATTTTTCAGGTAATAATTGCCACTCTGCTTTATTTCAAGTATCAAGGAAACACTAATTCAGCATATCTTTCAGCCAAGTTTCTATTGTGATGCATATCAAGAATAAAAGACATCTATGAAACAAATGACATGCTGCTCAGGGCAAAAAGAAAATACTCTCATTTTCTTGACCTCGTTAATCAGTGAGAAATTTTCTTTCTTTTTCCCAATTTCTAGAGAAATTTCCTTTCAATGTTACATAGGCTTATACAGAAGCTGCTGAAGTCATGCTAAAAGATGATGTTGCTTCAAACAAAGCAATTGGTAGCTATGGAGCCTCATTCCTTAATCTAAATCAGAAAAAGTCCAAAGGACTCTCTCTGTTGACCCATTGCAATACTGGCAGGTACTTTAAGTTCATTGTAGGTGTCCCACTCTTTCCCTTGGTCCCTGTAACACAGCATCCTTATCTCTCTCTGTTTCGCTCTCTCAGTCTTGCTACAGCTGGATATGGTACAGCCTTAGGCGTAATACGTGCACTTCATACTGAAGGGGCGTTGGAAAGGGCTTATTGCACAGAAACACGCCCATTCAACCAAGTAAACATTTATCTCTTGATTGTTTGTATCCATATTCTTTACGTATTCTGCATGCTATCAGTGATCATTGGGATTGGTGGATTGTTGGATGTAGTTGTAGGTTGTTCATATACTATATAGATGCAATTAAGCA
This sequence comes from Eucalyptus tenuipes, assembly GCA_014182365.1. Lineage (NCBI taxonomy): Eukaryota > Viridiplantae > Streptophyta > Magnoliopsida > Myrtales > Myrtaceae > Eucalyptus > Eucalyptus tenuipes. Next base: position 5,630,748 of record CM024539.1, read on the forward strand.
AATTACTCCATGCTTAGTGTTTGTTGTTTAAGGCGCATTTGGTAATACTTCTGTTCCCAGGAATAATTTCTAAGAATTTTAAGCCGTTTGGTAACTGTCTAAAATTTTAATTCTCGGAATTGAATTGTGTTAGGTACCGTGGTCAAAATTTCTACTCCAAATCATTTTCTTTTAATTTTTACATAATTTTATTACTTTTTTCTTTTTTTTTTTTCCTTTCTTTCTCTTTCTTCTTCTTCTTCTTCTTCTTTCTTCTTCTTCTTCTTCTTCTTCTTCTTCTTCTTCTTCTTCTTCTTCTTCAAGTCACCAGTCGCTGGCCTTGGGATGATCGGCGACCTCACCGTAGTGTTGCCGGCCCTCGACAAAGCTATGCCTCATCGGCCGAGCCTCGCCGGCAGCGGCTTGGCTTGGCTTGGCTTGGCTTGGCTAGGCTCGGTGGGGCTAGGCGAGCCTCATTGGGGCTGGGCTAGCCTCGCCCGATTAGGCGAGCCTTGCCGGTGGTCGGGGAGGCTTGCTTCACCAGTGGCTGGGCTCGCCTCCGGCGAGCTTGCTGGACCTCGCCCTAGCCTTGCGAGCCCCCGGTGATCTCGCCGGACCAGTTGCTGGAGACCAGCGGCAGTGGGCGGTAGACAACAGCGGACGGCAACGGCGGCAATGGCAGTAGATGAAGAAGAAGAAAGAGGGAAGAACAAGAAAAAAGAAAAGAAAAGAGAGAAAATAGGGGCCTTGATTCTAGAATTGTTTTCGGGAACAAAGAATCAACTATTTTTTACTCGTCCATTTAGTTCCAAATTTACTTCCGGGAACAAAAAATAGAAATTTGTTCCCAAGAACAAAAATTTTATTAAATGAATTTCTGTTCTAAATCTACTCCCGGAAACAAAAGAATAGAAATTATCACTGTTTGGCAAGTTGCTGAACAGCCCCTTAGTGTGTAGGGTCATATGCCATTTGTAGTTTTAATGATATGTATGATGGCATAAATAGACTGTCGATACAGTTGCTTACTGTACAGAGGATTCGTGCGGTCATGACAATAACTAAATATCCTATTGTGACTTGGAAAACTTACAATTACTTTCTTATGAGCTTGAATTGCTCATCAAAAATCTGTTCTCATGCACGCAGGCAGGTATTTACATTGCATTAGATGCTGAGAATAATAACGATCTATTTGAATTCTAGATTATAGTTCAGAATTAGTATGTACTTATCAAATTTTGTTATTTTCACTTATGACAGAAAAATCCATACTCCTTTCTTCCCCACCTTCTTTGTCCATCGTTTGGTACCTTTTTTTGCTTTTGGAAATTTGAGGAAAGGACTTCCAGGACAATGACAATAGGAAACATGAAATATTGATGATGAAGTTATCTTTGAGTATACTGTATGAAAGGGACACTATTGAAAGTGGTAAAGTGGAGTTCAGGTGCACTCGGGGTAGTATCTTGTTTGAGAAGTGATGAAGAATGCATTGTTGTTCCAAGCAATGGCAAACCTGGGTCTGGCTTACGACTGCCCTAACAAACTTTGATATTGTATCAGTAGATTGTGATGATGAAAATTGGGCTATAATGTTTGGTTTGTTTGTGATTACTATCATTTGTGTAAGCAAATGTCTTTGACACCTGTTCCAGGGTTCTCGGCTTACAGCTTTTGAATTGGTACATGAGAGGATACCGGCTACCCTTATTGCAGACAGTGCTGCAGCAGCACTAATGAAGGAAGGAAGGGTGGATGCTGTCATCGTTGGAGCAGATCGTGTAGCTGCAAATGGTAGCTTGAAGCATTTAATTGATATTAATTCTCTCTCCTATCATTTTTTTCTTTTTCGAGCTGCTCCAAGGAAGCATGTTAATGAACTTAATATCTCTTTGCAGGCGATACCGCTAACAAGATTGGAACTTACAGTCTTGCCTTGTGTGCAAGGCATCATAATATTCCCTTTTATGTGGCTGCGCCTCTGACTTCTGTCGATCTATCACTTTCTTCGGGTCAAGATATTGTTATTGAAGAACGATCCGCAAAAGAGTTGCTGAACTCGCGTGGAGGCCTAGGGGAGCAAGTTGCTACATCTGGCATATCCGTCTGGAATCCTGCCTTTGATGTTACACCTGCAAATCTTATAGCCGGTATCATTACCGAGAAGGTATCCTCGCTCAAGTGCAAGCTAATTAATAGTATAATTATGTATCGGCATAGGATATTTTGCTAACTTCCTGTTTATGCACGTATTTGACCAGGGTGTTGTCACCAAGAAGGGCAGTGATGCTTTCGACGTGAAAGCATTCGCACTTCAGCTAGATGGTAAGAGCTGAGAGTTGGGGTGTGACGGGAACTAGGAGAAAGAGTATGGTCGTGTGCTCATCTTAGCTGTAACTCAAAGTTCACTAAGATATTGAATAAATTGCCGAGGCAGCCTTGTTATATGTGATCTGATCTGACTTTCTGAAATGAAAGTGATTAGCAGAAGCTGCAATTATTAGCACAGAAAGAGGTTATGGTTGAAGCCCAGGATTTGACGAAGAGGTTCTTGAATTTGATTATATCATGAACGGTTTTGCTTTATTTGATGGGCATTCCCAACAAATGGGATGTCTTGGACGTTTTCGTCCAATTGTTGTCTCCATCTTGAGACTGCCAGCTAGGGGTGTACATGGTCCGGGTGAGCGGACCGGTTCCAAAAAATTGGAATCAGGATCCACCCGTTAGTTGCATGGATCCACCCGGGAACCGGACCGGATCGGACCGTGGTCCGGTTTCCGGGTGGATCCATGGAACCGGTCTCATTAATAATAATATCGTTTTCCAAATTTCACCGTGAGTACTCTTCATATTGAGTAATATTTTTCTTTAAATTGAATTGGCTTAATTAAGGATACTATTTTTCTTTATTTTATTGGAAAACACTATCAAAGAAGAGAAATAGGTTCTTTTTTTCCTGTTTTTGAATCATTTTGATTGAAATCTAAAATATTCTTTAAGTTGAAAGTTTTGGATGATTGTCATATGTAGTTCGTCTTTTTCTTTATCCCGTAACGGTGCTCAATCTCTTACAACATTTGCTTTATTGAATTCTTTCTATAGAAACAATTCCACCGGTACTCCACATATTCTTTAATACAGTGTCCTATGTGAGTTTCGGAAGTATCATTTGAAGGAGCCATTTGCTGAGTTGCTGAAATGTAGCTTAAAAACATGGAAATCGTGAGAGGAGATGGAGCCCTAAAATTTAGGTTTGTTAATTAGTAATTTAAAATTTTATTTTAATATTAAAAGTTAATATTTTATTATAATATAATCGATTCCGATACGGATGAGCGAGATCACCCATGGGCAGGACCGGGACCGGCACTCCACCGGTTCCCATAAATTGGAATCGGGAACTTTCGGGCGGTTCCGGTCCGGTTCTGGGCGATCCAGACGGGTCCCGGTTCTTTTGCACACCCCTACTGCCAACCCACATTAGTTATTAAATCATGTGGGTTGCAGACCTTACAACTTGTGTGAAGTGGGTTAATATGGGCTGGGAGTACTTAATAACATTCGATGTTTGGGAATGACTGGCCTGACACGGCTTATTGATTATGGCTGGGCCTTTTTGGCCTCTTCTGCTGGAAGATAGTGAAAGGGAATATTGTTGAAAATCTCGTGATCTTTGACGTTGTTGCACATTAGCCCTCAAGACTTCGGGAAACTACAAATTAAAACCCCCCCTCCTAGGGAACTTTGACATCATTACATGATAGCCTTCGAATTTCGAAAAGTTTGCAGATCACTCCTTTCTAATATTGATTTAGGTTGCCGTCGCTTGTTTTCTAATCATTATTCAACAACATGTTATGCAACTTTCCAAAATTTGAGCGCTATAATGCAATGGTGTCAAAGTTCAAGGAGTTTCGAGCAATCGTAATAAAACGTAATTTGTATTTTAAATTTTCAAGTGATACTTTTCTTTTTTCTTTTTTTACTTCGATTTTGTCAGAGAGGCTCCACGACACTCATTAAGTAATCAAATAATAGGAAAATTTGTATCTTTCGACCCATCGAGACTGAGAGCCTGTATGATATGGTTCGCTTTAGAGCATTTCTAAATTGTCAAATTTGAACTTTTCTTCCAAAAACAAAAATCATATTTTAATTTAAGAAGGAAAGATAAAACTAAGAATTGACTTGAAATGCTCATCTACATATCTAATCAAAACCATCGATTGTCTGCCTTTTTTATTTCCAATTTAACCTTCATATACTTAGGACAAATATGATAACCATTATGTTTCTCTATTTTTATTTTTTATTTTTATTTTCGAGAACAGATTTGGAAAATAAATTTGTTTGGTAATGCAATTTCATTTTTCTACTTTTTGAACAAATTTTTACTTTAAAAGTAGGGTTGGAATAGAAATTAAAAGTTAAAATTTTTAGCTATTCTATTTCTAAAACAAAAGTGAGAAGTGAAAATTTTTCTTATCGTTCACTTTCATCCTTGCCCGCTTGCCCCTCGCGAGATGTCAGATTTTGGTTGTTGGATGTTGGATATCAATTGCTACCTGTCGTTGGATGCTGGATGTCAATCATTGGCAGTCGTATGTCAAACACTGGATACTCATCGCTGGACGCTCGTCGCTTGATGCTTGACGCCAATCGTCGGATGCCCATTGTTGGCCGTTGACCAACCGTTGCCGATCGCTCGTCGCCGGATGCACGATTGTTGGACACGATTGCCGATCGTCGGCCGTCACATGCTAAACATCATCTATCAATTGTCAATTGCCAGCCTCCTCGCCTATCGGTTGCCTCCCACCGCCATTCTTGAGAGAAAATTCGTTTGATAGAAATTTTATATTGTTATAAAACATGTATTTTTTTCTCAAAATATTGTCTATGGAATAGAAAAAGAAAAATTAATTTCTACCTAGAAATTAATTTTTAAAACAGAATTATTATCATTTATATCTTTAGTAGCCTGATTTTAAAGAGGAAAAAAGATATAGAATTGACAAAGGAAAAGGACAAGAAAAGTAAAAGAAGGAAGTTTCTACCATTTTTCTAGGAAGAAGCCACCCATGGGAACGTTCCTTAATTGTTCTTTCCGCGCAAATGCCACCTTTGCTCTTTCTATTCTTCGGGGGAAAGTTTAGAATGCTTCTCTTATTTTCTTCTTTCCAAATTTAAGTAAATGTTCATTCAGCAAAATGTATCTTTTTCTTTTGCCTTCTAGGGGGAAAGAAACTAGTGTCGGACATTCCATCCAATTAAATTTATACGTCGAATTGCAATTCGTTTTCTTTAGCAACAAAAATGGAAGCTAATTATGCAAGCGCCCAGCCCATTCACGGAAATTAACTGCTATTCATATTGAAAAGAGCCTCTGCGTTTCGTGAAGTGGTATTTCGTTCTAAGAAAAGTATCCTAATTCCACAAGAAAAGAATTTTCCAGCGTAAAAATTTGTGAGGTGAAAAATGAATTAGTTTTTTTCATTAATTAAATGATTAATATCATAAAAAAACCCTAAACTACTCTCTATATATATTAAATTTATCCCAAACCAATTTTTAGGTCAGCAAAAATCTCAAACTAGTACAATTATGATAAATTTACCATAAAACTAATTTTTGGATTACCAAAAATCACAAATTAGTATATTCGCGATATATTTCCTGTTCATTAGTTTCTTCAATTTTTACTATAAATCTATTGAATTGGATGGCAGATAACAATAAGTCAATTGATATGATGATCCCATATTGAAATTCATAGTAGTTTGGAATAAATTTATCATTAATATATTGATTTAAGATTTTTAATTAAATTTATCATAAGAAATAAATGTGTTAGCTTGGGATTTTCGTCCTATCAGAAGCAAGACCATTGCACCTTTACCAACCAGCTCTCGAAGCCTCAAACCAGAGCGTCAAAACAGACGACCAAACGAGGGGGCAAGTTTACGACTCCATGGAAGCTAGGAACCGATTCTAGCGCCATTCGCGACGACAATTCTCGACTCTACGTCGTACCCAATCCGCCGCCCGCCTTGTCCGACGCGGCTTCGCCTCTCGCTCCTGCGTCGATCGCTCCGTCCCTTCGCGCGCGACGACACCTGGTCGAAGAACCGGCCAAGCCACCTCGACCGGACAAATCTCGAGAAACTACCCGGAAGCTGCGCCCCCCTCAGGTACCTCTCGCTCTCCAGGCGCCGACACGATCTCGGGAAATTTCCCGGTGTACCCGCTCGTCGCCCTTCATCTGGTGTGTTTTGGTCGATCGAGTTTCCAATTCTATCGTTCCGCGTTCTGGGGTTTCAATTCCGTTGAGACCCTCGATTGGTCTTCATCTTCGGGAGAGTTTGGGTGCCGCAAAATCGTAGCTTGGGGATTTTCTGTTTAGTGGGTCTTTTTCGGGGGTGGGGGTGGGGAGCTGAAGGGCGAAGGAGTATGGTGGAGCCGGGGCGATATGGCTTCGCCGGAAACCCTAAATTTCGCGGGGTTTTCAATGGGATTTGCGCCGCGGTCTTGTTATACATGTTCTATACGCAAGATGAATTCTTTAGGAGGGGTTCCTATTTGGGGGATTCGCCTTCGGTCCTGCCTCCTGGGTGGCGCTCGAGGGGTTTTGCTGATCGGGTCGATCGGTTCAAGGTGATACACCGGAGGGTTGCTGAAGTTAATGCTACCGGGTTGAATGGGACGGTGAGTGTGGACGAGTCCGTCGGTAATGATTTGACTGCGAAGAATCCTAAACTGTGCGCCGGTTTGTATAAGCACAAAGGTTATAAGAGCAAGTGCGAGTATCTGATCGCCAATCCTGAGTGTAACGCTGGTGGGTTCTTCCATTACATTTCGTTCTTCTACTGTGATTGCGCGAAATTCACGGGTGTGGGGTATGCCGTGCTGGCACTGTGGCTGGTCGCTCTGTTTTACTTGTTGGGCAACACTGCAGCAGATTACTTCTGTTGTAGTTTGGAGAAGCTTTCTAGTCTTCTGAAGTTGCCGCCCACGGTTGCTGGGGTTTCTCTGCTTCCGCTTGGTAATGGGGCTCCTGATGTGTTTGCCAGCATTGCCGCATTTATGGGGAAAGATGCAGGGGCGGTGGGTCTCAATAGCGTGTTGGGTGGTGCTGTTTTTGTTACTTGTGTTGTCGTGGGGGCTGTTTCTTTCTCGGTGGCAGAGCAGAGGGTCCAGATTGATAGGAGGTGTTTTTTCAGAGATGTATCCTTCTTCCTCTTCACTTTGATTTGCCTTGGTATTATTTTGATTGTTGGCAAGGTCAGTGTTGGGGGTGCTATTGCATTTGTTTCCATTTATGGGCTCTATGCCTTTGCAGTTGCCGCCAATGAGATGCTGAGGAAACAAGCCAGGAAATTAAGGCTAGATTCTGTTACGCCTTTACTTCCTGTCAGAGGAAGTATCTTTTCTCAAGGAAGTGAGGAAGACGAATCTATTTATGCCTCACTGATTGAGTCAAACTCTGATGGCAATGTACCTCATCTGCAAAGCGAGTTGCCGCACTGGATGTGGGCTTCAAATGTTGCAATTTATTCAAACGAGGCTGTCAAAGTCAATCCGGATAGCCCAAAGCAGTTGTGGGGTTGGAATGATGATGAAATGATCAATGGTAATTCTTCCTTCACGTGGTCAAAATTATTTTCTCTATTGGAGATGCCACTAACGCTACCAAGGCGGCTGACAATCCCTATAGTCGAGGAAGAAAGATGGTCAAAGACATATGCTGTTGCCAGTGCTTCGTTAGCACCTATTCTTTTGGCATTTTTATGGAACACCCAAGACGATGTTGGAAATCTGAGCAGAGAAATCGCATATGCTATTGGCATATGTGCTGGGGGCGTACTTGGTGTTTTTGCATATGTGTACACCAGAGCTGATCAACCACCAAGCAAGTTCTTATTTCCTTGGGTCTTTGGGGGATTCTTCATGAGTATAATCTGGTTCTACATTGTCGCAAATGAGCTTGTTGCTTTGCTGGTAGCTCTGGGTGTTATCTTTGGCATAAATCCTTCTATCCTTGGTTTGACAGTTTTGGCCTGGGGAAACTCTATGGGTGATCTGATGTCAAATGTAGCATTGGCAATGAATGGTGGAGATGGTGTGCAGATTGCAATGTCGGGTTGTTATGCTGGGCCTATGTTTAACACTCTTGCTGGTCTGGGAGTTTCACTGTTTCTTGGAGCCTGGTCTAGTAGGCCTGCATCATTCGTAGTCCCCCAGGATAGCAGTCTATTTTACACGATGGGGTTTCTGATGAGCGGAATTCTTTGGTCACTCATCGTCTTGCCCCGACATGACATGCGACCGAACAGGATGTTGGGGATCGGCCTTATGTCAATTTATCTGGTCTTTCTGGTTTCAAGGTTAAGCACATCTATCGGTCTGGTCTCATTGAATGGTCTTAGTTGACGGTCAAGGCATGAGGCATGGGAACTCTGGTCAGAATAATGTGTTTTAAAATATGGATGCCCCCTTCTCTCCACCGACACTGCTTTGTGCCTGCTGCCTGGATCATGTAGCTCATTTTAGTGTCTCACATTGAAAAAGTTACATAAGAATAGTTGAGCTGTAAGCTGGGCCTTAAGAATGTATCTATTGGATGTACAGTACTGAATAATCTTTGTGAGAGTCCATCATTTCCAAATGCTGCTGCTTTTTTCATATTGAAGGGTCGACATAGGATACTTGTGAGATTGGCTTGTGACATGCTATCTGTGCTTCTGACACCATCATTGTTAGTTCTCATTTTCAGAAGAACGTAGAAACTGTCGGATTGCAAATGAATGAACGAATAAATGACACAAAGTATCAGATCATAGGTATGTTTTGTGTTTTGGATTGGAATAGTTGCTTTTCGGCTAGTGATTGGAGAAACTAGCCAGCACATTACTGGACCTAGATGTAGCTACATGCAGGATAAGAGTGAGAAATGTGGCTCGGTTATATGGAAATTCTTTCTTTCTCGTTCTGGTAATGCATATTTCCTCTCTTTGTTCTGGTTGGCACCACACATCCTAGACAGAAGAATGTCACAATCAATAACGAAAGCAGAGAGGTCGCCAATTTGGAGCAAACGTTTTCAACATACCCCATATCCCTATGCAATTGCCGATTCGAGTAAAATGGATCTGCAATGAGTTAAGTTTGCAATCAAAACGGCAAATTGGTGGTATTCATATGACTATGAGTTCAAGCTTTTGTCTTTTTGCTGTCACTTCGACGAATGAAGGCATGATCATGCATGCTATGTTTTATGTTAATCATGTTCTTTTGTGTGATGCACACTGATTGAGAAGACAAGAATTGCATTCTGCATCTTCACACAGAGAGAGAGAGAGAGAGAGAGAGAGAGAGAGAGAAGCAACGCATGCTCGGTTTAGTTCGAACTCTAGAGCAAAATACGGATGACCCCACTTCCCTGTATTGAAACACCATCACAATTGTACACATTCTTCTTCAACCAATTTACAGCATCTACAACTGCTTTTCTCCCCAAACGTAAACCTTCCACAAGTTCATTGTTCTCCCCACAGGAACCCGACTGGACTCCTCACGTGATGCTGCCGGTTCCTCAATGTGATTGACCCACCGTGAGCCTCGTCCGTCCTGTTGCTTGCCACGAATGTCACACTGTACCTCTGCTTCTCCCCCACCTTCCCAAACACCAGCCTCCTTGGCCTCACCCTCACCACAACTGTGCTTGGCGCCTCCACCACCACCTTGTACACCGACCCGGCGTCCCTCACATTGGTCACCTCGCGCATGTACTAGACCACATTCTTGTTGGGCCCAAACATGACTGAGAATGACGGATAGTTGAGCTGTCCCGGGTCGGACAGTTTCGTCGAGCAGGTCACGTTTGTCCGCCTCACAGCCCTCTGGACTTGCTCGATCGTGTAGTTGAGGGAGCAGACGAAGGCGATGTAGTCGTCGGTGATGAGATCGTGGACAAGGCCTGGCGAGAGGGCCTTCCTCTGGTCGATGTGGCCTACTCCGAGGGCCCATGGGGTGTATGGGGTTCCATCGACTGCATTCATGATGGGGTTCCGCGTGTTGTCGTGGATGTAGGCGGTGGTCATGAGCGCCGCTGCGCCGATTTGATTGCGCTTGTGCTCCAATTTGGGTGTGCAGCTTTGAGCAGCGAGGCGACGCCACTAACGTGTGGGCAAGACACGGATGTACTTGAAAATGGAGCCGTTAGAAAAGATTTAGACTCCTGGAGAGCGTACGCCAAGTGCTTGATTGTTTGCTCAACAGAGGAAGGACGAGAGCAGTGTGTCCTGTCAATGAACCTGTGAGGATATTGAACTGGACCCTCCTTTTGTCAATATCCAATTCCATCGTCAGGCCAAGCGGCCAGGATGTTGACGCCTGGGCCAATCACGTCAGGTTTCAAGATCTGCATGGATGGGTAGTATGGCCCTCTTGAGCTGAACCCAGCCACCACTAGTGTCGGCCTGACATCGACCTCTGGTGTGCCGGTAATGACCAGCGCCGTAGGGTTCCGATCGGTCTTGGCATATTCCTTGATTGCGCTAGCTGCCTTTGCACCGACGTGAACGGTTGGTATCAGGTGGCAGTCTGGCAGCAACTCCTCGCCGTACTCCACTGTGTTCACCAGTATCATTCCCACTCCGCCGGCATCACGCACCACTGCGTCCTTCTCCGGCCGGGAACATTTTTCCTCTGGCAAAGACCACCACCTTCCCGCACAACACACCGGGGTCAAGTGAGCCCGGCGTGCACAAGTTGCTTGGTATGCTTGCGTTTCCCGTGTTGTGAACCAGGCCAACCAGCTTGCTCCCCATTCCTGGGCCACCATACAACGAGCCTACAGTGAACCGCATCTTGTTGCCAAGCAATGCATAGGCCAGGAAGTTGCGGTCCAGGGTAGACGCTCCTACAGTCATGATCCAGGGGGCTCCATTCGAGAGCGTGACTAGTTGAAGACCCTCGTTTCCGGCAGAGGCAGAGACAAAAATACCCTTCTCCATTGCCGACAAGGCTCCAATAGCGATGGCAGCATCATAGTATGTCAGGTCAGTTAAACCAAGGGAGAGAGACAGCACGTCGACACCATCCCTTATGGCCTGGTCCATGGCGGCACGTGTGTCGGAGCTCATGCAGCCCGATTTCCAGCATACTTTATAGCAGGCCACCCGGGCCTGGGAGCCATGCCCCGAGCAACGCCTCTTGCACTGTTGAGCAAGCTGGCATTGGCCACTGAGGAGCCTGCGGTGGGTCTCGACGTGTGAGTCCCATGTCCATCATGGGCCCGAGGGGTTTGCACCTCCGTCATGTTACCACCTGCATAGTGTATGTTACCACATTTATATCCATATGAATTCGTCAAGTACTCAATGCATTTTTGCCTGCCATTTCTTTTAAGGTCCATCGGTTCACAAGGTTACCTATAGCCTTTTCATAGCCTTTAGAGAAAAAATTAGTGCCGATGAGCTTCTTGTTGCACAGGGAAGGATCGAAATCCGGTCTCCTCACGCATTCACCCTTCCTCTGGGCCGGAACCTCCGGGAACCCCGAGTCATCAAAGCTCTTTGACTCGGGCCAAACCCCCATGCCGAGAAGACCGATGATTACTTCGTGAAATGGTTGATCAACCTCCAACGAATGGTTCCCCGTGCTTGGCCACAGCCCGAATTCATCTTCCACTTTCAAGAAGCCCGGCGTCCGCATTGTGTGGAGATGGCACGTGACGTCCTCATAGACCCCGAGCACTGCATCCGATGACTGGAGGGCCTCCGCTTGATCCGGCTCGAGGGACATGGCGTAGCCATTGAAGGCGTCGCTGTAGATGTAAAGGAGATCGACAGCACCAGAGGCGAGGGATTGGAGGTTCGCGCTGTACCAATCCCGGCTGGTGTTGAATGTCACGGGGATGCTTTGTTCTCTCATCTGAACAACGTTGGTCTTCTTGGCCGTTACCCGAGTGAAGGCAAGGAGAAAAAGAGCTAAGAACGTTAACCGGGCTACGGGAGAAGCCATGGCCGGACGATCTCCGGTTGCTCAGAAACCCGAAAGAGGACTAACTCTTGACGACATTGTGAGTTCCAGTCTTTATAGTCAAAGATTCTTCTTGCGTTGCTATTGTTAGTGTGTATTGTGTTGAAGATACTGTTGCACTTAATCGATCCTCATTGGCTCATCAACCGGAAACTAGAATATTGGGGCTAAGTATACTATCAGTGCCAAAACTTGTGTACGGTGCTCACTTTGGTGCCAAAAGTTTCCGTCGGATCACTTAAGTGCCAAATTGGAGAAAAAATGATCACTTTGGTGCCACCGTCGAGAGATTTTGGCCAGATTAATTACGTAGCTCTTATATTTTAAAAAAAAGAATTACGGTAGCTTTAAAACAACGTCGTTTTCTATCCTCCTCAAGAAACAACCTCGTTTTGCCATTATACGTGGACATCCTCACGAAACGACGCCGTATAGCTCATGTGGGGATTGCTTAGCCACCATTGTAATTGCTCGACCAGGTGAGCGAGGAGAGACTGAGATTGTTGCTCAAGCAAGAAGTGGCAGGAAGAATAAGAGGCGAGGGCGAAGGAGGAGGAGGAAGAAGAGGGGTCGAAGGTGCCGCTGCCGGGTGCGCTGTTGCCGCTGCCGATGCATTGCTAGTGCCGCTGTTGGTGCGCTGCTGCTGCTGCTGCTATTGGTGCCATGCTGGTGCCCTTTGCTGGTGTTGGTCTTCGAGGAAGAAGAAGACAAAGACGACATGCCTCTCTCTCTCTCTCTCTCTCTCTCTCTCTCTCTCTCTCTCTCTCTCTCAATTTGGGGATTTAGGGTTTCTAAGTTGGGGGAAAGACGCCAAACGGCGTTGTTTGGGTGTTTGGATGCTGACTCAACTCTCCGATGAGCCACGTCGGCTTCAAAAATTAATAAAAAACTACCACGTTGGATTTCCGGCCAATTTCATCGGCGTTGGCACCTTGAAATGATCGTTTTTCAAATTTGTTGGCACTTAAGTGATCCAAAATAAACTTTTGGCACCAAAGTGAGCGCCATAGTTTTGACACTGATAGTGCACTTATCCTAGAATATTGTATATTTTGGGAATTTGTTTCTTTTTATTTGTATATCTTTAGAATATTTTTTCTCCTTAATTGGGTTAACCACAAGTATTATATATAGGGCTGCAATTGTATAATGTTACAAGTGAGAAAGCAATATACATCTTATTCGCAAATTCTCGACTTCTTTCCATCATTTAATATTTTAACATGGTATCAGAGCAACCTTTCTCAATCTAGCTTCCGCGTCACTCTAAAAACTAAATTCTCTTCTTCGTTTTTTTTTCCCTTCACACACAGAACGTGTGAAGCATATTTTTTTTCCTTAGAACCGATCACAAAGGGAGAAATAATGCCAAGAAATTAGGGATGTCCGGTGAATTAGAAGTTGCTTCCGACAATCAAGATTTGGAGGACTTACCTTCGGATCCTTGACAATTTTTGCAAGAAGAAAACCAAACTGATGAATAGGACTACATACAACCTAATGAAGAAGGCTCGGGCCCAATTCGACCCAATTCAGGCCCTCCTTAACCTAAGGGTAATTATTCCTAGGATCCTATGTTCAGTGAATTCCCGTTCAAGTCCAGCCAGTTCAGAATGCTATGGGCTCTATGGAAAACAATGGGTCGGGGGTGGGCAACCTTCCAACCCAGGACAAGGACCGGGTTGGTCCTTTTTCGAATCAAGCTAATATGGGTCCATTGAGTTTTCCATACCCGAATTATGGACCCGGCTACTTTCCCTTTAGGTCTCACCAGCGACTAACTAAAGCTAAGGGATCCCCAACGGACCTAAACTCCAGTTGATTTCATAGCAAATTTCAGCGCCGGAAAATTACTCTCTTTGGTCACGGGAGCTCTGGCGAGTGTTGATTATGAAAGATAAGGAGGGCTTCATTGACAACATCATTCCCGCACGACACTAGAGGAAGTGCAACCGGCTCATCCAGGTGTAGGTTGGGAGTTGTCTCAACCCTAAAGTAGCCGTTGGCCTCCATCCAATGGAAGATGCACAAACGTCTTGGGAAAACATTAAGGAGATGTATGGAAAACTCAATAGAGCATAATTTTTTTTTTCCATAACCCAAGCCTTAACCAAATTAGAACAAGGAAGTCTTTCAGTTTCTACGATTTTCAATCGATTATCAACCTTGTGGAATGAACTAAAAATGGCCGAAGAAAAATTATGGGGGCCCAAAGAAACCCCGGTCCAATACCACACAATCAGAGAAAGGGAAAAGGTAATACGCTTCTTGTTAATCCTAAATGAGAACTACTTACCATTTCGTAGCCAGATTTTTGTCATGGAACTTATCCCTTTCCTCGATCGAATCTACCAACTCGCAATGCAAGAGGAGTTGCAACAGCTGGCCTCGTCAGAATACCTCAAGGTCGGGGATCAAGTCATCCTCATGGCCAAAGCAACACCAAACCAACGCTTGCTCGCGGCAAGATCTAGCCATGGAAGCTTCGGGAACTCAGGAGGCAGCCAGGGTTGACAAACCCTAGATTTGGAGGAAGAAGAAGACATTTGTTCTTCTCAATTGAACGGACGAGATTTAATGGGCTCATCCAATGGCTCAGGACACTCCCGAGCTTTAATTGGGATGAATGTTTCGAGATTTGATTGTAGGATTCGATGGCCTTTATGAGATCGGGTGATCGGATGGCTTAAGATATCCTGTGCGATCGGATGGCTTAGGACTTATTCTCGCAACCTCCAAATTGAATGATGGACACCAAGCCACCTCAGCACCCACGTGGAGAGGATCAAATAGCCTTTTTTTTTTTTTCCAACAAGTCCAAAAATTCCAACTAGGGAAAGGTAATTTCTATGACTATTGCAAACGTCCTTACCATACTTGAGAAAATTATTGAAAATTACATGAAAAACTAGGGGAATGAGAAAAGAAAGAGCAAGACTTTCAGTCACGGCACATGTTAATGCATATCGGCTGGTCAATAAGGATCAATTTCAGCAAATTAAGAGGCTCTAAGCCAACGAGAACACATGATAAAATGGCAAGCTATGCAAGTACTCCTCATTATCCAAATATCATTTCACAAAAGGCATGGATTATTGATTAGGTACTAGTGATCATATAGTTTGTGATGAGTGTTTATTTTCCAATATTCATAAATCCTCTTCACATACCTCAGTGCGTCTTCCAAATGGAAACGACACTTCTGTCACCAAAGTTGGGAAAGTTCAACTCAATTCCTCCATCACTCTAAAAAATGTCTTACTCATACCCGAATTCCAATTCAATCTCACTTATGTTTCTAAACTCTATAAAGATAACTCCTATTGGGTCTACTTCGATTCTGACATTTGTTTCTTTTAAGTCCTTTCAACTAGGAAACTGATGGGCTTGAGTAACATTCACAAGGGACCTTATTTTTGGGTTGATATTCCCAAAGATTTCGATATTTCACATTTTTTCTTTGATAAGGGCTTCTTATGTAATGTAAATATCAATAAATAAATAAAAATTATCTCATCGGCATCCTTTCCTCACCCCAAGTGTCATATTTGTCCTCTAGCTAAACAATAATGATTACCTTTTTGCAAAGCACATCACATGTTAATGCGCCTCTCTCTCTTCTTTATATGGACATATGGGGACCATATCACGCTCCGCATATGGATGTCCAAAAACCCGACTCGACCTAACACCACTTAAACACGAACCGAACATGAGACAAATTAAGTACATGTTTCAGGTCTTAATATTATTCGGGTAATGATTATAGAACAAGTAAATAAATATGTTTTGGGTCAGGTTAGGGTCGGAACATTGTTCCGCCCTAAAACACGTTATTGACCCCAAACAATGAAACAAATAGATTCTCTCATCCAAAGCCAAACACATCAGACTCACATCGACTCTAACTTCTCCTCTCGATGAGGCAACGACGTGCCTTCTCCTTCTTGTCAACTTTCCCGCTGCCCTCTTCTTTGCTCCTCACATTCTACGGTTTCACTTCGCAGTAGGATCTTCGAAGGAGCTCTTCCGTCGCATGAGTTCACGACCGCTGGTTTGGCATCTACGGGCACCGCTACACTCCACCCGCACCGACCCTTGTCTCCCTTGAAAGCTTTTCTTGCAGCTTTTCTTCTCTCAAGGTGTGAACTCTCTCTCTCTCTCTCTCTCTCTCTCTCTCTCTCTGGTTTGGCTATTGGGACTTTGGGAACAATGCTCAAATTCAGAGGTTCGCTGTTCAAGGAGTGGTTGAGGCTCCCAACCAATCAAACCTCTTTGTACAAGTTGTCTTGGTAATTGGTTGCCGCAATATTGGGGAGGTTGAGCAATTCCATTCCATACTCACATGGGGAAGCCAGCGCAAGGTTGCCGAGGATGTGGTGTGATTAGGCATTGGGGTAAAAAGAGGAGGAGGGTGGAAATTGAGCATGGAGAGAAGGGGAAGAGATTGAGGGGTCCATTATCATCTAGCGATCTGTTTCTATCTTAATTCCGATGGACGACGATGGGACGTCTAATTCAAAAGTGAGGTTCATGCTCACATGCTCCGCTAGTTGAGAAATGGAATTCGAATTCTTACCTTGCCCACTCACCGATTTCTTTGACCCCTTGTGCTCCGCTTGAAATGGAAGAGAGAGAATGTTGGAGGCGAGGAATCTAGTGAAGGATCTTCGAGTTGGGTCTTCATTGCTTCCGATTGCCATATCTTCAGAGTCCAAGTGATTGGACCCCTTTTAACATTAATCCATTCTTGTTGCCGATTGATCGGTTTATTCAGTGGTTGATTCTTGGTGGGATTGGTGCATGTGCATTTTGGTGATTCGAGGTTTTGAGTTGCTATTGTTCGTTTAATTTTGGATGTTCGGTGTCTACACACGGAGGAAAAGAGATGAGACTAATTTGAGCTTTTTGCATGTTCAACGAAGTATGTTTAGTTGTCCTGTTATATTTATCAGCTTGCGATTCCTATTAAGCGCAGAGATTTGCTAAGTTATTCCTTCTACTAGTTTGCTATGGTGTAATGAGATAACTATAGCAGCTTTTGATTAGGTTTCGTGTCAATGATGATGAATTTTTCTTATGTTATCTGAGCAGTCGTAGAGCATGTATAGCAGGATTATCATGACTTATGAGCCTATTACAGGTTTAGGTTGATTTCATCACCCTGTCCAGGTAGCGTGGAAATTGACTGTAGAGTTATCGGAACTAATGTGTATTGACTTCAGGTTAAACGGGAAGATTACCTTGATTGATGAGGTTCTACTTTCACAACTATTTCTTTCCTGTTCTCGGATCTTGAAGCACCTTGAGGGGTGATGAGAAGTGGAAAGATGAACAATCTCTTGTGAACCATTTATTTGTACCTATGATTTAAAGTGGCATTTTCTCCATGAGTATGTGGAAATTCCTTCTCATAAGATTCTCCAAGGATGTCCTCACTCATCCTAGTTAGCTAATAGCATAGTAAAATGGCGTTTCTGCTTGGTCATCATATTGAATTTTTTCCCTTTTACTTTATCACCTGCAGCATCTAAGGTATCCATCAAAATTGATGTTTGATATTTAAGTTCATGAATTTTGTGCTCTTTGCACTTTTTTGTTTCAAGTTTCTGTTTTTCTTTCATATTGATTCTGTTGTTGGTCTTTCAAGATTTTCTGAGATGCTATTATTGGGGGCAAAAGGAAAAAATTGTGTTGAATCAAAGGTAAAAATTAACCATGATTTCACACACTCATTGATGAGATTTTCCATTATGTCATTATTATGCAATTGTAGCAATTTCTCTGGCATGTAATTAAGTTGTATGCTTAAATGCTTCATACTCCAACAATACAATTTTTATTATGCCTTCCTAATGTTGATTAAGGGTCTGGCTTACTATAAATTATTGAAATAATAATTTGCAGGCTCTAAGTGTTATAAATAGAATGATTGCTAGATGTCTTCAGTGGGTGGTTCTAATGTCACAAATAGAATGAGGAGATCTACAATGTGAGAACATTTTAAAAAGATTCCTAGTCAAGAAAGGCTGAGTGTTTATATTGTAGCACCCTTATTGGTTGTGCTAGTGGTCAAGGAACTAGCTCAATGCATCATCATCTAGCTAGATGTAAGGAATATCCATATGCAGACGTTGGAAAAAGGCAAAAAAGTGCCTCGTTCAAGTTGTTGGGGGTGGTAGTTCATCAGGTCTTTAGAAATTTGATCAGGATGCTAACATAAAAGAATTAGTGATTATGTTTATTCTTAATGAGTTGCTTTTTAAGTTGGTAGAGCATAAGGGATTTCGTTGATTTGTGAATAAAATCCATCCGAAATGTGAGGCATGATTGTTATGATTTATACATGGAGGAAATAAGTAAATGGAAGAAATATTTCTCCGAGACATCTCCTAGAGTATGTCTAACAACTGACACATAGACATCTTGTCAAAATTTAAGTTATATGTGTCTGACTGCTCATTTTGTTGATGCTGATTGGAAATTACAGAAGAATATATTAATTTTTTGTCAGATTTCAGGTCATTTTTGCTGAGATAATAGGAAAAGCAATTGAGAAATGTTTGATTAATTGGGGGATCCATAGTATTTTTTCTATCACTGTAGATAATGCTAGCTCGAATGACTTGAGAGTTTAATACCTGAAAAAGATACTTAACTCTTAGAACTCTCTCTGTTACTGAGAGGTGAGTTACTCCATGTGAGGTGTTATATCTATATATTAAGTTTGATTGTTAAAGAGGGGTTAAAAGACATAAAGGATTCAACTGTTAGAATATGTTCAGCTGTACGTTATGTGAGATCTTTCCCTAGCAAGCTAAGAAAGTTCAAGGGTTTTGTTGAGTTAGAGAATATTGAGTCGAAAAGTCTTGTATGTTTGGATGTGCAAACTCATTGGAACTCAACATATATGATGTTAGAATCAACTTTAAAATTTGAAAGAGCTTTTAGCTATATGGAACTTCGGAATAGTAAATATGCCCAAGAGCTTTCCAAGGGGAAATTGTTACCTACTAGTAAGGATTGGAATTATGCACGTCACTTTCTTCCTTTTCCAAAGTTGCTCTTTGATACAACTATAAAAGTTTCAGGTTCTTCTTATGTCACTAGCAATAATATGGAGAATGACGTGTACGAGATTTATATGATGATTGAGAGATATTGTGGAAATGAGGACCAAAGTTTGCGAGAAATGACTTAGAGAATGAAAACGAAATTCCGTAAGTATTTTGGCAACGTGAACAACATAAATCTCACTTTATTCATTGCTTGCGAACTTGACATGCGACATAAGTGGGACTATGTGAAGTGGATGATTAGTTATGTTTATGAAGGCAAGGAGGCAGAAACTTTACAAGAAAAAGTGATAACATCTCTGACATTATTGTTTAAGCAATATCGCACGGGTGTATGCCCTCAAAGCAACTTGAGGCTAAAGAGCACAAGAATGGTAAGCATGTCAAGGTCCCCAATGGTTGATGCTGATATTATGAATGAAATGTATTTTAGCCAAACTGGACGACGGTATTTGGATGAAAAATCTAGATTGAACAAGTACTTGGAGGAAACATGTGAACGTTATAACTCTGAATTTGATATATTAAGTTGGTGGAAAGGAAATTCATCGAGATATCCTATACTTTCTACTATTGCTCGAGATATCTTGGCCGTGCCCATCTTGACTGTAGCGTTGGAGGCGGCATTTAGCACAGGAGGTCGTATGCTCGATGTGTTTCATAGTTCTTTGACCCCAACCATGGCAAAGGCTCTTATATGTGCTCAAGATTGGTTAAGATCCACGCCACTTTTACGTTCAATTGAGGAGGACTTAGAAGACCTTGAAATCTTTGAGTCGGGTGAGAAAATATGATTGTAGAATATTTATACCTTTCTTTATTTTAATACATATGTTAGTTCTCATTTTTGTTGTGAATTTATTGTAGAGTTGCCAAATACGACCACGGAGTTAAACTCGATATTGACTTCTCTCGATGATTGACGTATAAGAGGTTAGTATTTTATAATATGCAACTTGTGTAAGTCCTATTTCTCTTTTTGCACTCCTAACAATATCTTTTGGTTCTAAGATTTTTCAATTTTGTGCTAAATTCAAATACAAGCATTGCAGGCTTCCTTGCTCGCCAAGCACATAGTTTCTTCGATTTTTGAAGGACGCTTGATGGTGCCTCTTGACTGCAAATGGATATGGCACTATCATAGGCTTAACCTCGTTTGCTATAGAAAATAGAACACTAACAAAACTTTCTAGTCTAAGGACATGAGTACTAATTCTTCTTACCAAATTTGTTGCATTGGAATTTATATTTGCTTGTTTGAGAGCATATCCAATGTTTGTATGCTTCATTCTTGTTTGGAATTATACCGCTTTCTTTGATAGAAACCATTGTCCTGAAAATATCAACATTATGGTTGTAGTGTGCAAATTTAACAAAGTTCTTATCTTGGGCTTTTGTCTCCTCGTATATTCAAGCTACGGTTGCCTGGAGTTTCCACCTCTTTGGTAGATATCCAGCAGTTTCCCAGGAGTTAGAAAGCCAATTTGCTTTCTTCCCAAATAGTGTCTCACCATTTGGAATGCTACTCCCCATGTTAGACCTTTTTTTTTTTTTCTACAATTTGTTAATTTGGGATGATGCCTCAGCTATTATTCCTACTGCATCTTTATCTATTCCAATGTATATGTCTACGATTTATGGTGGATTGCTTGCCTATGGGTAATTTCTTTTTCAATTTCTGCTTATGGTAAAATTTTCCTAAAGCCTTAAGGGTGAAGGCACTATCTTTCAGATTTGTTGTTCTTCAAAAGTTAAATGGTCTTTTACTTCAAAAAAATTATACCCGAGAAAAGGGAGGTGGAAAAAAAAAAGAGGAAAAAAAGAAGAGGAAAACCCGGAAACCCGACCCAACCCGAATTTTTGATGCGGGTCTTATGTGTTTAGGGTCGGGTCAGGTCATACTATGTGACCCTTTATGATTCGGGTCGGGTCAAGTAACATCAAAACCCGACTCATTGACACCCCTAACTCCGCATCGTGATGGATCTCATTTTTTTCTTACCATTGTGGATGATCAAACACGAGCCACTTGGGTATTTCTAATGCAATCAAAGGCCAAGTTCTTTCCCATCTTCGAAACTTTCTCACTCTTATCCAAATCAGTTCCATCGATTTGTCCAACAAGTTTGAACTGATAATGCTCAAGAATTCTTCAATCATTAATGTTCTTCACTATTCAATGCACATGGCATTCTTCATGAGAGTTCTTGCATATATACCCCCTAACAAAACGGTCCTTTTGAAAGATTCACACGGCATGAAGGTTTTATTAAACGCTATAAGGTAAGACTTGTGGCCAAGGGTTTCACACATCATGAAGGTTTTGATTACACTAAAACATTTTCACTAATAGCAAAGGAAGTCACTATTTGTTCCTTTCTATTTCGCTCTTTGTGATTGGTCCCTTCATCAAATGAACATTCATAATGCCTTTCTCCATGGAGATTTAGAAGAGGAAATGTACATGGATCTTCCACTAGATTTATGCAGACAAGGGGAGAATCGAGTGTGTTGTCTCCATAGATCCTTATACGGACTTAAGTAGGCTTCTCGTCAATGGTATGCCAAATTCACCTTTGCACTTATAATTGCAAAATTCTAGCAATCCAAACACGACTATGCTTCTTTTCACTTGGAATCAAGGTACATCTTCGATGTACTCACTTATATAAATTGATGATAGACTCATTATGGGAATTGATGAAATGCCATTGAGAAGTTTAAAAGGTACATGCACTCCGCCTTTGAATTAAGGATTTGGGTCCTCCTAAATATTTTCTTGGAAGAGAGATTGCACGATCAAGTAAGGGAATTTGATCAAGTAAGGGAATTTGTCTCAGTCAATGCAAATTTGTCCTAAAGATCATATTAGAAGCAAGACTATCGAGATCCAAACCAGTAGTTATTCCAATAAAACAAAATGTTAAGTTGAAAATAGTTGAGTATGACAAAGGATTATCACCCTTGAATAAGGATCCTTTGCTCAGAGACCCTTCTATTTATCAAAAACTCATTTGAAAGCTCATCTATCTAACCGTGATCAGACCCGACATATGCTATGCCATGCAAATTCTTAGCCCATTCATGCATAATTCAAAATAGTCTCACATGTATGCTACATTGAAAGTGATAAAGTACTTGTAGGGATGCCCAAGTTTGGGAATATTACTGTCTCGGAACAACAATTTGAGAATGATGGCATATAGTGATACGGATTATGCTACTTGTCTTATGAGTAGAAAATTTATCATAGGGTTTTACATCAAATTGGGAGATTCATTACTCTCTTGGAAGATAAAGAAATAGTTGACTGTTTCATTAGCGTCAGCTAAAGCGAAATATCGGGCAAAGGCAAAGACTAGTTGTGAAATAGTCTGGATAGGAGAATTACTCAAAGATCTTGGCGTATGGATAAAAAGAACCAACCATTATATTTTGTGACACTAATGTTGTACTTAAATTTGCAGAGAATCAGATTTTTTTATGAAAGAACGAAATACATAGAAATTGATTGTCATTTTATCAGAGACAAGATTCAGGATGAAGTAATCAAGACAAGAGAAATAAGAACGACAGAGCAGTGCACAAACATCTTCACTAAATCTCTATGTCAGAGGCAATATGCTTATTTATTAAGCAATCTAGGCATTCCTGATGTGTATAGACTGCCGGCTTGAGGGGAAGTGTTGAAGATATTGTTGTACTTGATTGATCCTAATTGGTTCATCAATTGAAAACTAGAATATTGTTCTTGGGCATTCTATATATGTATTATACATAGGGCCATGATTATATAATGTTACAAGTGAGAAAGCAATATATATACATCTTATTCCCAAATTCTCGGCTTCTCTCCATCCTTTGATATTTTGACATATTGGTTGGTTCTCTGGCCTCTGTGTTTGCAATTTGTAGTCTCTATCCCCAGTGATGGCTAAGTTCCTAAATCTAGTCTAGGTCCATGCAGGAATGAATCTGGCATATTTAAGAGTGGATTAACTCCTGTTTAACTTCTTGGGGGCAGTAAAGAAGGTGCCATACTGGCTATTCAGTTTCCCAATCTCGGTTAAAAGAACGATGAATTTATTGAACTTTGCTGTTCCGTAGATATAGCATACAACGTATGATCATCTCGTGGCCTTTCCATGCGACATTATCAGGTAAAAACCAGGTTCTGAGTAATCCTAATTATTACAGTGCGGTGCATGCATCAGTGGCATTTAGTATGGTTCCTTCCATGAGGGACTTTCATTCATATTCTGTGTAATCTTCATTCATATTCTGTGTAATCACGACGGCCACTTAACTTCTCTTCCATGCATGTGATATGTACCGGTATTCCAACATCGGGACGGTCGATGGACAGGCTGCCGCACCAAACAAACTGTGTACCCATGTCGGTCCATCAGTTGAGAATTACCAAGAGAGCGGAAATATTACGTATTAACATCCAGACCTTTGAGGGAGATCGCTTGCCCAAGCCTGTCATATTTCACATTGTAATTAATTTCTTACTTAGTATATTGTAATTGATCGACACTGTTGTCTCTTGATACTCTCTTCTTGACGAGAGAATGGTCCCAGAAGCTTCACATCCAGAGTTCATTTTCTTCTGGATGTTTTACAAACTCAATCTACTACGTTACTTTTACAGTCACACTAATACAAATCTCAGACTCTGTCCGTCAACCTTCGACTCGCCAATGTCGCTGCCTATCCTGAGTCCATTAACCACGGATAACTCACCGCCACTTTCTCTTCCAAACAACCCTTCACATTGCAGTTCGCGTTGCTCTAGCTGATGCAAGGCCGAAGCAGAGCCCGAGGCAACCTCGAACATCAGCCGAGCCCCTCATCCGATTTGGGTCCATGCGTACGCGACTGGGCTCCGAACTTCATTTTTAGCATTGCTCCAGACAATGCTACCGAAATCTGACCTAGCCGTCTGATTCATGCCTTTCTTGGACACGAAGGTCACCGTGTAACTCCTCTTGTCCCCGACCTTGGCGAACACCAACTTCGGGGGCTTCACCGTAACCTCCACAGCCGGTGGGCCCATCACTGTCACCGCGTAAACTGATCCTGGAGCCCCGACGTTGGTCAGTTGGCGCGTGTATCTCACGACCCTCTTGCTCCCAAACATGACCGAGAAGGACGGATAGTTCAGCTGACCGGGGTCTGCGAATTTACGTGAGCACGTGACGTTGGGGCGCTTGGCCACCGCTCTTACTTGATCGATGGTGTAGTCCAACGAGCAGAGGAAGGCGACATAGTCGTCAGTTGAGATATCGTACACCAGGCCAGGGGAGAGGGCTTTCTCAGGGTCGACGTGTCCCGAGCCGTGTGCCCAAGGGGTGGAATAAGTGCCTCCAGCAGCATCACGGAGAGAAGAATTGGTGTTGTCGTGCGTGTAGGCGGTGGTCATGAGTGCAGACTTGATTGCACTCGGGCTCCAATTCGGGTGCACGGCTTTGAGGAGTGCTGCGAGGCCGCTGATGTGCGGGCACGACATGGATGTGCCTGTAGTGAAAGACCCACATGAGAAACTTGGATCAGACTCACAGCAAGCAAAATCATCAACCATGAACACTTTGGTTCATCTACATAATTCACTTCCCTGGTTTAATTAGCTCAAATGGTAATCTTGAAATGTTGTTTACACATGATTATGATTACTGCCACAGTCTGCTACTCAGCCCAAAAACCTGTACTGTTCTGCCACTCAGCATAAAGAACCTGGGCATATTTATTTAGATGGAAGAATTTTTTGCATCAAGGCTATCAACAATCCCAGTCACATACCACATTATAGTAATGCTGGCTAATGATCTCTAAGGAAAAGCAAGAAAGGCATCTCTGCATTTCTCAGTAGGACCTCCATTAAAGGTGAAGCTATATAATCAGAGACCAGTGATAGCGACTACACCAGCCCCACTCTCTCTCTCTCTCTCTCTCTCTCTCTCTCTCTTTCTGCTTTCGATCACGTGCAGAGGAAAGGCAAAAGCCACAGTCTCTTGTTAATGCTCTCCAGCTAACCAATCGAAAGTGGAAAAGTTCCCCTGTCCATGCTTGTAATGATGTAATGTACATGAAGGGCTCCAGAAGCAGCAATTAATGCATTGGATAACCTTGCTAAGCTGCTAAATTAGCGCGCTAACAATGAATATTAATGCTCACTTTGCATGCACTAACTACAGAGGTCCACAACCTAACTAGCCCAATTTGATTATTGGACTTGATGGTTGTTGAATCTTACACATTGCACAGATTTAACTACAATTACAGACAGGAAAAAAGAAAGAGCTTCGGATCTTCAGATTATGTGTCGCAGGTGAACGCGTCTACCCTATACTATGCAGAGAAGTCATACGAAAAGAAAAAAACCTCCTTGACAGGAGATGTTAATCAAGTTACAAATTTGTGTGCGTCATTTGAATTTCTATTCCTACCAAGCATCAATTAGAAGTCCGAAGCATAATCGCTAGAAGTTCATGGGCAATGAATACTACACCTGACATGATGTTGAACTGGGTCTTCCTCGTATCTTTCTCCAGCCCGGTTGGCCCGACCGCCCCCGACCAGGCCGCCAGTATGTTGACCCCCGGGCCGATCACGTCGGGCTTCAGTATCTGCGGCGTCACCAGATTGGGCCCTCTCGAGCTAAATGCCGCCACCACCGGCGACGGCTGCACGCCCAACACGGTCCCTCCAAAGCCGATCGTGGCGGTCGGATTCGGGTTGCTGCTTGCGTACTCCCTGATCAGATCCCCCACCTTCCTCCCCACGGCCACGGCAGGCAACAGGTGACTGTCTGCCCAATTCCTCGCCGCTCGCCGGGGTGTTCGCGAGTATCATCCCAACCCCACCCGCAGCACGTACGACCGAGCCCTTCTCAACGCGTGCGTTGGTTCCCCTATCGCACACCACCACCTTTCCCCGCACCAAGTCCGGCTGAAGTGAACCGGGCAGGCACAAGTTGCCCGAGCCATCGGACCCCTTGTCATAAACCAGACCGACCAGTTTATTCCCCATTCCCGGCCCGCTGTAAAGCGACACGCCGGTGAACCGGTTCTTGTTGCCAAGAACAGCGTAAGCAGGGAAATCCCGGTCCAGAGTGCCGGCGCCGACGGTCATGATCCACGGCGCCACGTTGGCGAGCGTAGCCCGTGCCGGCCCAGCGTTGCCGGCGGAGCAGGAGACGAAGATGCCCCTCTCCACGGCAGCGAACGAGCCGATGGCAATGGTGTCGCGGTAGTAGGGCGCGGACCCGCCACCGAGGGACAGGGAGAGGACGTCGACACCGTCCAGTATGGCCTGGTCCATGCCGGCGAGGATGTCCGACCCGAAGCAGCCGGTCCTCCAGCAGACCTTGTAGGAGGCCACCCTGGCCCGCGTGGCCATCCCACGCGCCGTCCCGCTGGCGTAGCCGAGGAGGCTGGCGTTCGCCACGCGCGACCCCGCGGCCGTGCTTGCGGTGTGGGTCCCGTGCCCGTCCTGGTCCCGGGGCGAGTCCGTTTCTTTCGGGTCCTTCAAGAAACTGCCACCTACATAGACGAAAAAGTGCAAAAGTTAAGCAAGATTTGATTTTGACACCGACCCATCCTTTGGAATCGCACTTTGACCAATGGGAAAAAAGTAAGTGGTAAATCAACTAAATCTCGTAAGTACCCGAGGCCATGTGATAGCCTTTGGCGAAAGAGCGAGCCCCGATGAGCTTCTTGTTGCATAGTTTCGGGTCGAAGTCGGGGCCCGACTCGCACTCGCCGCGCCACCGGGCGGGGACGTCGGGCATGCCCGAGTCGTCGAAGCTCCTGGACTCGGGCCAGACGCCCGTGTCGAGGACCCCGATGACGACGTCCGCGGAACTGGGGTCCGGGTTCGGATCGCGGGCGCTGAGCTCGGCAGAGAGGCCGAGGAACTCCGGGGTGCGGGTGGTGTGGAGGGAGTAGACGCCGTCCTCGTAGACGCCGAGGACGGAGGGGGAGCGGCGGAGGGAGGCGGCCTGGGAAGGGTCGAGGGAGGCGGCGAAGCCGGGGTAGGCGGCGGAGTAGGAGTAGAGGAGGGCGGGGGAGGAGGGGGAAGAGGAGGAGGAGGGGAGAGAGAGGAGGCGGGAGAGGTACCAGTCGTGGTGGGTGGGGAAGAGGGAGGGCTTCTCATGGTGGCTCATGTGGACGATGTAGGTCCTTCTGGCGGCGGCGGTAGCGGCGGCGGCCGCGAAAGAGAGCGTGAGGAGGCATTGGAGAGAGACGAGGAAGAGGAGGGACTGGGCCACGGTGGCCATGGCAGTTTTCAGAGAGAGAGAGAGAGAGAGAGAAAACTTCCACAAGTTCGTAAATGGTAGGGCGTTGGTTTTATAAGACGCCCGTGACACTGTAGGAACTAGCAAGTGAGCGTGCGTGGGAGGACAAAATGTTGGTTGCATCCCACGTATGTAGGCTCAAATTACATGTACGGTTAGATGAGACGGGCACGTATAGATTCGTATGATCTTAACGGTAGATGTGAACTGGACTCGTGTGACTAAAAAATGCCCCAAAATACCTTCTCATCTTAGAGAGAGAGAGATTGAGTTTAGCTGGTAAGCACTCTTCGTATGTCAATCCCAATTAAAAGCTTGTGACATACTGACGAATTAATTGAAATTAGTGCCCCATTAGTCTTTGGTGTTTGGCATATCGGTCACTTGGATTCTTAACCTTTCGTATTGGTTAATGAAGTCTTTTACCACCTCCTTAAAAGACGTCCAATCAAATACTAAGCTCGCCATAAACGAGTTTCCAATGCCATGTGTCTCCCATGTGGCCTTTCCTCATTGCTAAGTCGCGATGTACATGACGGCCACATGGGATTTCCTCGCCACATCATCCTTTGATAGCGAGTTCATAAGAATAGCCATGGACTACCAACCCACTAATAAGTTTGGGAGATCTTACCTAGTTATAGCTAAAATCAAACCAGTTATAGCTAATCTTTTAGTTAAACCTATTTTAATATCTTAACTTCCATGAAGCTAATTTGTTAAAAAGACCGGTACCATATAAAATCTCTTACTTTTAGTAGTAACCTATCATCACAAGAATAGGACAAGCCATCTTCATCCGATGGGTGGTGATAACATGTTGTGTCACGACACTCTCCCATACAAAATTAACCTGTTCGTTCTATCTTGTTCTTATGACAGAAATGTCGTGGCCATATTCCACAGATTTCAAATGGACCGCAAGAAAGAACAATGAACAACAAATGGAGTCCACGCATCAAAATATTTCTACCTAAACAATCGCAATCCAAATTATTTTCCTAATCACTGAGTTTAGGCGGGACGAAAAACCACAAAAAACCTTGACACTAAGGTAAAACGACAAATGCGAAAGGGTGGTGTCCAAAGCCCAAGCACTAAAGCAACAATAAAGAGCAAAATAATGCCTAAGCTCGAACAAGAATTTCAATCAACCTTGTCATCAAGTGCACATGTTGTATGGAAAATCAGACGAAGTTAGTACTTTTTCTGATATATTATAACATTCTTCATGAATGACAATGTGGATTGCTATCAGCTGTGAATGTGCAAAATTGCATGTATCGACGTCTGCAAAATTCTAGACCAGAACTTTAATGAAAACCTCCACAAGAAAGAATAATGTGACGTATTATTGAAGGATACTAATTTGGTCCTAAACTTTTTAAATTCTACCAATTTAGTTATGATTATTTGCTTGAAATTTCAATCTAGTCATTTCAGTCAAGTATTGGCTGGCATTGACATGTAGGTACAGCTATCGCTTGAGCGATTTCCGACGAAAATTAGCAGAAGAGACTATATTAGAATTTCGCGCAAAGATTTAGGACTAAATTGATAAAATCGGAAAGCTTATAACCGAATCAATACATATACAATAGGTTAGGAATTGGACAATTTCCATTGTACTTATATAGGTGTGTATATATATAGAATAGAATAGAAGGTACCCACAATGCAAAGTCATGTCATGGGAGTGTGTTGTCATTGCAGCTTGTGAACTTGGGGACGAGAGTTGGGTTTTGTACTACTGCTGCTGTGTAATGTGAGCTCTGTCTCTGTCCTGTTTGTTTCACACGCAAACGTAGGCACAAGATGACACAGAGAACACAGCTGTAGAGATGAATAATGTCCCGGATAATGGAGGGTCCTCCTGTGAAGAGAACAGAACCCCACCCTCTTTATCCTCACAGAAAAAAAAACCCTTTTTTCTTCATATTTTTCTGACCAAATTAGGGTTTCATCTCATTAGATGGATTGTCAGCTTCTCCCATTGATTCTGGTGCTGATGCATATGTGCTTATTTGCAAAGGACCGCGTCCGCGATGTTCATCATTCATCAGTTAGATCCGAGCATTCTCCCAAAGTGGACGTAAAGATCGAGGAATTTGAGTCTAGGAGAAATTTTAGGAAATGCAAAATCTCATTTGCTCGTAGCTGGATGCAAATGTACGCCTCGAGTACATGTAATGAGCGCTGAGCATGGTCTTTTCTAATGTGCACCTTTTCTTCTTCTTCTTTTTGTTTTTTGTGTTTCTCTCCCGGTATTCTAGAAATTCTATTATTTCCCATCGTGCACTCAGTGCCACCTAACCTAACCAATGTAAACATCTTTTTTTTTTTTTTTTTTTAATGTGTCAATCATTTCTTGCATTTTAATTCCACCCACGTCGCATCACACTACTTTTGCCGGTTGCAATTAGACAATTTTTAATCATTTGCTCAAAGGCTGTGGGGATTGTAGGCTTGCTTTCCCACTTTCAAACGCCGAAAAAAGAAAATAAATCGTCTTATTTTCGGTTGCGCGCACTTGCCTAGCCACTCGAGTTTGTTAAGCATTGCGTGGCTCTCTTTTTTTCCTCTCAAGATCATCTTGAAAATGATTGTTGAAAGTAATATATTACTCAAGACTTCAATAAAATTTAGGAGGCCTCAGCATGAATCAAGCATACAAGTACTTCAAATTTCAATGGACCAGCGTGATAATTGTTCACATCTATAGATCAATTCGCCAAGGGTTTCATGCGAGACGATCGAGAAAATCGTACAATAAATATACGCCTGACAAAGACTCTTGAATGACTGTATGGAGATTAGACTTCCACTTTAATTTCTGCTGGTCCTTTGCTAAGAAACTTTGCAATTTCATTGGAAGGTGTAGTACTGGTGTCCACTTTTGTAACCCAATCATATGAGACAACAATAAGCTAAAGCGTCATACCATGTGGGGTTTCTTCTCCACTCCTCTTTTTCTCAACCAAAAATCATGATGGTCATGTTGATCGAGCTATTTCTAAGCCATGCACACGGAGACATATGTAGCCCATAGGAAATAATATTTCAACTTGTTCGAAATTTCGAATATTGTTGTCCTTAGTCATATGTTCTTTCTTCTACGTATTGTCTCAATCGGATGATATCCAAATCGAGTAATTTTTATGTATCTAATTAAGTCAGAATACACTCATCAAAACTTGAAAGCTCCATCAGGATCAATTTTGGCTAACTCCGAAGGAATATGCATTGAAAAACTAATGTGCATTCCTCTTTGATTACCATATGCAATCTTTATTAGCATCTCTATAATAATGCATAGTACTTGATGTGAAAAGGAAAGTGAAGAGAGGATGATTGAACCGAGATTTCTCGATCATCCTGCCCTTAAGAATGATTACCATTGACATATATCTTTAAAGTGATGCTCATCATAAACTCACGGGGCACTCGAGGGGTACATCGTCGATTAGACATAAAGAATTGTCATCGCAAGAAGCAAACGACGCGACGCTAACCAACCTCTTGTTAATAAGCCTCCGACCGGCGTACAAGTGCTGATTAGACATAAAGATCAATCAGAAATAGCGTACGCTCAATTCTCAAAGTTTTTTTTATCAATCTAGCAACTTTATTTGGTGCCTAAATGGCAATCGCCCGGGGGAAAATCCCAAGTGGGCAATCTTCATTGACCTTGTCACCTCAAACTTAGATTATGCGCAAGCGAAAGAAGAAATGGAAAAATCTCCCTCGCCCTCTTTCCTGCTCTTGTTATCAGTCTGCTCATTGATGAACATTGCTCGATTTGTGCTTTGGGAATGATTATGTTGACAAAATCATTTTTAGTGACTATAGGAAAAGGAAAAATTATTATTTTTGGTGGGTCGCATAAGAGCACATGCGAGCTTTGTCCTGCCCAGTATGTGCTTTGTGCGAAATGATTCTTGCAGCAACATGGGAAAAGAAAAATCTACAAAAGATCCAGTAAGGATCTCATTGTGATTACTAAACAGATGGTGTCAAGCCGTACTTTGTAATGGAGACATCTTGATGGACATGGTAGGTGGGTTTGACAGATCAGCAATCGGAATCGATTGGGGGTTTGATAGATGGGAATTAGCAATCGTTTAGGCTTATTTGTTTATTTGTGTTTCTGTTTCTTGGGACACAAATTTTTGTTCTTTTATTCTGAAAAATAAAATAAAAATAGAAACGCGTTTATTTACCCTTTTGTTTAGAATGATTTGAAACAAACAAGAAGTAGAAAAAACTTGTTTCTTGTTTCGAGAACACTTCCGAGAAACACTTTTTTTTTCTTCTCATTTTTCTTCTTCTTCTTTTTTTTTCTTCCTTTTGGCTGGTCGCCGGCCTCGGCCATGGCCGGGGAGGCTTGGCCTCACCTTGGCTGGGTGAGCTCGAGCTCGCTCAGATCTGGCGAGGCAGAGCTCGCCCAGCCACCGGTGAGGCTCGACCTCGTCGGGCCACCGCCAGGTCAGCCTTGCCCAACGGTGGCCCGGCGAGGTCAAGCCTCACCGATGGCCTCGGTGGCTAGGCGAGGTCACTGGCAAGGCTCGACCTCGCCCATGCAGCGCGAGATCGGCCTCGCCTTGACGGGCGATCTCGAGCTCACCTAAATCTCGCGAGGCCGAGCCTCGCCCAGCCACGGTTAGGCTCGGCCTCACCGAGGGCCGGCGAGGAAGAATAAAGAAAAAATATTAAAATATTAAAAAATTAAAAGAAATAAAAAAATTATACAAGTTTACAAAACGTGTTTCTATTCCTAGAGTAGAAATTTTTTGTGGTTACCAAACGTGTTCTTATACTAAAAAATTGTTCCCTAGAATAGAAACAAAAAATAAAAATTATTTCTGATAAAAAATTGTTCCCCGAAACATAAACGTTACCAAACGCGCCTTTATTGTCCGGAGCTTCATACAATAATGTTCTCTCGATTCACATGCGTGTTCGTTGGTAGGATGATCATGCGTGGCCAAGAGGAGGACGCTCTTCAATCCAAAAAGTTAGGCAATCTGAACTCGACTTTGATTATCGATCGCGTCTTGCATACGCCAGCAAAGGAGGGGTTTGATGATCAAGTAAGTTGTGAACTTATATATAATGTATGAACGTCGCATATTACATCATTAGTTGACATGATATATTGCTATAAACGTTGACTTTGTTAGCGCTGTGGTAATATAACAACATGAGTTGTTAATAACCGGTCCTATATATCACATCGGCTTACAATGTAATAGGAAATAATATCCCACATGATGTAGGGTCCTCCAGAGAGGAGAGAACCCCACTATGTTTATCCTCACAGAAAAAACAAATATTTTCTTTATTTATTTTGAGAAAATCAAGATTTCATTTGAAATATCTCAACAGATGGATCATCATATTGTCACGTTGGTTGTTGTAATGATGCATCCGAGCTTATTTTGATTGAAAGTCCCGTGCTCGCCAGTCTCACCTCATTTGTGGGAATTGTTGGGATAAATATGGCTTCGAATTGGGTAGAACAATGAAGTCGGATCTTTATAGTACTCAAGTTGGACTTTGAGGCGTGATATCACTTTTTTTAAGGATTTATTTGCCCCACAACGTTGCTAATGGTTACCGGCAAATTTCCTCCAGGATACAACAAAGTCTCAAAATGAGAAAACTAGATAGCAATTCTAGTATTTCTCCAGGGTCTCTCATGGGAAACAATTGGAAACAATGGCTGTACATTCTTTCGAAAGAAAAACAAAAAAATGAAAGAAGATCATCGTTTGATCTCAAAACAACGTTACTTATCTTTGTCTTTCGAATAGATGCAACTCTTTAAAAAGTTGCAAAAAGAACAAAGGTAACATTTCGTGAAAAGTACGTATCAAAGGTTACGTTGAAAAGATATTAAAAAATCAAAATTAAATAAATAAAAAATAACCGCAACTTTTCGTGAACAGTCACATTGTTTCAACAAGATTTATACTTAATTTTTTTAGAGAAATAAATCCGAATTTTCAATAAATAAAATTAATGATCGTTGGTTAGAGCCAAATCTCGTCCACGTGCGCACTCACATCTTTTCGATGTGGGACAAGGCATCTCTTCATTTGTTTTATAAACAAATTACCAACAATCCCCCACTTTTGTTTATAAAACAAAAACAAGAAATAAAACGTTAGAAATATACAGCTAAAATTTTCGTGAGATTAATATACATACATAAAGGTCTCTTTCGAGTTAAACCTTTACTTAGTGCAAGTATCTCAAAGCTCTATCAAAGTGACAAGTAGCTTGGCTTTAAACTTGTACTTTTATATAATAGAACCGGACATACCGCACATACACTAACCTCTTGTCTCAGTGAGAAGTTCTATATTACTCCGCACTTTTATGGCCTTGTGCTTGATCCTGTTTCATGAGCTCTCTAGAAAGCAACCCTAACTTTCGCAAGAAGCGGCACCACTTCTAAGCTCATATAGGTGAAGTATCTACTATGTGTTTCTGTTACTATCAACACATTACAAGTTTGTACTATACTTCATTAAGAATTCAATCCAACCTACAAAACGTAACAGACGATACTAACTTCTCATATCAGGGCTACGTCAGTATCAAACAATCACATTCAATAACTTGTTCTTACCCATTAAACCTTGTAACTAGTGATGTTCTAGAAAAAAGTCGGGTTACCATTATTGGTGATTTCAATTAAAGGGTTTCAGCCTCGTTTCTTATGAGATCATTATTACCATATCTCTTGGTAAAGCCTTTGTCAAGGGATCGACAAGATTATTACTTGACCTCACGTAGACAATTGTTATGGTATCATCTTTAATCAATTGTCTCACATATTCATGTCTTAGACTAATATGTCTAGACTTACCATTATAGGTGCTACAATAGGCTCTTACCAAAGTAGCATAACTATTACAGTTGATAGAAATAAGAGGCATAGGATTAGGCCATAATTTGATATCCAACAACAAATTCCTAATCCATCAACCTCTTTCCCACTTGCTACTAAGCAATGATTCAAATTTCATAGTTGAGTGAATTATGCACATTTGTTTCTTATGCACATTTGTTTCTTGCTCGCCCAAGAAACAACACATTCACGTAATGTGAAAATCCATCCAGAAGTCTCATCTCCCATACTTATAATCCAACTAACATCGGTATATCTTTCTAATACAGCCAGATTGTTATAGAACAATAAGATAACCCTCCAATGTTCTATATTGGATTACTAGTATTTACTCAACTTGCATATACAAAAAGTAATATCGGGTCTAGTATAATGTATCGCATACATTAAAGACCCATAGCACTCGCATTAAAAACTCTCCACCAGGAATCAAATGGAGTACTTATATATTTGAAAACAAAATGTTTAAATCTATACAACATCTTCTCCATGTAATCACTTTAGCTCAAAGAATAACCCCACTATTTTTAATTTTAATACTTAAGATAGTATCTGCTTCTCCTAAATCTTTCATTTTGAAAATGAAAGCTAGATACTTCTTAGTCTCAATGATTCCAATCATATTATTTCCAAGGTCCCCTTCGGACATACCCCCACTTCAAGAATATTCCAAGAGGCAATTAATCGAAACTATGCATCGTCAAATTTCATGCTCAATGAAATACAAATATCAAAATAGAAGACCAATGCAATCCTACTCTCTTGGCTCATTTATACTACTCCTTAGAATCAATTCTATGAGGAGCAATGACAGCAAATGGAACACATTAGAACCAAACAAGGAACACCCTTCACTGAACATTGGACATAAAGTTTAGAGTTTGCTCTAACATAACCAACCTAAATGTAGGATTGATATACCCATTCATTGTAAGTCCACACCACTTTATCTCATTTCTATGAAAACTCCTCAGTCTCAAGCCACGCATCCACATTTTGCATTCATGTAGATCAGTTCTGGGCCAAAGATGGGATTATCCAAAAACTTGTCTATATTTATTAAGTTATTGGCCCAACAGCCTAACTCCAGTGCTCCCAATTGTGCGCAAGCATTGAGTAACCCACCCATGACATAACTATCAAGGCATTTAGTTCACATAAGTTACTAAGCACCAAATCCATAAATCCGTATTCCTTTTAAGACTATGAAATGGTTTCGGCTGTAATGAACTCAAATTGAAAAATGCCTAAATAAATTGCAACAGACAATTTGCTTCATATCAATAAAATGCACCCTGCTTATATGCACCTCTAGGAAGGTAACTTTGTACTAAACCATAGGTGACCCAAAGTTATGCAGCATACCAAAAGGAGCAACATTGTCTCCATTGCACATGCAGACAACATCCAATCATAATCAATCGACAATCACTTTGAAAGAGACCCATTAAGAACATATTTCAGGTCTCATCACATATACACATAGCTTTTGTCGATCTCATAGTTCATTGAGATTGAACTCACCTTCCTTGGTTTGCCGCCTACAACGATCGACAGCCCAGGCATAGACATGTGGCATGCGTATCATTTGTTTGTTATGGAAGTCTTAAATGGGGCATATATCGCATCTCTTCAATTCTATCATTATCCCACATATGAAATTGGACACCCATGCCAAAAGATGACTAATGACTAAAAGCAAGTATGAAAGCATCAATGACAAATAGTGTAATAGTTTACGTGCTAAACATGGAGATAAAAACATCACATACCTTAGCGTATGAGCCGATAAGCAATTTAGCACATTTCAGTTGCCCACATGCCATATCTTATTCCTTGATTACTCCACTAGGCAAGAAGTCCTTTCGAAGCATTGCCCCCAAAAACCATCAAGAACAACCATACGCTTCTTCACTTGACAGTTTCTTCCAATTCGGGCGTTGTAAATGACCCATTCCTTGATGAATCAGTGTTTGCCCATCAAAGGATGAGATATCCTGTAAAAGAAGAGACTGGTACAGAGCGTCTCTCTCATTTGCTTGACAAGGATCATATTTGCAATGCTCGTGGACAAATTCGAGGTAAGCCTCAGTGATCTCATGGATGTTCGTGAGGACCATGAATAAGATTTCCTCTGCAGCAAAATTGCTTCCCTTCACTCTTGTGATTGACAACCCTTGTAAATGATGACAATCATGGGCTTGAGTCCGGGACCAGCAATGACCTTGGACGGCAAATGCCTCATATTACTCTGGACCGAACGATCACTGAATCTCCTCCCGAGCAACCGATTCGCATCGAAGACGGTGTTGGTGGGATTCATGGTGACCTGGTTCTTGGCGGCGTTGCCGATCAATTTCTCTCATTTTCCGGCCATTGATTCCTCTGTATGCGCATCCACACCCCCTCAGACATCCCTCTCCGACGATCACCATGGACAGACATGGGAATACTCCAAGATACAGAGAAACAAAGAATGACAAAAATATATATATATATATATGCTCAGATTTTCGATCTTAACAAAAATGAAACGTAAGCGAAATAGAGTCTACGCGATAATGAGATTATTAAATCACATCATATTCTCAGATTTACACAAAATCGCAAATTACTTCGCAGGGATGTCTAAAGGGCATTTTGACAAACCGTTCTATGCGCTTGTCGAGTAGATATTCTCAGGTACCGTCAATAGTCCAGTTAGCGCAAGGAAACTCTGGGAAAGGTTGCCTGTGAAGGTGAGCAACGGGCCTTGGGCTTCGGATTCAAACAACTCGCGCGTAGTGCTAACCACAATTGTCCTATCTGTGGGTGCAATGACCCCCACTATTCCTGATTGTTAATAAATTGGCAATTGTTGACGATCCAAGTTACAGCCAACGAAAAAATTTTGATGGAGATGCAGTCGCTTCAGGCTATCAACCAAGCAGAGCACGCTTTGTGCTGTTTCAAAATACAGCCGATTGCGATGAGCGATGATCATCAGCATCCGTGGAAGCCATCGAAGAACAGACCTAATTCTGCTCTGTTTTTTTTTTTTTCTCGTGGCCAACCTCTCACGATTTCTCTTCTGTCTCCTTTCCTCTCTTTCTCGGGCAGATCGCCCTTCCACCTCTCCTCGCACAAGCCCACAATCTCTGCAGACTAGACCGAGGCCGACTCGAAGAGAATCGGATAATCGTGCAATGCTCACTCCACTGGCAATAAATCATTCGTCCAGCATGCCCCGCAAGCGAGGGAGATACACAGCCAGGCCACATATATCACAACCCGAAGCCTCTGAAGGAACTTCTGCTTTCTGGTGATTGACTTTAACTTCATTGTTGCACAAATAAATCCTTAAAATTGTTGGGATAAATATGGCTTCGAATTGGGTAGAACAATGAAGTCGGATCTTTATAGTACTCAAGTCGGACTTTGAGGCGTGATATCACTTTCTTTAAGGATTTATTTGCCCCACAACGTTGCTAATGGTTACCGGCAAATTTCCTCCAGGATACAACAAAGTCTCAAAATGAGAAAACTAGATAAGAATTTAGTGTTTCTCCGGGTCTCTCATGGGAAACAATTGGAAACAATGGCTGTACATTCTTTCGAAAGAAAAACAAAAAAAATGAAAGAAGATCATCGTTTGATCTCAAAACAACGTTACTTATCTTTGTCTTTCGAATAGATGCAACTCTTCAAAAGGTTGCAAAAAGAACAAAGATAACCTTTCGTGAAAAAGTACATCTCAAAGGTTACGTTGAAAAGATATAAAAAAAAATTCGAAATTAAATAAATAAAAAATAACCGTAACTTTTTGTGAATAGTCGCACTGTTTCAACAAGACTTTATAGTTAATTTTTTTATAAAAATAAATCCGAATTTTCAATAAATAAAATTAATGATCGTTGGTTAGCGCCAAATCTCGTCCACGTGCGCACTCACATCTTTTCGATGTGGGACAAGGCACCTCTTCATTTGTTTTATAAACAAATTACCAACAGGAATGTCATGCTTGTTTGATTCTTTCACTGCTACCTATTTGATACTATGTGTTCAATTTTGAGCCTCATGAGAGGAGATTTTAATGTTAATGCTATCATAAAAGATTTGGAAATGAACTAGGACTTGATCTCGAGATCCATCCGACCGAGAATATTTTCGCGTTAAAAATGAATTTATATTGTAAAGATGGGGAGTATGATATCATTGACCTTCTTGTATGCTCGGATTAGTACATATTACTCCTTTAGACATCCTTTTTCTTTTCGAAATGATTGAACCTTTAAGAAATGAGTCCCCGATGCATATCGATCGTCAATTACATCTGAATATCGTTCTCGTCTATTAGTCCAGCCATACGCGCGAAGTATATGACTGTGAGGACAATCTCTGTCAAACATACAACGGTGGAAAGCAACATAAGAGTTCAAACTCGACATATAACCACTGATCACGGGCCTTTGTAATGTGCACCTTTTGTATAATGCGCATGGTGCTCTCGGGGCATTCCAACCTAATCAATGGAGTCATCCTTTTTAATTCATCTATCATTTCTCGCATTTCGATTCCACCCACGTCGCAACACTGCACTTTTGCAGGTTCCAATGGAACATTAATATTTATCATTTAAAAGAAGAAGAAGAAGAAGAAGAGAAACTGGGGCCTTTGTGTGGCATTATCAGTTCCATGCTAAATTCTGAGTAATATAATTACAATGTGTGGGGTGCATTATGAACTGGTGGCAGGTTCTTCCCATGAGGGACTTAGATTTGCATTCTGTAATCGGGACGGCGACGGCGACATAGCTTCTCTTCCATGCCTGCAATATGCGCTTGGTATTCCGATGTCGAGGCAGTCGATGGAAGGGCATCTGCCAGGCTTGTCCAGCCGGAAAACCAAGCCTGTCATATTACTCATTGTAATCACTTTCTTAGTGCTGTAGCTGATTGACACTGTTGTCTCTTGATACTCTCTTCTTGACGAGAGTATGGTCCCAGAAGCCTCAAATGCAGAGTTCATTGCTTCCGGATGTCTTACAAATTCGATCTGCTCCACTACTCTTACAGTCGCACAAATACAAATCTCTCCGGCCCTTACCCTTCCACTCGCCAACGCCGCTGCCACTTCTTCACCAGCCTTTTTGCTTCCATCCGATCGACCCTTAGCATTGCCCATCGATGATGCTGTTGCCAATGCAAGGGCTGAAGCAAAGCCCGAAGGAGCCTCGAACATCGACTAACCCCCTCATTCGATTTGGGTCCATATGTTACGCAACCGGGCTCCAAACTTCATGTTGAGCGTTACTCCGGAAAATGCAGCTGAAATCTGAACTAGACGTGGACATGTGCCTTTCTTGGACACGAAGGTCTCTGTGATGGCCTAGGCGGCCATGCGTGGGGAGGAGATGGCGGTACGTCCGCACCTTGGTCCCCAAACATGTGCAAGGAAGGGGCACATCTCTTGTCCCACATCGCCTAGGAGGGAATCTTAGACTGACTTATAAGATTCTGGGTTCTTTATCTGTACAGTCTCGATGTACCTCCTCTTGTCCTAGTCATTAGCGAACATTAACTTCGAGGGCCTCACCGTCACATTCACAGCTGATGGCCCCATCGCCGTCACCGCGTGAACTGACCGTGCGGCGGCCCCGACATTGGTCGGTTCGTGCCTTTATCTCGCAACCCTCTTGCTCCCAAACAAGACCGCGAAGGACCGATAGTTGAGCTGGCTGTGGTCCACGACTTTAGGGGAGCGCGTGATGTTGGGGTACATGGCCACAGCTCTAACTTGATCGATGGTCCATAGTCCAATGAGCGGAGGAAGGCGACGTACTCTTTGGTACCCCACACATATTCCCTGTTTGTTCTGGCCGGTACCACACATCCTGGACAGAAGAGTGTCACGGTCAATAAGGAAAGCACAGATCATCTGGGCATAACACTCTCAACTTTGATATCTTAAATTTGCATTATTACAATGTTAACTCTGGTATCTTAAAAGTCGAGGTGGCCAACTCGAAGTGAGCATCTTGCACCATAACCTATGTCGCTATGTAATGGCCGATTCAAGTAAAATGGATCTGTTGGAAATTTCCTATAATATAGACTTACATTAATTAATTAATTTTCTATTTTAAATAATCGGGTTAATGGATATTCCAATATTTATTGAACCCTACAGTGATATGATTAAATTGGGTATTGGCATCTATTGATAATGCGCCAGTTGAAAGAAAAAGTGTAGGTAATTGTGTTTAACGGCTCGTAATGGGAAGCGCCGGGTGACACGCCTGTTGATTAGGGTTTCTTGGTGCCTCTCTAGCTTTTATTAGGGTAGGTTATACTTATCGCCGTTCTTTAATTCCATTGAAAGTTTGCTTTATACTTGAAATAGGTCATAGAGAGGAAGATGCGCATTCCGATAGATCATTGTTTATCAGATTGATCTATTTTCTTCAAGTGAAGTAATGGCTTAAATAGGTACGCTTTAATTCCGCTGTGTTTATTGATATCGGTGTTTTACAGTCATATATGGATTAGTTTCTTCTTGATTAATTAATTATTCATGTGAATAGTTTTCTACATATCGTATCAGAGCAAGTCATATATGATTGTAGAACCCAAAAAAATTTTTTAAGGACAAATTCGAAATTTTCTTCTTTGAGCCGAATATTGTAGTTATTTTTTTTGTGTGGATTTTTTGCTAGATTGATCCTGAAACCATAGGGCTTTTCTTCTACATGTTGAGATCTTTCCAATCATATATAATTTGCATAATTTCATTGAGAATTGAGAGAGAATTTTAAATTTGAAATTCTAGGGTTTATACATGAAAAAGTTCTAGAATTTTAAGTTACATTCTAGAGTTACCTTCGTTTTTCTTCTCCACTCGATGCTTTTCTTTGCGTCACGTCGTGTCGTTTGAATTATGAACTGTCGGTCAACGCACGCGCTCTTTCACTCGTCGTTCTCTGATTTCGGAATCGACTTGCTCCTCTTGGCGGTTTTGTTAAGTTGTCGTGGCGAGTTCGCCCGCAGTCGCTAGTCAATGCCGAATTCGTTTGCGACGAGGAGGATGGAGGGTTTGTGAAGATTTGTATTTTTGTGGTGGTAGGCGGGTGTGAAATTCGTTCACCACGATCGTGTTGCGGCGATGGGTCGACGAAGGATCTGTTCGTGTGGGCGTTGCTATGTTAGATGATGGCTAATAGCTTTTTCGTTAGAAAATATTTAGAAAAGTGGCCTATTTTAAATATATATTGGTGAAGGCTAAGGGTAAATACCTGCATATCAAACAGGATCGAGGGACAGTATTCTACCGACTATGCATGTAAGATCTTAGGGTGCCAATGCATTATGCGATATGCGTGCGGTGGCAGTCGCTAGAAATCGCAGTTGATGTGCGAAAGTCTTTTACGTGTACACTCTCTTTGGCCAATGCTCTTTGAAGGAGACCTAAAAGGTTTTGAATCCTAATATTCCATGGCATCTGCGCTTTTATCTTATTGTCAGGTGTCCACATCTATTTTGTTTGGTGCTTTTAGATTCTTCTGCTATTGCTGGAAGAGTGTGTTTCTTTCGATTATCATAATAGTAGTCTTTAGATTCTTCTAGTCGCCCTCATACTTTAATGGGTTATAGCTTCATTGTGATTGTCACGTGCAGCCACCGAAAATTTCTTTTGGATTGGAATCGAGGCTTGCCCTCTTTTTAGCTAATTTTTCATGACAAGGAGTGTAAACGTGCTTGCTTGATGCCGTTTTTTTTTTTTTACAATGAATAAATTTCATCAAAAATCAAGTTAATTTGTGTTTTTAGAGCTTCGGGTCGAAACCGGGTCGTGCGACCCGATTTGCAGCAAATTCGGGACCCGGCTGGAGGTTGAAGAAAACCTCCAGCCGGGCCGGGCCATCGAATTGGGCTCATGCCCATTAAAACAAAATAAACAGGGTTCTGGGCTCACGCCCATGAACCAAAGTAGAGAGGTTCTGGGCGTGAGCCCAGAACCAAAATAAATGGGTTTGGCCCTTTTTTTTTTTTTTTTGTTTTAAATTAGTGGGCCATTTTAATTCGTGGCCCGCCCGCGTGGCTTGCGTGCGGGCCGGGCGCAGGTAAGGGTCCGCGGGTTTGGGTCCGTATTATTAAAATATTATTAAAGTAATAAAATAATAAAAATTAATAATTAAAAAAAAAAATTTTGTTTGAAAAAGTGCAATATGATCATTGGAAGCATATGTTGTAAAGTGTTTCATATTGTTTGATGAATTTTGGGCATAAATTTTGGAGTTCCCTATTGATAAATATTAGTATATACAATTACTTGCCCAAAGGGGGTTATTGTGTATATTAATTTGGAAAATAGCATGAAGTTTAATTCCCATATTTAAAAAGATGGGGATGTATAATTGAAAAATATTTATCTGCCCAAGGGGGATAAATGTTTTGAAAATTATATGTAATTCCCCTCTATATTGATATCATGGAGATATATAATTTAAATGATTTGTTTGCCCAAAGGGAATGGATCATTAACAATTATATGTAATTCTCCTTGTTGTTGCTTTATAAACTTCATGTTGTGAAAAA
The DNA here is from genome assembly GCA_014182365.1 of Eucalyptus tenuipes. Classification (NCBI taxonomy): domain Eukaryota; kingdom Viridiplantae; phylum Streptophyta; class Magnoliopsida; order Myrtales; family Myrtaceae; genus Eucalyptus; species Eucalyptus tenuipes. The sequence goes on from CM024539.1 coordinate 5,673,639, forward strand.
TAATGGTGCATTAAACACTCTGCCCAAAGGGGAGTTTATAATGTACTAATTATTTTTGTTGAATTACTTATTGCCCATAATTGATCTTATTGCATTATGTGTGACGAACAGTTATCTTTGCTGTAAACAAAAATAATGCCACGATTGAAATATTAACTTGATAAAATATTATACTGTTAAGGATTTAGTCAAAAAGGGAGACATTGTGAATGAAAATATCATAACTGAGTCCATGTTGATTGATCCTCTAACAAAAGGCTTACGACCCATTTTGTTTAAAGAACATGTAAAGAATATGGGTGTCTTAGATTCTTTTGATTTCTTTTGTTAGTGGGAGTTATATAATTTGTATTTCTAGATATTATAGTTATATGCAGACTGATGATGCTTTTATGATGTCTATTAAAGCGTTTATTTTCAATGATTGTTATTATTGATTCTATTATTATCATTTCTCCTGTTGACTGAGAAATGAAAATATAAAACAATATCTTTAAACAAATATTAGTTTAAAGATGACTTGATGTCACTGATTATGAGATCTCACGTTGGACTGTGACATAGTCGTGCAATGTCGTGCAATTTCATGTTGTTTAGAAATTGCGTTAATGCAGTTTCATGTCGTTGAGAGATTGCATTAAGGACCGATAAGAAATAGTGTATATTTTGATCACATGTTGGCACTATTTCTTACTACACTACTAGGCCCATGATCTATGAAAATATAATATTATATGTGATTATGGAAGGTCTTGTGTTGTGGTATTTTCTTAACACGTTGATCTCCATAGTCCTATAATGAGGTTATATAGGATTGGATTGGTTTTGAGATGCCGTTATTGGAATATTATTTTTTAAAGTTGTGGTCACATAAAACAAAATTTTCAGTTATTAACCCGATAGTGTAGTTTTCAATATAAAATCTTTTTCAAAATAAAATAAGTTAATTAATGTAGCCCAAGTGGGAGAATGTTGAAAATTTCCTATAATATGGGCTTACATTAATTAATTGATTTTCTATTTTAAATAATCGGCTTAATGGATATTCCAATATTTGTTGAACCCTACAGTAATATGATTAAATTGGGTATTGACATTTATTGATAACGAGCCTAGTTGAACAGCAAAGTGTAGGCAATTGTGTTTAACTGAAACCCGTAATGGGAAGGGCTCAGTTGACACGCTGTTGATTAGGGTTTGCTAGGTCCCCTCTCTAGCCTATAAAAAGGTAGGTTATACTTATCAGTTGCTTTAATCCCAGTTATACTTATCAGTTGCTTTAATCCCATTGAAAGCTACTATACTGAAATAGGTCATAGAGAGGAAGATCTAACATTCCGATAGATCACTGTTTATCAGATTGATCTATTTTCTTCAAGTGAAATAATGGCTCAAACAGGTACGCTTTAATTCCGCTGTGTTTATTGATATCGGTGTTTTACAGTCGTATATGGATAAGTTTCTTCTTGATTAATTAGTTGTTTATGTGAACAAATTACTTATAGGATCCGCATAGCATTTGATGGTATTCATATATGACTATGATTTCAAGTTCTTTTTCTTTTTTGCTAATGTCAATTTGAGGGATGAAGGCATGACCCTGCTATGTTTTAAGGTATCGTCTTCTTTTGTGTGATGCAACACTGATTGAGGAGACAAGAATTGCATTCTGCATCCTCAGAGAGAGAGAGAGAGAGAGAGGCAACGCATGCTTGCTTAAGTTCGAAATCTAGACTTGCATTTTCCACTAATGTGGAATGTTTCAACCCAATTTACAGCATCTACATACAACTGCTTTTCTTCCCCGCCCATAAAACCTTCTACAAAGTTAACGATTCTCCCCACAAGAACGCGACCGGACTCCTCACACGATGCTGCCGGTTCTTCCAGGTGATCGACCCGCCGTGGGCCTCGTCGGTCTTGTTCCGCGCCACGAACGTCACGGTGTACCTCTGCTTCTCCCCCACCTTCCCGAACACCAGCCTCCTCGGCTTCACCCTCACCGCGACCGTGCTTGGCGCCCGCACCGCCACCCGTACACCGACCCGGCCTCCCCACGTTCGTCACCTCGCGCGAGTACCGGACCACCTTCTTGTTGGGCCCCAATACGACCGAGAATGACGGGTAGTTGAGCTGCCCCGGGTCGGAGAGTTTCGTCGAGCAGGTCACGTTCGTCCGCCGCACGACTCTCTGGACTTGCTTGATTGTGTAGTTGAGGGAGCAGACGAAGGCGATGTAGTCGTCGGCGGTGAGGTCGTAGACGAGGCCCGGCGAGAGGGCCTTCCTCGGTTGATGTGGCCCGCTCCAAGGGCCCACGGGGAGGTTGGGGTTCCGTCGGCTGCATCGGTGATGGGCTTCTGGGTGTTGTCATGGATATAGGCGGTGGTTATGAGCGTCGACTTGATTGCGCTTGTGCTCTAGGTTGGGTGGGCGGCTTTGAACAGCGCGGCGACGCCACTGACGTGTGGGCAAGACATGGATGTACCTAAAAATGGAGCCGTTAGAAAATATTTTGGCTTCTGGAGAGCGCACACCACGTGCTTGATTGTTTACTCAGCAAAGGAAGGACGAGAGAAGTGGGCAATGTCAATGAACCTGAGATGATATTGAAGTGGACACTCCTTCTGTCAATAGGCAATTCCGTGGGGCTCACATAATCCGGCCAAGAGGCCAGGATGTTGACACCTGGGCCAATCACGTTAGGCTTCAAGATCTGCACGGACTGGAAGTATGGCCCTCTTGAGCTAAACGCGGCCACCACCGGCGTCGGCCTGACATTGACCTCCTGTGCGCTGGTAATGACCAGGGCGGTCGGGTTCCGATCTGTCTTGGCGTATGCCCTGATCACTTTACCTGCCTTTGCACCGAGTTGAACGGTTGGTATCAGGTGGCAGTCTGCCAGCAACTCCTCACCACCGTCCTCGGCTGTGTTCACCAGTATCATTCCCACTCCCCCGGCATCACGCACCACCGCACCCTTGTCCACACGGGAATTTATCCCTCTGTCGCAGAGCACCACCTTCGCGCGCACCACCCTGCGATCAAGTGAGCCTGGCAAGCACAAGCTGCTTTCGTTTCCCTTGTTGTAAATCAGGCCAACCAGCTTGTTCCCCATTGCTGGGCCAGCATACAACGATTCTCCAGTGAACCGCATCTTGTTGCCAAGCAATGCATGGGCCGGGAAGTTGCGGTCCAGGGTAGACGCTCCTACAGTCATGATCCACGGGGCTCCATTCGAGAGCGTGCCTAGTTCAGGACCTGTGTTGCCGGCGGAGGCAGAGACGAATATACCCTTCTCCATTGCTGAGAACGCCCCAATAGCCACGCTGGTTTCGTAGTACGCAAAGTCAATTCCACCGAGGGAGATAGAGATCACGTCGACGCCATCCTTTATGGCCTGATCCATGGCAGCGAGTATGTCAGAGCTTGTGCAGCCATTTTCCCAGCATACTTTATAGCTGGCCACCCGGGCATGGGGAGCCATGCCCCGTGCAACGCCTCTTGCATAGCCGAGCAAGCTGGCATTGGCCACTGGGGAGCCTGCAGCCGTGCTCGACGTGTGAGTCCCGTGTCCATTGTGGTCCCGGGGGGTTTGTACCTCTGTCATGTTACCCTCTGCACAATGAACATTACCACATTAACATCCATATAAAATTCGTCAAGTACTCGATGCATTTTTGCCGACAATTTCTTTTAAGGTACTTCGGCTCACAAGATTACCTAAAGCCTCGGTATAACCTTTGGCATAAAAATAAGCGCCAATGAGCTTCTTGTTGCAGAGCGAAGGATCGAAATCCGGTCCCTTCACGCACTTTCCCTTCCACCGAGCTGGAACCTCTGGGAACCCTGAGTCGTCAAAGCTCTTCGACTCGGGAAAAAACCCTGTATCAAGAAGACCGATGATTACTTCAGGAAATGGTTGATCAGTCTCCTTGGTAGGGTTCCCCGTGCCGGGCCACAGCCCGAATTCATCTTCCACTTTCAAGAAGCTTGGTGTCCGGGTCTTGTGGAGATGGTACATGACGTCCTCATAGACCCCGAGCACTGCGTCCGACGACCGGAGGGCCTCTGCTTGATGCGGCTCGAGGGACACGGCATAGCCATGGAAGGCCTCGCTGTAGACGTAAAGGAGATCGGCGGCACCGGAGGCGAGAGACTGGAGGTTGGCGCTGTACCAATCCCCACTAGTGTTGAATGTCCCGGGGACGATTTGCTCTTTCATTTGAACAATGTAGGTCTTCTTGGCCATCGAACAAGGGAAGGCGAGAAGAGAAAGAACTAAGAACGTCGACCAAGCAGCGGAAGAAGCCATGGCTGGACGATCTCCCGTTGCTTGGAAACCCGAAATAGGATTGATTCCTCACAACCTTGTAAGTTCCGATGTTCTGATCTTCATGGTCGAAGATTCTTCTTGCGTTGCTGTTTTTAGTGTGTATTGGTTGGTTCTCCGGCCTCCGTGTTTTGCGTTTCTAATTATAGTCCGGATCCACTCAGGAATGAATCCGGTATATTTAGAGCAAGTGAATCTAAATTCTAAATATGGATTAACTTAGTAATTTGTTCGAAATGAAAAATCTTGGGCGACTCAGCTATTTTCTAGACTTGGAGGTTGCATGTGATGCTTCTTATTATTATCTCTCACAAGCAAAATATGCCATTGATCTTATTTCTCGAGCTGGGCTCACCGATAACAGGATTGCTCTGAGTTGAATGCAAAATTCAATGACAAGGATGAAACTCTATTTTCAAATTCTACACTTTATCGGCAGTTGGTTGATAGTCTTATATATTTCACTGCTACATGTCCTAACATTGCTTATGATGTTCATATTGTTAGTCAGTACATGACCGTGTCTCATATGACTCATTTTGTTGCGGTTCTTCGAATTATTCGCTACGTCAAGGCTACGTCGTTTCATGGTCTTGATTTTTTTGCTCATTCTACCTTGGAGTTGACAGTTTTTTTTTTTTATAATGATTGGGCTGGTGACTCTCGCAATCGTCGCTCCACTATGGGCTACTATGTCTTTTTGGACAACTCATTTATCTCAAGGCGTAGCAAGAACAGACCACTATCAGAAGCAAAATGTGAAGCACTTGTTGATACAACATTGAAGTTATGGTTATGATGGGTACTAAAAGATATAGGAGTGCGTTATCGTGGCGGAAAAGTCATTCATTGTGACAATCGAAGTGCTATCCAAATTGCATATAATATTTTTATTTTCATGAATGCACGAAGCACATTTAGATAGATTGTCATTTCATTAGATATCACTTTCTTCGTGGCATTGTTCGACTTATCTCTACTTCATCCGCTGAACAAATTGCAGATGTTTTCACCAAGACACAATCACTAGAGCGTTTTCTACATTTATTTTCCAAACTCAAGTTGACTTCTTTCAAATCATCTTGAGTTTGAATGAGATGTTAGAGATATATTTAGGATATTCCGTGATTCTGTATATTTTCCTTGATTTATTATTATTTGTTACTTTAGATAATCGTTATGTAAAGCCTATAAATAGGCATGTGTACTATTTGTTAGTCAATGAACAAAATATTATTTCTCTTCATTCACAAATCTCAACTATCTCAATAGATGGTGCATCAAATTTCTCACATTGGTTCTTGTAATGATGCTTTTAACTTTATTTTGATTGTAAGTTTTAGTGCTCACAAGTCTCACCTTGTTTGTGAAAATGTAATGCTTGTTTGTCTCTTGCACTGCTACTCATTTGATACAATGTATTTGATTTGGAGACTCATGAGAGGAGATTTTAATGTTAATGTTATCATATAAGACTTGGAATTGAACTAGGACTTGATTCCAAGATTTATCCAATTGAAAATACTTTTGTGATTAAAAAAAGAAAAGAAATTATCTTGTAAATATGGGGAGTATGATATCATTGTTCTCCTTTTCTTATGCTCGGATTTGTGCAAATTACTCCTTTAGACACCCTTTTTATTTTCGAAATGATTAAACTTTCAAGAAACGAATCCCCGATGCATATTCATCATCAATCACATCCGAATATCGTTATGGTCTATTAGTCGAGCCTTACACGTGAAGCACCTGATTGTGAATTTAATCTCCATCAAACATACAATGGTGGAAAGCAACATAAGAGTTCTGTAATATTGGACTTTTTAACTAAGTGGTGGGACCCACTTTGATTTTAAAAAAAAAAAAAAAAAAAGAGGAAAGAAGGGTTGGAAAAGTCAAAATAAAAGCAGAAGGAGGGGGGCTCGGCTAAATAAGAAGCCGAGAGCTCCCTCGACCGAGAGAGAGAGAGCGAAAGAGAAAAGAAAAGAAAGAAGTAGAAGAAGAAGAAGAAGGAAGAAGAAGAGGAAAGGGCTTCGGCGCAAACACACCGCGGACGCCTCGTCAAGTCGACTTGACTCTGCAACGCAATGCCCAGTAAGTGCTCAAACCCTTCATTCGTCCAACCGAAAAATCCAATCGAAGTATTTTTCAGGTTTATGGCTCAAATTCAAAAAATTTGGAAAAATTAGACAGCGAAATCCGATTTTTGAGTCGTTAAGCTGCGTATTTTTTTTTTTTTTTATAAAAATGATAGTTTAGGATATTGTAGAGCCGTAGGATTTTACGGATTTTGATTTGAGCCTAGGGTTTGCCCAAAACAAAATTTCAAAATTTCCCGCGTGCACCACGTCCAGCATATTCGGACCTACATTTTGATGGTTTTCGGCTTGATTTTGGGATGGTCAAGTTGGAATTCTTGTAGTATGTTCAAATGGCTTTCTATTAACTATAAGTACGTTTAGAACGGGATTTGGGGGAGAAAGTCATAGCGTGACCAAGTTTTGCGCTGAAGCTTTGCATTGCAAACGGTTTCAATAATTGCTTTGAATATGCGATTGATCAATGCATAGGAGTCAATTTCATTAACATTTAGGTATAGTATAGCCATTTTGTAGTTGAGGTAACGTGTTATTCAATTTTAATATTGTTTCTCGCTTATTTGATAGGATCGCAAGATAAACGATTCAAATAACATTTGTTATTTGGTTTTGGAGTATCCGCTAGTAAGTGGTATCAATATCTTCTTTGGTTTTGTAATACCCATGTATGGAGGTAGGATTAACTCCACATCTACATGTATATGGAAGTGAGAATACATTTGTTGTATAAAACTGGATGGAGTGTTTGGTACTTTTGAATTATTGTAGGATGGTTCGATAAATCTTTCTTAAAGGGTTATGCATGCTATTTTGTACATTTAAGATATAAAATGGGTTCTTTGATGATTCGAAATGTTATTAATTTATGATATGGATTTTGAATTGATTTTAAGGAGATAATTGATTTGTGAAAAGCTATGTTTTGGTTTGTGAATCCAATTGTGAAATGAATTGGTAAAAGACTAAGTGCTACACAATAACATATATTCATAAGAGCCAACTTTAGGGCCTTATAGTCAAGGGTTAGGTGCTACATGGCGACTCAAATTGCGTGGAAGCCACTTCTAAAGCCTTGTACTATTGATATACGTTAGTCAAGGATTAAGTACTACACAATAACGTAATTTCGTAGAAACCACCTCTAGAGCCTTGTATTATTGATATGTGTTGGTTAAGGGTTAAGTGTTACATGATAATGTAACTTCGTGGGAGTCACCTCTAAGGCTTTATAGTCAAAGACTAAGTACTACACGATAACATATTTTTGTGAGAGCCACCTCCAAAGCCTTGTACTATTGATATATATGGATCAAGGGCTACACGATTCTCATGAAAGCCATCTCTAAGGCCTTGAGATGTGATGTGGTATGGGTTTGAAAAATGGAACGAGACATTGACATGAGATATGACGAGTTTGATTATTGAACTGAACTAGCAATACTTGTTTTGATATTATGGATGAACGCAAAATTCTACTGTTAATGTAGCAAGGTTGAAAAAATATATATAACTCATTTTATTCTTGTAAGTTATTATATTTTGGTTTAGCATAAATGAGTCATGCCTTTGAGTTTTATATATGTAAGGTGGAGGTTGATATGCTTAGAAGATTTATACTACTCACTGACTTGTGGTTACTCACCATTCTCTTTCCCAATCTTTTCAAGTTCTTCGGTTGACGACGATAGTGCGAGAGTGCTAACGATGGGGCCTTTTGGGGGCGGATTTTTGGGTATAGTTTGAGGATACATCCTTCGGGTGAAAGGACGATCGTGTCATACCCATTCCTACTAAAATTCGGGGTGTGACATCTTTTGGTATCAGAGCTTATATTGTAATATGTTTGGGTGTAAATTTTATGGGACGTTGTAAGGTTGCGCATTAGCCTGTGACGCATTAATCTTTTGTTAGGTGCTAGAACATATTCTTTGTTTTAGGTTCAAGTGATCATCGATTTCGACTTGAGAGCAGAAGAGTCATAGTGATTCGGAAGATTTTGAGTTTGTTGGCATCTCTACTGAATCCGTAGAGGAAAATCTGGATTCTTCCTTCCTCGGAAGTTTGCGTTGGTTGTTATGTGCTTCGGCTTTCAAGCCTTTGACGATATGGATTTAAGGAGCTTTTTATTTTCTAAGATACGGAACAAAGTCGAAATTTGGTGGATATTGAGATAATTGAGTATAAGTATTGCTTATTAACACTCGGATACGTTATTTAAAGTTTTTCTTCGTGGCAAGCGACTAGAGTGGTGAGGAAGCTGTTTGTTGGAGAACACGGATAATTTTAGTACAACAAAAAGATATGAGTTGCACTCTGTTTTAGAAAGCAGCTTCATAGTTCACCGATGCTGGCGGCCTGCTTGAATACGTGCTCTCTGATGAAAATAGGGAAGCAGGTTTCATACTGAACAAAAAGAACTCACATCCATAGTAGGGGGCGTGATATAATGCGTTTGAAACTTCTTGGTGGTCATTATAAGAGCAGCTAGTGACTATAAGTAGTTCTTGCAATTCAAAGATTTGGATCGGGAGAAAAAGAAAATATTTATTCATATTACGAGGGGATGTAAAAAGAGTAAAAGTGTCCATCTATGACACAGTTGTTGGGGATGATGTTTATATATCCAATAGCGACATAGTTCCAGCAAATAGTCTTTTTATAGTAAGATACAGCCTTCCAATTGACGAGTCGAGCTTGTCAGGCGAGAGTGAATAAATCAACGTTTATGAGGAGAAGCCTCTTCTTCTTTTTGGAACTAAAGTGCCAGATGGGTCGAGAAAATGCTGGTCACGTTGATGTAAGAAATGAGTGGGGAAAGTTGATGGAAACATTGGGTGAGGGTGGAGATAATGAGACACCGCTACAGGCAGAGCTAATGGGGCCGCCGCAGTAACTGGTAAGACTGGTTTGGGTTTTGCGGTGATCACCTTCATGGTGCGACAATATGATCCTTGGTGGATAAAGCATTAAAACATGAATCCACTAGCTAGTCTTCTACAGATGCTTTTTCACTTTGTTGATTATTTTGTCATTGTAGTCACTATAATAGGCGTTGCTGTACAGGAAGGACTGCCTTTGGCAGTGACACCGAGCCTATGAAGAAGCTAATGAATTACTAGACACTTGTGAGACGCCTCTCAGCTTGCGAGACGTGGTTCTGCTAGTTGCACATGCGCTAATAAGATTGGAACATTGACCATAAACCACATGATTGTTGATAATATGGTTAACTAGTAAAGCTACAGACATGAAGAGAGTTAAGGGTAAAGATACCTGGAAATTAGAAACATGTGAAGTTTTAGCCATCCTTTGGTAGGCAATACTTCTAAATACAAGTTCCGAAGTTGTCGAGGATAAAGATGGTAAGCAATCATGGAACACCAATAAAATCAGCACTCCTGGAGTTTGGATTGCTTTTGGGTGGTGATTTTGCAGACCACTGCTAGGAGAATTGATGACTTGTAAAAAATAAAAAATAAAAAATTGGGTTGTAATATTTTTTTTTTTTTGGATTTGATGGATATTCTGGGGGTTGCAACGACAAGATGGAGATAGAGAGAAAAAGAGACATGTTGAACGATGTTCCTCTTGCTTCATATAGCTTGACCGATGAACCAAGACCAGGTGTCATTGAAGAACAGTCAAGATTAGCATATGAAGAAATAGAAAAAGGGCGACAGAGTTACAGGTATAAGGAGTTGAAGAAGCATGAGGGTGTGTTGATCTTTTTAAACTAATTTTGGATCGATTTAGTGACACCTTAGTTAAGATTTTAATGGTTTCTACTACTGTTTCTTTTGTTTTGGCTTGATTGGATGGTGAGGAAGGTGGAGAGATGCAAACAACTGCATCTATGGGGCCCCTTGTGATTTCCTTGATCTCGAATATGAATGCCATTGTTGGAATTTGTCAAGAGAACAATGCAGAGAAAGCACTAGAAGCATTGAAAGAGATTTAAACTGAAGCAAGCAACCCTTATTCAAGGTGGAAAGGAAGACATCAAAGTTGCTTGCAAAGGAACTAGCGGCAGGCGACGGTATAGGGTTGGTGATAAAGATATTGTCGATATGCGGGTGTCGAGTGTTATGAGCTCAACCTTTGAGGTTGATCAAGGATCGTTTATCAGAGAGAGCGAGCCGGTTAGCAAGACTACTAAAGTAGTGCCGGTGAATTCAAAATTCAGGAAATGGAGTGTATGGTTTTACTAGGAAATGCTGTGAATGAAAATTATAGTTGCTTGGTTACACAAACAAGAATTACCACAAAATTTGAAAGGTGCACTCACAAATCCATGAAGCATCACACTTGAGGAGGATGACCACAAAATTAGTAAGGTGCACTCACAAATCCATGAAGCATCACACTTGAGGAGGATACCCTTTAAAGAACCAGCTAAATGAGTTTGGAGAGGTTTTAAGATCGACAATTGGAGTGATTGATGTACTCATGTGGTTTACTAATGTGAAATTCCTTCTTACGCGGGAAAACATTGGTGGATGGCCTAAAAATTTCAAGTTCTCCATCAAGAAGTGCTCGGATTACTTTGAGACAACAATTGCCTTGGTAGAGGCTCGAATTCCCGAAGATTTGACAGTTGTTATGATAATATGTTTGGCACTTGACACGTGGAAAATGGCACCAAAAGTGCTTTTGTTAGAAAATTGCTTAGTGTCGAGACTCTTGGCTATACAATGGTCAAAAGAAAAAGTTAGGCTGATTTGAGAACGTCTCAAAATGGCTCAAAGTTATTTGAAAAGTTATACATATCTTAAAAGGCAGAAGTTAAAATTTAGTGTGCGGGATCACCTATTCTTAAAAATTTATCCTACGAAGAACGTAATGAGATTTGACACACGTGAAAAGTTGAGTCCAAGATTCGTAGGATCATTCTTGATTTTGGAGAAGATTGATGAAGTCGCTTACAAATTAGCTTTGCCATCAGGGCTATCAGGTGTTCATAATGTGCTTCATGTCTCTTTGTTATGGAAATATGTGCCAAATCCTGATCACATATTGGATTTTACACTATTGAAGTTAAGAGAAAAACTTCACCTATAAGAAGCAGCCTATTCACATTATTAGTAAGAAGGATCAAGTGCTACGGTGACGAACTATTCCTTATGTGAAGATACAATGGCAAAATCACAACAAGAGAGAGGCCACTTGGGAACTTGAGGAGGAGACAAAACGCAAATATCCTCATTTGTTTGATAATTAAGATAGGATCATATTTCAAGGATGAAATTTCTTGTAAGGAGGGTATAATGTAATATTTGACTTCTCAACTAAGTGGTGGAACCATCGACCAAAAAAAAAAAACTAAGTGGTGGAACCCACTTTTGTTTTAAACCAAAAAAGAAAAAGAAAAAAAGGTTGGAAAAGTCAAAATAAAAGCAGAAGGAGGGGGGCTCAGCTAAATAAGAAGCCGAGAGCTCCCTCAATTGAGAGAGAGAGAGAGAGAAGAAGAAGAAGAAGAAGGAAGAAGAAGAGGAAAGGGGTTTGGCGCATACACACGACTCACGTCTCGCCAAGCCAACTCAACTCCGTAACGCAATTCCCAATAAGTGCTCAAGTCTCTCGTTCATCCAATCGAAGTATTTTCTGAGTTTGGGGCTCAAATTCAGAATTTTGGGAAAATCAAACGGTGAAATCCGATTCTCGAGTCATTAAGCTGTGTGTTTTTATAGAAATGATAGTTTATGATATTGAGAAGCCATAGGATTTTACAGATCTTGATTTAAGTTTACAATTTGCCCGAAACAAAATTTTGAAGTTTTCCACTCGCGATGAACAGTGCACGTCCAGCATATTCGGGGACCATATTTTGTCAGGCTTGATGATGGTCAAGTAGGAATTCTTAAAGTATGTCTGAAGAGCTTTCTATTGACTATTAGTATGCTTAAAACGAGATTTGGTGGAGAAAGTTATAGGGTGACCAAGTTTTGCGCTCAAGCTCCGCGTTGCGAACCGCTTGAATAATTACTTTGAGTATGCAATTTATTAACGCATATGAGTCGTTTTGTTAATATTTAGGTATAATATAACAATTTCGTAGTTGAGGTAACATGTTACTCGATTTTAACATTATTTCTCACTTATTTGATAGGATTGCGAGATAAACGGTTCGAATAATGTTCGTTATTTGGTTTTGGGGCATCCCTAGGTGAGTGGTACAAATATTTTCCTTCGTTTTGTAATACCCATGTATGGAGGTAAGAGTAACTCAACATATATATATATGGAAGTGCGAACACATTTATTGTATAAAAAACTGAATGGAGTTTTTGGTAATTTTGAATTATTGTAGGATGGTTCAGTAAACCTTTCTTGAAGGGTTATGCATACTATTTCATACATTTAAGATATGAAATGGGTTCTTTGATGATTTGAGAAACGTTTAATGAGAAAGATATTTTGAAAAGCTATTGATTAATGACATGGATTCTGATCGTTTTGGGGAGAAAATTGATTTGGGAAAAGTTATATTTTGGCTTGTGAAGCCAATTGTGAAATTAGTTGGTAAATGACTAAGTATTACACGATAACATATCTTTGTGAGAGCCACCTTTAAGACCTTGTAGTCAAGGGCTAAGTACTCTATGGCGACTTAAGTTGCGTGGGAGCTAGCCTTGTACTATTGTTATATGTTAGTTAAAGATTAAGTATTACACGATAACGTAATTTCGTGGCTCCCACCTTTGGAGCCATGTATTATTGATATGAGTCAGTTAAGGATTAAGTGTTACATAATAACATAATTTCGTGAGTCACCTCTAGATCTTTGTACTATTAATATATATATATATATATATATATATATATATATATATATATATTTCAAGGACTAAGTGCTACACGATGATGCGATCTCATAAGAGCCACCTCTACAGCCTTAAGATGTGATGTGGTATGAGTTTGGAAAATGGAATGAAACATTGACATGAGACATGATGAGTTTGATCATTGAACTAAACTAGCAATACTTGTTTTGATAGTTTGGATGAATGAGAAATTTTGCTATTAATGTAGTAAGGTTGAAAAAAATATATAACTCATTTTATTCTTGTAAGTTATTATATTATGGTTTAGCATAAATGAGTCATGCCTTTGAGTTTTAAATACGTAAGGTGGAGGTTGATATGCTTAGAAGATTTATACTACTTACTAAGCTGTAATTACTCATCCTCTCTTTCCCAATCTTTTTAGGTTGTTTAGTTAACAATGATAGTGCAAGAGTGCTAACAATGGGGTCTTTTGGATGTGGATTTTTGGGTATAGTTTGAGGTTGCGCTCTTCAGGTGAAAAAAGAGCCATATCATACCGGTTCTTATTAGGATTTGGGATGTGACAAGTTCAAACTCTACATTTAACCGCTGATCACGGCCTTTGTGATGTGCACCTTTTTCGATATTGCCCATGGTGCTCTCAATGCCTTCCATCCTTTTTAATTCATCTATCCTTTCTTGCATTTCGATTCCACCCACGTCGCATCACTCCACTTTTGCAGGTTTTAATGGAACACTCATATTTATCAATTTTTTTTTATAGAATGAGAGAAATGGGGCCTTTGTGTGGCATTATCAGTTTAATGCTGGATTCTGAGTAGTACTAATTACAATGTGTGTGGCGCATCACGTATTGGCGGCAGGTTCTTCCCATAAGGGACTTGGATTTGCATTCTGTAATCAGGACGGCTACGACCGCGACATGGCTTCTCTTCCATGCCTGCAATACGCGCCCGGTATTCCGATGCAGAGGTGGTCAATGGAAGGGCATCTGCCGGGCTTGCCTGGCCGGAAAACCAAGTCTGTCATATCTCACATTGTAATTACTTTGTTAGTGCTGTAGTTGATTGACACTGTTGTCTCTTGATTTTCTCTTCTTGACAAGAGGCATGGTCCCAGGAGCCTCACATCCAGAATTCATTTCTCGCGTATGTCTTACGAATTCGATCTGCTGCACTGCTTTTACAGTCGCACAAATACAAATATCTCCGTCCCTTACCTTCCGCTTGCCAACGTCGCTGCCACTTCACCACCATGTTTGCTTCCGTCCAATCGACCCTTTGCATTGCCCATCGACAATGCTGTTGCCGATGCAAGTGCCGAAGCAAAGCCCAAAGCAGCCTTGAACATCAACTAAGCCCCTAATTCGATTTGGGTCCATATATTATGCGACCGGCTCTGAACTTCATGTTGAGCGTTGCTCCATACAATGGTGCCGAAGTCTGAGCTAGATGCGTGACGTGTGCCTTTCTTGGACACGAAGGTCTCCATATACCTCGTCTTGTCCCATACATTAGTGAATGCTAATTCGCGGGCCTCACCATCACCTTCACAGCTGATGGCCCCATCACCGTCACCGCATAAACTGACTGTGCAGCCCTGACATTTGTCAGTTCGCGCCTGTATCTCACGACCCTCTTGCTCCCAAACAAGACCAAGGACGGATAGTTGAGCTGGCTGTGGTCTGCGACTTAGGCGAGCACATGACGTTGGGGTGCTTGGCCACAGCTCTAACTTGATCGATGGTATAGTCCGATGAGCAGACGAAGGCGACATAGTCATTTGTCGAGATATCGTAACCAGGCCAAGGGAGAGGGCTTTCTGGAAGTCGACCTATCCCACACCGTGCGCCAATGGGGTGGAATACGTGCCACCGGCAAGGAGAGGGGAACCGGCATTATCGTGTGTGTAGGTGGTGGTCATGAACGCTGACCTTCTCGCGCTTGGGCTCCATTTCAGGTGTGCAGCTTTGAGGAGAGCCGTGAAGCTGCTAATGCGTGGGGATGACATGGATGTGCCTGTAGTGATAGACCAACATGAGAAGCTTGGATCAGAGCAAGCACATCATCAACCAGGAACACTTTTAAGTGGATGAGTAGGACTACTTCATCTGCATAATTTACTTCCTTCACACCCCCCGGCAGTTTAATTAGCTCAAACGGCAATCTTGTAATCTTGTTTTACGCATAATTATGTTACTGTCGCCCTCTGCCACTCGAACTCAGGACCTGGTTATATCTCATCAGAAAAAGGACTCAAAACTAACTCCACATCAAAGGCAATGCATAATCGACTAAGCAGCACAATGCTGGACCTAAATGAAAGCTACTACATACAGGATAAGAGTGAGGAATGTCACACGATTGAATGAAGGTCACTCTTTTTCCATTATTTCATGCATATTTCCTCTTTGTTCCGGCCAGTACCTCACATCCTGGACAGAAGAATGTCACGTTCAATACCGAAAGCAGATCATTTGGGTGTCACAGAACTTTGATATCTTAAAGTTGCATTATTACACTCTTAACTTTGATATCTTAAAGTCAAGGTCACTGATTCAAAGCGAGCGTCTTGCGCCATACCCTATGTTGCTATGTAATGGCCGATTCAAGTAAAATGGATCTGCATAGCATTTGATGGTATTCATATGATTGTATGATTTCCAAGTTATTTTTCTTTTTTGCTACTGTCAATTTGAGGCATGAAGGCATGATCGTGCTATGTTTTTAAGTTATCTTCTTTTGTGTGATGCAGACACTGATTGGGAAGACAAGAATTGCATTCTGCATCCTCAGAGATAGAGAGCGAGAGAGAGAGAGAGAGGCAACGCATGCTGGGTCTAACTCGAACTCTAGAATTGCATTTCTCCACTAATGTGGAATCACCATCACAATTGTACACATTCCTCTGTTTCAACCCAATTTACAGCATCTACATACAACTGCTTTTCTTCCCCGCCCATAAAACCTTCTACAAAGTTCACGATTCTCCCCACAAGAACGCGACCGGACTCCTCACCCGATGCTGCCGGTTCTTCCAGGTGATCGACCCGCCGTGGGCCTCGTCGGTCTTGTTCCGCGCCACGAACGTCACGGTGTACCTCTGCTTCTCCCCCACCTTCCCGAACACCAGCCTCCTCGGCTTCACCCTCACCGCGACCGTGCTTGGCGCCTGCACCGCCACCCTGTACACCGACCCGGCCTCCCCCACGTTCGTCACCTCGCGCGAGTACCGGACCACCTTCTTGTTGGGCCCCAATACGACCGAGAATGACGGGTAGTTGAGCTGCCCCGGATCGGAGAGTTTCGTCGAGCAGGTCACGTTCGTCCGCCGCACGATGCTCTGGACTTGCTTGATCGTGTAGTTGAGGGAGCAGACGAAGGCGATGTAGTCGTCGGCGGTAAGGTCGTAGACGAGGCCCGGCGAGAGGGCCTTCCTCGGGTCGATGTGGCCCGCTCCGAGGCCCCATGGGGAGGTTGGGGTTCCGTCGGCTGCGTCGGTGATGGGCTTCCGGGTGTTGTCGTGGACGTAGGCGGTGGTCATGAGCGCCGACTTGATTGCGCTTGTGCTCCAGGTTGGGCGGGCGGCTTTGAACAGCGCGGCGACGCCACTGACGTGTGGGCAAGACATGGATGTGCCTGAAAATGGAGCCGTTAGAGAAGATTATGGCTTCTGGAGAGCGCACACCACGTGCTCGATTGTTTACTCAACAGAGGAAGGACGAGAGAAGTGGGCAATGTCAATGAACCTGAGATGATATTGAAGCGGACACTCCTTTTGTCAATAGGCAATTCCGTGGGGCTCACATAATCCGGCCAAGAGGCCAGGATATTGACACCTGGGCCAATCACGTCAGGTTTCAAGATCTGCACGGACTGGAAGTATGGCCCTCTTGAGCTGAACGCGGCCACCACCGGCGTCGGCCTGACATTGACCTCCTGTGCGCTGGTAATGACCAGGGCAGTAGGGTTCCGATCGGTCTTGGCATATTCTCTGATCACTTCACCTGCCTTTGCACCGAGGTGAACAGTTGGAATCAGGTGGCAGTCTGCCAGCAACTCCTCCCCGTCCTCCGCTGTGTTCACCAGTATCATTCCCACTCCCCCGGCATCACGCACCACCGCACCCTTCTCGACCCGGGAATTTATCCCTCTGTCGCAGAGCACCACCTTCGCGCGCACCACCCTGCGGTCAAGTGAGCCTGGCAAGCACAAACTGCTTTCGTTTCCCCTGTTGTAAACGAGGCCAACCAGCTTGTTCCCCATTCCCGGGCCACCATACAACGATTCTCCAGCGAACCGCATCTTGTTGCCAAGCAATGCATGGGCCGGGAAGTTGCGGTCCAGGGAAGACGCTCCTACGGTCATGATCCACGGGGCTCCATTCGAGAGAGTGCCTAGCTGAGGGCCTTCGTTTCCAGCAGAGGCAGAGACGAAAATACCCTTCTCCATTGCTGTGAACGCTCCGATACCAATGGTGGTCTCGTAGTATGCCCCGTCACCTCCACCAAGGGAGAGAGAGATCACATCGACGCCGTCCTTTATGGCCTGGTCCATGGCGGCGAGTATGTCAGAGCTTGTGCAGCCATTTTCCCAGCATACTTTATAGCTGGCCACCCGGGCATGGGGAGCCATGCCCTGTGCGACGCCTCTTGCATTGCCGAGCAAGCTGGCATTAGCCACTGGGGAGCCTGCGGCGGTGCTCGACGTGTGAGTCCCGTGTCCATTGTGGTCCCGAGGGGTTTGTACCTCTGTCATGTTACCCTCTGCACAATGAACGTTACCACATTAATATCCACTAAAATTCGTCAAGTATTCGATGCATTTTCGCCTACAATTTCTTTGAGGTCCTCACAAGATTACCTAAAGCCTCGATATAGCCTTTGGCGAAAAAATAAGCGCCGATGAGCTTCTTGTTGCACAGCGAAGGATCGAAATCCGATCCCTTCACACACCTTCCCTTCCACCGGGCCGGAACCTCCGGGAACCCCGAGTCGTCAAAGCTCTTCGACTCGGGAAAAACCCCTGTATCAAGAAGGCCGATGATTACTTCAGGAAATGTTTGATCAGTCTCCTTGGCAGGGTTCCCTGTGCCGGGCCACAGCCCGAATTCATCTTCCACTTTCAAGAAGCTTGGCGTCCGGGTCGTGTGGAGATGGTACATGACGTCCTCATAGACCCCGAGCACTGTGTCCGATGACCGGAGGGCCTCTGCTTGTTGTGGCTCGAGGGACGCAGCGTAGCCATGGAAGGCCTCGCTATAGACGTAGAGTATATCGGCAGCACCAGAGGCGAGAGACTGGAGGTTGGCGCTGTACCAATCCTGGCTGTTGTTGAATGTCCCGGGGACGCTTTGCTCTGTCATTTGAACAATGTAGGTCTTCTTGGCCATTGCGCAAGGGAAGGCAAGAAGAGAAAGAGCTAAGAACGGCAACCAAGCAGCGGAAGAAGCCATGGCTGGACAATCTCCTGTTGCTTGGAAACCCGAAAGAGGATCGATTCCTCACAACCCTGTAAGTTCCAATCTTTATAGTCGAAGATTCTTCTTGCGTTACTATTGTTAGTCTGTATTGGTTGGTTCTCCGGCCTCCGTGCTTTGCGTTTTTAAATCTGGTCCAGATCCATGCAGGAATGAATCTGGTATATTTAGAGCAAGTGAATCTAAATTCTAAATATGGATTAACTTCTGTTTTAGCTTTCTGGTGCAATGAACAAGGACCATACAGGCTGTTCAGCTTCTCAATCTCAGTTTGAATTGAACTGATCTTTGCTGCTCCGTGGAAGTAGCATGTAACATGTTATTATCTTGTGGCCACCTTTCTATGTGACGCATTATCAGGTAATTACTATTTGTGGTGCATGCATCTGTGACACTTTTTGGTTCTGAGGTTCTTCTATTCACATTCTGTAATCACGAAGACCGCTTAACTTCTCTTCCATGCATGTGACATGCGCCGGTTTTCCGACATCGACGTGGTTTATGAAAGGGCATTTGCTGGGCTTGTCAGGCCGAAAATCGCAGAGAAGCTTTGTCCGGCCCCATCAATGCTTTTGTCTCGATGGATGGTGTCATACTATAATTGTAGCGTAGACGTCTTGGTGGACATGGTCATTGAGATTGATGGATTAACAATAGGAATTTCTTGGTTCAATAGTTAGGAATAGCAATCTCCATCGTCCGTGGATGTAACTTCATACAACAATGATTCGATTAACACGCGTGTACGTTCGTAGGCTACCGAAAGGAGGACGCTCTTCGATCTCAAGTTAGGCAATCTGGGCTCGAATTTGATTATTGATCGTGTCTTGTAGGGGAAGATGACAGCATATGAGGGAGGATGCCGATGAGGTTAAGTGTGGACGTGCATATAATGTATGAGCGTCACATACCATGTCATTAGTTGACGTTATATATTTTTATGAATTTCAACTTACTAGCTATACATTTGTATGGATAACGATCTATGAGTTGTTAATTGCTAGTCCTATGTATCAAACCGAATCACAACGTAGTGTACAATAACTACATATGTAATATCAGAACCTTTCGAGGTGATGTTTATTGGGAAAATGGAATTTCCCCATATATTTCGACGAGCAATTTATGAACAAATATAATATCTATTATGAGTGATTGATTCCGGGATGGATGCTTTTCACTTTGGAATCAGGAACCTCTCATTAAGGGCCGATTCCACAAAATGAGAACTAGGGACCGCCCACGGGGGGTCCAATTCCTAGACTGGTCCATAGAAACAGTCTACTTCATAACAAAGATGATTAGGTGATTTTTTAGAAGTGTTTTATGTTGAAAAAGTCCACTAAATTAGCCCATCTTCTATACTGAAGTATTAGCTTTAATACAATCCACCTCAGCTTTGTCTTGTGTTTCCATAATATGCTCAATGTGATTGACAACATAAATCAACGAGCAACAACGCAGCAATGACGACAGACCTTAAATCGAAATTCAAAGCAACTCTCAGTCGAGCAAACAAAGACGAGCAACAACGAGAAGTACGAGCAAGCATACATCAAGCAACAAGAGGGAGGCAAGAGACCTGTGAGTGGCGTGAGACTTGTGAGGCAAGACTGCGAGAGGGAGGCGGGGCTAATTGCAAGGGAGGGCCGGAGGCAAGACCGTGAATGCGATGCCGCAATAGAGGGCCGAAGGTGAAACTAAGAGCTTAGTTGACTCGCTGAGAAGCGAGGCGAGGCGAGGCAAGGCGACCGACGGACCAAGAGGTGAGAGAGTTGAGACAGCTGAGATTTCTTTCTTTTTTGAGAGCAATCGTGTGTGAGAAGGTGAAGGACTAACGTGAGGAGTCCAAGGACCGACGAGTAAAAGAACTGAGTTGAGAGGGTTAGGATTTCTTTTACTAAAAGGCATGAAAGAGCTAAAATTTATGTACCAGTTCGGTCCGAATGGTTCCGGGGGACTGTTTTACACCTAGAACTGAACCGATACTTACTGATTTCAGTAAATTAGAATTGAAAACTTGATCGATCTTAATGGGAACTACTTAGAATTGTCAATTCAGTCCAATTCTAGGTGATCCATGTGATTTTCGATTTTTTTGCACATTCCTAATATCCATGTAACATTTTTACATGCAGAAGTGGCCTTGTTTCTTGTTCTCAATGGGAAATATCAGAAGCGCAATTTGCGTTGTCCCTTTGTTAAAAGAGCGTGGTGAAGGTTTATATGTTGATTATTATTAAAAGGTAACGAAGCAAGGCCCAAGGAGAGTCGCTTTGGCCGAGTGGTTAAGGCGTGTGCCTGCTAAGTACATGGGGTTTCCCCGCGAGAGTTCGAATCTCTCAGGCGACGACGCTTTTATTTTTCACTCTTTTGTCTTTGTTTTCCCCTTCGCTTTTTTCAGGTGGTACTTAGTTTCTCTCTCTCTCTCTCGGATGAGGAGCTATGGAGTCCAGCTCAGAACGAATCCATGGAAGCGAAGAGCCTGAAAAATGGATGTCCTTTTGCTAAGAAGTACTGAGACTTCATTTGTCGTGGTCCAGTTAGTCGCAATAGACATAGCTCGGTCCAATCGGCCCAACGACTCGTCCGTTCGTCGCCATTTGTTTAGTTTACCATATCAAAAATCACTTAATCAAAGGTAACATGATATTGACTCAACTTTCCCCAAAATTCATCTAAGAATGACCAGATTGAAGAGCTACAAATCGAGTGGCTTCGCTTCAAATCCGAATGTCGACTTGTTTGGACCACGGACGTAATTCAAACCCACTCCCCCGTGACGGTACTGCCGAATCAAGGCTTGACCTCAGAATCAACGCTCCTCATGTCAAGTTCCCACCTAAATGCATCGCGACAAGAGGAGAGCGAGACATAAGGGTTAAAGGTCAAACCTCCCAAGAGAAGTTGATTCAATCATCAACAATACTTTGTCTTCAGGCTTCCCTCGCGGAACACTTGGGTAAAGCGGGTCATTTGCCTAACCAGATCAAATCACCGTTTCACAAAGCTAAAAAGTTTTCCTAAATCTTATTAATGAGTACCACCCAGCGGCTGAATGGCTCAAAAGGGCAGCAGCCTTATGGACGAAATATCTGAATGGGGTGAATATGGGATCTGGCCCAAAGCGCAATGCCTGAATACTGAGATGTACTTTGTCTCCGGGATTCGTCACCAAAGGATCACAGAAATAGGACTGAATCTCAGTTAAAAATAAAAAATAAATAAGCCTAGAGCTAAAAGAAAGCGTTGAATCTGAGCGAAATAGAAAGAAAGCAGAGATATGATCAAATCTCCTTAAATGTTACTGTAGCTCGTCCATATCTAGCATTGCAAGGATTACTTCAAAATGAACACACTAGGTTATGTTACAGCAGGTATAACCAGTTCACGGCACCAAATACTCAATCAACTTGATTCAAAGATAATAGAGCAAATGAGAACAAGAAATGCTTTTCCCACTTCAATTGCACAATACCGATACTGTGGTGGTGGGATAAGTTGAAAGGCACTAGAAAAAATTCAGTGGCCGTACTTCTGAAATTCCCACTCACTGTTATCTGTAGACATGAAGCACAAACAAGAACAATTGATTTCACAAAAAGGAGTGGATAAATGAAAGAGAAAAATAGAGGCTTGGGCTTAGAGTCTGACCTAGTGGACATACTTGACGAGTCTTCAACCAACGACTGATGCAGTGAAAGTGAAATGCGTGGTTGCACACTCCTATAAGATCAAAAGCACATTATTTTGTACTTTTAAAGCCAAGCATACTAGGTGCAGGAGACAAAATGTGACAATATAAACCCACGCTTCATCATGGCACAACCAAGATAACCTGTGAACATAAACTAAGAAACAGAGCCATAAACCCAAGAAATATAAGCGTATGTCAAAGACCAACAGCATTTCTTGCTAAACTTCAGATGCCATTCAACACTTTGCAAATTTTTGTCTAACAAAAAGATGACCACCCTTCTTTACAAAGCAAGAGCTCAACTAACTACATCTATTACAAAAGAAAATGGACAAAGAAAAAAAAAAATACCAAGCCGTGAAATTGCAAAAATGATTTCACCCATTAAAAGACTAGCAATATTGATGCAAACCTTAGCAACTGAGATTAACAAGAACAGCTTAAAAATGTGCTCATAAAACTGGGACTAAGCTACCAATGAGCTTGAGTGACTTCTACTCTTGAAGTCAAGGCATTGGATAGGTTGTTCATGGAAAGGAGTAAATTGAAAATATATGTCAAAGTTCTCTATCATTAAAAAATAATCAATGAGATATTTTTCATCGATTTATCACTATCAAATAAGATTGTAAGAATAAGACAAATCAAAGAAGTGGTCCTCCTTTGAACATTTTGCAGATTCTGAACTGGACAAATGCATGATAAGAAGACAACAGTAGCTTGAACTCCCAAGATAAGTTAATCCTTAGGTTAGACACAATCTCAGGGACAAATAACCAACTTCAATTTCTTCTGGAAACAGGTGATTCTTCATCTCCATCTCACGTTCCATGGATAGCCACCCAAACCTAACCCCCAACCTAAAGTAGCTAAGTGGTGAAGTTTATATGACTGATGAACAAAACATTGCACAAGTTAACTAGAAATATAGTTCCAGGAGCTACTTCAGAGCTACTTGGAATGCACATATAAAAATAGACTCGACAGGTTAACATGTTTGCAAGTCAAATGATTAAAAGATGTGCTCTAAACTTCCCCAGCAACATTCTCACTTATAAGTGAAAAATGGGCTTGACTATCATCACTAAATTCTACGAATTAATGAGCCAGGTATTCAGAACGCACTAAGACTTAATAACGACAGAGAACTAAAGATGAGAAGTCACATGATCATAGACCAGAGTGCATACAGAAACCTTTGAGGACTCTCATAATTTTGGTCTCAGATAGAAAAAGTCTCTCTATACTTGGTATGAATCTATGTGAAAACAAGGCACTCATATAAATCTATATGAAAACAAAAATACCCTTTTGTTCTTCATGAAGATGATAAAGCATATCAAGGAGCCTCCATCATATAAAGTGAAAAGAACATTTGTATAATGCGAAAGGGAGATTTATACACTTAGATTACTCATTATGCAAAGAAACAAACAGGCTACTTCAATCAATTGAAAAGAAACCAATAATTTGTGAAGAAGCCATGAAAACTCCATCATCAAGAAGCCTCCTACAGTAGAAAGACAGATAGAGACACGAACACTAGAAAAGAAGAGAGACAGGGTAATAGTGTGGGATAGGGGTCACAAGAGGAGAGGAAGAGAACATTTGACAGATTGACCCTTCATAATGATCGAAGCCTCGAGGAGATGATTGAAAGTGCAATCTCAAAGCACTTTAAAAAAAAAAAAAAAAAAAAAAAATTCCCAGAATTGTCCCCTAAAGTTTACCAGCTTTGACCATCAAAATGTAATCCTTAATTTTGCACACTACTTTGACCGCTAAGCGATAAGAATCCACCTTACTCCTATGGGTACTCTATTTTGCTGATGCTAAGTATAGCGCATACAGACTTGTTCATGCATCTGTTTGACTAGAAAGGACCTCTCTAACCCCTCGATATAAAACCGGAACACTTTTCAAGTCAAGATTTTTCAAAATGAGAATGTGTCTCTCCTATAAATTGCTCACTAAAATTTGATAAACGTCCGCATTATGAATCAAACGAACAACTTCTAGGAAGAGAGAGGAAAAGCACTCAATGGACACTATCAAGCCCAATTAGAACCTCCTTCCACCATCAGCACACGCAACAGGGCTACGGGTGAAAAACAATACAGCATGACAAAACATATAAAAACTCCGACAAGCCGATCCAATCGATGCAATTGGGCCCTTCTGTGTATAATCGATGTACACGAATCATAGAACAAGGAAAAACACGGCAGTTTCATTGGATTCTTACCCCAAGCAACCGTGCACTCCTCGCTGGTGGCGCTAGCCTGGTTCGCTTGGCACTCGATGCCTGCTCAAAAAATCTTCAGTACAGGCCATCCAAAATCCAAATCGCCACAAACGAAATCAACGAAAAACCAACATCCACAAATCGAGGTAAAAAAAGAAAATAAAGAAACGAGCAGATTAGCAACTGACAAAGATCCATGATGTGGTTCCGGCAAATCGCGCAGTTGTCCACCACGATATCTGCAAAAGGAGAAACGCCACATCACATCACGACGCCATCCGACCACAAGAGGACGGTCCAAAGAAAAGCCGCGGGCGCTCGGAGCGCTCGAGGCTTCGCGGCAGGATCATCATCGGCTCGGATTAGGGTTTTCTTTTTGCTTTCTTTCCACGGAAACTTACCCCAGGCCCAGAGGGCGACGGCGTTCCACTTCTTGATCTCGAACCGCTTCGGCTTCTTCGACGACGACGAGGAGGCGGCGGCGCCGCTGCTCGAGCCCTCGCCGGCGGGGACCATGGGGACGTCGGAATCGAGAGTCGCCATCGCCGATCGGGAACTCCGAAGCGAAGAGAGAGAGAGAGAGAGAGCGCTTCGCTTTTTTTTTTTCCTTGTTACTGTGCCGTTCTGGAAGCTTCGACGGAAGTCCGCCAACTTATTCGGGTTTTTACCTTTTCTTCCCCCTTTTTTTAAATTTTTTTTCTCTCCCTATTTCTTTTTTTTTTGGTCGAATTTCTCTCCCTATTTTTTTGAGCAGAAAATTTCTCTCCCTAGTCGTTAATTTTTTCATATTAAATTGGAAGTGCATTCATTATATGCGAGTGACTAAGAAAATTTTAGTAGGTAATGATATCATTGGCACGACGCAATTAATTTTTTGGTTAAAGAAAATGCAAATTGGACTCGGCTTTCTGAGTACGGCTTGCGGTAAAAAGCATGGGAAAATGGTATAGATTAATCTTTACGTTCTAGCTCGATGTGCAATGTTGTTTGGAGTTGTATCGATCTGTTATTCTTTTTATTTTAAAAATAAGTATTTTTATTAAGAATATTTACCGACGATTTTAATTTATGTGTAGGTTTCTCGTGCTTGTATTGATATAAATACGGCTTGCAGTAAAAAGCAAGGGAAAATGGTATAGATTAATCCTTAGATTCTGGCTCGATGTGCAATGTCGTTTGGAGTTATATCAATATGATATTCTTTTTATTTTAAAAATAAGTATTTTCATTAAGAATATTTAATGACGATATTAATTTATGCGTAGGTTTCTCATGCTTATATTAATATAAATATTGTCCATGATTTTTTTTTTTAAATAAAATTTTTGAGTCTTTTGTATCTCACGTTTTCTTAATTCAATTTAGTCAAATCTATAAATTAAAAAATTAAATTAAAAGGAATATCAACTCGCTAAAATTGTAAAGACCAAAAAGGTAATAAAAAAAAGAACAAGTAACAGAAAGATAGCCATATTTTTGTTGATTTAGGAAATGGATTAAAATGAGAAAATGTTCTAAAATCCGGATGGTAGGTAATTATGAAATTTTTTTATTGTATTATGAAAAGTTGAGGGACTAGATTTTTGCTTGGGTCAAAGAGAAATTATACTAAACAAATTGAAAGTTTGAAGACTAAATCAAATATTTGGAAGTAATTTGAAGACCACATTAGACAAATTCAATGTTAACAAGGCACATCAGACTAGGGGTAATCAGCTTCAAAGTGAGCGGTTCCCTACCTAGAATTATAACTAATGTACAAGCTTGGGAATTTAGAAGCTCGATGGAAGTTTGCAAATTTATTCGGATTTTTCCCTTTTGATCCACCTTTTTTTAATTTGGTTTTCTCCCTTTTTATTAATTTTCAAAAGAAAAAATTTGGGGCAACGCATTTATGAAAGCAATTGAACTATTTGGTCCAATGACTCCTGTATAGTTGTAAAAATTGTGTCCACATTAAAGCTAGTTGAGCTATATAGGATGATTGATATTCATGTCAAATATTTCCAGCTAAAATTTACCGAAAAGATTCAATTCATAAATTGTCAAAATGTTCAGAATTAAATTGGCCAAACAAAAAACGCTTGAGATTAAATTAGCATAAGAAGTACAATAAACTTTAGACTTTTCTGTAATTTCTTCTACAGTCCTAAAGACCTCAATAGCAACATTGGTATGGAGTGATGTACAATTTATTTTCACTCACTTGACTCTATAGATTACACTTGTATTAAAGAATCAACCAATTAGTCTGTTCATTCAAAAAATGGGGAACAAAATGAGCCTTGCTCACTGAAAATAGGGCAACCCTCCAAAAGGCCCAAAAAAAAAGAAACAAAGAAGAAGAAGAAGACGACGACCACGACGAAGAACCTTACAATTCAAGCCTACAATCAACTCTATGTCATCCAATACCATCTTGAACATAACCTTGTGATTATTTACACTGCCCCTTCAATCAGTCAATCATATTCTTTTCATCCTTTCTGGTGCAATGGTGAACCAAATCCATGTCTAGGGCTTCTGTGTCCCAAAGCAGTGTCTGACTGAATCACAGACTTGGGAGATGGACTTCTGTGATGCCTTTGAGCATGATGATGATGACCGCGGTCTCTCTTCGCTTGCCTCGGCTTGTCACTCTCCCTCGCCTCTCTCTTTTTGCTCAGATCATCATCAGGAGGAAACGTGAACACGAACGTGCCCATCGGGAGGTCGTTGAAGTCCTGGAGCGGCTCAAGCGTCTCCACCACGGTCCCCATCGTGGGCCTCTGCTTCGGCCGGTGGCTGAGGCACTGGTACGCCACTTCGGCCGCCTTCCTCGCCCCGGCCTCTGAGTACTGCCCCTCGAGCCTCGGGTCCATTATCCGGCCCAGCTTCCTGGGGTCTCTCAGCATCGGTCTGGCCCACTCGGCCAGCTTCTGCTCCCGTACAGGCCTGGTTTTGTCCACGGATTTCCTCCCCGTCAGGAGCTCCAGCAGGACTACTCCGAAACTGTACACATCGCTCATCGCCGTCAGATGACCTGAAGTCGAATTGAGAAGAGATGATTTTAGGAAACTCAAGGATGTAAGTGACGCGTTAATTTCAAAGGACTTATTAGAGTCTGCTTTTCAATCGAGCACTTGTTCTTACCGGTCATGAGGTATTCTGGAGCGGCATAGCCCTGAGTGCCCATGACCCGGGTTGAAACGTGAGTGTCGTCTCCTTCGGGGCCATCTTTCGCTAGTCCAAAGTCTGAGAGCTTCGCAGTATAATCCTGTAAACAGAACGAAGATTGAGGATACGTTAGCCCAAGACGTTACAGATCCTAATCATCGAAGTTTCAGTTTTCAGGGCAAGCATAGTCACTGCTTGTGCTAATACACGAAAGAAATGCTCACCGAGTCTAGTAAGATGTTCGAGGCTTTGAAGTCTCGGTATATGACCGGTTTCTCTGCTTCATGCAGGAAGGCCAGGCCCTTTGCTGCTCCCAGAGCAATTTTCATTCTCGCTGACCACGGCAATGAAACCGAATATCCTGCAAGCAAAAGCAAAGTTAACCAGGTTATAATCGGATGTTGCTTGTGGGAGAAGCTAACTAATGGGCAATATGATCGTCAGAAGCAAATGAGTACAGGTAATTGAAAGCTAGAACAGAGTGCATACTTCTGAATAGTTGATTCTCTAAACTGCCGCGAGGCATGTATTCATATACTAGGAGCCGGTGTTCGTCTTCGCAGCAAAAACCAATCAGCTTCACCAGATGAGGATGCCTCAATTGTCCGAGAAATATCACTTCTGTCTGCCAAAGAGAAATTCAAAAAAATTGGTTCTGATCCAAACACATGATGAGAAGGAAAAGTTCTAACTGCATTTAGTCATCAGATTGTGAATTCAAGACAATAAGCTCAGCTTACCAACCACTCTTTATGACCCTGCAGGCCATCCAAATCCAGGAGCTTGACAGCCACAGGCTGGACCTTCAAGCCAGGCCTAAGCTTGTCGTCGATGAAGCCCTTGTGAACAGGCCCGAACCCCCCTTCACCAATAAAGTTGCTTGACGAGAAGCTCTGGGTGATCAGCTTGAGCTCCTGCAGGGTGAACACATGGAGGTTCGACCCTGCAAGAGATATGGAAAGGTCTTCCGAGAGAGTCAAGCTCGGGTTGCTCAAATCTGACAAAGAAAGCCTTTGGAAGGAACTCTGCTTGGACACCACTTTCTTGGGCTTGCCGGGCTCGGTTACTTTCCCGCCACAGCAGGGCACAACGCAGCTCCACAAATTCTTCTTGACCGCCATCAACAATGCAGATAAAATTGCTTCGCTTCCGAGATTCTAAAATCACAGGACCGTTTCTTTCACCGTCGACTAGGAAATCAGGGAAAAGTTCCAGCTGCAATCAAGCCAGAAAGTTGCAGATGGAAAAATGGCTGGTGATGGCCTTTAAAGGGAGATGATTTACGGACTATTTATTCAAATCCCCAACCGCCCTCAAATTCAGATAGGCCTGCAACTTCCTTACACAACCCATTTGAATTTTCTTAATCTATCTTATTTCTTTTCTAGTATTCTTTTTTTCCTCTTTTCACATTAAATATATTCCTTGTATCTTCCTAAAACAGCGGCAATAACAGTAGTGTTTGGAAACAGCCCCTCCGTTGACCATTTCGTATATTGTAAAGCGATGAGTCCCGAGTCTCTCTCGTTGAATGTTCCACACGCGGGACAATAACACGGATACCGCTCTTTGACTTTTGCACAATTGGTAACAACCTCGATTGAAAAAAGAAAACAGCTTTCAAATTGATTAGGATCGTGTGATTCTGGTTTCATACTGATGAAAGCTCTAGGTGATGGGAGCCGCAGAAGAGGAATTCAAGACTGCTGAGTGGATAGGTAAACGTGTGTTTCTCAATGCAATTAAGCAGCTTGCTTTCTCCTCTGAGCAATGATTGATCAGCTTTACGTGATTCGGTAAACAAAAGGAAGCTCTGAAAACTGAAGAGTTGATTTCCTGGTTTCTTCTTCGACTGGTGCACTTATGTGAATAGATCCAACAAGTCCCAGCCACAAGTTAGGACCAAGATAATATGATTTATTCTGCTATTTCACACACAAACGGCAAGGCAAAACGAAGTATATTGCACCTAATTTAATACACATACAATAATAGAGTTGCGATAAAGTACTTTGCTTATTTTCGTGTAAACATGTATGGTCAGAACCCACTTGTCAAACACATTGTTTTCTCTGGTATTGTCTGTATAATTCCTGTCCGGGTTAGGTTGCTTTACATTGTCTCTCTCCTGTTCCTGGATTCTAGAAGCTTATCCGCGACATGGATAGATAATAGTCACGTTCCGGTTCGGAACAAGTCGAACGCAACCAAGACTTTTGTTATATCCTCAGTCTTCCGAAATCTAATCAAACCGAAAGTTGGGTGCCGAGTCTTTGCTCTCTGCAGGTCTGAATGGTGATGACAGTTGCTACAAAGTTGAAGTTGACCTCGGGAGATTAAAGAACAGACCACTTGGTAGCGGTTGAGGTATCATCCACTCACTTTCCCGATAAGCTCGGCCCGTTCCTGTTTGCTCTTCAGGAAACCAATAAAGATATGAAAAAACACAAGGAAGACATTGATGAAAATGAGCAGATCATCCGCTGCAGAAACTTGGGTTTGTCTTCTTTCGTTTAATCAATTGTTTTCTTGGGTGCTGGCCTCGAAGGAGTGCTGTGCACTCAAATGTGGATTGATCAATAATTGGGAGAAAAAACCAAAGAAAAATGAAAAGGATTAAAAAATAATAATTTTGATTGGGAGTGATTTGGTCAAGGCCAAAGTAGCTGGCAGACCGTAATCCGTGGCGTCAGCCTTCAATAAGTCAAAGGGCAGTGTTTTGATTTTGCAATTTTGTCAAAGGATTGGAAGCTTTTACTTAGTTCTTCTCAAGGAGGAAGACATTCATCTCTAAAATAGCAAAATTGCACATATACAAATGGTCCCTAAATTTTGACTAGATATGCAAAATCATCCCTAAACTTTTGATTTTTTTTTTTTAATATGATTCTTGAACTGTTCAAAAAAAATATGATTCTTGAACTTTTAGTAAATGCTAAATTTAGTCTGTAAATTATATGAAAACGCCAATGTTATCCTTCCTTTAATTTAAGTAAATAGAATTCGCTAATTTGGTTTCCGATCTAGTACTATTGAATGGTGGACAAAAAAAAATAACGTTATACGTGAATTTTCCACGTAATTATAATATAATAATCATTTTAATCAGTTTAACTTGAAAAAAAAAATAATTATCCATGTTACTTGATGATGTGGATTATTATATCTTTATTGAGTTGAATATCTTACATGGAAAATTCTCGTGTAATTTTTTTTTTTTTTTTTGTGTCTATTGTTCAAACTTGCTGAATTGGAAGCTAAATCAACAAACTCCTTTTAAATTAAAATAATGAAATGATAACATTAGATATCTTCATATAATTTAGGGATTAGATTAAACATTTATCAAAAGTTCATATATCATATTAAATAGATTATTCATATGAATTATATCATTTGGAATTTTGAAATCTATGATGTTTTTGTGTTTCCCCTTAAAAAGGTTCTCGAATACTTTAAGTTGAGATTACGAAAATAAATTAGTTTATGATCATGACAGGGATCCTATGCTTGCGAATGTTGCTTTCGCCGAATAAATCTTTGGCTTTTTCCTTGATAATCCCTGCAAGTGTTTAAAATAAAATAACAAATAAAAAAACGTAACAAAGCATCCTTTTAGAGACATTCTAGAAGCTCCATTCAATAGAATAGGATACTTGTGTGCTCCAGTCTGTTCCAATCACAAAATGATAATTTTTTTTTTAATAATTGGAATGAAAAAGTTCCCCCCAATGGCTGTTCATCAGCACACAAAATTAGATAAAAATAGGGTTATGTATTTAATGTCTTGATTTTGTAGCCATGACCAAGTTTGGATTGTGGGACAAGGCCAGCTAAGGCAAAAGGCCAAGATGAGAGTTTTGTCTGCCTCTGCCAGGGCAGACCCCAATTTGCAACTTGCATTTCAGTGGACAGCTCAATTTGCTAAAAATTCCTAACAAATTTTGACTGGAGAATCAAAGCATTTATCAATTAAAACACTATATAGCTTACTACTATATAGCTGAATAAATTATTAAAACACGACTTCTAAAATTATTAAAAAGAATTCAATCTATCATCAATAATTAAAACCGAAGCAAATATTGCGCACATTATAAAAGCAAAGCCGTCGAATTGAAATTCAAAAGAATTCTGTAATGCATTGTATGTTCTAGAATAGGTCCCATTCTTCTACCCTTTCCAGGGAGTCGATGACTATTCACAACTTTTACCTTGACACCAATGAATTTAGAGATTATTATATCATATTAATAACTAACCTTTTTCTTAATAATTCCAATTATAACATTGTTTTCATTATTTACTGAACTCTCTCTTAAAAAACAAACTTTGACTTAGTCGGAAGATCATGAAAAAACTACAATTTGAAAAATGGAAGAGGAAGATTATATATTGCATTAAAGATAAGTAATATTTGGTACATCTATATAGTTTTATTTCCCGATCTTCATTTCTCAAAAAATGTTGCTAATTAGATCTTTTAGAATTTGCGCATGATCATCTAGTTCTAATGGTCAAAAGAGGGTGACCAAATGCTACGAACGTTCCTTGCAACCACCTCACCTAAACTTATGGAATTTCACCGACCCACCTAATAGTCAATTTTCTCATTCAAAAACAATGCTAACCATGTCACCCATTGACCACGTTTTTTCGTTTTCTTTAAGGATTGCCATCACGGCACTTTGGCCCTAATTTTTCTTCCTAAGATCAATAGATTACGGGCGGCCGTGGTAGAATCTAGAGAAATGCATAGAAGGTGTCATCACGGATGACATACGGAACGCGGTGATGTGCAAAGGCGAAGAACATTAGTAGGAGACCAAGCTTCATGCGGGCATGGGAGGCTTAGTTTCGTAATCGTCTTGCTGAAAAGTATAATCTTGCGCACTAAGCAAACAACAATGCAACAATCTATCATTAAAAATGTGGCGGTTAAGTTTAAATGTTTAAATTATTTTAATGTAACAAAATTTTCCATGTGCGATCATCGTGCCATGCTTCAATGGAGCACGTTGTTCTCTCTCGCACACGCGCAATTAATTCAAACGCGTGAGGAAATTTCACTACGGCCGCCATTGAAATGACATGATGCTACCTTTTGCTTTATGGCAACTTTGATCCCCAAAACGTGTCCAACAATCAAAACATAGACGGGGATTGGATAAGCTCGTGCGGATACCAAAATCAGCTGTCCCTATTCGTGTATCTATCTTCCGTTTCCGTATCGTCTCTCACACGCCATCGCGTACAATGAAAATGAATCAAGCCGACTCATCCGTAGCTCCTCAAGCATGAAAATTCGAGGAACACACGGAGTCATTAAACAAGGTCGCATCTAGCGGAGTAGATGTGAGAACACCAATGTCTTGTTCGAGTCGTGGATCAATAGTGCGTCATGTGCTCGAGGCACGGTTTCGTCTTACCAAAGGGACTCATAGTTTGTCAGTTCCCAAATAATTCGGTCACCGATTCATCCTCCATGGCTGTTTGGCTCGAAAACAACCCATGCGCTTGGCCATAATGCTTGCGTGAGGGGAGCCATGCGATGCATCCGTCTTTATCTAACACTCTTTTCAATCGGCTGAGACCTATTTCGGGGATTATTGAACATTATTATGACTCATTTTTAATTCATTCCTTTGCCTGTGGCATGGGTCATACATAGCCCGATAATCGCCCAAACGAGATCGTGCCATCTTTTCAATTTATTTCAACCTTACCGGACCATATTATTGTTTTTCTCAAACCCAATTAATCCCTGCCCCTCTCTCCCTCTCTTGGCACAACCCCATGAACAGCTACGTCCCTCGCCTTGCTTGATTACCACGGCGAAAGCGACCGCCATCACCCTTGCTGGCGCCAAGGATGGGGGCGTGCGTATATCGCTCTCCTCTCTCTCTGGTCGTGTCTTTGTCTTCTCTCTCTCTCTCTATCTCTCTCTCGTCACCCTTTCATCTCTCTTCTTCGTCAAAGGCCGAGCTCAGCAGCGTGAATTGTCGACGTCAAGCCCGGCGCAGCATGACGACAGGGTGAGCGCAGATGGGCTAATGGATATCTGGACAACGATGATGGACACGATGACAAACCGGGGGCGGCGCTCGAGTGGTTTTGTGGGCGACGGAAGGCGGCTGCAGGTTGAGGTGCATAGGAGATGGAAAGAGGCTGTGCTTGAATTCGTGCAGGATTGAATCCGATGCGGTGAACGCTCAGAATGAGATGGACAGGCGACACGATATCATGACGAGGGACAAAGAAATGCATACATAAATGGAGACAGCCGACCTGCATCCAGCATGTGGACATGCACGCTCAAAAAAACCTCCAATCATATTAACTTTCATTAAAACTTGTGTTTCGAGATAAGAAAATTTTTGTCAAAATACATGAATCTCTTGCTAAATGACGTTGCAGTATTTTACGATGTAAACCCACTTTAGATAAGCTTAAAAACAGAAAGCTAGACGCAGTTGGCTTCTCTTTTTTTTTTTCCCCAAGTAGAGTGTTGATCAAGCAACATAAACCTTATTTTCTTTTATTTTTTACCGTCTTCCCTCCTCAGGAGATGCGTCCTTCTCGAACGAAAATTCCACATTTTATATATTGTTGTGCGATTGCACGGCCCGTTATCAACTGGAACGGGCTAGGTTTCTAGTGGGCTCATACGTTGGTTTTGTCATCTTAGGCCCCGTCTGAATCTTGGACCGAGTCGATAGTGACAATTCGTCTTGCTCTTTGTAATTTTGGGAGGAATTGCTTTTGTCGTGAGTCCATGGCAAAGCATCGCGAGTAGGAATCATCATCTATCACTTCACCATTCTCATTCAGGCCCTTTGAAGTTTTAAATTCCGAGATTTTCTCGAAACTATCATGTGCTGATCTTTGCGAGACTTATCGTGACCACACTTTTTTCGCTTAAGAGAAGGGGATGGGTCAGGTTCTCCTTTGACATGAATGCAGATCAAGTGATTGAATGGATTTCAATGGGTTCATTCTAAACCATACAAGTCATTTTCACTTGCCTAGCAAATTATTACGAAGAAAGCCTACCGATAAAGTCTTGAGTCCATCAAACCCTCAACTTACCTCACGAACAAGGTCAAATGCAAGCCTAATCCCAACGAAAGGCTTAGGCCAAGCGTGACACCATAAGTGGTATCCGATGACGTTGAAAATCGAATCCATACCTAGAGCTCTTAGAATAAACGCAAGAGCATCCTATTGCCCATCAGCTCTCTTGATCTCACATTCATCAAATGGTTCACAAAGTGATAAGGTCGTGTGTTTTTATTCGTAGATTCTTGTTATAGGAGCAATATCGCCATCAATCAAGACAAGACAAGGCGTGTCTCTCTGTCAATTTTCTTGGGCTGTAAAATATCTCATCTCTACAATCGATCTCATGCTTCTTGTTGTTTTCTAAATAATAATTCAAGTGGTCGAATAATACAACACGTACAAGGCAGAATAATCTGGTCATGTGCGCTCCACTAACATATGACAAAAAAGGGTTGTACAGGTTGAACAGACTCTTTTGGTGATCATTTTGAATGACCATGGATGGCAATTTAGAGAAAAAAAAATGAAGATCTAATTCGATCGGGGAATTGAGTGGGATCGAGATGTACTTTCCGAGTAGATTATCCATGCTAAACACTTCAATTTAGCTCCAATCTTATTAACCATGTCACAAAAAATCTCCAATTTAAAACTTGTACTATATTTGTCTCTAATTAGTATATACCTATGCTACTTTTACACCAAAATTGGGGTAAATTTGAGATTTTTATAGGATAATTATGACACAAGTGTACCGAGTTAAAATGAATGTAGTGTGGATATACAAGTTTAAAAAATGTGGCATAAGTCTACCAATTCAAAAGTTTTTATGGGGCAAAAATTAATTTGACATAAATGTGATATGAATATACCAATTTAAGTTTTTTTGTGATTTTATCCTTTCAAAAAAAAAAAATCAAGACCAATCATTTCAATCATTATTGCACCATTACATTTATGGTGTCCTTTTTTCTAAATTAGTCAGCACATTTCTCGATATGGTCAACAAGACCTATAAACTCAGGATTTCGGATTGCGCTAAATGCTTGATTTCATCGTTTCCTAATATTCCTTTTGTTGCATCTCCTTAATGAACATATCCCAAGCCGTTCATCATCAAAATGGGGAAAGGTTGAAGCTTTCCATCTACATGACTTTTCTACGACTTTTCGTGTAGGATCTCAATTTTATCACCAAATCCAGATTTTTGGCCAAAAAAATCTCCAATTCTAGATTCTTGGGCCAATCAAGAAAGAGAGAATCTTTCTTAAGCGAAGTTTTATGGACCACACGACGTGAGCTGGCCTTTGTCTTGGTGTGACTAAGTTCAATATACTCGAATTGAATAGAAGGGATGAAGTCAATTGTGTGAGCTTGATTTCTCACATAATATATTCATCACGTGGGATGCCTAACTTTAATTTAATATAGTATTTCTTCTCGCTTGTAACCTAACTTAATCACATATCAAAAATAAATTCTAAGCTCATTCGAGTTGAAACTTTGCATAAATCCCATCCTATTCATAGAAATCAAAGTAAACATCAATAATGTGTTTCTTACTATGGTGAATGTATGAATAGAACTAAGATCTTACGAGAACCCAGTTAATTATATTAGATATGCCAACCCATTCAAATCACGCATTTCCAAGGTGGACTTCCAACTCGGAGCAAGCCCAAAAAAGGAGGGGTCTTGCTAATGACTCTATCTGGGCATTTGTTAAATTATGCCTAAGGAGGAAATATGCAATTTTTGAAGCAACGGCTGTGCGCATTATGAGTACAATCGGCATTTATGCACTGTTTCCTCATTTAGTTGTTTGATAAGTGCCTCGAAAGCCCTTTTTAACAAAATTTGTGATAAAAAAAGAACTCAATCTCCCATAATTGAGGTACTCATATTGAAAAAAATATTCAATTTAAAAATCGAATCTTAATCAATTGAGTTCGAATAGCTAACAAATAACTTGATTGTTTGCTCATTAGCCTTAGAGAACTATTTAATTGACTCATTTCACACTCAAGATCACCATTTCAAGCAAGGAATCTATACTTTCTTGAGAGACGAATCACACAATTGAAAATTGTTGTGGGGACGTATATCTTACGATAATCACACAAATTATCTTACATGTGTCTTAATATTCTACTCAAGCTATGTTTATTTCGCGAAGAATAAATAATTTAGAATATACTTTTTTAAAAATGATCGCATATACCATTTGCAAAAATAGAAGAACATAAAATATTATTATTATTTATGAAAATATTTAACTATAAGTTGTCATTAATAATAAAAATATTTTTATTAGCTACTTATTTTAAGTGAGCAATAGTGACTCCACGTCATCACACACGCCAGGCCCGTGGAAAAATAAAGAAGGGAAGAAACCAAAAACGAATTAATAGTCACCTATCCCTCCCCTTCATTTTCGGTACGTAAGACAAGACCCAATTGGGGTCCCCCACGTGGCGATCCGCGGTTGGGCGCTACCCGGTCGGTATCTTCTCGGCTTCCCTTCGGACTTCGTGGTTAAAAGAGATTCCATCCTGCCTGCATTTTCCTCGTTCACTTGTCCGATCTCCGACCCACATTTCTTGGAATCCAGAGAGAGAGAGAGAGAGAGAGAGAGAGATGGCTCGCGCGAGGCTCCTCTGCTCCGCCGTCCTCCTCCTCCTCGCCGTCGCCGTCTCCGCCGCGGCGTCGAGCTTCGAGGAGTCCAACCCCATCCGGCTCTTCCCCGACGGCGGCCTCCTCCGCGACCTCGAGTCCTCCATCGTCCAGATCGTCGGCCGCACCCGCCACGCCGTCTCCTTCGCCCGCTTCGCCAACAGGTGAGACGACGACGACCCCCTCGACGATCGCTTATTTGGGTGTGCTCTCCGCCTGTCGATTCGCCTGTTTCTCTGCTAAAGCTTTGACCTTTTTCCGATTTTTTTTTTTGTTTTTTCCGTTCTTGGTGGTGGTTGGTGTTTCGTGGTTTAGGTATGGGAAGAGGTACGAGACCGCGGAGGAGATCAAGCTGCGGTTCGAGATCTTCAGGGAGAGTCTCAAGTTGATCCGATCCACCAACAAGAAGGGCTTGCCCTACACCCTCGGTGTCAATAGTATGTGTGGAAATCTCTCCGTTTCGATTTCTTGCTTTTAGAACTGACGATCAATTTGATCATAGTCGTTCGATTAGAGATGGTGTTTTAGCTGTTGTTGCTGCTGTTATCGTTGACTTTGATTTGTGCTTGATGGGTTTGACAGAGTTTGCTGATTGGAGCTGGGAGGAGTTCAGGAGGCACAGACTGGGAGCTGCTCAAAACTGCTCTGCCACCACCAAGGGCAACCACAAGCTCACCGACGAAGTTCTTCCCGGGATGGTATTTTTCGCGACGATGACTCGAAGAAGCTTTCCACTTATAGCATCCTTCGTTCAATGGGATAGAACAACTTAAATTAGACTAGCAGCTGTGCTACTTTTTGCTATGTGGCGTCTTCCGTATCGACTGGCATTTTCTCTGCTGAATGACAGTAGAACAATTATTCAGCTGCTACTCACAGCCTTGCCTTGGCATCATATTTTCGTTTCCTTCCAATAATTTAATACACGATTCAGTTATAGCACCAAAAATCCATTAGCTCCATCCATGATGCCGACTAAACTTTTTCGTTCTCTTGTTTGCCAAATGAAAATGCTTGCTGAAACGATCATTCCCCAGCTCAAGGTTTCAACGCTTCCCATGAGACCTAGGAATAGATTGCTGATTGCTGTAGAATCTATTAGCTAATCATTGAAGATTAAGACCTATGTCAGTATTAGATATTCATTTTCTTCCAATCCTTCATATGTGCAGAAAGACTGGAGAGAAGAGGGCATTGTAAGCCCAATTAAAGATCAGGGGCACTGTGGATCTTGCTGGACTTTCAGGTTTTTCTTTATTTCCTTTTTAGATTTATATTTGTCTCTCCGTAGTATATGACACGGTTATAGCTCTGGAACTCATTGAAATGTCATTATGCTAGACTGCTGGTGACCTCTAATTTGAACTTTTGCAGTACCACTGGAGCTCTTGAGGCTGCTTATCACCAAGCATTCGGGAAACAAATCTCTCTGTCTGAGCAGCAGCTCGTGGACTGCGCTGGGGCTTTCAACAACTTTGGATGTAGTGGTGGACTGCCATCCCAAGCCTTCGAGTACATCAAGTACAATGGTGGCCTTGATACCGAGAAAGCATATCCTTATACCGCACAGGATGGTAGCTGCAAATTCTCGGCTGATAATGTTGGTGTCCAAGTGCTCGACTCTGTTAACATCACCTTGGTAAGTTTTGTGGACTATCTGTACAGTTAGCAAAAATTAAAGGAAAAAGAAAAGAAATTGCATAAAGATAGATTCAAATTGCTGATCTGTTTATATTTGCATACATGGTGGATTCAGGGTGCTGAGGATGAACTACAGCATGCAGTTGCCAAGGTCCGGCCAGTGAGTGTGGCATTCCAGGTCGTGAAAGACTTCAGATTGTACAAGTCGGGTGTCTACACGAGCGATACATGCGGTAGCACTTCCATGGTGAGCATTTGCTAATATAATGAAAGAAGCACTATCGCCATCTCGATCATGTTTGAAGGATGCTAGTGTGTAGGAATTAGAGAGCCTTCTATATGTCGATAAAACTCAACCGTGACAGTTGTCGAGAATGAGTTTTGCATGCAAGGCGATGTTCATGCTCTCGTCTAATGTAAACCGAATGTCCTATATTAGGATGTGAACCATGCTGTTCTCGCTGTTGGTTATGGAGTTGAAAATGGTGTTCCGTTCTGGCTCATCAAGAATTCCTGGGGAGCAGACTGGGGCGACCACGGATACTTCAAGATGGAGATGGGAAAGAACATGTGTGGTAAGTCCTCCTCTATAAAATTCTTTGATTTTAGTAGTATTAACCAAAATATACAGCGCTGGAATGACTACGCTTTTGAAATTCTCGCAGTCTTTCAGTTCATGTCCATTCATTCTTTGATTAATTTCCTAGTAAGTTACTCCGTGCTCATCTAATGTTCTTAAATTGCAGGAGTCGCTACTTGTGCATCATACCC
This sequence comes from Eucalyptus tenuipes, assembly GCA_014182365.1. Lineage (NCBI taxonomy): Eukaryota > Viridiplantae > Streptophyta > Magnoliopsida > Myrtales > Myrtaceae > Eucalyptus > Eucalyptus tenuipes. The sequence continues at coordinate 5,713,576 of CM024539.1, forward strand.
TGTTGTGGCCTAGATTGTTTCCAGAGGATCAATGGGTTCGTGTGCCAGGTAATTTGAGATACATATATTTCGCATGAAGAATTGCTCCGCCCTGAGTTGGGGTGCTATAATGTTAGCACAAAAGGGTTTAGCTTAGTACAAAAAATAATCATCAGGACAGCTGCAACTCCGTATGGTTATTGTTATATGGACAAAGACCTTGTAAATACCTTTCTATGTTTGTGTGGCATGGAACGCTCTCTTTGCAAGAATAACGCATCAAATTCCCACCAACGCTGTGTTTCTGGGAAAGGAAGAAACGTATTGCTTACATTCATTATGAACCCTACTTTCGGCAAATCAAATTCTCGGCAAAGCTACACCTTCCCGAGTGAATGAACTAGTTCTGCAATTTTTCAAAAGGATTCTCCTAGATAAAAAACTCGTTAACAAAAGTCAGTCTCCCTGAGTTGTTTTGCATTCAACGTGTATACGACTGCTAAACTCGACGGAAAAGTCCCTCGACTCGTCGTCAAATCATCGAAGACAAACCATTGATTAAAGCCCTTAAATGGAGTTATATATCCAATACTAAACAGAAAAGATCTACTCAGTAGATTTCAGGATCCCAAAATTTTCTCAAATCTTGATATAAATTAATGGAATGTCATGTCATTTGGACTTCAAAAATGCTTTTGCAGAATTTAAGAGGATTATAAATTATATTTTCAACCCATAATTCTCAATTCATGGTCTATATTGATGATGTTCTTATTTATTCTTCAAGTATTGATCACCATTTCAAACACGTATCTATTTTCATAAAAATAGTTAGAAAGAATGGATTGGTGGTTTCCCCTACCTACGTATCCCTTTTTCAAATGAAAATCAGATTTCTTGCCAATGAATTATTATTCCAATTGAAATATCTATAATATTCACGGATTCCAAATGAAATCAAAGACAAAACCCAATTATAAAAATTGTTAAGAAGTCTCAATTGTGTCCTGGATTTCTTCTCAAATATTAACGTCATTTGTAAACTTTTATATCAAGGATTACAAAAAAAAAAAAAAAACCCTCCCAAATGGTAATCTATTCACACAAATATTATTAAACAGTTCAAAGAACACATCAAAGAGACTCCATGTCTTCATCTGGCAGACCCATCTGCATTTAAAAGAATAAAAATGGATGCTTTAGAGGCATGATGCGAAGGTATTCTCAAACAAATTAGAAACAATAAAGACAGACAAAAAAAAAACATATTATCCAAAAAACAAAAAGCTCCCCTAAATATTGGAATTGTACCCAAGTATATACTTCTACATTGCACTATAATTGCCAACGTAATAAATAGAAGGAAATTTTAGGATGTCACACTAGTGTTGATGTCGAAACATTAAGCTTCTTCTTCATTTTTCCATCTTCCTCCCCATCAAATGTGTCCTTGACGAAAATTTCACCCGTTATCCACCGGAACGGGCTAGACTTCTAGCGGGCTCATGTCTCTAACTACGTTGATTTTATCATCTTAGGGCCTGTGTGAATCATGGACAAAAGTCGATGATGATGTTGGTCTTGCTCTTTGAAATTTGGGAGGAACTACTTTGTCGGGATTGATAGCGAAGTTTTCTTTTTTTCTCCCCTTTTTGGTCGGGAAGAAAATTTTCATTTCACATTAGAGAGGTACATAATTTCAAGACAAAGATGCAATCTCACAAAGCAAGTAAATCTGAAAAGCAAATCAACTTAGTACAACTTGTAGAGACTTGCTCATTCCACAAAGAGGTATCTATTATAGCATCAAAGCACAACTAGTGGCCGGTTACTGAATCTCACACTATTATCAGTGATGAGTACATACCGATAAATCCCTCTATAGTAGCTACAGCTTTGCTAAAAGGCGGTACGCGCCTAGGTTCGACGTCCCTAGCACCATTATCATATAAAGACCACAACAGTACCAAAAGGTAGAAAGACCGCTGAAAACTCAAAAATCCCAAATTTATATCTAAATCATAATAGAAGAACACCCAAATCTAGATCTATCTTTAAATCTAGGAGAAAAGTTGCAAAAGAGATATCGATGGATTTCAAAATCACTTTTAAATAAGCCGATTGCTGAAGGCGGCAACAAGGGGGCCTCGAAGACTTGTCGAGTACTCAACTATCTAGAAGCAAGCACCCGAAGTCGAAGTGAGCAAGCAAATCTAGATAGAGCACATTCTTCCGAGGCACTCGCACTTCGATCTTCGGAGCTCACTTCCATGGAGGATGTTGACTGCATCGTCCATGAAATCAACAAAGAAATCTATGAGAGAGAGAGAGGTCCCTCAGGGGAAATCCTATGAGAGACACTTGAGTGGAATTCTAACTGATAGAAAAGGTTCACGAGTAGAATGATCATCGATCACTTTACCAACTCATGTAAGCCCTCGAAGTTTCTAATTTTGTGGGAAAATTATCAAAAAAGTCATCTTATTATACTTGTGTCAATTCAATTCTAAACATTTGGACGATTTGCCAATACATCCTTTCGGCCAATATTGACTGGAAAATGCTAACGTGGCGATCCAATCAATATTAGCTATTCTATGTGGTGTATTGATGCTAAGATTAACAATTTTTAAAAAAATTTCTAGATCCTTTTTCTTCTTTCCTTTTTTTTTTTTTAAATAAACTTTTTGCTATTGTCCGGTCTCTAGCAATGGCAACAAGGGTTGGGCGACTGTTGACAAGGGATGACCTTACCTGGGGGAGGGCCGCCCTCACCAAGCCCTCACAAGGCCGTTGTGACGTCTCAAAATGTCACATGCGACATGTATCCTTTCCATTTATACTTATAATTATAATTACGCATGTGAAAGCACAAAACTTTTTTCACAACATCCCTTACTAGAAAATCGAACAAGTTCAGTAATATACATGTCTTCAACTTTATACAAATACCGGTAGTTTAATCACAACAAAATGCATAGTCTTGAGAAATGTCAGATGACATAACAACACTACTCTTATACTAAACCAAAAGCGAGTCTAAACATTAACCAAGCCACCATCTAACTCAAGAATTGATGGCCTCAATCATCATGTCGTCCTCTCCATTGACATGTTTAGGGGATCATGATACAAATCTGAAAAAAAAAAAGGTGAGCCGAAGTCCAATAAACAAAATTCCAGTAAACAAAATTTCTAAGTCTAAGGTAGGAGATTAACTTATCACTCAACCTGATACCAACCAACAACATGAGTTCAAGCAATACAAAATAAACATGTATGATGAGTGTGGAAATAAATGCATTATCTTTCTATTAATGATATGTTGATGGAAACGAAAAAAAAAAAAAAAACATGGCATAAGATCAATCATTTTAAAGCAAGTAAATGGCATATTATTTTATGATGCTCTAGTATCACCAATGTCTCACCACTATACACATTGAATATCTATTCTTTACTCAAGACCAATATACATAACAATAACCATTCAAATGCAAGCAGATGGAATAATATTTTATGATGCATGGTTACCACTAATGAGACAACATACGAATGTACGCATACAAATGATCAAGACTTATAAAGAAATATGAATGAATATTGTTGTTTTAAAGTCATTAGACCTACAAGTAGGAGGGTTTGTATGTTCCAATAAAAATGCTTCAAGTGACCCTCAATAAGTAGTTAGGGTGTAAATGGCCTAATAAGATTGGCTACAAGAAAATATCTTTAGAGAGCTCCTTCTTGGCCGAGTAAAAGAATGAGTCACGAGGGCATTAAATGACTAAGGTTAAAATTGGTGATGTAACGTATGAGCTCAAAGCTAAATTAGGCTCAATGTCACTGAGAGAATGTGGCTAAAGATGATTGGTGGAAAAAATGGAGAGAGAAGGAAAGCTACTTCTTGGCCAAGTAAAAATGAGTAGATAAGATTTAGGCTTATCAAGAGCATTAATTGGTTAAGGTTAAAAGATATGATGTACTAAATGATATAAATACTAAGCTAGGTTGAATGTCTTTGGGAGCATGTGGGTTAATATCATTAGTAGAAAGTCAGGAGAGATATGTGCAATTTAAAGAATGGCTAACGGCTCAACTATGGGCTTCTATACTAGATAAGTTACCGAAATGTTTATTAAATCAATGCATAAACAGGGAAACGGTGTTTAGTCAAAACATTAATAAATCAGAAAATATTATGAATCCACTAATATTATTAGTGAACTGTGAATTTGAGCAAGTTCTTAAAAGACTCAAGGGGAAGAAACAGACGGGAGATCCACCGTGGGGTGGGAGACCTCACAATGTCACCCCCGTATTCCCTCTCTATTGGGAAGACAAAGATAGATAGGGGATTAGGGGCCTCACGATGATAAAGGTAGACACCACGTCAAAATGAAAGTCTTGACTACCGCTGAGTAGATAGGTATAGTAGCCTTCCGCGCCTGGGGTGAGTGAGAGTGGGTGAAAGGCCCATGATAAAGTTAGCATGGTTTATGGCACTATACCCATGTTAAGGTTAAAAAAGATGATGTACTAAATGATATAAATACTAAGCTAGGTTCAATGTCTTTAGGAACATGTGGGTTAATATCATTAGTAGAAAATCAGGAGAGATATGTGCAATTTAGAGAATGGCTAACGGCTCAACTATGGGCTTCTAAACTAGATAAGTCACCGAAATGTTTATTAAATCAATGCATAAACAGTAGATGTGTCAAAATGGGTCATTAACCCATTTATTGACCCATTTATAGTTAAATGGGTCATTAATGGGTCGAGTCTTATTTCCCAAAGCACCCATAATGGATTTTAAAAATAAAGAGGTTGAGATATATGGGTCTTAAATGGGTCTAAGAGCAAACCCATTAAAAATGAACCCATTTATTTTCACCCAATAGCTCGAGTCTCACCGGGCGTTGGCGGCCTCACCAGATCCGGCGAGGGGCAAGCTCGAGCTCGCTCGATGCCGGCGAGCCTCGAGCCTGCCAGATCCGGCGAGGCGGAGGCCTTGTCGACGTCCGGTGAGGTTCGAGCCTCGCTAGATCCGGTGAGGGGCGAGCTCGAGCTCGCTTGACGCCGGCGAGACTCGAGCTCACCGGCGTTGGGCGAGGTCGAGCCTTGCCGATCCGGGCGAGCCTCGAGCTCGCCGGCGTCGAGCAAGCTTTTGGCGAGCCTCGAGCTCACCGGCGTCGGCGAGCTAGGCGAGCCCGGGGCTCGCCCGTGGCCGACCGCCGGCCGTCGTCGTGGTCGGCGGCCGGCCAAAGAAGAAAAAAAAAAAAAAAAAAAAGAAAAAGAAAAAGAAAAAGAAATATTATATTTAAAAAATAATTAAAAATTTATTTTTTAAAAAATAAAAAATAATTAAATTTCGATTTTTTAAAATATTTATTTCAAAAATTATAAAAATTATTCATTAAATTTGTGTTGTAAAAAACTATTTTAGCAGTACAGTTTTTAATATATATATATATATATATAAGAAATAAGCTTGGAAGTATTTTGGTAATATAATCTTAAAAAAAAATAGGGAATAAGTTTTTCTAAATTTGGTTAAATATGAAAACTATTAATATGGGCTGGGTCAGGTATGGGTTGGGTATGGGTGGGGTCGGGTATGTGTCGGAAAATTTACATTAGGCATAAATTAGTCATAAATGGATTAATGGATCAATTTGGGTCGGACCATTAATAACCCGACCCAAACCCGACCCGACCCACCCGTTTAATAGCTCTAATAAACAGGGAAACCAGTATTTAGTCAAAACATTAATAAATCAGAAAATATTATGAATCCACTAATATTTTTAGTGAACAATACGAACGCTAAGAAAATTTCAATTCGATAAATTTAAAACTTGAAAAATCACCAAATATGTTACTCGGAGCATATCAATTCCCGTTTACAATAATATGGTGGTGAATAAATTACCATCATTTTATATTATCTCGTACATGTCAACATCTGTCAATTTACTTTTAACAAATCGAACTCAGAGCAATTACGGTCTTTAAAAAATCGTCCTAGTACCTACCACACTCCACAAATTAAATTTGTCGTTTTTCTTTTTCTGTTATGGAGAGTTCCTATTTAAAATCTAGGACAACACTCAATTTATCTCACGAATATGGTAAGATGCCATCAAGATCCAAATGAAAGATCCAAACGTGACATTATTTGTATTTGATAACATGGAATATTTGATGACGTGGACTGCGAAGATAGCCTTCATATGGTATTCAATAGAGGGACACACATCTGGGGCTCACGAAGTAATAATGCTAGTGTTAACGCAAAGATTCTTCACGTAGGGAGCATTATTCCCGACGATAAAGACAAGGTGTCTCCCTCATTGGCCAGCCAAAAGTAGGTTTCGGTCGACCCATCCCAACGTTAAACTTCCAGGAAGCCTCACTGATGGGGACAACATCATCTCATTCATTGAATGGTATCCTCACTCGTGTTAATAATGCAAGTAGTGGAACACTGCTGCACGCACGAAGCGGCGTGATTCGGTCGGGGGCACTGAATATGTGACATGACAAGGGTAAAGAGACAGCTCAGTCTTGGTTGACGGTGACTCGGCCACTTCGTTGGACCAACATGCGCACCTACACTCCCCAGTGAGTGACCACAACGATTTTGGAAAAAGAGCAGTTAAATCTAATTCGGTCTGAAATAAAGTAGTGTTCAGATTTATTATTATCTTTAACCGGATTCCTTCTATTTATTTCGCGGCTTCTAGATGAATGTGTCGGAGCCGTTCAAAGTAAAAAAATGGGAAAATATTAAGATTCCCTGTCTCCATGAATTTTCTTGTAAGACCATCTCAAGAGTGCTCAATTCCATCTGCAACTCTATATTTTTGACCGATTCTTAGATTCCCTGGGCCAAGAAAAGGAAAGAGAAAATGATCCTTTTGCAAAGACTTGGAATTCACAACATGAGCTGACCTCCTCTTGTTGTAATTAAGTTCAATACGATGGGATCGAAGAATCGGGCGAGGTCAACTACTCGAACTTGATTTCCAACATAATATTCTCAGCATAATATTGAGCTCGAGCTCGATTCGATTTGACATTATTTTTTCTTGCGTGTAGCTCCACTCAATCATGTAAGAGTGAATTCTAAGCTAATGTGAGACTAGGCTTTGGATTATTTTTCTGTTGAACTCGTAGGAACCATCTCGTGAAGATGTGTATCTTGTCGTAATCCTTGCATAAAGTATATTGCATGCATGCGTATGGCCTTCAAAATTTTTCCCCATAGACGATCTTGGACTTCAATTTTTATATGTCGTGACACGTTGGACAATACAATCTGTCAGAAGGAGATTGACTCCGCGTCATCGCCCTCCAAACGCTTTGGAAAATACAGGCACAAAAGGGAAAAAATCGCCTGTTCTTTTCCTTTCGTTCGGACTGTGAGACACAGACCCAATCGGGTTTACACACGTGATGAGCCCTAATCGGGCCATTGCCTGCTCGGTGTCTTTCTTGACTTACTGTCGCTTCTACGCAAGTATAAAGATCCCCGTCCATCTCCGCTCAGTTCACTCAGTTCCATCTCCGAACGCCCACACAGTTCGTGGAAACCACTGGGGGGGAGAGAGAGAGAGAGAGAATGGCTGGTGCTAGATTATTGTGTTCCTTCCTCCTCGTCGTGATCGCTTGCTCCGCCGCAGCAGCTGGCTTCGAGGGTGCCGACCTTGAGTCCTCCATCCTCCAAACCATCGGCGACACCCGTCCCGCCCTCTCCTTCGTAGACTTTGCCCGCAGGTTAGATATCAACACCCCACTTAGAAAAGAATAATGCAAAAAATAGAGTTGTGGATGTTAGACAATGAAGAGTACATGAACCTATAAATCTTATTAGATGATTGTCTAAGTTAAACTATCGGATATGTTCAATCAATGACATCGATTTTAGTTTGGACAAGAGATTCGAAAAATGCAAGAGTCAATAAATAGAGAATTAGCTGACGTCAGCATGACTCTGCAATCTTTCCGATAGAATGCTGTTGTCGCAATAGGAGAGTGTTATCAAGAAAAAGCCTATTTTGATATTAAAGAATACAAAATACATGATCCTAATTACATGCATGACCTTATTGAAAATCAAGAAGTATTCTTGTTACTCATTTGGGTGTGTTCTTGATTTGTAAATTCGCCTTTGTTAACTATGAAAGATTGTTGACCTTTTCGATTGTTGTCGTTTATCCGCGTTGTTGGTGTTTGGTTTAGGCACGGGAAGACGTACAAGACAGCGGAGGAGATCAAGTTGAGGTTCGATAATTACAGGGAGAATCTCAAGCTCATTCGATCCCCCAACCAGAAGGGCTTGCCTTACACTCTCGCTGTTAATCGTACGTGGCAGTTCTTGACATTTTCTCCTTTACTATTTCTTGTTTTAGACCTGAAGATCAATTCGGTCATAGTCGTTTCGACTTGTTTTATAACCCGAAGCCGAAGAGATGGTATATTTTAGCTGTTGCTGCTGTCGTCGTTGCTGTCGTCGTTGAGTTTGATTTGTGCTTGATGGGTGGACAGAGTATGCTGACTGGAGCTGGGAGGAGTTCAAGACGCACAGACTGGGAGCTGCTCAAAGCTGCTCTGCCACCACCAAGGGCAGCCACAAGCTCACCGACGATGTTCTTCCCGAAACGGTATTTTTCACGGCGATGCCTCAATCGGAAGCTTTCCGCTCGTATCATCCTTCGTTCAATGAGATAAAACTACTTTGATTTAGACTAGCAGCAGTATTGCTTTTAGCTGTGTGGTGTCTTCTGTATCGACTGGCAATTTTCTCTGCCAAATTACAGCAAAATTGTTACTCACCTGCCACTAGCTGTCTTGCGTCCGCAACATATTTTCGGGTGCGTTTGTTTTATAAAAAACTCAATAATATAAGAAATTGCTTTTCGATAAAATATTCTCTAGAAATACGATTAGTTTTTCTTTGTTTGGTGATATATAATCAATAATGTATTTTATTGTTCAGATATTATTGGAAAATGATTTCAATCTCACAACTTTATTTCATTGCCAAAAAAATCCAACTTTTAAATTTTAAAAATTCGAATTTTTAATTATTTTATTTCTCTCTTTTTTATTTTTCTTTTTAAATATTAAAATTTTTTATTTTCTTTTTTCTCGTTTATTTTTCTTTTCTTTCCTTCTCTTTTTCTCCCTTCCTCTGCCACTACCAGCCGACGATGGCCATAGCTCCACCTTGCCGGACTGGGCGAGCCGCGAGTTTGCTAGTCTGAATAGAGGACGGCTAGCCCAAACCTCGAGAGCTCGGGCTCACCTTGTTTAGCTAAGCTGTGAGCACACCGACCTCGATGGAGCTTAAAATGGTGAGCTCAAACTTGCCTGGATTGGCCAAGCCGAGAGCTCATCGGCCTCGACAGAGCTCGGGCTTGCCTAGATCGGCTGAGCCTCGAGCTCGCCTGGTTTGACCAATGCACAAGCTCGCCGGCCTTAGCCGAGCTCGGCTCGCCTAGTTCGACCGAGCGGCGAGCTCACTAGTCTTGGCCAAGTTTGAGCTTGGCCAAGCTCAGGCTCACCTGGATCAGCCGAGCCTCAAGTTCGCCAGCCCATGTCTTGGCTGGTTGCCGACAATAGAGGAAGAAGGGGAAGAAGGAGGAAAAAGAGAAAAGAAAAAGGAAATAAATAATAACAAAAATTAGAAATAATTAGAAATTAGATTTTTTAAAAGATTACTTTCCTAAAAATAAAATTTTCATCAAGCAAGGGCTCTAAGATTAGGAAAACATTTTGGAAAAAGTTTTCTAGTTCTTTCAAAGAGGATATCGTTTTTTTTTTTAAATTTAAATTTTGCTAGGAAAACATTTTCCGTTGACTAGGAAAATATTTACCATTGGTTCATTTTTCAAAGCGAACCAAACGCCAAAAAATAAGGTGCTACAAAACAAACACTTTCTTCGTTTTCTTTCAAAAATTCATATATAATTGAGTTATAACGACAAAAATCCATTAGCTCCATCCATGACGACTGAACTTTCTTGTCCTCGCTTTTACTGATTGAAAGTGCTTGCTGAAACAACTTATTCTTTCTCTCCCCATCTCAAGGTTTCGGCACTTTTCATGAGATCTAGGGCTAGATTGCTGATTACTGTAGAATCTACTAGCTGATCATTGAAGTGTGAGACCTATGTCAATATTAGACCTTTATTTTCTTCCAATTCTTCATATTACAGAAAGACTGGAGAGAAAAGGGCATTGTAAGCCCGGTTAAAGATCAAGGCGGTTGTGGATCTTGCTGGAGTTTCAGGTTTTTTTTTTTCTTCTGCTTCTCTTCTCTTTGATTTATATTTGTTACTCTCCCTAGTACGTGACGAGCTTATTAACTTGGCAACTTATTGAGATGTGATGATGCTGGAGTGCCAGTGACCTCTAATTTGCACTTTTGCAGCGCCACTGGAGCTCTCGAGGCTGCTTATCACCAAGCATATGGGAAAGGAATTTCTCTGTCTGAGCAGCAGCTCGTGGACTGCGCTACAGCTTTCAACAACCAAGGATGCAATGGTGGGTTGCCGTCCCAAGCCTTCGAGTACATCAAATACAACGGTGGCCTTGAGACCGAGGAAACTTATCCTTATACCGAACAGGATGGTACCTGCAAATTCTCGGCCGGCAATGTCGCTGTTCAAGTTGTCGACTCTGTTAACATCTCTATGGTAAGTTTCATGGGCAATCTGTAGAGTTAGCCAAAAGAAAAGGAGGAAAAAAAAGGTCCAGAAATTGCATAAAGATAGCTTCAAATTGCCTATATGTTTATATTTGCAATGCATGGTGGATTCAGGGTGCTGAGGATGAACTTAAGCACGCAGTTGGCATGGTCCGGCCAGTCAGTGTGGCATTCCAGGTCGCAAATGGCTTCCAGCACTACAAGTCGGGTGTCTACACCAGCGATACGTGTGGTAGCACTTCCATGGTGAGCATTTTCAAATAAAATGAAAGGAAGACTATCTCCATCTCAATCATGTTTGAAGGATGCTGGTGCTTAGGATTCACGAAGCTTTCTAAACATCTGTTGGAATTAATTAGGATTCCTCTAGAATAGTTATCTAATAAAGCCTATAAATAATTTGTTTCACTTTTCATTAATATATATCAAAATAGACGCAAATTCAACATTTCTATTTTCCACATTATTATTCTTAATTACATTGACAAATCTCTACCGTGACATTTAATTTGAGCATCTATCTTGTCAAGATCCATATAATTTGATTCCTTACTGCTAATGAAGTTTTGCATGAAAGGCGATACTCATGCTCATACCTAATGAAAACTGAATGTATTGTATCAGGATGTGAACCATGCTGTTGTCGCTGTCGGTTATGGAGTTGAAAACGGTGTTCCATACTGGCTTATCAAGAATTCCTGGGGAGAGAGCTGGGGCGACAAAGGATACTTCAAGATGGAGATGGGGAAGAACATGTGTGGTAAGTTCCCCCTTTTGGTTTTCATAGAACTACTAGAACAAAACGGTGCTAGGATAACCATGCTTTTGAAATTCTCGCTGTTGTTTTAGTCCATGTCCATTCCTTTGATGCTTGACTTTCTACTAAGTTACTCCGTCCTCGTCTATCTATCGATCTTAAATTGCAGGTGTCGCTACTTGTGCATCATACCCTGTTGTGGCCTAGATTGTTTTCAGAGAACCTAATGGTCTCGTGCGCCAAGTGATTCGAGACATATTTGCTTCACCTCAAGGTTGAGTACTCTAATGTAGCATAGAAGGGTTTACGCTTTAGCGTACAAATATAATCTTCGGGACAATTGTAATTCCATATGGTTACTGTTATGTCAACGAAGACCTTATAAATTCCAATCTATGTTTGCGTGGTTGAAACCCTATCGTTGCAAGAATGACGCATTACTGCAAAGGAAAATATGATTCTTCCACCATTAAAACAGCATGGGATTGAAGGGGCAAAATTTCACTCGAACTGAACACTTTCGCTTATATGCTCAGTAGAGATTGAATGCATGGTCTTACACACATGCTAACACTCACCATGCGATGTTTAGATAGCCTAGGAGATGTGATACTATCTTGATTGCACCAGAAGCGACAGTAGCCAACAACTTTTATTCGTAGGGTAAATTACACATGCAAAGATAAGCAAAAGTTCATAGTTCGATTAGCCGACATTCATATCCTCATTCCTTAACATGCTAATTCGAATTACATCGTATTGTGCACATGTTGCACAGCAGCAATTCTTTTTCCTTTTCTTTTCGGTCGTCCGTTACAGTAATTGACTTGTCCTATTGGTGCCTGGAAACGCTATAAGGCTCTCAAATTGCAATTGTCACGATTCTCTTTTTCTTGCATTTGTCATTTCCCATGAGCTCGATCGACTGGAGTTACAACTCCGGAGAGAGAAGCTCATGATATATGCCTCATTCTTTCTCCAGAGAAACAAGAATAGTACCAAAGATTTTCCAATTTAATATGTTCATAGAGTGATTAATAACAAGGCATGCAAATGTGGGGGATAATTATTTAAGAAGTCTCAAACCTATTGTACATGACTCAATTCAATTCTAAACTTTTTAATTAGATCAATTTAGTCTCAAACATTTTGATGATTTGTCAATATAGTCATTTTAACCAATTTAAACTGGCAATCTCTAAAGTAGATGTTAGTCTTCCGACATGATACAACTGTTAAGATAGTTGGCAATAACGTGAACAAATTTTATAAATTTTTCTACATTTTTTCTATCTTTTTTCCCTTTTGTCTTTTTTTTGTCTTTCTTTTTTTTCTATTTCCCTCAATCAATCTGGCTTAGGCGATGGTTGAGAAAGATCGTCAGACACAAGCGAGGGCCGGAATGCCCTCGTCAACCCTCCCAGGCCGTTGCCGGACACAGTGAATGCGAAAAAAGTACCAAAAAAGTCCCAAACTTATTGATGTGGTATCAATATAATTTTAATAATTTCAATTAAACTAATTCAGTTGTATATGTATTCACATTAATACCAATTGAGTCTATCCTATCACTTTAGATCGGAAATTGCCCACATGGACACTTGTCCTACGTGGCACACGAATGGACTTTTTTATAATTTTTAATAACTTTTTGAATTTATTTATTTCTTGTTTCTTTCTTTTTTCCTCAAAACAATTTAAAAAATGTCTACATTAGTGTCATTAACGTCATATCGAAAGAATGGCGTTCACGACAGCAATTTCTACCTAAATTAATCAAATGAACTCAATTGATATCAATGTAAAAATGTTTAGAATTTAGGTCCAATTAAAAAATTAAAATGAACTAATATTAACGCAATATGTTTAAAATTTTTCGTCATACTTTTTTGATTAATTCAATTGATATCAATGTGAAAATGTTTAAGACTTTCGTCTAATTAAAAAAAAAAGAACTAATATTAATGTAATAGATTTATTACTTTTTTTGGTACTTTTCCCATATCCAAGAGACGAATATTTCTCCAAAATTAGACCCGAAGAGATCGGCATTTAACAATCTGGAGTAAGCCTCGTTCCTTCCTTCAGAAACCGGCGACCGTTACTCGATAAGCCCGTAAAGTGGGGACCCTCGAAGAAGATCTTTTCTTGTGCAGGACAGAACACAAAAGCCCTCTTCTTGGCTCGCGGAGAAAGGTCTTTTCTTGTGTCTCTAAGTGAAAAGGAAGATTAGCAACCAGCAATATATCGTGTGGCCCTCCGACGAGGGCCGGCGAGGGCATCACAGCCCTCGCCTGTGGCCAGCCACCTCTGCCAGCCATTCCCAAGCCCCAATTACTAACGGAGATTAGCTAACATTCATATCCTTACAGAAATTGACTTATGGCAAAATATTGGGTTAAAGTCCGTACACGAATATCCTTCGAGATATCTTCCCATTCAACAATAGGTAAGGGTGTAATGGTCCTGTTGGTGCGTGCAAACCTTGAAAGCTCTCAAATCACGATCTTCATAGTTCTCTTTTCATCTGTTAGTCATATTCCACTTGATCGATCGATCAAAATAAATTGCAGCTCGGGAATAGAGAGAGAGACTGGTGAAATATGCCTCATTCTTTTACTCAGGAAAAAGAATTGTACCAAACCTTTGCTAATTTAATAACTTCCTAGAGTGATATAAAATGGAGTCAACAAAAGAATATAAATTGTTGGATCCTTTCCCTTCTAGCTTACGACGAAACATAACCCAAAAATCGATCCCTCCGCTAGACCTTGCTAAAATTTCTCCTCCTTTGCATATTAATGGGAGGCCGACAAATTATTTTGGATGATAAAAAACAGCGGATATTTACATTTAAAATGGGCAGAGGATTGAAGGATCTGGAAAGCTAATGACCCATTAAGGCCTTGCAATAGCAGCTGCGTTTCATTTTTCCTGAGGGCATTGTTCATTACTGATCATCTCACTCTTTAGTGATGCATAAGCCAGAGACTTTCGACTTGGATGCTAGAAGTCTCCATTTTGGACTTCTGATCCATGGGGACATCTAGATAGCTATCAAAATCTCTCTACTATACACGAAACAACTGTCTCCAGCTCTCTGCATAATTGAGCTGTGATGCCAGGTATTACCTCCCGAGTCCTGATGTTGCTGTACTGGATGTGCATAAGCTCTTCACAACATGAAAACACTTTTCATGCCCCAGGACAGATTGAGCTACCTCCCAGCCTGAGAACCAACAAAGATGAAAACAAAGTCGGTAAGCATGTCCACTCTAAAAAACTGATGGACATTATTCTGCAAATCCTACTGTGCATTTCATTCTTCGTAAAAACAAGTGTGCAATCATCGACACAATAAGTATAGACATTATTTTCCAGACAAAGAAAAACATCAGCACCTTAATACTGATAAACATCCCCAAAAATAATAAGATAAAAACGACTCTCCAAGCTTAGTCAGCTGTTTGCTAATTGAATCATCCACACTATCAAAATCACAAGGATCATTAATCCAGCAGGAGGTGATGGCACCAGTTGCTTATTGCCAATTTATGTGAAGACTTTGGCAAGATCAAGGATGTGATGGAGCAACTGACCGTTGAACGCTAAGTAAAAAGGAAAAAATAGTAAGATTGCAATGAGGTGGGTTCAACCAAGCAAGGAATGAGATCGTGTGCACCATGGTTTTAAGAGCATGGAAAGTGAAACTAAACACGTGTCCAAATCTTTAATCAGGACAGCACATGATTGGAGGCAAGCAGGACAGATGGTAGCATCCATTGTCATGCATCCATTAATGCAAATAAGAAACCGCAATATCCTCTAACTGTAGCACCAGCAAAGCAGAATAATCATGATGACGACAACGACAATGATGAACATTCGTTAGCTTTCGAAATAGCACAACAAGAATTATTATATTACTAATTTCAAATAACAAGTCCGCCAGATTACTTACAGCTTCATAACTGATTCGTGCTTTTGAAGGCCTTCGCCCGACCCGGTTCTGACCCGACGGGCGCCTCTCTTCTTGCTCGCGTCTTCGTGGTGCTGATGAGGGCAGCTGAGACGTCATCGGGCAGACAGACGGCAACAACGGCGGCGACGACGGGCTTGATGGCAGCAGCAAGCTGCTCAGCGGGGACGACGTCACGGTGCAGCAGCGGCAAACGAAGAGCCGCTCGGCCAACCGGGACTGAGGTACAGGAGGCGGCGGCTAGGGTTTTGGGGCGACTCTGGCAGGGACGACGGCTCGGCGCGAGGGTTCAACAGCTCGGCGCAGGGACGGCATCGTGGCTGAGCAGCGGCGGTGAGATGAGCAGCAGCGGCCCAGCGCGACAGGGGGTCGCGGCTGGTTGTCGAGGATAGAGCAAGCGGCGTCGTGGCTCAGGCGGTGGATCGCGGACGGCAGTGACTTGGGCTCACCGTGACGGTGTCGGACGCTGAACGGCGGCGGCGGCTGGCCTGGTGCTGCGACGGAGCTTGACCCCGCAGACTCTCCTCCCTCAGATCTGGGTCTCCGGACCTCCGCCCTCCCCGGATCTCGCTCAAGCCCTCCTCTGCCCACGAGCTCCTCCGATCTCTCTCTCTCTCCGGCCGACCTCAGATCTCCGGCTGCTCGCCCTCGAGCCTCCCCTGAAGTCTCTCGGGGGAGGTTCTCGAAGCTCGCTGCCGGTGATCCCTCTCGGCGTGTCTTTGGCCTTCGTTGGGGACCCTATTTATAGACGAGGGGAAGGCCGGTCGACGGAGCTTCGGCCGCCGGTCCTCACACGCAGACCGGCCCTGGGTGCGGCCGAACCGGCGTCTCCTCAGCCGCCCACTCGCGCATCCCGTCTGCTGCAAGTATACTCTTCTTCTCTCTACGGTAGGTCGTCCTCGGTGCGCGTCGCCGGCCATTGCACCTGAGGTACAGAGGCGAAGGGGAGAAGATTAGAGGAGGAAGAAGAAGAAGGAGGGGCTGGGCCAAGGGAAAAAGGAGTGGGCCTGGGGGCCCGCGCGGGGAGGGAGAAAAAAGGTGGGCCGGGCGCAAAGGCCCAGCCTCAACAGGCTGTTTTTTTTTTTTTCATTATTATTATTTTTAGGTAAATTATCCAAAAAAAGTAAAAAAGGGAAAATAAAGATTAATGGATGCAAATAGATGCAAATAAAAACTAAGCCCTAATTGATGCAAAATATTTTTGTTGGGGTCAAATTGATCCCTAATTTCTATAAAATTTAATTTAAAATACCTAATCAAAATTTAGGTATCAACAGTTACCCCTTTTTGAAAGTGAGCTCGCAAAGGTTATATTCAAAGACGAACTAATACCTAAATTTTGTCCATGCACATGCAATAGATTATATTTTATTTGGGACCAATTGTCTTATGCAAGAAAAAGAGCAATATAACATTATAAATACTAAGACAAATAAGAAATACATGTAGTTACTTACCGGGAATGAATGAGATAGGGCGCGAACCCCGAGTTTGGCAAGTATCAGGGTACCATCTTACCTGATGATGTAAGGAAATTGCTTTTCCAAGACCCGAATCTTTCTTCGGTTGCCTTGATAGGAAATTGTTTTTCCAGGACTCGAACCATTCTTCGATCGCCTGTTAGAGCAATAAATTGTTTGTCTAGGACCGAACCTTTCTTCGGTCACCTATTAGAGCAATAAGTTGTTTACCCAACCTTTCTCGAGGAATGCGCTGACCTTTCTCAAGGCGTCTGTTTGTTGGGTGCCTGATCTTTATCAAGGATATCGGTTGATTACCCGACTTTTCTCAAGGCATCTATTTGTTTGGTGCTTGATCTTTATCAAAGACACCGGTTGATTACCCAACCTTTCTCGAGGGATGTGCCGACCTTTCTCAAGGCATCTGTTTGTTTGGTGCCTAATCTTTATCAAGGACACCGGCTGATTACCTGACCTTTCTCGGGAGATGTGCCGACTTTTCTCAAGGCATCTATTTGTTTGGTGCCTGATCTTTATCAAAGACACAAGTTGATTACCCGACCTTTCTCGGGGGATGCGTCAACCTTTCTCAGGGCATCTGTTTGTCGGGTGCCTGATCCTTATCAAGGACACTGGTTAGTTACCCGACCTTTCTCGGGAGATGTGCCGACCTTTCTTAGAGCATTAGTTTGTTAGGGGATACCTAGACATTCGCGGGCTTTGAAAGAGTACTTGGATGATCACAAGTACGGACCCTAGGATATCCATGAAGGTCTCTCACCTCCTGGTACATGGAACATCGAGGACGCGCCTTGGATATTCGTGAAAGTCTCTCACCTCCTGGTAATTGGAATATCGAGGACGCGCATTGAATATTCGTGAAGGTCTCCCACCTCCTTGTAGTTGGAATATCGAGGATGCGCCTTGGATATTCGGGAGAGGTAGTCGGAATATCGAGGATGCGCCTGGATATTCGTGAAGGTCTCCCATCTCCTGGTAGTTGGAATATCGAGACACGCCTCGAATATTTGTGAATGTCTCCCATCTCCTAGTAGTTGGAATATTGAGGACGTACCTGTGATATTCGTGAAGGTCTCTCACCTCCTGGTATGGGGAACATCGAGGACGTGCCCAGAATATTCATGAAGGTCTCGCATCTCCTGGTAGTTGGAATATCGAGGAAGCGCCTCGAATGTTCGTGAAGGTCTTCGACCTCCTGGGAGTTGGAATATCGAGGATGTGCCTCGAATATTCGTGAAGGTCTCCCAAGGACGCGCCTCGGATATTCGTGAAGGTCTCTCACCTCCTGGTAGTTGGGAATATCGAGGATGCACCTTGGATATTCGTGAATGTCTCTCACCTCTTGGTAAATGGTGAATATCGAGGACGTGCCTTGGTTATTCGTGAAAGTCTCTCACCTCCTGGTAAAAGGTGAATATCGAGGACGTGCCTCGGTTTTTCGTGAAGGTCTCTCACCTCTTGATAACATAAATTTGAATGTAGCACAAGGCTTACCTGGACGGCCGCAGGCACTCAAAAGGCTGGAACACCTGGGTAGCCATAGGTGTACAAAGTAGTGGAATACTTGAGATAATCACAAGTATTTAATGATACGATCTGGGACCACTTAGGCAGGTCCAGACGTCATGATGATAAGAGAGCATACCTGGACGGTGGCAAGTACTTGAAGACAACGGGATACTTGATTAGTCGTCAGTACCCATACTATGGGGACAACTCGAATAGGTTGAGTGTCAGTAAGAGGGAGCATCTGAATAGCGGTAGGTACTCGAAGACAAAGGGATACTTGGACAATCGCAAGCATCCAAACTCGAAGACAACTCGAACCGGTTGAGTGTCGATAAAAGGGAGTACTCGGATAGTGGTAGGTACTCAAAGACAAAAGATAATGGTGGAGATATGCTCACCTGATAATATCTCTGATCTCTAAAAATATGTCTACTACTTGCACGATATGCACACATGATTGTACATACTGTAAATTCATGAATTCAAGTGTGATTCATGCATGATAATTTTGTCAGTTTTGCATCATCTAAGTTCCACCAGGGAATATTTGGAAAGACAACCTTCGGTTAGAATGTAGATGTCTTGAACATGCCAGATGAGGGACTTTCAGTCTGAAAGAACTTTTCGCTCATTCTCATGGAAAAGATTGTTTTATCTTGATTATTGATGCAAGATTTATAAGGACCACACTATCTCACTATCATTATGTCAGCAGGGATTCGAGTATTCTCGCAAGCGGTACGACTTCACCAATATGAGAGGTCTTTGTCAAGACCATAATGTAGGCTTGGTCAACGGCTTATCAAAGGGAACCATCAAGGTCAAGGCTTATGAAAGAAATGCCGCGTGATCATCTCCGGGTTTACAATTCAAGAACCTTGCAAAAAGAGATAGAATAATCATGCTCGTATTTCTTCGAGCCATGCTTGCAAACATATGAAATCTTAGTTAATTGAAGTGCCATAGTCTGAAAAGACTTTCACAATGGGACGTAATGTAGGCTTGACTTATGTGTAAAAGGGTGAGAGTTGGTGATCGTCTTGGTATTGTCACCAGTCTTTCTTTTCACAGCCAGGAATTTCCCCCATGGAGGTTCTATTAATTGAACCATAATAGCCGCTTTGTTTGGGAGTACCAATGGCTGAAATTTTCATTTTTGTCTGAGAGCATCAGCCTTACTTTTACCAGACACACTACTTTTTCATGCCCTTAGTTCTTTTAATTCCAATTTTCTCATCTATGGGCATTAACATTGCTTTTACCAGGCACACTGCTTTTTCATGCCCCTAGTTTTTTGTTGTTTGAGGAATTGGCCTAGGCAAGTTCAAGCAAAACACTGCTATTAGACTCTTGGGGTTTTCCTTTTTTGGTCAACACTTTGAATCACGATGCTTGACTGGCAGTAATTCTTGCTTTGCCTCGATGTGAGGGTAGAATTACATACTCAATTGGGCTATACAATGAATACAAGTGCATAGAGAAATAATTGATATTCGTCATTCTAGGGCACTTAAATTATTGTAAGTGTTCAATATGCAATAAAGACACTCAAAGATTGATGCAAGTGCGAACAAGAAAATTTCTATCCCCTATCTCACCTTGTGATGCCACCTCGTCTCCAATCTGCCCCAGTGTGGGGTGGTTCTTGACAGGGGTATGAAAGAAACTTTACAAGTGTATGAGACTCAAAGGGGATAAGCAATGGATAACCTGTGGAGTTTAGGGTAGAGAAATGAAATGCCTCTCACTGTTTTGGTTATTGTACCATTCGCAAGAGAACTCTTTACCCCACAAATTTGGAATTTTCTGCACTCATCTCACAAGTGTATAGATAGGGGACTGTGTGTAGGATATGGCTTGCCTTTCATCATCGTGAAACGCCTCATCCAGCATGCTCGATCAATCTTATATTCTTCATTCAGCTATCTATTTTAATAATTCTCAATGGAATCAGTGATTTAGATAGGTAAAATCTTCATGCGAAATCCATTTGGAAAAGGCATGCAACATTTTAAATATGAGAGATTTTGTACAAATAATTGAATTTACTCAAAAATATTCTATTAACAACTTTTGAGAATTGTATTTACAAATATGTTAAATTTTGAACATCAAAGGGGTTATTCACAAATGGGTGTCCAAGGCCTGTCCTTATTCAATAGGGATATGACACATGGATGATCAGACAGGGGTTGGGAATCTGATTGGGCATCTCTACTTTTGCCCCTACAGAAGAGAAAATGCAAAAATGAGTTAATTAGTAGGGCCAAAATCAAATGTGAGTTGAAGCCTGAAGGATTTTTGTCATTTACTTCGGCAATACTCGGGATGTCATTTTGCTTGGGAGAGCTTATCAGAGTCTGACATGTCTCTCATTGATTTGTTATTCGTATCTTTGACGATCAAGTGATCCTATAGCAAACAAGAGGGAATGTGTTAGTCACGAACTCACTCAGGAGTTGAACAACTAGGAGCGATACAACATTACCCTTCCTTGATTTATTAATGATTGAATAGACCTGAAGTACGAGAAGGACACGAAGTCCTACATCTTTCGTTTCGTTAGGTCAATTATTCTCTCCTTTTGCAGTTGCAGGAGAAGCAAAAACTTCTTATTAGTTTCTACACGTGGCAACTAATTGCCGTTTCCAAGGATCGAACCCCGGTCGTGTCTGGATGACTTCAATCTCCATACCACCAGGCTACGACACTGGTAGTGTTCATGGAGCGCTTATTTTTCCATTTAACCGAACTAGCTCCCGGACGACATGTCCTTTCACACCAAGTTGGGTGAATTCGATAGAGGTGACTTCCATATATTTGTTTGACCAGTATTGATTTACTCAAATTAACTTATTGAGCTTATTGCCTGAATTCCAATACTTCCTGTCAAGTAAAGGAACTATGTCAAAACAATGTCAGAGAGGGAGAATATTGGAAACGATACCAAATTACCATTCCCCGGAGTTTGTATTTGATAATTCCTAGGGATATTCGAATGTCGATGACGGCCTTTTTGTCTTGACACAGTTCAACGTCTCTTTTGATTGGCCTTCCTCATTTGTGGCCATGTGTGTACGATTGATGGTCATTGGTTCATCTTCAACGCCTTCATTCTATGGAATTTTTCTTCTGTCTTTGACTATATGATCATTAGCGGCATTGGGCAAAGTCATGTACCTCAAGCTTCCATGGAACTCGAGATGGACAATCAAAATTTCAAGTTTTCTGATGGCAATCATTTCGTTTGGAACAAGAAATGAGGTTTCCAGGTTCTAAAGTCATCATCCTGTGCTTCTTGACTTGTCGAAGCTGGAAATCCCATTAATGAAATTGCAATGTCTAGTTGCTTGGGCATGTGGTGCAAGGAAGATATTGCTCAGACTTGAGACAGAGTTGTGCAGGTGCGAGGTAGAGTGTATAGAGTTCCAGGAGTGTCTCGCAAAATGGAAAAGTTGAGAGCAGTATGGTGGAGGTTATCCTGCCCTAAGCTACCATGGTATGCATGCTTCGAGTTTAACTGTATGCTTATGCCTATTACATCCTATCTTTCGCCTCCTATAAATAGAAGAGAGAGGACGTCATTTCCAAAATTATGTTCAAGGAATAAAACTTACCCTTTTTGAAAAGGGATGATCTTTTATGTTTGCCCCTGCTTTCTTGAAAGAGTGTAATCTGACAAGTTCACATGATGTGACAGTTTCAAATGCCCTTTGTCAAGCTAAGTCAAAGGGGATGGGGATGATATTTTGAGACATGAAGTAAATAATTTAGCAAAATAAACAAGATTAAATTTAACATCTTGCTTTGACAAAAACTTTTGGTAATGAAAATTTTTTTTTTTCAAAAGTATATATTTGGGAGAGGGGGGAGGAGGAAGCATGAGGAAGCCCAACCCTCAGTATTCTCCTTGAATGATATTTTCTTTTCATGGTTGGCTAGCATCACCGAGTTGGTTTGCAATACCCCCTCATGCTCTCAAAATATTTTCAACTTTATTTAGTACTAGGTGCATTTACAATTTGGAAGAGTGATTTCAAAAGTCAATTCCTCAAGTGGAAATGATGTCAAAACAAACCAGAATTAAGAAAGATGGTCAAGTTCCCACGTAGGGGAATATGCAATGAAATTAAAAATGGTTCTTCTCGAGCGGGCCTGCACCCCTCTCCCCTGATGGTCCTTCGTCAATGGCGCCCATTAGGAGTGTCAACAGTTTGGTTCGGTTCGGTTCGGTTTTTTTGAAAAAACGTTAGAAAAATCTTCCGAACCGAAAATTTCAGTTCGGTTCGGTTCGGTTTTTCGGTTTTTGGCTTTCAGCTTTTGGTTTTCGGTTTTTTTTTTTAATGTTCAACTCAAAATAATCTAAATTCAATATGTAATGTTACCGCACTTCAAGCTTAGAGGATTTTGCAATTTAAATCATATACTTCATTCTCTTTTTTAAGCATTGGCCAAATAATGATATCCAATTTAAACAATTGCTTAACATAATCTCTCTTGATGATTCTCTAAGAGACAATTCTATTGTTCAATTGAAAAAAAGAAAGAATTTTTCCGTATTGATAAATTACTAAAAAGTTTATAAGTGTAAAAAAAACTATTGGCAAAAAGTATTTACTTTATCCCATTCCCGAATAACATATTGGTAAGTGCTAAAACAAATATTAGAGTTTCCGGTTTTTAGTCCATTCTAGACTTGAAAGTTTTGATTTGGTCAATAGAAGACTTGTTTAAGAAGTCTCAATCAAATCGTGTGCTCACCACCAGTAAAATTGAAGCATAGGAAATCCGACATGGCTTCCATGTGGAATATTTGGCTACTTGCCACGTGCCATTTCCAATCGTGTAATTCCATCAAAGATGAGCTTGAGAGTTGATTGAGGCTTTTTTGAAACCTTAAATTATCATTCGACAAGAATAAAAGCTTAAGCTCCCAATCAACCAATAGCTGAAACATTTAGTCTTGTTTCTACATTATAAAATTGGGGGAATGCCATTCCTCTAAAAACAGAACAAGCCCAAGTAACTTTTATTTCCCAATCTCCATGAGCTCTATCAACAAGATAAAATTGCAAAATGGCCCTCCAAGCTTTCAAAAAGAGAACATAAAAATCAGAAAATTGACCAAATTCCCGAGCTGGGTACAACTCTGCATTAAATTCACAATGAATATGAGAATCGAAGTATCAATTGTAATATTGAAAGATATAAATATGGATAATTCTTACATGTCAATCATCAAGAGAAATTGCTATTGAATTCAGGTCCATGGTTGTAGATGACAACTCTGCATTAAATTCACAATGATTATGAGAATCAAAGTATCAATTGTAATATTGAAAGATATAAATATGGATAATTCTTACATCTAAGTTCGTCAACCATCAAGAGAAACTGCTATTGAATTCAGGTCCATGGTCGTAGATGACAACTCTGCATTAAATTCACAATGAAAATGAGAATTGAAATATCAATTGTAATATTGAAAGATATAAATATTTCATGGTTGTTTTTTTTCTCACCTGACTCGAAATTTTCAAGTTCTTCTAAGTCCTCCTCAATCGATTGCGAAAGTGGTGCAGATCGTAGCCAATCTTGAGTACATATAAGAGCCTCTACCATCATTGGGGTCAAGGAGCTACGAAATACATTAAGTACTCAACCTCTGGTGCTAAATGCAGACTCTGATGCTACAGTGGAGATGGGCACGGCCAAAATATCTCGAGCAATGGAAGATAAGATAGGATATCTGGAAGAATTGACTTTCCACCAATTTAATATATCAAAGGTGGAGCTATACCGTTCACATCCTTCTTCCAAGTACTTATCTAATTCAGATTTTTCTTCCACATATTCTTGTCCCATTCGGCTAAGATACATTGCAGTCATAATGTCTGCACCAACCACATGAGACATTGAAACGTTCACTGTCCTTATCTCCTTTAATCTCACGTTGCTTTGGGGGCATGTATCGGTGCGACATTGCTCAAACAATAATGTTAGAGATTTTGTCACTCTATCTCGCAAAGTTTATGCCCGGTTGCCTTCATACACTTTATTAATCATCCATTTCACATACTCCATCTTATATCGAGGGTCAAGTATACATGCAATGAACCATGTGAGATTTATGTTGTTTACATTGCCAAAATACTTATTGAACTTGATCTTCATTCTCTTGGTTATTTCTTGCAAACTTATATCCTCATCCCCACAATATTTATCAATCATCATATAAATCCCATAGACATCTTTTGCCATATCATTGCAAGTGACGTAAGAAGAGCCCAATACTTTTAAAGTTGCATCATAGAACAACTTCAAGAAAGGAAGAAATCGACGGGCATAATCCCAATCATCATCAGTAGGCAACCCTTTCACCTTGGAAAGCTCTTCAGCAAGTCTTCTATCCTGAATATCTAATGAGATAAAAGCATTTCGAAACTTCAAGGCCACTTCCAATATCAAGTATGTTGAATTCCACCAAGTCTTCACATCCAAACATACAAGATTCTTGGAAACAATGTTTTCTAGCAGAATGCACTCCTTAAACCGTTGCAATCTCGAAGGAGAAGATCTCACAAAATGTATAGCTGAGCGTATTCTAACAATGGAATCATCTATATCTTTCAAACCTTCTCTCACAATCAAACTGAAAATATGAGCACAACATCTCACATGGAGTAACTCACCTGATAATATCAGAGCATTCCAAGAGTTAAGTCTTTTCTTCAAGTATTGAACTCCCAAGTCATTGGAGCTAGCATTGTCAACAGTGATAGAAAAAATGCCTTTTGATCCCCAAACTAGTTAAGCATTTCTCAACCCCTTTCCCTATAATCTCAGCTTGGATTTGACAAAAATTCAAAATTTTCTTTTGTAACTTCCAATCAGTGTCTACAAAGTGAGTAGTAAGACACATGAAACTTAGATTTTGACATGAAGTCCATGTGTCGGTCGTAAGACAAACACTTGGAGAAGTATCGGAAAAATATTTTTTCAATTTGTTTCTTTCCTTCAGATATAACTTATAACAGTTCTCCCTTAATGTGTTTCTTGAAGGGATCAAAAACTTTGGCTGAATTCTACTCACAAATTTTCGAAATGCCTCAAGTTCCACAAACTTGAAAGGTAGTTCACCAATAATAAACATCGCTGCTAAATCTTTTCGAGTAGCATCTTGATCAAATTTCCAAGGACCAGCTGAAATAGAACTATCAATCCCAACAACTTCATTCGAGCCACTTTTTTGCCTTTTCTCCATGTTCGCATATGGATAATTCTTACATCTACCTAAATGATTATGCATCCCACTAGTCCCTTGAGTAGTAGAACAAACACTAATAGCCTCACAATATAGACATTTGGCTTTATCTTGGCTATTTTCTATCCTTTTATAGTGTTCCCATACAACAGATCTCAGCCTCCTCCTATTTGTACCGCTAGATTCACTCATTAAAGATTCACTCATTGTATATTTGGCTTTGCAAATGATGTTACTGCCTTGACATGGAGATCTACAAATGGCTTATCCTGAGTAGAAAGAAACCCTTTTTAGATTCACAAATTTGAAAAGTTGTCTAAAGTCATCAATAAATTAGATTAAAAAAAAGCCATGAGAATAAATATAAGACATTGAGCAACCATGTTCTAGAAGTAACATACCAAGACAAATAAGAACTACAAAAAAGGTATGACAAATAACCTTATATAAGCAAAAGAGACATTGCCATAGCACCACAATCCAATGCCCTTTTAAAAGGTTATACCATGCAACCTTTTGTTTTATGCACAAGCAACTGACAATCATTCAATATGCAGCAGAATTGCATCATAATACAATACATGATGTCCATGTTGCTAAGAGAAGTGAGAATCATAATCGAAAGGTCTTACCTAGTCATGCAAAGCTATGAGAGGATTCAATAGGAAGAATCAGTCCACGCGGATCTAATGAGAAGCCTGAGTAACCCCTGACTTGTGAGACTTTGGAGCTAAAATGCATATATTAGCATTCAACATATATCTATAATACTTAAACAAATCATAAACTCCACAATGTCATAAACAACAAATGAATGGAAAAAGGGGGAAATGGCGAAGAGAAATGATATACATGTTACAGGGTTCAATGAAACAGAGAAGAAAACAAAATTCAGAATTATTTCATAATCTACTCAGAATTCCAGCACATGTTTGTAACTGACTCAAGAGAAAAATTAAACCAACGACAAAACAAAGTACTCTAATCAGAAAGACGAAAACTATATGGAGAAAATTTCCTTAGAAGGAATTCCTAATTAAACAAACATCAAAACCGCATGAAATCACAGCTATGATGCGCCACGTTCAATGCCAATCCATCCACACAAGATCTTAAGTGCCTAAACTTTGCAATAGCAGGGCCTCGAATGCCTCTCATGAAAGTACATGGCAAGTCCAGTCTTTGGGTGCTCATTGAAGGCAAATGGAAATGGCAAGCTTGGAACTGTGCAACTGCAGATGATTCACTCCTCAATCAATGCCTTAGTGACAACAAGGTAGAACTTGAGCACCCAGCCAACATCCTCTTGTATCACCTTCCAATATTTCTGTGATTTTCAGCTTCGATCCACCCTCCTATCTTCTTTCTTCCCTTTCTACTCTTATCTTTGTTTGTTTCTAACAACACTTTGAACAATGCTTCTTTTCTTTATTTTTATTTTTTTGGTCAACTATGGATTTTCACATAAACTTTGCTGGTGTATAGGTCTGTGTGACTATGTGAATATGTGTGAAACAACAGAAGAAATAGGAACCCGATGAGTGAACAAGTGAAAGAAAATTGTGTATGAGTATCGAGTGCTCCTATACCAACCCAAAGAATTTCCCCACAACCCAAAAAGCCAATGGCACACACCAAAGAATTCACACCACCCCCTAAGTCAAGAAAAAAGAAAGAATGAAAGAATCGGGAACTAACAAGAAAACCTACCCGAAAAATGTCATCGGATTCCGCAAATTTCAAGAAGAGCTCATCGGCAGGAGTAGTGATCCTCCCTCAAGGTTGAATCCCCACACGAGAATCGAGCTAAAGACGAAAACTTTCTCGAACAGGAACCCGAAAACCTTCATTAGCACTTGACCCATCTTAGCATTTGGACAGAAGACAACGCCCATGTCACAGCAAAACGAAAAAACAAGCACCCTCTCAATCAAACAAAGAACCCAGACCCCCCAAATCGACCACTCCCTAGACACGCCCGAACATAGCATTCTTCAATGAACGCAGAGCGATCAAAGGAGAATTTTACCAATTTGAACTAGCCCAGCTCACTGAGCAAGCAAGAGGCATCGTAGATCTAAAGCCACTAGCGACCCCTTAGTCCAGAGCAGAACTCGCGCAGGACATGCTCACTACGAATTCTTCTCAGTTGCCGTCGTCATCACAGAAGGAAGAGGGACGAAGGTGAGACTTGCATAAGAAAAGGGCTCTGTCCCTCAATCGGTTGCCGTCGCCGTCGTAGTCATCGACGCACCGTCGCCGTTGCACCTCCAAGCCGACCAAGAGGAGACACAAGAGGAGAGGGCCAGAGTCGGGAGAGAATAAAACCTCAGAGTTGGGAGAGAATAAACTGAAGATTTGATTTTATCGGTTCGTGGTTCGGTTTGGTTCGATTAACCGATAAAAATCGAACCAATAAAAAAATATTAGTTTTTAATGAGAACCAAACCAAACCGAACCGAATTTTTCGGTTCGGTTCGGTTTTCGATTCGGTTCGGTTCCTGAAACCCCTAGCGCCCATGAAGAAACCACCGGTCACGCCTTCTTGTCCTCCCAGCTTCGTGGATTTTAGATCATCCATAACCCCCCATCCGTCAAGGACAATGTTCTGATGATGGTTATAAAAACCTTGTAGAAATTCACTCTTTTATTCTGATTGTGCAGAATGGTGCTTTGCGGGGATTGAGTAGTTAACATAGTATTCGAATTTACCACTCGGTTTCCCCAAGGTGTCCATGATTGCCTTTCCTCCATTCGTCTCCTTAGAGTGTTCAGGGAACATGGTATGGGTGCTCGGTACCACGAGGAGGTCATATTTTCCATAACATAGCCATGGAGAGCGGAACGTCAATACCCCAGCATCCAAAAGATCCTAGACCTCATCTTTTAAGACAGTATAGTCATCTAGCGAGTGCCCCAACTCCCCCGAATGGTAGTCACAATACTTGGATGGATCATGATCCGGGAAGTCCTCAGGGGCAAGGTGTCTCAGCTTCTTAGAGATCATTCCTTGCTCTAGGAGGATGGGGAAAATAGTGGCCATCGATTTAGGAAGTGGCGAATATGCTCTTGTGTTGCTTGATGACTGAAGTAGCCGAGTTCCTTATCAGGTTGTCTCGGTAAGGTCTTCTTCATTCATTTCGGCTGCCGACTCCTCATTGTGATGAGAGAGGAATGCATACGTAGCTTGAGTGAAATTCTCCGTCAAGTTGTATACTGCCTCGTGCAGTTCATTAATTTGACGCTAAAGCTAGCTGAATGAAAAGTTATCACCTGTTTCTTCTAGTTGTTCCTCCTCAATGACACCTATGAAAAGGTCTCCAAACATAGTGGTTATGTCATCTGGCCCTTCTTTCTTTGTAAGTGTCGGCTGAATTATGTTACCATGACCCATGCCCAAGTAAATGGGAAACTTCGAGCTTTCATGGCTAAATTGTTTTGGAGCGCCGATCATTTCTTCCTCCTTATGCATCATCTTTGCAAAGGCTTGGGAAGATTTCCTCAAGGTGGGGGTATAACAGGCCGGCCTTCTTTTTTGCCTTTTAGTCCCGGCATTGTTCATTTCCTTTGTAATATCCTAAACCGATGATGTGGGGTCTCCTCAGGGCTTTGATAGGCTCGTGGATGCCTTGGCTTCCCTTGTTGAGCCCTTAACCTGGGGTAAAACTGTATCCAGCCATGATTTTCCATACCATGATTGCAGAGTTTGTCATTTCGGGGACAAGGGGTGGAGTCCCTCGAGTCTCGTGTTTAGCAGACATAAGTTCGAACAATTGATAGCTAGATTCATTTTTGCCACCAAGTTCAACATAAGGGATGGCCATCTCGTGGTAGATGTGGTGGTCTTCTCCTCCACAGACCATGACCAGTTTCCCTTCAACCACGAACTTTACATTTTGGTGGAGGCTTGAGGGTACTGCTCCAGCGACGTGGATCCATAGGTGGACTAAGAGGAAATTGAATACAATGGGGATATCCATAACTTGGAACAAAATTTTGAATATGGTGGGACCTATTTGAATACAAGCTCAATTTCACCCATTGTTTCATTCTTTGTCCCATCGAATGCTTGAACGAAAGTCTTGGCTACCTGGATTCGGGACATCTTTATTTTAAGACGATAGAGAGTCGCTAGTGGACATATGTTAAGAGCGGATCCATTGACGATAGAGAGTCGCTAGTCAATCAGTACTTGAGCGACATGGAAGGTGTTGCACTCGACTGATATTTAGAGACCCTTGACGTGTCCTCTACCCTTTTCGAGGATCTATTCATCGAAAAATATCATTTGATCTTTTAGAATGATGGTGCCGACAAATTCCTTGAGTTTGTCATGCTCAATCATTTCAAGGACTTGTACTTTACTTAATACTTTCATCAGGGATTTCTGGTGCTTGACAGACGTCTGAAGTAATCCAGCAGAGAGATTTGTACTAGTAATTTCCACAATTGTTCCACCACATTGTATTCACTGGCTTTGATTACAGCCAAAAACTCCTTGGCTTCTTCATCGGTGACGGGCTTGGCGGGCTATGTATTGGCTTGAGCATAGGTTTGTCCAAACTTCGTGACTAAGCCAACGTCGAAGTCGTAGGACCAAGGAACTGCATTGCTGCTTTCATATTTGTAAGGTTGGGGGATCTCAATAACTATATGCGCCTCTGCCGTCGACACTTGGGTTATAGCTCATTTTCCCTTAAAGATGCCTTCAGGTGGGGTGGAACAGGTGGGGTGGAATATATCTTTTGCTTTCCCATGTTTAGCACAGCAAACTCTTTGTCCCAATCGATGATGACTTGTGATATAGTAGAGATTACGCCAGTGTGGCCGGCATATACAATTATTCCGGCCTCCATGATTCTTGATACCATTTCTTTCATTGTTACTAAGGGTGGTACTTCATTGCCTGAATAATACCCATCCTTTACCATCCCTCGATAGATGTCAACAGTGTGTGCTTTGACGATTCTGATTCGACTAGCTTCAGAACTGAATATTGCATTTATCTTGTCGGTGTGATCAGGGAGCGGATTGCTCTGGACATTTGGTTCGGTGCTTTGGAATGAGAAATTTTTAGTGTCCAATAGGTTCTAGATTCGATTCTTAAGGGCGAAGCACTCATCAGTCAAGTGCCCTACTTCGCCCACGTGGTAGTCACATATCTTTGACGGGTCGTAATTGGAAAAACTTTCGGCATTGGGTCGTTTTGGCTCAATCAAAAGGAGGTTCTTCTTTCAGAGGATTGCCAGTACCCGCAATGGAGATCCAAGAAGCGGAGTAAATTGTCTCCTATTGCCGTAACGCTGGGATGGCTGACAGCTGGTGATCTGTTGTTGTCTTGCACTCATCTGAATTGTCAGAGGATGATTGGTATTCGCGATGTAGGTTGTGTTGACATCTACCAGGGATTCTTTATCTTTCTTCATGTTGAGCCTCCTACTCGAAGGTGCAGGTTTAGTGAACCAACCATCTCTCAACGCTATCTCGATCTGCTCCCCTACTAGAATAAGTTGATCAAATGATTCGGCGATCGTGGTTACCATTCGATTGCGGTACTCATAGAAGAGGGTCTTGATAAATATCTTTCTCAGCTCGAAATCGGTTGGTTCGGGACTGATTTGGGTGGCTAGATTCCTCCATCTAATGGTATATTCTTTGAATGATTCATACTTTTTCTTCTTGGTATGCTCAAGATCCTCACGAGAAGGGGTAATGTCCATTATGAACTTGTATTGCTTGAGGAATGCCTCACTCACTTTGCTCCACGTTTCGAGGAGGTTCATGTTCTTCATGATGTACCACCTCAGGGCAAGGCCTACTAGACTTGATTGGAACAACTGGATCATTAATGGTGCATTATTAATGTGTTGGGTCATTCGAACCAAGTACATTTGCAAATGAGCCCTCGGGCAAGTCATGCCGTCATACTTCTCAAACTCAGGCATTTTGAATTTTTCCGGTATTTTGACCTTTGAATAGATGGAGAGGTCTGTCGAAGTAGGATCTTGAAGGCCTTGCAGTTGTTTCAGCCTCTCTTCAAGCTTATTGAGGCGTTTGTCATGCTCAATTTTAGACAAACTATTAGGCCTAGCTTTTTCAATCGTGATTTGGTGCGGATCATCCTCTAATTCAGGCATGTTATCGTCGGTATCTCTTCCTTGATCACCTCTAGTGGATGATTGTGGTAACAATACCTCGATTGAGGCCGGAGTAGGAACGAGTTTGCCCTGGATGGAGTCTATCTGCTTTGAGAGTTGTTGAAGCACATTAAAGACTTGCTTCATTTTGCTTTCCACAACCACAACACGGCTTGGTACATTCTCTTCGGTCATTCTTGCTCTTGCTTTTAAGTGAGTTTGGATCGGCGAACATTGACGTTCCGTGATTACCTAGTCATGAATAAACAAGCATGTGTAAACACAAGGCATAAATAGGGAGTCAGTCCATGATGATGACCTAATCCTACCCTTTTTGTTTATTCATGAAAATTTTGTACATGTAGAGGACTTCCTAATCATGGATTGAAATAAAGGCACGCGACATGTTAGCATGGACTAAAAAGATATTCAATTTGAAAGACGACAAAAGCATGAATTGAAAACAAATTTTCAAAAAAAAAACTTCTATCCTTTTTTCTAAAACAACAATAAATTTCTTGCGGAAAAGAAATTTATAACATGCTTGAGGAAATAAAAGCACCAACTAAAAGTAATTTCTTTTGCAAAAGTTTTTTTTCTTTTTTTTTCTTTTTTCAAAAAAAAAACTTTATGACAATTATTTCCAAATTTAAATGACCGTAGTATTAAATCCTAGATTAATCATGGACCACTCAATACACACAGGAAGGTAAGTAAATTGCAAAGTGCACGGATAAAAAAAACTTACTTCTTGAGAAAATTGATGACAATCACACAGACATGCGCATGATATGTGCAGCTCGAGGTCTAACTGAGAATGTCTAGGGAAATTAAGAGGGTGTCTGCCCATCGTAATCTCGCGTTGGGAGAAGCCCACTGAATTGCTTTATAGCCGATGTGGCCACCCTCACCTCTCAAGACGTCTTTTGAGGCTGAGACCCCCAGATTGGTATCAGAGCCAGGTTAAGGTGGATCCGGGTGCATGCTAAAGGGATCCTAGCTGTCCCACATTCGCTTAGGAGAAGCCCGCTGACCTACTTTATAATTGTTGCGGCAACCCTCACCTCTCAACACGTCTTTTGAGGCTGAGACCCCCTCTTAACCTCGGCTCCACCTAAATAAATTCGGGGAAAAGAAATGCAACCTCTACATCGCAGTCTTGCATTCAAGGCCATATCTTTCTTAACACCATCCTAAATATCCTATGGTGACCTGGCGGCTGGGTTATGTGTGCCACGTGTAGTGCTTAAAACATTAAAACATGCATAATAGTTTATAATCACAAAACATTTTTTTTTTTTAAAAAATCTCTAAGTTATTAACCTACATGAAAAAAAAAAAAAATCAAAGTCAGGAAAGCGTTTAAATGAGATAAAATGGCCTAAGTCCTCAAAAAATGTCCCCAACAGAGTCGCTAAGTTGTTGCGACCTCTTTTTTCGGCGCTCGATCGCGTGGGCGCCTACGGAGGCTAATGGTTTGGCTAGGTCTATTAGGCTTAACATGGACTCTCCCAAGCCCACCAATTCACGACTTAATGGTTTGACATTTTAACCTATAAATTAATTTTAAAAGGAGTTGCCACTAATCAATTTGCAGTTGGTCGATTAGAAACCCTAGTGAAATATTGGGATAAATATTCGCTCCTGCGCAACCAAAGAAATTAGGATATACTAGTTAATCACTAATGCCATTCTTGTACCTAATCTTGTTTAAACCCCAAGGCTTTTGGATTTTTGAGGGGTTTTTCATGCATTTGTGGAGGAAAAACACACTTTTTGGTCTTTTTTTAATAAAAAACATTTTTTTGGATTTTTTATCCCTTTTTTGAAAATATAAATTATTATTTGGTTTTTTCTATTTTTGAGAAAATATGGAATATTTTTGGGTTTTTTATTTTTATTTTTTTTAAAATTTTTTTATTATAATAATATAATATTATATAAAAACGACCCGAGTCGGATCCTCGGGTTGGGACCGACCCGGATCATCGGCAGCTGGCCCGGGGGCCCAAACGCCGGCCCGGCCCAAAATTTCCTCTCTTTTTGGTATTTTAATCAAGGCCCACCTATGCCTAAGCTCGCGTGAGACCAACCCAATCGACTCAAATCCGCGGAAACCCAACCTGAAGAGTGACCCAAGCCCGACCCACTTCGAGAACCAAACCCTACCTAGTTTGGAGGCCTTCGCCCGACCCGGTTCTGACCCGACGGGCGCCTCTCTTCTTGCTCGCGTCTTTGCTGTGCTGATGAGGGCGGCTGAGACAGTCATCGGGCGGACAGACGACGACGGCGGCGGCGACGACAGGCTTGATGGCAGTAGCAAGCTACTTAGCGGGGATGACGTCACGGTGCAGCAGCGGCAAACGAATAGCCACTCCGCCAACCGAGACTGAGGTGCAGGAGGCGATGGCTAGGGTTTTGGGGCAACGCTAGTAGGGACGACGGCTCGGCTCAAGCGTGCAATGGCTCGGCGCAGGTAGGGGTGTGCAAAAGAATCGGGACCCGCCTGAACCGCCCGAAACCGGTGGTTCTTGAGAGAATCGGTCCGGTTCCAATTTATGAGAACCGGTGGGTACGATCCAGTTCCTAGTTCCATGGGTGGATCCGCCCACCCGGACCGGACCGATTATATGATAATAATATATCAATTTTTAATATTAAAATGAATTTTGAAATTACTAATTAGCAAACCTAAATTTTAGGGCTCCATCTCCTTCCACGGTTTCCATGTTTTTATAAGAATTTCATAAAGTGTGTAAGTTGCATTTTAGCAACTCCACAAATGGCTCCTTCAAAAGATACTTTTGGGACTCACATAGAACACTATGTTAAAGAATATATGGAGTACCGGTAGAATTGTTTTTACATAAAGAATTCAGTAAAGCAAAGGTTGTAAGAGATTGAGCATTGTTAGGGGATAAAGGAATAGATGATCTACATGTGACAATCATTCAGAACCTTGAATTTAAAGAATATTTTAGATTTCAACTGAAATGATTCAAAAACAGGAAAAAAAAAAAACCTATTTCTCTTCTTTGGTAGTGTTTTCCAATAAAATAAAGAAAAATGGTACCCTTAATTAAGCCGATTTGATTTAAAGAAAAATATTACTCGATATGAAGAGTACTCACGGCGGAATTTGAAAAATAATATTATTATTGTTGAGACCGGTTCCATGAATCCACTCGGGAACCGAACCAAACCGAACCGGCTGTCCGGTTCTCGGATGGATTCATGCAACTAACAGGTGGTTCGTGGTTCCAATTTTTTGGAACCGGTCCTTAGCGGGCGGTTCCTGGTTCTAGGCCGAGAACCGTCCACCCGGACCATGCACACCCTTAGGCGTAGGGACGGCGTCGTGGCTGAGCAGCGGCCCAGTGTGACAGGGGATCGCGGCCGGTTGTCTGGGATAGAGCGGTAACGTCACGAGAGAGGGTGGCGTCGTGGCTCGGGTGGCGTCGTGGCTCGGGCGGTGGATCGTCAAAGGCAATGACTTGGGCTTACCGTGACAGCGTCGAAGGTTGAACGACGACGGCGACTAGCCTAGTGCTGTGATGGAGCTTGACCCCGCGAACCCTCCTCCCTTAGATCTGGGTCTCCAGACCTCCGCCCTCCCCGAATCTCGCTCAGGCCCTCCTCCGCCCACGAGCTCCTTCGATCTCCCTCCTCTCTTTGGCCGACCTCAAATCTCCGGCTGCTTGCCCTCGAGCCTCCCTTGATGTCTCTCGAAGGAGGTTCTCGAAGCTCGTTGCCGGTGATCCCTTTGGGCGTGTCTTTGGCCTTTGTCGGGGGCCCTATTTATAGGTGAGGGGAAGGCCGGTCGATGGAGCTTCGGCCACCGATCCTCACACGCCGACCAGCCCTGGGTGCGGCCGAACCGGTGTCTCCTTGGCCGCCCACTTGCGTGTCCCGTCTGCTACCAATCTACTCTTCCTCTCACTACAGTAGGTCGTCCTCGGCGCACGTCGCCGGCCATTGCGCGTGAGGCACAGAGGCGAAGGGGAGAAGAATAGAGGAAGAATAAGAAGGAAGGAGGGGCTAGGCCAAGGGAAAATGGAGTGGGCCTGGGGGCCCGCGCGGGGAGGGAGGAAAAAGGGGGGTTGGGCGCAAAGGCCTAGCCCCAACAGGTTGTTTTTATTGTTATTATTATCATTATTATTATTTTTAGGTAAATTATCCGAAAAAAATAAAAAGGTAAAAAAGGGAAAATAAAGATTAATGGATGCAAAAAAAACTAAGCCCTAGTTGATGCAAAATATTTTTGTTAGGGTCAAATTGATCCCTAATTTTCCATGTAATTTAATTTAAAATACCTAATCAAAATTTAGGCGTCAACAATGTTCCCTCTTTGGCCAGTCAAAACTAGCTTTTGGTCGACCCATCCCAACGTTAAACTTCCAGGAAACCTCACTGATGGGAACATCATCTCATTCGTTGAATGTTATCCTCACTCGTCGTTAATAATGCAAGTAGTGGAATGCTGCCGCACGCACGAAGCGGCGTAATTCCGTCGTGGGCACTGAATATGTGACATGACAAGGGTTAAGAGACAGATCAGTCTTGGTTGATGATGACTCGGCCACTTCGTTGAGCCAACATGCGCACTTACGCTCCCCAGTTAGTGACCACAATGATTTTAGAAAAAAAGCAGTTAAATCTAATTCGCTCTGAAATAAAGTAGGGTTTATATTTATTATTATCTTTAACCGGATTCCTTCTATCTTTTTTGCGTCTTCTAGATGAATGTGTCGGAGCCGTTCAAAGTCAAAAAATGGAAAAATATAAGGATTCCTGTCTCCATGACTTTTCTTGTAGGCCCATCTCAAGAGAGCTCAGTTCCATCTGTAACTCGAGATTTTTGACCGATTCTTAGGCCCCGTTCGTTTCGCGGAAAATAATTTCCGAGAAAATGTTTTTCGGATTTTTCGACGTTCGTTTCATGGAAAATGAATTCCTTGGGGAAAATGTTTTCGATGAAACAAAAAAATCTTCTAAATTAGAGGAAAATATTTTCTATTTTTAAAAAGTGGAAAATATTTTCCTCATTTGATCTCTCTTATCTCACACCTCTACAAATTCTCTCTTCCTCCTCTCCTTTCTTTTTCTTCTTTTCTTTTTTTATTCGAATTATTTTTTAATTTTCTTTTTCTTTTTTAATTCAAAATATTTTTAATTTCCTTTTTCTTTTCTATTTTTTTTTCTTTTCTTTGTTTCCCATCCTCTTCTTTCTTGGCTAATCGTTGGCCGTTGCCAAGCGAACTTCGAGCTCATCAATCTCAAACTCGCGCTCTGCACTCTTGCTTATCCTTTTCTTTCTTTACTCTACCCTGCAGTTATACATTGCTCAAGCAAAGGGCTCTACATGCTTTGCTTCTTTTTTCTTTTGTTTATTAGAACACAAAAGACGCAGAGGGAGAAACAGGCCACTCAACTGGAAGATTCTCATGAGGGCTATACATGCTTTGCTTCTTTTCTCTTTTGTTTTTTTTTTTTAAATCCATACTAATATTTTTTAGAGTAGATTAATATTTTGCGACAACGAGGCAACAGATTTATGAAGTAAGTTTGCCCGGATTTAAAGGCAAGTTCATAGTTGATGGATTTATAGGACGGTAAGTGATGCATGCCTAAGTGGTAAAGTCTTAGAAAATATTTTCCTTACTGAACACCGGAAAATATTTTCCGAAACATTTTCAGGTTTTAACGGAACACCAGAAAATATTGTCATTTTCTTGGAAAATGACTTCTGGAAAAATATTTTCCGGAAATGGCCCATTTTCCGTGAAAGGAACGGACCCTTAGATTCCCTGGGCCAAAAAAACGCAAGAGAAAATGATCCTTTTGCAAAGACTTGGACTTCGCGACATGAGTTGACCTCCTCTTGTTGTAATCAAGTTCGATATTATGGGATCAAAGAATTGGACGAGGTCGACTGCTCCAACTTGATTTCCAACGTAAGATTCACGGCACAATACTGAGCTCGAGCTCGATTGGATATGGCATTTTCTCTTTTCTCGCATGTAGCTCCACTCAATCATGTAATAGTGAATTCTAAGCTAATGTGAGACTAGGCTTTGGATTACTTTCCTGTCGAGCTCGTAGAAACCATCTCGTGAAGATGTGTATCTTGCCAGAATCCTTGCATAAAGTATCTTGCATGCATGTGTCACGGTCCGTGAATCCTCCTGTACTCATGACACTTGTGAGTGTTGCTTGGGGTTATCGAGTGAAGAGTGAGGATGCAGAGGAGACAAATACAACTGGTCCGTGGGAATGGCGTCGAGACAGTTGGTGCTAGGAGTTCTAGGATTGAAGGATTATACCACTTAGGAACTCTGAAGGCAGGGTTGGCCTCCAGTGCACAAACTGGTTGGGAGCTGATGCCGCTCTCCTGATGAGACCATGTCAAGTCGAAACCAGTTGTTGAGCCTAAAGAGATTGCTATCTCACTCGATGGATTAGATTGCCGAGCGAAGCTGGGCGTGGTGCGATCTCGTACAGATAAGCTATTCACCGTATTGTTTGCTGGAACAGCTATAAAAGGAAGGTTGGCCTGGCGAATTCCGCTCGTCAAGCGTCACACAGGTCGTTCCGCTGTCAAGGAAACTATCGGCCCGCGAAACATCTGTATGGCCTTCAAGATTTTTCCCCTTGGACGATCTTGGACTTCAATTTTTTTATGTCGTGACACGTTGGACAATACAATTTGTCAGAAGGTGATTGATTCAATGTCATCGCCCTCCATACGCATAGGAAAAAGCAAGCAACAGAAGAGAAAAATCGCCTGTTCTTTTCCTTTCGCTCGCACACGTGAGACACAGACCCAATCGGGTTTGCACACGTGATGAGCCCTAGTTGGGCCATTGCCTGCTCGGTGTCTTTCTTGACTTACTGTCGCTTCTACGCAAGTATAAAGATCCCCGTCCATCTCCGCTCAGTTCGCCCAGTTCCATCTCCGAACGCCCACACAGTTCGTGGAAACCACTGGGGGGGAGAGAGAGAGAGAATGGCTGGTGCTAGATTTCTGTGTTCCTTCCTCCTCGTCGTGACCGCTTGCTCCGCCGCAGCAGCTGGCTTCGAGGGTGCCGACCTCGAGTCCTCCATCCTCCAAGCCATCGGCAACACCCGTCCTGCCCTCTCCTTCGTAGACTTTGCCGGCAGGTTAGATATCAACACCCCACTTAGAAAAGAATAATGCAAAATATAGAGTTGTGGATGTTAGACAATGAAGAGAAGAGTACATGAACCTATGAATTTTATTAGATGGTTGTCTAAGTTAAAATATCATATATATACAATCAATGACATCAATTTTAGTTTGAACAAGTGATCTGAAAATTGCAAGAGTGGATAAAGAGAGAATTAGCTAACGTCAGCGTGACTGTGTTGAGGTTACTATGCAAGCTACCCGATAGGAGGTTGTCGTCGCAATAGGATAGTGCCGTCAAGAAAAGGCCTATTTTGATGTTAAACAGTGAAAAATACATGATCCTAATAACATGCACGACCTTATTGAAAATCAAGAAATATTCTTATTGTCTCTAACACTCATCTCGGTGTGTTCTTGGCTTGTAAATTCGCCTTTGTTATCCATAAAATATTGTTGACCTTTTGATGTTAAACAGTGACAAATACATGATCCTAATAACATGCACGACCTTATTGAAAATCAAGAAATATTCTTATTGTCTCTAACACTCATCTCGGTGTGTTCTTGGCTTGTAAATTCGCCTTTGTTATCCATAAAATATTGTTGACCTTTTCGATTGTTGTCGTTTATCCGCGTTGTTGGTGTTTGGCTTAGGTACGGGAAGACGTACAAGACAGCGGAGGAGATCAAGTTGAGATTCGATAATTACAGGGAGAATCTCAAGCTCATTCGATCCACCAACCAGAAGGGCTTGCCTTACACTCTCGCTGTTAATCGGACGTGGCAGTTCTTGACATTTTCTCCTTTTCTATTTCCTGTTTTAGACCAGAAGATCAATTCGGTCATAGTCGTTTCGACTTGTTTCGTAACCCGAAGCCGAAGAGATGGTATATTTTAGCTGTTGCTGCTGTCGTCGTTGAGTTTGATTTGTGCTTGATGGGTGGACAGAGTATGCTGACTGGAGCTGGGAGGAGTTCAAGACACACAGACTGGGAGCTTCTCAAAACTGCTCTGCCACCACCAAGGGCAGCCACAAGCTCACCGACAATGTTCTTCCCAAAACGGTATTTTTCACAGCGATGCCTCAATCGGAAGCTTTCCGCTCGTATCATCCTTCGGTCAATGAGATAAAACTACTTGATTTAGACTAGCAGCTGTACTGCTTTTAGCTGTGTGGTATCTTCTGTATCGACTGGCAATTTTCTCTGCTAAATTACAGCAAAATAGTTACTCAGCTACCACTAGCTGCCTTGCATCCGCATCATATTTTTGGGTGCGTGTGTTTTACGAAAAAACTCAATAATATATGGTTAATTTTTCTTTATTTAGTGATATATAATAAAGAATGTTTTCTGTTATTTGTATATTATTGGAAAATGATTTTAATCTCACAACTTTATTTCATGCCAAAGAAATTCAAACTTGTAAATTTTTAAAATTCGAATTTTTAATTATTTTATTTCTCTCTTTTTTTATTTTCCTTTTTTAAAAATTGGAATTTTTAATTTTCTTTTTCTCATTTATTTTTCTTTTCTTTCCTTCGCTTTTTTTCCCTTCCTCCGCCCCTACCGGCTAGCGACGACCATAGCTTTGCCTCACCGAGACTGGGCAAGCCGCGAGTTTGTCGGTCACGATGGAGCACGGCTCGCCCGACCCAGGCGAGCTCGGGCTCGCCTGGTTCGACTAAGCTGCGAGCACACTGACCTCGACGAACCTTAGGTTGGCGAGCTTAGGCTCGACTGGATTGGCCAAGGCGTGAGCTCGCCGGGCTCGACGAAGCTCGGGCTTGCCTAGATTAGCCAAGCCTCGGGCTCACCGACCTTAGCTGAGCTCGGGCTCACTTGGTTCAACCGAGTTGTGAGTTTGCTATTCTTGGCCAAGCTCGGGCTCACCTGGATCGACCAAGCCTCAAGCTCGCCAGCCCGTGTCTTGGCTGGTTGCTGACGGCGGAGGAAGAAGGGGAAAGAAGGAGGAAGAAAAAGAGAAAATAAGAAAATAAAAAGAAAATAAATAATAAAAATCAATTTTTTTAGAAATTATCATAAATTAGATTATTATTTTTTAATTATTTTTATAAAAATAAAATTTTCATTAACCAAGGGGTCTAAGATTAGGAAAACATTTTGGAAAATATTTTCCGATTCTTTCAAAGGAAAAATCGTTTTCTTGAATTTAAATTTTGGTAGGAAAACATTTTTCGTTGACTAAGAAAATATTTTTCTGTTAGTTCATTTTCCTAAGTGAACCAAACGCCAGAAAATGGGGTTCTGGGAAACAAACACACTCTTCGTTTTCTTTGAAACATTAATATATAATTGAGTTATAACGACAAAAATCCATTAGCTCCATGCATGACGACTAAACTTTCTTGTCCTCGCTTTTACTGATTGAAAGTGCTTGCTGAAACAACTTATTCTCTCTCTTCCATCTCAAGGTTTTCGCACTTTTCATGAGATCTAGGACTAGATTGGTTATTACTGTAGAATCTACTAGCTGATCATTGAAGTGCGAGACCTGTGTCAATATTAGATCTTTTTTTTCTTCTTCCAATTCTTCTTATTTGCAGAAAGACTGGAGAAAAGAGGGCATTGTAAGCCCAGTTAAAGATCAAGGCGGCTGTGGATCTTGCTGGAGTTTCAGGTTTTTCTTTGTTCTCCTCCTCTTCTCTTAGATTTATATTTGTTACTCACATTAGTACGTAACACACTTATTAACTTGGCAACTCATTGGGATGTCATTATGCTAGACTGCTAGTGACCTCTAATTTGCACTTTTGCAGCGCCACTGGAGCTCTCGAGGCTGCTTATCACCAAGCACACGGGAAAGGAATCTCTCTGTCTGAGCAGCAGCTCGTGGACTGCGCTACGGCTTTCAACAACTTTGGATGCCTTTCAACAACTTTGGATGCGGTGGCGGGTTGCCGTCGCAAGCCTTCGAGTACATCAAGTACAACGGTGGCCTTGAGACCGAGGAAGCTTATCCTTATACTGCACGAAGTGGTACCTGCAAATTCTCGGCTCGCAGGGTCGCTGTCCGAGTTGTCGACTCCGTCAACATCTCTATGGTAAGTTTCATGGGCAATCTGTAGAGTTAGCCAAAAGAAAAGGAGAAGAAAAGAAAAAAAAGCTCTGGAAATTTCATAAAGATAGCTTCAAATTATCTATATGTTTATATTTGCAATGCATGGTGGATTCAGGGTGCTGAGGATGAACTTAAGCATGCAGTTGGCATGGTCCGGCCAGTCAGTGTGGCATTCCGGGCCACGGATGTCTTCCAGCTCTACGAGTCGGGTGTCTTCACCAGCGATACATGTGGTAGCAC
Organism: Eucalyptus tenuipes; assembly: GCA_014182365.1. Lineage (NCBI taxonomy): Eukaryota > Viridiplantae > Streptophyta > Magnoliopsida > Myrtales > Myrtaceae > Eucalyptus > Eucalyptus tenuipes. Next base: position 5,755,870 of record CM024539.1, read on the forward strand.
TTCCATGGTGAGCGTTTCCAATAAATAAAAGGAACACTATCTCCATCTCAATCATGTTCAAAGGATGCCAGTGCGTAGGATTCATGAAGCTTTCTAAACATCTGTTGGAATTAATTAGGGATTTCTCTAGGATAATTTCCATTGTTAGAAATATTTTAATAATTCTGTCCATATCTCTCAAGATAGCACGTATATTGCATGAATATCGCAGGCAAATAACACATATATTATATTCTTCATTGATATATACATCGAAATATGGGTTAAGAATAGTACAACTACCATAACCTTGGTACGGTGCTCACTTGAATGCCACAAACTTAAAAATTTAATAATTAAATGCCATCGGCGATTTATCTCATCGGAAAATCTACCGGTCATCTTGCATAGCTTCGCCGACACTGACATGGACACCAAACATCTACCGGAGATAATTAGAGATTTCTCCAAGATAAAATCCATCATTAGAGAAATTTTAATAATTTTGTTGATTATTTATATCTCTCAAGATATTGCGCGAATACCGCAGGCAAATGACATGTAACGTATATCTCCCTTTGATTGTACATATTTTGATTGAGATATTATTTTAGAATAATTATCTAATAAAGCCTATAAATAATTTGTTTCACTCTTCATTAATATACATAGAAATACACACAAATTCCACATTTCTATTTTTCGCATTATTATTCTTAATTACATCGATAAATCTCAACTGTGACATTTAATTTGAGCATCTATCTTGTCAAGATCCATATAATTTGATTCCTTACAGCAAATGAAGTTTTGCATGAAAGGCGATACTAATGCTCGTGCCTAATGAAAACTGAATGTATTGTATCAGGATGTGAACCATGCTGTTCTCGCTGTCGGTTATGGAGTTGAAAACGGTGTTCCATACTGGCTTATCAAGAATTCCTGGGGAGAGAGCTGGGGCGACAAAGGATACTTCAAGATGAAGATGGGGAAGAACATGTGTGGTAAGTTCCCCCTTTGGGTTTTGGTAGAACTACTAGAACAAATCGGTGCTAGGATAACTATGCTTTTGAAATTCTCAGTAGTTGTAGTCGATGTCCATTCCTTCTATGCTTGACTTTCTACTAAGTTACTCCGTCCTCGTCTATCTATCGACCTTAAATTGCAGGTGTTGCTACTTGTGCATCATACCCTATTGTGGCCTAGATTGTTTTTAGAGAACCTATGGACTCGTGCGCCAAGTGATTCAATACATATTTGCTCCACCTCAAGGTTGAGTAATATAATGTTGCATAGAAGGGTTTATGCTTTAGCGTACAAAAATAATCTTCGGGACAATTGTAATTCCATATGGTTACTGTTATGTCGACGAAGACCTATGTTTGCATGGCATGAAACCCTGTCGTTGCAAGAATAAGGCATTGCTGCAAAGGAAAATATGATTCTTCCGCCATTAAAAGGCATGGGATTGAAGGGGCAAAATTTCACTCGACATGAAGGCTTTCGCTTATTTACTCAGTAGAGATGGAATGCACGGTCTTACACACATGCTGACACTCACCATGCGATGTTTCGATAGCCTAGGAGATGTGATACCATCTTTGATTGCACCGGAAGAGAGTAACCAACATCTTTTATTCGCAGGGCAAATTACACATGCAAAGAAAAGCAAAAGTTCATAGTTCGATTAGCCGCCATTCATATTCTCATTCCTTAACACGCTAATTCGAATTACATCGTATTGTGCACATGTTGCACAACAGTAATTCTTTTTCCTTTTCTTTTTTGGTCGTCCGTTACAGTAATTGACTTGTCCTATTGGTGCCTGGAAACACTATAAGGTTCTCACATTGCAATCGTCACAGTCCTCTTTTTCTTGCATTTGTCATTTCCCATGAGCTCGATCGATTGGAGTTACAGCTCCGGAGAGAGAAGCTCATGATATATGCCTCATTCTTTCTCCAGAGAAACAAGAATAGCACCAAAGATTTTCCAATTTAATATGTTCATAGAGTGATTAATAATAGAGCATGCAAATGTGGGGGATAATTGTTTAAAACGTCTTAAATCTATTGTACAAGACTCAATTCAATTCTAAACTTTTAAATTTAATCAATTTAGCCTCAAACATATTGATGATTTGATAATATAGTCAATTTGATCAATGAAGTAGATGACAGCCTTCCTACATGATAAAACTGTTAAGATAGTCAGCGCTAATGTGGATGAATTTTATAAATGTGGATGAATTTTATAAATTTATCTACATTTTTCCCTTTTTGTCTTTGTTTATTTCCTTTTTTTTTTTTTTTTTCTATTTCCCTCTGTCGATCTATCCTAGGCGATGGTTGACAAAGATCGTCGGCCACAAGCAAGGGCTGGAATGCCCTCATCAACCCTCCTAGGTCCTTGCCGAACATAGTGAAGTTGAAAAAAGTATTAGAAAAGTCCTAAATTTATTGAATTTGTACAACATAATTCAAAACATTTCAATTAGACTAATTTAGTCGTAAATATCTTCACATTTATACCAATTGAATCTATCCTACCAATTTAGATTGGAAATTGCTCACGTGGACACCCGTCCTACGTTGCACAGATGACACCGAGTGGACTTTTTATAATTTTTTAATAATTGTTTGAATTTCTTTATTTCTTTTTTGTTTCTTATTTTCTGAAAAAGATTTTAAAAAAATGTCTACATTAGTGTCATTCATGTCATGATAAATGGACAGCATTCACGTTAGCAACTTCTTGCCTAAATGATCGAATGAACTCAATTGATATCAATGTGAAAATGTTTAAAATTTTGGTCCAATTAAAAAAATTAAAAATGAATTAATATTAACACAATAGGTGTGGAACTTTTTTTGATACTTTTCTAATAAACGCAATTGATATCAATGTCAAAATGTTTAAGACTTTGGGCTAATTAAAAAAAATTAAAATGAACTAATATTAATGCAATAAGTTTAAAACTTTTTTTGGTACTTTTCCCATACCGAAGAGATGAATATTTTCTCCAAAATTAGACCCGAAGAGGTCGGCATTAAACAACCTGGAGTAAGCCTCGTTCCTTCCTTCAGAAACCGGTGACCGATACTCGATAAGCCCGTAAAGTGGGGACCCTAGAAGATCTTTTCTTGTGCAGGACAGATCAAAAAAGCCCTCTTCTTGGCTCGCGGATAAAGGTTTTTTCTAGTGTCTCTACTTGAAAAGGAAGATTAGCAACCAGCAATGGATCGTGTGGCCCTCCGATGAGGGCCGGCATCACAGCCTTCGCCTGTGGCCAGCCACCTCCGCTAGCCATTCCCGAGCCCCAACTACTAATGGAGATTAGCTAACATTCATATCCTTACAGAAATTGACTTATGGCAAAATATCGGGTTAAAGTCCATACATGAATATCCTTCGTGATATCTTCCCATTCAACAATAGGTAAGGGTGTAATGGTCCTGTTGGTGCGTGCAAACCTCGAAAGCTCTCAAATTGCAATCTTCATAGTTCTCTTTTCATCTTTTATGTCATATTTTGTCACACCCCAAAACTACAAATAATAGGGATGACATGGCCGTCCTTCCACACAAAGGACGCAGCCTCAAACACAACCAACAACCTGATATCAACTTATATATATATCAAACCATATATACATATCGGATAGACCAACAGATTGGTTGCACATCAGAGTTTCTATAATCCACCAAAAAGAAATATACAACTAGAACTCAAACAATCCAACCACTAGCAAGGAAAGTGCACCACTTCCTTTGGCCATACCCAAAAATAGAACTCCCCAAAAGTTTCCCACCGACGGTGCTCTCGTTCTATTCGCCGCTAACCGAGGAACCTGAAAGATTAAAGAAGGAGTGAAATGAGCAACAACAGCTCAGTGAGTAGTACATATCTTCTAAGCAGATCGAACAACCACTATGCATGTATACAAAGCAATACTAAACTTCATAACGCCAACTCAATATATAAAATACATATCAAATCATATAGGAGTTCTTTCTTATCATCAAAGCTTTATACTAATATAGAAAACTCATTTAAATCACCATCAAAAGTCAAGTATCAATGGTCAAGTCCATTGAATAATCTCTCCATCAAATATCACATATAAATGGTCCATCCATTGATTAATCTATTGCTCAATATTCCACCATGGTCATGACACAACACCTTGTGACAAGGCGACCAAGCTTTTCCCCTTGGTAAGGTCTCCACTTACAAAGCCGATGGCTGGGCCCGAAGGATATCCTAAACCTGGTATGCATACCCCAAAAACCCCTCAATGGGTTCACAATTATATTGAGCATAAATAATCATATTCCAATACCAGAAATCCAATCCAGAAATCAATATCTTAAACCAAACAAATAACATTTGCAGCATAGCCCATCATCCATTTCATATCAATTTCTCAAATTTTTATAAACATTTCCATAAATCAATCGCAAAGCAATTTCATATATATATATATATATATATATATATATTTCTCCACTTACTTTGTATAACACGTTTTTCAAACATTCCTAATCAACCGAAGAGTAGCAATTGCTCAATATGGCTTTTATGCATAAAAATGCTCTCCTCAATTCAATATATATACCTATATACTTCAAGACATGAATTTTTTTAAACCAAAGAAGATATAGTACCACTCACCTCGTCGTCTACGACCAAACGATGAACGATACTCGTATCGTCGAACTCAAGGCCCTATCAAATAATTGAGGAATAATGTTAAAATCTAATAAAACTCTTATCCTAATTACAAAATGACTAACTTATGCCTTAACTCTAATAAAAGGACTTCTACTCGCTAACAAATCGCAACACGGAGTTTAAGCGAAAAACTTGATCACGCCTTAACTTCCTCCTCCGAACCCCGATCCAAACGAATTTATAGTCAATAGAGAGCCCTTGACACATATTACAAGAATCCCAACTTCACTGTCCCAAAATCAAGCCGAAAGGTGACAAAATACAGGCCCAAAGCTGCTGGACGCGTACTGTTCACTGCACGCGGGAAACTTTGAAATTTTGTTTCGGACAAACCACAAGCTCAAATCACGATCCGTAAAATCCCATGGCTCCACAACACCCTAAACTATCATTCCTATAAAAATACATGGCTCAATGACTCCAAAATCGGACTTTGCCACTTGATTTTCCAACAATTCCGAATTTGAGCCCTAAATCCAAAAATTACTTCAATTGGACGAACGAGGAGCCTAATCTCTTACCGGGTGCTGCGTTATGGAGTAGAGTCGGCTTGGCGAGGCATCCGTGGCATGCACGTGCCAAAACCCCTTTCCTTTCTTCCCCTCTTCTTCTTTCTTCTTCTTTTCTTTTCTTTCGGTGCCCGAACGTGGGCTTTGCTTCCTTTTTATCTCTTCCTTTTTTTTTCTTTTTCTTTCTTTATTTTCTTCCTCTCTCTCTCTCTCTCTCTCTCTCTCTCTCTCTTCTCTTTTCCCTCTCTCCCGGAAACTCTCGATTCCTCTCTCTCCCTGCTGTAGCTTCTACCTTTTTCTTTTTCTTTGACTGGGTCAAAACCCATATTTTACATTGATTGTCTGAGTTCTAGTTGTATATTTCTTTTTGGTGGATTATAGAAACTCTGATGTGCAACCAATCTGTTGGTCTATCCGATATGTATATATGGTTTGATATATATATATAAGTTGATATCAGGTTGTTGGTTGTGTTTGAGGCTGCGTCCTTTGTGTGGAAGGACGGCCGTGTCATCCCTATTATTTGTAGTTTTGGGGTGTGACATCTTTTGGTATCAGAGCCTAAGTTTTTATCTTTTTGGATGTTGTTTGGGACGTTGTGAGGTTGTGTGATAGATTTTATTTTTGCGTTAGTCTTTTAGATTCTAAGGTGTAGTTTCATTCTTGGATTCAGGTGATCATGCGTACCGACTCCGAGACTCTTGCCTCGCTTCGTACGAGCAGCAAAGGCAAACGAGTCGCTACCCCTGATGCTAGAGACATGCCTCAAGCTTCTCGAGGTGAGTCATTAAGAAGGAGACTTGAGGACCGCTTTGATAGGAGTCCTGACTTGCGCGAAGTCAGAGAAGATAATCAAGAGCCAACCCATTCAACTGAATTTGAACAAGCAATGATCCATTGGTATCGCCAAGCAAAAGAATTGACTGGAGATGGAGCGACTGGCTCAGGCACTTTTGCCTAATTTAGAAAGGTGAAACCACCCACTTTTGATGGAAAAGCTGATCCTCTCGCCACTGAGCGTTGGATTAAAAAGATTGATGGGATCTTTGAAGCTGAAGAGGTTCCCGAGGATCGGAAGGTTAAATTTGCCACCCAATACCTAGAAGGTGAAGCAGAGTTTTGGTGGGATGGAATGAAGCCAAGTCTTGGAGGTAGGGATGTTATTATATCCTGGGAGGACTTTAAAAAGGCGTTCGATGCTCAATTTTTCCCAAAGTCATTCCAGGCAAAGATGAAGGGTGATTTTTACATATATCTCAGGGTGACTCCACGGTTTTGGAGTATTCAGTTCGCTTTAATTAGTTGAGTAGATTTGCAGAGCACTTGGTAGCAAATGAGGAAGATAAGGCCGACCATTTCCTAGGAGGGCTCCAACCTGAAATTAATTCCGCACTTGCACCTTTCATGTTAACAACCTATAAGGATGTGCTAGAACGAGCAATCAAGGTGGAACAAAGCATTCTAAAGCACGGCACACAAAGAGCGCCTCAGCCCAAAAGGTTTAAGCCCACAAATGTACAAGGTAGCCATACTGATGGTAGTGGAAGGCGAAGAGGTTTTAGTCGGCCAGGACAGTTCAGAAATCCGAGTAACCAGGGCCCCTGCAATACATGTGGAAGTTATCATCGCGGTGAGTGTCATCGGAAAACTGGAGTATGCTTCTTATGTGGGAAAGCGGGACACATGCGGCGAGATTGTCCTACACAAAGGAATCCTCCTATTGACAATAGATCATGTTATCTATGTGGGCGACAAGGGCACCTATCACACCATTGTTCCATGCGGAGGAATACCCCTTTGGTTGGTAGGCCCCAAGAGAACCAACAAAGACAAAGTACAAGTGAGAAAGTTTTTGCGATGACGAAGGAGGATGCGGCAGCATCTAACGCAGTTGTTTCAGGTAATATTTCTATTGCCTCGCAATGTGCTTATGCGTTATTTGATCCTGGTGCTACACACTCCTTCATTTCAACTGAATTTGTAAAGAAGCTTGATGTGTTGCCTGACCCTCTTGAATGTGAATTGCGTGTCGATACTCCTACTGGTGATTTCTTAGTTGCTCATCATGTGTTCAAGAGATGTTTGATTCGGATTAATAACGTTGAAATGCCTGTGGATCTAGTGAAGTTAAATATTCGAGATTTCGATGTTGTTATAGGGATGGATTGGTTATCTACCTATCGTGCTACTGTTGATTGTTTTTCAAAGAAAGTGATATTTAGACTTCCAAATCAACCCGAATTCTCTTTTTTGGGAAGTTGTCAAAATACTTTTCCAAGGTTGATCTCGATCTTGCAAGCGAGGAAACTTTTGAGAAAGGGTTATTGTGGTTATTTAGCTTGTGTAAAAGACATAAGTAAGGCTGTAGTGAAGTTGGAAGATGTTCCTATTGTTAGAGAGTTTCCAAGTGTGTTTCCTGAGGATCTACCAGGCTTGCCTCTTGATAGAGAAATTGAGTTTTGTATTGAATTGATGCCCGGTACAGCACCAATCTCTAAGGCACCATATCGAATGGCACCCACTAAATTGAAAGAATTGAAAACGCAGTTGCAAGAGCTTTTGGATAAGGGTTTCATCAGACCCAGTGTTTCGCCTTGGGGAGCTCATGTTCTATTTGTGAAAAAGAAGGATGGTAGTATGCGGCTTTGCATAGATTACCGAGAGCTTAACAAGGTAACGGTCAAAAACAAATATCCTTTACCCCGGATTGATGATTTATTTGATCAACTTCAAGGAGCTCAGGTATTTTCCAAGATCGACCTTCGTTCTGGGTATCATCAATTGAAGATAAAGATAAATGACGTGCCTAAAACCGCTTTCAGAACAAGGTATGGCCATTATGAATTTCTCGTCATGCCTTTTGGATTAACAAATGCGCTTGCGGCCTTCATGGACTTGATGAACAGGGTGTTTAGGGAATATCTTGACAAATTTATTGTGGTGTTTATTGATGACATCCTAGTGTATTCGAAGAGTTTAGAGGAACACGAACAACACTTGAGGTTTGTCTTGCAGACTTTGTATGAAAAGAAGTTGTATGCCAAATTTAGTAAGTGTGCTTTATGGCTTGATCATATAGAATTCTTGGGTCATGTGATCTCGAAGGATGGCATTTTAGTGGATCCAAAGAAGGTTGAAGCAGTTGTTAAGTGGAATCGTCCAACTAATGTTACAGAAGTGAGAAGTTTTCTTGGGCTAGTCGGCTACTATAGGTGATTTGTAGAGGGATTCTCAAAGATTGCCAGTCCACTTACCCGTCTAACTCGAAGAAAGTTAAATTTGAATGGTCAGACCAATGTGAACGCAGTTTTCAAGAATTGAAGAGACGGCTGGTTTCGGCTCCTATTCTAACTCTACCTTCTGGAAGTGGCGGCTTCGTAATCTATTGTGATGCATCCAAAGAAGGTTTGGGTTGTGTTCTTATGCAAGATAGCAAAGTTGTTGCCTATGCTTCTAGACAATTGAAATTACATGAGAAGAACTACCCCACTCATGATTTAGAGTTAGCGGCGGTTGTGTTTGCCTTGAAGATATGGCGGCACTATTTGTATGGTGAAAAATGTGAAGTCTTTACTGACCACAAGATTCTAAAGTATATCTTTACTCGAAAGAACTGAACATGAGGCAAAGAAGATGGCTAGAACTTTTGAAGGATTATGACTTGTCCATTAATTACCATCCGGGTAAGGCTAATGTGGTAGCTGATGCCTTGAGTCGCAAATCCTCTAGAAATATGGCAGCATTACTCACTTCTCAGAAACCCATTCTTGAAGATATGAGGAAGTTGGACTTGGAGGTATTGGTGCATCAACTTGGTGCTCAGTTAAGTAACCTTCAAGTACAACCTATGTTGATTGACAGAATTAAGGCTAAATAGAATGAAGATCCACAATTACAAAAACTTAGAGAAGGTGTGAAAGCTGGAGGACAAGCAGATTTTAGTTTACACGTAGATGGATCCTTGAGGTTTCGTGGTCGACTATGTGTTCCTGAGGACTCAAAGCTGAAAAAGGAGATCCTGCAAGAAGCTCACAACACTAGATTTTCGATTCATCCAGGGAGCACCAAGATGTACAGGGATTTGAGAGGAAATTTTTGGTGGATCAATATGAAGAAAGATATTGTGAAGTTTGTCGATCAATGTTTAGTTTGCCAGCAAGTAAAAATTGAGCATCAGAAACCAGGTGGACAGTTGCAACCTCTAGAGATACCTAAATGGAAGTGGGAGCATATTGCCATGGACTTTGTAGTTGGCCTACCGAGGACACCAAGTGGTAAGAATGCTATATGGGTGATTGTTGATCGATTAACTAAGTCCGCTCACTTTTTGTCATATCGATTTGGCCTTTCAATGGAAGATATGGGAAAGCGATATGTTAATGAGATAGTGAAGCTTCATGGAGTTCCGGTAAGCATTGTTTCGATAGGGATCCTAGGTTCGTGTCTAACTTTTGGAAGAGTTTGCAAGGAGTATTTGGCACTAAACTCAACTTGAGTACAGCTTTTCATCCACAAACAGATGGACAGTCAGAGAGAACGATCCAGACATTAGAGGATATGTTGAGATCATGCATCATTGACTTCGGCGGTTCTTGGGATGAACATCTACATTTGGCAGAATTTTCTTATAACAACAGTTATCACTCCGGCATTAAGATGGCACCCTTTGAAGCATTATATGGCCGAAAATGTAGAAGTCCTATTTGTTGGGACGACGTTGGTGAGAAAAGACTAACTGGCCCCGAGTTCATTCAACAGTCAGAAGAGAAAGTGAGGCTGGTTCGGGAACATCTCAAAACGGCTCAAAGTCGTCAGAAAAGTTATGCGGATCTGAAAACACGCAAGTTAGAATTTAATGTGGGGGATCACGCATTCTTAAAAGTTTCTCCTACAAAGGGTGTAATGAGATTTGACACATGTGGTAAGTTAAGTCCAAGATACGTGGGACCATTCTTGATTTTAGAGAAAATTGGTGAAGTCGCTTATAAATTGGCTCTGCCACCGACGCTATCAGGTGTCCATAATGTGTTCCATGTTTCTTTGTTGCGGAAATATGTGTCAAATCCTGAACATGTGCTAGACTTTACTCCATTGAGATTACGGGAGAACTTGACATATGAGGAGTAGCCTATTCGCATTGTCGATAAGAAGGATCAGGTGTTGCGGCGTCGAACTATTCCTTATGTGAAAATACAATGGCAAAACCACACCGAGAGAGAGGCTACTTGGGAACTCGAGGAGGAGGCAAGACACAAATACCCTCACTTGTTTCATGATTGAAGTCCATGCAAATTTCGAGGACGAAATTTTTTTAAGGAGGGGAGAATGTAAAATATGGGTTTTGACCCAGTCAAAGAAAAAGAAAAAGGTAGAAGCTACAATAGGGAGAGAGAGGAATCGAGAGTTTCCGGGAGAGAGGGAAAAGAGAAGAGAGAGAGAGAGAGAGAGAGAGAGGAAGAAAATAAATAAATAAAAAAAAAAAAAAAAAGGGAAGAGATAAAAAGGAAGGAAAGCCCACGTTCGGGCACCAGAAAGAAAAGAAAAGAAGAAGAAGAAGAAGAAGAAGAAGAGAGGGGAAGAAAGGAAAGGGGTTTTGGCACGTGCACGCCACGGATGCCTCGCCAAGCCGACTCTACTCCATAACGCAGCACCCGATAAGAGATTAGGCTCCTCGTTCATCCAATTGAAGTAATTTTTGGATTTAGGGCTCAAATTCGGAATTGTTGGAAAATCAAGTGGCGAAGTCCGATTTTGGAGTTGTTGAGCCATGTATTTTTATAGGAATGATAGTTTAGGGTGTTGTGGAGCCGTGGGATTTTACGGATCGTGATTTGAGCTTGTGGTTTGTCCGAAACAAAATTTCAAAGTTTCCCGCGCGCAGTGAACAGTACGCGTCCAGCAGCTTTGGGCCTGTATTTTGTCACCTTTCGGCTTGATTTTGGGACAGTGAAGTTGACATTCTTGTAATATGTGTCAAGGGCTCTCTATTGACTATAAATTCGTTTGGATCGGGGTTCGGAGGAGGAAGTTAAGGCGTGATCAAGTTTTTCGCTTAAACTCCGTGTTGCGATTTGTTAGCGCGTAGAAGTCATTTTATTAGAGTTAAGGCATAAGTTAGTCATTTCGTAATTAGGATAAGAGTTTTATTAGATTTTAACATTATTCCTCAATTATTTGATAGGGCCTTGAGTTCGACGATACGAGTATCGTTCGTCGTTTGGTCGTAGACGACGAGGTGAGTGGTACTATATCTTCTTTGGTTTTAAAAAATTCATGTCTTGAAGTATATAGGTATATATATTGAATTGAGGAGAGCATTTTTATGCATAAAAGCCGGATCGAGCAATTGCTACTCTTCGGTTGATTAGGAATGTTTGAAAAATGTGTTATACAAAGTAAGTGGAGAAATATATATATATATATATATATATATATGAAATTGCTTTGCGATTGATTTATGGAAATGTTTATAAAAATTTGAGAAATTGATATGAAATGGATGATGGGCTATGCTGCAAATGTTATTTGTTTGGTTTAAGATATTGATTTCTGGATTGGATTTCTGGTATTGGAGTATGATTATTTATGCTCAATATAAGCGTGAACCCAGTGAAGGGTTTTGGGGTATGCATACCAGGTTTAGGATATCCTTCCGGGGCCCAACCATCGGCTTTTAGGTGGAGACCTTACCAAGGGGAAAAGCTTGGTCGCCTTGTCACAAGGCGTTGTGTCATGACCATGGTGGAATATTGAGCAATAGATTAATCAATGGATGGACCATTGATATGTGATATTTGATGGAGAGATTATTCAATGGACTTGACCATTGATACTTGACTTTTGATGGTGATTTAAATGAGTTTTCTATATTAGTATAAAGCTTTGATGATAAGAAAGAACTCCTATATGATTTGATATGTATTTTATATATTGAGTTGGCGTTATGAAGTTTAGTATTGCTTTGTATACATGCATAGTGGTTGTTCGATCTACTTAGAAGATATGTACTACTCACTGAGCTGTTGTTGCTCATTTCACTCCTTATTTAATCTTTCGGGTTCCTCGGTTAGCGGCGAATAGAACGAGAGCACCATCGGTGGGAAACTTTTAGGGAGTTCTATTTTTGGGTATGGCCAAAGGAAGTGGTGCACTTTCCTTGCTAGTGGTTGGATTGTCTGAGTTCTAGTTGTATATTTCTTTTTGGTGGATTATAGAAACTCTGATGTGCAACCAATCTGTTGGTCTATCCGATATGTATATATGGTTTGATATATATATATATATATATATATATATATATATATAAGTTGATATCAGGTTGTTGGTTGTGTTTGAGGCTACGTCCTTTGTGTGGAAGGACGGCCGTGTCATCCCTATTATTTGTAGTTTTGGGGTGTGACATATTTTACTCGATCGATCGATCAAAATAAATTACAGCTCAGGAGTAGAGAGAAAGAGACTAGTGAAATATGCCTCATTCTTTTACCCCAGGAAAAAGAATTGTACCAAACCTTTTTTGGCTAATTTAATAACTTCCTAGAGTGACATAAAATGTAGTCAACAAAAGAACATAAATTGTTGGATCCTTTCCCTTCTAGCTTAAGATGAAACATAACCCAAAAATCGATCCCTTCGCTAGACCTTGCTAAAATTTCTCCTCCTTTGCATATTAATGGGAGGCCAACAAATTAGTTTGGATGATCAAAAACAGCGGATATTTACATTCAAATGAGCAGAGGATTGAAGGATCTGGAAAGCTAATGACCCATTAAGGCCTTGCAATGGCAGCTGCGTTTCATTTTTCCTGAGGGCATTGTTCATTACTGATCATCTCACTCTTTAGTGATGCATAAGCCAGAGACTTTCGACTTGGATGCTAGAAGTCTCCATTTTGGACTTCTCATCCATGGGGACATCTAAATAGCTATCAAAATCTCTCTACTATACACGAAACAACTATCTCCAGCTCTCTGCATAATTGAGCTGTGATGCCAGGTATTTGTGACATCCAGATTTTCGGGTTCTAATTTCGACTGGATAAATAGGGCCGTTTTCGTTCAGTTGAAGCTAGGGATTGTGAAATTGGGATGCAAGTGGGCTACATTGGTAAGGAAAAATACCAATTGGAATGATGAGGTGTTGAATGAAATTATGGGAGTCAAATTTAATTTGAATCAAGAGGGATTAAGGTCCAATTGGGAAGAAAACTTAGCAAAATTCGTATGCCACCTCTACCCCATACTTTGGCCTACCTAAATGCTTCTAGAAGGGGGCATAATTGTCAAAAATTGAAGGGTGGAAGACAGCTGGTGGTGGCCCACGTGTGGCGACCTAAGAGAGAGAGAGAGTGAGAGAAAAGAAGGGGAAATTGGTTTCTTCTTCCTCCCCCTCTCTCCTCCGTCTACGTATCTTCCCCCATCTTCTTCTTTTTCTTTAAAAACTCCATGGGAGCCGAAGACCGCGAGGCGAAGCAGCTGCCATCGCCGCCCCTTGCTGCCATCGTCGCCCACCGGCCGGAGCCGCCGCCGTTGCTCCACGGCCGCCCGCGCCGCCCTTCGCCCCTCTCTCTTCCCCATCCCTTTTCGCCGTTCGAAACCCGCAAGTTGAAGAACAGAAACGGAAAAGTAGCTCGCCCGGGTTCCGAGCAGCAGCCGACGTCACGGAGCCGCCGTACGCCGTCTCGCCGCCGTTCGCCTCACGCTCGACCGCCGTGCGCCGTCTGCCCTCTGTCTGAGCGAGCTGCTGTCCAGCCTTTGTTCCACCTCGGTTCAGTCCCGTTCGGCCACCTCAGGCCGCCGCCCGACCACCTCCGGCCACCGTGAAGCCCCGCCGGGGGTCCGGTTCAGCCCCTCCGTCCATTTCCGACCCAAACCGACTCCGGATCCGCCCTCCTTCGCCCCCAACCAGCAGCGCAGAGAGTGCAGAAATGGGTATCGCGGCAAGGGTTTGGCCCGTTTTGGCCGTGTTCCGAGCCCGAATGCTCGGCCCGCTTTGACGAAAGTCGATCCTCGCGTCGAGCCCGTCGTTTTGAGTGAGTTTTGCTCACTAATGCCTTCTTAGTTTGCTAATTACACTTAAAGGTTGATTAGTGTTAGTTAAGTGCAATTAGGTGGTTAGATTAGAATGGATTAGGGATTTTTAGTTAATTGCATCGCGTATTAGTGAAATGGTTAGTGTACTTAGATAGAGAGCGGCCCGTAGTATTTATTGGATGCTTCTTGGGATTTTTCCCGACCCTTATCGGGTGTTAATTAAGCAATTCGGGCCTAAGTGGAATTTTTAGGAATTAAATATTAATTTTCGAAATTAATTATTTAATTATTTATTTTCCGGAAATTCAACTGGGATGGCCAAGTGACCGGGATTTTTATGCTAATGATCGTGGCGCAGTCCGTTTATTTAATTGAGTTTTATATTGTGCTAAATTGGAATTATTGTGTTTATTTATTTAATTTTCGAAATTAATTATTTAATTATGTATTTTTCCGGAAATTCAACCGGGATGGCCGGTGACCGGAATTTCGTGCTGATTGTCGTGGTGCAGTCCGTTTATTTATTCGAGCCTTAATTTGTGAGAAATTGATTTATTGGTGATTTTAGGATTTATTCCTAAATTGAATAATCTTTGGTTATTAATTGAAAAATAATCGGGCATCGGTTGACGGTGCCAAAAATGTTTTGGTAGACTACAGAAAATGGTGGGATTTATAGAAAGGAAAATATTCTATTTTGGCTAAGGCCGATTGTGTACCCACACACGATATTTTATCGAGTATCTTTGATATCAACAAATTAGGCCAAGATATTATGAATTGATCATTGCTTGATCGATTGATCATTGCTTGATCATTGCTTGATCATTGCTTGATCTGATGTTGTGAATTGATTGATTAAATGGGAATGACCGATGAGTGGTCTTGTTTACTTGTAATCGACTAGGTCGATTTGATCGATGTTTCGATCAGTGATGTGATTGCTTGGATCCTTATTTGATATGTGCTAATATGCAGGTGGAATCTGAGGCCAAGGTAAGTCCTCTGACTCATGTTGTGCATAGGCAACCCTAAGGTGTATTAGTTTACTAATCGGGTCTTAGGGGGTAGAACTTTGAGACATAGTCTCATCCCGGTTTGGGGACAACATTTCGGGACCCGATGAAGAACCCGAGGAGAAAGAATTCGAAGAGGAGTATCCGGAGGAGAACTACGAGGATGATCCAGAGTAGGACCCTGATGAGAATTGAGTCGCCAATCCTATCTGATGATTTTGGCTGTAGAATCTATTTAAGTATAAACCAACCTTTTTAGCATGACTTGTATTTGTAAATAAGGGTGTTGGTTTTAAGGTTAAATTTTCTAATCCTACTTGTATATCCCATTGCTTTATTGTCGGGGATTTTTATAACTGCTTCCGCATGTGCTATCAAAAATGAAAGGGTCGGCGATATGTAGTCCTGGGATATCGCATTTTAAAATCGACCAAAGTTGAAGGATGGTCACGAGACCGAGGGTCGGGGCGTGACAGTATTACCTCCCGAGTCCTGATGTTGCTATACTAGATGGGCATAAGCTCTTCACAACATCAAAACACTTTTCATGCCCCAGGACAGATTGAGCTACCTCCCAGCCTGAGAACCAACAAGGATGAAAACAAAGTCGGTAAGCACGTCCACTCTAAAAAAGTGATGGACATTATTCTGCAAATCCTACTGTGCATTTCATTCTTCGTAAAAACAAGTGTGCAATCATCGACACAATAAGTATAGACATTATTTTCCAGACAAAGAAAAACATCAGCACCTTAATACCGATAAACATCCCCAAAAATAATAAGATAAAAACGACTCTCCAAGCTTAGTTAGCAGTTCGCTAATTGAATCATCCACACTATCAAAATCACAAGGATCATTAATCCAACAGGAGGTGACGGCACCAGTTGCTTATTGCCAATTTATGTGAAGACTTTGGCAAGATCAATAATGTAAAGGAGCAACTGACCGTTGAATGCTAAGTAAAAGAGAAAAAATAGTAAGATTGCAATGAGGTGGGTTCAACCAAGCAAGGAATGAGATCGTGTGCACCATGGTTTTAAGAGCATGGAAAGTGAAACTAAACACGTGTCCAAATCTTTAATCAGGACAGCACATGATTGGAGGCAAGCAGGCAGATAGTGTTAGAGAAAATTCCATTATTGTTTTGAAGTTGACAAAACATTTCCAAAAGTCCAATCTGAAGGCTTGCAGACTCAAAAGTTATGATCTGAAGAACTCCAGACTCCTTTGTCAAAGTCTGAAGACCGCGAGACTTTAGTTTGCTCTCACTAACGATTTCCAGACCGAAGGTTGAAGACTTATCCAGATGCGGGATTATCTTCAAGGATTCGATTCGTATGGTTGTTAGAAGACCTTATGGCTGGATTTAACATTTACTTGATTGATTATTCTTATTGGAACTTACTCCGATATGAAGATCATTTGAAAGGCGAGTAAACTTGGAATCTTCTACTTATGAAAATCAAATATCCTGATTGTATGGGCGAACTGGATTGACGGGCTTTCATCTCAATCATCTAACGACTCGAAGATCTCCTTGATTGATTATGTCCAACGGGTAGATTGGAAGAATTCCTTTGGTAAGTGCCAACGGTTATGAAGACGTGAAGGAGTATATAAGGAGGACTCGCTAGTTGTTCGAGAGTGTGCGTGAAAGGAGAATTCCAAAGTCTGAAGCTTTCCAGTTACTTACTATTTCATACGTTGAGCTCAAAGTTGTATACAAAAGAGAGAGATACATAGTGAAACTCTGTGAGAATCAAGTAGAGATTCATTCTCACAGAGTAAGTCGAAGATCACAAGCTGTAAAATCTCTTTTGATTCATAGTGGAATCTAGCCAGTGGGCTGTCAGCGCGGGATAGTGGACGTAGGCTTGTTCTAAGCCGAACCACTATAAATCTTGTGTTCTAATTCTCTTTCCTTGAATTCTTTACTTTCATTCGTATATTCGCATGATCATTTAAAGCTGATTACGTTCTTAGTCTATCATCTGTTAAAAGTAAATTATTTCTATTGAGCTTTGTAAAAATATTTATTTACACCTATTCAATTCCCTCTAAGTGTTTGCACTAGCCCTTTCAATTGGTATCGGAGTCTGTGTGCTTATTTATTGAAGTGTCTAGTATTTTGGCTCCAGGATTGGTTGAAGTCCAAAGTAACACCAGACCTCCTTACTTTGATGGGAATGAGTACAATGTATGGAAAAAAAAAAAGATGAAAGCATTTCTGAGATTAAAAGATCCCCTAGAATGGGATGTGGTAGAAAAATGGATCATTCACAAAGCTACATCAACCTCAGAGAGAGGAAAGGAAGTTGCAGATGCTGGCGAAATGACACAAGCAGAAATAACCAAGAGACAAGCTCTTGATGCTAAAGGTATCTACTCTTTATATTGTGCTTTATCTCTTACTGAGTATAACAGAATTTCATCTTGTGAAACAACAAAAGAAGTCTGGGATAGATTGTACGTTACCTATGAAGGAACTGATCAAGTTAAAGAAACAAAAATCAATATCCTACTTGGACAGTATGAAGCTTTTAAATTGAAGCCAGGAGAATCCATCACTGACATGTTCAGTCGTTTTACAGAGATTGTAAATAGTCTAGCATATCATGGACAACCAATCTCTGGACAAATTAAAGTCAATAAATTGCTGCGTGGACTCTCCAAATATTGGAATCACGTGAAGACTTCAATAAGAGAAACCCATAGGATCATGCCTCTTTCAGTAGATGAATTAGTTGGCACACTTCAATCATATGAAGTTAAGCAAATCAATGAGGAAGAAGATCCCAAAGGTAAGAAGTCAATTGCCTTAAAATCTAACGATGATTATGATGATACAGATTCAGAAGATGACCTGGACGATGAAGAGCTAGTACTCATGATTAGGAAGTTCAGGAAGTTGAACAGGAAAGGAAGAAAGTTTAACTGGAAGAAGCAGAGCAATCAACGATTTCAGAAGAAATCAAATGAAGACAATGAGACTAACAAAGAAGTGATTTGCTTCGAATGTAAGAAAAAGGGACACATTAGACCCAACTGCCCTTTGTTGAAGAAAATGAAGGGAAATAATGAGAAATTCAAAAAGGCTCTCAAAGCAGAAACATGGAGTGATACTGAATGCAAAGAAAGTGATGAAGAATATGCCAACATATGTTTAATGGCAAACTCAGAATCAGACTCAGACTTTGAATCAGACTCAGACTCACTCAGATTCAGACTCAAACAAAGAAGTCAAGGTTAGTAATTTAAAGATTCCTCTTAAAGTCTCAAAATATATAGATGAACTTTGTTTTAGTCTCAAAACATCTCTTAAAAGGATTTTCGAACTAAAAAGGGAGAATTCTAAGCTAAAGCAACAGGAAATTTCTTGGAAAGAAAAGTTTGAAAATCTTGACAAAAGCTTCGTTGATTTAAAGGAAAATGCAAATTATCTCTCAAAAGAAAATAGTTTTTTAAAGAAGACATTTCAAATATAACAAGAAGGTTTTCAAAAGGATCTGAGAAGTTAGAAAAGATTCTTTCTACACAAAGACCCTATTTCAACAAATTTGGTTTGGGTATGACACCTGAAACTATTCTTTTAATTGATTTTCCAAAAGTAAAAGAAAGAATCAAATAAATACCTACCAAAGCATTTTACAAAAATCATTTCCAAAAAGTTTTTGTAAAATCTGTTGGCCAAAGTGCTCTCAAATGTTCAAAGTGTAATAGCTCAGAACATTTCGAGAGGGAATGTCCCAAAGTTTGGAGACATGTTAAGAGAGATTGGGCAAAGACTGTATTTAGTACTAACTCCCTTGGACCTAAGAAAATGTGGGTACCAAAGAAAGCTTGAGTTCTTTTTATGATTGTAGGTCATTATCAAGAAAAAGATCAAATGGTATTTGAATAGTGGTTGTTCGAGACACATGATGAGAGATTCAAATTATTTTATGAAACTTGTGCAGATGAATGATGGAAAAGTCTTTTTTTGAAGAAAACAGCAAAGGAAAAATTGTTGGATGCGGAACTGTAAAGATTGGAAGTCTCACAATCAACAATGTATCCTTAGTGGAAGGATTGAATTATAATCTACTCAGCATAAGTCAACTGTGCGACACTGGATTCAAAATCAAATTCCAAGAAGGCATTTGCTCGGGAACTAGTAAAGACTTATCTTAATCTTTCATTGGACGAAGACATGGAAATATTTACCTTCTGGATATAAAACCAGAAAGCTCTCAGTGTCTAATTTCCATTCAAGATAAAGCAAATCTTTGGCATCGAAAGCTTGGTCATGTTAACATGAAACAGATTGTCAAAATTTCCTCCAAGGAGCTTGTTCATGGATTGCCCAACTTGACTTATCAAAAGTCTGAATTATGCACGCCATATGTTTTGGGAAAACAGGTTAAAAGTTCTTTTAAATCTATAAATCAAGTTTCCACAAATCGAGTTTTGCAGCTTCTGCATATGGACCTCTTTGGACCAACCAGAACTCAAAGCATTAGTGGAAAGAGATATTGCCTAGTAATCGTGGATGATTACTCTCGCTTTACTTGGGTATTCTTTCTAACAAGTAAGTCTGAAGCATTCTCTTACTTTTCAAAACTTGCCAAGAAGGTTCAAAATGAAAAAGGGTATGTAATTTCAAGCATACGAACAGACCATGAAGGTGAGTTTAAAAATCAAGACTTTGCAAAATTTTGTGATGAATTTGGCTTACAACATGTTTTCTCTTCTCCATATACTCTAGAACAAAATGGGGTTATGGAAAGAAAGAATAGATATTTGCAGGAAATGGCAAGAACCTTTTTAATTGAGAGTAATATTTCCTCTCGATTTTGGGCTGAAGCAGTTTCTATAGCTTGCTATGTTATTAACAGAGTATTCTTGAGGCTTATTCTAGAGAAAAGTCCTTATGAAGTATTTAAAGGGAAGAAGCCAAATGTTTCTTATTTTCATGTGTTTGGTTGTAAGTGTTTTGTTTTGAAAAATGCAAACGATCGAACTAGTAAGTTTGAAGAAAAATCAGACGAGGGAATTTTTCTTGGCTACTCAATCTCAAGTAAAGCCTACAGAGTATTCAACAAAAGAACTCAGTCTGTAAAAGAATCTATGAATGTTAAGTTTCAAGACTCTATGCAGAACCAAGTAGAAGAGACTCAACTTGAAGAATCTGAACCTGCTCTAGATGTTATAAAGTCTACTTCCCCCGAAGTAGTTCAGACTTCTAAAGATCAACATCAAGAAGAACCAGGAGTTTCAACTGAAGCAGAGGATGAGTAGACTCACAAACCTACTAGCAACTGGAAGCATAAGTCAAGTCATTCCAAAGATCTTATCATTGGTAATATTGATGAAGGAATTCATACTAGATCCAAAAGGCGAGAAGAGTCTAGTGCATTGGCACTCATTTCTGAAGTTGAACCCAAAAGTGTAGAAGAAGCCTTGGAAGATGAAAGCTGGATTGAAGTTATGCAAGAAGAGCTTAGACAATTCAGCATCAATGATGTTTGGGAACTAATTCCAAAACCTAAAGGTAAGTCCGTTATTAGAACTAAATGGGTCTTTAGGAACAAGGCATACGAGAAAGGAAAAGTGGTCAGGAACAAAGAAAGGCTCGTGGCCAAAAAATATACGCAAAAAGAATAGATAAACTATGATGAGACCTATGCACCAGTAGCGAGGTTAGAAGCAATTAGATTATTACTTGCTTTTGCTTGGTATAAAAATTTCAAATTATTCCAAATGGACGTAAAAAGTGCATTCCTAAATGGTTTCATCTAATAAAAAGTCTATGTGGAACAACCACCTGGTTTTGGAGATCCAAGAAAGCCAGATTCAGTTTACAAACTGAAAAATGCTCTATATGGATTGAAGCAAGCACCTCGAGCCTAGTATGAAAGGTTAAGTAAATTCCTAATTCAAAATGGTTTTGTTAAAGGTAAAGTAGATACTACCTTGTTCATTAAAAGAGAAGGTAAAGACTTTATACTTATTCAAATTTATGTTGATAATATTATTTTTGGATCGCCTAATGAAAATCTATGTAATAAGTTTTCTAGATGTATGTAGGATGAATTCGAGATGAGCATGATGGGTAAGTTAACTTTCTTTTTGGGATTACAAGTTAAACAATCGAAGAAAGGTATTTTTGTTCACCAAGAAAAGTATGCGAAAGATCTCATCAAGAAGTTTGGATTAGAGAATTGCAAAAAGACAGAGACACCAATGTCAAGTTCCTCAAAGCTAGATAAATATGAAGGAGAAAAAATGTAGACCAAAAGTTATACAGAAGCATTATTGGATCACTTCTTTATCTTACTGTATCTAGACCTGACATTTTGTTTAGTGTTTGTATCTGTGCTAGATTTCAATCAAATTCCAAAGAATCCCATTTAAGTGCAGCAAAACGCATCATCAAATACGTTGCAACTACTCCAAAACTATGTCTGTGGTATTCCAAATAGGAGACTTTACTCTCCTTGGATATTCAGACGCAGATTTAGTAAGATGCAAAGTTGATAGGAAAAGTACTTCTGGTAAATGTCAACTACTGGGCAACAAATTAGTATCTTGGTTCTTAAGAAAACAGATTACTATAGCTCTTTCAACGGCTAAAGCAGAATATGTGGCTCTTGGGAGTTGCTACTCTCAAATTTGTGGATGAGACAATAGCTAAGAGACTTTGGTATTGAAGAATCGTGCACAGAGATGAAATGTGACAACACCAGTGCTATCAATCTCACCAAGAATCCAATTCTTCATTCAAGAGCAAAGCATCTAGAGATTTGACACCACTTCATTCGAGATCATGTTCAAAACAGAGAAGTTATGATTCAGTTTATCGATTCAAAAAATCAGTTAGCGAATATATTTACAAAGCCACTGGAGAAAAATTTATTTGAGTCTATTCACACCAAACTGAACATTACATCTTCTACCGGGTAAAATCTAAAAATGTTCAGACTTAGAGTATCCAGAAAATTACGACTGTAAGTTAATACTTTCTAAATGAATTTGAATTTATTTTTGGATAAAACTTCGAAAAGGTATGTTAATTTTTGAATTGCTACTTGCCTATTTTGTTTTGAAGTTATGGCGGTTTTTCATTTTCGAAAAAGGTAGTTTTTAATTTTTTTGAAAAATGCAGTTTTTATTTTCCTTTGTGACGTTTCATATACACTGTTTAGCTTGCTTGATATATTATCGAAATTCCTCTTCTCCATTTACGCTTACTCAAACCCTAGAATACAAAGATCCTACTTTCTCTCTTTTTCTCTTGAGTTTGATCCATAAAGTTCTCATCTTTTTCAACGAGCAAGTTCGAGAAATCCCCCCCCCACGGTGACAATGTCTTACCGGAGGAAGTCTTCTAAAATTGCAAACAGGGGACCACAGCACGTGCGTGAGGGACCTACACATTTTGACTTAACCGAGGAAGAAGATTCTTCTCAGCAACAACAACAGCCTCAACAACATTCTCAACAGCGTCACTCCTCACAACAAGCTACACAGGATCCTTCACAAGTAGAAGAATAGATCATTGAAGATGTTGAACCATGATCCGCGCGTTGGTGGCTTTAATCAACCTGAAGGAAAGGACAATGATGAAAGCATGTATACCCATTTTCAGCCTAAAATGGGTGTTGCTGCAACTATTCATAGGGAGGGAACGAGTTTATTCCTTTCCATGGACCACAAGAGGAATTACTTGAATCTTCTTAAGAGAGGGATTATGAACCCTAGAAGTGTTGACTTTGATTTTCTCAATTCTTTGAAAGTGAAACTGAGGGAGAAGTTTGCACTTCTTCAACTTGAATGTTTTTGCTAAGAAACTACTGAAGCCTACCCTAAACTGACTGCTTACTTCTATTCAAATCTATCTTTTCAAGATGCGGATTGATTCTATTTTACGGTTAGGGACAAAGAATTTATGGTTGATGTGGATACGTTGGCTGATGTGATTGGTGTGGAAAGAGGGAGTTTCCAACCAATCAGTGTGTCTGTTGGCCATGCGACTTTGGCTCTTGTTCGGAACAGATTTGCTGAGGGCAAGATTTCTTACACTAGAATGAATGCCTCCAATATTTTACTTCACAAGATCGTGATCAACTGCATCAGACCCAAATCCACTTCAAAGACCGATGTCTCTCAGTCTGAAGCAAAGTTGATGTATGCAATCAACATTGGCTATAAGTTCTCACTACCTCACACCATCCTAATGCACATGTATAGGACAATTGTGAAAAACTAGGGACAACTACCTTACTCTGAGCTTGTCACTCGACTCTTCAGACATTTCCAAATTCAGATTCCTGCTTCTCTTTGTGTTAGAACCATTGCTCCAATGGTGATTGGACTGAAAATGGTTTCAAAGATGCGTCTGAATGAGCTAAATAAGGAATTGGAGCGCTTGAAGGAGAAGACCCTTGTCAAATAAAAACAAGACTCTGTCGCAACTAAGGGAAAAGGCAAGGAGCCCATGACCACACCACCAAGAATAGGAGAGTCCTTATCTTGTAGGATGAAGAAGATGAGGGGGATATCACTCTCTCTGCCTTGCGTAATTTACGAAGTTTTGTTAGCTTCAAAGAGCCAGAGGATAGAGAGAACAGAGAAAGAGCAGAAACAGAGAAGATAGGTGAAGAAAGAACGGAGGAAGAAGGAAGAGGAAGAGAAGAAGAGGAAGAAGAGGGTCAAGATGACTCTTTTGAGCAACATATGATGTATCCTTGTCCGAGGATTCCGAAAAGACTCGGAGTGGAACTGCAAGAGTCGAACAACATCACTTTGGTGCTGAAGCAGATCAAGGACAAGAAGAAGAATTCTTTTCTCCACCTGAAGGCACAGAAACAAGGGGAGCTGCTAGAAAAAGAGGTACTTCTTCACCCGTCTTTACTAATGATGTTAGTAGATCTCCAGCAGATCCAGATAATGTCTATGCCTCTCAATATCCTGAAGCAGATGTTGAGGAGTCCTCTTCTAGTTCTGGTGATCGAACTACTAATGTTCCCTTATATCTCAAGACTTCTGGAACTGACTCAGCTGGACCTAGTGCTACAACAGAACCTACAACAGACTTTCAAAGGTTGCTAAAAATACTTTTGGGTGTGAAGGCTCAACAATATGGAATGGAGTGTGAGATCAAACATCTCAAAACTGCTTTCCAGTCCACTTCAGACCCTCTACATGAACAGATACAAGTCGTGAAGCTTCAAGTGCAAGAAACTGCAAAGGGTAAAGATATTGAGCAGCTGAAGGAGACTCTAAGATAGCTAGAGGAGACTGTCAAGTCTATGGGGGATTTTCAGATCATTCGTATTCCCTAAACAGCCATGATTTTATTCAACTCTTTTTAAGATTTTCTCCACTTTTTGTTGTTGACAAAAAAGGGGAGAATTTGTGCAAATTTTTATCTAAACTTTATCCTTATTTGGTTTGGTATTTGTGCATTTTGGATGTTGAACTTGTGTTTGGATTAACTCTGACGATGGACTTATTTTGGATTGGTATCTTTGGAACTTTTTGACGCTTGCAGTAACTAAGTTTGTGATATTGATTATGACTGGATAGTTATTAATCTTGCAAGATTAACATGTTTAATGTGGTTGCAGAATCAATGCTATCCAAGTCCTAATCAACTTATCCTCATAAGATATTTTTTACTACTTTAGTGCTGTTTTGTAGGTCAAAATTTTTTAAATCTGTAGGAAAGTTTTGTCACCATCAAAAAGGGGGAGATTGTTAGAGAAAACTCCATAACTATTTTGAAATTGAGAAAACATTTCCAAAAGTCCAGTCTAAAGACTTGCAGACTCAAAAGTTATAATTTGAAGAACTCCATACTCTTTTGTCAAAGTCTGAAGACCGCGAGACTTTAGTCTGCCCTCACTGACAGTTTCCAGACCAAAGGTTGAAGACTTATCCAGATGCGGGATTATCTTCAAGGATTTGATTCGTATGGTTATTAGAAGACTTTATGGCTAGATTTAGCATTTACTTGATTGATTATTCTTATTGGAACTTACTCCAATATGAATATTATTTGAAAAGCAAGTAAACTTGGAAGGTTCTACTTATGGAAACCAAAGATCCTGATTGTATAGGCGAACAGGATTTACGGGCTTTCATCTCAATTATCTAACGACTCGAAGATCTCCTTGATTGATTCTGTCCAACGGGTAGATTGGAAGAATTCCTTTGGTAAGTGACAACGGTTATGAAGACATGAAGGAGTATATAAGGAGGACTCGCTAGTTGTTCGAGAGTGTGCGTGAAAGGAGAATTCCAAAGTATGAAGCTTTCCAGTTACTTACTGTTTCATACGTTGAGCTCAAAGTTGTATACAAAAGAGAGAGATACTTAATGAAACTCTATGAGAATCCAGTAGAGATTCATCACTGAGAAAGTCGAAGATCACAAGTTGTAAAATCTCTCTTGATTCATAATGGAATCCGGCCAGTGGGCTGTCAGCACGAGAGAGTGGACGTAGGCTTGTTCTAGGCCGAACCACTATAAACCTTGTGTTCTAATTCTCTTTCCTTGAATTCTTTACTTTCATCCGTATATTTGCATGATCATTTAAAGCCGATTACGTTCTTAGTTTATCATCTGTTAAAAGTAAATTATTTCTACTGAGTTTTGCGAAAATTTTTGTTTACACCTATTCACCCCCTCTAGGTGTTTGCACTAGCCCTTTCAGATAGTAGCATCCATTAATGCAAATAAGAAACCGCACATATCCTTTAACTGTAGCACCAGCAAAGCAGAATAATCATAATGACGACAACGACAATGATGAACATTCGTTAGCTTTCGCAAATAGCACAACAAGAATTATTATATTACTAATTTCAAATAACAAGTCCGCCAGATTACTTACAGCTTCATAACTGATTCGTGCAAGAAGCTATACACCTACGAGGATGTATGATGGTGGAAAGACATCACTCAATCACTCGAGCCGCAAAAAATTGAAGGCGAGCACATGGCAACCTTCCATCAAACAGCCACAAGAATGTCTGCATTCATTGTAGCAGGAACAGCCCTATTCAAAGAGGATAGACCCAATTCAGGCCCTCCAAGGCAGTTTGCCTTATGTGAAAGGCTTCATTAGCCATCCCAGCCTTTAAAAGGCAAGAGACAAAAGAATCAACTGTGATGCCGTTAGGAGCACAACCAAACGACAGCATCTTATTGCAAATTCTCATTGCTTCCATCATTCTCCCCTTCATACAATGCCCAATGATGAGAATTGCAAATGTCAATTTATCAGGTCTGCGTTCCTTCTCCTCCATCTCCGCCAATATTATATTTGCCTCATCTACGTTACCCGCTTTGCAGAACCCATCCATTACTGGATTGTAAATAAATGGTTTAGGGACAATATCCGTCCACCTCAACTGTCTTAAACATTCACGAGCATCGTGCAACCTATTATCCTTACATAATGCGTTGATAAGTACTGAAAAGGTATAAGCATTGGGTGATATGTTCCTAGCAGATATCAGCCGCCAAAGCTTCAAGCCCTCATTCACCTTTCCCACTCGACAATGCCCATCAATTAAGGAAGTAAAGGTAACAACATCAGGGTAGCAACCAACAGAGAGCATCTTGTCATACACGGTACAGTTATAGCACCAAAAATCCATTACCTCCATCCATGATGTCGACTGGACTTTTTTGTTCACTTGTTTGCCAAATGAAAATGCTTGCTGAAACGATCATTCCCCAGCTCAGGGTTTCAACGCTTCCCATGAGACCTAGGAATAGATTGCTGATTGCTGTAGAATCTATTAGCTAATCATTGAAGATTAAGACCTATGTCAGTATTAGATATTCATTTTCTTCCAATCCTTCATATGTGCAGAAAGACCGGAGAGAAAAGGGCATTGTAAGCCCAATTAAAGATCAGGGGCACTATGGATCTTGCTGGACTTTCAGGTTTTTCTTTATTTCCTTTTTAGATTTATACTTGTCTCTCCGTAGTATATGACACGGTTATAGCTCTGGAACTCATTGAAATGTCATTATGCTAGACTGCTGGTGACCTTTAATTTGAACTTTTGCAGTACCACTGGAGCTCTTGACGCTGCTTATCACCAAGCATTCAGGAAACAAATCTCTCTGTCTGAGCAGCAGCTCGTGGACTGCGCTGGGGCTTTCAACAACTTTGGATGTAGTGGTGGACTGCCATCCCAAGCCTTCGAGTACATCAAGTACAATGGTGGCCTTGATACCGAGGAAGCATATCCTTATACCGCAGAGGATGGTACCTGCAAATTCTCGGCTGATAATGTTGGTGTCCAAGTGCTTGACTCTGTTAACATCACCTTGGTAAGTTTTGTGGACTATCTGTAGAGTTAGCGAAAAGAAAAGGAAAAAGAAAAGAAATTGCATAAAGATAGATTCAAATTGCTGATCTGTTTAAATTTGCATACATGGTGGATTCAGGGTGCTGAGGATGAACTAAAGCATGCAGTTGCCGTGGTCCAGCCAGTGAGTGTAGCATTCCAGATCGTGAGAGAGTTCAGATTCTACAAGTTGGGTGTCTACACAAGCGATACATGGTGTAGCACTTCCATGGTGAGCATTTGCTAATATAATGAAAGGAGCACTGTCTCCATCTCGATCATGTTTGAAGGATGCTAGTGTGCAGGAATTAGAGAGCCTTCTATATGTTGATAAATCTCAACCATGACATTTACTTGAGTACCTATCTTGTCGAGAATCATATAATTCGATTTCACGCTGTAATAAGTTTTGCATGCAAGGCAGTGTTCATGCTCTCGTCTAATGTAAACCGAATGTCCTATATTAGGATGTGAACCATGCTGTTCTCGCTGTTGGTTATGGAGTTGAAGATGGTGTTCCGTTCTGGCTCATCAAGAATTCCTGGGGAGCAGACTGGGGCGACCACGGACACTTCAAGATGGAGATGGGGAAGAACATATGTGGTAAGTCCCCTCCTCTATAAAGTCTTTGATTTTAGTAGTATTAACCAAAATATACAGCGCTGGAATGACTACGCTTTTGAAATTCTCGCAGTCTTTCAGTTCATGTCCATTCATTCTTTGATTAATTTCCTAGTAAGTTACTCCGTGCTCATCTAATGTTCTTAAATTGCAGGAGTCGCTACTTGTGCATCTTACCCTGTTGTGGCCTAGATTGTTTCCAGAGGATCAATGGGTTCGTGTGCCAGGTAATTCAAGATATATATATTTCGCATGAAGAATTGCTCCGCCCTGAGTTGGAGTGCTATAATGTTAGCACAAAAGGGTTTAGCTTAGTGCAAAAAATAATCATCAGGACAGCTGCAACTCCGTATGGTTATTGTTATATGAACAAAGACCTTGTAAATACCGTTCTATGTTTGTGTGGCATGGAACCCTCTCTTTGCAAGAATAACGCATCAACTTCCCACCAACGCTGTGTTTCTGGGAAAGGAAGAAATGTATTGCTTACATTCATTATGAACCCGACTTTCGGCAAATTAAATTCTCGGCAAAGCTACACCTTCCCGAGTGAATGAACTAGTTCTGCAATTTTTCAAAAGGATTCTCGTAGATAAAAAACTCGTTAACAAAAGTCAGCCTCCCTGAGTTGTTTTGCATTCAACGTGTATACGACTGCTAAACTCGACGGAAAAGTCCCTCGACTCGTCGTCAAATCATCAAAGACAAACCATTGATTAAAGCCCTTAAATGGAGTTATATATCCGATACTAAACAGAAAAGATCTACTCAGTAGATTTCACGATCCCAAAATTTTCTCAAATCTTGATATAAATTAATGGAATGTCATGTCATTTGGACTTCAAAAATGCTCCTGCAGAATTTAAGAGGATTATAAATTATATTTTCAACCCATATTCTCAATTCATGGTCTATATTGATGATGTTCTTATTTATTCTTCAAGTATTGATCACCATTTCAAACACGTATCTATTTTCATAAAAATAGTTAGAAAGAATGGATTGGTGGTTTCCTCTACCTAAGTATCCCTTTTTCAAATGAAAATCAGATTTCTTGCCAATGAATTATTATTCTAATCGAAATATCTATAATATTCACGGATTCCAAATGAAATCAAAGACAAAACCCAACTACAAAAATTGTTGTGAAGTCTCGATTATGTCCTGGATTTCTTCTCAAATATTAACGTCATTTGTAAACTTTTATATCAGTGCTAACAAAACAAAAAAAAAACCCAAATGGTAATCTATTCACACAAATATTATTAAATAGTTTGTCGGGGAGAACCTGGGGACACAATTCACCACGGCCAAACGCAATCCAGGATCAATTTTTCCCCCGAAACTAAATCAACTTAAAATCTCTTAACCCCAAGCAACGACCAGCAATGTATAATGCCAAAATGATAAGTAGACAAAGCAAATAACGAAGATTTAACGTGGAAAATCCGATGCGGGAAAAATCACGGACCGCCCAAAAACATCCACTAATCACCAAGAATAGTAGGATACACAAAGTATTCTTCTCTAGTCACACACTAAAGGCTTAACATAAACATTACAATTATCTTTTTCTCACCACATAGGTAGATAAACAAGTTTGGAGCAAGAAAACCTTAACCACAACTGAAGAATTTGGAGATGGTTCTCGACGAACAAAAACCATCAACTTGTAGCCCTCGATCTCACGAACAACATACTGGAATTTGAGCCGATTCCAACAATATTTGGCCTTCAAATCAAAGCCACAAAGTTGCAGCCCTCTTCCTTTCTTCTCTTCTCCCTTGCTTGTGCAGTTTTTTGTTTTCTCTCTCCTCTCTTCACTTTTTCGACGGACAAACGCACGACCCACTTCCACTTCTTTTTGTTCTCTTCTTTTCTTTTTTTTTTTATTTAATGCTAGCTTGGCCACACATGAAGGTGGACCCAGCCAACAAATCTCCCCCTCCACCTCATGTGGGAAGGTTCGTCATGCCCGCTTTTCTTCTACAAGCGTCAAGCTTCACCACGGGCAAGGCTTTGGTCATCACATCAGACTTATTGTTGTCGGTATGAACTTTCTCAAGTAGGAAGAGTTTCTCTTCTAGCTTTTCTCGGATCCAATGATACTTCACATCAACATGCTTCGATCTTGAATGAAACACTGGATTCTTGCTAAGATGAATGGCACTCATGCTATCACAATATAGAATAAACTTCTCTTGCTTCAAGCCCAACTCTTGTAGGAATTTTTGCATCCACAAAAGTTCTTTACCTCCTTCAGTAATAGCAATATACTCCGCTTCAGTTGTAGACAAAGCAGTACATTTTTGCAATCTTGATTGCCATGAAACAACTCCCCCTGCAAAGATTATTATATAACCCAATGTGGATTTCCGAGAATTAACATCACCGGCATAGTCCACGTCCGAATAGCCACTCAACTCAGGCTTCGCATTTCCATAACACAAGCAAAGTGTAGAAGTGCCTCTAAGATATCTCAAAATCCATTCAACAGCGGTCCAATGCTCCTTACCTGGATTAGAGAGAAATCTACTCACAACACCAACTGCATGAGCAATATCGGGTCTTGTACAAACCATGGCGTACATCAAACTGCCCACGGCCGATGCATAAGGAATTTTCATCATCTTAACCTTCTCTTTCTCACTTGAAGGACATTCATTACTACTTAACTTGAAATGGCCTGCAAGTGGAGTACTCACCGGTTTACATGTGCTTATGTTGAATCTTTCAAGTACCTTCTCAATATACTTCTCTTGAGATAACCACAGTTTCTTATTCTTCCTATCACGAGTAATTCTCATGCCTAAGATTTGCTTAGCCGGGCCTAGGTCTTTCATTGCAAAAGCTTTACTCAACTCATTTTTCAAACTCTTGATTTTCTTGGCATCATGTCCAACAATCAACATATCATCCACATAAAGTAAGAGAATAAGAAAATCATTATCTGAGAATCTTTTCATAAAAGCACAAGAATCGGAGTTTGTCTTACCGTATCCTTGTTCTTCCATGAATGATTTAAACTTCATATACCATTGTCTTAGCGCTTGCTTGAGACCATATAAGCTTTTCCTCAATCTACATACAAGGTGCTCCTTGCCTTCAACTTCAAAACCCTCCAGTTGCTCCATATATATCTCTTCTTCTAGGTCTCCATGAAGAAAAGCCGTCTTTACATCAAGTTGTTCAATTTCTAAATTCAAACTGGCGGCCAACCCAAGAACAACTCAAATAGAAGACATCTTTACAACCGGTGAAAAAATCTCTTCAAAGTCTATGCCCTTCTTTTGATGAAAGCCCTTCACAACAAGTCTAGCCTTGTATCGTGGTTGCACACTATTTTCTTCTGTCTTCAACTTGTACACCCACTTATTTGTGAGTATTCTCTTACCCTTAGGCAACTTCACCAATTCAAATGTGTGGTTCTCATGCAAGGATTTAAGCTCCTCTTGCATGGCTTCTTGCCACTCATTCTTTCGTTCACATGATATAGCCTCTTCATAAGTTTCTGGCTCCCCTACATTAGTGAGTAACACATACTCATGCGGCAAATATTTTTGAGAAGGCCTACGCTCTCTTTCAGATCTTCTAACTTGAGGTAGGATAGATTGCTCTTGCTTAGCTATTTCACCTGTCTCAGCTGAAGAATCAATATTATGTGAGGATTCACCATCTTCATGATTTCCATGCACTTCTCCCCCATGATTTCTATCAACATTAGAAGGATTTGGGCTGAAACTAACTGAACGTTGAGCTATATTCCTTGGTCTCTCCGCCTTGTTAATGTCTTCAATAGTTTGATACTCACAAAAAACTACATCTCGGCTTCTAATGACTTTCTTTGCAACTGTTTCCATAACTTGTAGCCAAACTCTTCATGTCCATAACCTAAGAAGATACACTGTTTAGACTTGTCATCAAGCTTGGATCTTTCATTTCTTGGAACATGCACAAATGCCCGACAACCGAACACTTTTGATGGCTGTAGGAAACATCTTTGCCGCTCCAAACTCTTTGCGGAACATCCTCCTTAAGAGGAACCAATGGAGACAGATTTATCAAATCCACTGTTGTTCTCATCGCTTCACCCCAAAATGACATAGGCAACTTCGCATGAGAAAGCATACATCGAATCCAATCATTAATGGTCCGATTCATTCTTTCTGCTACTCCATTATGTTGTGGTGTTTTTGGAACAGTCTTCTCAAGCTTGATACCATAATCCCTACAATAGTGTTCAAATGGACCTCTTTACTCACCACCGTTGTCAGCCCGAACACATTTCAGCTTCTTCTCGGTTTCTTTCCACATTGACATGGAATTGCTTGAAAGCCGCAAGTACCTGATCTTTAGATTTCAAAGCAATAGCCCACACTTTTCTAGAACAATCATCAATAAATGTCACAAAGTATAATGCACCTCCAAGAGTTCTAGCATCCATGCAACAAACATCAGTGTGAATTAAATCAAGTACATTTGATTTCGTGTGTGGAGAGGAACTATGAAATGAGAATCTATGTTGCTTACCTATAAGACAATGAGTGCATTCCTTTAGATTTTTCTCCTTCAAAGGTAAAAGGTTCTTTCTAGCAATAGTTTCAAGTCCTTTCTTGCTAAGATGACCCAACCTCATATGCCATAAATCAACTGAGGAATCCTCCACTTCATTTACCTCTTCTTTAATCAAGTCAGCTTGCATGGTGTAGAGAGAGCCTGTCTTCTTACATTTTGCCACTACCATGGAACCTTTATTCAACTTCCATTTGCCATCAAAGAAGGAATTACAATAACCATCATCATCTAAGACATCCGTAGAGATCAAGTGAAGCCGAGTATCCGGAACATGTCTCACATTTTTCAACAACAAATTACATCCAACATCGGTTTCCAAATAAACATCTCCCATGCCAATAACCTTGGAAACATCACTATTTCCCATTTTAATATAACCAAAATCGTCGCTGCAATAATAAGCAAAGTAATCACGCCGTGAGGTGACATGAAAAGAAGTCGCAGAATCAACAACCCATGTAGAGTCTTGGCATGTAAGCTTCACATATCCGTCGTCACATATGAACACAATATCCCCATCGGATGCAACCGCCATTGTAGCTTCTTTCTCTTCTTTCTTTCAATCTCCATTTCTATCATGGGATCTATCTCTCTTTGGCAACCAACACTCTTTTGCATAATGTCCCATTTTGCCGCAATTATAACACTTGACACTCCTCCTCGATCTTGATTTCGACCTTCCTCTTGACTTGCCTCAAGTATCATTTCTTTGAAACCTTCTTGATTGACTTCTCACCCTGTTTTCTATAACAAGAGCATCCGATGTAGAAGCATAATTCAAGCCTTTTTCTTGTTTCTTCATTGAACAAACTTTCTTTAACCATGCTCATAGAAAGCACACCAAAAGGAGCCGAGTTGTTTAATGCCACAACCAAGGTGTCCCAACTATCAGGAAGAATACAAAAAAATAAGCATGCTTGCAATTCATCACCAAGATAAATCTCAAGATTTGTCAATTGATTTACGACATCTTGAAATTCACTCAAGTGTTCCGCCATATTACTCCCCTCCTTGTATCTCAAATTCACAAGTCGCTTAACTAGAAGTGCTTTATTTTGTGGAGTTTTTCTCTCATAGAGATCTTGTAATTTCTTCCACAAAGTGTCCGCCTTCATTTCTTGAGCAACATGATGAAACACACTATCATCAACCCATTGTCGGATAAACCCAACTGTTTTCCGATTCATTCTCTCCCATTCTTTGTCTTCCTTATCTCCTTTGGCTTCATCACCCTCAATAGGATCAAATAAGTCTTTGCAATATAATATGTCTTCCATTCGAGGCTTCCAAATAGAATCATTCGAGACATTTAACTTAAACATGGTGCTGCTAGTTTCTTCCATTTAATACTAGAATTTCAACCTTAGCTCTGACACCACTTGTTGGGGAAAACCTGGGGACAAAATTCACCATGGCCAAATGCAATCCATGATCAATTTCTCCCCCGAAACTAAATCAACTTAAAATCTCTTAACCCCAAGCAACGACCAGCAATGTATAGCCTCACAATATGCAAATATAATGCCAAAATGATAAGTAGACAAAGCAAATAACGACACCAAGGATTTAACGTGGAAAACCCAATGCGGGAAAAATCATGGACTGCCCAAAAACATCCACTAATCACCAAGAATAGCAGGATACACAAAGTATTCTTCTCTAATCACACACTAGAGGCTTAACATCAACATTACAATCATATTTTTCTCACCACATAGGTAGATAAACAAGTTTGGAGCAAGAAAACCTTAATCGCAACTGGAGAATTCGGAGACGGTTCTCGACAAACAAAAATAATCAACTTGTAGCCCTCGGTCTCACGAACAACATACTGAAATTTGAGGCGATTCCGACAATATTTGGCCTTCAAATCAAAGCCGCAAAGTTGCAGCCCTCTTCCTTTCTTCTCTCCTCCCTTGCTTGTGCAGTTTTTTGTTTTCTTTCTCCTCTCTTCACTTTTTCGACGGACACACACACGATCCACTTCCACTTCTTTTTGTTCTTTTTTTTTTCTTTTTGTTTTTTATTTAATGCTAGCTGGGCCCCACATGAAGGTGGACCCAACCAACACAAAGAACACATAAAAAAGACTCCATGTCTTCATCTGCAGACCCATCTTCATTTAAAAGAATAAAAAAGGATGCTTTAGAGGTATGATGCGAAGGTATTCTCAAACAAATTAAAAACAATAAAGACAGACAAAAAAATAACATATTATCCAAACAAAAAAAAAAATCCCCTCTAAATATTGGAATGGTACCCAACCATATACACGTAAAGCCTATCTTTGGCTTGTCACTGATGTTTACCTTAAGTATTTAACATGAAACCATAATTCTACATTGCACTATAATGGCCAACGTAATAAATAGAAGGAAAATTTAGGATGTCACACTAGTGTTGATCTTGAAACATTAAGCTTCTTCTTCATTTTTCCGTCTTCCTCCCCCATCAAATGTGTCCTTGACGAAAATTTTGCCTTTTTGTTTGCTCTTGTGCGATTGTTCGCCCGTTATCCACCGGAACGAGCTAGATTTCTAGCGGGCTTATATCTCTAACTACGTTGATTTTATCATCTTAGGGCCTGTTTGAATCATGGACAAAAGCCAATGATGATATTGATCTTACTCTTTATAATTCGGGAGGAACTACTTTGTCGGGATTGGTAGCAAAGTTTTTTTATTTTATTTTATTTTAATGGTCGGGAAGAAAATTTTCATTTCATATCAAAGAGGTACATAATTTCAAGACAAAGATGCAATCTCGCAAAGCAAGTAAATCTGAAAAGCAAATCAACTTAGTACAACTTGTAGAGACTAGCTCATTCCACAAAAAGGGATCTATTATAGTATCAAAGCACAACCAGTGGCCGATTACTGTATCTCACATTATTATCAGTGATGAGCACATACCAAAAATCTCTTTGTAGTAGCTACGGCCTTGCTAAAAGGCAGTCTGCGCCTAGGTTCAGCGTCCCTAGCATCATCACCATATAAAGCCCACAACAATACCAAAAGGTAGAAAGACTGCTGAAAACTTAAAAATAAGCCAATTGCCGAAGGCAGCAACAAATGAGCCTTGGAGACTTGTGGAGTACTCGAATATCTGGAAGCAAGCACCCGAAGTCGGAGTGAGCAAGCAAATCTAGATAGAGCACATTCTGCTGAGGCACTCGCACTTCGATCTTCAGAGCTAACTTCCATGGAGGATGTCGACTGCATCGTCCATGAAATCAACAAAGAAATCTGAGAGAGAGAGAGAGAGAGAGAGAGAGAGAGAGAGGTCCCTCAGGGGAAATCCTAAGAGAGACACTCGAGTAGAATTCTAACCGATAGAAAAGGTTCACGAGTAGGAATGATCATCGATCACTTTACCAAACCATGTAAGCCCTTGAAGTTTCTAATTTTATGGGAAAATTATCAAAAAACGTTATCCTATTGCACTTACATCAATTCAATTTTAAACATTCTAACGATTGGCTAGTACATCCTTTCGGTCAATATTGACTGGAAAACACTAACGTGGCGATCCAATCAATATTAGCTGTTCTATGTGGCTGTTCTATGTGGTGTATGAGTGCTAACACTAACAATTTTTTTTAAAATTTCTAGGTCACGTTTTTTTTCCTTTGTCTATTTTTCTTCTTTACTTTCTACTGGTGTCCAGTTTCAAGCAATGGCAACAAGGATTGGGCGAGGGTCGGCAAGGGATGACCTTACCCGGGGAGGGCCATCCTAACCAAGCCCTCACAAGGTCGTTGTGACGTCTCAGAATGTCACATGCGACACGTATCCTTTCCGTTTATACTTATAATTATAATTACGCATGCGGAAGCACAAAACTTTTTTTCACAACATCCCTTGCTAGAAAATCAAACAAGTTCGGTAATATACATGTCTTCAACTTTATACAAATACCGGTAGTTTAATCACAACAAAATGCATAGTGTTGGAAAATGTCAGGTGACCTAACACCACTACTCTTATACTAAACCAAAAGCGAGTCTAAACATTAACCAAGCCACCATCTAACTCAAGAATTGATGGCATCAAGCATCATATCGTCCTCTCCATCGACATGTTTAGGGGACCACGATACAAATCTGAAAAAAAAATAATAATAAGGGGAAAGCCGAAGTCCAGCAAACAAAATCTCTTAGTTTAAGGTACAAGATCAACTTACCACTAAACCTGGCACCAACCAACAACATGAGTTCAAGCAATACAAAATAAACATGTATGATGAGTGTGGAAATAATGCATTATCTTTCTATAAATGATATGATGATGGAAACAAAAAAATAACATGGCATAAGATCAATCATTCAAAAACCAGTAAATGGCATATTATTTTATGATGCACCGGTATCACCAATGTCTCACCAATATACACATCGAAGATCTATTCTTTACTCGAGACCAATCTTACAGAACAATAACCATTCAGATGCAAGTAGATGGAATAATATTTTATGATGCGTGGTTACCACTAATGAGACAACATACGAATGTACGCATACGCATGATCAAGACTTATTAAGAAAGATGAATAATGATCGTTGTTTTAAAATCATTAGACCTACAAGTAGGAGGGTTTATATGTTCCAATAGAAATGCTTCAAGTGACCCTCGATAAGTAGTTAGGGTGCAAATGGCCTAATAAGATTGGCTACAAGAAAATATCTTTAGAGAGCTCCTTCTTGGCCGGGTAAAAGAATGAGTCACGAGGGCATCAAATGACTAAGGTTAAGAGAGGTGATGTAAGGTAGGACCTCAAAGCTAAATTAGGCTCAATGTCACTAAGAGAATGTGGCTAAAGATGATTGGTGGAAAAATGGAGAGAGAAGGAGAACTACTTCTTGGCCAATTAAAAATGAATAGATAAGAGTTAGGCTTGTCAAGAGCATTAATTGCTTAAGGTTAAAAAAGATGATGTACTAAATGATATGAATACTAAGCTAGGTTCAATGTCTTTAGGAACATGTGGGTTAATATCATTAGTAGAAAATGAGGAGAGATATGTGCAATTTAGAGAATGGCTAACGGCTCAACTATGGGCTTCTAAACAAGAAAAGTTACCGAAATGTTTATTAAATGAGTGCATAAACAGGGAAACCAGTGTTTAGTCAAAACATTAATAAACCAGAAAATATTTTGAATTCACTAATATTATTAGTGAACAATACGAATGCTAAGAAAATTTCAGTTCGATAAATTTAAAACTTGAAAAATCACCAAATATGTTACTCGGAGCATATCAATTCCCGTTTACAATAATATGGTGGTGAATAAATTACCATCATTTTAGACTATCAAGTACATGTCAACATCTATCAATTTACTTTTAACAAATCGACCTCCGAGCAATTACGGTCTTGAAAAAATCGTCCTAGTACCTTCCACACCCCACAAAATTGATGGCTTTCATCCATATCCGAAATTCTAAACTAAATAATACTTTATATCCTAAATTTTATCAACAAAGATGGAAAATTCTGAATGTCACAATCGCCCTCGCCCAACCCTCACGAGGCCACCCTCATTGGCCAAAAGCGAAGGACGGCCTCACTCAAGCAAGGGTCGTCCTCGCTAGCCAAACATGAGGCCAAATGCTAGGCCGACCTTTACCAATTCTGGGCGAGGGTCACTAGGCCCTCAGTGGCCGTAATAATGAGAAAAAGACTAGAAAAAATAAATTCAAAAAAATAATAATAAATTGTAGAATTGTCTAAGTTTGAGCCGGTGGTGCTACATGGGATAGCCGTTTTTTGCTTCAACGATTTCTAGTTAAAATTAACTGATAAACTATATTGATAAATTATCAAAATTTTTATGACTAAATTGACCAAATCATGAGTGCAATAGGCTTATGTTTTATCTATCTTTGGAAATTATTTGATACTATGTCTTGTGAGGCTTAACGGGACCTTACTTGTTTCACCTAAAAAGGTAGGTTTTTCCTCTTGTTTAACTCTGTGCTCATGAACCGTGGTGTTAGGAATTTTTGGGGTTTATCTTAGCCCGCACATGTCATTTTCCTTCGCCTAATAAATTAAATTGTCTTTTTTTTATTTCTGTTATGGAGAAGCCTATTTAAAATCTAGGATAACGCTCAATTTATCTCATGAATATGGTAAGATGCCATCAAGATCCAAATGAACGATCCAAACGCGACATTAATTGTATTTGATAAAATGGAATATTTGATGACGTGGACCACGAAGATAGCCTTCATATGGTATTCAATAGAGGGACACACATCGGGGCTCACGAAGTGATAATGCTTGTGTTTATGTAAAGATTCTTCACGTAGGGAGCATTATTCCCGATGATAAAGACAAGGTGTCTCCCTCTTTGGCCAGCCAAAAGTAGGTTTCGGTCGACCCATCCCAACGTTAAACTTCCAGGAAACCTCACGGATGGGGACAACATCATCTCATTCATTGAATGTTATCCTCACTCGTCGTTAATAATGCAAGTAGTGGAATACTGCTGCACGCACGAAGCGGCGTGATTCGGTCGTGGGCACTGAATATGTGACATGACAAGGGTAAAGAGACAGATCAGTCGTGGTTGATGATGACCCGGCCACTTCGTTGGGCCAACATGCGCACCTACACTCCCCAGTAAGTGACCACAGCGATTTTAGAAAAAGAGCAGTTAAATCTAATTCGATCTGAAATAAAGTAGTGCTTAGATTTATTATTATCTTTAACCGTCTAGATGAATGTGTCGGAGCCTTTCAAAATCTAAAAATGGGAAAATACAAAGATTCCCTGTCTCCATGACTTTTCTTGTAGGACCATCTCAAGAGAGCAAAATTCCATCTGCAACTCTAGATTTTTTACCGATTCTGAGGGCCTATTCATTAAAAAGTGTTTCTATTCCCCGGAATAAATTTTTTTGTTCTTTTGTTCCAAGGAACAAAAAAAGAGCAGAAACGTGTTTGATAAAACTTTTGTCCCGAGAACAAAAAATCTATTTTTGTTCTCGAGAACAGATTTGGAATGAAACAAGAAGTAGAAAAAAAGTAGCTTCTTGTTCCTTGGAACAATTTCAAGAAACAATTTTTCTCTCTCTTCTTTTTTCTTATTCTCTTTTCTTTCCTTCTTCTTTCTTTTGGCCGGTCGCCGGCCTCATCCATGGCCGGCGACTTGCCGACGAGGGCTGATGACCTCGCCAGAGCGTCGCCGGCCTAGGCGACGCCGAGCCTCGCCGGCCCCCAACAATGCAGAGCCTCGCCAAGCTAGGGCGAGGCTGACCTCACGCCGCCTGGGCAAGGTCGAGCCTCGCTAGTGGGGTGGCAAGGCTCGGCGAGCTCGCCGAACCTTGCCTAGCTGGTCGCCGGTCGCCACCATGGTCGGCGACCGGCCACAAAGGAGGAAGAAGGGAAAAAAATACAGTAAAAATATTGAAAAATATAAAGAAACAACAAAATTATACAAGTTTACCAAACGCATTTCTATTCTTAGAATAGAAATTTTTTATAGTTACCAAGCGCGTTCTTATACTAAGAAATTATTACTTTTTTTTTTTTTGGTAAAATCTTATATTAAGAAATTGTTCCCGGAAACAGAAATAGAAAAAATTATTTCGTTCAAAAATTGTTCCTTGGAACAAAATGGTTACCAAATGCACCCTTAGATTCCCTGGGCCAAGAAAATGAAAGAGAAAATGATCCTTTTGCAAAGCCTTGGAATTCACAACATGAGCTGACCTCCTCTTGTTGTAATCAAGTTCAATATGATGCGATCAAAGAATCGGGCGAGGTCAACTGCTCATACTTGATTTCCAACATAATATTCTCAGCATAATAATGAGCTCAAACTCGATACGATATGGCATTTTCTTTTCTTGCGTGTAGCTCCACTCAATCATGTAAGAATGAATTCTAAGCTAATGTGAGACTAGGCTTTGGATTACTTTCCTGTTGAACTCATAAAAACCATCTCATGAAGACGTGTATCTTGTCGTAATCCTTGCATAAAATATCTTGCATGCATGCGTATGGCCTTCAAGATTTTTCCCCATGGACGATCTTTGACTTCAAATTTTTTATGTTGTGGCACGTTGGACAATACAATCTGTCAGAAGGTGATTGATTCCATGTCATCACCCTCCATACGCATTGGAAAAAACAAGCAACAAAAGAGAAAAAATCGCCTGTTCTTTTGCTTTCGTTCGGACTGTGAGACACAGACCCAATCGGGTTTACACACGTGATGAGCCCTCATCGGGCCATTGCCTGCTCGGTGTCTTTCTTGACTTACTGTCGCTTCTACGCAATTATAAAGATCCCCGTCCATCTCCGCTCAGTTCACTCAGTTCCATCTCCGAACGCCCACACAGTTCGTGGAAACCACAGGGAGACAGAGAGAGAGAGAGAGAATGGCTGGTGCTAGATTTCTGTGTTCCTTCCTCCTCGTCGTGACCGCTTGCTCCACCGCAGCAGCTGGCTTCGAGGGCGCCGACCTTGAGTCCTTCATCCTCCAAACCGTCGGCCACACCCGTCCTTCCCTCTCCTTCGTAGACTTCGCCCGCGGGTTAGATATCAACACCCCACTTAGAAAAGAATAATGCAAAAAATAGAGTTGTCGATGTTAGTCAACGAAGAGTACATGAACCTATAAATTTTATTAGATGATTGTCTAAGTTAAAATATCGGATATGTACAATAAATGACATCAATTTTAGTTTGGACAAGAGATCCGAAAAATGCGAGAGTCGATAAAGAGAGAATTAGTTGACATCAGCGTGACTATGCAAGCTATCCGATAGAAGGCTGTTGTCGAAATAGGAGAGTGCTACGAAGAAAAGGCCTATTTTGATATTAAACAATAAAAAATATATGATCCTAATTACATGCATGACCTTACTGAAAATCAAGAAGTATTCTTGTTGTCTCTAACACTCATTTGGGCGTGTTCTTGATTTGTAAATTCGCCTTTGTTAACTATAAAAGATTTTTGACCTTTTCGATTGTTGTCGTTTATCCGCGTTGTTGGTGTTTGGTTTAGGTACGGGAAGACGTACAAGACAGCGGAGGAGATCAAGTTGAGGTTCGATAATTACGGGGAGAATCTCAAGCTCATTCGATCCACCAACCAGAAGGGCTTGCCTTACACTCTCGCTGTTAATCGTAGGTGGCAGTTCTTGACATTTTCTCCTTTTCTATTTCTTGTTTTAGACCTGAAGATCAATTCGGTCATAGTCGTTTCGACTTGTTTCGTAACCCGAAGCCGAAGAGATGGTATATTTTAGCTGTCGTTGCTGTCGTCGTTGAGTTTGATTTGTGCTTGATGGGTGGACAGAGTATGCTGACTGGAGCTGGGAGGAATTCAAGACGCACAGACTGGGAGCTGCTCAAAGCTGCTCTGCCACCACCAAGGGCAGACACAAGCTCACCGACGATGTTCTTCCCGAAACGGTATTTTTCACGGCGATGCCTCAATCGGAAGCTTTCCGCTCGTATCATCCTTCGTTCAATGAGATAAAACTACTTTGATTTAGACTAGCAGCTGTATTGCTTTTAGCTGTGTGGTGGCTTCTGTATCGACTGGCAATTTTCTCTGCCAAATTACAGCAAAATAGTTACTCAGCTGCCACTAGCTGCCTTGCGTCCGCATCATATTTTCGGATGCGTGTGTTTTACAAAAAACTCAATAATATAAAAAATTGCTTTCCAGTAAAATATTTTCTAGGAATATGGTTAATTTTTCTTTATTTAGTGATATATAATCAAGAATGTTTTCTGTTGTTTGGATATTACTAGAAAATGATTTCAATCTCACAACTTTATTTCATGCCAAAAAAAAAATTGAAATTATTATAAATTTTTAAAATTCGAATTTTTAATTATTTTATTTCTCTCTTTTCTTATTTTTCTTTTTTAAGATTGGAATTTTTAATATTCTTTTTCTCATTTATTTTTCTTTTCTTTCCTTCTCTTTTTCTCCCTTCCTCCGCCACTACCGACCAACGACGGCCATAGCTCCGCCTCGCCGGGAGTTTGTGAGCCACGAGTTTGTAGATCTCGATAAAGCGCAGCTTGCCCAACCTTGGTGAACTCGGGCTTGCCTAGTTTGACTAAGCTGCAAGCACATCAACTTGCACAGAGCTTAGGTTGGCGAGCTTAGGCTCGCCTAGATTGGCCAAGCCACGAGTTCACCAGCCTTGACGAAGCTCGAGCTCACCTAGATCAGCCCGAGCCTCAAGCTCGCCAACCTTAGCCAAGCTCGGGCTCACTTGGTTCGACCGAGCCGTGAGCTTGCTGGTCTTGGCCGAGCTCGGGCTCACTTGGATCGGTCGAGCCTCAAGCTCGCCAGCCTGTGTCTTAGCCGGTTGTCGACAACGGAGGAAGAAAAAGAGAAAAGAAGAAAAAGAAAATAAATGGTAATAAAAATCAATATTTTTAGAAATAATTATAAATTAGATTTTTTTTAAAATTATTTTTGATAAAAATAGAATTTTCATTAACCAAGGGCTCTAAGATTAGGAAAGCATTTTGGAAAATGTTTTCCGGTTCTTTCAAAGGGGAAATCGTTTTCTTGAATTTAAATTTTGGTAGGAAAACATCTTTCGTTGATTAAGAAAATATTTTCCATTGGTTCATTTTTCTAAGCGAACCAAACGCCAAAAAATGGGGTTCCGCAAAACAAACACACTCTTCGTTTTCTTTGAAACATTCCTATATAATTGAGTTATAACGACAAAAATCCATTAGCTCCATCCATGACGACTGAACTTTCTTGTCCTCGCTTTTACAAATTGAAAGTGCTTGCTGAAAC
This sequence comes from Eucalyptus tenuipes, assembly GCA_014182365.1. Classification (NCBI taxonomy): domain Eukaryota; kingdom Viridiplantae; phylum Streptophyta; class Magnoliopsida; order Myrtales; family Myrtaceae; genus Eucalyptus; species Eucalyptus tenuipes. The sequence goes on from CM024539.1 coordinate 5,799,472, forward strand.
AACTTATTCTTTCTCTCCCCATCTCAAGGTTTTGGCACTTTTCATGAGATCTAGGATTAGATTGCTGATTACTGTAGAATCTACCAGCTGATCATTGAAGTGTGAGACCTATGTCAATATTAGATCTTTATTTTCTTCCAATCCTTCATATTTACAGAAAGACTGGAGAGAAAAGGGCATTGTAAGCCCAGTTAAAGATCAAGGCGGCTGTGGATCTTGCTGGAGTTTCAGGTTTTTTTTTTCTTCTCCTTCTCTTCTCTTAGATTTATATTTGTTACTCTCCCTAGTACGTGACAAACTTATTAACTTGGCAACTCATTGAGATGTCATGATGCTGGACTGCTAGTGACCTCTAATTTGCACTTTTGCAGCGCCACAGGAGCTCTCGAGGCTGCTTATCACCAAGCACACGGGAAAGGAATCTCTCTGTCTGAGCAGCAGCTCGTGGACTGCGCTACGGCTTTCAACAACTTTGGATGTGGTGACGGGTTGCCGTCGCAAGCCTTCGAGTACATCAAGTACAACGGTGGCCTTGAGACCGAGGAAGCTTATCCTTATACTGCACGAAATGGTACCTGCAAATTCTCGGCTGGCAGGGTCGCTGTCAAAGTTGTCGACTCTGTCAACATCTCTATGGTAAGTTTCATGGGCAATCTGTAGAATTAGCCGAAAAAAAAGCTCCGGAAATTCCATAAAGATAGCTTCAAATTGCCTATATGTTTATATTTGCAATGCATGGTGGATTCAGGGTGCTGAGGATGAACTTAAGCATGCGGTTGGCATGGTCCGGCCAGTCAGTGTGGCATTCCAGGCCACGGATGGCTTCCAGCTCTACGAGTCGGGTGTCTTCACCAGCGATGCATGCGGTAGCACTTCCATGGTGAGCATTTCCAAATAAAAAGGAAAGGAACACTATCTCCATCTCAATCATGTTCAAAGGATGCCAGTGCGTAGGATTCATGAAGCTTTCTAAACATCTGTTGGAATTAATTAGGGATTCCTCTAGGATAATTTTCATTGTTAGAAATAGTTTAATAATTCTATCCATATATCTTAAGATAGCACATATATTGCATGAATATCGCAGGGAAATGATACGTGTATTACACGTATATCTCCATTTGATTGTGCATATTTTGATTAAGATAAAGCCTAAAAATAGGTTGTTGTATTCTTCATTAATATATACGTCGAAATATGGGTTAAGAATAGCACAACTACCATAACCTTGGTATGGCACTCACTTGAGTGCCACAAATTTAAAGAATTGAGTACTTGAATGCCATCAGCGATTTACCTCGTCAGAAAATCTGCTAGTCATCTTGCATGACTTCGCCAACACTAATATGGACACTAAACATATGCTAGAGATAATTAAAGATTTCTCCAATATAATTTCCATCGTTAAAGAAATTTTAATAATTTTGTTCATTATTTATATCTCTCAAGATATTGCTCGAATACTGCAGGCAAATGGCATGTATATTGCACATCTATCTCCCTTTGATTGTACATATTTTGATTGAGATATTATTTTAGAATAGTTATCTAATAAAGCCTATAAATAATTTGTTTCACTCTTCATTAATATATATTGAAATACACGCAAATTCCACATTTTTATTTTCCACATTATTATTCTTAATTACATCGATAAATCTCTACCGCGACATTTAATTTGAGCATCTATCTTGTCAGGATCCATATAATTTGATTCCTTCGTGCTAATGAAGTTTTGCATGAAAGGCGATACTCATTCTCGTGCCTAATGAAAACTGAATGTATTGTATCAGGATGTGAATCATGCTGTTGTTGCTATCGGTTATGGAGTTGAGAACGGTGTTCCATACTGGCTTATCAAGAATTCCTGGGGAGAGAGCTGGGGCGACAAAGGATACTTCAAGATGGAGATGGGGAAGAACATGTGTGGTAAGTTCCCTCTTTTGGTTTTGGTAGAACTACTAGAACAAAACGGTGCTAGGATAACTATGCTTTTGAAATTCTCGCAGTTGCTTTAGTCCATGTCCATTCCTTCTATGCTTGACTTTCTACTAAGTTATTCCGTCCTTGTCTATCTATCGATCTTAAATTGCAGGCGTCGCTACTTGTGCATCATACCCTGTTGTGGCCTAGATTGTTTTTAGAGAACCTATGGACGCGTGCGCCAAGTGATTCGAGACATAATTGCTCCACCTCAAGATTGAGTACTGTAATGTAGCATGGAAGGGTTTATGCTTTACACGTACAAAAATAATCTTCGGACAATTGTAATTCCATATGGTTACTGTTATGTCAACGAAAACCTTATAAATTCCAATCTATGTTTGCATGGCATGAAACCCTATCGTTGCAAGAATAACACATTGCTGCAAAGGAAAATATGATTCTTCCGCCATTAAAACGGCATGGGATTGAAGGGGCAAAATTTCACTCGAACTGAACGCTTTCGCTTATTTACTTAGTAGAGATTGAATGCACGGTCTTACACACATGCTAACACTCGCCATGCGATGTTTAGATAGCCTAGAAGAGGTGATACTATCTTTGATTGCACCAGAAGACACAGTTGCCCACATCTTTTATTCGCAGGGCAAATTACACATGCAAAGATAAGCAAAAGTTCATAGTTCGATTAGCCGCCATTCATATCCTCATTCCTTAACATGCTAATTAGAATTACATCGTATTGTGCACATGTTGCACAACAGTAATTCTTTTTCCTTTTCTTTTTGGTCGTCCGTTACAGTAATTGCTTGTCCTATTGGTGCCTGATGTTGGAATATAGTATGCGGAAACGATAGGATTTTGCAATTTATGTCAATGCAAAATCACCAAAGAAATAAACGATAAATAATAAGGACACCAGAAATTTACGTAGTTCGGTCCGAGTATCGGTACTTACATCCACGGGGAGAGCCAACAGCAAATAATCCACTATAATCGGAGAATTAGAGTTTATAATTATTCACACGCTCAAGTGTTTCCCACACCTAAATTTAACCCCAAACCCAAAGTGTTTATAAATAAACAACTCACTTGGACATAAACTCACTGCACAAAATTACCATGTGTTCAAGCTCAAAGTAAAACGCTCTACATATGCTAAAACCAAGAACGCCAATGTTAGTCTTTGCCCTGCGTACGTGCGGCTTGACATTCCTCTTTATTGTGCGATGCTCTTTTGGACGCGTGACTCCTCATACCGTGCGGGGTCCACTTTTCCACATAAAAGAAACCCTAGCCTTTTCATATTATGTGCCCAGAGTCAAAACTTTGACTTTGGGCCCCACTTGGGATCCTTTCTTCAAAATTACTATTCAGGTCCCGCAGATAAAGAAGAAACCTTTGCTCCTTTTTTTTATTCTATTTTATTTCCTCTTTTGTAAACCTTCATGGAGTCCAACAAATCTCTTTTTGTTAACCAAAGACATCCAAGACCCGAAAGAATTTTGAATTTCTTTTCTTGTGTGTAATCTTGAATATTATCAGAAAAATATCTTCACGAACAACCACGTAAAAATTTTATTCAGGCAGATCGAGTTTCGCAAACGCTCAAACTCGAGACATAATTTAACATTTCTCCACCTTGGCTCGATGTTTGAAACCAAGTTTAGTGCTCATCATATATGCCGCTCTCCCAATGCCCCAACGGGCGCTCACTCACCACATACGCCAATAGAACTCAAGCAGAGCTTGAGCTTCGCTAAAGGAACAAACTTAGTCACGCTGTAGCAATCTTTTTAACAATAACATTACCCTTAGCTAAGACTTATCGGATGAAGTGGTACCTGATGTTGATATGCTTCGTTCGCTCATGATAAACTTGTAAAGGCTAGTACGAACACCTAGAGGGGGTGAATAGGTGTAAAAAGATTTTTTGCAGAATTCAGAAGTGATAAATTATCTTTAGAAGATAACATATTATAAACGCATTTGACTTTAAGCAAATAAGTAAAGCTAAAGAACAAAAGTAAAAAGTTCAAGGAAGAGAATAGGAACACAAAGTTTATAGTGGTTCGGCTTAGACCAAGCCTACGTCCACTCTCCTGCGCTGACAGCCTATTAGCTGGATTTCACTATGAATCAAAAGAGATTTTACAGCAGTGTGATCTCGACTTCACAATGAGGAGTCTCTACAAAGTCTCACAAGAATTTCTCTCTTTTGTTTACAGCTTTGAGCTTAGTGAATGAAATAATAAGGAACTAGAAAGCTTTAGACTTTGAAATTTTTCTTCCACGCACTCGATCGAACAACTAGCGAGTCCTCCTTATATACTCCTCCATGCCTTCACAACCGTTGGCACTTTCCAAAGGAGTTCTTCCAATCTACCCGTTGGACAGAATCAATCAAGGTGATCTCGAGTTATTAGATGAGATGTAATGAAAGCCCATCAATCCCGTTCGCCCATACAATCAGAATCTTGGTTTCCATAAGTAGAACCTTCCAAGTTTAAGATCTTCAAATCGGAATTGATTCGATAAAGATAATCAATCAAGAAGGTGCTATATCCAACCATAAAGTCATCCATAAACCATACAAATCGAACCTTTGAAGATAATCTTGCATCTGGATAAGTCTTCTTTCTTCAGTCTGGAAACTATCAGTGAGGTTAGACTTTAAGACTAAAGTCTGGCTGTCTTCAGGCTTTGACACTAGAGTCTGAAAGTCTTTAGACTAAACTTTCTAGAAATGTTTTGTCAACTTCAAAACAGAAAATGAGTTTTCTCCAACAAAACTGGATTATATGCCAAATATATTGCACATTGGTTATCACAGTGTATATCCACAATTTTATGTTTTAACCCAACCTCCGAGAGCAAACTTTGTAACCATATCGCCTCTTTCGCTATAAAGGTTAGTGCCATGTACTTTGCCTCAGTCGAAGACAAGCCAATGTGATCTTGTAAGGACGCTTTCCAACTAACTGCACCACCTGCTAGCGTAAACACGTACCTTGCTAAAGATATGTGATCATCCAATTCACCGGCGTGATCCGAATCCACAAAACCAATGGTCTTACTACCATTGTTATCCCTCCGGTACACTATACCCACGTCTGTTGTTCCCTTCAAATATATAAGGATCTACTTCACAGCTTCCCAATGAGCTTTACCAAGACACTTCATTTAGCGACTAATCACGCTCACAACTTGTGAAATATTAGGCCTAGTGCACACCATAGCATACATAATACTATCCATGACACTAGAATAAGGAACGCAAGACATATGCTCCTCCTCCTCCTCAGTCTGCGGTGATAATTTATCTAAAAGTTTAACGTGCTTCGCTAAACGTGTACTTACAGATTTTGCCGACTACATATTAAAACGTGCCACGGTCTTTTCAATATATTTCTTCTGAGATAGACCCAAAACTCCTCCAGCCCTATCACGCAAAATCTCCATACCCAATATTTTATTTGCAGCACTTAAATCTTTCATCGCAAATTCAGCATTTAAATGCCTCTTCAGCACATCAATGTCCTCACGTTGTGTATACCCCTTCACCACAAGTCTCGCCTTATATCTCGCTGTCTCAACACCGAGAATACCCTCTTTCCGTTTAAAGACCCATTTACTTCTGACAATCTTTTGGTTATTGGGTCCTTTGACAAGCACCCACGTCTGATTTTGATGGATTGATTCCATCTCTTTGTTAGAGAAAACTCCTTTATTGTTTTGAAGTTGACAAAACCTTTCTAAGTCTATATCTAAAGATCTCAAGACTTTATCGTCAAAGTCTGAAGACCGACAGACGATCAGACTCTAAGTCTCAAAGTCTATCCTCTCTGACAGTTCCAAACTGAAGTATGAAGATTTATCTAAATGCAGGATTGTTATCCAGATGCAAGATTATCTTCAAGGTTTCGAATTGTATAGTTATTGGAAGATCTTATAGCTGGATTTCACATATACTTGATCGATTATTTATTGGAAACTACTGCGATATGAAGATCTTTGAAAGGCAAGCTAAACTTGGAAGGTTCTACTTATGGAAACTCAAGATCTTGATTTGTATGGGCGAACAGGATTGACGGGCTTTCAACACAAATCATCTAACGATTCGAGATCACCTTAATTGATTCTGTCCAACGGGTAGATTGGAAGAACTCCTTTGGAAAGTGCCAATGGTCGAGGAGGCATGAAGGAGTATTTAAGGATTGATTCTTGGGTTGTTCGATACCGTGTTTTTTAGAGAGAATTCCAAAGTCTGAAGTTTTCAAGTCTCTTGCTTTTTCATTCGTCGAGCTAAACCCTGTATACAAAAGAGAGAAACTATTTGTGAGACTATGTGAGAGTTCGATAAAGACTCTTCACTGTGATAGTCGAGATTACAAGCTGTAACATCTCTTTTGATCTTTAGTGGAATCCAGCCAATAGGCTGTTAGCGAGGAGAGTGGACGTAGGCTTGACCTAAGCCGAACCATTATAAACTCTGTGTTCATATTTTCTTTTCCCTGAACTCCTTACTATTATTTATTGAGTGTTTATTTTTTTAGAATCGATATACGTTAAATGTTCATCATCTCCTAAAAGGGAAAATTAATTTTACCAAGTTCTGCAAAAATTTTTATACACACTTTTTCACCCCCCCCTCTAGGTATATTTACTAGCCCTTTTAATTGGTATAAGAGCCTATGTGCTTATTTATTGAAGTGTTTTACTTCTTAAGCTAAAGATCTATGGCTAGTATTTTGGCTCCAGGACTGGTTGAAGGTCAAAGCAACACCAGACCTCCTTACTTTGATGGAAAGGAATATAACGTATGGAAGAACAAGATGAAGGCATTCCTAAGATCGAAAGATCCCCTGGAATGGGATGTGGTAGAAAAAGGGTTTGTTCCTAAAGTCACATCAACTTCAGAAAGAGGAAAAGAAATTGAGGATGCTGACGAAATGACACAAGCTGAAATAACCAAGATACAAGCTCTTGATGCTAAAGCCATTTATTCCTTATATTGTGCTTTATCTCCTACTGAATATAATGGAATCTCATCTTGTGAAACAGCTAAAGAAGTCTGGGATAGGTTGCATGTCACCTACGAAGGAACTGATCGAGTTAAAGAAACAAAGATCAACATTCTATTCGGATAGTATGAAGCCTTCAAAATGAAGCCAGGAGAATCCATCACTGATATGTTTAGTCGTTTTACAGAAATTATAAACGGTCTAGCATATCATGGACAGCTAAGTTCTGGACAAATGAAAGTCAATAATTTGCTGCGAGGACTCTCCAAAGATTGGAATCACATATAGACTTTAATAAGAGAAACCCAGAGGATCATGCCTCTCTTAGTGGACGAACTAGTGGGCACACTTCAATCTTATGAAGTGGAACAAATTAATGAGGAAGAAGATCCCAAAGGTAAGAAGTCAATTGCTTTAAAATCTAATGATGATTCTGATGATACAGATTCAAAAGAAGATATGGACGATGAAGAGCTAGCACTCATGATTAGGAAGTTCAAAAAGCTAAATAGAAAAGAAAGAAAGTTCAATTGGAGGAAGCAAGGTAATCAAAGATTTCAGAATAAATCAACTTAATACAATGAGACCAACAAAGATGTGATTTGCTTTGAATGCAAGAAAAAAAGACACATCAGACCCAACTGTCCTCTACTAAAGAAAAAGAAGGGAAATACAGAGAAATTTAAGTAGGCTCTCAAAGCAGAGACATGGAATGACACTAAATTTGAAGAGAGTGATGAAGAATATGACAATATTTGTTTAATGGCAAATTCAAAATCAGACTCAAACTCTGAAACTAATTCAGACTCAGATTCAAACAAGGAAATCGAGGTTAGTAATTTTAAAATTCCTGTTAAAGTTTCAAAGTATATTGATGAACTATGTCTTAGTCTCAATGTATCTCTTAAAAGAATTTCCGAACTAAAGAAGGAAAATTCCAAACTGAAGCAACGGGAAATTTCTTGGAAAGAAAAATTTGAAAATCTAAATAAAAACTTTGTTATTTTGAAAGAAGATGCAGATTCTCTCTCGAAGGAAAACATCTTTTTGAAAGAAGATATTTCATATATCTCAAATAAGTTTTCAAAAGGGTCTGAAAAGCTAGATAAAATCCTTTCAATACAAAGACCTTATTTCAACAAATATGGTTTAGGAATGACACTAGAAACTATTCCTTTAATTAACTTTCCAAATATAAAAGAAAGAATCAAACAAAAACTTACAAAAACCTTTTGTAAAAATCATTTTCAAAAGGTTTTTATAAAACATGTTGGCCAAAGTGCTCTCAAATGTTCAAAGTGTGATAACTCAGAACATTTCGAGAATGATTGTCCTAAAGTTTGGAGACCTGTTAAGAAAGATTGGGCAAAGATCGTTTTTGGTACTAACTCCCCTGGACCCAAAAAAATATGGGTACCAAAGAAAACTTGAAATCTTCTTATAACCGCAAGTCACTATCAAGAAAAAGATTAAATGGTATTTGGATAGTGGTTGTTCGAGACATATAACAAGAGATTCAAGCTGCTTTATAAAGCTTATTCAAATAAATGGTGGAAATGTCTCTTTTGGAGGAAATAGCAAAGGAATAATCATTGGATGTGGAACTGTGAAGATTGGAAGTCTTACAATCTACAACATCTCCTTGGCGGAAGGATTGAACTACAACCGCTCGTATAAGTCAACTATGTGATACTGGATTCAAAATCAATTTCCAAGAAAGCATTTGCTCAGGAACTAGTAAAGATTTGTCTCAATCTTTTACAGTTTCAAAAATCTGAATTATGCACACCATGTGTTTTGGGAAAACAGGTTATAAATTCTTTTAAACCTATAAATCAAGTATCTACTAGTTGAGTTTTGCAGCTGTTACATATGAATCTTTTTGGACCAACCAGAATTCAAAGTATTGGTGGAAAGAAATACTGTTTAGTAATCGAGGATGATTACTCTCGCTTTACATGGGTATTCTTCTTGGCAAGTAAGTCTAAAGCACTTTCTCATTTTTCAAAATTTGCTAAGAAAATTTAGAATGATAAAGGATATGTTATTACAAGCATACGAACAGACCATGGAGGTGAGTTTGAAAATCAAGACTTTGTAAATTTTTGTGATGAATTTGGTTTACAGCATGTTTTCTCATCGCCATATACTTTAAAGCAAAATGAAGTTGTGGAAAGAAAGAATAGATCGTTGCAAGAAATGGCAAGAACTCTTTTAATTGAAAGTAACATTTCTTCTCGTTTTTGAGTTGAAGCAGTCTCTACAGCATGTTATATTATTAACAAAGTATTTTTTAGGCCTATTCTGGAGAAAACTCTTTATAAATTATTTAAAGGAAAGAAGCCAATTGTTTCTTATTTTCATGTGTTTGGTTGTAAATGTTTTATTTTGAAAAATGCAAATGATCGAACTGGTAAGTTTGAAGAAATATCGGACGAATGAACTTTTCTTGGCTACTCAACATCAAGCAAAGCCTACAGAGTGTTCAACAAAAGGACACAGTCTGTTGAAGAATCTATGAATGTCAAGTCAAGACTTTACACAGAATCAAGTGACTCAACTTGAAGAAACTGAACCTGCTCGAGATGTTATTAAATCTACTTCCCCCACAGAAGTACAGGCTTCTGAAATTCAACAACAGAAAGAACCAATAGATTCAACTGAAGCAGAGGATGAGCAGACTCATATATCAACCAGCAATTGGAAGCATAAGTCTAGTCACCCCAAAGAACTCATTATTGGAAACATTGATGAAGGAATTCGTACCATATCCAAAAGGCGAGAAGAGTTTAGTGCCTCGACACTTATTTCTGAAGTTGAACCCAAAAGTATAGAAGAAGCCTTAGTTGATGAAAGCTGGATTGAAGCAATGCAAGAAGAACTGAGACAGTTTAGCATCAACGATGTTTGGGAGCTAATTCCTAAACCAAAAAGTAAATCTATTATTGGAACTAAATGGGTTTTCAGGGACAAAGTGGACGAGAAAGGAAAAGTGATCAGGAACAAAGCAAGACTCATTGCCAAAGGATATACACAAGAAGAAAGGATAGATTATGACAAGACCTATGCACCAATAGCAAGGTTAGAAGCAATTAGATTAGTTCTTGCTTTTGCTTGTTATAAAAGTTTCAGGTTATTACAAATGGATGTAAAGAGCGCATTCCTAAATGGATTTATTCAAGAAGAAGTCTATGTAGAACAATCACCTGGTTTTGAAGATTCAAGAAAGCCAAACTCTATCTATAGACTGAAAAAAGGCTATGTATGGACTGAAGCAAGCAACTCGAGCCTAGTATGAAAGGTTAAGTAATTTCTTAACTCAAAATGGATTTGTTAAAGGAAAAGTAGATACTTCCTTATTCATTAAAAAGGAATGTAAAGATTTTCTACTTGTTCAAATCTATGTTGATGACATTATTTTTGGATCACCTAATGAAAGTCTATGCAAGAAATTTTCAAGATACATGCAGGATGAATTTGAAATGAGTATGATGGGAGAGCTAAATTTCTTTCTGGGATTACAAGTAAAACAGTCAAATGAATGAATTTTTGTTCACCAAGAGAAATATGCGAAAGATCTTATCAAGAAGTTTGGATTGAAAAACTACAAAAAGACAAAGACACCTATGTCAAGTGCTTCAAAGCTAGATAAAGATGAAGAAGGAAAGAATGTGAACCATAAGCTATACAGGAGTATTATTGATCACTTCTTTATCTGACTGCATCTAGACCTGACATTTTGTTTCAGTGTTTATATTTGTGCTAGATTCCAATCAAATCCCAAAGAATCTCATCTCAGTGCAGTAAAGCGAATCATCAAATACGTTGCAACTACTCCAAAGCTAGGACTGTGGTATTCCAAAGAAGGAGACTTTACTCTCCTTGGATATTCAGATGCAGATCTTGCAGGATGCAAAGTGGATAGAAAAAGTACTTCTGGTACATGTCAACTGCTTGGCAACAAGCTAGTGTCATGTTTTTCAAGAAAACATAGTACTGTAGCTCTTTCAACAACTGAAGCGGAATATGTGGCACTTGGTAGTTGTTGTTCTCAAATCTTAGGGTTGAGACAACAACTAAGAGACTTTGTAATTGAAAAATCATGTACTGAAATCAAATGCGACAACACAAGCGCCGTCAATCTCACAAAGAATCCAATTCTTCATTCAAGGGCAAAACACATAGAAATTCGTCATCATTTTATTAGAGATCATGTTCAGAATGAAGAAGTTTCGATTCAATTCATTCACTCAAAGTATCAACTAGCGGATATATTTACAAAGCCACTGGAGAAAAATTTATTTGAGTCTATTCGTGCAAGACTGAACATTCTATCTTTTGCCGAGTAAAGTCGGAAGGTGTTCAGACTCAGCTTCTCAGTTGTTATAACTGTAGGTAAATTTCTTCTAATGTTATGTGAAGTTATTTTTGGAACAAATTTTGAAAAAGGTATGTTATTCTTTAATTGCTTATTGCCTATTTTATTTTTAGAAATTATCTTTATTGACGATTGTTCATTTTCAAAAATGCAATTATTATTTTTGAAAAAGGTAGTTTATCAAATTTTGAAAAAGGCAATTTTTACTTTTTCCTTGTGACGGTTCGTATACCTGCTTTATATACAATTGAAACTCTTCTTCTCTATTTACGCTTCCTTTTGAAACCCTAGAATACTATGGTCTTACTCTTTCTTATCTTCACTAGAGTTTCATCCAAAAAGTTTTAACATATTCGAGAAAGCGAGTTCGAGAAATCCTCCTAGACTTTGACAATGTCTTCTCAAAAAAAGTCTTCGAGAATTGCAAGTCGGGGACCACAGCATATGCGAGAGGGACCTACGCACTTCGATTTGACCGAGGAAGAAGATTCTCCTCAACAACAACAACATCAGCAGCATCCAAGACAACATTCTCAATAGCGTCAACAAGCAACACAAGATCCTCCTCAAGAAGAGGTTGTTGAAGACGTTGAACCAATAAGAACTCAAAAACCCCAATTTATCTATAGACTGTACTCCAACTTGAAAAGGGGTGGTTCTGCTATGAATTTGATCGATGAGTTCTTAAAAGAACATGGTTACAAAAATGAGACCATTTTCTTGAACACTATGGAAAGAATAGCTGTTGCGCCTCAAGGTTTGGCACAATGGTCGTTTGAGAATTTTCCTAGTGATCTGAGATTCAATCAGCTAGAGGAGAATGACGACGATGAAAGGATGTTTGCTTAGTTTCAGTCCAGGATGGGCGTTGCTGCGAAGGTTCGTGGTGAAGGAACGAATTTATTTCGTTCCAAGGATCTAAAAAGTGTTACTTGAGTTTGCTAAAAAAAGGGGGCTATGAATCCTAGGAGCATGGATTTTGATTTTCTTAACTCCTTAAAGGTTAATTTGAGCGAAAAGCTTGGTTTGCTTCAACTTGAACGTTTTTGCACAAAGACGACTGTTGCATACCCTGAACTAACTACCTACTTTTATTCAAATCTGTCATTTATAGATGCGAATAAATTTAGTTTTATTGTAAGGGATAAAGAGTTCATAGTTGATGTAGACACTTTGGCTAATATAATTGGTGTGGAAAGAGGACGATTCCAACCAATTGGTGTGTCTTATGCCCATGCTACCTTGTCCATTGTTAATGACAAATTGGTCGAGGGCAAGATTTCTTATTCAAGAATGAATGCCTCTAATATTCTTCTTCACAAGGTGGTGATTAATTGCATCAGGCCAAAGTCCACCTCAAAGACTGATGTTTCTCGTTCCGAAGCAAAGTTAATGTACGCAATCATCTCTAGTCGTAAGTTTTCTCTGCCTCACATAATTCTTATGCGCATGTATAGAACTGTGGTGAAAGACAAGGGACAACTTCCCTTCTCAACGCGTATCTCACAACTCTTCAAGCATTTCAAGATCAAACTTCCTACTCTCTTTGTGTTAGAACTATTGCTCCAATGGTTATTGGTCTTAAAATGGTGTCTAAGGTGAGGCTGAAGGAGCTGAGCAAAAAGCTGGAGCGCTTTAAGGAGAAGTCCCCTGTGAAGACGAAGCAAGACTTTGCTACAAAGAAAAGGAAAGGCAAGGAGCCCATGACAGAACCAGTAAAGAAAATGAGGAGATCTCTTATCTTAGAAGACGAAGAAGAAGAAGAAGAAGATGATGATGATGATCTCACTATCTCAGCTCTTGCCTTGCGAAATCTACAGAGTTTTTTGTGAGTCATACAAAAACACAGATCAAGAAGAAATAGAGGAAGAAGAAGGAGAAGAAAGAAAAGAACAATAAGGGAGAAGAAGCAAAGAAGAAAAGAGTCGCGATGACTCTTTTGAACCAACACTGGTTGTATCCTTGTTCAAGGATTCGGAAAAGACAAGGAGTGGAAAGATTGGAGAACAACATTGCTACAGTGCTGAAGCAGAGCATGAAGAAGAACACACTTCTCCACCTGAAAGCATGAAGATAAGGGAAGTTGTTGAAAACAAGGTACTTCTTCACCCATCTTTACTAGTGATGTTAGTCGATCTCCACCAGACCTAGAAGAGGTCTATACCTCTCCATTTCCTTAAGCAGATTTCGAGGCATACACTCCTAGTCATGGTGATCAAACAACTAATGTTCCCCCTCATTTTCAAACTCCTACAACTGATTCGACTGGACCCAGCACCACTGTAGATCACTCTGCAGATTTTCAGAGAGTGATGGAGCTTCTTTTGGAATTAAAGGGACAGCAATATGCCTTTGAGTTTGAAATGAAGAACATGATGACTATCTTCAAGACATCTACAGACTCTCTTCAAGAATAGATTCAAGCCCTAAAGCTTCAACTGCAAGAACAGGCAAAGGGCGCGGATATTCAACAGATTAAAGAGTCTTTGCAGAAGCTTGAAGATACTGTCAAGTCCATGGGGGATTCCCAGCTCGTTCGTATCCCCATGCAGTCCTGATGTTGTCCAACTCTTTTAAATTGTTTTCCTCCACTTTTTGCCGATGCCAAAAAGGGGGAGAGTTTGAGTGCGGATTTGACTTTTAGTTTTTTGTTTTCAGTGGACTTTTTGATTGTGGCTTGGTTTGCTTTTGACATTTAACTTTGGATACTGTTTGTTTTTTAACCTTTTTATTTGCAATAACTAATATTTGCAATATTGATTATGACTAGACTGTTATTTATCCTTTTGGATTAACATGTGTTCTGTGGTTGTAGAATTCCCAGGTCATAATTAAGATTTTTTTAAGATATTATGTATTGCATAAGTAATGTTTTGCAGGTTAAAAGTTTTCCAAATCTGCAGGAAAGTTTTGTCACCATCAAAAAGGGGGAGATTGTTAGAGAAAACTCATTTATTGTTTTGAAGTTGACAAAACCTTTCTAAGTCTATATCTGAAGATCTCAAGACTTTATCGTCAAAGTCTGAAAACTAACAGACGATCAGACTCTAAGTCTCAAAATCTATCCTTTCTGACAATTCCAGACTAAAGTATGAAGATTTATCTGAATGCAGGATTGTTATCCAGATGCAAGATTATCTTCAAATTTTCGAATTGTACAGTTATTGGGAGATCTTATAGCTGGATTTCACATATACTTGATTGATTATTCTATTGGAAACTACTCCGATATGAAGATCTTTGAAAGGTGAGCTAAATTTGGAAGGTTCTACTTATGGAAACTCAAGATCCTGATTTGTATGGGCGAACAGGATTGACGGGCTTTCAACACAAATCATCTAACGATTCGAGATCACCTTAATTGATTGTCCAACGGGTAGATTGGAAGAACTCCTTTGGAAAGTGCCAATGGTCGAGGAGGCATGAAGGAGTATTTAAGGATTGATTCTTGGGTTGTTCGATACCGTGTTTTTAGAGAGAATTCCAAAGTCGAAGTTTTCAAGTCTCTTGCTTTTTCATTCGTCGAGCTAAACCCCGTATACAAAAGAGAGAAACTCTTTGTGAGACTATGTGAGAGTTCGATAAAGACTCTTCACTGTGATAGTCAAGATTACAAGCTGTAACATCTCTTTTGATCTTTAGTGGAATCCAGCCAATAGGCTGTCAACGAGGAGAGTGGACATAGACTTGACCTAAGCTGAACCACTATAAACTCTGTGTTCATATTCTTTTTTCCTTTAACTCCTTACTATTATTTATTGAGTGTTTATTTATTTAGAATCGATATACGTTAAATGTTCATCATCTCCTAAAAGAGAAAATTAATTTTACCAAGTTCTGCGAAAATTTTTATACACACCTATTCACCCCCCTCTAGGTGTATTTACTAGCCCTTTCACTCTTTGCTCATAGCCCCTAGCCAATGACTCAGAACTAGCCATTAACTCAGAGTAAGATGAAGGCTCATCTGTCTCCACCTCATTACCTACAGTCAATGCATAAGCAATATTTGTATAACCATAACGTACCGGTGATTTAATTTGACTTCTTTGTCTATCTGCGGCTATAGTGTGCTACGATTGTGCTGATTGTCCACTATCACAAACTTCAGGAACTGTGGCCTCATTTGTAGTCTCAACTACTGTTACCTTCGAGGTCTCCGAAGTCTCCACTTGAAGCTCCACCTCACTAATGACATCATGATTTGTCTGCTCTACTGGTTGTGTCTCAAAACTCCTCTGTTGAAGCATTGCAGTCTCGTTAAAGATCACATCTCTGCTAATTAGAAAACCGGGTGATCTGGGATCAATGCACCACAGTCAGTAGCCTTTTATGCCATGTGCATAACCCAGAAATATGCACTTCTTCGCCCTCGGCTCAACTTACCATCATTCGCATGAGCATACGCAGGACATCCGAATATACGTAATATGGAGTAATCAACAAGTTTCCTCGACCATACTTCCTTAGGAGTCTTCCACTCGATAGCAGATGATGAAGATCGATTAACCAGGTAACATGCCATGTTCACAGCTTCTGCCCAAAATTCCTTGCCAAGTCCTGCATGTGAAAGCATGCATCAAGCTCACTCAAGTAGAGTTTTATTCTTCTATTCTGCCACGCCATTCTGCTACGGTGTCCCAGGTACCGTGCGGTGTCTCACAATACCTTCTTTCTCGCAGAACTCAATAAAATCTTTACCACATAACTCCATGTCATTATCGGTTCTCAGGCACTTGATTTGTTTATCTGACTGCTTCTCAATCAATGCCTTAAATTTCTTGAACCAATCAAACACATCATATTTGTGCTTCAAAAAGTATACCCATATCTTCCTCGAATAGTCATCAATAAATTTTAGCATAAATCGGGTACCTCCTTTCGAAGGAACCGAAGACGGGCCCCAAACATCTGAATGAATATATTCAACCGGTCGTTTTGGTCGAATGAACAGCTACAATAAGCTTAACTTGGTGCTGCTTCCCAAAGATACAATGCTCACATAAGTCTAGCTTCCCTATCTTCTTACCCTTCAACAACCCATTTTCACTCAACATCGTCATACATGCCTTGCTCATGTGCCCTAAACGCATATGCCATAACTGAGTCAAGTTAGAGTTTGACTCATCTGATGAAACTGCAGCGGTTCCGATCACGGTCTCTCCCAGTAGATGATAGAGAGTATTCACTTTCTTCCCCTTCATCACTGTCATGGCACCTCGAGAGATCTTCAGTACTCCACCTTCAGCGGTGTACTTACACCCGATGTCATCGAGTGTCCCTAGAGAAATAAGGTTCTTTTTTAGCTCCGGTACATGCCTCACATTTGTTAATGTGCGCACCACCCCATCGTGCATCCGAATCCGAATTGTCCCTATCCTCGCGGCCTTACAGACTGCGTTATTCCCCAAAAGAACTATACCACCATCTGCAGTTTGGTAAGTAGTAAACAAGTTCTTATGAGGCGTCATATGATAAGAACACCCCGAATCTAGGACCCATTCATCTTCTGACAAAGTAGTAGTCACACATAAAACAGCTTCTGCATCATTAATGCTCTCTTCGGCAACGTTTGCCACACTGCTTGTGGCATTCTACCTATCACTTTTATTCCTCCACTTTGGACAATCTCTCATGATGTGCCCCTCCTCGAGACACTCAAAGTACTTCACGCGTCCCTTGGACATTATATGGCGTGATTTCGATCTATTTTTCCCTCTACTGCTACTAGGCCCTCGATGTTGTTCTCTACCCCCAAATCGTCAGTGCTTGCACTACTCCTTGCACTAGACTGTCATCTCGCAACTTTCTCTACCACTCCTTAGAGAATAAGGCAAACTTTACCTCTTATGAGGTAATTGTAGTACGCCCCTGCAACAGTGAATCGGTAAAATGCTCCCATGACTCTGGTAAAGAGGCTAACAACATCATGCCATGTTCTTCATCATCAAGTATCTTACCGACGTTCTTCAAATCTATCATGAGTTTATGAAATTCATCTAGGTGGGTTCTGATAGACGTACCTTCAGTATATCTAAATTGAAACATCCTCTTCAACATGTACAAGCGATTGTTCAAACCTTTCTTCACATAGAGTGCTTGAAGTTTTTCCCATAATGCTACGGCATCCTTCTCCTTAGCAACCTCTATTAAAACCTCATCCGACAAATTTAACAGGATTGTGTTCTTTACTATTTTCATTAACTCTACCCTCTCAGAGGCTTTCATTATAATCGGCAACTTATCTTCACCATCCAGTGCCTTGGCCAAACCTTGGATTGTCAATAATGTTAGCATCTTGATGCTCCATAACCCAAAGTTGTTCCTCCCATTAAACTTATCAATTTTAGAATTTCTCTCAAACATAATTGCTATAACATAATTTACAAATAATAATCAGACAAGCAAAAGCTCAAAATCACAATCTAGAAATCTGATCTCGAGCTGTGATACCAATTGTTGGAACATAAATAGCAAGATCCTGTCGTTTTCGCGTATTATATTCCAACACCTGAAACACTATAAGGCTCTCAAATTGCAATCGTCACGGTTCTCTTTTTCTTGCATTTGTCATTTCCCATGAGCTCGATCAACTGGAGTTACAGCTCCGGAGAGAGAAGCTCATGATATATGCCTCATTCTTTCCCCAAAGAAACAAGAATAGTACCAAAGATTTTCCAATTTAATATGTTCATAGATTGATTAATAACAGGGCATGCAAATGTGGTAGATAATTATTTAAAAAGTCTCAAACCTATTGTATAGGATTTAATTTAATTCTAAACTTTTCAATTTGATCAATTTAGTCTCAAACATTTTGATGATTTGCCAATATAGTCATTTAACCAATTTAAATTGGCAATCTCCAAAGTAGATGCCAACCTTCCTACATGATACAAATGTTAAGATAGTTGGCGCTAACATAGACTAATTGTGCTTTCTGCAATCTCCAAGGTCATGCTCATTGCCTATGGCAGAATCTCTTATGTGAATTGTGCATTCTGCTCTTGTCGCCCCAACTCTATTGACCACATATTCTTTGGGTGTCCTACTACGGGGGGCTTTAGCTACTTTTTGGGCTTCTAGGTTTAATTTCTCTTGGCGGAATAATTCTTGGATGGATAACATACAATGGGCCATCAAATATCTATCTGGAAAATCCTTCCATATTGCGCTTATTGGTTTTGCGTTTGGTGCCCTTTGCAACATCATTTGGAAGGAATGGAACAATATCATCTTCCGTGCTCGGACTCCCTCCTTGCCAGCTATGAAGAAACGCCTTGAAAAGGTTGTTAGGGACAGAACCTTAACCTTCCACCAGGTGCCTCCCACCACAACAAATAGAAGACTGCAGCGATGCTGGTCTCTCAGCCCAACCATTTTTTCAGACTGATTTTCACCTGTCTCTTTCCCACTGGGGGACTTAGTGGAGTAGGGGTTATACCCATCTTTAATCCTCTTCGGAGGTCCTCGGCTGGTGCGCTTCGTGGTTTGACGAAGATGAGGCTGCATCTGCATCTTTGCTAGCTGCTTTCCCATTTCTTTCTTTTGCTGGTGGCCATTATTGGGCTGCTTCTTTACCGTTGTTCTGGCTATCTAGCTTCTCCTTTCTTTCTCTGTTTTGTGGCTCTTTTTCTCGACACCCTTCCACTCGCCATGACTTGTTTGTCATCCTAAGTGAAATTTTTTGGTGCCGAGTTCCCTTGCTGTATAGCTTTTGGTTAAAAGTCAATATATCTCTTACCTTTTACCAAAAAAAATAAAAATAAAAATAGATGAATTTTATAAAAAAAATTATACATTTTTCTACATTTTTTTCTATTTTTTTCCCTTTTTGTCTTTTTTTTTCTATTTCCCTTTGTCGATCCGACCTAGGCGATGATTGACAAAGATCGTTGGCCACGGGCGAGGGCTGGAATGCCCTCATCAACCCTCCCAAGCCTTTGCCAAACATGGTGAAAGTTAAAAAAAGTATCAAAAACGTCATAAACTTATTGAATTTGTACAATATAATTCTAAACATTTCAATTAGACTAATTTAGTCATAAATATCTTCAAATTAATACGAATGCTAAGAAAATTTCAATTCGATAAATTTAAAACTTGAAAAATCACCAAATATGTTACTCGGAGCATATCAATTCTCGTTTACAATAATATGGTGGTGAATAAATTATCATCCTTTTATATTATCACGCGCATGTCAACATCTATCAATTTATTTTTAACAAATCAACCTCTGAGCAATTACGGTCTCGAAAAAATCGTCCTAGTACCTTCCACACCCCACAAAATTGATGGCCTTCATCCATACCCGAAATTTTAAACTAAATAATACTTAACTTTATATCCTAAATTTTATCGACAAAGATGGAAAATTCCAAATGTCACAATCGCCCTCGCCCAGCCCTCACGAGACCCTAAGAAGCATCGACACTCTTCCGGAAGCCTTCGTGTCGTGTCCGACACTCCAACACGTGTCCGACACTCTCCGACATGCGGTCAACGAGTGTCGGAAAATCCGACATGTGGTCAACTCTTCCCAACACACTCCGACACAAGAGTCCGAAATTTCGACACGCACGGGGTCAATTTTAAAAAATTTCGATACTTAAGGGGTCAAAATGTAAATATATGAAAAAAAAATGAAAATAACAAAAATAAAGGGGAAAGAAGAAAATTCTTTCTCTCAATTTTCTCACTTATAAGTTCTTATCTTCCCGTGAGTGACAATCGAATGCCCCTCTTCTCGTCGGCATTGTTCCATTGCCCCCACACACTTAAAGTTATAATTTTTTTTGCTTCTTTCCGCCTCTTGTAAGCATCACTTACGAATTGCGAGTTATCTCTTTTGGTCTATGTTATTGGCTTGTGAGTTATCTTTCACATTCTCCATGGTAAATTTAGTGATTTCCTTTTCTTTTGGTCATACTTCAAGAGTTCTTGTCTTGGTTTTTCATTTTTCTCGAACCTTGTTTTGCAGAGGAGCTCCAAGCTAGTCTATATCATAAACTCCAAACTCTGTCTAGGACTATAAGAAATCTCACTAATCTCCGACAAGTATAAGATAATAGGACATGTTCCTTCAAGTTTACTCTTTCATGTTTGCAATTTTTTAATTTCTTGTTCAATCTCTGTCAAATTAAACCAATGAATGATATTAACAAATGTTGGATTAATATTTTTAGTATAAATTAATTATATGCTATTTCTATTATTATTTATTTATTTTGCATTTATATATAAAAATATATATTCAATATATAACGTGTCGGAACGTGTCGGAATTCTCTATTTTTTTTAGAAATGACGTATTGGCGTGTCGTGTCATTTCGTGTGGCGTGTCCGTGTCGGTGCTATATAGACGAGGCCACCCACATTGGCCAAAAAGCAAAGGACGGCCTCAATCGGGCAAGGGTTGGCCTCGCTAGCAAAACATGAGGCCAAATGCAAGGTGACCTTTACCAAATCTGGGTGAGGGTCACTAGGCCCTCAATGGCCGTAATAATAAGAAAAATAATAGAAAAAATAAATTGAAAAAAATAAAAAATTGTAAAAATTGTCTAAGTTTGAGCCGGCAGTGCTACATAGGATAGTCGATATCTGCTTCAGTGATTTCTAGTTAAAATTAACTGATAAACTATATTGATAAATTATCAAAAAATTTAAGACTAAATTGACCAAATCATGAGATTTAGGACTAAACTAGTACGAGTGCAATAAGCTAATGATGTTTTTGTCTTTCGAAATTATTTGATACTGTGTCTTGTGAGGCTTAACGGGACCTTACTTGTTTAGGTTTTTCCTCTTGTTTAACTCTGTGCTCATGAACTGTGGTGTTAGGAATTTTTGGGGTCTATCTTAGCCCGCACATGTCATTTTCCTTCGCCTTATAAATTAAATTGTCGTTTTTTTTTTTTTTTCTGTTATGGAGAAGCCTATTTAAAATCTAGCACAACGCCCAATTTATCTCATGAATATGGTAAGATGCCATCAACATCCAAATGAACGATCCAAACGCAACATTATTTGTATTTGATAACATGGAATATTTGATGACGTGGACTACGAAGATAGCCTTCATATGGTATTCAATAGAGGGACACACATCGAGGCCTCACGAAGTGATAATGCTTGTGTTTATGTAAAGATTCTTCGCATAGGGAGCATTATTTCCGATGATAAAGACAAGGTGTCTCCCTCTTTGGCCAGCCAAAAGTAGGTTTCGATCGAGCCATCCCAACATTAAACTTCCAGGAAACCTCACTGATGGGGACGACAACTTCTCATTCGTTGAATGTTATCCTCACTCGTCGTTAATAATGCAAGTAGTGGAATACTACCGCACGCACGAAGCGGAGTGATTCGGTCGTGGGCATTGAATATGTAACATGACAAGGGTAAGGAGACAGATCAGTCGTGGTTAATGATGACTCGGCCACTTCGTTGGACCAACATGCGTACTTACACTCCCCAGTGAGTGACCACAACGATTTTAGAAAAAGAGTAGTTAAATCTAATTCAATCTGAAATAAAGTAGGTGTCGCGACTTCCTTTTCGGCGCCCTAGCGTGCAGGCACCAGCGGAGGCTAATGGCTCATTAAGTCTATTTGACTTAGTCTGGGCTCTCCCAAGCCCACCAATTCACGACTTATGGTCCAAGTTTTTAATTTGTTAAATAGGAGTCACCACTAATCGATTTGGGGTAGGTTGATTGAAAACCCAAGCGAAATACTGAGATAAATATTTCACTCCTGCGCAACCAGAGAAATTAGGATCGGGGACTTGATTACACTAAGGGTGCGTTTGGTAACATTTCGTTAAAAAATTGTTTTAAGGAACGAAATAGAAAAAAGTATTTCGCTTCGGGAACAATTTTTGAACAAAAAACGCGTTTGGTAAATCCGTTCAGAAATATAAAAAGAATAGAAACACGTTTGGTAAATTTATATAATTTTTTTATTTATTTTAATTTTCTAATATTTTTATTTTATTTTTTTCTATTTTCTTTCTTATTTTCTTATTTATTTTTCCTTTTTTTTCTTTTTTCTTTTTTTTTTTTTTCTTTTTCTTCTTTTGGCCGGTCGCCGGCCTCGGCCATGGCCGGCGGCCGGCCGGCCGACGGGCCGGCGGCCTCGCCCAGCCACGGCGAGGCTCGCCGACCCCCGCGAGGCCAAGCCTCGCCATAGCCGGGCAAGGCTCGACCTCGCCTTGGCCGGGCGAGCTCGAGCCCGCCAGATCCGGCGAGGCCGAGCTCGCCCGGCCGCGCGTGGCCGAGTCGGCGTCGCTGGCGGTGGCCCGGCGACGCCGAGCCTCGCCGGCCGTTGGGCGAGCTCGGCCTCGCCGGATTTGGGCGAGATCGAGCTCGCCCGGCTCGACGCGAGGCTCGGCCTTTGGTGGTGGCCGGCGAGGCCGAGCCTCGCCGGGGCCGGCGACGCTCGGCCTTGCCGGGGCCGGCGACCCTCCGGCGAGGTCGCCGGCCCTCAATGGCGTCGCCGGCCCTCGACGGCCGTCGTCCGGCCATGGCCGAGGCCGGCGACCGGCCAAAGAAAAAGAAAGAAAAAGAAGAAGAAAAAGAAGAAGAAAAAGAGAGAAGAAAATGGAAAGAGAGAAAAAGTGTTCTAAATTTTGTTCCGAAACAAGAAACAACTTTTTTTTGTTTCTTGTTTCCGTTCAGATGTGTTTTGGGAACAAAAAAATAATTTTGGAACAAAACGCAAACAAACGCGTTTACATTCCTTTTTGTTCCTAGGAACAAAAGAACAAAAAATTTTGTTCCGGGGAACGAAACACTTTTTACCATGCAGGCCCTAATTAATCAATAATGACTTTCCGGTACCTAATCTTGTTTAAACCCTAAGGTTTTTTTGGATTTTCAAGAGATTTTCCATGCATTTCTGGAGGAAAAACATATTTTTTTGGTCTTTTTCTATTTTTTGAACATAAAAAGTATTTTTGGATTTTTTTGATCTGTTTTGAAAATATAAACTATTTTTTTTACTTTTTCTGATATTTTGGGAAAACATAGTATATCTTGCTTTTTTATTTTATTTCTGAAAAATAAATTATTTTTATTATTTTCATTATTTTTATTAATATTACATTATTATAATATTATTTTTTAATTTATCCGAACATAAAAAATAAAAATAGAATATAAAACCTAATGGAAAATAAGACCTAGGTGATGCGAGAAAATATTTTTGTTGGGGTCAAATTGATCCCTAATTTTCTATGCAAATTAATTTTAAGTATTTAGTCAAAATTTAGGTGTCGACAATAAAGTTTAGATTTATTATTATCTTTAATCGAATTCCTTCTATTTATTTCGCGTCTTCTAGATAAATGTGTCGGAGTTGTTCAAAGTCAAAAAAGGGAAAAATATAAAGATTCCCTGTCTCCATGACTTTTCTTGTAAGACCATTTCAAGAGAGCTCAATTCCGTATGCTACTCTAGATTTTTGACCGATTCTTAGATTCCCTGGGCCAAGAAAACGAAAGAGGAAATGATCCTTTTGCAAAAGACTTGGACTTCACGACATGAGTTAGACCTCCTCTTGCGAAGACTTGGACTTCACGACATGAGTTAGACCTCCTCTTGTAGTAATCCACTTCGATATTATGGGATCAAAGAATCGGGCGAGGTGGACTGCTCCAACTTGATTTCCAAGGTATATTACACGGCACACTACTGAGCTTGAGCTTGATTCGATATGGCATTTTCTTTTCTTGTGTGTAGCTCCACTCAATCATGCGATAGTGAATTCCAAGCTTACGTGAGACTAGGCTTTGGATTACTTTCCTGTTGAATTCGTAGAAATCATCTCATGAAGACGTGTATCTTGTTGTAATCCTTGCATAAAGTATCTTGCATGTATGCGTATGGCCTTCAAGATATCCCCCATTGGAGATCTTGGACTTCATTTTTATATGTCGTGACACGTTGGACAATACAATCTGTCAGAAGGAGATTGACTCCGCGTCGTCGCCCTCCAAACGCTTTGGAAAATACAAGCACAAAAGAGAAAAAACCGCCTGTTCTTTTCCTTTCGTTTGGACTGCGAGACACAGACCTTACACGTGTGATGAGCCCTAATCGGGCCATTGCCTGCTCGGTGTCTTTCTTGACTTACTGTCGCTTCTACGCAAGTATAAAGATCCCCGTCCATCTCCGCTCGGTTCACTCAGTTCCATCTCCGAACGCCCACACAGTTTGTGGAAACCACTGGGGGAGAGAGAGAGAGAATGGCTGGTGCTAGATTCTGTGTTCCTTCCTCCTTGTCGTGACCGCTTGCTCCGCCGCAGCAGCTGGCTTCGAGGGCGCCAACCTCGAGTCCTCCATCCTCCAAACCGTCGGCCGCGGCCAATCCGCCCTCTCCTTCGTAGAATTTGCCCGCAGGTTAGATATCAACACCCCACTTAAAAAGAATAATGCGAAAAATAGAGTTGTGGATGTTAGACAATGAAGAGTACATTAACCTATAAATTTTATTAGATGATTGTCTAAGTTAAAATATTGGATATGTACAAAAAATGACATCAATTTTAGTTTGGACAAGAGATCCGAAAAATGCGAGAGTTGATAAAGAGAGAATTAGCTGACGTCAGCGTGACCGTGCAAACTATCCGATAGAAGACTGTTGTCGCAATAGGAGAGTGCTATCAAGAAAAAACCTATTTTGATATTAAACAATAAAAAATACATGATCCTAATTACATGCATGACCTTATTGAAAATCAAGAAGTATTCTTGTTGTCTCTAACACTCATTTGGGCGTGTTCTTGATTTGTAAATTCGCCTTTGTTAACTATAAAAGATTGTTGACCTTTTCGATTGTTGTCGTTTATCCGCGTTGTTGGTGTTTGGTTTAGGTACGGGAAGACGTACAAGACAGCGGAGGAGATCAAGTTGAGGTTCGATAATTACGGGGAGAATCTCAAGCTCATTCGATCCACCAACCAGAAGGGCTTGCCTTACACTCTCGCTGTTAATCGTACGTGGCAGTTCTTGACATTTTCTCCTTTTCTATTTCTTGTTTTAGACCTGAAGATCATTTCGGTCATAGTCGTTTCGACTTGTTTTCATAACCCGAAGCCGAAGAGATGGTATATTTTAGCTGTTGCTGCTGTCGTCGTTGCTGTCGTCGTTGAGTTTGATTTGTGCTTGATGGGTTGACAGAGTATGCTGACTGGAGCTGGGAGGAGTTCAAGACGCACAAACTGGGAGCTGCTCAAAATTGCTCTGCCACCGCCAAGGGCAGCCACATGCTCACCGACGATGTTCTTCCCGAAACGGTATTTTTCACGGCGATGCCTCAATCGGAAGCTTTCCGCTCGTATCATCCTTCGGTCAATGAGATAAAACTACTTGACTTAGACTAGCAGCTGTACTGCTTTTAGCTGTGTCGTGTCTTATGTATCGACTGGCAATTTTCTCTGCTAAATTACAGCAAAATAGTTACTCACCTACCACTAGCTGCCTTGCATCCGCATCATATTTTTGGGTGCGTGTGTTTTACGAAAAAAACTCAATAATATACGGTTAGTTTTTCTTTGTTTAGTGATATATAATCAAGAATGCTTTCTGTTGTTTGGATATTATTGGAAAATGATTTTAATCTCACAACTTTATTTCATGCCAAAGAAATTCAAACTTGTAAATTTTTTAAAATTCGAATTTTTTATTATTTATTTCTCTCTTTTATTATTTTTCTTTTTAAAAATTGGAATTTTTAATTTTCTTTTTTCTCATTTATTTTTCTTTTCTTTCCTCCTCTTTTTTTCCCTTCCTCCGCCCCTACCAGCTAACGATAGCCATAGCTTTGCCTCACCGAGACTGGGCAAGCCGCAAGTTTGTCGGTCATGATGGAGCATGGCTTGCTCGACCCAAGCAAGCTCGGGCTCGCCTGGTTCGGCTAAGCTACGAGCACATTGACCTCAACGAAGCTTAGGTTGGCGAGCTTAGGCTTGCTTGGATTGGCCAAGGCGTGAGCTCGCCAGCCTCGATGAAGCTCGGGCTCATCTAGATCAGCCAAGCCTGAGCTCACCGACCTTAGCTGAGCTCGGGCTCACTTGGTTCGACCGAGTCGCGAGTTTGCCGAGTCTTGGCCAAGCTTGGGCTCACTTGGATCGACCGAGCCTCGAGCCTCGAGCTCACCAGCCCATGTCTTGGCTGGTTGCTAACGATGGAGGAAGAAAGGGGAAGAAGAAGGAAGAAAAAGAAAAAATAAAATAAATAATAAAAAATCAATTTTTTTAGAAATTATTATAAATTAGATTTTTTTAAAAAATAAAATTTTCATTAACCAAGGGGTCTAAGATTTGGAAAACATTTTGGAAAATATTTTCCGGTTATTTCAAAGGAAAAATCGTTTTCTTGAATTTAAATTTTGGTAGGAAAACATTTTTCGTTGACTAGGAAAATATTTTTCTAATAGTTCATTTTCCTAAGCGAACCAAACGCCAGAAAATGGGGTTGGGGAAACAAACACACTCTTCGTTTTCTTTGAAACATTCATAAATAATTGAGTTATAACGACAAAAATCCATTAGCTCCATGCATGACGACTGAACTTTCTTGTCCTCGCTTTTACTGATTGAAAGTGCTTGCTGAAACAACTTATTCTTTCTCTTCCATCTCAAGGTTTTGGCACTTTTCATGAGATCTAGGACTAGATTGCTTATTACTGTAGAATCTACTAGCTGATCATTGAAGTGCGAGACCTGTGTCAATATTAGATCTTTTTTTTCTTCCAATCCTTCATATTTGCAGAAAGACTGGAGAAAAGAGGGCATTGTAAGCCCAGTTAAAAATCAACTCGGCTGTGGATCTTGCTGGAGTTTCAGGTTTTTCTTTGTTCTTTTTCTCTTCTCTTAGATTTATATTTGTTACTCACATTGGTACGTAACACACTTATTAACTCGTCAACTCATTGGGATGTCATTATGCTAGACTGCTAGTGACCTCTAATTTGCACTTTTGCAGCGCCACTGGAGCTCTCGAGGCTGCTTATCACCAAAAACACGGCAAAGGAATCTCTCTGTCTGAGCAGCAGCTCGTGGACTGCGCTACGGCTTTCAACAACTTTGGATGTGGTGGCGGGTTGCCGTCGCAAGCCTTCGAGTACATCAAGTACAACGGCGGCCTTGAGACCGAGGAAGCTTATCCTTATACTGCACAGAATGGTACCTGCAAATTCTCGGCTCGCAGGGTCGCTGTCCGAGTTGTTGACTCTGTCAACATCTCTATGGTAAGTTTCATGGGCAATCTGTAGACTTAGCCAAAAGAAAAGGAGAAGAAAAGAAAAAAAAGCTCCGGAAATTTCATAAAGATAGCTTCAAATTGCCTATATGTTTATATTTGCAATGCATGGTGGATTCAGGGTGCTGAGGATGAACTTAAGCATGCAGTTGCCATGGTCCGGCCAGTCAGTGTGGCATTCCAGGCCACGAATGTCTTCAAGCACTACCAGTCGGGTGTCTTCACTAGCGATACATGTGGTAGCACTTCCATGGTGAGCATTTCCAAATAAATTGAAAGGAACACTCTCTCTATCTCAATCATGTTCAAAGGATGCCAGTGCATAGCATTCATGAAGCTTTCTAAACATCTGTTGGAATTAATTAGGGATTTCTCTAGGATAATTTCCATTGTTAGAAATAGTTTAATAGTTCTGTCCATATCTCTCAAGATAGCATGTATATTGCACGAATATTGCAGGCAAATGACACATATATTGCACGTATATCTCCATTTGATTGTGCATATTTTGATTAAGATAAAGCCTAAAATAGGTTGTTGTATTTCATTAATATATACATCGAAATATGGGTTAAGAGTAGCACAACTACCATAACTTTGGTACGACACTCACTTGAGTGCCATAAATTTGAAAATTTGAGTACTTGAATGCTATCAACAATTTATCTCGTCGGAAAATCTACTAGTCATCTTGCATGACTTTGCCGACACTAACATGGACATTAAATATCTACCGGAGATAATTAGAGATTTCTCCAGTATATTTCCATCATTAGAGAAATTTTAATAATTTTGTTGATTATTTATATCTCTCAAGATATTGCGCGAATACTGCAGGCAAATGGCACGTATATTGCACGTCTATCTCCCTTTGATTGTGCATATTTTGATTAAGATATTATTTTAGAATAGTTATCTAATAAAGCCTATAAATAATTTGTTTCACTCTTCATTAATATATATCGAAATACTCACAAATTTTACATTTCTATTTTCCACATTATTATTTTTTAATTACATCGATAAATCTCAACTGTGACATTTAATTTGAGCATCTATCGTGTCAGGATTCATATAATTTGATTCCTTACTACAAATGAAGTTTTGCATGAAAGGCGATGCTCATGCTCGTGCCTAGTGAAAACTGAATGTATTATATCAGGATGTGAACCATGCTGTTCTCGCTGTCGGTTATGGAGTTGAAAACGGTGTTCCATACTGGCTTATCAAGAATTCTTGGGGAGAGATCTGGGGTGACAAAGGATACGTCAAGGTGGAGATGGGGAAGAACATGTGTGGTAAGTTCCCTCTTTTGGTTTTGGTAGAACTACTTGAACAAAACGGTGCTAGGATAACTATGCTTTTGAAATTCTCGCAGTTGTTTTACTCCATGTCCATTCCTTCTATGCTTGACTTTCTACTAAGTTACTCCGTCTTCGTCTATCTATCAATCTTAAATTGCAGGTGTCGCTACTTGCGCATCATACCCTATTGTGGCCTAGATTGTTTTTAGAGAACCTATGGACTCGTGCGCCAAGTGATTCAAGACATATTTGCTCCACCTCAAGTTTGAGTACTGTAATGTTGCATAGCAGGGTTTATGCTTTAGCGTACTAAAATAATTTTCGGGACAATTGTAATTCCATATGGTTACTGTTATGTCAACGAAGACTTTATAAATTCCAATCTATGTTTGCATGGCATGACACCCTATCGTTCCAAGAATAACGCATTGCTGCAAAGAAAAATATGATTCTTCCGCCATTAAAACGGTATGGGATTGAAGGGGCAAAATTTCAATCGAACCAAACGCTGTCACTTATTTACTCAGTAGAGATTGAATGCACGGTCTTACACACATGCTAACACTGACCATGCGATGTTTAGATAGCCTCGGAGAGGTGATCCTATCTTTGATTGCACCGGAAGAGACAGTAGCCAACATCTTTTATTCGCAGGGCAAATTACACATGCAAAGATAAGCAAAAGTTCGTAGTTCGATCAGCCGCCATTCATATCCTCATTCCTTAACATGCTAATTAGAATTACATCGTATTGTGCACATGTTGCACAACAGTAATTCTTTTTCCTTTTTTTTTTTTTTTTTTTATCTTCCGTTACAGTAATTGACTTGTCCTATTGGTGCCTGGAAACACTATAAGGCTCTCAAATTGCAATTCTCACAGTTCTCCTTTTTTAGCATTTGTCATTTCCCATGAGCTCAATCGACTGGAGTTATGGCTCCATAGAGAGAAGCTCATGAGTTATGGCTCCATAGAGAGAAGCTCGTGATATATGCCTCATTCTTTCTCCTGAGAAACAAGAATAGTACCAAAGATTTTCTAATTTAATATGTACATAGAGTGATTAATAATAGGGCATGCAAATGTGGGGGATAATTATTTAAGAAGTTTATACAGGACTCAATTCAATTCTAAACTTTTCAATTAGATCAATTTAGTCTCAAACATTTTGATGATTTGTCAATATAGTCATTTTAACCAATTTAAACCGGTAATCTCTGAAGTAGATGTTAGTCTTCCTACATGATACAACTGTTAAGATAGTTGGCGATAACGTTAATGTCACGATCTACCCTCGGGGGGAGGGAGTAGGTTTAGGGGTATTACCTAAAAGATAGGCCTAAGGCCCATGATTAGGCGCGGGCTCTCCCAAATCCATACCCCACGTGACATTGGGATATTTTTTTTAGAATTTTGCACAAAAGAAGTCGCCACTAGCATATTGGAGTCGGCTAGAAACCAATGAGGTATGGGATTGTACCTCACTTCCTACGCAACCGGAGAATTTAGGATCGGGGACTTGATTACACTAATTGACCAATTAGTGCTCTTTCGATACCTAATCTTGTTCATTTTAACAAAATGATTTTTGGTAGACAATTTGGATTGATTTTATACCTATTGACCAACATGTGAGGTGATTATGCGGGTGCGCAACCATTAAAGTAACAATCATAGCCATCAAGATCCTAATTGCATTAAAAATTAAACACTTGCAATTAAACATAGATAGATATGCAAATCAAACATACAATAATCAAAAGACGAATAAATAAAGGCCTAATTATACTAAAAGGTAAAACATGGCAATTCCTAACTAAACCCTACATCTTTGGATTTTCGAAATTTTCTTTTAATTTTTAATTTTTTTAATTATTTTTTGAATTTAATAAATTTTTTACTTTTAAAAAAAATTAATATAATTTTTGACCGGGTCGGGTCGGGTCGAATCTGACCCGATTTGACCCGATCGGGTCGGGCCTGAATTTGGCCCAAGTGAAAATAGGAGTCGAGTGGGCCAGATTTGTGATCTGGCCTACTCGACTGGCGTCCCCTCTGGTCGCGAGTCGCGACCAGGGGTGCCGCGAATGCGCACGCCGGCGACGGCGCCGCGGTGGCCAGGCGAGGGGAATGGAGCGGCTTCCCGGGCTGCAACGGCGTCTTTCCGGCAGCCAGGGTGCCCTAGGGTTCCACGCGGGGAAGCTTCGGGGGAGAAGACCCATTCGGACGATACAACAAACAGATGACGGGCATGGACGGGACCGAGAACCTCCGGCTCGGCGAAGCACGAACGCGATCTGGAGACCTAAGGAAACCTAGCGGCATGCAAGGAAAGTAACAGAATCGGACAACGGGGCCGGAGCTCGCTCGAAACGGGCGAAACGAGCTCCGGCCAGCTAGGTTTCAAAAATCGCACGCCAAGTGTTTGATAAAAGGCCAACCTGGATTCCCGAGAAAACGGCGGCGAACGGCGACGGACGGGCGGCTCTCCGACGGTGGTAAGACGTCCTGGGGGCTCCCTACACCTTGGCTGACCTCCGGCGGCTGTCTCGCTCTCTCCACGCTCTGCTCTGCCTCCTGGACTCTGGCAGGGTCGGGGGCGGCCGGCAACTCCGGTGGTGACCTGCGGCAGCGATCGACGGCTCTGGGGTGTCTCTCGCTCCTTTCCTTCTCCTTCTCTCAGTGTTTTGCTCTCTCCGGTTCTCTGTTTCTCTCTCGTTCGGTCCTCTCCTTTTTCTCCTCCTTCCCCCTATGTTCTTACTATGCTCTCTTTTTCCCCCTGCTGCGCCTGCTTTTGCTGCAGGTTTTCCTTTGCCCTATGCTTCCGCCCTCTGCCCTATGTGCCGCCTGCAACCTGCTTTCTGTTGCTCTGTTTTTGCTTTTTGCTTTCTGCTGCAGGTCCGTGTGCGGAGGATGGCTGGAGGGGGACGACCAGCCGTGGTGGGCCGGGCTGGTGGGCCGCGCAAGGGAGAAAAAGGCCGGGCTGGGCCTTAGCGTGGGGGAAAATGGGCGGCGGGCTGGGCCAAGGCCGGATCTGGCCCGACCCGACCCCTAAGCATTTTTCTGTCTTTTTTTTTTTTTGTTGTTTTGTCGTTTTTGTTTTTGTTGTTGTTTTTTTTTTTTTTTTAAGTTAGTTTTTAAATATTTTTAATTAATAATAATTTTAAAAAAATTATGTTCTTGGAAATACAAATTAGGTGTCGACAGTTAACAAATTTTATAAATTTTTCTATCTTTTTTCCCTTTTTGTCTTTTTTATTTCCTTTTTTTTCTATTCCCCTCTATCGATCTGGCCTAGGTGATGGTTGACAAAGATCGCCAGACACAAGCGAGGGCTGGAATACACTCATCTATCCTCCCAGGCCTTTGCCAGACATAGTGAAGGCGAAAAAAGTACTACAAAAGTCTCAAACTTATTGATGTGGTATCAATATAATTTCAAAAATTTTAATTAATCTAATTTAGTTGTAAATATCTTCACATTAAATTGAGTCTATCCTATCAATTTAGATCAGAAATTGCCCACGTGGACACTTGTCCTACGTGGCACACGAATGACACTAAGTGGACTTTTTATAATTTTTTAATAATTTTTTGAATTTCTTTATTTCTTTTTTCTTTCTTTTTTCCTCAATCAGCAATTTCTTACCTAAATTAATCGAATGAACTCAGTTGATATCAATGTGAAAATGTTTAAAATTTTGGTCCAACTAAAAAAATTTAAAATGAATTAATATTAATGCGATAGGTTTAAAACTTTTTTTCATACTTTTATGATTAATTCAATTGATATCAATGTGAAAATATTTAGAACTTTGCTCTAATTTAAAATTTTAAAAATGAACTAATGTTAATGTAATAGATTTATTACTTTTCTTTGGTACTTTTCTTGTACCCAAGAGACGAATATTTTCTCCAAAATTAGACCCGAAGAGATCGGGCATTTAACAACCTGGAGTAAGCCTCGTTCCTTCCTTTCGAAACCGGCGACCGTTACTCGATAAGCCCGTAAAGTGGGGACCCTCGAAGAAGATCTTTTCTTGTGCAGGACAGAACACAAAAGCCCTCTTCTTGGCTCGCGGAGAAAGGTCTTTTCTTGTGTCTCTACGTGAAGGAAGATTAGCAACCAGCAATATATCGTGTGGCCCTCCGACAAGGGCCGGCGAGGGCATCACAGCCCTCACCTGTGGCCAGCCACCTCCGCCAGCCATTCCCAAGGCCCAACTACTAACGGAGATTAGCTAACATTCATATCCTTACAGAAATTGATTTATGGCAAAATATTGGGTTAAAGTCCGTACACGAATATCCTTCGAGATAACTTCCCATTCAACAATAGGTAAGGGTGTAATGGTCCTGTTGGTGCGTGCAAACCTCGAAAGCTCTCAAATCGAGATCTTCATAGTTCTCTTTTCATCTGTTAGTCATATTCCACTCGATCGATCAAAATAAATTACAGCTCGGGAATAGAGAGCGAGAGACTGGTGAATTATGCCTCATTCTTTTACCCAAGAAAAAGAATTGTACCAAACCTTTGCTAATTTAACATCTTCCTAGAGTGATATAAAATGGAGTCAACAAAAGAATATAAATTGTTGGATCCTTTCCCTTCTAGCTTAAGACGAAACATAACCCAAAAATGGATCCCTTATCTCGACCTTGCTAAAATTTCTCCTCCTTTGCATATTAATGGGAGGCCGACGAATTATTTCGGATGATCAAAAACAGCGGATATTTACATTTAATATGAGCAGAGGATTGAAGGATCTGGAAAGCTAATGACCCATTAAGGCCTTGCAATAGCAGCTGCGTTTCATTTTTCCTGAGGGCATTGTTCATTCCTGATCATCTCACTCTTTAGTGATGCATAAGCCAAGAGACTTTCGACTTGGATGCTAGAAGTCTCCATTGTGGACTCCTCATCCATGGGGACATCTAGATAGCTATCAAAATCTCTCTACTATACACGAAAAAACTGTCTCCAGCTCTCTGCATAATTGAGCTGTGATGCCAGGTATTACCTCCCAAGTCCTGATGTTGCTGTACTGGATATGCATAAGCTCTTCACAACATCAAAAGACTTCTCATGCCCCATGATAGATTGAGCTACCTCCCAGCCTGAGAACCAACAAAGATGAAAACAAAGTTGGTAAACACATCCACTCTAAAAAACTGATGGACATTATTCTGCAAATCCTACTGTGCATTTCATTCTTCATAAAAACAAGTGCGCAATCATCGACACAATAAGTATAGACATTATTTTCCAGACAAGAAAACCTTCATACTGATAAACATCCCCAAAAATAAAAATAAAAAAAACTACTCTCCAAGCTTAGTCAGCAGTTCGCTAATTGAATCATCCACACTATCAAAATCACAAGGATCATTAATCCAGCAGAAACAAATCAGGAGGTGATGGCACCAGTTGCTTATTGCCAATTTATGTGAAGACTTCGGCAAGATCAATGATGTGATGGAGCAACTGACCATTGAATGCTAAGTAAAAGAGAAAACATAGTAAGATTGCAATCAGGTGGGTTCAACCAAACAAGGAATGAGATCTTCTGCACCATGGTTTTAAGAGCATGGAAAGTGAAACTAAAAACGTGTCCATATCTTTAATCAGGACAGCACATGATTGGAGGCAAGCAGGACAGATGGTAGCATCCATTGTCATGCATCCATTAATGCAAATAAGAAACCGCAATATTCTCTAACTGTAGCACCAGCAAAGCAGAAAAATCATAATGACGACAACGACAATGATGAACATTCGGTAGCTTTCGCAAATAGCACAACAAGAATTATTATATTACTAATTTCAAATAACGAGTCGGCCAGATTACTTACAGCTTCATAACTGATTCGTGCAAGAAGCTATACACCTGCGAGGATGTATGATGGTGGAAGGACATCACTCAATCACTCAAGCCGCAAAAAATTGAGACCAGCACATGGCAACCTTCCATCAAACAGCCACAAGAATGTCTGCATTCATTGTGGCAGGAACAGCCCTATTCAAAGAGGATAGACCAAAATTCAGGCCCTCCAGGGCAGTTTGCCTTATGTGAAAGGCTTCATTAGCCATCCCAGCCTTTAAAAGGCAAGAGACAAAAGAATTAACTGTGATGCTGTCAGGAGCACAACCAACCGACAGCATCTTATTGTAAATTCTCATTGCTTCCATCATTCTCCCCTTCATACAATGCCCAATAATGAGAATTGTAAATGTCAATTTATCAGGTCTGCATCCCTTCTCCTCCATCTCCGCCAATATTATGTTTGCCTCATCTACGTTACCCGCTTTGCAGAACCCATCCATTACTGGATTGTAAATAAATGGTTTAGGGACAATATCCGTCCACCTCAACTGTCTTAAACATTCACGAGCATCGTGCAACCTATTATCCTTACATAATGCGTTGATAAGTACTGAAAAGGTATAAGCATTGGGTGATATGTTCCTAGCAGACATCAGCCGCCAAAGCTTCAAGCCCTCATTCACCTGCCCCACTCGACAATGCCCATCAATTAAGGAAGTAAAGGTAACAACATCAGGGTAGCAACCAACAGAGAGCATCTTGTCATACATGGAAAGGGCAGAGCTCATGTTTCCAGCCTTACCAAAGCCATCGATTAGGACATTAAAAGTAACTGTACTAGGTCTAATGCCAGAACTGTTCATCTCTTCAAACAGAAGAGATGCTTCCTCCATTCTACCCAACTTGCAACAACCAGATATAACTGACGTGTATGTCACAACATCCGGTGAGACATCACACCTTGATTGGACTTCCTTCAATAAATGGTGCCCCCTATCTATCTCATTGACCCTACATAATCCATTTATAAGTGTGTTAAAAGTAACAATATCTGGAGAACAACCAAAACTCTCCATATCATTGAAAAGTTGAAACGCCTTATCGATTTCTCTTACTCTGCACAAACCTCTGATTAAAATATTCAAAGTCCAAGTATCAAGACTGGCATGCAATAGCAAATGCTCCTTAAACAAGGAAATTGCCAGGTGCACCTGATCCCTATTGACAAACAAGTTCAATATCGTATTGCAGATGTGGGAACTCATCTGTATCTCACTGCCATGAACCTTCCCAATTATATGCTTCACACTATCGATTTTACCCGCTTCCACAAATGACAATAACAAAAACCCGTAACTTGCACTATCGATCGAATGCCCATCACTCCTCATGCAATCAAAAACCGCCATTGCCGAATCATGAAGACCAGCTCGACACAACATTCTCATGAGCATATCATAAGTCACCGGCCAATGAACAACGCCCACGTTGACCCTACTGAACTCAAAGAACCCGAACCCCAACTTCGGATCACCCAGCCGCCGAGTGACCTCGAACGCGATCGAGGGCGTCATGTGCCGCCGCAAGTAACCCAAGCAAGCATCCACGCCGCGCGAATACACGAACACGGAGCACGCGACTTTGACGAACCAAGCCTCGGGTCCATCGATTACCTCTCCGCGAGATCCTCCCTGAGCTTGAGCGTGGAAGCAGCTTGCGGCGACACCGGCGGCTCGAACCCTAGGACGGCGAGCGACGAGGGATAGGAGGGTCATCACCAGCCCATTGCCATCACCCGACCCAGCTCCAGCTCCAGCTCCAGCTCCAGCTCCGCCCCCAACAGCTCCAGCGCTGCTACTGCCCCTTTCGATTAAAAATCGGAACTTCACTGTGGTTCGATCGGATTCCGAGATGGGTTTTTGCTGGGGATCTCTGCCCTTCATGGGGAAGTGGCGGAAGACAGTACCGGTGGCATCAGCAAGCCGAATCGGGAGCCCGGACAGCACTTCGCATTGAGGAAACGAGGATCGGAGATCTGTCGGGACGAGCCGGGGAGGCGGAGAATCCGGTCGGGGACGGCGCGGGGATTGGGGAGTCGTCTATCGTCGGAGGAATCGTGGGCGATTGGGGGCATCTGTCGGAGAATCCCGAGGAGGGGACTGTGGCCCGGTTCGTCACGCTGGTTAGGGTTTTGTGAGGTTTCTGTAAATGGTGCGTCACCGAGCTGTGAGATTACAGAGGAAACAGAGCACGACGGGCCGACGGTATGGACGCAGTTTTCAGTCGGGCCCTCGGCCCAAGAAGATCAGCAGGTTTTGGTACGTGGACCCGTCCAACGGGTTGGGCCCAATCGGGTCGAAAATGATTAGACTCAAATTAACACATTTAACCTATTTTGACTCACTTTTATGTGATATCAATTTAATGATCCATACATGACATAACTCATATCCAACCAACACCCTAACCCAACTTGTATTGCTAAAACACTTTTATGTAGAACCCATTATAGGAAAACCCACACCAAAGTGGAAGTGAAGATGCGTAGTGAGTGAGTGCAAGATCGAGTGAAAGCGAGAGAGTAAAATGAGCAAATTATAAACCCATTTAACATCATATTACTTTCGACCTTACTATTTCAAACCCACTTATGATCCATTTAATTTATATAACTAACTCATATAACAACTCAATACATCAAATATAGATTAAAAATTAAGTTTATAACCCATTTTGGCATATTTATTGGTACACAGCAGTGACATAGTCTATAGAGTTTCTTTCTTTTCTTTTTTTATGTAGTCACATATTCAATTTCACAAATTACACAAATTATTTTGAATCAAAATCACTTGTATAGAACAAAAGCCAAAAGTTAATTGGTATATAGTAGTCCGAGTTATGACTATTTTCATATTTATCAAATACGACCAAAAAAAAAAAAAAATTGACTTCAAAATTTGGTATTTTTCCATTCCCTATAAACAGAAATTTGTCTTATATTCTTTTATTTTCTCTTTAAAATTGAAAACATTATCTAAATTTTAGGACGCGAATTTACATATCAACACTTGTACTTGATACAAATGTGAAAGGTCCGGAAATTTCGTGTTAATATGAGATGATAGTGGAGGGGGTATGATTCGTTTGGGGCAATTTTACTTTGGATTTTTCTAATTTTCTCCAATATAATTGCAAACGGATTTTGAGTTTCTTTTAATCTTAAATTCCTGAAACTTCTACAAAATCTAAATATAAACGCTCCATTTTTACATAAAATATTTTTAATTGGTTTTGAACGTTTTGAGAAATCATATAGATTTTGACAAGGAAAAAGGAAAATTAGTTTACTTTGCGATAAGCTGCGACCGACAAGCAACTCACACAACGTGAAAACGTGAAAAATCAGTACCGTCCGAGGATTAACCGGAAAATCGAGAACCATGAAATTACAGTATTACCCCCACGCCCGACGCTTCCCGGGCACGGCGGCGCTCTCGCCTCCGGCGAATATCCCTCCCTGCTTTCTCGTTGCTCGTTCGAATCTCCACGAGCACGCCCGGACCGCACGGCTTTCCAGATTCTCCGGCCGCCGTAGTCAGCCCGACGGCGACATGCTGGACGACGTCCGTCGCCGACGCGTCCCATGTCGCCGGAAGAAGAAGGACGCGCGGTTAGTATCGCTAGTTTCTCGTGATGGGTCCCTATGCATGATCGCGAGCTCGTGAAGATATCAGCCGTTCTTACGTACTGGCGACCTCGTTGCGACCTGTTCGTGGGTGTCTGTAAAGGAGCTCGCTTGCTTCTTGCTTCTGCTTTGCCCGTTGAACGTTGGGGAAAACGAAAGCTTCCAATCCTCGCTAATTAGCGACGGGCTGGGAGCGAATTCGTGCTACGTGTCCGAGTGAAGTGATTTCTCTTTCCATGTTGATTTTCGTGTGGAACAAGTAGCGACCCTGAAATCGACGATATGGTATGGTGGTTTGTTCTGTTTCCGACTATATATGGTTTACGATTGAAATGCCGTGGAAGTCGTTCGAGGGTCGATCTGTATATGATCCACCTACTTGAATCGTTCGTTGCCTCGCGGTTTCCATGTTCCGCTCAGGCACCTCTTGTTTCTGACTCTTCTGTCACCTACGTCGTTGTAAATTTCCATTAGAAGTGGAGAAACCATGCGCTACTTTCCTTCATGGTGTACATTTCTGCAGGCAGAGTATAGAAAGTTTGCGAAAGACTAGATAGACATGTCGTTCGAAATGGACTGCGAAAAGGAAATAAATGCGATTCTTGATGACGTGAGCGGGGTCCGAACTTTGTTCTATTAATGTCATTATCAAAAGATGTGTACTTTAGCCTTTCAAGGGGTGGGTTTCATACATTTCTTTTTTAGGAACAGCAGTCTTCTACTTCATTAATAGTTTCCCCCTATCTTTAGATCCGAAGATGCTATTTAGTATGCATAAATGAATGAATTAGTGACACATTGGAACATTAGCATTTTCCTATTCTGTTTGCTGTGAAGATTTTGGGTTACCCATTTCAATAGAAGCTACTTCCTCTCTGACTGTTTCCTCTTTTCTTCTCTTAGTTTACAGAGTGGTAGTTGTAAGTTTCGCCTTTCCTTTATTTGGCCAAAAGTTGTTAGTTTCTTTGAATGGTGTACTGGTATCGGTTTGGAAAATGGCAGATGATAGGGGGAATCTCTTTTCGAATTGATCAACTTGTTATTATACCTCATAGGGTTCCTTCTACCTCTTGATGTAATTGAGTTTCTTTTTTTTTCTTTTAAATCTGGAAGAGATACTTTTGCCGTTTCCTACAATAGCGAGATTCCGAATGCCGACAAAAGATGAATCCTGCCATGTCCTTATCATATCTAGTATGTTTCTTATGTAGTTAACTGTTGCCTTTATTACCAAGAACAGCTCAAATGTTGCATCAGAACAAAGAAAGCGTTTTATTGTTAACGGCCAAGCTCGTATAACTCAATGCCGACAAAAGTGAACTTTTGTTATCTCTTGTTCCCATTTGAATGCTGTTAAGAATCCATTTCCTTTCCTATTTGTGATCTTTTATTATTGTTCTTTCAGTATTTGCAGGATGGCGGCATGTGCAAGTGGTAGTCCAACTCTAATTATTAACGATAAGCTAGAGACGAAGGCATGATACTCAACCAATGATTGAGAAAAGGAGATGCCCATGATCCTGGTTTATCAAGCAAATGGGCATAGTCATGCCAAAACTCTATGGATAATAGCCATTTTGCATGCTTCAGACGCTCCACCTTCGTACTACTTTTAATCTCATGCCATGTTTCGACTCGACCAGTGAAATTGCTCACTGACGGGACCTTTTGCGGTAGCTCCATGCCCTAGCAACGTTTGATGAACAGGATACATTCCCTGACATATTAGCATTGGCTCAACTATGGAGTTGAATTTCATCTTGATATCTCCACAGAGTCTCCTTCTGCAGTAGGGCTGTATGAGTTATTTGGCTCACATGTCCTTTGTGGAAGCTCAGGTTCTGCATTACATTTCCTTCTGCATTTTGAATGTTGACATTCTATAACCTATTGGTGCTTAAACATGGAAATTATTAAAGTCACGTATTAAGCTATTATTGTATGTACTCTCATGTAAAGCAAAAGTCATCTTAAAACAATGCTACGTACATGTGAATAGAAAAGCTACATGCCATAGAAATTCAAAATGGAATGAAAGGAATTTATAGATGTCGATGCTGGAGAGGACATCAAATTGACTGTTCTATGGTAAGGTTACATGCATGATACAAGTACATGTAAGACTTCTTTTAAGTTGGTTAATGCTAGCATATGTTAGAACGAATGATGATATAGTGTGAAAGCCTGACAAGCAGAACTTGAAGTATTGCAGATGTTGAGATTCGAAGAAAATCGTGTGAGAGTTGGAGGAGAGATCGCGGTCAATGAGATGACATTTCAAGTACTTGTATGCTCTAATGTAGTTCCCCATCTATTATATCCTTGTCTTGATATATTTCCTATATTTTGGCAGTAACTCATAAAATCATTTTTATGACCTACAGAAATGATCAAGCCAAGCCAAGGAGACACCCTGTCTAGTTCCTTTATTAGAGGCCTAGAACAGCCAGAAATTTCTGGTTGTGGCTATGTGAGGGATCCAAAGGAAATCCTGATAGTGATAAAAGTTATGTTTCTATTCAAAGGATGGCAAAGGCTATTAGGTTTTCTCTGAAAATTTTCTTAGATATTGCAGGGGCCAGAGAGAGATCTTGATGGTGAAAACCACAGTGCTTAAATTTTTGGGACTGATAATGGTGATAGAGGCTGTACTGACATCATTGGATATTTTGCAGGGCCGGCAAGGAACATAAATATGAAGTTTACTGGCAACATTTTGGAGAGTGTGAATATCAGTCCAGTTTGATATCTTGGTTCCCTTCTTTGTTCACCTTTCAATCACAGGAATGATGCATGGGACTATTGAAACCTCTCTTTCGCTGACAGAGCAGATATGGCATTACTGCCAAAACTTCTAACATTCTAGTGGAAATTTTTTTTTTTTTTTTTGCACCGGCGAGCAAGGAGCAGAAATGTAACAGAGGTCAAAGCTGGCTCGGTATGCTTACCGTGAATCAAAAGGTTGGAATCATGTGTAGCTTTAGTTTACCGCTGCGATGACGTGACGGACCAAACTATGTATGAAAAAGTCATATTGACTTTACAGAGGGTTTCACAGAAAATTGACTAGACTGTTATGGTTTCTGCATCATGCTTAGTTTGTAGGAGATGTCATGCGGGTATTTTTAGCACCAATGATTTTGTTATTATACTGTCTGAGGTTATGATTCTTTTGAATGAACCTATGTAAAGTTCATTGATTTCCTAAACCGTTTTGGACTTCATTGCTTTGATGCAATATATGATATAGGCATGCATGACTTGCATACCGAGAAGTATTTCTTTGCGGTCCTGCCCAAGGATAGATGATTATTCTTGGTCCAGTTACATAAGGCAGTCAGGAGCAAGGGCAGCTAGCAGCTTCATAGTGAAAAGTTAATAATGCCATGCTCCTCCTTTTCATAGCTGCGGAGCTCGATGACTGATATTATAGTTTGGTGATGGGAGCTGAACCCCAAGAGCGGCGTGCCTATTTCAGAGCAACGAGGGCTCTTGAACCAATCGGCTGCTGGGATGGTATCTGTTATGTGGATTCTCAATTTGAGGTTGGGGCCACCTTTTTGGAAGATTCTGTTAGAATTTGATTCACGTTGAGAGGATGAGCAGGATGACATGAGCCTCCACGCCTGAAGTGGTGATTCCTCTTATAAAATTGTTGCATTGTTTTAGGTAGATTATTAATACTAGGATGTAACATCACTGATTCGTTCACATTTGCCGAATCACTTTGTAATTGTTTGTGTGACCGACGTGTCGTGTTCTTTACTTTTCATCTGTGTTCATATTACGTGAATAAGCCCAAGTCCATGGGAAAATAGACTTGCCATTGGTTTCACACGTCAAGTTTGCAGAAATGGCCTACTCGCTACTCAGTCTGTACTGACCATATTCTAGGACCTCTCAACTTCACTGGCGGGACAATCTTAAGAACCTCTCAAGGATTTTAAATGAACTGGAGGGTGAATTTGCCCGAGAAACTGAGGGATTTCGGCATGGATGAAACGCGAAGTAGACTTGCAGAGCTCAAACCACAACCAGTTTATACAAGAGATCTTACATATAGAAATCTTACATATTCACTGACCGAAAACACAATAAAGGGATGCGGTTAATGAAGAAATCCGAATAGGTCTGAGCAGGATAGAATCAGATTTCGGTTCATGACATCGGATACCGTAGCTCTAAATGAATTGCGCATTAATTACCCCCCCTTGCTTGTTCTACACCCTGTAAGATTTACTCGCTACCATCCTTGACACGGTCTGAAAAGGAAAAGTTTTGAAGTAACTCCAACTAAGGAGTCCCTGTGCGAGAAAACGAGGGTGGCCTCACCGATCCTAAGCGTTACCATATTCGGTTCCTTTATCGCTCCTCTCTCTTTTGGTTTTTTCCTCGCTCGAAAAGGTGTCCGTTCATGGCTCAAATTCAAATGACATTAATCACATCACTCCATATGCGAAGCATGCCGATTCCCCTATAAAGTCACACGGCTTTGGTTTCTCTTTAAACTCGCCATAGCCTCCTTAAAAGACGGTTCATCATGATCTCCTTCTGAGAAAAACTCATGGTCTTTGTTGTTTTGGGCTTTCTTTGTTGTTTCTGTTCATTGTAAGATAAGTGGTCAGCACTAGCTAAGCATGGAGATATCTTCTCTTCGAGCGTGGTATGTGAAGAGTCTTTCCTCTCTGCTCTTTAAATTTCTTGTTTTTCTCGGACTGATCCGCGCACCAACCGATGCGAAAACCAGAAGATCAAGAACATGGCCTTCGTCCCTCTTCGTTTAAACCGATGTGGGCGTCGTTTTCGAGAGCTTACCCGGATAGGCACGCTTGACTAGTTTCGCTCCCTTCCCTTCGCTTCGAGTTCACTGGATTTCAGTATACTCAGCGTCGTAATTTCGTCCATCTTTTTTAAAGAAAGAAGAAAACAGTCTCTCCATTACAACGATGGATGATTTTCGTGCAGGATTTCAGCGCCTTAACCGAGTCCCTTCCCCTCATATATGTACGTACGCACCCCCTAGGAAGATATGGACTGGCCCGAAGGGGAAAACTCCGCGCCTCATCACATCCCGCCGCAGCACTACGCGCTCTTCCACTCCATCGACCGCGCCCTCTACACGATCCTCGCCATCCACCTCTGCCGCGACCCGGCCGAGTCCCTCCACGTCGTCGCCCTCCTCCTCTGGCTCGAGCGCTCCGGCTTCCCCCACGCTGTCAAGACCGTCCTCTC
Organism: Eucalyptus tenuipes; assembly: GCA_014182365.1. NCBI lineage: Eukaryota > Viridiplantae > Streptophyta > Magnoliopsida > Myrtales > Myrtaceae > Eucalyptus > Eucalyptus tenuipes. The sequence continues at coordinate 5,843,128 of CM024539.1, forward strand.
GCTCCCCAAGATGCTCGTTAGCGACCTCGCTGACGAGGCCATGGCCTGCCTCAACTTCATCTTCAACCACAGCAGCTTTTCGAACGATGGCGCCGACGTCCCTCTCATGCGGGGCGTGATAGGCCGGTGCATCTCCCCGCAGTTCCTGCACGAGAACCGGGACGATGCCCGCCGAGTGATCTCCAAGATTATCGACACCGTGTGCGTTAGGGCCCTGACCGACATAATGCAGGACGCCATTGCAATAAGGAGCGCTCGTCACAACCCGTCCCCATCGACGTCCCCGGTCTGCCTCCCTGATCGCCCTTCGTTTCCAGGGATGCGGCCGCGCAGGAATGAGAACACAAACGACCACGTCATGATCAACCGACACGTCCCCATTGGCCACCAGAACCGAAAATACTGGTTCGAAGAGAGAGAGGAGGCCGAGGCCGTGCCGCCCGACGACCGGACATTGTTCGTGACGTTCTCGAAGGGGTACCCAGTGCACGAGTGGGAGGTGCGGGAGTTCTTGACGATGGCGTACGGTGACTGCGTGGAGGCACTGCACATGCAGGAAGTGCAGGCAGGCGAACAGCCGCTGTTCGCGCGGGTCGTGTTCCGGTCGGCCTCGACGATCGAGCACGTGCTCGACGCCTCAGGGAAGGCCAAGTTCATCATCAATGGGAAGCATGTCTGGGCCCGAAAGTTCGTGCCGAAACGCACGAACGGTCACCGAGAGGTTCATCAACCTCCTCTTCAGCCTTGCAACTGGTCACCTTATTTTCTATTCTCGAGAGACTGAGATGGTTCCTGTATGAGTCGCAATTCGTGCAACGATAATAAGAATCTTGCACCGTTCATTTAAATGAAGCATGACTTTAGTTTGGAAACCTAAATAACCTTTAGGTTTGATAGAATCTGTTGTGTGATCTGAGTTTTGAATGTAATTTAGCATGGCAATACTGGTGAAAGTTCACGAAGAAGTTGTACGCATGAACTCGAATGAAGTGATGTTAGGATAAACTAAAATTGATATATCAAGTGATGTGATAGATTGTATATAGATGTTTTTTAATAGGCCATACTTGACATTCACTTATTCCCTGACACCACTTAATATGTCGATTTTGTAAAGCAGACATTATGTTCCAAACATCAACTAAAAGACTTCTTCTTTTTTCCCTTAAGAAGTATTAGCTTATATTAATTATCTTACTTAAACTTACTAAGCAACATAATAATTTCCAGTGGAGTGTTGAAATAAATTGAACCTTGTTTAAGCAGCCAAGTAGGAAATCTTCAAGTCATTTAAGGAAAAGTTTTCATTAAGGATTAGTATATCTAGCATTGCTTCCTCATTATTTTAATTTCATTTTATTAAGTGACGGCGATAAAAATCATATTTTTATATTTCCAAACTATTTAGCAATGCATCTAAGTTTTTATTTTGAAAGGATGCTGTTTTATTTTCCAACTAGACAATAAAAAGAAGATAGGACATTAGATTATTAAGTAATGGGATTTGGATTAACGTCATTATTGTGTAATCGGATTATATAAGCTACTTTTACTATTTTCTTTAAGACTTGTTCCTAATTCAGCATTTATTTATTTTTTTAAAAGAATGGGTCCCAGTTGCTTCGCATGAATTCATGCATTTTTGCCAAGTGGCAGGGGTCCTTCCATGCCGGTGATTACAACCGTGTTGTCACCTTTTGCTTCAGGGCTATTTTGTTTTCATCGACTTTAATTACATGTGGCCATCTTCTTATTTAATTAAGCTAGGAACTTATCGCAACATTAAATGAATTTAGTCAACTCTCTGCTCCTTGCTCACGAGCAATTCACCCCTGAAAAGTTGACCGGTATTCTTCTCGCTCGTGTCCCAGTGGTGAAGGAAACAAACACAAATCACAATCACCCAGGCTTGGCAAAAGGCATGCCATCGTTGTTGTTGTTGGTAATTTCTGTAAAGGTACTGCAACAGATATACATACTTGTATACTTCTAGTTTACCGCTATGATTACATTTTAAGAGTCATATTCCGTGATGTTTTTGCATCATTCTTAGATTATGGTAGATGTCCACGAAGACATTTTTCGGGACCTACGATTTTGTTATTTTAATGTTTGAGGTTATGATTCTTTTGAAGGAACTATGTAAAGGTCTTGGATTTCCCAAACCGTTTTAGACTTCATTTGCTTGAATGAAATATATCAGGGCCGCATATATAGACTCTATTTGTTTCATAGAAAATACTTCATATTCAATTTTTGGCATTAAAGTCACTTAGGAAAATAAATTAACTGAATTTTTTTTATAGTCAATGAGGAAAACCTACGCTAACTCCTCTTTTGAAAATTGAAAATAATTTTCCTAGATACAACTAAATATCGCCATTTGAACCAAAGACCTTGGCACGATGGGATGAGAACCCTAATGCCGATGCCTAGATTTTTGATAGCCATGCCCAAGTACTAAGCTCTGGGGCCCGGGTCCCTCAAGGCAAGGATTGGTTCTCACTGGCCAAGATTAGGCCCACAAAAGCTGGGTTGAAGGCCCTTGAGAGCAAGCCTAAGAACCCATAACCAAGTCCCCAACGGCCATGCCTGAGTATTCAACTCTTGTGCCTAAAGTCACCAGCACCCGAGCTTAGGTCCATGAAGGCTAGGCCCAAGTTCGAAACCCCGTACTTGTACCTAAGTCCCCAATGACCATGTTGGCATGCTTGATTCTCTAGCGCCAGCCTCACTTTATTGAGGCCTGGCCATGCCTTGATACCCGATTCCCATGCCCATATCATCTGGGCCTAAGTACATCAAAGTTGGGCCCGATTCCTCAATGGCCAAGCCCAAGTCCCTCGAGACCAATTCCAAGATCCGATGCCCATGACCTTGGTCCCCGAAGCCAAGGGTAAATATCTAGCTCTTGTGCCCAAGTCACCAAAGCTCAAGCTCAAATCTCTTGAGGCTAGGCCAAGGACCTTAGTGCCCATTCCCCAAATTCCAATGATTGTGTTCAAGTTCCTGGCAATCATGCCTAGGTACCCAACTCTTGCATCCAAGTTGGGACCAAGGTCCACAAAGGCCAAGCCCGAGACGCCAATGCTCATGTTGGGTCCTCGATAGTCCTACTCTAGCACTTGACTTTTGTACCTAGCTTAATGGTGCCCAAACTCAAGACCTTGATACTTGTGCTAGGTTCTTGGCAATCGGACCCGAGTACTCAACTCTTATGCCCAAGTCTTTAACGCCTAGGCCAATGTTACAAAGGCTAAGCCCATGTCTCTTGAGGCTAAGGCCTAGACCTTAGTGCCCATGACTAAGCCACCATGCTTGGGACCTCGGTACCTCCAGTGCACAAATGGGGTGCTCGACTCCTTTGTCCAAGTTAGAGCCCGTTCCTTCCGGTCATGCTTGAGTACTTGGCTTCTAAGCTCAAGTCACTAATGCTAGGTCCCAATTCCTTAGCGATCAGGCTTGAGTCTCTTGAGACCAAGCCCAAGACCAAAGTGTCCATTCCAAGGTTCAACAGTTGTATCAGAAGACTCGGCTCACATGCCCAAGTAATCGGCGAGCAATTCTAGATCCATCAAGGCCAGGTGCGGGTCCTCGACACCTATGTTTGGGGTTCCAAGAGGCTGGGCCAAAGAAACCTAGCTCTTGTGCCTAGGACCTTAGCGGCTAGGTATTCTTTTTTATCACACAAATATTTCCATGGTGCTCGTTTTTCCAATTATGAAGCATGGCTAAGTAACCCTATTCACATTGGACCTAGTGCATGTCTTTTTAGGAACATCAAATGAAGTTTTTCTTTTCAAACAATGGAAAATTATTTGCATTTTATTTTTGGGATTTTCGTCAAATACCAGAAAATATTATCACTTTCCCAGAAAATGACTTCTTGGCAATTAAATTTCAGATTTGTCATATTTTTTGCAAAACAAGTAAAGCCTGCGAAGTCTTTTTTTATTTTTATTTTTCTTTTTGGGTCCTACACAAGAATATGCGATTTTTCGGGGTCTAGTTACGTGAGGCGGTCAGGAGCAAGGGCAGCTCTTGCAGCTTCATACTGCACAGTTAATAATGCCACCTTCCTCGTTTTCACAGCCACGGAGCTTGATGACCACCTTTTCGGAAGATTCTTTTACAATTTTATTCGAGTTGAGAGGATGAGCAGGATGGTATGAGCCTACATACCTGAACAGGCGATTCCTCCTATAAATGCGTCGTTTTCTTTTTTTTTCGGTAGGTTATTAGCGTTAGAATGTTACATCACTGAAGAACTTTCGTTTTATTCACCATTGCCAGATTACTTTGTAATTCTTCCTGTGATGGACATTTTTTACTTTTCATCCATGTTAATTTTATGCGGATAATCCCAAGTCCATCTCAAAATAGACTTGGAGGGGTGGTCCGACTTATGAAGAAATCCAAGTAGGTTCCTTTACTCCAATTGATTTGTGCACCCATTTGAACTGGATGTGACAATTGAAGCTGATTAGGAATAGGATTAGATTTTGGGTTCACGACTTCGAATACCGTCACTCATACTAGCCATGAAACCCTCATTTGTCGGATGAATTGCGCATTTAACTGCCCTTGCTCATTCGACGCTTTGAGATTTCCTTACTGCCATCTTTGATATGATCTGAAAAGGAAAAGTTTTTAAGTGACTCCAATTATGGAATCCCTGTGTGAGAAAACGAGGGTGGCCTAACTTATCCTAAGCATTAGCATATTTGATGCCTTAACCTTTTTTTTCACTTTTAACTCACTCGAGATTCTACAGTGTGTTCTTTCGTGGCTCGATTCAAATGACATTAGTCAAATCACTCTGCGGCCTTTAACCCAGATAAGAGCTTTGCCAAGGTGAAGCATGCCGCTTCCTCTATAGAACCAAGGCTCTGTTACTCCTTCAGACATTTCGTGATCTCCTCCTGAGAAAACTAATGTCTTTTCTCTTATTTTTTTTCGTTTGTTTCCTTCTAATGTTGATCAGCAATCGGCACTAGCTAGCATGGAGATGTCTTCTGGTATATGAAGAGTCTTCCCTCTTTCCTCTTGAGTTTCTTGTTTTCTCACTAATTTGTGCACCAACCAATGCAAAACCAGAGAATCAAGAATATGAAAAGCATAGTTTTCAAGAGCGACCCTAACAGACTCATCCTGACTGGTCTCTAACTATGTAAAGTTTTTCACCCTCCACGCTTCTCTTATTTGGGGAAAAAAAAACATTCTTTTTTCATGTCCATTACGATGATGGATGATTTTCTTGCAGGATTTCAGTGCTTTAACCTAGTCGTTCCACACAAATATAGACACAACCACACGCTAAAAAGAAATGGACTGGCCGGAAGGAAAGACGCCTAGCTTCATCACCTCCCACAACAACACTTCGTGCCCTTCCACTCTATCGACCGTGCCCTCTACACTATCCTGGCAACCACCTCCGCCGTTCATCATCATCAATGGCGAGCATGTCCGGGCCCGAAATTCCATGCCCAACTGCATGAACGGTCACAAAGCGGTTCATCAACATCCTCCTTGGCCTTATGGCCACCTCATTTTCCATTATTACGAGATTGAGATTGTTCAGGAATGCGTGCAAATTCGTGGAAGGATAATAATAATTTTGCATTGTTGTTAAAAATGAATAATCTTTTAATGTATGGTTTTAGTTTGGATATTTAATAAACCGTCCTAGGAAACTCTTTTTCCAGTCAGCCTTTACTCACGCCACACACAAGAGGTTTAGAGAAGAGAAGCTCTGAACTCTTATATCTTGTGTTTAGATTTTATCAGGCCTCTATTTGTACATGAACCATTAAATCACAATCATAAATTTCCTCTTATCTAATGGTAAATATCTCATCTCTCTAATAGTAAATATCCGGTCTCCTTGTCTGCCAACTATCCATATTAATTACGAGAATGCGATAAAATACAAATGTCCTTCCTTCAAGACATTGAAGAGCAGTTATGAAACTCTAGACACTTAGAAGCTTTAAGGCTTGCTCGGCCATTTTAGCCCACATTCTCAAGCTATTGGATCTTGAAACCTCTTGTCCGTGACAATATATGGTGTGATTTGAGTTTTAAATGTTTTTTAGCATAGCAATGACAACATGCACAATACTATTTGTAGGCAAAGAGTAGGTCGAGGCTCTGCTGCCCAACAACAAGACACTATTCGTGACCTTCTCGAGGGCTACCCAGTGCATTGGTCAGAGATGAAGGAGTGCTTTGCGAGGGAATGTGTGAACTTTTATATCTTGTATTTAGATTTCTAGGTGATACAAATGAGAGGATGGAATCCCTATTTATACTTAAACCCCTCTATTACAACCGTAAGTCTCTAGCTGATCTAACAATGGTTACCCATCTCCTTATCTACCAACTACGCACAGTAAATAAGAATACCCATATTGCCCCCAAAAATATTCCAAGCTCTAGGCCCAAGAGTATAGATCTTAATTACCATGCAAACCCAAGCCACCTTTTAAAGGCTTTTTCTTTTCTTAATAAGAACAAACAAATAATAGCCAACATTCAAACTCACGACAAACAAGCTATAACATCCTTCACTTCGAGCTATCAATCTATCGACCAATTTGTTCCCCAGAGATAGCATTTTTTTATTTTAAAAAAAAAAAGGACAAAGAAAATGTGGTACTGGGCTAATGGGAATATAGGCCTGAGAGTTACAATGACAAGCCCATTAACGAAAGTAAGGTATGGGCCAATAAGTTTATGTCCTACCGACCCATTTCCCCCACAGCTATATATACTTTCTGTTTTTCCATTGTCACAATATTTATATCCGACAGGAGAAATGCAATAAATATCACTGAGTTCGCACTCACTGACCAAAAAGATGCGGCCATTTTCAAAACTACAAATTCGTTACCTCACCTTAACAAAATTGTGCATTATTCACGAAAATGTCATTCCTCTTTCCAAAAGTATCCTTACGTTTCCCTCACCCACACAAACACACAGTCCAAAAACACTCAAAAGTACCGATGATACGCTCACGCGTCTCCGCCAGCCACCTTTGCTGCCGCCGTCTCGCACCATCGTCGCCCTCTCTAGACTCACTTAGTTGCTCTCATCGCTCGTCGTCGTCCCCGCCAGGTCTGTACCTCTCAATTGATCTCTCTCTTCTTCAAAGTTAGGTTCAAGGTCTCGATGAGTGGAAGGGTCATTAGGTTATTTATGTGTGTTTGAGATATGTAATTATTGACATCTAAATTTTGACAACCCAATCATTTATTTATTGCATAAAAAGTAATGATTAAATTTTAACTGCTAAACAAAAAAAAATTAGAATTAAGTTGGACAGCATATAGGCATAGAGTTTTAAGAGCATTTATTTTTTATTATTGCATTTATATTAGGTGGGCAACAAATGACTTTAAATTGATGGTTCTAAATTTTAATTTAATAAGTGGACTAAGCCCACGGTAAGAGGGAATTGACCCAAGCCATTATTAATTGATGGCCAAAAGTTGACTTATGAGGAATGACGAGTTGGAAAATTATTATATTTCAAAAAAAAATCCGTCTTATTCGTTCAACATTTGTTCAAGAGCATAGAAGGAAAATTAAGAAACAAAAGGAGAGTGTGCTAAGGCCGAATCAATCGACATTGGCATACATATATAGAGAGAAGGATATTTTTCTTGACAGAACGGAAGATTTCGTATGAGAAATACTGGCTACAGGCACAAGCAAAAGAGATCTTCATGCATAATATATTTTAGGATGCACGCGGCGCACGCAATGCCTGCTGTTGTTGTCCTACCTCGGTTCCTTGGCTCGACGCCGCTGCTGTTCAGCCACCGACGACTGCTGCTTGCTTGCTACGCCTTTTTTATCACGAGATGAAAACGACACATGTTTCTGGTGTTTTCTCTATTCCAAATGCAACGTCACCTTCCGGTTTTCATCAAAACTATGGTCCCCTCTCTCTCTCTCTCACACACACACACATGGCTACAATGGATAAAATTAATTATGGTCATCAAAAACATGTGGAGAGGACTTGCCCTTTGCACTTTGCAGCTGGGTTTGGGGGTTGCAAATAAGGAACGATATAATTACCAGAAAAAACTGTGGGTCCTTCAGAAGCATCTCCAGAGCTGATACTGATATGGCAAGGAATTCCTGTGGTTCACGCATCTCCTGCTCTGGAATTGACCGCCCAACCAAAACTCATGGCGGATCCAGACCATCACCCTTTTCTTTATTTTTCCAAACAATCATTTTGTCCTGATCGGTGCCTTACCTAGTTCAATCAATCATATTGTCTTTCTCATGCCCATTGTATTTTATTTTATTTTTTTAATTTTCTTGCGCCCACCAAATGACAGGTAGGCAAAAGTTTTATTGCAGCCGCAATTTATATCCACCACCACATCTCTCGAGAACTTAAAATTTCCCCCTTTGCTTCCAATGTCCAGCACAAACCAGTGTGTGTCTCCAAATCTTTTGACACTTGCTTCTGCAATCTGGAGATAGAAGAGGAGACACTTGTCTTTCATTGCCAACAGCAATAGCACCACCATCCTGCCGGTTTAGAAGTTCTCATGTCAACCATGTCCCTTCACAGAACAAGATTCTTCAGAGCTCCTGAGCCTGGTTTGAGACATCAAACGCCTCGACATGTCCCAAGATTAGCTGTTTCAAGGGCTATGTGAGTAAATTCTTCTCAGTTCATGTACTTAGCTAATCCTATGAATTCTAACAATTTCATATGTCCTCTTTTTTCCACAAAATGATCAGGAAAATGGATTCTCAGTCTTCCCATATGGGAAAAGTGGAAGAACTCTCAGTGCAGACCATGGCAGCATTACCAGCCCCTCAAATTGATACGACAAAGACTCCATCGAACCTCCAGTTTGATAGGATGCAGCAATTGGATCAGGAGTTGTCTCGAGAGAACATACAAGAGTTTGGACAATTTGTGGCGCGAGAGGCCTTGCTCGATGAAGAATACTGGGTACTTTTTTCTAATCCCCTAATTGCAGATGCAGTTTCTCTCAATTCTCAAGGTTATGTTGTCTATGAGTTGCTTACTGGTCCTGCCAACATCTCTGCACTAGACAGCAGCATGGCTACGGGCAGAGAGTCATTGGGAAGACCGAGCGAATGACCGGTGTGTACTGCATACCAACGCTATGGAGATTGACATCGACTTTCATCTAATTGTGCTTGTTCTCGCAGATATGCCGATAATTACAAAAAGAAATTCGCTGAGCAGGTAAATCTAAATGCCGTGTTCTTGAAGCTCCTTCTTTGATTCTAAAACACAGAGGTCAACGTCAGAATTGTTCACATTATATAGGAATTCAATGCCGTAAAGAGGAGATGTAGAGCACAAAATGGGCAGAATTGCATGTGCATTGTCACGGTATGGCACGCCTCACAGATCCAATTCTATTTTATTTTTTTTTTGTCGGGTCATAGACTTAGCTAATTTCTTCGCTAGAGCCAGACTGTGCATCTGCAAATGCAACTTCCTGATATGATACATGACATTTAACAGGTCAAGAAGGAACCCAGTAATGTCAAGCGGACGATCCTGAAAAGCATAGTTGGAACGCTCGACTTGAGCATCCGGTACTTGCTACATGGAGAGACTTTTCCCGGGGTACGCATTACTCCTTATGTAATCAAACATTTCAGCTTCTATGATCTCTAGAATCCAATCAAACAGAATATGAAAACCCACAAGGTCTCGCAGGAAAGGGTGAGGGCTTCTCTGTTCTGTTGCATCAATGAAGCGGGACCGGCCAGATACGGCTACATTGGAAACCTATGCGTGGCCAAATCAGCTCGTCGCCGGGGCATTGCAAGCAGCATGATCAGTTATGCGCTCGAATCAGCAAAAAGAACTGGTAGAATAAGCTGTAACATTCTTTAACTTCTCGAACATTACCGTGATCAGTAGGTCGGTCTTCCACCATCCATAAGATACTTCTTTTGTGGCAGCAGGAGTGGAGCAAGTTTACGTGCACGTGCATAGAGATAACGGGCCTGCGCAAGAACTGTATAAGAAGATGGGATTCAAGGTAACAGTGCGATTCCTTCTTAGAAGGTTTTGCTGGCATGTGATTTGAATTCGTACACGAAAGAACCAATCTGACTTTCTGCATTTACCATCAGATGGTTGAACAGGCATCTGCGCAATTGGTTAAAGAGCGGACTTACTTGCTCTGTCTGGAAATTTGAACAGTGCTCCGGCAGAAATACTTGGTTCTTTTCTGTCCCGAACCCGGAAAGAGAGGTTGTAGCCAAGTGCCATGAAGCGAAAATGATTGCCTTGCTTAGATTTGTCTCACTATGCTAGTTATTAGTCATAAATCTACCCCAGAAAAACAGAAAAGAAAGACAGGAGCCGGCGCCTAATCAAATTCATTTGTGGCAACAAGCCAGTTCGTCCTCAAGAATCAAGAGCATCGCCCATGGTATGGGCACAACCTAATTTCGGTTGAAAATGCTGAATTAAAGGGAAAAGGACACTTGGCTAGAAGCAAAGTCGAGCTCATGTGAGGTCATTTGAGTCCATTCAGCCTTAATAAGATTTGAACTCGTTGAATTTGAGCAGAGAACTTGCTCTGAAGCACACCGCACTGTGCTTAGGTTCCTGTTCTATCAAGACTTAGGGAATTACAACAAGTATTTGTTTGATTCTATTCAACGTGACAAATTTCAAACAGGTGCAACAGTACTTGTCACCGAAGTGAGTTATTTTTGTTTGGGAAGTAGGCCACTTCATTGAATTCAACAAGACATATCGTGATGAAGCACATTCCTCGCAACGTTTGCTCCTTGTGCATGTCGCCATTTCCCAGATAAGTTTAGGATCATCTGAATGCTCATCAGCTACTCTCCGGTTCCAGGGGATGGCAGCACTTGTGAACAGGGGTAAAAATAACAGCACCTGACACCGGGCTATAGTGCAAAGATTATGCCATGGCAGCACTTGTGAACAGGAGTAAAAATAACATCACCTGACACCGGGCTATAGTGCAAAGATTATGCCGCATCATTTAGCAGATTCATGAGGACTGAGGTAGACCATGTCCAACATCTGCAAGTGACGTGCCCTAAGTTCCAAAGCAAATTCGTTACCTACCACAACCCCTTATATAAGTTTGAATAAAATCCTCCATATCATGAGCCTGTTGCATTCACGGTTTCACACACAGACATAATGTCAAGACTTCTGACAGGATAGCATGGAATTATTTGAGGTCAACACCTAAGCATAATCTTCCTGTCTATACATTTCATATGCCTCCAGGAAATCGCACTTCTTGCAATGCCAGATTCCAAAATCTAGGAAGCAAATCCTGAATTAAGCATGCTCGCACTCATAAAATCACCATTGCAAAACAGGGTTTCTTCTCATTGTACGTAGAAATTTAAGACGTAGTAAAAGGGAGAATGCCCAATTGGGGTACTGTTATATCATGAGAATCTTCACCTTCATACAGTAAGCACTCGAGTGCTTGCACAGTATTTAACCAAGGCTTCTACTTCAAAGGTCAAGAAGCATAGATTCCAAAAATTCTACTGCTTCCAAAAAGTAATGCCATTGATTAGCATTTCGGTTAGAGGAAGACTGCTGAGGGGTCATGTCAGTGAATACAAATGAAACAAAAAGAGCTTGTATCCTCGTTCAAAAACCTAGTTCTAGGTTTTGGCGAATCTATGAAAAAAATTACTGAAAGAAGCCACTCAGGAATATCGCAATAGACCTGCAGTCTCAGGAACATTGATGTGCTCTAAAATTGGAGACAGTCTTGATCCAATGATGTGTACATCAGGATTTGCATGACCATCTAGAAATGCATTAGTGATCTGCAAGGAAACCGTGATACCATAAGTTAAAAACTAGAGATCCGACTCTAGGATTTGCTTTTTTCATACCTAAAAATTATGTACAGGGCAGAGATCTGGAATTTCCAATTTTTCACTCAAGGTCGACAGAAATTCTCACCTGACTGCATCCAAAAACTTTAAGTTCCTTCAACAATGAGCAGCTATCCACTATCAAGCCCATGGCCTCATCTGTCAAATTTCGGCACCAGGACAGATCCAAAATCTGCAAACCCTTAGCTCGCTTGGCAAGTGATATGGCTGTGTTGTGACCAACCTGACAAAAGTGTAGACATCCAATAGAAAACTGAGACACTGAAGCATTAAATAAGTCAAGCAAAACCTTCAACCAAGGTCAAAAACCAATGGTATTGCATATTAACATGGCCTCAACTCATGAGTGTGCAATATTTATTGAGATGCTTGTAAAGCAAAAGAGAACAAGCTACCTTCTTAACATTATTGAGCGAAAGTTCTTCCAACTGTTCTCCAGAAGTTTCCAGAAAAGCAGCAATAGCTTCATCACTTCCATGCATCAGAATTAAAAAAAAAAGTAATATGTCGATTAGTACCTCCATAATCCAGAGATCAAAAAAAAAAAAATCTCGAAAGAACATAAGCTAACAACAGGCCTCTTATGCCTGAAGAGCTTGACAGCAGCATTAATGATCATTATTAAATCTACTATAAAAATAGACTATTTTGTCTGTTAAGATCCCAGTGTCTACTTGAAATATAAGGAAAACCCAAGAACTCCTGTATATAGCAAACCCATCGAATTAGAAGAACATCAATCTCCAATATCATTGTGTAACTTGTCATTAAATGCATTCCCACCACAAAAATGCCTAAAACTCAGATAAAAAAAATTGAGCGCACAGGCTTGCATACAGAGAACTTTCCTCTGCACGAGGTTAGTCCTGATACCTGAAAGTGTTACGCCGGAGAATAAGTTTCCGAATTCCTCGACAACCGTTTGCAAGATGTCCAATTGCAGCATCCGATAATTTGATCAGGTTCACAATATCGAGGGAAAGTAACCCAGGACATGCTTCAGCAATGACCTTGAAAGAGGCGTCAGTCAAATTCCTACACAATTGGTGAGTATTAACATATCTGGGATAAAATGCCACAGAAAAGGAGAAACAACCACCGAAAGTACAAACACTTACGGGCAATCACCCAAAACAAGTTCCTTCATATGATGTCCTTGTACAAAGATGAACTCTCTGATAAAATCATCACAGACAGATGATATGCCAGCTACGGACAAAACTTCCAAATGTTCAAACTTCTTCAAAGCCGGTAGAGTGAGCATGGCATCAATGCTTTGGCAGTCATCTATATACAATTCCTTCAAAACTGATCCCAGTCTGTTGGCTAATGTTTCAACACTGGCAGAAGTCAGAAGGGAGCACTGATTGAGATTTATGGACCTAATTGAAGGTGCAGCAGAAACAAGAGTCCTTAATCCAACATCAGTAAGACGGCATGCACCGCTGATGGATATAGTAGATAAGGCAATCAAGCTATTTGCTGATTTTGCTAATGAAGAAGATACAATGTAGTCTCCCAGACAGCGCCCACACTGGTTAAGTTGTAAAACCTGAGCCAAAGATGAGAGTCAAATGGAGAAAGCAGATTCAAGCAATGCTCTATCAGAGGAATACAGAAGCTCTGACTCCAAAAGTCAGTATTATTTATTATCCCACCAAACACCCCCAAAAAAAAAAAAAAAAAAAAAAAAAAAAAAAAGGCAGTAGGGAAACATATCAATTATTGCTGGCAAGGATTTAGACGTCTTCTCAACAGAAAAAGAAGTGACAGAGAAAAGGAACAATAAAATGATACTGAATCCCTTCCTAGGGAAAATCCAATATGCAATCTACTAAATTTTCCAGATGACTTGGAGGAAAGTATGTTAAAATAATTCACTTTTTAAAAGAACTTCTAAAATGTAAAAGATGGAAATCACACAGACCAACGAATGAAATATGCCAGTGACAGGAGTCCGGTGTGGTATGGTATAGCGAGGAACCCCATCTCATATAGGAATATATCCAAATTTTTAGAAAACTAAACACCTTAATACTCATTTTTGTCTGCAATAGCATCATCATTACAAACAAAACTCCCCAAAAAGCAAGTTCACATACTTCTTTGGGCATAAGACCACAAGACAACAGACAAGAAAAGAAAATCCTTATCTTTAGCGACTAATTCATTCAAAATACCCCCAAAATCCTCAAATTACACATTCTAGCCAACCATTCAGCAAAGACGGATCCAGGTAAAACACAAGCAGAATATGATTGGCATTTAGTTGCGGCACTATCTAATTTCAAAGACTAACAATCATGAAAAGTTAAGCTTCCTATGCAATCTAATTACTTCAAAAATCTTATTAGGCAAGACTCACAGAAAACTCCTCTGCTCTAGCACAGATGAGTACCACCAAATCATTATTCTTGAGCTAAAGTTAAGACAGGAAAAACAGTAGACAGCACCAGCACACAATGAGGAGGAAGCTATTCAGATTACTAATATGTCAAACACAATAAAGCAGTATTTATGGGAAAACCAATAAATTGATAAGTGAGTTTGAAAAACACATAATAATTCATCATAGGGTCACATCGACCAACAAACTAACAAGCACAATGATAAGATAGCATACCGTCAAGCCACTAGTATCACATTCCCTGAAAGATTTATCAAACTGTTCCTCGGTCAGCCACGAACAATCCCTTATGCATAACTCTGTCGGACATCCTTCGATGAGTAGGTCAAAAAAGTGAGCATTAATTCTCCTGGAATCACATAACAACTGACACAGCCTGTGCCTCAGTGCATCCGGGACACCCTCAAGTGAAGTAATTGCATCGACATTGTCAGCAAGGACTTTCGTGCACAGTTCTTGCAGCGAAGGCGGCACTGGCTTAATGAGGTCACGACCTTGATCTTTTCTTGGAACCCATTCTATGACAGGAGACTTGGATTTCTGCAAAGAGAAGCGGGGCTGTTGTGCACTCGGCTTAGATGAGCGATCCCTAATAATCTTCATGGCAGTAGAGAATGGGCCCGGCCAATCTTCAGGGTCCTCATTTGCTTCTGCAGATGCCACTTCTGCATTTCCTTCAACCTCTAGTGCTGAATTGCTCTCCTGTTCTACCTCTTCAGGGTTGAAATGAGCAAACCGCGACGCGTTTATCCTCGCTATCTCCTTAAACTTTTCCCTCATATCAAGTCCAGAGGATTCATTTAGCTTCACCCTGGTCCTCCTTGATGGTGCCTCAACCTGAATCCTCACTTCAGCTGTCTTACGAGCGCTACCATCCAAGACAACATTTTCTTGATTCAAGCCTACATCACTGCTGTTGGACCGTAAGAAGTTATCATCCTCTACCAACTTAGCTTTCCCTTTTTCTGCAGCACTATATTTTCCTCTCCTCCTCACTTCACCACTTCCATCACAATCACTTTTCAACACACTCGTACCAACGCTGTCGATCAATATACCCTTTCCTTTATCCTCAGCACTAGTTCTCTCTTTATCCTTAACAGAACCATTTACAATCCCCCTCAGGTCTACACCAAAAAGCTTCACCTCAGCACCATCTCTAACTCCCCCCGCTCGTTCTCTTTCATCATCTGCCTCCCCGTCGCTGATATTCACCACCGCATCGCCACCGGCCCCGACTAGCGCATCCCTCACTTCCAATCCCCTCTCATCAGAACTCTTCCCCGACCGCAGACTCAAAAACCCTCCACGTCCATCGCCCTCGGGAAACTCCATTAAATCCAATTCCACATTCAAATCTTTTACCTCGTCGCCGTCCGCATTACCTTCTCGGCGCGGTTTGGCGCGCGGCGCGTCCCCGGCCGGCTCATCCACGGAGCCCAAGTCCCCGCGCCCGTCCCCGCCGTCCAAATCCAAAACCCTAACCTCCTCGCCCCCAATCGGGCGCCCTTTCCTCTTGCGAGCCCCCGACGGGGCCTTCCCGCCGGCGGGCTCCCCGGCCGACGCCAGGCGGAGGCTCCGCCGGCGAGGGCCGGCGGGGCCGGTGTCGTCCAGGCTCGGGTCGGGGCCCGGGGCGGAGGACTGGGGGATTGCTGGGCGGCGGCGGCGGGGCTCGCGGGCGCGGGCGGGGGTGATCGGCTCGATTCCGGCCTCGCCCTCGCGCTTCTTGGGCGGGGACGCGCCCACCGGAGCTACGGCGCGGGACCTGAGGACGACCATTGGGCGCGGCGGAGGGAGAGAGCGCGCGGGCGGGGGGGCCTCTCGGGTCGGGTCGGGAGTCCGGGTCCGGGTGCGGTGCGGGAGAGGTTTGAGGAGAAGAGCGGGCGAGAGAGCGAAAGTGAAAGAAGACGGAGGACGACGGAGGGGAAGGAGGAGGAGGAGATGGCGAAACGACGCGAAATTTTATAGGTTGATTTTATATTTTTTATTTTATTTTTTATTTTTATTTTTCTCCTATCTTTTTTTTTTTTTTTTCGTGCGTCGTTTTTTTTTTTTTTTTTTTTTTTTTTTTTTTTTTGGTTGGATCGAAAGCTTCGTTTGTAAGCGACCGCGGCTTTTCCCGCCAATTCACCTAATCAGGGCCCGTAAAAAATATCAAAAACTCCAGAAATTAGTATTTTCGTAATTTCAGTCCCCCCTCCCCCAAAGAAGGGGAAAAAAAGGTGCTTAGTGATTACCGTGTTAGCAAAAAAATTTCCCACAAAAAAAAAAATGTTAGCAAAATCGAATTTACATTGATATTTTCTTTTATGGGGGAAAAAATATAATTGAAAAATTCACGCGATACAAAACCATGTCTCTCCTTCTCCTTTTTTTTTTAAAAAAAAATCTGCGACTTTGGTTTTTGGTGATAAGTGTTTACTTTTCTTTTGGTCATCGATAAGTGTTTACTTTTCTTTTGGTCATCGATAAGTGTTTACTTTATAAGCTGCTTTTTAAAGCAACGTGTGGATGGTAACTTTATGGAAAAGACTAAATCAAATTTGTGGGGTTACAGATATGACATGTTTCTTTCGATACTAAGGTCAATAATTTTTGTTTTGTTTTTTGTCTTAGAAAAATAAATGGCTTTACCAACTTTGGTACGGTGCCACATTGTGGTCGTCCAATGCTGCCCAATGAGCGATTAAAGAATTCGCTTGTTTGTGAATTTATAAAAACCGATTTGCAAAGTTTTTGGCGTGGTACCACCAATGTGAAAGGAATAATTATTCAAGGTACCTTCTAGTTTTGATGCCGTTGCGGCGATAACTCTTGTACTTTGAAGATATAGGGATCAAAATCTCGAATTTCGGCACCGCATGCAATGGCCCCGGATTTTGAAAAGTTGTATGCTACCCATTTGAAGTTTTGTTTTTGTTGCCACTAGTTTTTCTATTTGCATAATCATTGAGTGTTATATGACAGAGGACGATGGAAATAATCTATGTGATGTGGTCGACAAAGTTAGAAAAATTAGAGAGGAGGATCATCTGTTGGTCAAGTTAAGAAAGTTTAATAGAGACCATCTCTAGTTAGGAAGAACGAGTGAGTCCATTTTAGGCGACACTCGACGATCATGTAAATAGAAAAGTTAGCGACGACAATTAAATCAAAGTTCGAGGTGATGATATGTTGTCATCGATCAGATTCTCCCACTCATGTACCCTTCTGAGTAGAATTAGTGGCATTGGGGTTAAGAGTGAGTGATACAAATTGGATGATATAATTGGTTTGTGAGAGTAGTGTCGGGCATCTATGTTAGGAGTTATATAAGATAGAACGATTATATATTTATAAAGCTTTGAATGCGAGATTAGCCTCTTATGCACAAACCGATCGAGAGGTAATGTTGCTCTCCTGATAATGTAATGGCAAGCCAAAACTAATTGTTGTGCCCAAGGTGTTCCGTGTATCTCATTCGAGGGATTGGATGCCCGAGATAAGTTAAGGACAATATGATCCAATAGAATGATGCTACTTCCTATATTGTTTTTAGCAAATCATATTTTAGGCAAGTACTAACTCAATTGCATCAATTCTTATAGGAGGTGATCAGTTTCGGAAATGGGTCAAATTCCATTCCGAAACTGTTCTGAAACTGAATAGGGCAAGGTTGGTTTCCACTTTCCAGCTCGTGGAATCAATGGTGTTTTCCTTTTTTCTGTTTTTCTGTTTTTCTGTTTTTCTTTTTTGTTGCTTCTTTTGTTCCCTGCAAAGAAATAATTGTTTCTACAAGGAAAGTCTAAAGATGATTGCATAGGATAATAAAATAACTATTTCTACGAGGAAATGTGTCGTTAAGGTTTTGCCGAATGAAATAAAATACACGGGGCCGATCCTGGCCTTAGAATTGAGAACTAGATTAATTATTCCTAATTCCAGAATTTTGGATACGGGAATCGGATTGATTCCCACAAGAACCAACTAAAACAACTCAATTTGCTCTAGTTCCCAGTTCAATCCAAACCAATGGTCACCCCTAGTTATTGTAGGTTATCAAAAAAAAAAGAAATTGTTCAATTATCTATCAACTAGGAGAAATAAGCTATTGGATATGTCTCAACTTTGAGCTAAAAACTAAAAGTTTCATAATTCAAATAAGTTTCATATTTTAAATAGGTTTCTTAATTGAATTGTTTTCCTGGTTCAAGAAAGTTTCCTAAAAAGAGGTTTCCTACTTTGAATTTGATTATTGTCTCCGTATAAGAAGTCGAGAAAAAATAGTCTAAATTTTTCAAAGCTACCTTTTGTAAATGAATTCTATAGTGGATTTTACTTATCCTTTTCCCGTGGTTTTTCCCACAAGAGTTTCCACATAAAATATGATATTCTTTTGTTATTCTCAATTTCGTTATAGTTTCCACATCTGCCACAAGCCTTGGTCAAACATTAAAATGTTATTTTCTCCAATCACATAAAAATAGGGATGAATGTATTAGAAGTTATAAAATATGTCATGAAAGTGTAATTGAATCATAATACTTTCAAAGTATACAATTAAATTTTGAAACTTATCAAATTTGTGCAATTAAGTTTTTCTATTAATTTCGTCTAATTTGATTAATAGAAAATGCTGACGTTGATTTTATTATTATTTTATTTATCATACATGGCACTAACGTGGTCATTTAGGGAAGATAAAACCTCCGAGCATAAGGAGTAGCAATTATAAAAAATAGGTAATTAGCAATTATACATATTAATTACCTTACGTTAAGATTGTGTTCATTTTGGAGACAATTTCATGATAAAGAAAAATTCTTTTCGCAAAATTATTTTTTCCAAAATAATGTCCCCTTTTTTTTTTTTTTTTTTTTTTTTGAATTTGGAAATTCATTTTGCTAACTTCAAGTATGTATATTTTCTTTAACCACAAAATAATTTTTCGTTAACCGATCATTTTTAGCAAATCAAAAGTGTGAAAATATTTAATACTAATTTGCGGAAAATTCTTTCAACTCCAACAAGTGCACCTTGAATTGGAAAAATCAATCCCATATCATTGGCTTGCTATATAAGGATACGGATATAATAAATTGCACGGACTACGTCTAATTAAGGATGGAATTGCCCAAAATTGTGCCTAACTCGGCATAAATTATAAGAGGCTGGGCCTGGAGAGTTTAGATGGTCCAGGAATCCCATTAGAAGACCACACGCATTGTCAATTTAGGGAAATTTTCGGTGTATGTTTCAGAATTGGGTGAATTTAGGGAAATGAACTGAGATTTTTGTTTCCGACCATTTTTTGTAGAGTAATAAGGATTCAAATTACCATAAAATGTCTAAAAAGTTGTGACAAATAAAAACTTTGGATGTTTTGCCGACTTGGGAAAAGCAACTTGGATTACGGAAGATATGACTTTCAGGATAGAGTTTCGAAAGTTAAGAAATTTAAATGATCGTTCAAAAGGAGGCGAGCAGGGCAAAAGATTTGGTGCTTTTCGTGTATTTTTCCAAACCAAATTCGTAAATCACTTTTATTTTTCCTTGGTTTATCCATTATGCTCCATTTCCAGAGAACTTCCATCTTGAAGGCTCTTTTTCAGGGTGGTTCACTTCACAGTATGCTCATCCATTTAACCTCGTGTGGATTGAACATATGTTTATGTACTTTGGATCTATGTTTGCTATTCGTGTTGTTGCTTAGAATCGTGTAAATATCTAAGAATAAAATTATTACAGAATATTCAAATTGATGAGCTGGGCTACATTTGATTGGAAGTTTTCAATTGCCTAAATATACCGGGTCCGCTGAAAGATTGACTATGTGGCCTACCATGCTCTGCAACTACAGATTCGAGCAAGGTCGTCTCATTTAAGAACAGAGTCTGACGGTCTTGAGATCATAGATTCATTCCCTATTCAATTTGTTCTCACTTCTTTAAGATGGGCACAGATTTTCTGCTATATATTAATTTGTCTGTAAAGGCATTTATTTTTGCTCTTTTTGTGGGATCACCCTCTGTGAAAAGGATAATGACACAAATAATCATTGAATTTTAGTTCAATATACAATGTAATCCATAAAATTTTAATTCATTCAATATGATCCATAAACTTTAGCTTAATGTTAAAGTCATCCTAAATTTTTAATTCATTTAATGTGATTTCTAAACTTTTAGTACATATTCAAACTAACACCTTCTTTTTGCGGATGATGTTATCTTCTTCCTGGATGGTACCATAGTGGAATTGTCAATGGGGCAAGTTGTCAATTTAAACAAGTCAGGGGTTTATTTTTTAGTCCCTACCACTAAGAAGAAATATTTGTGCTGTTTATGAAAAGACAGGAAAATATTTAGGCATTCCTACGAGAATGGGGACAATCAAAAAAAGAACTGTTTGCATGGATATTGATGGAAAGAAAAGTTACTCGAGGCCATACCAAGCTACGCAATGTCGATCTTTAAGTTGCCGTGTCCATCCGCAGAGCAATCGAAAGGCGAATAGCATCTAAGTTATGAAAAGGATGAAGGAATGGGGTTTGATCTAATTACCTTCAATCATGCAATGCTTGGTAAACAAGCATGGAGATTATACAATTCTCCAAATGTGGAGCAAAGTCTTAAAAGGTATCTATTTTCCACATGGCAATCGGAAGGGCCAACGATCATCATGGGGCTGGCGAGTTTGATGCTTTGGGACGAGATACAATAAAAGCAGATACAAAATGGTTAGTAGGGGATGAAAAATCCATCAAAATCAGGGAGGACAAATAGTTATAGGGGATTATTGGGGGACAAGCAACGTACCAAGAACCTACTATGGTGGCAGGTTTGATCAATGAAAATTCTCGAGCTTGGAATCAGCCAATAATTCAAAGTTTTTTAGCAAATGAGATCTTAGCAATCCCCGAGCAAAAACCCCAAGCCGATATGATAGTTTGGACAGAAACAGTATAGGAAAATATTTTGTCAAGAGTGGATATAACAGGGCTTCTTCATCAACTATCAACAAAAATCAACAAAATTTTAATTTATTAGAACTTTTCTCTCGGATCAAAATGCTATTCCCACAAGAGAAAATCTCTACAAAAGAAACATCACCCCGATCCTTGTGTTACTCACAAGTTAGTGGCACGAACATCACGAAACATATCAAAAGATTTGATCAAATATTAAACTTGCATGGGAGTTCATCATTCACTTGGATGAATTTTTAATTCATTTAATGTGATCTATAAATGTTTTTTGTATATCTTCAAACTAATCTTTAAATTATTTAAAATTATCAAATGCCGTCTTTCCTTTAATTCAAGTTTAAGGACAATATAAAATATTTGAACATATATAAATTTAAGCGACGCTACATGTTAAGTCAAAATTTACCAATCCCTAGTGTCCTTTTCCATAAGTCATAAAGTCACGTAATTGATAAGTCTTTGTCTCTTTTTTGGGCACTGGGGAGGGGGGTGCCATAATGGAACAACTCATGTTCAATCAAGTATGACAGGACTACAGTCGGAACCCAAATCCTCACTTATTGCACCCACAATGGCTTCTAGCTGCCTCTTGTCCTGTCACGACCTAATTTCCACACGGTTTGTCCCCATCTTCTTCAAATTTGAAAATAAAAAAAAAACATTATTTGCAGAAATTAAATTAACAAGACTTGCTCAATAATGAATTTTTCATTTTTCGAAAATGATCCGAAAACATGTGAAATTCCTTTCTATTTCATGCTTACATTTCAGTACGCGCTCAGAGAAATTTTCTTCCAACAAAATTCAATCACCAACTAATAAGGTCGGTTAAAATATAAGCAGAAAAAAAGACAAGCGTGAACCGAGACTTTAGATATAATTATTCCGGAAAAAAAAAAGTGCACCTAAAAATATAAGCAGAGATTGAGTTATGTCCATTTCCCAAATAGCCCCGGTGGTCTCCGAAATTTCTAAAAAGCCACTCACTGTACGTCCGCGCCTCCTAGAATAGTCAAAAGAGCGTTGACGGATAGGAAAAATAAAACGGACGGACTAAACTGCCCTCCATGACAGCCGTAGAATCAAGCAACGGCAAAGGGTAATCTCGGGTTTTTGACACAGTCAATGTTGGCGGCAACGATTCAAAAAAGGGGACCATGACCCAAACGGCGCGTTTTTCCGGTTATTTCCGCTTTTGCCATTTCTTTTTCCGCTAAAGTCTTCGCAGCATAACAATTTCTTTTTATAAGTTTCACAAAATAATAATTGAATTTTGCTTAATTCCTGCTCGAGATTTTTTTATACATTTCTTTTATGGATCGTTCATAACTAGCCAGCATTTACATTTAGCTTATTTTTTTGAAATAAAATTAATTTTACTTATGGAGAATATCCTAAATCGACTCTACCAAGTACTAAAACACACCTTTTAGACTCGATTAAAAAAATGTCATTTAATTATGGAACCACAGCAGCAATAATGTTTGCTATTTGACTTGTTCTAGGGTTATTCGAGCTAAAATAAAGAAAAATAAAAAGTTAATATGACATTTCAATCGCATTATTTACTTGATTGTTTTTTTTTCTTTTTGGCGACCCTTTTCAAAACGCGGCAACGTCGTTCATCTTCTAACCACCTCCCGCCATTAAACATGAATTACCGCTAAATTGGCCGAGCAAATTGAAAGGAATTACTGAACATGCCAAAATGACAATAATTCTTCTTTTGCTTGTGAAAGTTTCTTCCTTTTCTTTACAACTCTTATCCTCTCTTTCTTTTTCCCTTGTTTTTTTTTTAAAGAAAATGAGCGACAGAAGGCTGTCCCTAGTGCGATGCAATAAACAACTGCGGATGTGAAAGATCCAATGTTCGAGCGGTGCCCCCGTGTTGACTAAACTTGCATTGGTGTTTGCACGAGACAACATGAAGTACAAGGTTCCAACGACAGCTTTCTCCACAAGCCTTTGAATATTCAATCTTTGTGACTTCTTGTGGCCTCCGTCCGTCCAAATCCTCTAGCAAGCTCATCAATATTTTTTTTTTCTTTTGATGGGTTTCTTAGTTGTCCCGCTTGACTTCGTAACCAGCGGCCAAATGAACTGAATTATCGTGACTTTCGTAATATGCGCATTAAAAAAAAATAGAAACGGTAATCGATCTGATTAGTTCGGGACGACAGTCTTAATAGGCATTCGACTGGAGAATGTCAATCACGTGATGCGGAAGTCGAATCAACAACAATATTCTCTTCTCGCCCATCAATTATGGTATGATTTGGCATTCTTCTTTTTAAATGCCATTGGCTTTTGCTGATTTTCATCCACGTTCAATGTATAGAAAGGCCTCCATTTAAAGAATCATTCTCACCTCAAAAGGTTCCCGAGGAAAGCACTCTTATTTATTTAAAGTAACGTTTTGTTTTCTTTAAATAAAAATATCACATGTTGTTGGCAGGACACTCGTCTCTTTGCATAAAATACATGTGCATACTAGATTTCAATAAAGCTCTCGTCTTTCTCGCGTTTGTTGAATTTAGGTGACAACACTCCTTCTTTTGGAGCAAACCGAATCGCACATGTATAGACATGTGCCGCATTATGCTGAGGAAAAGTTACTCCGATTTTAAACTCGTCCCATGTATTTTATTTGGTCAATTAATGATTCAAAACATAAAAAAAAAATCGGTTATATACCCAAAATAATCCATATTTACAGAAACAAATGTAAAATTCTTATTATTCTTCACATGATAACACGAATTTGTAATAAATTTAATTATTAAATATGATATCCCTTTTACATTATATTCAATTATGGTAATGCCGAGCTTGTTTCACGTACTTTTAAAGGAAATGAAGATATAAAACCTTCCGATATCACAAATCTTATGATTTTCCGTCTGTATTTCGCCAACAAGCGGTTTTGGTACTTTCTACACAAAATGTAGCCGCCACCTTGGCAAAAATTAATTATCTACTTAATTGCTAAGTCGTATAATGATTTTTCTTTGCTTTCTCCTGTTAAATCCGCAATCTACACTATAGGCTAAAAGTTAATTTCTCGCCTTGTATGATACATCCAAGTTTTATATTTTCTAAAATCCGTAAGTTTATAAATCCACAAAAGTAGAAGAAATTTTATTAAGATGCCGTGTAAGATTCTCATCTAGCATTTTTTTTTTTTTGGTCGAACTTATCTAGCATTTACAACTCATGTGTAGCTGCAACATTCAATCGAGTTACATTCAATTTAACAAGCATTACGAGAAAGTTGTGGACATAGATGGAATAGTCCATTCTATTTCGAGATTATTATGGTAATCCCTTGAGTTAATTTCCAAAAATATTCCCCACACCAAAGCAATCATGTAAATCTTAAATATTTCTCCAAACTTTTTTTTTTTCATTTTCTGATGTAATTTTCTAAAATTTTACTTTATCTTTTCGTAAAATACACGTCCATGCATGATTTTCAATAAAGCTCTCATCTTCCTTGTGTTAAACTTAGGGAGAAAACTCGTTATTTTGGAGCAAACCGAATCACACGTGTATAAAGACGTGCAACATTGTATTTGGTAAAAGTTACTCCAACTTTAAACATATCCCATGTCTTTTATCCCATCAATTAATGATTTCGTGTCGAAAAATCAGTTGTATACACAAAATAATCCATATTTACAGAAACAAATATAATATTCTTATTATTTTTCATAAAACAACACGAACTTGTAAAAAAATTAATTATTAAGTATGATATATTTTTTTATATATACGTATTACGGTAACACTGAACTTTTTTTTTTTTTTATGTACTTTTTGAAGGAAATGAATATATAAAACCTTCCATATCACAAACTGTATGATTTTTCGTCCGTATATCACTAACAAGGACTTTCGGTACATTATCCACAATAAGTAGCCGCCACCTCGGCAAAAATTAATTATCCATTTAGTTGCTAAGCTATACACCGACTTAACTTTTCTTTCTCCTGTTAAATCCACGATTTACTCTATAGATTAAAAGTTAATGCCTCACCTTTTTACAATACATCCACGCTTTATCTTTTCTAAAATAAGTTCATAATCTACAAAAGTAACACATCCAGCCACCTCTCACTTATCCGAGAACTAGCAGAAGAAATCTTATCAGGATGCCATGCAGCATCTGAGATTCTCATTTGGTACATACAACTCGTGTGCAGCTGTAATCCATTGTAGATCACTGGGTCCTATCGTCCCTATGTGCCATTCGAAATCTTCAAACTAGCATTAATTTTGAGGAACGTCACCTGAGAATTCTTTTAACACACATCAATGGCAACTCTTCATGCCCATTTCCGATACAATTAACAACCTTCAATCCGAGCAATCTAATTAAATTTGACGGGCATCAGGAGAAAGATCCGATGGATACAAATTGCGCAATCCTAATGACCAGAACAAGAACGTGCATAATTGAGTAGAAATATTAACGCACCCGGAAATCCATTGTTCTTGAAGCAGAAGTGGAAAACCAATATTCCACTCACAAGTCCTAAATGCTTCTGATATGATGATACTTGTGATAATTAGGGTTAGAGGAGCGACTTGAACACTATTTATGGAGTTTCTAATCAAGCCTCCTCATTATGGATCAGGCTCAACTCAGCCCATATTAATCAGCCTTATATTAGACTAATTAAGAAACCTTCTATCTTACCTTAGATCAAATATTGTAAAACGATAAATTACAACGTCAATTAATGTAGCTCATATCAGGAAAATTCTTCGCGGACATAAATGAAATAATTCATTTTATGCTCGAGACTAGTGCGGTTTTCCTAGAAATTATGCATCAATCTTAAATAATTTGACCGGTTGCCGGCGTAATTTTCTAGAAAATTCCCTCGCCTTGTTTTTTCCACCGTCGCCATTTCCTTGGACTTGGAAAGAGCCTATAGGAAGACAATAATTCCGTGTTGACGCGCTGACTCGGGCGCCAACTCACCCATCTTCTCCCACCTCGCGGCTCTCGAAAATCCATTGCAGCCCCGCCTCGCGTTCCGCGATTCTCTCTCTTCTGTCCCTTTCTCTCTCTAGCCATTCCCGTCCAATCGCCTGCACGACACTCGCGCGCGCGCGCACGCGCTGTCGGGGAGTCGCGGAAATCCGGTTCCGCGGACGGGCGGCGGGGAATGGGCCACCACCACCACCAGCACGGCGGCGGCGGCGGCGGGGGTGCCGCCGACGGCGGCGTCTCGCAGTGCGTCAATAGCCCGCGCTTCTCCGGCCCCATGACGCGCCGCGGCCACTCCTTCAAGCGCGCCGGCAGCGGCGGCGGCGGCGGCGGTGCCGGCGGCGGCTGCAACAGCGCGAGCTGTCACCACGAGGTCATCGATCTCCTGATCGGTTCGCCCAGATCTGAGAATGGGACCGTCCATCAGGCGGCCGCTTTCGATTCGGCCCTCGACAGGAGGCAGGCCCACCTTCGCTACGACCTCAGGGAAAGGCTGAGGAAGCCGGTGGCGTACGTCGTCGGGGACTTGGGATCGAAGGAAAGGAAGAAGCTTGGGCACTTGATGTTCCTGCTCTTTTGCGGGGTCTGCTTGTTTCTGGGCGTTTTCAAGATTTGCGCGACTGGGTGGTTCGGATCCGCCATGGAGAGAGCTGAATTGGATCGGGTTAGTCGGTGTACATCTGCTCGCTTCCTCGAGAATGGAATAAAAGAAGAAATTTTTCTGGGTTTTAGCTAATTTTAGGATGGTTTAGGTGAAGTAGAAGTAGTGTTCTATGTTAAAAATAGGTTGACTAAATCTATGGAAAAGGAAATGAGTTGGCTTTGCTACCGGTTTTGGATTGTTTAGTGGGTTAGCTAAATTTGTGGTTATTCTCCTTCTTTGTCCTTTTGGGTGAAACAAACTGAATGGAAACTTGACCCATACGGATCTACCTTTGTAGGGAAATTAATTTCAGGATTGTTTATTATCAGGACGAAGGGAGAGATTAGGGGTGGCACAAGTTTAGATACTATGATCAATTCTTCATTTCATGACCTGATTATGACTTCTAGTACTTTTTTTTTTGGCCAAGAAACTAAATCTGAAGTACCTAGAATGGACGTTTTCCTCTGCGTATCTCTTCTCTGTTGATGTTATACAAGGGCTTAGGAATCCTCTGCTTAAAGGTGGCACAAGGTACTAGTTCCTATCGAGAGTGTCATCAAGCCTATATTTGCGTTTGATGTACTTTGCTTGAAAAATCAGGGGTATGCATATCTTGGGAAAGTGCATTGACCTCAACTTGTTGTGGCCAATGATCAGGCCTGTTTGCAATGTAGGTAGTGGTGCTTTCAATTCGGTGGGAAATTAATGAAAACTGGTTGTTTCATTGTTAATTCGCTGCTTGTTTTTCCTGGTCCATGATGGTCTTCGACAACTAGAATGAGTTTTCACATTCTTATGCATGTGCTTGCGCTCATATATAGTGTTTCTGCTCACTTGTTCAATTCTCTTATTAGGTTCTATATGATCAGTCAGCTGCTCATCAAACTCAGATCAATCAAAGGACCTCTTCTGATTATGATCATAGGGAAGAAGGAAGTGATGTTGATATAACTTTAATGATGGTAGAATCTGGTGTTGTTGGTGACAAAAGCATGGCAGATGTAAGTATTGATGCTGATGTGATGCTCAGTTTTCACTCATTCAAGATTTGGTTGTGAAAATGAGACGTGGCAGAAAGCCTCGGTGCTATAAAATTCCCATTTAGGACCATTGGTATTATGGTCTTTCATGAGACTTGACTTTTCAATGTGAAACTTTGGTTTGTTCAGTATTCAGAGATCTGGTCCAAGCCCAACAGTGAAGACTTCAAACAATGCATTGATCAGCCAAAAAGTCATAAAAGTAAGGAATCTGTCATGCTTGGACGAAGTTGCACATCTGGTGATATGCTTTTCTGTTCTCTCCATGCTTTTTGAAGCTTACAACTCTCACTTTCTTTTGCAGAGCTTGATGCCAAGACGAATGGTTACATTCTCATTAATGCTAATGGTGGCTTGAATCAAATGAGATTTGGGGTCTGGTCTCTGTCTGTATGATTATTTTGAAAAATCTTCTAAAATTATTTTGAGTTATAATGACATCAATAGTTCTAGAGTGCAGATCTGCGATATGGTTGCCATTGCCAAGGTCATGGAGGCCACACTGGTCCTTCCTTCACTTGATCACACATCATACTGGGCTGATGATAGGTTGGTTTGTTTCCTTTTCTCAATTTGGAAGCTACCAGTAGCAATGTTCATCTGATGTTAATTATCTCGGCAAGAGGGAAAAAATCTGATGCTTATTGTTTCGTCAAAAGGAACACTATGTTTGTGGTAAAAGCAGAATCCTAGTTCATTTTTCAAGTTCTGTTAGGGTACTTAGAAAAATTCCTCCCTTTAGATTGGTTCTTCAGTCTTCAAATAAGAGGGCATGATTACTGGATAGTTTTCTTTTCCATCTTTGTAACCTTCCATGTAAATCAGGAGTCTTATTTGCACTATAGGCGCTACAGTTAGCATAATAATTCTGTGGTTCAAGTCTTTTGTAGCTGGGTGCGTATTTCTAATTATAAATGGCTTGATGATCTTGTGTCTGCTTGCCTTTAACAAGCTATTCTGAAATATACGAGATGAGACCTCTCTAAGTAGCACAAGTACTTCCATGGCATGCATTTCTGTTGCTGTGGTCTCAATTCTCTTCTCTCCATCTGCAGCGGCTTCAAAGATTTATTTGATTGGCGTCACTTCATGGACACACTAAAGGATGATGTCCACATAGTTGAGAGTCTACCTCAGGCTTATGCAGACATTGAACCTTTCAACAAAACACCAATTTCTTGGTCGAAGGTGAAAGAATAATTCATGCTCGTTCTATCAGTTACCATTAAGATATGCACTTATCTGAAACTGGGGCAGTGTAGTAAATGCAGAGAGTGAAGGGATGCATGCAGAGTTCGCCACTAGAAACTCTCTTTAACAAATAGAGGATCCTAAACTTCAATCTCTCTTTCTTCAATCTCTCTCTCTCTTTTTGTTTCATCCTCTTTTTTCCAACTTATTTATTTTCTTTGTTACAGAATGCATGTTTCAAGAAAATGCAGCATTCTATCCTATCTTCGGCTTTCCATGGGTCTCTACCAGTTCAAGGACTAATGTTTTACTTTTCAGGTCAGTTACTATAAGAAAGAAGTCCGCCCACTGCTGAAGGAGCACAAAGTGATGTATTTTACTCATACTGATTCTCGGCTTGCCAACAACGACATAGCCAATTCTACACAGAAGTTGAGATGCCGTGTCAATTACCGAGCATTGAGATATTCAGCACCGGTTGAAGAACTTGGAAAAACCCTGGTTTCAAGAATGCAACAAAATGGAGGTCCTTATCTAGCTCTCCACTTAAGGCAAGTTCAGATTAATCCACTCTTTTTAAATATGACGTTCTGGTTAGATGTAATGTAATTTCATACAATTTCCCTTTTAGAATTCTGTCAATGAGATGTGAATGGTAATTCCAATCAAAAAATAGCTTTTTGAGTATTAAGTGACTTATTGACTTAAAATGGGGATTAAGAACTGGTTGGTTGTTCTTAGTATGGGTTAACAGTCAATTCAGGAGCACGATGTGCAATATTCTTTAAATAAGGAATTAATTGTCGGATTTGGTTTGCTATGTGGGACTTTGAGATCCATATATCACACAAGTCAGGGCTTTGTCTAAGTACATTCCTCTCGACATGTTTTAGACCTGTTTCAGTGTTCCTGAAGACAGTGGTATTGAATTAGTCTTTGTTGGCATCACAACTCATGTTTTATTGATTCCTCACAGGTATGAGAAAGATATGCTGGCATTTACTGGCTGCAGTCACAATTTGACAGCTGAGGAGGACGAGGAACTACGGTTGATGAGATATGAAGTAAGTCATTGGAAGGAGAAAGAGATTAATGGAACAGAGAGGAGGTTACTTGGTGGCTGTCCATTGACTCCTAGGGAGACTTCACTTCTGCTAAAGGCTCTTGGATTCCCATCTACTACCCGCATTTATTTGGTGGCTGGTGATGCTTATGGAAAAGGAAGTATGCAATATTTGAAGGACGAATACCCCAACATATATTCACATTCTACTCTGGCAACAGAGGAAGAGCTTGCTCCTTTCAAGAATCATCAAAACATGCTTGCCGGTATAGATTACATTGTCGCTCTTCAGAGCAATGTGTTTCTTTATACTTATGACGGGAATATGGCGAAAGCAGTTCAAGGCCATAGGCGGTTCGAGAATTTCAAGAAGACAATTAATCCAGACAAGTAACTATTATCCTGTTCCTACTCTTTTCAGTTTTTCTGATTTGTTTTATTTTTCTCCCCATTTTGATATTTGGTTTTGTTTCTGTCCTGATATGGATCATCGACAGGCATCTCATCTTCATGTCCTCTTTGTGCACGCAGGATGAATTTTGTTAAACTGGTTGATGAACTAGATGAGGGGAAGATTTCTTGGAAGAAATTCAGTTCCAAAGCGAAGAAACTTCACAGAGATCGAACAGGAGCTCCCTATTTGAGGCAGTCTGGGGAATTCCCAAAACTAGAGGAAAGTTTTTATGCAAATCCGCTCCCTGGGTGCATTTGCGAATCAACGAAGAGAAGGAAGTAAAGCTAAAAGGAGAAGTGTCTCCTTTCTCCGTGATGCAATTTTGGGTGCGTAAGAGAGATTAACCCATGCTGTCAAGGTTCAAGAAATCTTGTCAGCCGAAGATGCCACAGTTAAATCAGAAAGTTCCTTGGCCTAGTGCTCAGGCTGGCCGGTATTACATTAGCGTCACTGAGCTGCTGAATTTAAGGCCGCTCAAGGGATTCTGGTGAATAATTTATTCAGAAGAAAATTTACAGAATACCATTGAAAGAAAGAATACCATTGAAAGAAAGATTATGAGCCCATGGTGCCGAAAAAGGAAACAAAATGATAGGAGACTTTTCTGTTTAGGGGATTGGAGAAATCCCATGAGGTTAAATTATAGTGAATTCGATTGTGTGGCACAGAAGACCTTGTAATACTTCAAATTACACAGAATGAAAGATCTCCCTTCTTTATCTTTATCTGTAATTTTTCACTTTGGGTCGTCAAAATCTGGTTTAGTTACATCCCATATTATTTCACTCATAGTTCCTGTACCATGCTTATCAACAATATCAGGATTCAGGTTATATATATGAAGTCGGCACAGTGCAGGCGAATGCCATGCATACTTTCAAGCATAGACCTACAGGGCACGAGAAATGATTTGAATAGCTGGGGTAGTTTCTTACTAGACTAACAGTTTTATGTCTGCTACAGTCTCAATGACCACTAGCATCAAATCCCAGGGAATTCTGGTCTCAGAACCAGATTGCGGTCGGCAAATACTTTTCGTATTCAATGTCAACTCGTGATTATGTTACCGAACATTACAAGTTTTGAGAGATGATTCAGATGGAAGATTTTCAAAGTACGGGAGTACCCAAAAAAGGAGGAACTTGAACCTCTGTAGAAATCAATTCTTATTATGCTGCAGAGAATTGTGAACTGACATGCTGTTTCAAGCATTTTCTATCGACTGACAAGCAAGGGCTTCTCTTGCAATTCCCTCAAACATCTTGAATGGACGAACTTCTTTCTATAGAAGGATCACAAAATTCACTGCATGCTCTAAAACTGCACTAAATAACATTGGGAGACCAAGAGTTTTCTTGTTTGATGTACAGAATTTACACCAAATCAACATATATAAACACACTGAAGACAAGGCGATGAACTGAATCAAGATATCTCATTCACAAACGACGAAAAGAAGTTCGCCAAAAAATCTCAATCTAAATATCCAAAAGAAGGGGGAAAAGGGAAACAAGAAAACAAAGGATAAACAAAACCCCCCCACCACTACAATTGAAGAATTGATTCGACAAGTTCATTAAGCGGCGCAAGCTCCTCTTTGTTGATCAACCGAAATTCCTGCATCAAATTAAAGCCAATCAAGACTTGCCATCACAAGTCTTTTTTGTACTAGACTCTTGTTGTAAAGCTGATAACCTAACTAAACTACTGCTTGTGACTCATTAATATGGTAATTGAAAGTGTTTCCTTGACCCAAACTTAAGACTAAGAACATATCAAAGCCAATCTAAAAAGTATGATAGAATCATATGGATAAGTCATATCTGCAAAGCTTAGCAGCTATGCTTACTTACCCATGTGAAGAGAACGAAATGCTTGAAGCAAGTATTTAGATGAGCTTCTTCCTTCAAGTTCACGATTTTCTGAAAATGTGAATGGTAGATATGGGCGTAGACACGGAACAAGCGCTTGAAAATGGTTTTGACAACATCTTTGAAATTGCTCGGAAATGGAGCCCCTGTAAACATGTCAGCAGGGATAACTTAGTGCTTATGTAGTAAAAAGCAACTAACAAATTCATTAAATTTCTCTATGTTTTGAGTATAAAGTAAGCATGGATCTCCAGCTTTATCAAGATATTTATCTCACCCAATCTTTGTGGGAAAACTGATTCATCGTCAAGCTGAGCCTCAATCCAGTCCATCAAATACTCAACGTACTTAGGAGCTGACACCTCGATGGGTTTCTTAATGATCACTCCATCGGCCCACCTGTACTCGTATCTGCAAGAGTTCATGTAGTCTCAATCAGGCCTTCTGTTCTCATCGTTTGAACGCTAAAGGAATGAGAAAAAAAGGAAAAAAAAGAAAGAAAAACGGATACTACTGCTGCGAAGGATGAGCTTCATTACAGAGATCAAGACATAACAAATAACAATAACCATCTTCGTTGTGAATTTAAATGGAACAAAGATTCTGGGGATTGAGCATCCATGTGCAAACAGACTATCTATAAGCAACTTCAAGGTTAAACGACTGCAACACAAGATGGACTTTCACATGAATGAACCTGCAAATAGGCATCAAATGGATTAAGTAAACAGAAATTTTATCAAGCAGCTTCTTACTTTGGGCCTGCAGACATTGTTGGGCAGTTAGCTGGCGTGCAGAATTCAGTGAGTGTACCGTATAGAATGTTCACTTGATTGAAAAAGTCCACGGCTGTATAAAACAGAGAACCCAGACAGAAAATTAATCAAAGGAAAAAAATTGATTGTGCTATATGTGTGAAAGCTCATGTGCAAGAATTTAATTGTTCGACTATTCATATATTCTCATTAGCAAATTAATAATGCAGAAGTACTCACTGTTCACCGCCAGCCACTCATTGATGTCTTCTCCAGGGGGAAGCCGCACTGCTTCTCTCAAATTTCCACTTCCCAGAGTAGCATCGATATGTCTTTGTAGTTGAGCACCCTAAAATTCGAATACAGGGAAAGAGGAAAACATGCGTAAATAAATTGCGTAGTTCATCCAAAGTAGATTGCTGAAGAGTAAATAGTCTTAACAAGAAACACCAACCTTACTTCCAGAAGGAGCGCTCTTTTTAGGCCGAAAAGTCTTCTGATTTCTGCACAAGTTGTGATTGGGTATGACAACATGTGATTATTACTAGCGAAACAGGGTGGCATGCCAGAGATGAGTACTTCAAAGAGCAACGAGAATCGAATTTAATTAGTTCCCATGTCCTGTTTCTCTTCTTCTTTCAATGAGAAAAATCATCATCTGCAAGGACATTCTGTGACTACTAGATGACGCAAGCAACTTAAACGGGCTCATTGCAACAGCTTCTTTAGGGCTATAGAACTTAAAACGAGGGAGAAAAATCAAGCGTCACAGCAAACAATAGCTAGTTCAAAGTTCATCCAGATGGGTCCATTTTTCTGATCTACTTGCGCTCGTCGTATGGTTTAACATCAGACCAACGTTCAGTCGCAAACCAGGGAAAAAGAACCCACCATATCGGCAAACAATAAACAATTCAAAGATCACCAAACCGCGTTCATTTCCTAACTAATTGGCTACTCTGTATGGTTCAAGATCAGATCAATGTTTGGTCGCAGTATCCGGTTTACGAAGCGGACCGGCCCCGGGATTAATTGCCGTCGAATGTTCCGAAACCGGAAGAGAGAATTAAAAACCATCGCGAAAGTCCGAATTACCGACACAAACTACGCAGCATCATCATCCGCAGCCTCACGACGAATCTCTAGAAACGAAACGACGTAAAAAAACAAGAAAAAGCCGACGTCTTTCCGCGATCATTCCATCCCATCACCATCCAAGCACGCAGACAGGTCGACAACGAATCCTGTTTGCCCACCAATTCAGGCTCTCCGAGGCACGCCATCCAAAACCCACGATCGCAAACTAAAAAAAAAGCACATGCAACGCCAAGAACAGCAGCCGCCTCACGTCGGCGAGAAGCCCATCATCGAGAATTCCCAGAGGGAAAAAAAGAGGGTGCCCAAGAAACGGAACCTGCTTCCGAGGCCGAAGAGACTCATGGTGACGAAGCGGTCCCTCCTCCTCCTCCTGCCGCCTCCTCCTCCTCCTCAAGAAGCGAAGGAACAGAGCGCCAAAAGATATCCAAGAAAAGACGCGACCGTGAACGCAGACACGGAACAAAGGAGGAAAAGAAAGAAAAAACTTGAGAGCTGGAATTGAACATAGTCGTTTATATACGTAGGGAGGAGAGAGAGATGACAGGCTGTCATGAGAGAGAGAGAGAGAGAAACAGAGAGAGAGAGAGAGAGAGACAGAGTCTGTCTTCCTGGCCAGCAAGAGTCTCCCCTGTTTTCCATTTTGTCTTCCAATCTGCTCTTCTGGCTCTTTCTTCATTTTCTATCTATTTCTCCCTTTCTTCTTATCATTCCCTTCAATTATTCTTTGGACCGTTTCCATTTCTTCCTCCTCCTCCAATTTTTCTTTTTTTTTGGGTATCACTTAGGATAACCTCCTTATCAGGGTAGTTGAAAAGTCTGAGACCTTATTATATCCCATTAATCTCCCGGTTCAATTAGGGTTCAAGCATGGAATTATCATGCACTATGCGAGGTCAACCTACTACGTCGAGAACCAATTAGTCGGTTCCATTCTTTAATGCTCTCTTTGGTCAAGCGCGCCGTGGTTATCTGTACGGTAAAATTTGTTGTGCGAATCTCGAGTTTTGAAAAAGAGGCGGTCAATTACAGTTATTTATTACGTGGATCCCACATATGAAAATATTTTATGCATCTCACAAAAAAATATAAACACATTGTAAATGATCGAATATAAGAATATGACTCTTAATTGAGTGTCGCACGAAAATTATAACATTTGTGATATTCTTTTCCCACAAATAAATGAGCCGACTTGGTTCGTTGGACCATCGTCCATATAAGAAATTTTCTCAAGAGAGAAGGGATTAAGACAAGTGGCAGCATATGAATGGTTAGGATGAAAGCAAAGGAGTAAGAATTTGGGGAGAAGCAAAAGTGCAATGCACACCAAAATCATGATGGCATGATTTCAATGATTGGGGGATCTGGGACAAGAGCCATATCAACCTTGGTTTTAGGAAAGTGGAATTAAGATAATGTTTGCTTCCTAATCTTTCCAATATTCCTCTAATTCCAACTAGCTTTTCTATTTTTCCTTTTTTTGGCTTGCTCTCTGTCTTCTTCTTTTTCCTTTTCTGTGAGATATAACATCCCAAGGTTTTTAATTTTATCCCCTATGAATTAGCTGTCATATTGCACAATTTTTTTGTGGCTTTCAAGATACATGTGATTTAAAAAAATTTGGTCAAATTCTGACTTATGCATCAACAACTTTTTTTTTAAAGAATTTCTTACTGACATTAATTATTTCTTTTTTGTAATAAATATGGTTGGTGATGGTACGACAGAAAATGGTCAATTTTAGGGGGTGGGTCCGGGACGTGGCAATGCATCAAAACAACTAGCTGGATACGCATATATTCAACATGATGTGTATGTGGGGACTGAGCAAGGTGTGAAATGTACTAAGTTGCGGAACATGAAATCTCACCAATGTCGATCCAAATAAAGGCTGAGCTGGCCATTCACCTGGCCCCACCGAGACAGTTCTCCGTCTTGTGGTTCTGGTGAGGTAATACAGATCATGGGCTTCGTAAAGAATGCAATTTGCTGAGCAGTGACAGTGAGCACCAGTTCAGCACCAGAAAGGACATGGCGGGCTGTAGAAAGCAAGGTTGGCCCTTTTGAGATTTGACCATTTTGGCAATTTCCCAAGTTGAAAGATGAGTGGAATTCATTTCTTACCTAACCCTTTTTCCTTCCCCAGTGGATAGGATACGAGGATTTTCCATTTTAAAGGCGTCATTGAGTGAGATTTGCCCTGAGATTTATGTTTCCATACGCTGAACAGTGGAAAAGTGAGAGGACTGAAGGAGACGGTTACATTACCAACTCATGAATCATGAGTAGTCCCTGTGAAAAATGAGCTTGTGTTTAATGATTTGCCGGTTTAAATGATGAAGTCCCGCTTCATTTTTCTTCGCAGAAGTTTGTTTGGTCACTGCGGGAGACTGCCTAGTAACTTTTCTGCCCTTTTGTCTCGCAATTTATCAGTCGAAAAGAGATGGAATAGTATGTCTTATGAGTCATTTGAATGCTTTACTTGTGCTTTAAGCGGTCGCATTACACATGATTTTTCACGGTAGAGGCTTGAAAGGTTTTAAATCTTGGGAAACTCTCTCTCTCTCTCCCCACAGAGAGACAAACTTCTTTTCAGCATATCCTTTCTATTAGTAGCTTGTATCATAAGGTCACTGCGACGAAATATCTTGCTTACAAATTCTGACATTTTCTCCTTATTTTGTGAGATCAAGTCATTAATTTAGCGAGAGATGATCATAGATTGATCCTGTTAACTTATGCATAAATTCAATAACCAGCTACACATTGATCATAGTTCTATCCTCACATGGATTAGTCTTTCTGGTGCATATATGCATTATTTCGCATCTCTAAGGGGAAGAAATGTTGAGGCATGTACTGATAAGTAGCTTCAGCACTGATTTCTTCCAGACCATGGGTTTCATTTTCATTGAACCTTCTCTTGCTGCAATCTGTTAAAATTTAATTGTCTTCATGATGTTTCACTCTACATGAATGTCGAAACAGGATAGGGAGTCCAAGAAATGGCATCACTTCGCAGAGTCTTCCCAACGTTGATTTAGGCATCTGTCCTCAGCCAAATTCTCACTGCAACAGCCTTTGGTGTTTGCTATGGAATGCAAGGAGACAACCTGCCTAGTCTGGCTGAGGTGATACAGCTCTACAAGAATCACAATATTGGGACAATGTGGCTCTACGATCCCAACCCCGAAGCGCTCCGAGCTCTAGTGAATTCCGGCATCAGCGTGATCCTAGGCACCAAAAATGAAGACCTACACAACTTGGCATCAAGTGTGGAAGCTGCCAAGTCATGGATCAATGCTCATGTTGAGCGCTACCAAGGTTTAAACATCAAGTACATAGTCGTAGGCAATGAGGTCATCCCTGGAGAATTGGCTCAGCACGTGTTGCTTGCAATGCAGAATCTACAAAGGGCCCTCAGTGGCTCCAGTTTCTCATCTGTGGTGATGACCACGGTGGTCTCGGGGACTGTCCTTGGAGCTTCTTACCTACCCTCAAGTGGCACATTCACGGACAATGTGAAGGGCGCTTTGTCCGGCATCCTGCAGTTTCTGTCTGACAACCATGCCCCTTTGTTGATCAATGTGTACCCTTGCTTTGCCTATGCTGCAGACCCCCCACCAACATAAGATTGGACCATGTGCAGTTCACCGTGCTGGGGCCAGTGGTCCACGATGGGGACCTAAGCTATTGGAACTTGCTCGATGCGATGGTGGATGCTCATTATGCGGGAATGGAGAGAGAGGATTTCCCTACTGTGGGCATGGAGATCTCCGAGTCCGGGTGACCTGCTGGAAAACGGAATTTCACAACTCCACAGCTCGCACTGACTTACAACCAAAATTCCATGAAGAAAATCAAAGCAGAAGAGTTGTGATGTTCAACGGGGATCTGAAATCCAGTGGCATGGAACAAAATTTCAGTCTCTTCTATCCAGATGGAACTCCAGTTTACATCATTTTTTTGTAGCTCCGATTGACAGAACTCAGCTCCGGCACTTTCTTTTGCCATATGCTGCAGGCTTTCAGAGATAAGATCTTATGACGTGTAACTTGGAAGCTACAGGGAGTATCAATAAACGATGCAATAACCGGTAAACTGGATCACCTGCTATCTACATCTGCAGTACTAGAATCTCATGTTTGCAGCGGTGATGCAATGAATATGGGAATTCTCATTCTGGATAATCAAGGCCAAGTCATCAACACATAGCGAAAAATCCATTTCCTTCCCTTGTACATCTCCCTTATTCGTGCTATATTTGTTAGGCCAAAGCACTAGGTAAAGCTCTTGCGAAAGAACCGCTTGGCTTAATCTTCCAGTTAGCAAATTCAATCCCACCAACTAAAAGCAAAACACAGCATC
The DNA here is from genome assembly GCA_014182365.1 of Eucalyptus tenuipes. Taxonomy (NCBI): domain Eukaryota; kingdom Viridiplantae; phylum Streptophyta; class Magnoliopsida; order Myrtales; family Myrtaceae; genus Eucalyptus; species Eucalyptus tenuipes. The sequence continues at coordinate 5,881,909 of CM024539.1, forward strand.
TTCTTATACAACAATAATGATCTGAACAAAAAACCTAGTCATGGACTCATAGGCGTGACGATAATTTCTGCTTCCCGCTATCGAGGAAAGGGTAGTCCGTGTACCCAACAACAGGATCTTGGGTATAGAAAGTCTTCCTAACATACTTGTTCAGAGGTGCATTAATCTTGAATCTCAGGACCAAATCTGGGTTGGCGATGAAAAGACGACCGTACGATACCAGGTCCGCATCGCCATCGGCTATGGCTTTCATACCGAGCTCTCTTGTGAACCCTCCACTGCAAATAAAAGTGCCCTGATAAGCCCTTCTCCAAGTCCTCATCAATTGGGCCTCCTCTTCCTCGCTTCCAAGTCGGCCAGACTCCGTTTGGCCATAAGCCACGTACCGCGGCTGAGTCACATGGAGGTAACCAAGCCTCGAGCCAAGTTCTAGCTGAAGCTTGTTGAGCCTCTCGATGACAGCTAGGCCCAGCTTAGGGGGATCAGAGTCCATGGCATCGAGGTGATCGATCGCCGGTGACATTCTGACTCCGACTCGATCTGGCCCGATGGCCATCGCCACAGCTTTGACAACCTGCATTATGAATCTGCACCTGTTTCCAATTGATCCACCATATTCATCCGTCCGGTCATTTATCCCATCCTTCAAGAATTGATCGATGAGGTAGCCATGCGCTCCATGTATTTCGATTCCATCGAATCCTAATTCATGTCAAGAATATCAACTTTCAGACCTCACGAGGACCGAGTTTTTTGTTTAATGAAACTTTAAATATTCATCGTGCTTTAGATTTTTCAGCAAAAAAGGAAACCATTGTGGATACTTTTAACATTGAGAAACCTTCACGAAGTAATGGCAGAAAGGGTAAAGCATGCACTGTGGCAAAAGTGAGTTTCAGTCATGGCACTGCTTTTCAACTGAAAGATAATGTCATGCCTACTAATGGGAGGACACACTCCTTGTCACTCAATATGTCCCCCTTTGGATGATGCTTTTCCACAAGTAAACAGGACAAAAAGCAAAAGCATTTGACAACGAAGCAATTGCAAAATATCCATCATGTCTCTTCAAAGCTTTCTCTATGAGGTCCCACCCTGCCAGTAGATTGAACATTTTCTTTCCCAATTATGCTACTTTAAGTTTACCCGAACCTGGGGTTCCAGAAGTATAAACTAAGTTTGATTCGAGCTGCGATTTCTTTATCGAAAAGCAATGCAAATACTAAACTTTCAAAGGCAGGAAACTCATTAAGGGAAACTCTTCTGCTGGAACTAATGAAGATAAGGCGATCCATGAACTAACCGGCTCGAATGGCATTTGTGGCAGCCTGGCGATAATGCTCGACCATATCCTGTATCTCAGAGTGGTTCAAAGCTCTGGGTTTGGGATAAATGGCATGAGACCCATCCGGCATCAGGATCCTCCACCTCTGACTTATTGGCTTGTCTGTCGACGACAACGGTGCAGCTCCCCCGGGCTGATAGACTGATCAATTTAATGAGTTCAAAACGGGAACTTGTAAGCACATCACAAAAAACAACATACATTTTGGGGAAGGAAATGTTATGCAGACTTTCGTGACCAAAAAATTAGAGGAAGTGGTCATAAATGGCAGTGCAATGATCATATCGAAATTGAGTTATCTATGAGACCCAGCACGGACTCCGCAGCTTCCAGATCTGTGATTAGTTTAGTACAGTTCGTTCAGATGCAAAAAGCCAGAAAAGAAATGGCTACAAACGCACAAAGCAGAAGATCAACACAGATAATCCACCATCACTGACGATCTAGTGTGCTTATCATGGGGGCAGGGGCTGACGGCTTGGCGCCTCGGTGGTGAATGCTGTAAAGAACGTGTACCTTGATGGGAGGCGCGGCCAACGTGCCAAAGTTGACAGAAGATAACGCTGCCTTTGGCATGAACAGAGTCCACCACCTTCTTCCATGCTCTCACTTGCTCTTCATTGTAGATCCCAGGGACGTGCGGGAACCTGCGCTCAAAGTCGACCTCTACACCTTTCATCACTCAGATCTAAATGCGACGCAACAAAATCTCAAGATCAACCATTCGAAAGAGCGTTCAAAATCCCTTTTCAAATCTTAATTTGTGCTAAAACATATACTCATTCAGTCGGCACGGACAAATTTCACCACTTTTTCATGCTAATATCTACTACTAAACACTCCTCTCTCCAAAGAACCATTTCAACGTTGAAAGAAACCGAACAAATCAAACCATTCATGATACTCTCCCCCAAGTGATTAAAAGGAAACAGCAGCTTAAAACAATTTGTAAATTCTCAACAACATTATAAAGAGTAACTTGATGAGCGATCTGGACTGCTAAGTACTGCTATATAGCGGATAACATGATTCGTAGTGCTTATAGGTATTGCACGCTCGATCAAGTTACATCGTTTTCGGCATTGAAACATCGAAAGCTGCAGGGTTGCCATGGTCCATGCCGTCATACCACCGTCGTTTCCATTAGACACGCATACACGAGAGAGAGAGTAAATGATGGCTTGAGGTATTTTGTTTGTGGGATACACTACTCGCATGTTGATACGGTGTCACTGACCAATTATCATTTTTCATGCGGGTGAGATGTTTTCACACACGACACCAAGAAAGATGAGATTAACAGCACGCAGACAATTGTGGTCGGTCCATCACAACACGTCACCATTGCCACGTGGTATAATCGCACATAAAATACTTTTTAAGATCAATAATTACAATTTCATTTACCGCAACACACTCATATAATAAACCCGATAATGCGGCAAAATCGTTAAGAACACCACAGATTGCGCCTTATGGTACATAGATCACACTTATATAAGGTGTGTTTGGGCCTGTGTACACTGACCTTTACTTTTTTACTTAGCCATTGGAAAGGAAAGTGTGTTTGGTGATTTAGGGAAGGATTCAACTAGCCTAACAGCGCCGTTACTAGTGCAACGGTGCTAGCAAGATTACATATCCTATTTTGCGCAGAATGGGCAATCGGAGTATATTATATTTCGCTTTTATATTCTGCTAGAAATCCCAGGACTTGAAGAAGATATTCTTCATCAATTTATCGAATGATTCCAAATTGTGTTTGGACAAAAAAGAAAATACCTCTTGATTATTTTATTCTACCGTAGAAAAGTCTATTAACTGGCTATATGTGTGCATTTTTTATTTTTAATATTTTCGTGGCCGGTCGTTCTGTAAGTAGGGCGTCCTTGGGATTCATCCTTTATTTAATCCTAAATACAAAAATAAAAATAAAAAAAAAAAATGAATTGATTTGTTTTAGCCTACTTAAGCATTTCTTCATAAAAAATATTGTTTGTTACACCAAAGGAAAAATAGTTATCTAAGATAATCTCCAATAAACAACATTTGTCAAGTGTACTTTTCACTTGTAAATTATATTATGAGATGTAGTTTGAATTTATTTCTTCCGGTTTCGTTTACAAGCAACAAAAATGATCTATCTATCATTTATTTATATAGATTTTCCTTCAGAAAAACTATGTTTGACTGCATCAGATTATAATTTTTTAAATATCACTATTACAAACAGTGAGATGAATTTGTAAATGCTCAGCATATTTTTTTTTTTTTCAATGCACTAGGCATACCTTTCGATGCAGCTAAAATTAAAATCAACTAAATAGAAGTTAGACCTAACAAAGACAACATATGTTTCACCCGACCAAAAACAAATATAAAAGCAACACATTATTTCTTACTTATTGTTTAGTACAGGACAATGACGTACTGTAAAGGAAATAAAAGAACCGCGGGTTCCCACTTAGTATGATTTGCAGCAAATCCCATCGAGTGGGATTTTTAATTTCTCCTTCGGTTTCCTCATGTAAACGAGTGATGGAGACTGCACGCTTATTTTTGGAACAGTAACGATGCCGTCAGCTTATCATTTTCCTGTGATTTCTTTTTCTATCGGAAAGGAAAATTGTTTCCTCCAATTTAAGCTTATTATTTTCGGTTTATGAAAAATGTTTTCTGTCCATCAATTAATTGTCCGACTTTTTAAGTTCTCCTTAAAAAACGAATCATTAATCTAAATGTTGCAACTCAAGCATTTAGACTTTTTATTTTTGAAATTCAAAACTTTTGAAACTTTCACCATATAGAAACGATGAGGTATAAATTCTCACTTAATTATTCCATAGTTTTCTGAAACATGAATAATAGTTTAAGCAACAGAATACTTTTTCCATAAATTTAACCGTTCCTTGTACTCTAAAAAAAAGTGAAAAGCACCTTTTGCTTGCCCATTGTGTAAAATATAATGCAAATTCCCCAAAAATATGAAAAAGTCGTATGCAAACCTGTGTGTCAACATTTATATTTCTTGAAATTTTCAAGTGTCTCAAGTTCGACAAAATCAAAGTAAGCACGTCGCCAGATTTTGAGAAGCTAAAAAGGAAATTGTAAAAATCAATCCAAACATGCTGGTAGATATCTCTATTTGTAATTTGCCACATGACTCTAGTGGCCTTAACAATTCCCCAAATCGAGAATGATCACGTCTTGACTGCATGATTAGATTATACTCCTAAAAGCTATTGACACGATAATGAAAGCCACTAACCTAAATTTCTAGTTCTTACGAAAAATCACTAAGCACATCAAAAGTGTACCGTAACGAGCCCTCTCGCGTCACTTATCCACTCTGGGATATGCACAACTGATGCGATATTCTTGCCGGGATCTGAATCCATACAGACGCGGCTCATCACGGCCATTGATCATGTGAGCTCTGAATGTGGGCTCCGCGTGACCAGCAGGCACAATTATTTCGGGTACGGGTCCCCGATCCCGGGTCGGATTTTTTTTTTTGGGGCGGTGGGATTGATAGGGAGTTAAAAGTAAATGTTGTGGGGTGGGGCCCCCGACCAATCGACGACCAATCGACGACCCTCCCACCCATGCAATTCCAGCAAAACCTCGTTTTCTTTTCTGCTTTTGAAAAAAAAAATTGGAAAAAAAAAAAGCGAAAGCGCGAGGACCATAACGAGCGGAAATTACGGAACTGACCCAGCCGCCGTGTCGGAGATCATGGTCCCCTCGGAGATGAGGAACCCGCCGGGCGTCGACCTCTGCGCGTAGTACTCCGCCATCGCCGGCCGCGGGATCCCGCCCAGAGCCCTGCACCTCGTCATCGGCGCCAGCACGACCCTGCGAATCGCCATCAGAAAAACAAGGCGAAACATCAACTCTTCCGAGCTCGGGATTCTCTCCGGCGAGCGAGAGAGTACAGCCCCGAGGGGGTGAGGGGGAGGAAAAGCGAGGGCAGATCGGAGAGACGACTGACTGACCGGTGGGAGAGGTCGAACTTGCTCATCTTGTACGGCGTGAAGAGGTCGGAGTCCGCCATGTCTCTGCTCGCTGAGGAGGCGGCGGCGGCGGCGGCGGCGGTCGGCGTTGATCGGCGATGCTAGTGCGAATCCGGAGGGGGCGGGGTTTTATAGATGGATCGGAGCTAAAGAGAAGAGAGAGAGAGAGAGACGATGGATTTTCTTTTTCTTTCTTTTCATTCCGGGGGCTTCAATTATTGAGATGCGTTTGGACGGTCGAGATCTGATCCGAGCCTTTAAAAAAAGTGGACCGGGTTGAAAGAAGGTCATTGGGTTGACATGTGCTGATTTTCCGTCGTGACGCGAGCGGATGGACCGACACTTCGAAGTTACGTCATTACGTTTAATTAAATCGATAAAAATGATCAATTCTTTTGCAGACATATTTGATTTTCACATTTCAAGAGCCGAATTCTTGCATTGATAAGTACGATCTTCAGATATTATCGAAGTGCCGAGCTGAGGGGTTGAGCGTCGGTCGTCGTGGCCCTCCGGCCATCGCATTTATATGTCTTGGTTTAAATTAAATGCAATATGAAATAAGTTAGATTTCGTTTTTCTTTCAGGAGTATCAAAATGAAATGGGAACTAAGTTTATTAAAAAAAAGGGTCACGAATTTCAAAAGATTGGAGCACGTGAAACGTAAGGTGCGCTGCACGAGACCGAGTGGGGTTGGCTCGTGCGGATAGATCGGTGCGAATCCAAGACGCGTTGGGCCCCACGCAACGTGGGCAGCCTTTTCTCGGTTTTGTTCATTGGGATTTTTCGCACGTGCATTGCATGGGTCAAACGTAAATTACGCTTTATCGATGTGTGTAATGATGTGCTGGCCATCGATGGCCGTGTTGTTTTTCTCGTGCTTCGTTCTTCGCACCTTAAAAGAGCCTCGTGGTCGATGAGAGGGCAGGGTCGGGTCGGGTCGGGTCGGGTCAGTCGGGTCCGACCCGTATAAAAGCAATCGAACGAAATTGCTCGACCCTGATTGACCAGCTGTTAGGTCGAATTGGAGGAAAAGCTGTCGGTTTAGCTCGGTTACGTTTGTTCAATTACGTTTTTTCCTACTCGGTACGTAGTTATCACGCTTTAACTTCGATTGATCCGACGTCTTTTTTGTACTGTGGATAGAAGAAATCACTCGACCGACCCATTCAAATATGATGGCCGCCTTGGTTTCAAAAACTCAAGCTTGGACGGCATTCGAAGTTGAACATCGGACCCCATTTCATTTAGTATCTTCTCTTGTTGGTGCTATCGGAGTCGGGCGAACATAATGTTGGAATCGATAAGGTTTGGATGAGACCAATCTCTTTACTCGATGATTGTGGCTAATATTGTTGACTAAAGTTTAGAATCGAACCTAAACTCTCACAATTTTTTTTTTGTTGAAGTACAAATTTTAAGTCGTCTTACTAAAATTATCTGGCTTTTGGTGCAAGAAAGTCGCTAGAGATGCAAAATCTCAAGGGTCTAGAAAGTGATTTGATTGAACATTTATATATATTTATGTTGATGGTGCTTCTTGCTGCTGACATGATGTGCTCTATTCGTTATTGAATAATAAAGTTATATACTTGACAGACTCCGTGGTCCCTCAAGAGATCAAGCTATGGTCGTAATTCTTTCGTACCGAAGTGCATTTTATCGTACTTTTTATACAAAATACCGTGCTTCACAAGCACTTCAAAGGATTTTAATGAACAATCGAGACTCGTTGTTTTATATTTCAATGATGACCCCGTCGGATTCCCGGAATATGTAGAAGGGCCCATACCTGACTATACTCAACTCTAATTTGTCCACTCACCCTAACTTGGCCATTAGCACAAGTCACTGAGTCCTCTGATTTTGTCGGTAGATGTGAAGAATTACAATGTAATTTTCATTGATAATTGCTAGATACACCAAATAAGTGTACGTGATGGAGTTAATTGTGGGTAGGATTGGCAATTTTTAACACGACTTGTGTAAACAACATATACATTAAGCATGTTCTTATCAAGCTTAAATGCATTTACATCCTAAGCAAGTCAATCCCTTACATGATTGATAAACATACTCGACGAGTATAAGTTGACCATTTTAATCCGTTTGTGGCATGCTTAGGTATGTTTATTATCCTAGTTAACAGGTCTTTGATGTCAACCATCGACAAAGACACATTTGCTACTGACACACCCAACAAAAGCTTAATGCCAGAGAAAACATAAACCCTCCGTTGGAAGCTCTATAGTTAGTATATATGGGTAGGAAACACTTAAATTATTGAGCACGATTGAGTGTAGATTGATTCTACGGTACTCTAATTCAACTCTTGCAATTGGTCTCCTTACGAATGTAGGTACAAATCAACATCAAATCACATGATATCTTGGCTTGTTCTTCTCCATCACACCTCTCTCTTCTCCAGTACAACTCAAGTCTCATTCTCTGGGTCGATTGCACGGTCTGGATCCACGCATAACAATTACAAAAGGAAGTTCATGTCATAAACGTGATAAGCGTGTCGCATCATGTGTGGACTTCAAAATGATAGTGCAATTAATCGATGCATTCAAATTTGATGGGACAAAATCATGATGTCAAGATATGAATTGTCAATCCTAATTGTAGGCCATGAAGATGATTGATTTTTTCTTGTGCACATTACAATTTCTTTTCCCTCTTTTTCAGTAAGACTTCGATGGACCTAGTGGCCCTTCAAATTCTAAAACCCCATCGGACATTTTCTCGCGATGAGAACGTTTAGACGAAAAGAAAGTCGTAACAACGAAAAATGAGCTGAGCGAGAGCACGTGCGTAGAAATTCTTGGTGTTTACTATTTTGCTGGTCGACCCCATGGTCAACTTTGGACCAACCCCTTTCGTTCATCTCCCCTTCCACTATAGTGAACTGCATCAGATTAGGTCGAAATCCACCATATCAAAGCTTTTCACAACCCCACAATCTTTTCGGCTCTCTTCCCACCACATACGTGGCCCAGACGCTATAGCGACTCGAGCCATACTTTCAAATGTCACTTCTCCTCACTAATCTTTTGCAACTACACATTTTCCAAACGCTGAAGACTTTTCTAGGCATATACATTGTGATTAGACATGAGGCCTATATGGGTAGGTCCGGGTCTCGGACCTGGAGATCCTTTCTCCACGATGCGCCATTCGGGTTCGGGCGGGTCAGGCCTAAGAAGGAATTGCTTACCCAGACCCACTTGATTTTACCATTTGTGCCTCGGCGGGCCCGTTGGCTTGCCTGTTGAGTGATGTGTGTCTAAGGGATGTCGACATGGGGATTCAAGTAGAAGTGGTAAAAGTCAAAAGGAAATGCTTTGAGTGATAGCGACGGGGTGTATAATGAACACATCAATCACTTTTTTCGGCCATCGACCAATTAGTTAGTTAAAACCACTATTGTGGTGGCTTGAGCTTTCACTGGCACTTCCTATTAGGACGATGACTTGACAAGTGGAAGGACGCCAATTTTTAAATAATCCCTAAGTTGGCAGATAATTCTTTCAATAGTCATAAACCTATTGTACATTAACCAATTTTATTTCAAGCTTTCTAATTTTGTCAATTTTGCCTCCTACCTTTAAATGATTTGTTAATATAGTCCTCACAACCAATTTTGGCCGGTAAATACTTATGTGGATTCTTAGTTGGCGCTTACTAAGCCCCGGTAACCCTATTGACCAGAAATATAATGAAGGAGAAGGAAGAAAAAGAAAAAAAAAGAATAGAAAAGGAAAAAAAGGGAGGAAAAACATTTTAGAAATTAAAAAAAAAAATGTAAATGTTACCTAGGTCGACTTTGAATGGTTGGCACTAATTGAGTACCCATATAAGCATTTCCCGATCAAAATTGACCGAGAGGACTATATTGACAAATCATAAAAAACTTAATATTAAATTGGCAAAATCAAAAAGTTTAGTTTTGAATTAAATGCAATACAATAGGCGTAAGAATTTTTGGGCAATCTTCCTCTAAAGGTAGTCAAAATTTTTGTAACTTACTCGTGGAAAATGGCCCTTCAATGCCCTCTCAGACATGCCAAGTTTCAGAGTCAAGTTGAAACGGAAGCATTCCAAGAATTTGATCCGTAAGTTTAGTTAGCCCTTCTTCAAAAATTATGCAACTTCGATATAAATCCTCATAACATGAAATCATACTCTAATAGAAGAAATTCATAACATATATTTTACATGAAAAATGAACGTGACTTGCATATACGTGCCAACCCACGAACCCTAGCTCAACATAGGCATGTTTGTCGGCACCTGAAATCAAGAAAGAAGTGACGGAGGAGAGTGTTAGGCATGTTTGTTAGCACCCAAAATCTATGCACACGGTAGGAGCGTCAAGAAGGAAGTGATGGAAGAGAATAGTTGGGAAGATGAGGGGACAGTCCGCTTTTTTATAAGGATAACAACACCGTAAGTACATATACTTTTATCTGTTTTGTAATCAAATAACTAACATTTTTTTTGCTCAATTGAATACCTCAACCTTCAAAATGCGACTTAATGTAGGTTTAAAAAGGCGCAACATTGGGTCTTTAACTCGACTTGTTTACTCAATAATAATAGTGGCATGGCTTGCTTATTCGGTGGAGTAGTCTTGCCTCCATTGAAGAAGAGGGGAAATACCCTCCGACGGAACATTGAGACCCTTACTCACCGGAACCTCCTTTAGATCTTCTCTGAAATTCCTCACCTAATGTTTTCATCATATTTCTCTCTCCCACAACTTTAGATCGGGAAGTCGAGACCTCCATATCCGAGGTTGGAGTCATGCAAAAGACCACGCGACCTTAGGTTCGCGACCACGACCTCCACTGGAGGTCGACCGAGAGAGAAAATAGCAGTGGTTGGTGGCTGGCTGCGGCGGTGACGAGCGGCGGCGATTGATGGCAATGACGGTCGGCGGTGGTTACGATTTTTCAATGAAGATAACAGACAAGAGTCAAGTGCAAAACACACGCAACAATATGGGCCATGGCTTTTTACATTTTTTGTCCCATAGCTCAAAGAATCTTAATCACTGTTTTAACCTTCAATTATGATGATGCCCTACCTTTAGAGAGGCCCCATCTAAAAATGGTCCCTACCCTTTTTATTTTATTTTTTTCATTTTCATTTTCGGCTTATCCTAATGATGAATGCTCCCTATCCAGTCCATGAGTACAAAGTGAACATGCATATGTCTCATCATCATAGTTCATTGACACCAAGAGACCACGATTCCAGTCAATAGAAAAAGGCTAAACAAGCGTGCCCAAAAATAAACGTTACCTTTCTCTTTTCTCTAGGAGAGAAATGTGTATGATAAAATATGATGGAGGGTCAGCCCCTATGGAACGAAATTCATAACCAGATCACTGAATTTTGACTTTTATTATCTCGAATATTGAACTTTCGGCGTCCTTGGCAATCGATTGACCAAAATTCTATCTTTTCCTAACAAAGTGCTAATGGCGCTATGATATCTCGTCAACGGTATGTGTCCACCACATTAGTATGGTCGAATTTCAATGGACTAGGTCAATTACAAAAAGAAAAAAAATTAATTCATTGGTGATTTAGATGAAAGTTTAAATTTTCAATTCTAAGTTTAGGTAGATTTTATCAATCACAAATTACCCAAAATATATTGTGGTTGTTGTGCACGTGATGAACTAAATGGACTTTTGCGAATAAAATATAGGAGTGAATCGCTTCTCGGGCAAGGTAGGGGTGGCTCGATCAATAATTTCTTAAATGGGGTAAATTTAATTTATCGGAATTAAGTTAATTTATTACAAAAGGTGACATCGATTTTTGTTGTCCTTCGAATCCTGGTCGAACACGTGGCGTCCTGGCCATCGAGTAGCAACCATGCTGTGCCATGTTAGCTTAATCATGAATTTTTCGTTTCCCATTTTTTTGCCTTTTTTTTAACCTCAACTCTTGTTTTTGTCCTTAATCTTCGGTTGTTGTCTGTTCTTTGCCAGTTAAAAAGGAGGCCTTTCTTTCTCCTTTACACTCAATAAAAAGAAAAAGGCCTTTCTTTTTTATTTTTCTTGCAGATAAAAAATAAAGGAAAAGGACATTGTTCAAGACAAGTCCGGAGGCTAAGATTAAAATGAAGTTTAGATTATATATAGAAAACGCGTAAAAGGATTAAAAAAGAAAAGATCATCTAGTATTTCTTTGGTATCTCTTCTATTTTAAGGAATGAATAAATCTTCCATAAACTAGAAATCGGGACACTAAGTTGGTTATGACGAAAGGGACAAGAGAGAAAGTTTAGCGTGGTCCAATTCCTATGAGTTGAGTTAAGAGATTAGCTTATTGCTCTAAATTTAATTTATTAAAGTGTAATGCTTGTTCTAACATTATGGAATCGATATTATTATCTGTTTTCTCTTCCTCAATTGTCGACAAATTTGTTGGAAATCATGATACGTTTAATTTTCTTTGAAAGATGAGTTTTTTTTTTTGGCCAAAAGAAAAATCTATTTCATTTAACATAATCAGACATGAGAAGAAAATAAAAAAACGAGTTTTCATTACTTAATAAGTGATTATTATTCTTAAAGAGAGTGATAAAGGTGAAAACGCGTTTTTTGCATTGAGGGTCCATTTAAACCTTGAGTTTTTTTCCCCTGTACTGCTTTATGCAATTGAGTCCTATTCTTCTCCCTTTTTCATAAGCAAATTCCTTACTTTATCTTATCTATGTAGTCAAGCCCTAATATTTATTTGACTCTTGTCATTAAATCCTTCCGTCGCATGCTATTAGCAACTTCATTAGTTTTGCTACACAAAATTGTTGACGTGGCGTGGCGTCACATGATCAAGTAGATGTACCACGTGACATTAATAGTTTTTAGGAAATTTTATAGAGAGACGAGGTGGACAAAGGGGGTTTGCGTGCATGATTTTGGGGTTCCGTTTCTCTTTGGTTTTGTTGGTATACAAGTCTAGTTTCGAAGGACATCGAAACAGCTTTGCGAAGGTAAGTATTGTATCTCTACTCGTTCAACTTTATTACTTTGAGTGATGAGGGTGTGGAGGACGTCGAATCTAGGCATGTATCGCCAAAAGGCAAAATTATAATAACATATTAGAGATATCGATATGTGCTCATTATCAATTGTTGATTTTGAGTTGAAGAAGTAATCTGCCGTTGAGAGTGGAACCTCTAACCTTATTATGATGATTTATCTTGTTATTTGAAGCCTGCCCTAAGTTATATAGGATTTATCTTGATTTACAATCAAGATGCATTGTTTTTCTTTTATATTTACGTGAAAATAAATGAAATGTTACTTTGAACAAAAAAAAATAAAAGGAGGGAGGAGTGGGTACCACCTCTTCGTCATTAACAAGGGCTAGTTGGTCAGTCAATGGACCCTCACCTCCTTTTCAAGCTCCTCACCTTGCCTGGACAACGACTCTCGTCAATGATCGACGAGGGGTTGGTATGCCCCATCCGATAAGGGTTCCTAGTGATTCCCAATGGTGGAGGGGCCTCTTCATTTGGTCCATATTCTTTTAATTCATCTTTTAAAAGGTCTATATTTTTTAATTTGATTTGTCGCATCCATATTAAATTATAGGTATCAATCACATCATAATCGCCTTATCAATAAATTGGTAGGATCTTAACGGCATCACTCGGTACGAGTGAACGAAAACACTCAAGCGAGCTAAGAACTTCATTAACAAAGCGAAATTGAGGATACAACGCAAAACGAAATTACAAGAATTACGAACATGAAAAAGGAGCTTCAACCCTCCAAAATTCAACCCCTTTCACCTTTGAATTTTCATCCAAATGACACTGCATGACAGCCAAGGTATCAGCATTCAGCTGGAAAATAAATACAATCCTTTCCTAACAAACCAAAAACAGTGCTAAGGGAAAAAGTAAAAGGAAAGAAAAATTGGCATGGGTTATTGTCTGTCTCACCAAACGCAAAGCCTTGTATCAATCTAGAACCTCATGCATTAATTAATGATTGAACTAATTTGGTTAATTAAAGCACTAAATCCTGCCAATAGACAAGATGAAGATCAAAAGACAATCCAATCTCCTCCTTTTGCCTCGATTTGCGTCGGGAGCAGACGAATCAGACCGGACCCTCCCAAGCTCCCACCTTTGACCCGCAGATGTTCGCATCATTTGACACACACGAAGTCTCCCTCTTCCTATCTCTCTCTCTCTTTCTCTCTCCTCGGTCGTCTCCGATGCTGAAAGACCTCCAATTAAAGTACTCCCACATTAGCATTTTCCATCGAAAAAGGTTGCATTTTTATTGCCGTTTAGTAAAATTTCTCTCTCCTCTCCCCCTTCTCTCTCTCTCTCTCTCTCTCTCCGCCGAAGCTGCAGTGCCCTCTTCTTGTTCTTCTTCGTTATGGCCGCCTGAGCGCTCTCTCTCCCTCTTTCTCTGACTACCCATTTGGGTCTCTCGATCGCCGCCGCTTTCTCCGAAGGTAATTTCCCCTGTGCCCGTGATTGGTTTCGGTTTCAGCTTCCGGAGAAGATCAATGGAATTCGTGTCTTTTTTTGCGGATGTTTCTCTTTCTGGGTTTAGCTCATCGCGGGCTCGTGGTTTGTGAATTCCTGTGCTCTGCGGGAGGATCGATGCTTGCGAGGGGGATGGAGCTTCTGGGTTTTTTTTTTTTCCTTTTTTTTTTTGGAGCTCGATTGCTTTCTTGGCCAGCTGATTTCGAGAGCTCGTGTCGATCGCGTGGAGGGTTTTCTTTCTCGTGTGTGCTTCTCTTTGGATTGATCCTTTCGTTCCGTGGATAGGAATCTTGACTGTGCTGTTTAGAAGGTGGCTCATCCTTTGAAACACCGGTTTGTCGTGTGCTTTTGTTGCTTTCTCTGCTATCTTTCGGGCGTTATTCAATCTCGTGAATGGAATACGGCATGTAATTGGTGGGCTGTGAACAGAATAATATGATGGGTCCTGAAGCTTGAACAAGATTGCAAGCTGAACGATGGTGCGAGAATTAAGTGTTCTGGTCCTGTTATTCCTTGATGTTTGTTTACTATAGAGTACGACTTTTCATGAAATGAATGCAATATGTAGAAAATTTTGGAGAGGAGAGGCAACGACTTTTCATGAAATGAATGCAATATGTAGAAAATTTTGGAGAGGAGAGGCAACTTCTTTCTCAGTGAGTCTTCTCAGTGTACTGATCTGGGTGTTGAAAATTGTTTGTTGTCTTTTCCTTTTTTGATTAGATTTCACTTTCCTTTACTTTTTTAAGGAGTAAACTTGTCCACAGATGTGCTTTTCAAATTTGATTCATATTGAAAATCAGTTGGTAGTAAAAGGATTTCAAGAAGTTTTGGTGTTACTTTCTTTATATGATAGAGACCTTTTGTACGTCATACTTGCCCTTAATTCCACCATTCTTTGGCAGCATTTCTCAACAACCATAACCTGTTGATCTGCCCAATAATCATTCAATTACGTATATACACTGGTTACCTTTCGAGAATTATTTCCTCTTGGTAAATTCAGATAGTTGGAGCCTGTAGTGCTTATTCATTTTGATGTGTCTATCTGTTAATATTGAATGTTCTCTTAGGAGAAATTCTGACGATGGCAAGAGATGAAGATTCAGGTAGTCCAGGGTGGAGTGCTTCATTTTTCATGCAAACCACAGAAGACATAGCTAGAGCTGTTGCAGCAGCAGCTGCTGCTGCCACCGCAGCTCATTCCCCACGGCCATCTGTTGTCTATTCATCCAAAGACGATAGCAGCAGCCAACTTCAGAAACTACAACGCCATGTTACACGGGTATTAAAAGGATTTTCAACTCCACCCGAGGTGAAATATGCAAATTACAACCCAGAAGTTCTAACAAGCCAAAAGCGTCAATGGGCAAGCTGTCAGTTGCAGTACTTGGTATGCTCTTCCGGGCACCAATTCCTCTGTTTCTCTGTCTCTCTCTCTCTCTCTGCAACGTGATATGTGTCATTCCTTCGACTTCAGCCATGCCTTATATGTCATTGTGCTTGCTGAATGGCATTAGAGTATTAGATGCAGCTAAGGCTGAGATTTGGCTTCGAATTATAATTTTTGATCCGTATGTGTTCTAGTAGCACATAAACTATAAGTAGCTCTTTCGTTGCATGCCGTGGTGTTCATGTCATTAACTGTGCAGGATCATAAGTCCATAAAAGAGCCATCAAGGCTCTTTGAGAGCATGGTGGTTGTTGGTCTTCATCCTAACTGTGACACTCAGGCTCTCCAAAAGAGATACGTTGCAAGAAAATTTGAAGGCTCTGGGAAACTAAGAAATAGTTTAAGCGGTCATCAGTCTCGTGTAGAACCAAATATTGAACCACAGGTACGTTTTTCCCACCTCAACTTGATTCTCTGATGGTTTTCCTAAACATATGCAACAATGATTTCAGCATTTGACATGAATTGTCTTTTACTTTTAGGTTTTATTTGTCTATCCTCCAGAAAAGCCGCTACCACTCAAATACAAGGATCTTCTTTCCTTTTGCTTCCCTGGAGGTGTAGAGGTAGGATCTATGCTTGATGTTTCTTTTGCTGATATGGGAAAGTTCCTTTTCTCTCTTCCTTTTTTTTTTTTTTTGGGCCTTAGTCGGTAGGACATGGACTTTCTATTCTCATTTCTTATTGTTGATTATCAAGTGTTTGTTTTGAACTTGTGGCTAATATGGATTTTTATTGACTTTCTCGCTTATTGATCACTTTAACGAGGATAGTCCTCAACCAACCAATAATAGGACCAAACCAGTGTGAACTGATCATGGTACAGGTTTATGAAAATGGAAAGAAGTTGACGAAGTCTGCCACTTTCGGGAGTAATCCTAATTAGTATTAGAAAAAGTTGCTAACCTTTGAACTAGTCTGTGGAAATCTGAAGCTGCAGAATTCATAGACAAATCCCCTCTCAGTTCATACTGCTTGAAAAGCTGAAGGATTATATTGCAACTTTCCCTTTATTTCGATATTTTAGTGTGGAATACTTGCATATGCTGTTTGGGCCTTGGTATTTCTTTAAGACTGTTATATTCCTATACTAAGTACAGACCTAGAGCGGACCAGCTTGTAATACTTCTTCAATATGATATAGGTTAATGCTGTTGAGAGAACTCCTAGCATGAGTGAATTGAATGAATTACTTCTTGGACAGGTATTACTGCTGCATCCCTTGCTTTCATGTTATCATTTAAGAGTTCTTTGCACAAACGAATTCATGCTCATGTTCTGCCATAATGTTTATAATTAATCATATTTGGAGCACTTTGCTCAGCTGAGATGCTGATGATGCATTCCCTCATCGTATTCTTATCTGAGATGTATAAGACCCTTGATGAATTGCATATTTGCTGGGCAACTTTTATCTCTATATAAGATCCTCTAGGCTACAGTTGTTAATTTATTTCTTAGGATTCTTTACTGCAGGGTGCTATGATTATATCTTTCTGTGTACTACGTGTCAATTTGTCCTTTTGGTTTCTTACCTGACTAGCAATGATTTTTCTTGCAGGAACACTTGAAACAAAGTGATCTGTCATTTGTGTTCCGCTTACAGGTAAATTTTTTTTTTTTTCCAATGGCGCATTGGATGTATTTTCTCGGTCATCTTTAAGGCTAAAATAAGTCATGAATTCTCTGTTTACTTTTCCCATTTGGAAGTCATAATTACTCAATTTGCACATGAATGTTCTGGTTAACATACACAATATACATAGTGCGTTCAGTGAGAATCATATGGCCACTACCATTATTTCATCCATGAAATCTTTAGTTGCAGAAGTTGTTTATCTTTCTCAGCAGGTTGGTGTTGGTTCTTAAATCCTTTCCATGATTTCTACTTATGTAGCAATTATGGTTGTGCATCCATGAGGCCCGGTATTGCGTTGATAATTTGCTTAGAAGTTTGTCACATCCTGGAATTTATAATTACTTAACTTGTTGCGGAAGTGGTCCCTTCTATAACGCGAAAAGAACAGTCGAGCTTTTTTGGTGGCAGAATATAATGGGCAATCTTCTATTAGGTGCCTTCTACTTGGTGGGTTGTTGTGCGATTTTCTTCTGGGGGAGGCTTTGGTTAATTGTTTGAAATTAAATGTTTTTTGGCTGAGATCCCGACTCTTTGACCGGCTTTATACTGGGATTGAGGAACGCTCAAGCTTTGCTTCGTGGTTCTAGCTTCTAGTTTGTGCTTTATTTGTTTATTTAGTTACCTTCTGTTGGAGTTTGATATGTAGGGACTTCAACCTTCATAAGCCTACAATAAGATTTTTCAACATTGTAACCGCTCTGAAGTTTGGTCTGACTGTTCCATGCACAATTGTCTTAAATTGCATCAATCTCTTGCGATTCCTTATTGCACTGCTGTTGTGAGAGAAAATCACTGTGAGGTGTTGGAGTGGAGCTAAATAACATGACCATGGGAGAGGAAAGCAGTTTTAAGGTAGCCCCTGTTCAATACCAAATTAATGAAACTGAGGCAGATGGAGAGGTTTAACCAGATGGTTTCTGTTATGAAGAAGGATGTAGATATTTCACATGATAAAGCTTATGGGTGAGGTTGTCTATTTGATTGATTTTGCCTTCTGAGTACCAATGTCACTTGGTCATTGTCATTGGTTGCTGTACTTACACTTATGTAGTTCCACTTTGATTATGTCTAGTAGATGCTGCACTTACACATGATTTTGTCCTTTAGGTAGCTGATGATTCGACTTTGTATGGGTGCTGTGTGCTGGTGGACGAGTTGTTGCAGCGACCATCTGGATTGATTTCAATGATATCAGACAAACAATTACGCCCTTCCTTGAGCCGTCATATATTAACCACACGCAGATGTTATTGCATTCTCTCAAGACTTCCATTTTTTGAGTTGCATTTTCGTGTTCTAAATAGGTACTTTAATATGTGACACATCATTAGCCTTTCAGTAGATGGATATCATGTGAACATAGGAACGTTATGTTGAACTTGCTCTTATTGGAGACTATATGCTAGATAGGCTCAATTATGACAATGCGTTCACAAATTACTGGAAGGATCAACAAAAAATATCAGGAGCTTCAAATCAAAGTCAAATGATTGTTGTATTGAAGATTTTGGGCCTTAGTATTGCTGAAGCAATAGCATGACTGCTTAAATTTATTGAAGCATGAGTGTTTGATTTATTGTGAACATATTATCAAACTGAATAACGGATGCTTTGTTGCTTCATAAACCACTAATGAACGCAAACTTATTAGGAAATCTTTTACTTGATTGCTGGTCTGATCAATCTATGATACTTGATTGTCTATGCTATGTGGCTAATGAGTGCTTATCATGCCATTCTTAATATTTCTGTAGCATCTTCACTGAAGAAAGGTTGGAGCGGTTGACAAAAGGTATTGTTGACTTAACTATGGAATATTCAGAAGCTAGTGTAGAAGAAGAATATCCAGAGGAGAAGTTAGATGGCATGTCGCTTAAGCATGGAGTTGCAGAGGTTGTGATCAATGAAACTTCTGGGGTTTCTGAATTGGGTTTTGGAAATTCTGAACCTCAAATAGTGAGTGGTAATATAAACCACATTGAGTGTCAAATTCATGAAGCAGAATCTAGCTTGCCAAGTAAAGGAAGCGATGATAAGGTGATTACAGCAGACAATGAAGCTGAGGAATCTATGACCAGAAAGGAAGCTACTGCAATTACTGCTGAAAGTTGTGATGCATATACTGACGATTTTGTGACTAACAAGCAAACACCTGAGAAGCGTTTACCAAATTCTGTGCTGCCGCTTCTGCGATATTATCATTATGAAAGCTCGGAGTCTTCTTCCAGGTAGATGATTACTGTATCCCATGATCTCTTTTAGACTTTAATGCTGTAATTTGGTTCTGTGAAGACTGGATAATTTATTCTGCATGATCTTGAGCTAGTCAGATATCAAAAGTTATTTCTGAGTGTGTTGTGCACATGCACTGGGGTGTTGTCTCCTGTTGCCTCGGAAATCCTTGATCTGAACGGCTTTTACAATTTCTTTAACCATTGTTTCTGCCTAAAGCTTCTTGTTGTTCAATTATATGTATTCTTCTTTTCTTGTGGCCAGATATTTATTCTCAGGGAACATTTATAATTAGAATGACATTATGTGCTGCTTCTGCAATGTGATCTAAATGATTCACTACAGCTTCCAGGGCTCTCCAATTGATGAGAGGAACTTTAGGAGTGATATTGATGATACAGAGACAGAAGAGGCATCCATATCTGGCCAGGAAGATACAAGTGACCACACTGATATTCTTGAATGGGCTAAGGTTTGAATTAGTGCATGTCCTTGTCATGTATCTAATGCCAATGTTCTACTTCAACAACATGCGTTACTATTTGACTCTAATTCCCGATTTTGCAGGCAAACAGTTACGGATTATTGCAGATTGTTTGTGAGTACTACAAGTTACGTTGCCCTGCAAGGGGTTCAACAGTTAGGTTTCACCCATTGGAACACCTGCATCCTGTAGTGTACCATCGGCCAAATGAAACGGTGCTAAGGATAGCTGGTTCAACTATCGATTTGAGATCATGTAATACAAGTCTGGAACTAGCAGAGGTATACTGTTCTTGGAGAAATCTGCTGATTTTGTTTTAATTCATTACATTACAATGGTAACTTGTGGGATGTGGTTCCTAGCTTGTTTACCCGATTTTTTTGGTATTTCCGGCATAGTAGGCATTTACATCTAATCTATTGGCCTAGATCAGGCACACAATGCCCTCTTGGCGGAGGAGGAAGCGACTGCATTGTCAATATGGACTGTTGCTTGCATATGTGGCTCACTGCGACTTGAGAATGTAAATATTTCTCTCTTTTATTATTGCATAGCTTTTTCCAGCGCACAGATACAGATGTTCACTGCACATGCGATTACACATTTACATGATAGATAATGCATACTGTCGTACACACCGGAGAGTTAATATCTACATTTATTATCTAGTGAGTTACCAATCGTCAAAGAGAGACTAAACACACTCCATTTGTACTTGCTCTTCATGTTATGCAATGGCCATGGGTCTATGCTGAATGAGTGACTCTCAGATACCATAATTGATGCGATGCTATAGGGTGGCTACATAGCAAATTTTGAGCGTTGCATTGCCTGTTTTGCTTCTTGTTGCAGTGTTCTCCTAGCTGATTTAGTCATAGTACAAGTAAGAAGTTACTAGCGTACAAGTTTCTTTTTATTGTGACAAGGAGAATGAAAGGGTCTAATGCACATCAATGGGAATAATATTCTTATTTGCATCATCTACTCTTGGTCCTGTAGTATATGGTGAAAATATTTGGTGTTCAAGTTATATTCTGCATCGGCGCGTGTTAATATAGTTGAATTACTTGTCCAGTATGATCTCAAAGTAGGAAATCTGAGAACTGATTATTTGCTTGTTCTGCAGGTGCTAACTTTGTTTGCTGGAGCACTTCTGGAGAAGCAGATTTTGGTTGTTTGCTCCAATTTGGTATGTTCAAGGCCATGTGTGAATGGTTCTCGGTCTCATAGTACTTATTTTGAAGATCTCTTTGTCAGGCTAGCTTTTCCAACTACATGAATGTGGTTCCTCCCAGTATATTTCCTTTATTTTGGGATGATGTTCGTACTTGCAAGGCCCTTATCTTATAGCAGATAGATTGCAAATTGTATCTATATGAACCTATAAAACTAGCTTACCTATAACGGTGACAGGATAATTAATTGCCAAACTGTCGGAATAAAAGCATTTTTGCAAGACAATACTTTTATTTGCCTTTATATGAGGTGCTAATTGTAAGTTCTATTTATAGCTTTGTTTATGCAATATGCAGGGGATTTTATCTGCATTGGTCTTGTCGGTGATTCCTCTCATTCGTCCCTACCAATGGCAGAGCCTACTAATGCCAGTATGGGGCCTTTTTAAAGTGCAATTAGTTAATTTATTTATTTATTTTCATCTTGCCTTTTTATTTATTTATTTATTTATTTATCATCATCATCATCTTTTTCTTCCCTTTCTCTTCTAATTGGATGAGAAAACTCCAGGTATTACCGAACGACATGTTGGAATTTTTGGATGCTCCTGTCCCTTACGTAGTAAGTATTTTGCTCTGTTATGTGGAGTAACCATTACCTTGAGAGGAGTAATCTATGAGCATGGTCTTGGTGATGCCTTCTTTATTATTATTATTATTTTTTTTTTTGCGATAGATATATTGTCTGCGACTCTGATGTCTAATCCTTATACCGTTGAGTTGAATTGCACAGAAGGGAAACAAGATAGAAACAGGAAAAAAGTCTTAAACTGTTCTCTTTTAAGTTGATATGGTAAATGGGAGGCTAGAACTCCTTTTGCTTTTAGAATTTGCTCTACTGCAGATATTACTTGAGCAAATTTATAGTCTTGATTTGTACATACATTAACTCCATACTGGAAGATGTTAGTATTTGATCATTGTGGAGTTTGAATTGACCTGCCAAACCTTTTTCTGCCTTCTATATTCTTCTTTATGCTATGTTCTTCCTAATTTCTGATTTGATACTGGGGCTGCCATTTGTAGGTTGGCATAAAGAACAAAACATCTGAAGTACAGTCGAAAATTGCCAATGTCATTCTTGTTGATGCTAACAAGAATCAGGTAGAGATCTTCCCATGCAATTGGATTTGTCACTAACTGAGTAATTGCATGTGATCCAGTTGAAATGGATACTTTATGGAGAAATAGCTTATGCTTGTGAAATTACCTTCATCAGAATTCACAAGTTCAATAGAAAACTGACTAGATGTGAATAATTGCCAATGTGCACATTAGGACTTGTTAAACTTCGATTGGCGCCAAAAAGTCTAGCAGTTTTGTGTTTTTTTTTAAAAAAAAAATATATATATATATATATAGTAGAGCCTTCTTTGGGGTGAGGTTCATATTTCTGCGGTTTTTTTCTATCTACAGTAGGTACTAAGTGGGGCTTTAACTGCTTCTTTTACTCCTTGAAGATGTGTGAGAACTCTTGCGATTTGAATGGGCTGAGAGAATCTCTGCAGGGGTTTTTCGTTTGTACATCTTTCTGTCACATAAATGCTCTTATAGCGTCTCTGCATGCAACTTTCTGTTTTTCTTTTGATCCAATATTTTGGTCAATTTTTGTGGTTTCATTTTGTGAGGCTATATCATTTCCCAGCTTTTAGTCAGTCAATTTCTGTATCAGGTGAAGTCACCTTCAATTCCTCAACTACCCAAGCACAAGGAGTTATTTTCATCCTTAAGTCCACATCACGCAAAGCTAGTCGGAGAGAGTTTTTTGGGGAGGAAGAGGCCAATGTATGAATGCACAGATGTGCAGGTGTGCTCTCCTTGAATCTTTCACCTCCATTACTGGGCATGCATGAGTGAGGAATTCTATCTGTAGAGCTTGTAAATCTTGGCAAGATGACATTTATCATCTGTGCTATTGTTGCACGATCATCAAAAAGCTTTCTGCATTTTATTATATATTAAAATACATCAGAATGTTGTCTCCTATGAATTATAAGCTAGTTTCAGTTTTCAGGGTAAGTGGAGGATATAGTGAAATATAATTGGGCTATTTCTAATGTGGTGGAGCAAATATAGCTTTTGGATTTAGCTATTGTAAGTTGGGATTTTTTTGCTATTCATACGTCATCGAAAACATTTTCTGGTTTCGTGGGTCCTTGTATTGTTTTAACACCTGATTCACCACTTTGTATCCATTGGCTACATGTGATGTTCTTCTCTCTTTTACATGGCTATTGCTGTTAAGCGATCATTTGCTTTCCAGCTAATTACATCCTCATAAGTTTTTGAAGATTCACCAAGTCTTTTGGACCTTGATATTCCCATGAAGTCTTCAGCATATGATATTGTGTCACGGCTTGAAAGTCTCAGCAATTGCGTATTTTGCAACCACCTTATCTGGTTTTGGAATACTTTTACATGTAGTAATTGTTTGTTTCCATGTGTACCTTTGTTGCTTGTAGATTGAGGCAGCAAAAGGTTTCTTGGCAGTGTTACGGTCTTATCTGGATTCACTTTGCTCTAATTTGCGGTCACACACAATTACAAATGTGCAGTCCAACGATGACAAGGTTTGGGTCTTGTTTCCAGTTTTGAATGTTCAGAAACTCTTACTAGTGCTTTTTTTTTCTCGCCAGTTGTTGAGAATTGATGATTCACACACGATTTGATAGCGGTCGATCTTCTTAGAAGAGGGGTTAACCTTCATGTCCAACAGGAGGAGGTTCAAAGAAAAACTTGAAAAGTAGGGTGTGGGCGGATAATGACCTCAAATTTCTCCTTAATTTTGTAGGTATCCTTGCTTCTAAAGGAAAGCTTCATCGACTCATTCCCTTATCGCGATCGACCCTTTATGAAGGTGTGTTTTTCTTGACTTGTTTACGCCAGTTGGGATAATTATGCAGTTTTCCAGTTGTGTGATATTTAGAGCAATGATGATGTAAATGGCTTGACTCTATCCTTGCCCTCTTACATGTTTCATGCACAAACCATCTGATGTTCAGCTTTCATCCTTTTTGGTGCCATTTACAGCTTTTCGTGGACACACAGCTCTTCTCTGTACATACAGATCTCGTTCTTTCTTTCTTCCAGAAGGAGTAGTCCATCCATGCACGTTGCTGGGCCATTAAATGTAAAATGCCTAGCGCAACCTCGAGAGCAAGTTAAGAAGTTTGTTGTTGTGCTAGCTTGCTATTTATCATAGAGTTTTAGCTTTCTCTATGCCCTCTTTATTTTCTTCTTCATTTGAGATGTTCAGCCTCACGTGCTGTAAAGGAACATATAAATATGTACGAGCTTGTATTAGCATCAGATCACATTATTCCATGTCCAGTGATGAGTTTGTAGCTATCCGGCATGAATGAGTCGTCGACGTTCATTAATAGCCGCTGTAATCTTTGATGATCTGGAGGTGTCAAGTAATTCCTTTCTCTAGATTTTTCCTTGCGTGTGAATTCGGACTTCAAAACTTAAAAACCTTTGGTGCGTAGATGCTTCAAATGTTCGAGCAGCCGAAGCGGAACGGGGATATATGTTTTCTGGGGAAAAATTAAAGAGGGACGAATTGGTCATGGATACTTTAGGATGTGTGGCAAAGAATCTGCCGTCTTCAAGAACTTTGTTGTTTTGATTGAACTTCTGAGGGTTGCTTTTCTGAGAATTCTGCAGAGTTAATCATAAGGGCCTCTGAAATTGATGTGTATCCTGACGTTATAGGTTGACTGAGGTGATCAGTGAGACTTCCATTTTTGGGTACTTTCATCTCCGAATCTTTACTGGGTTTTTCTCTCTTTTCTTTCCCAATTCTTTTGGAATTAAATATCGTTATATATATGTGAATGAGATTGATCACTTTGATGGATTGAAGAGCCCTGGTCTTCTTCTATTTTTTGGTGTACCACCTCAACAACATTTTTTAGGGCTGCTGATTTCTTTTCTTTTATTAATGATTGAAAGCTAAAAACAGTGGATTGCGAAGCGAAAGAGAGTTTTTGTTTCTCATAAAAAAAGAGAAACGTTGAAAGTTATGACGAAGTACGTAATCGAGCGAGATGAGCGGACAGTAATTATGCAGGACGACAGATGAAGATAGTCCGGCAGATTCGGTCCAGAATAATATGAAGTCTCTCTTAGAAATATTACCTTTCGAATGGCCATTAACATTTTGTTCAGATCTAGCTAGTCCGGGTGGGTCATGCATTAATCTTTATATCCTTTTTGTGAAGTAGTAGCACCACTAACCTTTTCTCACATTTGCATAAAATAGTAACATTAAACGAGAACGATTATGAAGAGTATTAACTCTTCAAGTAACATATCCTGCCAGAGAAATTTATGAAGGGTTTGGCTCACCTGGATCGGAATCATGTAGCTCCACTCGGTCTCTTACGTCTTCGAAGTTGTGCAGTTTCTGCTAGAAATAGGCATTCTGGGAACTTGGTCAGGCGAGCGACTTCCGGCTTAGTCCGTTGTGAATATGAGAGATCATCGGGGAATGACCCGATATTGTATCTAATGTCTCATCGCACAAACTATATACATGAATTACGGAAGCAAAGACACAACATTAGGCAATTGGGAAACAAATTGCCCACCCTATCGTTAGACTGCACTTGAATAATGTCTCTGTCCCGTGATGATTTTGCTGCATTGGAGGATTTTCTTTGGGGGGGTTTTGCTTTTTTGGGTGTTTAAAGAGAAAGGCCTGCTCTTTTTACTCAAGAATGGAGCTGTGGGGAAGATGGTGAGTCAAAGTGGGGACTTTGTACCATGAAAAGGTGAAATTGCATGTGTTTGAGCCTGCCATGAGAGGAGACCCAGTGCCCTATTTGTTCTCTCTCCTCTTTGTACTTGTCTTACCCTTACATTCTAAGCATTGCCTCCAATGGGCCATTGAATGCATTCAACCTCTCCCAAAAAAAAGTAAGAAAAAGAAAATTCAACCTCATGCCCCATCTCTCACTTCACCTTTTCTTTTTTCCCTTCTATCTCAAAGCAGTTAAATGTCTCAAAAATCAAGAACATAATACACGCCCCTCATACAACCAAGAATCTTAGCCTAGATGCTTAGGGGGAAATGGGCTACCATAAAGCCATAACATGAATTCACTTTCCTTTCCCCATCAATGAATTCCATGCGGATAGAAAATTTAAAGCTTTTGAACTTGCACATAAATCGTCACCTGAAAATGTTGGGTGTCACTGATTCTTTTGTGGAACACTGTATCATTTCAGAAAAAACATCTAATCTCCTTGAGTCTCGTGAAAACTCAGTTTGAAAATTGAAAGTCATATCGAAAATACATGATCTACTGCAAAAAAAATGGTGACTATGCAATGGCCAAGGATGAGTTGCGTTTGATGGCACATCAAACCCATAATGCATTGTTACACAGCAACGCGTACCTTTATACACTCTTTTTTTTCTCTTTTTGAGCTGAATTAAGACAATAATCTTCACATGTAATTATCAATCATAGTATTAGATTTGTCAACCATTCTACGCTATTTCATTCGTCCGGTTTGAGGCGCTTTTACCTAACATTCCTTACACGTACACATCAATAAACAGAACTCATTATCGCTATCTTTCAATGTTTGTAATAAAAAGGAAATTTTTTGTGCCTTGTATTAT
This sequence comes from Eucalyptus tenuipes, assembly GCA_014182365.1. Taxonomy (NCBI): domain Eukaryota; kingdom Viridiplantae; phylum Streptophyta; class Magnoliopsida; order Myrtales; family Myrtaceae; genus Eucalyptus; species Eucalyptus tenuipes. Next base: position 5,908,473 of record CM024539.1, read on the forward strand.
GTTTGATAAAGTTAGAAAGAACCATTGGTCCACAAAAACCAACCTTCACGAGGGTTGTGGTCAGACAACCCTGAGAACCATGAGAAATCCTCAAGAACCCTATTCCTCGATTGATCTTCCTTTCCCAAAACCTGCTAAGCAATGATGACTCCACTGGCCTGTCCAAAATGGTGATGAAGCAGGAACATCATCAAAACACAAAACCCTTCCCTTCCCCTTCTTAAGTTTCATGATTCTTATCAGAAGCAATGGAAAGGCCAGACACTGCATATATCCTTTTCCAAGTTTCCCAAATTGAAAAAGGTCAAAATGGAAGTGGGGCTTCTGCTGCCCACTTGTGTCTTTGTGTGTGTGAAGTAAAAAAGGAGCAGGCCCAAAAAGAAAATAAAATTAAAGAAAATAAAGAGGAAAGAAGGAAGAAAAGTAAAAGAGTTAGTAGCAGTAAAAGCTGTCACAAGCCCGTACAATCTTTTCTCAGTCTGTCTGCGCTGGGCATTTGCTTCAGGCACCAACTCATATAATATTCACTCCCCCAGCTTTTCTTTTGTTTTTTGCTTAGACTTTCTTTCTTTTCCTTCTTTTCTGTACAATATTCGGTGTCTCAAGATTAACATACCTAAGTCCACTATATAAAACAATTCAACAGGCTCTTAAGCATTGAATGTGTTTCATTCCTCAAATATGAATTCTGCCAAAGATTGCCTTGCGACTACTTGTTTTGTATCTAAATGGAAAGAAGTATAATTTCAGAATATTAAGCAAATTTAGTAATTATTTTGAGAGCACTTGTAAATACTGTACAATTTCTTAGAAAAATTAATACAGTTACATAATTATATTAACATGCATGTCTCTAGCCCAAAAAAATCTTAATAGAGTTATCTTGTTTTTTGTTTTGTTTTTTTTGGCTTAAGTTCTCTCTCTCCCACACAAAGCGTTTAGTTTATGGATTTCCGTAGAGAGATGTCAGAGACAAGAGCTGCCACAGAGGCAGCTTAGCTGCAGGACCAGAAGTTGCAGAGATGTTGCAGTCATAATATGTGCACAGACTCTCTCTCTCTCTCTCTCTCTCTCTCATACATACACACACTAATAAGTCACTTGCTCAGGGAAGAGAGAGGAGAGATGTTGCAGCACTGTAATCAGAACCATGAGTTTTATCCATGTACAGAAGATTCTGCAGCCCAATGGTCCCTGAAATAAATATACCTACTCTACTCCCTCCCTCCCAAGCCCAAATACCGATCTCTCTGTCTCTCTGTCTCTCTCTCCATATTTTTTTGTTCTTGCTTCGTATTTCAACTTTTGCTTGCTTCCTTCAGTTGGGGGCTTGCGCGTATCGTGTATATGCATATGATGAGTGGTGGAATGAGCAGCAGATTCCCCTTCACCGCCTCACAGTGGCAAGAGCTGGAGCACCAAGCCCTCATCTACAAGTACCTCATCTCTGGCATCCCAATCCCTCCTGACCTTCTCTTCTCCCTCAAGAGAAGCCCCTCCTGCTTTGACTCTTCCCATTTCTCCCCCAAGTTCCTGTCTCACCAGCCCCAACATGGTATGCTCTTTCTCCAACGCTAACAATCCTTTTCTTTTATATGTCTTGTCCTGGGTTTTATCTTTGCTTTTGAACTTTTGGTCTTCTTTTTTCTGGGTTTTATTTGGGCTTTTGCTGTTTGTGGTCCCTCTTATGGCTAAGAATTGATGGTTCTCTTTCTTTTGTTGGTATGGTCGTGCTCTGTTACTGGGTGCAGTGGGATGGAACTGTTTCCAAATGGGTCTGGGGAAGAAGATAGACCCAGAGCCAGGAAGGTGCAGAAGAACAGATGGGAAAAAGTGGAGGTGCTCTAAAGAGGCCTACCCAGATTCCAAGTACTGCGAGAGGCACATGCATAGAGGCAAGAACCGTTCAAGAAAGCCTGTGGAAGTTTTGTCATCAATCTCATCTGCTTCACCAACCCCAACGCCAACTGCATCGATCACCCCTTCCAATAAAAGCCCCTACTACTCTCACAATCCAGCCACAAACCCTCAGTCCCTCTCCTCTCTTTCCACCTCTGACCATTCCCACCACAACCACCCAAACCATCCTCACCATTCTTATTACTTCTCTTCAAGGCCTCCGGGCAACATCGCTTTGTCCGCGCAAGACAGCAGCACCACCAACTTCCTTCTCGATTCCGGCTCATATTCCCAAAGCGGCCAAGATTACAGGTTACTTTTCTTGTGAAGCTAAATTTGATTTTTCAATGTTTAAAGTTGGTTGCTCAAAGATCCGTTGCTGATGTGGGCGAGGTATGTCTCTTTGCTTTTTGTGGGAAGGAAAAACAGGTACCTTTACGGGCTGAAGGAGAACCATGTGGATGAGCATGCCTTCTTTGCAGAGCCGAGTGGGAGCATGAGGAGCTTCTCCGGTTCATCCATGGATGACTCTTGGCAGCTCACACCCCTCGCCATGAGCTCTTTCTCCAAGCAGAGGAGTTGCTCGGCCTTAGAGAGTGACTACTCCTACTTGCAGCTTCAGAGCCTCAGCGATGTCTCGAAGCACTACAAGCAAGACGTGAAGTGCGAGCTGATGATGCCCATGAAGATGGAGAGAGACGAGGAGGAGCCCCAGAAGACGATCCACAGGTTCTTCGATGAAGGGCCGATGAAGAGCAGAGACAACAGCTCTTGGGTCGATGTGGAGGACAACAAGTCGTCGAATAGCTCATCCATGTCGACGACCAAGCTGTCCATTTCCATGCCATCCTCAAACGACTTCCCAGCATTCAATTCCAGAAGAAACTATGGTTTGCCTCATTTCACCACCTTTATTTCCCACGCTTAAAAACAGGTTCTTGCTTTTGATGCTTAATTCAAAACAAGAAGCTAAAAGCCACAACTTTGATGGTTTCTCATGCATTCAAGAAAACAAAAAAAGAACCCTCTCTCTCTCTCTGAATTTTTCCGCTAAGTGAACTCAAATCTTTGATTGCAGATGGTTGAGCCCTGAAAGGAGGACTATCTCAGGGTATCTGGAAAGCTGTGACTGCTGTCTGTCTGTGTGTTTGTGTCTCCTTAGAGCGGTTTGGACTTTTATTTTCTTCGAGTAAGTTATGGGGATTTTTATTTTTATTTTTTTTCCTTTTTTTAAGCTGTCCTTTGGGTGGTGGGTGGGTGTTTGCTAGAGATGATGAGTTGGGAGTTGTTCTACAGTTATTGTCATTCGTTTGCTTTGATAGATCAAAGGAGAGAGTGCTTCAGTTATCGAATCTGTTCACGGTCCTTTCTCTTACACATTCACTTTCATGACAAGATCAGATCTTTTTTAAGTAGGTGGGTTTTTCGAATGCAAAGATTTCTGTTTCTTGGCAAGGTGACATGGAGAATATGTGTTTCCTTTTCTCCTGGGTTTCCTCTCATTTTTCACGGGTTTCGGTTGCTTTCGGAGGGGAACAAGAGATCCAGGCTTGTCATTATTGTTGGTGGGCCAGGACGTGGGCCCGTTACTTGGTCGTGTCCCTTCTGAGTTCTTATCATTCAAGCCCAGTCTGTTTGCTGCAGAAGTGGGCCCCATCTTTGTTGTCATCAACCCAAGGCAAATTGCATTTAGGACAACCAGCATCCGAGTCCCCTCTTTCATGCGTGGGGGGATGCTCACATTCGAGTGTGTGCTCCTGAATTCGAAGCAACCCATGTTGGGTTAGCTTCACTGCACCGCCTCACAGTTCGTACGCAAAACAAGAGTAAAGTAATTTTTGGCTTCTGAGCTTTCAATTTTGATTGGTATATTGAATTTTCTTCCATGGGTACTTTGAATTTTTCCTGCTAGTTGGGTAAATTTTTACATGGAAGTTGGGTCCTTTCGTACTTGGAAAGGAAAGCCCTTAATCTTCCCCATTAGATCCGTTCTTTTACGCTAAACCGAATCAGACGCTCAATCAATAAGAAGGGCTTTTCTCAGGTAATGACAGATGCTGGCTACGTTTCCAATTAGAAGATAATGCAAAAGGAATTCAGGGAATGGATGACCCTTCTTGTCTAATCACAAAATTCAAGATTTAAAATGAAGAAGACAGAACGATGATTTTTTGCTGTTCAGGGAGTTAATTTACCTACTAGACATTGCTCGCCTCCATCCAAAGATTCCAGCAGTCATTGACTTGTTACATGAGTTTGAATTTCATATTTCCGTTCGGGTAAAGAAATATAATTATCTTTATATACCAAACGTTCTAACTCATGTAAACAAATTATACGCCACTTCCCCAAACGAAAGAAGTTAATCCAAAGGTGAAGCCTCACCTGCCGCCGCATAAAGTCGAAATAGAGTCGTGGCTGTTTCGCACCTTACCCTACCCAAGAGTTCAAGACTCACAAGGATTTTTTACTCAATGTTAATTCGTGACCTTGTGAAGGTGCAGACGTATATATATACATGTATATATATATGTGTGTGTGTATATATATCACCTGATAACCAGAGGTGGCGACGATGCTGACACAACAAGGGCCTAAGAGGAGGAAACGGGACTTTACTTATTTACTGGTCCCCATGATGAAAGTGGCTGTTTTTACCGGCGAAAAAGGAAACAGGAGGAGCCTCGGCATTTAAAAAGGGCCACCTGTCTGATGAAAACTCTGACTCTGACTCTGTGGCCTCCCTCTGTCCGGTTCTGAACCTTCTGGTGGGAGTGGGTCTGGTCCGGTCGCATCACTTCAAAACACCCCAAACAAAGATTAAAAAATAAAACAAAACAAAATTCCAGAGAGAGAGAGAGAGAGAGAGAATGTGGGGGTCAAGGGGAAGGAGAGGAGGGGTCCAAGTTCAGTGTCTGGGGATGATGATGCAGATGCAGACATACAGAAAAGAGAGAGTATGCTATGCTCTCAGCCAAAAGAGAAAACAAAAGTGAGGAACGAACAGAGAGACTTTGGAGGGACTGGACATTACTCAGTGGGCAAATAGAGTGGGGCTCATCAGCCCGACCATCCACCCCTCCCCGTTCGTTCAGAGTCAGAGTCTGACCACCACCCACCACACACCCCCAAAAAGCCAGAAACCCACCTGAGCCCCTTGTCATTTGCCCACCTAAACCCCCCTCTTCTCTTCTCTTCTGACACCTTCATGCCTTCTGCTACTATTTCTGCACCAACTTCACTCAGTCAAAGCGCTGTCGTTTCAAGCCCAAAAAGAAGAGAGAGAGAGAGAGAGAGATTCCACTCTTTCTGAACACCTCTATTTGTTTGCTTCCCCAACAGTTACATGCAGCTACAGTTTCCTACGTGAGTTACCAAGCTATGACAAATTTGTTGTGTTTGATGGATAAGGATCATCAATTAACCTATGGAAAAAGTGTTGCAGAGTAAATATAGGCTGGCGTCGCCAAAAGAGATGGATGATGTTCTATAGACAGCACAGTAATTCCCAGCTTGCGGAAGGATATCCTACTAAAAGGACCAAAAGAGAGGATCTCTTTCTGGACAAAAGAGACCGATTTTGTCCCGTCCCGACAATTGGGTTGAAATGTGGTCTAATCTTCATCATCAACTGCTTCATCTCGATTCGGCTTCTCTTTATCCGCCCTAAATTCCCCATCGCTCTCTTGAAGCTCCGCAGAATTCTCTCTGACCGGGCTGCTTTCTGGCCGTTGCTCCTCCTCCTCGTCTGATTCTGACCATGCCTTCTTCCGTCTACTTGCATTTACTGGAGGCACAGCCTTTACAGGAAAAAGCAGAACATATCAGAACAAGAGAGAATTGAATAACTGCATCATAGTATGCTTCATTGTTCACCATCGGATTTTGGCACCTAAAACTCACTGAAGCAGTTCTTGCCAGTCTTCACTCGTTAATAACGATGAACTTTGAAAGGAGACAACTGTCACTCATCACAGACAATGCTACTAATCAAAAGAAAATTAGTTACTAGCAGTTCTCATCACCTCATCCTCAGCATCAGAATCTTCGAGCCCGGCTGCTGCAAGTACACCCTGGGCATTTTCTTCGGCCTCGTCATCTTGATCATGCATTTGATCAGCAGGCTCCCCATAATTTAAGTGGGCATCTTCATCTTCCTGATCATCAATTTCTGCTTCAGCTTCCTCTGTCTCATATTGCGACTTTGAACTTTTCTCCTTCCTTCTTCTCTTACCACCTTTTCTCCTCCTCTTCTCGCTATGCCCACCCTCTTCATCATCAGCATCAGACCTTTCCCTCCGCTTAGAAGCAGGCGCGCTACTCTTCCATTGTTCCTAGAGATCAAGTACATCCAAATAAGTGTAAATAGAAAATTTAGATCGAGTGCATACACGTGGGACTTCACATCATCTAATCAATGGTGCAGAATCTTTGCATGGTAAACAGATCCATTTTCCTAATAAGCTCCATCACAAGTAAAAATAGTTTTGACTTCTCAAAGCAAATGCCAGACAAGTAGATTCTCACGACCTGATCTCCACGTAACATGCTACTAATAGAAGAGACTATTTGCAGCCAACGAGAACCTCAAACCATATGAGACAATTTCTTTAGAAATCAAAACTTCCAACAAATTCCTTCCGTTTCCCTCAATTTCTCTTTTCACTACAAGATGCGTGGGAGGAGATCAAATATCATATAACTAAAAGAAAATTTTCAAACAATTTCCAGGCCCTCACCTTTACACGCCGGAAGTGCTCCTCTTGTTGCTGAACCCGCTTCTGCTCATCCTCCAGTTTTCTCTTTTCCAACTGTTTGAGTGAATAATGAGCGAGGTCATATCTTCACAACAATAGCAAATAGAGAAGAGCTCAATTAATCTGTTGATGTCAGAGCAAATTCACAGTAGCACACCTGCTTCTTCCTCTGTTCTTCAGCTTTCCGGCGGGCTTCCTCAGCCAGTGCAAGCTGTCGTGCAAGTTCTAGTCTTTGCCGTGCCTGCTCTTCCTCGCGCTGAGCTACCTCACAGTGAACTTTTGCAGCCTCAAGTAAGTGCTTACAATATCCAACATGTGTATCAATTTTCTTCTCATCAAACCCATGATAATGAAGATTGGCACCAGCAGCCATCTGACTAAACACGCGGACAGCATTCTGAAGCTCAGCAACTGCTGAACGCACCTATAACATCCGAAGTATAAAGACTCAATAATAATATTTTGAAGGAGAAGAAATCCTATCAGTCAGAATAGTCATTCAGTCAGCATAAAGCCCAAAAAAGAAAATTAAGTAGGCTTTAATTTCTCAAGGCATTTGAAGATTATCGTCCAATCACAGGAGTTCAATTGCCACGAGTGTGAAACTAGAGTAAAAAAGGATCGAAGAATGATACAAAGCAAAATTCAGAACCCAACATGTGCAACAAAATTTATCACTTGTGAAGTTCTCTGCCATGCTTGTTTATCAATCATTTATTTTTTCTCTACCGCTATGCAAGTGCATAACTGATCACCAGTGTTGACTTAATCAAGCAGAAAAAGAACATAGAAACAAGCAAGAAAACAAAGAGAAATGATAAAACCAAGCATTAAATCTTCAAACAACCTCATCCGCCGTTCTCTTCTGTTTTTGCAGTGTCGATGCTGAGAATTTCTGCATTGCAACACCAGCATCAAACCTTAATACATAATTTGCAGGTGACAAGTGGATGGCCCTTAACAAAGTTTTCTTGCAGTCTTGCCACTGTTCCGCTTCATAATGAGTGCGCGCCAAATAAAGAAGAATATGAGAGTCTGTATTGTGATAAAACTTCCGCAAGCAATTTTGATACTGCATTTAAAATCAAGTGAAGTAAGCACATGATGGCCTTGGACAAGTCTCTGAGAGAGAGAGAGAGAGAGAGAGAGAGAGCCCAAGCTTACCATTTTCACAGCCAATGCAAAGTTTCCTTGAGCAAAATAAACATGTGCTATATTGACCCACACGTCAGGCAACTGAATAAATATACTTCCACTTGCAGCTTCTTGAACCTATGTTAGTCAGCAATGAGTATGGCATTTAAAAAAAGATGATCTCATGAGACAATCGCAGTATGAGTTTAAGCTTGCCTGCGTGAAGATATCTTTTGAAACATCGAACTGGCCCTTCTCGGCCAAGACCACTCCAGCACCATTGGCAGCATATAAATTAGAATTATGCTGAACTAGAACCTACAAAATATGCAATAATTTGCAAAGTTAGGGCTTTTTATGTCAAGTCTGTCGATACCACTACAATAAAAACATAAAGATTATAAACAGACATACAAGAGAGGAAATGAAAAAGATGCATGTATCAATGTTTTTTTACTGGTATTAAATGATAATAAGAAGAGAATAAAAAATCAACTTTTGCAATGCTCCTTTTAAGTCTGGCAAAGAATCAGCCAAAATCTGAAGATGCCAGAATGAACTTTAGAAACTATCTTACACATACGGTCAACTATTCAGTAGTAGTTCCCTTAATTGATTTTCAGCATCGATCACTCTGATCGTTCAGCTTGTCCACTAGTGAGTAGTACCTTAATTAATTTGGTTGCTTTCTATTTTTTCATTTGAGCTAATAATTGTCCTGTCCATTTTTGAAGACTGCACTTGCAAAATAATACCATCCTTTGAAGTTAAAATAGAAAAAACTATCAATGTTAGAGTGAGTTCAATTTCTTTAACGAATGTCAGATAACTAATTCTTGTATTTGAGTGTATCAAACGTTCCTGGTAATTTTATGCTAATAATGAAAACGACTTTAGAATTAAACTTCAATCTATGAGGACAGTATGAAAAATTAGACAACATATTGAAAATTTTAAGTATTATTTTCTTTCATTAATAGGTCATAATACATAACAATGATATTGCATGTATTCAATTTCATCATGCATCTCATAAATTTAGGATTTTAATTTTTTATTTATTTATGTATATATTTATATATATTTTCATTTATGTACAGCTGAGTTATACTAAACTAACAAGCAATTAGCAACGAATATATATTCCATTTTATTCTCCATCCACAAATTCTAAATGTATACTTGTCCTGCTTAATGTCCTCTATTCTGCTTCCTGGCACTATGACCAAAAGCTAGCAGCCATCAACATTTCTCCCAAACTCTTAGCTCACAAATACGCTCATGCTAAAAACATGTAGACCATAGCTAGAACACAAGACAGTACATAATTAGTATAGATTAGAAATTAACAACGAGAATATATCAAGGAAGCACATGCAACAGTGGTGGCTTGAGCTGAAAAGGCAAAAAAGGATAGGAGGCACATACTTTGGTATAAAGCTCTTTTGCTTTCTCCAAATGAGTGGCTTCTAGCTTGGGTGCCCTCTTCTCATTGCGCATTGCAGCAAAATAGTTCCAGTTCCCCTTGACAATGCCACCACACACGTAAATGACAAAGTGGTGGAGAAAAGGAACGGAAATATGTTCTAATATTTAAAGAGAGCCTCACCATTTAATTTTAGATCAATTTTCAGAAACAGCCTAACCATTTAATTTTAACTCAGAAAGACTGCACCTTTTAGATTGGTTTCATAATAAGCATTCGTTAAGCTGCCATTTCTTTTCTCCGTCAAATGCTCTGATCTGTTATCCTACCTGTCACCTGAATTGCCACCTCAGCAGATGAAATGACCCCATTCTGGAATTTAACCTCAAAGCGGAGACATTTCTTCTTAAAAGACTGCATTTCGAGTGACGTCCAGGATGACATATCAACCTTTAGTGACGAAAAGAAATGGCGATATCGTGACTAGGTTTATGGAATCAAATTCAAAAGGTGAAGCCTCCTTATGAATATAAACTAAAGGGAAAAGCTTTTCCTGAACATTAAATATAATATTGAGTGTCCAACACTGCAAAGGGATAAACTAATAAAGATTCTCCATGTGGATTGTTGTTTGCTCACTCACATGTTTGCTCCCTCACGGTAGAAGATTCCAACAATATGAAGATTTTGATATCTCAAATACACTCACCAGCGAGAGTGTGGAATAAGAATCCTTCCCGTCAGCTGCTTCACTAGCAGCTCGAAATGTTTCTTTCGCCTTGACCCAGTCATCATTTTTAAGCTCTAGTTCTCCAAGCATGGACAATGCATTTGGACACTTCTCGTTCACTTTCAAGGCATCATTAACCTGAATGACCCAGGAGAAAGGGCAATAAGTCAGAGACAGGAGGACAGAAAAAGTACAACCAAGGATGATATGGTACAAGGGTAAATAACCACCAGTTCAATGCTTAATTGAATGTTATTCCGAGCTTTTGAGATGGCAGCAAGCCTCAGATATGCATCTATGTAGTCAGGATACTGCAAAAGAAAAGGATAAGTTAAGGAAAATCTCAAATGGTATGACCTGGAATATTTCAAGATAGGGGATAGTTCTATGTCAAGAAATTAGAAACATAAGCCAGAAGAACTAGATTACATTATTTGTACATCAAAAGGTAGAATTATGAGACAGAACATTCACTAATTGGGATTTCCAGAGTACATAATTCTGAGTGTACTGTAAGCTATTCACAAATGTGATACTGGCCTATAGAACAGATCCAAATCATTATTTTTTATGAAACCCCAATTTATTTAAAACAAGGAAAAGCATCAAAGTTTTTCTTTTATAGTCAGTACATAACATTAGCAAGGTCTTTTAACACCAGTTAGTGACTGTTATTTGATTGTTGATAAATAATCCAACACCTAAATATGCGGACATACCTTGTATATTATCAATCTATATAATATACTTGCAATTTCCATTCTGTGCAGCTGCTCCAGTAATCTTGCCAGATTGAAAAGTGCTGTCACTTTATTCCAAGGTAATTCCAGGTTTACATTATCTGCTTCAAGTTGTGTAAATATTTGCATATCCTTATAAAGACGAGTACATGCAGTAGCATCAGCAGTGCCGACATTCACTTTTCCCTCGATGAAAGAACGCCATATGCCATCACCAACAGCCTCCTTGAGACTTTGCTCAGCAAGCTGGACAACAGAAAAACATCACACGTACTTCAACAGCAGAATGACATCAAATTTATTATGATCAGATCTGCTAAAGAAAACCAGTACCAGGAGCAAAAGGCTCAACTTTATCCCACAGGAAGTGTGGTTTGAAGTCCAAGTAAATCATAGATATATACACCTATAGTGGGAAGTTGCACTAACTTAGAATATTGAATACTAACCTCAAGCTCTCCCCTTTCAAAGTGGATAACTCCTATATTATTGAGCAACTCTACCGGAACTTCTTGGCCGCCCTTTTTCAGCAGACTACGAGCCTGTTAGGTAGTAAGAATGACGACAAAATTAACAAGCCACAACAGAAGGTAAATACCTATGAAACCCTCCCACGATGGCAATAAAAATTGCCTTCACATACAAGGTAAAGGACTGCGCTAAGGTGTATCAGCATTTTGTTAGGCAAAATGTCAATTATTGAAAGGGTGTTTATTGAGATATATATATATATATATATATATATATATATATATTCATCATGCCAATAACTATGTGGCAAAAACTTTCTTTGGCCAATTTGTAGCAGAAAGTTTAATTCAAAAGAGAATTTCCTATGTAGGTTATGTGAGATTAGTGAAGTGTAAGGTCTGCAGTACTTGGGACAAGTCAAAGGCAAGTTTGGATCAACCGACTATGTTTCGAAAGAAGAGGGAAGAACAAGTTGGATCCAGACTATTAGACCACCCGCTATCTAAAGAGATCAAACTTTTCTTCCCCCATTTGCTATGAGAAGACTGACAAGTCTTCTTGATGGTCTTGATAATTTATTTGAAGGAAAATAATCAAATGTGTGTGTGTATTTTCCTCTTTGCCTCTAAATCCTTAAAGATTCATAACACTGTACACGAGAGAAACCGGTTTTGATCTTTAAAATTATTAAATTAGCCAATTGTCTGTTCTCTTGATGTTGATGTATTGGACGAAGCCAGTGAGATTACACCATCTAAGGAAAGTACAAACGTATCCAGCCGTCCATAATATTATAACCTGATTACTACCACATATCCAGCATTGGAAAACTTTCTACGTAATATGAACAGAAATAACTTAATTTAAACAACCTTTCACTTTCCTCTCCACATTAACGTCACCCAATTACATGAGTACAAAAAATTATAAAAAAAAGTACTTACCGTTTTGAAGGCATCTAAAGCAGCGCCAGTGTCAGATGATATCAACAATTCTCCCAGATCAAGAAATGCCTGAATCAAGTTTCCACAAACCCGTACTTTATATTTGAACAGTAATTGTACCATGCACGATGGAGCTAAAAAAAAATTAAGCTAAATTAAGTTAATTTAATATTTAAGCAAAAGGTAATTCTTCAATTTTCATATTGAGGTGGCCAGCTGTTCAATAGCTTCGGAAGGCTTATATACTTCTACAAAAAGTAAAGAAAAGTAAACCATGAGACAACAAAGGGGCACAGTCCACTTTATAAAGATCTCGAAGCCAAAAGAGAGATCATTAACAAGGCATGGGAATCCACAATATCAATCAGCATTTCCATACAAGGAGTTATCCCACTATACCAACGGTGTAAAACTTTGAATGAATTGTCAACAAGTGTAGCAATTCTGCAATCAAAGCATTTAAATCCAAGAGCTGACAGAATATTCAGTCAAATAAGCTTAATATTCTTCCTATAATATTCAGTCAATTAAAATGTCATTCTTCAATTGTCACATTAAGGTGGCAGTCATTCACAAGCTTGGAAGGGCCATCTTGCAGGTAGAGAGAAATTCACTATGAGGCACCCATGCATTTACAGATGGAGCTCAAAGCCAAAAGCGAAGTTGCTCACAAGACAATAAATCTATGGTATCCATCAAAGCATTTGCATCCAAGAATAATATCCACCATAACACCAGTGAAACATTAAACCAATCATTAATGTGTAGCCACATGGTCACACAAAGCATTTACATTCAAGTGTTGCCATACTATGATATCTCTGGACTTTTGTAGGGATGACATGCTTTGTTGCATTCCTGAGGAATGCACAAAGTCTGCCTACCCTAAAAGTATGCAATAACATCTTCCATTCGCATGCAATGATGCTTCACAAATTTTAACTCCTATAAACAGAACACATGCTTAGGATAAGAAGATGGTCAAGAATGTAAACGTATGGTAAACTACATACGCTTCATGTTACATCGATACAAAGAACAAAGGTATGCACCAAGGCCACAGCCATCATGATTAAAGAGAATAAAAAAGAGAAAGTTGGTCACCTGGGCATCACGTGGATCAACCTTTGTAGCCTTCCTCATAAACTCCTGTCCCTTTTCTACCTGCCCGAGTTGCACATATATGTGCCCAAGAACCTATTCAAGTTGAGAGAGAGAGAGAGAATAATTCTCAGAAAAGTCAGTCACTAAATAAGTCCAACAAGTAAATCACAAAATGACACCGGCAATTTTCACCGACTTACTCTTAATGTCTCGCAATTATCAGGATATACTTCCAAAACCTTTTCAAAATTTGACAAGGAACTTCTGAAATCTCCCAACTTGAGTTGTACTTGACCAAGACCTAACACATAGTGACCAATGCACACCAGAAATTACAAGAAAGAAATGTAAATGACACCAAAGAATGTCTCGCTAGAATCTAATAAGAGATGGCAAATACTGGCAGAGAACGATTTTCCAATTTCATGCAAAACAGACGATGGAAAAATATTTCTAAGTCAACACATCTTCAGGATGATCACTTGTGAAATCCACTTTCCACGCCATGCAATTAATTATAAAATCCACTTTCAATTCCATCATTCTAAATTTGATATTTCTCCATCCCAAGTGTCATCTGTCTGTGTTTCCTTTTTCTGATGTGCAAATATTGAAGAAGGGAAAGGATACTGACCATAATAAGGAAAAATAAATGCATGTGGCTTGTTGATTTCTTTGACAGAAGCCATATAGTAGAGACCTGCTTTTTCGTAGTCTCCCTAAAGTTGACAAGAAGCAAGCCCCATTAGGCAGAGGCATAGGAGCGACCAGGGGGAGGGAGAGAGAGAGAGAGAGAGTTCCCATTTTACATGGTAACACTCATAACAATTGGTTCATCTGCATCACTACATTATTGCTTTTGCTAAAGAAATATCTTTAAGAACTGAGAAGAAAAACAATAAGCAAACCTTGCTGTGGTAAGATCTTGCTAAGTTATAGTAAGAATGTGACTTTGTTGGCCCATGAGTAGTCACTGCAAGGGCAGTTTCTGTCAATTGTTCAACCAAAAAGTGTTGCCCAGTGAAGAAGAAGTGATTTGCTAGATAATTTAATGCCATTGCACAGTAAGGGTATATCTCGAATGCCTTGTGCATCTTTTCCACTCCTCTCCTAATTCCACCCGCTGAAATGTATGTGAGAAAACAAGGCGATCTATCAGCAGGGATATATCTTAAATCCAACAAACAACCCCATTATCCAAGGTAATAAAGTAAACAATGAGACTAAATAACCTTTGTTTGTACGCATATCCATAATTGCAAGCGCAACAAGGGCCTCAACATTTTCCGGGTCTAACTGTTAAATGAAATTGAAAACCCTATAAATCACAGAGTTAATACAAACTGGGAAGCAAGGCCTAATGTCTCTTCATAATCAAGGCAAAATAATTATACAACTTGCCTGCAGAACCCGCAGAAATGCCTGCCTAGCCTTTTCAAATTGACCCAACTTATAGCGACAGAGACCTATGCCAAGTCTTACAGCTCCAGGACAATCGGGGTGGACTATCAAGGCCCTCTAAACAAAGACAATGAGTAAAGGGCAACGTCAATAGTCTATTCAGATTGACGGCATTCCTGAACACTTAAACTGAAACTCCTCAACATAACACTACTTACTGAACTTAAATATCATGCTGCAGTAAGGAATTTAAAATCATTGATTGTCCCAATATAGGGGAAAATGATGATATCACAAACCTTATATAACTCCAAGGAATCGGAATACCGTCCGCGATTGAACTCAACACATGCCTACAGACATGAAAGTTAAAAAATTTAGTACAAAAAAAGACTAGTATAGGAAATTTTGGCAATAAAAGAACAAAGAGTAATTCAGTTTCTACAATGGTTAAATGCGTGCAAGTATCGTAGATACTGCATATCTAAAGCAGAAGATGATTCAGTGGTATCCAGCCAGTACGATCACATCATAGAATGTCAGCAAACACAACCTGACCAAGAAGAGCAGGTACGTTATCCCGATCTCCATCTAGCACAATCTTAAATGCAGCAAATGCCTGTTCTATTTCACCTCTGCCGAGTAAGAGTTGACCTGTAAGAAGGAGAAATGTGATCATATTAGGATTCCATCAATGAAGACTAAAGATATGGGACACCAAGCCGACTGCAATATAGCATGGTTGGAACTTGACAGTCTAAATCCGTCCTAGATGGAAATTGAGGTTCAAAATCGAATACCAACCATATAAGTATTAGCATGCAAGAATTATTAAGCAACTACAACTCAACAAATGAACAAACATTTGGATGTCTAACTCTTGTGAGGCCTACGATAGATTCCCCCAGTTTATATCACAAGACCAAAGTGAAGAATAATTTACCTTTTCCAACCCAAGTTGAAGGCTCATGCATATCGATTCTCGATGCTTTATTATAGTACTGGGTCGCTAAAATAAAATGTTCCTCCTTTTCTCTCTGTTTGGTCTCAATTTTCCCAAGGTAGCTGTAATAAGCCCCCAAAGCATTGAGAATCGCTATCCTCTCATACCTCACATCAGCATAATACTCATCAATTTCTGTAAATAATATCGAAAAAGACATTAGCAAGAAAGATTGGTCACAAATTTAAATAGCAATTGCCATGACAAGGAGAAGTTCCTTTGCCTGTGAAGGAAAGGGATGGATATTCAATGAGGGAGAAAAACACAGAGAAAAGGCTAGGGGGCACTAGGATGAAATACAGGGAGTGTGAAATATACCGGGACTCGAGCCTTCTTCCAGAATTTGCCGAAACTGGTCGATCTTCCCTTGCTTAAAGTACTCTCTCTGCATCAAAACAAACTTTCAGCAACCAAACTAATGAAACTGAAAGGGCAAACTGAACTTCACGAGACACGTAAACGCCGCGAAAATTCGAAAGAGGAAGAACAGGGAAATCCGAAGGAAAAAACACGACGACGGAATCGAACGGCTCGAACTAGCGAGCAACGAGCAATGCGGGACGGGGCGGAATCCCCGTCACCGGAGAGCGAAAGCCGAAGTTACCGCGATGATGAGCCAGAGATCGAGCGGCGCCTGCTCGGCCTTGAGGATGTCGAGGATGTCGGAGGCGTCCCGGGGGAGCTGGTCGAGGGCCACCCGGACCTCCTCCTCCGAGTTCTGCACGGGTATGTACACGCACGCCATTGCCTCCGTCCCCGAAGCTCTCCACCACACGATCTCCTCTCTTCCCCCTTCGAATTCGGCTTCCGAACGAGCGCCTCCGCGGCGCTGAAGAAGGAAGGAGAGGCGGGGAGCGTGTGGCGCCGGAAAACCCTAGCTCCGCGGTATACGCTCCGACGGAGCCTCCGTTCCGGCGATCTCTCTCTCTCTCTATCTCTCTAGCGGAAGAGCAGAGACGATCGGAGAAGAGAATAGTGACTAAACGAGGACTGACTGAAACTGCGCTTCTTTTTGCTGTTTGTTTTCTGGTTTTAGGACTCGGAATTGGATACAGGTGCGAATCGGCCCAGCCCCGTGAACGGGGCCGGTTGACCGACCCGACCCGGGCAACTACGGGTACGGGGGCTTCATGGTGACCCGACCGGATGAAATCGTAACCGGAAACCCCGTTTCGGACTGGGTCGGGTTTTTTGGTCCTGATGTAGTATAGTTTACTTCTCTCTATAGGTGGGGCTGATTCTTCGGCCTAGGACTAAGCGCCGCGTAGTAACGTTTCGTTTCTCTTAATTTCGTTATTTTGTTAACAAAAAAAGAAGTAAAACCTATTTCAGTAACGTCGAGTTGTTTTTTCATTAGGAATAGAAAGTTAGCGAGAATAGATTTGGAGCGAAACGATAAATAAAAAAATTGATTCTTGTTCCCAAGAACAATTTCTCGAAATAAGCTAATTTTCTTTTTTATTTTTCTTTTATTCCTCTCTTTTGCCGCGGCCACCTCCAACCGCCCGGGAGCCACCGTCGGCCGCCGCCGAT
The DNA here is from genome assembly GCA_014182365.1 of Eucalyptus tenuipes. Classification (NCBI taxonomy): domain Eukaryota; kingdom Viridiplantae; phylum Streptophyta; class Magnoliopsida; order Myrtales; family Myrtaceae; genus Eucalyptus; species Eucalyptus tenuipes. The sequence continues at coordinate 5,925,615 of CM024539.1, forward strand.
TGCTTTGGCCACCACCGCCGCCGATTGCCGGCCACCACGCCACCGATCGCCGGACGCTAGACGACGCCGCCCGCCCGGTGGTCGCGCCGCCCGCCGCCACCTCCACCCGCTACCGTGATCAAGAATAAAAAACGAATAAATACAAAAAGAAATTGTTGCGTTGCCAAACGCATTTTCGTTTTTTTTTTTTTTTTTTTCTATTCCAAGAGTAGAAATTTTGTGTAGTTACCAAACGCGTTCTTTTACTCATAAATTGTTAGGAATAGAAATATAAATTAACTATTTACGAAAAAAAACTTTTCCCTGCACAACAACAAGAAGCGTTGTCATGCGCACCCTAAGATGCCCAGTTGGCCCAAAGTTTAGAACTTTATGATATACATGATCTATTCTTTGGAAACTCTTATGTAAGTTTGGAGGAACCGAAATTAGTAAAAATATCAAACGGGACAAGAATGATGCGATGGGTAACATATATTAAAGATTTAAAATCCTTACGCCGAACAAATCATATTATCGAAATAGCAACTAATGTACAATAGTACAACATGATTTATGAACTTTAATTTAATGTATAATATAGTTATTGAATTTTTAATTTGTTGTAATTCACGAACTTTTGGTATATATTCAATTTAATCTCCTAAGTTTATGAAAATATTCGATTAGAATGATTATATTAAATATTTTAATACTGTTCATGAACCAAAAATCAATGGATCATATTGAACAAATTTAAAACATTAGGCTAAAGTGCACAGGTCATATTAAATAAATTAAAAATTCATGGATTATATTACACATTGAGTTAAAACTCGGGACCATTTGCCACGTTATTTTTATATTATTACTTTTCCCAAATCGGGCTATTGGAGCCCGGCCCGGTCGGTTAGATTTTCGGGCATAGCATTTTTCTTACGGAAGCGGTCCAATCTCGGTATCAGTCGCTCTCGCTCGTCCGCCGTCCGTCCGTCGGGGAATTTCCAGTCCTCTCCGTTCCTCGCCGCGGCCATGCCTCTCAAGTGGTAAATCCTCCGATTCCGACCGCCGCCGCGATCTCGCGGCGGAAGCCGGAACCCTCATTTCTCCGCCACGGCTTTCTCGCGGAATCTCCGCGCGCTGACCGGCGTTTTCCGATGTGTCCGTTGCTAGGGTTCTGCAGTGGCAGCCGAATCCGGGGACGACGGTGAATAGCCAGATCCTCGCGGAGGTCTCGCAGTGCGTCGAGGGCATCAATGGTGTCAAGGAAGGCAGGTGGAAGGCTACTCTCACCTACTACAAGCCTATACTTCGAGGTGAATCGGCGATGATTCGTTACAGCTCGCGCGCGCTAAGCGTGCTTTTTTTTTTTTTTTGGTGAGTGTTTCGGTTTAGCTTTATGTTGATCCGAAACGGCGATGGATGAATAGACCAGGCGATGTCGCCGGAGATGCCCCGGGATTTCATCGGCATGTCGCTGCCGGAGCAGCCGAGTAAGTACTACTTCACGCTCCGGAGTCACCGGATAGTCGTCGAGTCTGATGTCTCCGTTCAAAACATAATGGAGAAGCTGCAGTCTTACAAATCGAGAGTCGCGCTCATATTTGAGGTAGGGCATCGGATTGCGCATTATCGTTCTGCTTAGTTCCTTTGCGGCATGCTTTCGTGTGTGATGTGCGTGTTCCAAGCAGTGATTGCGTCAGTTGCTGTGAATCTGAGTATGTTTCATCTGGTTTGCATATTGAGAAGACTAGTTATCCTTTTGCCTGGCTGTTGTGTTCTAGGGATTTCAGTATCAACTCGGTGACTTTCAGTTGAGAGTGGGGAAAGTTGTTCCGAGTCATTCCGAGAATTTGAGAGGGATTCTTATGGAGGTAATGAGCTTACATTGCATTTCCTGTTCTGTTCTTTTGCGTGTCACGAAATTCTTTGGGAATGAGAGTTACTCAGTTACAAGCTTCTGCAAATTTTGCAAAGACTTTCTATCGTGTGTTTTTTAACAGTACTAAAATGCTAGTTAACGTGTGATCAGGTCGTGAATTTGTTTTTCTTATGTCACTTTGAACTTAGCAGTATTTCAGTCAATTCGATGCATTTTTTGCGATGTGCCCTTAAAGGATCTTGCATGGCAACACTGCCTTTTGCCAGCATATGCAGTATCTGGATTGCTTAAGTTATTGATATGTCGGTAGTTAAGCTTTGCAGTTAGTGTACTGATGCGTTACAAAGGGTGGAACAACTTATCTTGAAAAGCTAGCTTGCCAGGAGAGAGACCCCAATCCATTATAAGCCCCAGAATACCTTCCTTAGTTGCTCGATGTGGGACTTTTGCCTGCATCATCCTCCCCCTCTTCAGAATTCTACAACCTCGCAGAATGGCCTTGAGGATGCAGCCTTAGGCCACCGCCACGGGACCACAGCCTTGAGGATTAGTGCCAGGGGTGGGCGTCCAGGGAGTGGCTCTAAAACCAACTTCATGTGTTACAAGGGGTGGAAGAACTCATCCCGAAAAGCTAAGCTTCCTAGGAGAGGGAACCCAACATATTGTCTCCTTAGTGTGGGACTTTTGCCTGCATCATATGCAATTTTCTAAACATCTTCTAAGACCGTGTAGGAATAGATATTGAAGGTAATGAAGATAATTAACATGGAATCTGCTGAATATTTATGTTTGCAATCTCGACCCCATTTGGTTTTACAAAAGTGCTTTTGGTTTTTGTTTTCATTTATTTTTCATTCTCATTCTTCTATTTTTATGACTGTGTTGCAGAATCCTCTTAAAAAATGAATTGCTGAGAGCGTGCTTGATATCTTTTTACTGTTATAGTCAATTATCTCCATCAGTTGATCGCATCATGTTTAATCTTACATCTCATCTTGTTCAACTATCTTACTATATATTTTATAGTTCTAGATTAATCATCTTTTTTGATGTGATCATTTACTAGATTTGTATTCTAACTACTCCATATCTGCTAAAAATTGATATCCTCTGAATTTGCCCATATATGATTCCTTTTAGAAAGTTCCTGCTACTTAATTATATGAAATAAATGTCAATTCCGTGCAAAATGTTGTTTTCTTTGCTTCTTGATTTTCATTTTTAAGTGAAGATGCTTAAGGAAACTTTTCCAAGCTTGAGTCAGACTCTTGCCAAAAGGGAAAGACGAGAAATATAACAGTTGTGAGGTTGAGAGAAAGTTTGAACAACCACATTCTCAAGGAGTTTTTGTTGAAAAGGAAGCTGCCCAACCTTTCATTTAGACCAGAAAAGCTTCAGAAAAGCCTCTTCAAAGCTTAGGAAAACCAAAAAGGATCCTGCTCAGAAACCAAAAACCATAACCACGTTGAGGCTTTTGCATGTGGAAGTTTCTTCATTTGAAAACAACTTCAATTGTTTTAAGAAGTTAGGCTAAGAAAAATGAGAAAACTATTTCCTGTGTTTTTGTTGAAAATAAATATCTGGAAAAATCTCACCAAATGCATTTCAGTAGATTTTGAAAATGGAAAATAAAATTTGGAATTGTTTTCTCATACCCAAGGACACTTTACTTTCTCCTGGCTTTTAAAAGTGAAGTTCTGGGGCCTCAAAAAAAAGAGTGGTAGCAGGAAGGCTGTTCCCTCTCTTGTTTTCTTCGAAGTTATATGATGTTTACATGAAGATTTTCAGCTAACTCGATATTATACGGTGAGGGGGTGATATTGTCCAAAGAGGAAACAAGGCTGTCATGTGGTCTGGGCTCTTGCATACCTTTGGTTGGATATGAGATGTATTTTCTTAGCATCTCCGGAACCTTTTCTTCTTACACTTGGCAAATTCCGGTCATATTGAATTAATTGGAAATATGTATAATGCGCCCCTCCCTCTCCCTCTTATTTTGGTGTTTGGCTGCATACCCACTGGTGATTTCGTTCCAGTGGTATCTAACTCAAGAGGAACTTGATTTATGTCTCGTAGGTGGAGTATTTGCCAATCTCTTCATTGGAAAAGTCCAGACAAATCATGGAAGAGTTCATTGATATATGGCAAGAAGCATTGTCAAAAAGATCATTGCCAGGTCATTTTATTCATGTAGAACCGAACTTTTCAGAATTTGGCCTCTCAGATCACTATACTTCACAACACACAGCTGTTCAGTATGCTACTGTAATGGCTCAATTGATTGCCTCTGCACAAGCTGTGTCAACTGTGAGAAACTAAGACCCGCAGTGTCTTTAATCATTCACGTTAGCGTATTACTCTTATGAGTGGGTTGATCCATTATTAGTGGATTTTCGCGGTATTTTCTACTTTTCACTTCATAATTATTGTTTTTGGTTTACTAATGTCCTTTCTATATATCCAGAGAAGTACAACATGACAGGCAACCTTGAGCAAGTCGGTTGGTTTGTGAGAAGATAGGACTTTTTCCCTATGTTACCACAAAGTAGAAAAAATAGCTGTGTAGTTAATGTAAGACATCTAATATGAGGATTTACTTCATTTTTGTTAAGGGCTGGTCCTTGAAAGTTAGTCAAGGATCATATAATCCCAGATTTTTCAACACTTAGATCTGTTCAGTGTTTAGTTGGCCTGATTTTGGGCAATATACATTTCCTCGTACTCAAGCAAGGGAGCGCTTCCACCTTTTGGCTTAGTTTGCTGATAGTAAACTAATACGTTTCATGCGGAAGAAGAGAATTCTCTGCCGAAGTCTTGAAATTGGTCTGTGGTGGCACTATTCTAGTGCCATTTTCTTGAATTTCATTTTGTGTTGAAACGTTGCAGTCAAAAGTTACTTTTAGCAAACTATCTTTCGTGACTTTATTAATCATAGATATATTGTAATACTTAGGAGAGTCCAGATGATTATGGATGCACGGTTTGTAGAAAACTTTTGACATTATTTCTTGTTATGCGTGCTTTCAAGGACAAAAGTCTAGTGACAATCATTTATCTTTGGGGAAGGTTATATAATCATACCAGGAGCATCTTTTGGATTTTGTAAACTTATGATTGGTCAATGAAGATGATTGATGCTTACATTTTAGTTCACAAGGCTTCTTACTTCACAAAATTATAGTTTAACATTGGGTTGATACCACAAAAAATCTCAAACCGGTACACATGACAAATTTACCCAAACTAATTTTTTGACCATCAAAAACTCCAAAGTTATACTCCTGTGAAAAATTTACTTTAAATTAATTTTTTAACTACCAAAAACCCAAAATTGGTACACTTATAATAAATTGCCCTTCATTAATTTCTGTTAAGTTTTACTGTCAAGTTGCTGAGTTTGATGGCAAATAAACAGTTGACGGGCGTACCAATTTGGAGTTTTACTCTCCGTTTGTCACAGGTATATTAGTTTGTGATTTTTGTGGTATTGATCCAATTTAATGGATGGTAAATTTGTCACACATGTACTAGTTTAGGGTTTTTGATGGTTAAAAAATTAGGTCAGGGTAAATTTGTCATAGGTGTACCAGTTTGGAGTTTGTGGTGGTCAAAAGATTAGTTTAGAGTAAATTTATCACAAGTTTACCAACTTGTGATTTTTTGTGGTCAAAAAATTAGTTTGAGATAAATTTGTTACGGGTGTACCAGTTTAGGTGTTTTTTTGTAGTATTAACCCTCACACGGCGTGTTCGAATTTAGCATAAATTCTGGCATATTTGATCATTGTGTAAAGGAAAACCACTGTTCTACAAAGTCCTCAAGCAGGCCCTCTTACTTGCTAACTTCGGAATCTAGACTTTTAAAAACATAATCTTATACTATTCAGATGCCACCTGAAAAGTGATACAATGCCTTTACTTTGGCGAGTCATATACGATTTTGAAAGAAGTCCTGTCTAATTATCATCTGCTGTTGTAAAAAGCTTCTGTGCTCGATCTTGGTAGATTTGCCTCCCCCCATGCTCAGCCACTTGGTTGCATGACTGTTAGATTAATTTAAATGTTTGTGGTTGATGATTCTGCTGACCATTATTAAAGGAGACATGAGCTAAGTTCAAGACTTTTTCTTGATAGCTCTATGCTACTTCGATCTTAATAAATTTCTCAACTAGATAGATGCATTCACTAATATTGGCTTTAGATTGTGTACCCATTTTACTGAATTTTAATTTTTTGTGTTTCTTCTCTTTTTTTTTTTTTTTTCCTGTTGACATTAGTTCAGTCAAGTTGGATGCACATTGTGAATGATCATGAATTAGAAGCCAGCTACCCCTCCAAGAGGAATTGAGCCTGGTTTTAATTGTATGGGCGGACTTATTATATGTCCTCCTTGAAGTTATGGGAACTTGGGCTCAGTTTATCTATACCTTTCATGTAAATGAATGTTATAGAAAAAATGATGCTAATGCATATAATTCACTTCTGAGATACGTAAGTAGAATCAGTAGACTACTATATACTAAATGTCCTTGTTTAAATTTCCATACAATGCAATGCTTATAGTCACGATGAATCTTTTGGACAACTATATAAGATAACAAATGTTAGTTTAGGCATGACTTATTGTTGTTCATTTAAAGTGTAATGCAGGTCAAATCCGTTATTGGGCTGTTTATATGGTTAGCTTTGGCATATGCATCAATGGAATTGTAAAATTCCGTAGATTTGATTTCCAGCAGTCGCAGTATCAACTCTACATATGACAAGATAAGTAGGACAAGTTGACCATTGTGTGGGCAAATCTAACTTAGTTTGAGTACTGGTGGTAAATATATTTCGCGTAAATATGGAACTAATTTTCTAAGAAACAAAGATATAATTCTGCAGCAGAATCGAGGAAGGACACTGTTGAAGTAAAGTGAGGCCTCTGCTTGAAGTGATGTATGTGGTAATGGTTCATATTGGGAAACAAATCTCATATCAACATGCAGATTATTGCCTAGTTGTTGTATTGTGAATGGATTATTCTAGTTTAACTTGTAGTTATCCTGTATATAGCAATGTGCATCTGCTTCTGGGAGGTGAAGCATAATGATCCGTAGTCATCTTGTTTGTCTGTTTCTTGGAGCTGAAATGTGTGACAAACTACGTCATGCTGAGAAATTGATTAAAACCTGATTGTTCAGATTTCATATTTAAATTTGAAAAATAAATTAGAGTTGATCCATATGGCTACGCTTCATGTCATTCAGAATTCTAATTGGTTCTTGATGAACCTCATAAATGCTTTGTAATTTGTTGTGATAGGGACATTTAACTGCACTGAAAGATGTCTTCTAGAAGTCACAGTCGGAGGGAATCTTTCTTGTATCAATGCATGCTTTTATAGGCAGAAGATGACCAAGCATGTCGTGTTTCATCTTGACTCGGGGGGTGTTTACCCAGTCTAAGTCTGCCTAAGAAGACGCTAACGTAGCTCTCTTGACATCTTTTTCACTCTGTCATTCAATTTCTCAACTAATCTAGAAGATGTAACAGAGACTAGAAAAGAGAAACAAGTCACAGAATCACAGTTTCTCGAAAAGGGAAAGAACATAATGTTTTGCATCTTTGTGGTAGTATGATAACAGTCGCATCCGAGAGGCTGTTCTTGTAAATTCGATGGCAGAGTTGGCAAACCATTCTTCGCCTAACTTTCGACTAAAGCCTCCCGTATTCAACCTTTTCTTTTGCTTCCTATCTCTTCCAGGGATGTGGACTGAGGGTCTGGCTTTTAGTCGTTAATGTTACTTAATGCACGAGAGTGCTGAAATAGTTACTGTTTTGGATGAGCTGCTTTTCTAGTCATGTGAAGTGAGAAAGTTGGATTCTTGCTGGGAGCAGTTAATCAAATCTTGCACTTTTTCCCTTTTGGTCTCTCTTTTTGGATCTTCTTAGACAAGTTATGCACCATGGATGTGAATAGCTTGGCTGATACAAAAAGGTTTCTAACACTTGAAAGACCTGTTTTTCTTCATAGCTATTGTTGGCTGTACGAGACTTAAGAGCATTGCTGCCGATGGGGCAGGACACAGATTCTCCAATAGATATCCAATTACATCGGCAAAACCGACACCTTTTACAATTGTCAGAGGAGGCTGCCTTCCGAGCATCTTTACGAATTGTATGCGACAAGCTACGATCTCCAAGCGAATGGAGGGAAGAAGCAAGAGTTGAAAACTTGGAATGAGCTGTGCAAGCTCCTCTGGGTCTTTTCAACTTCCTGATTTGAAATGGACTTTTAGCATAATCTTCTACTTTGACCCAGTCCATTTTTTGAGACGACTTTAGAGTGAAATGTCCCAATCAGCGAATTCGTGAAGCAGATTCAGACGGCACCGCGCCTGGCCACCTCACGCACGATTCAGGTCAGGATTTTGAAATGCTGGTGATATCACGTTCCAATGGCCCGTCTTAATTAGATGTCGTCCGCACGAAAACAACTATTCTGCATGCTGCCGTGCCTCTCACTTTCCTCTTAATAGTGAAAGGCACTCGGTGAATCCTTCAATTTGATTGATAATATGTGGTGTTCGAATCGCCTCAATTAAGAGCAGAGATATCGATAAATATGTATTTCGTCGTGTTATGTCATGATATTGTTGTCGTGTTGCATTATGTTATGTTGCGATACTATTATTGTGACGGTGCTTTTTGCACATGTTGATGTTGTGACGAGGGTATTTGATTTGTGGTACTGCGATTGGATGGGAGCGAGTGGGGTCATGTTGTGTGCTTTAATCGGGAGGCCACCCCTTCTTATTGGAACAAGAGCCCTAAATCTTTAGACATTGTATATATGGACTACATGCACGGCGAGGGGGCAAATCATTTGGTACTAGGCCCAATTTAAACTTTTTGATTTATGAATCGCTCTTTTTCGCTTCTTTTTATTTTTTCTACCCTTTTTTCTTTTTGCTTTTTCCACCCTTTTCTTTTTCTTCTTTCCTATTTTTCTACCCCTCATAAAATCTTCCTTTTTCACGAATCATTAAAAGAAAAAGGAAACATTCATGATTATATCAATCTGACTCGAAAAAAGGTTTTCGCCAAGTTAAAATGTCGAGAAAAAAGAGTTGGATCCCAACTTTACTTTTTTGAATTCTCCTCAAAAGAAGTGGGCATGTGTTTGTTTAAGCATGTCGGGTGTCAAGAGTTAGTACTTTTTGAACCCCCTAGATTAGTTAAGAAATAGTAATTAATATGAAAATGGAAAAAGAAAGTCAATTGACGCGGAAATAATTTACAAGTAAGAAACCATCAACCACGATGGAATTATTATTTTATGCTCAGGCCCTCTCATAAATTCCCGTGGGAGAATTTCGGCCACATGACAGGCGGAAAAGCAGCTGCCTCTTCTGAGTTTGCTGAAAGAAATAACTTAAATAATGAATGTCGATCAATCTTATTCAACATCATTTTCCAGAGACTAGTAAACGCATACCCGACGGGATGTCATGTAGGGTCCCGAAATCTTATCATTAAATCATATTTTTCTTTAGGTCTAAGGTCGAGATTGTTTTTATTGTAAAGTAGGGACATGCATTAAATCATGTGATCTCAGCTACCTCCAACGAGACGTCAAGACCATCATGCCATTGACTCTACTCATTTATCAAAATCAAAGAGTACGCAAGCTCTCAAATATATATATATATATCACCAGGGAAAAAATCGAGATTTAAAACAAAGGAAATATTTATGTATTTAACAATTATATCGGATCAATGCCTACCTATCTAAAAAGTTTAAATTGTTAAAGCACAGATATGGTGTACCTATGTAGATATTTCGGTAGTCGACGCCTTCAAGTGTAAATTAACATTTGAATTATGCTGAAAATGAAGCCTCGGAAGATCTGTCGTGGGGATTTCGTGCGTTATTTATCGTCAAGAAGCCGAGCTGTCTCCATATTTTCTCTGTTATAGCTTTATCTACTATGGAAGTTTCTCTACTGATTCAGGTTGTGGGAAGAAGTCCTTTCTTGCTCAGTCTACTGGTTGAAAGAAGTTGAAGGTTAGAAGAAATATCGTCCGGCACGAGGGAAGACGAAGAAGGATGCTAACGTAGGACTTCACTTGTTCAGTCATGGCGCATGCAATATTATATCGACGATGAAAACTTAAACAATTACCAGGTCCTTCCGTCGACATCATCGATCTGTCCTAATGAGGCCATATATCGAAGGGGTTTTGGATAGTTTAATCCTCGTTCACAAACTTCGCTGTCCAAGTATGGAAGAGCACAGACAAAATGTCAATTCGTAGAGCCAATAAAAAGGGAAACCAGTAAGATTGTTTCTTGATATATCAAGCTCCAAATTTGTCTTGATTACCTCAGATTTAGAAGGTTAGGTGAACTAATTCCACTTCGTGCCATGAAGAATTCATTTGATGATGCCGTCCTGAACTGATCTACTGCAATCAAACTGGAGTTTTAGGTAGAAATCTGCATGTCTTGGATATTGTTTCTCTGCAAATTGAGATGTAGTTTTATATTTAAGCTAAGAAGATTACTGTTCTGATTTCAACTGCGTGTTTGCAGTAGAATTCTGCAGGAGAACAAAAGATAATATATCATTTTAGGGTGGAAGAGTCGTGAAAATATCTAAAAGGAATGATTCACTACGGTAGATGATTTATCTCTCATCGTCTAATGGCTATTGCAAATGTTCAAATAGATTGTTTGACATGATCGCCGCGTTGATAACTCGATACCAATCAAGATGCAGAAGATGAAAACACATAGTAACTAAGCAAGAAAAAAATTGCTGAACTCCACATGCATCGTAAATAAATGCAAAAAATACCTGGTTCTTATAATTAATCATCGAATTACAGATCACAGTTTTGCGGCTTGTGCATCACATGCCTTGCAGGTCTAGTCGGACAGCAACCGACAGGAACTAGTCGATAGTGAACCACCGGCGAGTTAAAAGGCGACAAAAATGATATTTTGCCATCGTCTATGTCGGGGATGACTCTTCTCCTTGTTAATATAATCACGAATGCCTCCACGAACCAAGTCGATTTCATGGCCATGCATTGCCTTTTTTCACGTCAATGTACTGTAATCAATATTTTTTCATACTGTTCTCTCGGTGTAGAGCCGCGGGCGATGCAGGGAACGATAAGGGGACGTAACATTAGTGGGAGTAAATGATTTTGCTAATTAAGCAAAACGTCCATGGAGAGGGGGGCCATTAAACCCTAAGATCTTGAGCTTTCATCACATTAATTGTTTTGCCTGCCTATTTATCGTGAGCAGGAGAAGTTCGCTGCTTCTCATAAATATAGAATTTCCTCTAGTTGATCTTACTAAAAATTGACTGATATTTCCCCCTGCCATGATTTCACACTGTAAGCTTTTAGTTAGACCGAGTCATTAATGAGGCCGGGGCCACAAAACCAAAACCATAAAATGTATGATGCCCATACGTCGATGCTCGTTCTTGCAAAACCGATTTTTTTTTTTTTTTGTCTCTCTTATAAAGGAAATCCATTAAAGTTAATTTCTCTTTTGGAGAATTGCTGTTGCCATCACTATTGAGTATTGAGGATCCATTTTTTCTTGTTACTTGACAAGAACTTGAACAAGAAACTATCATGGGAGGGGCAGAAAAAGAGAGCTTGAACTACAGAAGATGATGCATCGTGTCGTGAGCTTTAAGCCACCTTGTTCATTACCCTTTCACTGGATGTTGCAGAGAAAAAAACCATGCTGGGGTCTTTGAGGTCAACGTTGAGGTGCCCCATGTAGATTGAAAACTTTTTTGCACATTGAGACTGACTTTTATGTATAGAGCCAAAGAAGCTTTACACGGTCGTGCTTCCTTGTACGTGAAGACTTTGCTTATGCATATTCGGCAAAAAGGTTGTGCTTCCTTGAAAAACCACGTCATGAATCATCAAAAGATTAAAAAATAATGTAATCAATGCTGCCTAGAAGAAAACAAAAGTTTTGGACGACGAAACTCTCGCGACAAATTCGCTTTGGCTTGCAGCAACAATCTCCGAAATCTCAGGGACGATGATCAATCGTGCGCTCTTAACAGGACCGAGTTAAAAAAGCAAGTGAATTGCACAGTTCCAAGTAAGTTGAAGTAAGAACTCGAAAAAGATTTCCTTTACAGAGGCCTCTCTTTCTCTCTCTTGGAGCTAAGTACAGCTAGTCATGGGATTATTTATTTGACAAGTTGGGCCAACATCGTGTTGTGCAATGATGTTTTAGTTAGAGACCCGAACGGCTGATCCAGGAGTGAATAAACAGAGTGATTGGCAGACTCCCATAAAAAAAAAAAAAAAAAAAAAAAAAAGGCAAAAAGAAAGGAATCATGAACAGCAGGGACGGCGTAGTGTGTCCCTATATGCAAATTCCGGTATGAAAAATGGCTCCTTACGATGACGTATAATTCCTCATGTCGTGCTCAGAGCCACCGGTCGCCTCCATTATAGTCAAGAAAGGAGGCAAAAGCCTGATGGAAGTTGGGACCGGCATTTGCTAGATGATTATCATGAACACAGTCACTGCTGCTCAGTGCTGCCCAACCCAGACCCTGCGCTTGGTTATGATCAGCGAACAGATCGTCACTGATCGTGTTGCTGTTATTGCTGTTGAATTGACCTTGGTTAGCGATGCCCGATAAGTCCGAATTCAGGAGCTCTGACAAGCAGATCTCCCCAATCTCAAAGTCATCCATCGACAGATCCGCCGGAATATTCCCCGTGAATGGCGGCAAGACCCCGGTGGGAGCCAGGTCCACTGCCGCCGATGCTGCAATGTCCGTGTTGATAGGATCTTCATTTCGGGGAAGTTCTTGTTCTGGTGGTGGGTCGATGAGGACGTTGGAGCACCTAAACGCATTGGCCTTTACCAAACGAGCACCGGGCTCACTTGATGGCGACTCGGACGCACTATTATCGTCGGTAGACATTTTCGACGTCTCGGAATGTTTGGGGCTCTTTACCTTATGGGGTCGATCGTCGTCATGTTGATGGTTTGGGGATAATTGATCGACATGACCACTGCGAGATGGGGAGCTGGTTGGGTTATTGCTCTGAACCTTCCTGCCCAAGTTGGTGTTCCAGTAGTTCTTTATTTCATTGTCTGTTCGCCCTGGAAGTCTCCCAGCTATCAGAGACCATCTGAACAGAAGTTCCAGTAAGTTCATTTATGCACAGTTAAAAATGACTTGCCAAACCAGCACTTACGCATAGCGAGATGAGATGAGAAAATACAGAACAGAAGAAGTTTCACCTGTTCCCCAAAAGCTTGTGAAGCCTGATGATGAGCTCTTCCTCATCAGGAGATATGTTGCCTCTTTTGATGTCAGGCCTCAGGTAGTTCAACCATCTCAGCCTGCAACTCTTGCCACATCTCTTCAACCCTGCAAAAAAAAAAAAATTTCCATCCTTAGTCAGACGAAACCTCGTTTCACTAGCGAACGACGACGATTATCTCTCGAGAATCGAACCGCCCGGAAGAATCTCGATCTCTCCCGCTGTCTCCACAAGCTCATTCAAAGCAGAAAACAAAAGGAAAAACACACTGGCAAACGCTAGGGACCTGCTTTCTTGGGGAGGTTCCTCCACCTGCCCTCGCCGTGAGCCTTGATGTAGTCGGTGAGGATCCTATCTTCCTGAGCCGTCCACGCGCCTCTGTTCAAGCCCTCCTTGGAGCAGCAAGGGCTTCTTCCCATCTCTGCAACCCCTCTCTCTCTCTCTCTCTCTTTTTCTTTCTCTGTGTGGCTGTGGCTTTTCTCTGTTTACTTTCCCGGTGTTCTGCAATACCTTCTTCTCCACTGATCTGGAATACTCAGCGCTTATATAGCGACCATCTTTTTGTCACGCTACCACATGCATATACGCACACCGCTCCCTTCGTTCTTGTCCGTTTGCCATACTTCATTTTCCGTGAGGAAGGACGCAACGTAGGCGGGCCCTTCTTGAAAAATTGTAAAATCAACGTGACTGAATTGCCAAAAAGATTATTATTCCCCTCTCTCCCCGAGTATTTTTTCCCCATATGTATTTCGAAACTCTTTGGTTGCATGTGCCGCTCTCCGGGGACCAGCGCTTGTTTTTTATATTTTATTTAGCTAATTTCAAACGTTTTCCTACACATACGGTGGATATGCGAGGATCTTTTCGCTCGTCGGCAGATTAATACAGTTTCATCAGAAGCCATCGGCGGAAATCAAGAACCCGCGGTAGCTTGGGAGTCTAGCGATGTCTTGGAAAAAGATATAAAATTTTATCTCAGATCTTATATTGATCTGAATGGTATCTTAAACAAACATGCACGACCCAAACGATGAAAAACAAGGGGTACCCTGTCCAAATAAACAAATGCATTACTCGTGAGAAAAGAAGATGTTGGTTATAATCTGATCGGGAACGTGATTCCATGTGATCGCAAAAAAGAAAAGTACCGTTCCTCGGCGATTTCGAAGGGAAAAACGTCCTATCTTGTATTGCAAACCGAAGACCAAATGCGACGGATGATTTTTTAAAGTATTGGCTGAGCGGTTGATCACTTGTGGATGTTAGACGCGTGTATATACGGAGACTCAGTAAGTCAAAGAATTCAGACAAACTTGCGGTCGTTAGAAAATACAAAAACAAAACAAAAAATGAAGGAAAGAAAAATGAAGGAGAAATAGGCATGCACGTTCGATGAGAGAAATCGGAAAAAAAAAAAAAAAAAAGAAATTTGTCGGACTGACGGGCATCTCGTACGTGGGTTACATTATTTACTATCGTCTTCAGTGCCGTAGACCAAAATGATCATTGTCCCTCATCGCGTAGGTCTCTCTCTTTCTCCCAGTTTCACGTCCCTCGTCTCGAGCTAACTTTCTCGAGCTCCGTCTTGAAAGTTGGTTGGACTTCAGCCGCCTCTCTCTCCCCCTTTTCTCTCTCTCTCTCTAGGAATACAAAAGAGTCAAGAAGGGGTGAGAGGTACATTGCACCAATGAAGGCCATAAAAGTAATGACTCTGACAATATATGGCATCGCTGTTTCGTGGCCCAATCTAATGTTTAGGCCGTCCGTGTCTCCATCATCTGTTTGTTGGTAGGGAAGAGGCAATTGTTTTGTGGGGGAACCCTAATTTTTTCTTGAAATGGTTGAAGATACATGAGGTTGGTTGGATTAGTTTAGTCTCAGGTTGTTCTGCAAATCCAAAAGGGGACGACGGAAATTGTTCATGAACCGCTTTGACGGGCACCTTTATTCAATTATATCGAGGTAAATCAATGGCCACGTCGGCGAATTATGAGTTGGGTCATATGTTCTCGTGCTCTTTTTTCGGTACTTCACTTTTCTTATATATCATGGTTCAAAACAATCAGACATCCCACGTGTTGGATCCACGTACAGTGAAAAGTTTTCGATGTCTCACTGGTTCTAGATTGAGAGTTTATAAGGATAATGACACGTATATCATCCTAATGATTTGAGTTTTTGGAAGTGATGAATCGACTATATCTATACCTTTATTTTGACAAATTTTCTCATCGGAGTTTTCTCACTCCCCAAATTTAATCTTACAGCTGATTGGGATCTTGGGTACATGGTTCAATGCATTTATCTTTGGATTCAAGGAATTATAATATCCCTAAGTCTAATCAAAGAAAGTAAATCATAAAGTCTAAAGTCCGATAATTTTCAGAAAGATTTCCTCCATCAATTCCTTCTTTAAGAGTCAAAGTAAGACCCTAGGATTGGATGTACGTGGCACCTGTGTAGCCTTCTACATTTGACTATCTGGTTATCACATGATAATACGCAACGACCCCCTTTTCCACACCTTTCTTCTAGAAATTTCGTACTGTGATGCAAATTCACGTTTGCGAATATAATAATATAACCAGTATGAAAATATCTAAACGTTGACGCTATCGAATCACAAATAATAAAGGGTCCTAACCATAAGATTGAGATCTCTGCTTCTTCTATGTTTTTTTCCCCTTAACCATCAATTATATTAGTAATACTAACAATCTTGTGATTTGGAGGCCACATCTAAAGCACTCATTGCCCTGTAATCATCCAAGTCCCACGTGAGGCGACATACTAAATTACGTTGATAAGGATCTGTTATCGATAATGGTTGACTTGAAGCAAGTTCATAATCCCGTTTCGATTTTCTTGCTCACAATAAATTTCGATGTATGCCTTTATCTGAATATAAGCATGATGGCTTTCGTGAATGGAGTAGCAAGATCTTATCCAAGACTGTCCCCTTCTTTACTACACACCTAACGAGTAACCAAATTTGAAATTTCGAACTCTAGGGTGACATCAAAGCCTCGAAATTGCATGTCTGAAAATTGAGCTATATTGGTGCTTCAAGCAAAAGATGAAACGCCTTGAATTTCCAAAAAGTCAAGTGAGACAAGGAAGCCAGAATGTGTCTTTTCTTTATCATCTTATGCTGGCATTGGCCAATTGAAGCAACAAACTTAGTAGTTGGAAAGCGAACCAATCCAAAGCCCTAGTCCTATATTTATTATAAAAAAAAAAAATTGGCCATGATCACTGCACTCATTCTGCTCATCGAATGGCCAGAGTCTTGTATTGCTTTCCAAGAAACTATTTTTAACAATCTATAACCCCCCTTAAAATGCCCATAATCTACCCCATAATCACCACAATCCTTTTCACTTTTGACGAAATTGGTATTTTCCTAACTACCCTTGAAAAATTTGCGATATGGGTGTGGAAAATCTACGGTCCATCCCCTCCAAACCCCTCTAGGTCTTTCCCATTTGAGAACCCTTGAAATCACATCAGAATATGTTCTGAAAAACTTCAAAAGTCTTTGAGAGTAAATTCAATTCATAGAAGTTATTCCCCTTAATGAGAAATTCCATCTCCTCACGACTCTCTCTCTCTCTCTCTCTCTCTCTCTCTCTCTCTCTCTCTCTCTCTCTCATGCATATAAATATTATGATTTAGGAAGAAATGTCCCCAGCATAGGGGGACCAAAAAGGGACCTCAAGGGAGAAAGGTCGATCAAATGTTTGATCCCCAGGGGCACCTCTTCATTAAAGTTTTAATTAGCAGATCTAGGCAACCGAATAACTCAAAGCAACATTTTAAGAGATCGACCGTTCTGAAATCGTGGTAGCCAGATACCCAACAGATGAAAAGCATGATTAAAGGGCAAGAATGGCGAGACGATATGTCATCAATGGACATGTGATCCGATATAATGATTACCGAGATTCGAACAGTAAATATCAAAACTTTATCAAGTGAGTCGTGAGACGACAATATGCATAAATTATAGAAAATGCCAAAAAGAAAATTGCTCATAAAACCAAATGGTACGGCAACTATTCGCTTTGTATGATGGTATGGCAATCAACCATCCCTCCACGCATCTGAAAATTAAAGGAACGTACCATCAACCCTGGCATGATGGTGACGACGTATGGAGAAAAGTTTCGAAATCATTAGAAAGGGAGGGAAGGAGCAATTTGCCAAAACATATGCTTTGTGCTCATTTGACGTTGGCCCAACTTGGCCTTGGACATCGAGTACGCCAATCGTGCTCTCAAGCTGTGCGACATTATTGTTTTGGTAAGCAACGCCTAGGGCAATTGTAGTTTTGCGGGCAGCATTATGGTGGTCGCATTCACATCTTCTTGTGGCCAACAAATCACTTCCAAGAACGTAGGGAAATGACGCTTCAGCCCTATGATCGGACAGAGGAAATCCGCGCACGGCGGAGCTTTTGTGAAGTCCATGGACGGTGGAGTGTATCTATAGGATGGGCATCTTGATGCGGTCAGGGTCAATGAAGACGAGACGAGTGGTTATAGTGAATGGTGATTTGTCATAAAAGAATTATATAGTTGAACTCATTTGTACTATGTTAAGAGGCTTTGTTTTTATCTTTTGTACAGTCCAAAAACTTGCAAGGCGTAATACCATACATAGATTATTAAGAAAGAAAGACGGAAATGTACGGATTCCTCGTGAACCGCTTAAACCGTGTTGTTTCTCGCCGGAATCCTCGAGCTGCTGCAACAACAGTTCGGGTAGCAGTATGTTGAATAATTTGAATGAGCTATCCGGTACGTCAAGTAGCTCCATCTTGCAGTCACGAATATCCCTTCTTGGAAAGTTAGGGGATTTGATAACGCCCTAAAAGGATAAACGAGTTTTGTAGACAGCAGAACATATGACGTTCAATGCTTTTGCTTGGTTGAAACTAGAGTCCAAGAAACTAAGGCAGCTAGAGTTTGATTCCGCTTCTTTCCGACATCTTTCCTACAACTATGCCGACCGTCGCTCTGCGAGTAGGAATTGCTGCCCGCTGGGTCCGAATATTCCATGGATGTCCAAGTGGCAGTTCGTGGCTCCTTGTACCTTAATGCTTCAGCATCCAAGGTTGTATATATAATGACTCTACAAGTGCAACTCCTTCTCATAAGGAGGCACGGCAGCTAGTCAGAGATCCGGGTGTTACAGCCTTCCGGTTCAACTTATTTGGCTTTATGGCGTGGTTAGCGATTCTTGATAGACTACAGAACGTTTAGTAGAATGTGAAAATGGTGTGATATTGAAAGCCCATGTCCAGGGGTCACGGAGCTTTTGGCTATGCTGCCATTCTAAGAAAGATTGGGTCCGTGGAACTCCAACAGGTTCATCGGCGAACGGGATGGAGAACTGAGCCGGGCTTTGCAGGCTACCATTGGGTGATAGTGACGCACTAGAATACGTCTCCTGAAGTTGACACATCTATCACAGCTGCCATGTTTTCTCGTCGGGCGATCTTGGCTTCTTTCAGCTGCAGCTGCGCAGAGGACAGACTTCACGTGAGTTGAGGGGAGACATGCAGGAGATTGAGGATCGATGAAGCTGTTTCTAACATGAAGCATATTACTGTTCTTGTCCAAAGGGATGATTTTTTTCCCATTCATTGTGCAGATTCGCAGTACGATATTAGGTTTGTCCTCCCTGACTCGAGCTTGTAATAGGGAGTTCTTCTCCCTTACCTTTCGTTATTCAATGAAATGGATCATAAAAAAAGAAAAGAAAAAAAGAACCATGCATAAATAATTCCTAATGACCATATATATGGCATAAGTTTTTATAGACCCATCCCAAATTATTTAGAAAATATCGACCGTCGAGTGGAATGGAGTATTATTTGGGGACACACAACGCGTGAACCCTAAGTCCACATTGTGCAATGATTGATTAATCAGCATTTAGTCGCGCAAAATTTTGTAATCTCCCAAAGAATTAAATGCAAATGGATACGCACGACAGCTTTTGTTTTGGATTTATTTGGATGGTGTGAGAGAGAAACGCGTGAAATCCCATCATTTCATCAGCAGTTGAATCCAAATAAATACATGACCCGACTCTTATGTTGTTGAATTCATATTGGGTTGGTAAACGTCAAAGTCGTGACCCTCCCTCCTTCCTAGTGGGGCAATTTTGCATTGAAGTAGGATTATCAATTGGTGCAACTTTAGCAAAAATATAATATTGGACCGACTTTCAATGGTTACTACCTTTTGAGGTACTGATGCTGTATCAAAAATGTCATCGCAGATTTCCTATACCCAAAGTTGACATGCACGACATGGAAACTCATGGATTATTTCTCCGACATTGCTCCCTGAAATACATTTACCTTCACATCCGCAAAAATGTTTACTACAAGATCGTTCAATATAGACACTTGAAAAACTAAATAAGTTTATGAAAGATCATAAAGACACGGTATGGAATACTCACATAACGATGATTTTTAGTTAGTCACATCATCAATGATATCATCCTACTTCAATATCGGTGTTACCTCCCATAAAAACTTAGCCTAAACTTGGTTTTACAAAGTTGATCTATGAGATATGGAAATGAGTTTCGTTAGATTAAACTAATTAAGTTACAACATGCACAATTCGAGCAACTTCAAATGGAATTTTTCTTCTGATTAATTAATCACCAATATAATCTTGTTTTTATTAGTCCATAATCAAATTATGCACAAGAATCTTCAAACCAAATAATAACAACGCCACCCTCAAGGGAAGTTGGGGACCAGTTTGATTTTTGGACGTTTATTAGGCGGCCGCATGACCTTGTCTTCACTTTCCACCTAAAACAAAATCAAGAACACTTTAAAGAAGACATACCTAAACCAATTCATTATCTTAAACGTGCTTAGACTTCAACTTTGCCCTGAAAATTAGCTAGCCAGCACAATACTTTATCGCACTAAACTCATAATGGTGCGTAGTTGTAATAATTTAACGGGAAATCAATACGCGAATTATTATCACTATATTTCTTTTATTTATTTATGTCAGATGGAAAGGGCCCGGCGGCGCCGGTGGATACATGGACCATAAAGAACGATTACCTTAATTTAATTCATTAATCACTATTTGTTTATATTTGGCTACCGCCGTACATGTGTGGTGAATAAGCCTACCATCGATATGATAATATTGTCTAATGGTCACGAGATTTCATGCAGAGTGCGTTGTGTAATCAGCTGGATCTTGGAGCCTTCTCCCTCGGATTCATTCTTATAATGAAAAGATCTCATCATCAAGCATGAGGGCACGACTTATACTGGTCTTGTTCGGTTACCACATGTCGGATTCTCAATGGCCAGTTGAGTATATTTATATCACTAATTACAGTAAAGATGTGAACTTTTTTTAATGATTATCGAGCACGGAGAATCTGGACCGACTGATGATTATGACGAGATTATTTCAAAGTGCAGCTACTGACTTGAAGAAAAGGCAAATGGTGAATCAATAGGAAGAGGCTCGGGGAAGCTACCTCTCTCTTGAAAGAGACTTAAGATTTGTTCCTGAAGCTTCTCGATTTCAGTGGTTCGGTCATCAAGATAGGGCCTACGAGGCTAGGCAAAGCTCCTGATTCTATATTCTGGAGCTTATATTGAAGGGTTTAAAGGAGCTTGCTTGTCACAATCGCCGTCTCTACTATTTGAAGCCCTTGCTAGGTTTTCCATTTTTCTGTTAAGATAGTATGCTTGAACATATGTACATAGGAAAAATTACCAAAAAAGTCTTAGACCTATTATGCTCGTGTCAATTCAGTCTCAAACTATTCGATTGTGCCAATTTAATCCTAAAAAATTTCACATTTTGTTGATTGTGTTCATCCGACCATTTTTTTTTTATTGGAAATTGCCAACATAGATGTTGCATGGCACAGTTGGTCCAGACGTAGATATTTTTCAATTTGTTTTTTTTTTACTAAGGACCGGTAAGGATTGCTGGCCACCCTCACCAACCACTAGGTGAGGGCTTGTAGGCTCTCACTGTAGCTGAGGAGGGCCACAATGCCCTCATCGGCCAAAGCGAGGACATGCAACCCCTCAATTAAATTTGGCAAGGACCAAGCTCGCCTATGGCCCTCAAGGGTTGACTAGCGATCCTCGCTAGCTCTTGGCCAAAATAAAGTAAAGAAAATAATGGAAAAAAATCCCAAAAAAGGCAATAAAATTTTCAAAAAATTATTGAAAATATCAACGTCAATACCTGGCCATATCATGTAAGACGGTAAATGTTTATGTTAGCAATTTTCAGTTTAAATTGGCAGAAAATATTTAATTAGCAAAACGTGAGAAGGTTTAGAATTAAATTGATACAATTGAAAGTCTAGAACTGAATTGACATAAGTATAATAAATATATAAGACTTTTTTAGTAATCTCCCCTACTTACATACATACATGCGCATAAATCTGTTTTCAATTTAATATTTGGTCAAATATAGAACACATAAGTACAAGATCAACTCAATTTCCGCATCGACAGGGACTGCTTAATGAAAGTTTGTCTGTCTTTGGGAGAATGGTTCCACATGTTTGGCCGTTTGAGACTTGGGAATTTTGTATCCTGCTTGTGGATTCTTGTGTTGTGGTGTTATTCTAGTGGTGAGGAGCCGCGTATTCTCTTGATTTCATTCATCATAGAACTCGATTCTGATGGTTCATGATGTATAAATCTATTTTATGGCGGCTGACTCTTTGAACTGCTTGTTACGCAAATGTAAGAGTTCGACTCCATTTTCCCTTCCCCAAGTAGATAATCAGGATGAAAAACAAGAGGGAATTTCGGGATTTGACCTCGTGATCCGGGCTTCGATATGTTGCATTAGCTTAATCGTTTTCAAGAAGTTTATGTATATTTAAGCCGTCGAGAAATTGGGCCAACAAGCCCTATTTATTATAATCACATTATTATCCTTCCGGATGATATTGTGGATTTTCAACTAAGTAAAGGTCACTTGTTCCAAATCCACCTAATATGTGCAAATTAGGGAAGAGTAGTTCCGAATTCTCTATAGGTTCCATCTGAAACTTGGAACCTATCAGTTAAAATAGGTTCCTTATTTCTAGGAACCTGGAACCTACCCATCAAATGCTCCAGGATCGATTTTAGAGTTTACTCAAGTTTTACCTATATTATTAATTGAACAATTGTAGTAAATTATTACCTTTAATAACCATTATTTGGTAATACAATCTACTAACAATAACTTATATTTAGACAAACAAAAAATATAAAATATTAATAAAGTAAAAGTCTCAATCATAAAATGGAAACTTATACTAGTAGTTTCAGATTATACACTAATCATTGAACGCTATAGAATACCGTGGGATTGCACGAATATATAAACTAAGAAAAACATAAAAACTTATTTTAGGTTCTAAGTAGGTAGAACCTGAAACTTACCCGTTAAAATAGATTCTCCAGTTTTTGGACCCTATAACGTATCTTGTATACCTTAAAAGCTAAAACCAAACAGATTCCCTTTGATCCGATTTTAGGATTTACTGTGGAACCATGCTCACCCCTAGTGCAAATTGTTTTAAATTAGAAGCACGTGAACAATTCAAAGGCCTAGACTTACTAGCTCATGAGACTTGCAGGACATTTCATGACCTATGAGTAGCGGAGTCTTCATGTTCTTGCATTAAAATACTCCTTTCTATAAGAATTTTCCAACTTATTGATAAGATGATCATGGTCTCTGATTTCATGGACCAACATGTGATTCTCCTTATTTTCATGCTTGGCCATGGGGCGTGTGTACGATAAAAGTGCCCATGCCTCTTATTTAATGAACCCTGTACCCGCAGCCAAATATACATGGACCCTTGCATTTGTAGATGGCCGACGGAGGACTTGCCTTTCACGACGCTCCAACTTCGGTTTCCTACACATGCTTCACTTTATTGACCTAATAATTTTTCGAAAAATGATTACGTGACAATTTTTAACGTACCACAAGAATAAAAGTCTATTTTAGATCATAAAAAATCAAATTACAAATAATTATAAATTATTATAAGATTAATTTCTTCAAAAATTTGTGATTAATATTCTCACGGTACTTCAAAAATTGTTATGCTAGTAAAATCCTAACTTCTTTTTTTTATTGACACGGTGACTCACGTTTAAAATTGTCTTTTCTCGGGTCGGCAAGCGGGACGTACTCGTATTTATACGATGAAGAAACGGTACCCGCCATGCATTCAGCGATTACAGCCATGGCAGGGAGGTAGAGGCCACAAGCAAATCCAAAGATCTGCAAGGCGTATTGACAAGACCGTGCGCTTGTACCTCACAACGCAACGAAAAAATCCAGAGGTGAATGATAATTGAACGAGAGCTGGGTCCACTGCGCACTAGCGGAACCCTAGGACCATAACGCACTGACGATTTCCAGCTCCGGAGACATGGGGAAACCTTCCAACGAACAGCTGGTCGATGCCAACTCCCATGTGAACTTTTGTCCCTTTTCACTTTTGTTTACGAGTCTCCCGGAGCTGTCGAAGCGCTTGGCATATAGATTCCGGTAGGTAATGACCGGAAACATGCTAAACCAGGGTTTCATCTTCGAGTATCGTACCTTTTGTGTTGAACATTGGAAATATTTTCTTGAGTCCAAAAGGTAAGTTTGGTAAGGCCTTACGTACTTCAGTCAGCACAAGACACTTTGAATATTGGATAAGATTTTGTTTGGTCGAAAAAGTGTCGACAAAACACCTTTTGAAATGTGGATCCATATGGAAATTAACAAAGGATATAGAGGGTCTTTTGTCAATTCTCAGACGAAAAAAATTAAAGGGATGAAAATTGGAGGTAATCACGGCCGGTCATGTAAATAAATACTTGAATGTAAAAAAAAAAAAAAAGAAGAATAAGAAGAAGAAGAAAAGACTGAATAACCAGTATTCATTGATTGATTGAAGGTCACTTGCTCAAATTGCAATCCTAATACTTATAGCTACTAATAACGGTTAACAATAGTTACAATAGAAGTAAATAACACCCTAAGTGACTCATGGAATTTAGCAACATATGTTTACAATCGGTCATTCAATGACCTGCTACAAAATTATGTGGCCTCATCACTCATCCCGCGTCGATCGTATCTTCCGCAATTTGCAATCCCTTCTCCTGATGGTCATAACAACCCATGTTTCTCGATCATTTTCATTCATGGCTTTCAATATTTATGGCTACACAAACTGGTGATGGGTGCTGGCTTCAAGATTGATTTGGGTTGTTACGAATGCCGCCGAAATTGTTAGCTTGGTGACTTGAACCCGCATCTTGTTCTTCGTCCATAGACCTTCACTTCGGCTTCAATTTTCTTATCGGCTGAGCTAAGTCTCATTTAACGACACTTGTTGCTCAGCCCTCAATAATTTCCGCTCGTAGTACATGTCAACATCTCGCCATTGCCTTCATCGATTATGTATAGTTACCAACCAAAAGGACTTAGTAAAATTTACTTTTTTATGTCTTGTTCAGTCTTATCAAGTTCAAATCAACAGATCTGTTTGCTTTAACGTTGGTTAATGATATACACATTTTTTAAGTATTGTTTTGCTCATGGGTAGGTATTTAGATCTCCATGCACAAGTTGAAAATTATTAGAAAGAACCGCCCGAAGGAAGTGGTAATGTTTCATCGTGGAGCTCCCCGACACACTTTTGCCAAGACATGTGAAGCATTCGCGGTTGGCCCCTTCACTTTGTGAGCGCACGTGACGTAGCACGTGAGAAACCGATTCCTTTGGAAACATCAACATACGCTCCCGGTTCACGTGAATTTAGTATATGCGAGCCAATCAGATTTGGTGGCGCCCGTGCGGGGCCCATGTGATCCACATGAGCTTGGCCCACGTAATCATTTCTTGCCTCCGATCGTTTAAAAGGAAAATTACATAAATAATCTCTAAATTTCACTATGCAATATCGTCCTTGAACTTTAGATTAAAATGCAATATCGTCCCTATACTTCACATTTATTTTATGTCCTTCCATTAATTTCAGCATATGAAATATAGTACATGTTAATTTTAATCGTTTAATTGTATGAAAATATTATATATTGTCATTCCATTAATTCGAGTTCAGGGACTAAATTGAATATGAACCAAAAGTTTAAAGACACGTTAAACAAATGAAAAATTCAAGTTTGACATTTCACATTAGTTTAAAATTCAAAAACGTGTCATTATCATATTCTTAAATCTCTTCATGGATCATAGATCTTATCGGGAGTGAAGAGATGAATATAATATATTGTTGCAAAAGCTGGACGTGATACTACCTAAACGAGGGTTGATACAAGAGACGGTTGACAATAATGGCATTATATATACTCACACTGGCGTACAAAACTGTATTTGTAATCATCAAATATTCATCTTATCTTCAAGTTATTTGGAATATATAGTTGAAAAAGACAATGGATATTTAAAAATTTATACTAGAACATTTGTTTCTCTATTTAATTCTAATAAAAGGCCCCCGTTACCAAAACAATAAAATGTTTTGTTTATTGGGAATCAGAAATAATTTAGTGTCGGCAAAGTATTAGAGTGAAGGGGGCAGAAATAGAATGGGGTCATGGGGTAATAGTACATATAGCCTCTATCACTGTGCCTGCCGTGTTAAAAATTAAGGGGCAAGACAAAAGGAAGAGACCCCAATGAAAATTTAGAATTGACTATTCTAAGCAAGCCAACCACGTCTCTATCGAGGCATGGTCCAGCTTGGATCCCCACGGGAAACAATAATAATTTCAAACGACTAAGAAAAATTATTAAAGCAGTTGCCAATTGTTGCTAATCCATCACCTTAATTTATTTAATACGATCCCTATATTATTAGTACGCGTTCATGTAATCTTTTCATTTGCTGAAATGACAAATAAAACGTTATTTTAATGATGAGAATTATTATATGCCCAATTGGATTTTTGAAAAGCCACGAGTGAGTCCATTTACTTTAGACAAGGAATTGAAGGGAAAAAAAAAAGCTAACATTAATATGTCCATAATGGAATTATCTATTTTCTTTTGTCCCCTGTCCAAATTTAACGAATTAGTCAAATCGGCAAATTTCATTGACTTGAATTAGCATAAGGATAGCATTTGGCATTTTTATATAGTCCAAAGACTAAAATGACTATTTACGGATTATTCATAGATCACATTGAACAAATTAAAAGTTAGGTATCATAATAAACGTGGGATAAAAGTTTATGGATCATTTGTGTTATTTTCTCTGTTGAAATCCAGTCCCAATATCTCAAATTCCACAAGCTGCATGTGAAATTTCTACGTGAATAGGTAGGCAAATCGATTTGGAACTTGCTAGTACGAAAAGACAATGTTCACAACTTGACCATTCTTAGCTTGACCATACGCATGAGGAGGCAATAATGGACCCAACTTCAATTTTGGTGAATGATTAACTTGCCTTTTACGCAGCATATCTTGTTAAGTGCCCCAAGTTTCAACCGCAGCGTACTTAGCTTGGGGCTCAATCTCAGTTGAACTAGCGTGATCGACTTGAATTGTACGTTCCAAGGGGTGAAAAATTTCTTCGAGGTTGAATGTTGCTGCTCTAAAGATTTGACAGCAATGATGTGCAAGTTGGATAAAGACCGAGCATCAATTGTCTGATGCGATGGTTGATGGATTGTGAATTCGTTATCATTTTCCGTTGAATAAATGGTAAAATGCCAAACTTTTATCACAAGAAAATTCTCAGTCGGTAGCTTGATGAATCGAAAAGTCGCGTTATCCGTTCAATTTCTATATGTATGTCACTCCTCAACGGCTAAGTCAACAATTGGCAATTAGAACCGACCAAAAAAAAAAAAACAATTGGCAATTAGATAAACAGCTTCATATCTATATAATCTGAATTTTTGGAGTAATTAGTCATGCCCTCGATTTGTACAATCTCCAAGCCAGGGGGGGCATCGATGGGCTAAGTCAAGTTGGATCGAATTTCCACACTACTCGACCTAAAGTATAGGAGATACGTGCTTTTCTCTTACCCGAACCTGACTCAAAATGCATATGACCCGAAACAAAAGCATGAGTCAGGTCAATTTGGGTAGTTTTTGTTTTTTTTTTTTCCTTTTATTATTACAAGCATAATTTAGAATTTGACCATGTTGCTTCATGAATGAAAATAACACCGCCCCATAAAAATGAGACTTTGGGCTTTTCATAAATCATAATAGATAATACCGATTGGCAAATGCAACTTGAATAACCTAATCTAATTTTACACATCAAGAACAAAGAACATTTGGGCTTGACAAAGGGGAAAAGTGAATGCTGTTCAGATCAGCATTGTCGCTTGCATCAAACCAATGAGATGTTCCAAGTTCGAGAGACGAGGTGAGTTATGAACAACGAAAACTATGGCAACATCAAAAGAGTGGATTTTCATGATTACATCAATTAGTGGTAGAAGATCAGTGTCCTGTACATGATCCAGTGAGAAAACAATGTTACATTCTCCTCAGGAAGTCATCTCGGTCTTTAGCCTGTTTAGCAAAGAAAGAACAAAAGCACGAAAAAAATCCATCCAGACATCTAAGAGAAAAAATATGAAAAAGAACAGTATATCAACTCCAAATTCTGGAAATTCAAGCTACGCAAAGTTATAAATAATTTGAGTTAACCTTGTCTTAAGAAGAACTTAAAAAGTCCTTTAGCTACCAAAACTTGCTAATCTAAGTATGATTGATATACCAAAAATAGCAAAAAGTCAGTGCAACCTTCATAAGCTTTTGTTAAAATTTTGGCTTTTTTGCAACATACTGATCATTGTCTATTTTAAGAGAAACCCAACCTAAAAGCTTTAGTAGTAGGTGCACCCCGAGTGCATTTGCGTATGTAGCCAACCTAGACATCATGACTGAACAATACGTATTTTCTATTTCTATCGCGACCTAGACCTCGTGACCTCGTGATTATCTGCAGAGAGACAAGATGAAGAGCAACTGCAAGGCAACTTCCTCCTGAACCATAAATTGGTTTAACAAGTACCAGTATCCAACTTCATCAATCATCCCAGACAAATCAAATCTCTAGATGGGTGACTGAGATTTGTGATTGGCCTCACGAAATGGGCTTCTTACAAACTCAAAATCTTTTCAGACGTGGCCTCTCAAGGCCCAAAACAAAAATCCACCCAAGAAAGGCCCAATCACCCCAAAAGGAAGTAGAGAAAGAAAAGGATAATCTTCACCCATATCCTCTCGCTCTCCACTGTCCACACCTCTCAGCTTCCGTATCTTGTCTCATCAGCAATCTTAAAAGGTTAGTTCTCTCTCGTGCTCGATCACCATTATGATTTCAAATTTAATGTTTTCTACTACATCAACCCGGTGAGAATGGTGTGCATTTAAGTAGAGCATATCTTGCTGTGTAGCTCTTTCACCTCACATGAATCTGCTGTGTAGCTCTTTCAAAGTAGCTTGTCTCTGAGGATGATACCAATATGCAGAGACTGCTCTGTACTTGCTTTAAAAGATTCAATCTGTATCTCAATTCTTGAGAATTTTTCTTCATTGTCGTGATTAATTCATACATCTGTGGCTGGTGGTGCAGACTGCAGACTAGTGGGGGAGTGAATTGGGGGGGAGAGAGAGAGGGAGAGATGGAAAACGTAACAGCAAGTGAGATTGCAGGTTTTGGGGTGGGCACTCTGCTTCTGTGCGCCACAATTGCTGCTCCAAGAGTTGACTCTTTTATTTCTGCTTCACAGAGGAGGTTTCTGCTGCTCCTTGCCCTTTTCTACTTTACTTCAGATGCCTTCATATGCTGTTGGGTTATGCTTCTGTTTAGAACTTGGTTTTGCGGGTTTCAGGCTAGTTTTTAAAGAGAAACTAGAAAAGATTCTTTTTAAAGAGGAAGTCATCAAATATCTAGAGTGCCTTTTTGCATGGTATTTGGATTTGGATTTTCCCATGAACTACTTTTTATCGCCTTTCTTCTTGTTCTTTATGTTTGGATGAGCTGACCGTGATCTGCAAAGGGTTCATTCCTAAAATTATTTGTTAGTCTCCGTGATAAGAGATGTTTGAAACGCTGGGCTTTCATTTGAATTATGACAACTCTCTTTCTCCCTTTTATTTGGTTTAACTTTAGTCAGTTCAGCTGCCATCTGCTGACTATGTGTAGAGATATTGCCTGCAATCGCCTGTAAAATCTGAAGATTGGACCAGAAATGACGGAAATGCAATGGCACATCGATTCTGTTTCTAGAGCACAATCCTTCTTTTTTCTCACACAAGGATGCTTCCTCTGAGCATTCTGATAATGACCTGCCTATGTCTTGTCGTGTGCAGCTCACTCGGTATGTGCACAAAATGCGGTGACCTAAAGCTAATAGCATGCTCGACGTGCCGTGGAGTTGGATCGGTCAAGGAAGGCGGGCTTATCAGATTCAATTTCGTGGACGATTTATATCAATCGCTTGGTGGCGATGAACCAGGTGTGAAAACCACACCATGCACGAAGTGTCGAGCTAGAGGTCATTTTCGTTGCCCAAATTGCTCTAAATCGCAGTAATCAAAGTCCGGCTTTTCCTTCGGCTAAAGTACGAGGACAAATTATTTTGGGGGCCAGGCAAATTGTTTGTTCAGCGCACACGCCTTTCCTTTTCTGTAACATAGACCGGTATCTGTTTGGATTTGTCATAGCGTAATGACCCAAAAGATGGATTATTTTGTAGGGGCTGGAGAGTTTCTCTGCCTTGTTCTAATAGAGGTAACACTTGCAGAAACAACTGTTGTTGAATACAGAGAATCAAATTCACGGACTTGTTGCGTACTGTAAATAGAACGGCTTGGCTAAGTATCAGAAGTCGTGAAAGTCCAAATTTTAAAGGATTGGAATTCAGTTCATGTGGAGGGCACTTCCTGCAGCTCCTTCACCTTGGTGATATAATCAGCCATTGCTTCTTCCTTGCTCTTCCCTGAAAAAATGACCCATAAAAGACAGAAACCGAACGATTCCTTTTCAGGTTAGAAGAAATTCCAGAGACTGGTAAGTTTCAGATGACTTTGATTTGATTGTAGCTCAGACCTTCAACTGCTTTCCAAGCATCCCATTTCGCCCTCTCCGCAGGGCTGAAGAAGCCGGGCCGACCTGGCATTGCAAAGAATTTAATCAGGGCGCAATCGCGAATAGTTTCAGAGAAAACATCGGTCCCAAGAATTCTCTTTTTTAACTGGTATTGACAGCTCCTATGGTGGCTTGCTTGTACAGCCCATAGAGCACCAGCTTGTCTGCATCTTTCGTGCTCGCGGGCAACGACTTGGCCTTCTCTGCGTATTCCTTGAACTCATCCTGCCACGAAACACGAAATCAGGAAAGAAAGACGAAGTGCGAAAACAAGAACGCGATGCAAGAACACAGAGACGATAAGGGCATCATGGCGAGAACCTCTAAACCCATCTTCTCTTCAGCAGACTGCGGCCACGAAGGATCCTCTTCCTCTCGTTTAAAAGCGAGCTCGCATCGGCCTGGCAAGGCGATGCGAACAAGAGAGATCTTTCTTGGGTGGTACGTCTGATGGTTGAGCCAACTTCGGCCTACTCGTAGCTTTTTCCCTTCTTTTCCCTTCCTTGTTTTCCCCCCCTGCGAAAAATGGATGCTTGGCGAGCGGAACGTGCCGTCATCTGTTGTTACCTTAATTCGATCTAACGCCATTTTAGACAAACCCATATTTTCGATCGTCAAGAAATAGACCACAACATGCGCAATGACTCGACTCGAAACTCAGGAGGCTCGGTTCTTTTGAGTCCTAGACTCGGATCTCATGAGCCCGCGGACTCAACATTCCTGCCTGTTATCAAGCAAGCATGCCGCGGTGCAACTCGAGCAATCCGACCGGTCATCCGCCCGCCACAGACAGTTGCCATTGGTGGCAAACCGATGCCTCATATGGATCATGGTAGACCCACATCCCAGTGGGTGCCGAAACACTGGATTCCATTGCATTTGAAGAGATGGAAAATCGAAAATCATGTCATTCCGTACCTAATCTCACTTACAGCGTACGCGTCCAGGGTTTAATAATCGAGCCAATCAACTTTGATAACATCAAAATCCATTATTCGGCATCGGTGGATTCCCCGCATGATCTCGGGATCAACAGTGAAACCATGGAGTGCATCATAAGCTCGATCCTAGATCTGGGAAAAAGGAGCGGGCGGATGTGGATGGCAATCATGGCGGCATTAAAGTAATCCCGAAATTCCCATTTTTGTCAACTGAAGAATGCTTGTTAGATAACACCTTTTGTTCCCCAACTTGACCGTCTCGATTAAGGCAAAGGGGGGAAAGATCTCTCCCGGGTTGTCTTATTGGGCCTAAGCATCGTCGGGCGTCAATAACGACGACTTTAATTTGTCCCTTGATTATTGCCAGGGAACTGGAAACCTTAATAATGACCTGTCACAATCTAGTCCCGTGGATTCCAACGTTAGATTAAAAGACAAAAAAAAAAGGAAGGGAAAGAAATGGAGAACCAGGATGATGTGGCCATCATTCGCCGTCCACCTACTTTAGGATTTTTTATCCGGACGTGTTCGATGGTCCGCGAGAAATACGTTGCCTTGGTAGCGCACTCAAACGTCCCACATCGACAACACCCCTTCATGACTACTACTTAAAAATGGGATAGCTACATCTCCATGTGCCTCCAACAAATAGTATTAATATGACAAATAATTCAAAATTGATAAATTTATTCTCAATTAATCTACCAATCAAAAGTCCTAAACTGATATATATCCGTAACTTTTTTTTTGTGTTACTAAAAAGCCTAAACTTAGTCACCGTCACACAAATACCCTAATTTCTTTTTGGTTTCATAAAACCCTTGAACTTATACAGTGCGACAAATAAATTTGGGTTTTTTTTTCGCAACATAAAAAAAGCTTGTGATATTTGTGTTACGGTGGACAAAATTTAAGTTTTTTCGTGACACGAAAAAATTGAGATACCTATGTTATAATGAGCGTAATTTATAGTGATATTTGGCATAATAATAATAACCAGAAGACAAGATCTTTTTTTTTTATTGCCCAAGTGTTCCTTTGCATTGTGATGATCATGGTCAATCAAGACTTTTCATATGCCAACTTGGACTACGTATTTTGTATTTTTGAGAAAAACGTCAGAATAGTTAGTATTTACAACTTTATTTGTTTTGCGAAAAATCAATGTTTGGAAAATACTTTTTTAAAAGTGATTCGTTTGTATATCTTATAAATTCAACTAGTTAAGTAATTTCACAAAAATATTTAAACATAAATTATCATTGATAATGAGATATTTTATCAT
The DNA here is from genome assembly GCA_014182365.1 of Eucalyptus tenuipes. Classification (NCBI taxonomy): domain Eukaryota; kingdom Viridiplantae; phylum Streptophyta; class Magnoliopsida; order Myrtales; family Myrtaceae; genus Eucalyptus; species Eucalyptus tenuipes. The sequence goes on from CM024539.1 coordinate 5,958,199, forward strand.
CGACTAATTATATTTAAAATTAATATAACAAGAAATCCCAAACTGGTATATGTATGATAAATTTGCCTCAAATTAATTTTTTTACCATAAAAAATTTCAAACCGGTATACATGTGATAAATTTACATCAAATGACCAAAAAAACCCAAATTGGTATCGATACATTTGTGACAAATAAATCCCATGTTAAATTGAATTAACACAATAAAAAACTATAAAATTGCTACAACTGTGATAAATAGAGAGTAAAATCTCAAATTAATACATCAGTTAACCGTCAAGTGTCATCAAACTCAGTAATTTAACAGTGAAATAAAATAAAAATTAACATTGAATAAATTTATTATAGGTGTATCGATTTAAGATAATGAGCATAGTTTAAATTTTTTTTTGGTATTAACCCTTTTTATTTTCACCCAAAAGGATATAATATATTTTTTCAAATTGATAGCTCGTCCTGCCAAATTTTACAGATCTACTAAACATAGTATCATTCCACGACGTTCTATGGAAAAACTAGGAAACTTGATTGAGTGTAGGAATTCTAAAAATTTGCCAAATATTGATGATAAACATAATGGCTTTGTACCACTCGCTGCGGTGGCGTAGCTGGCTTTGGGCTCTCTCCTCCTCATAAAGGGGAGAAGTTCGAATCCCAAGCGCGTCACTTGGTGCCTTATCCGGTCGCACGGGGTAGTGGTTTCCTCGTGTCGCTTCTAGGGTTTGCCCGCCGGCTACCGGCTGTACAGGTTTCCCTGGGTAAAAAAAAAAAAACATAATGGCTTTGTGATAATTTACAATAAAATTTTCTTATCCATGTGTTGAAATATCTCATGGAGTTGGCTATGAGATTTTATATGCTTTTCATATATATGTGATCTCCATTCACTTGCCAATTCAAGGTTCTATTTGTTCCACGGAAAATGAATTATTTGAAAAATATTTCCTTAAAGATAATTGTTTACATCACTTCAAATAATTAGTTAATGAAAAATGTTTTCATTACCGATAGCAATTCAGGCCTAAATATTTTTGTAAATGCTGAAACTTTTTTTTTTTTTCATTTGTTCATTATTGTAAACGATATGAGTGATCATTTTTATTTCTTGAGAAGCAAATGGAGGGTAAGCATTCTTATGGGTGAGACTTTCTATTGTGGTATCATAGGCAGGTTTTGACCTAGTTTATTTCACGTGTGTTGTGTCAGGGGTGTGAAAAAGAACCGGGACCTACCAAGACCGCTCGGAACCAGTGGTTCTTGAGGGAACCGTGACGGTTCCCATTTCCAATTTATGGGAACCAGGTGGGTACCGGTCCGGTTCCCGATTCCATGAGCGGATTCGTCCACACGCCCTCCCGAACCGGACCAATTATATTATAATAAAATATTAATTTTTAATATTAAAAAACTGAAATTACTAATTAACTAACCCAAATCAAATAATTAAAAAAATTAATTAAAGTGGGTAATCTAATATCATGCCAGTCAAAGTGTCAAACCAAATGGAGAGGTCCTGATCCTAAAGCTGAAAAGTCCAAAGTGCACACCTTGACAAAACACCGAACAATTAGTGGGCAAAAAGCAAGCACACGAAGAAACAGGAGGAGGAGGAGAAGAATGGGTCAGGCGAAGAACCAACAATTTCGGTCAAAAACCAAAATTGTTTCGCATCAAGATCAAAGCTTTCGAGAAACCTAGGAACCCCCTCGGGCTAGGGTTCGCGGGGAAACCCTCGACAACAGCAAGTCCATCCGTTTGTCCCTTTCTCTATTCGACCCTCCGGAAAATCGTCGTCGCCCTTGACAGCAACAACTTGTGTCCACCATTCACATGTTATTCTTAATTGATCCCTAGACAATAGCCTAGTGTGCAATGTCCTTCCAAGACTTTTATTTAATGACATGGATTATTATATGCTAAGTTGGATTCTTGAAAAATGAGGAGTCAACATGTTCATATTTTTATCAATTTACTAAACGTCCACCAGTATTCAATGATGAGGATTATTATATCACGATTTGATATAAATATCGAGCAATTCACGCGTGACTTTTTTTTGTCTACATTCAATTTAATAAATTAGAAGCTCTATCGGCAAATTTTGTTAATTTCAACGAAATGACGATATTGAACATTTTTCATATGGTCTAAAGACTAGGTTGAACATTCACAGGTAGTTGATGGACCATTACATGCTGGACAAAAATTCAAGAACTATTCATTAATTTGAGATGAAAATTTTACTTAGGTAATTCCCACATAACTTTTTTTTTTTATTGTCAATTGTTCAAATTTAACGAATCGGAAGCCACATTGACAATTTTTTTTTTGTCAATCTAAGGATTAGATTGAACACATTAATAGTTCATGAACTATATTAAATAAATTAAAGTACAATAACAACATTGCAGATCTAACCAAAGTTTATAAACTATACGTACCATTTTTCTTGTATTTTTTATGCAGGTTATGCTTTCTATAATTAAGGATGAGCAATTTTGGGTTTTTTTGGTTCTATACAGGTTCCATTAAGAATCCAAAACTTATCCACCGGAACAAATTCCTCATTTTTTGAAATTGGAACTTACCTACATTTCTTGGAACCCATAGGTTTTATGATCTATTCATATTTCACCTATGTTATTAATTGAACGATTTTAGTAAATTATCATATTTAATGACCACTATTTACTGCTACGATTCACTGACTACACTTTGCACATACACACATAAAAAATACAAAACATTAATAGATTAAAAGTCTTGGTCATATATGAAATGTTTATAGATTACACACTTATCAAATATTACATATTCGCACGACTACATATATAAAGAAAACGCAAAAACTTATTTCAAGTTTTAAGTTCTGGGTTCTGAATTCTAGGTTCTATCTACATATAATTTAAAACATATCCGTCGAAATATGCATCTCAATTTTTAAAATTTAGAACCTATTCTACATAACTTGAAATCTAAAACCGATTCTCAAGGTCCCCGTCTAGTTCCAGGTTTCAATTTCTATTTGGATATCATGCTTGTTCCAACCTATAACCGCGTGTTTTACCATGGAAATCGTAACTCTGGGCGAATCAAAATTCGGTGAAAACGATTGGAAAATAAGAGGTCTCTCTGACTTTTCATAGGTGTACGAACTCATCAATGTCTAAATTAATTTTGCCGTCCACGATATCTCCGAAAGCTATAGGACTCCACCAAGCCGCGCGTGAACGTACGTTGTCGGCACGCACTGCCTGGAGGCCTCTGAAGCAGTTCCAGAAAAGCGAAATGGCTGCGCTTAATTGATTCCTTTTCATTATAATTGGTGATTGGGATTCTATTTGATCGATTAATAAATTTATATATTTAGCTTTTCTGACAAATTTCTTAGTTGATTACGTGATAAAAGTTATATCCAAACTACTATATAAAGCATAAATTTTTAAAAAAGAGGCTCTTGATTTCATAGGAATTTAGTATTTTATATCATCCTTACACCTTCCCCGCTTTATAAATAGTATATCCATGAAGAAATGCATAAATATATAGGTTTGCATTATCTTTTGCATACTTTAATTTTAAAGTATTTGGTCTTTCATATAAAAAGTTCAAAGCTTGAAATAAATTTCTCTCGAAGGATTTATAAATTAATTATTTTGTACCGTGTACTTTCATCAATTTCTTTCAAGTGTAGTTCCATCCATTTTTTTTATTCCTGTCCTCTTAATAGGGTGGTTTTGCTTGATCCCTCGAATGTCGCTGTCTGATGAACGCGTGCGTGTACATTTGCTAGTTTAATATGTGGAAAATAAAAACATATGCTAACTGCATGGCAAACCATCAATTCACAACTCAAGCATATCCTAGCCAAATTTGCCAATTTTTCTTAAACCGAAAAGAACATTAAAAGCGGTGAAATCTCTCATACCACTTGATTATGGAATTCTTTTTTTTTTTTTTATAAGGATTGATTATGGAATTTTTTCTACTCTTTATATACAATAATCTCATTTCACCTATCAATTTTAGCTCTTAGGTTATATTTTTTGACATGATATTGAAGTTAGATTTTATCCCAATTTATTTCGCACCCGGCTCATCGAATTTTACGTGTCATTTATGATTTGGCTTGCATTCAAAATTCTATGGTTTTATATGTCCTCTATATACACATGATAGAATTTTCCAACCATGAACAATATCATCCGACATTCTTAACAATAGTAGATTTTGCCACTCTTCTCCATCAACAGCAAATTTTTTTGCTAGTGTAGAACGAACCCTCCATTTTTGTCTTTTTCCTTGGGAAAATCTGAGTCAGTTTTCTAGTCGTTCGAGCCCTATGATAAGGTCACCTGGCTATGAGGGGAACATCGTCGTCATAACACAAGAGGTTGCGAAGAAACTCACGAATATGTCCCAAAAATCTTATTACCCTTTTCGGACTTTTATGCCCTCGACCCATTGTCGAGTTTTAGTACTATGATGTCATATTCAAAATAGTAAATTCACGTTTCTCACACACTATTCCCGTACTTTCGACACTCGAGGGGTAATTGCAAAGTAGATAATATGGTAAACATGTATTTTCCAAATATATTTATTTATCTTTTACCTATCTGAATTTTACGGTTTTCGCGTTTCGATTTTTCTTCCCTTTTTCCAAATTCGGAACTCCTAAAATGCTAGACTTTCTTTTTTCGAAATTCGTCGCACTGGAAATATGTCGGAAATTGAACACGAGGGTCTCAAAATGCGGGCACGTGTCGCGTTTTAACTGGTCAAGAGTGTATTGAAAGGACACTTTTTTATTATTTATTTATTTTTAAAAAATTCCAGCTTCCCATTCTCGGCCAAAACGAAGATCCGCTAGCTGGAGTACATCGAGCTGTCCACCCCTGAATCCATGCCAATTGCGTCACGATTTCTTTCCATTTTTTTTTTTGGTCGAATCATTTTTTTTCTTTTACTGTTCTTAAAAAAAAATAAAAGTAGGAAAATCCAAGACTAATTTGTTTTTCCTTCTTTTCCTTTCTTCCCCATTAGTGGGTCCTCTTCGATAATTAATAATGACAATAATGATAATAATCCACGGCTAATCAAGCTTATTCCCGTCGTATTCGCGCGCATCTAATCGGCATGCCTCGAGTCCTCATTGTCAATTTGGCCTTCAAGCAAGAGGGAGTGAAAATCATGCAATCGTCTCGTCACTTCCCAATTTTTAAGATTTTAGGGGAGATAAAAATGATTATATGCTTGACCGTATAAGAATGGCATGAAATTAGTTGAGTTTAAATTCGCCCAAAACATTCCGACCGTCAGTTAATTAAATCCTCGATGTTTTACTTTGACCAAATTCCGTTACATTTCCAAATACGAGCAACCACATTGAGATTTTTTCATGACTCTTTCGACTCTGGCCACGCGGCTCTAAGAAAGGGTGAGGTGGGAGACATGCAAAGGGTTCTAACCCTGATAATCGGCCTATATTGAGTTTAAAACTCGACTACACTTTCGATACATTGACAGCTGAATTATTATCATCATTTTTTTATTATTTTGGAGTCTGTTAAGAGGTGAATTAGCCAGATCAAAATTCAATCGATTGTTATTATTTTCCGGGGTAAAACCATTCGGACAGGAAGCCACGTGGCATCTCCGGTCTGGAGGGGGGGACAGGAGGACGAGGAGCAAAAGAAGAAAAAAAGGGGAAAAAACAAATTTACTATAGCTGGATATTACAGACGAAGTGTAGATAGATAGAGCCATACGAGACTGCGACACCGGGGAGGGGACCAAGCGTGACTCTCAAAATCTACTCATTCTCTCTCTCCTCTCTCCTCTCTCCTCTCTCTCTCTCTCTCTCTCTAAAAGATCTCGAGCTCTGAATTCGTAGAGAAAAAGAAAGGGCCTCCTCGTCCTCCTCCGCCGTCGCCAAAGAAGATTGTCCGGCCGAGCTGCTGCTGCTTCGACGCCGCCCCTTTTCGCGGATTCTCATGATGTCCCGGATTCTCCAGGTACGCGGTCCGATTGTCTCCCCCCCGGTCGTGTTTTTTTTTTTTATTTGCGTACTTCCGCCTGCGAGTGATGGAGACTCCGTGCTATCTTTTCTTGGGTCATTCTTTGCTCTCGCCAGCGGTGGGGAAAGGGGGAGGGAAAAAAAAAACGAGTCTCTGCGCTGTTTAGATCGTCGAATTCTCAGCTGCTGCTGCTGCTGCTGCTGCTTCTTCTTTTCTAGGGGGGAGTTTTCGCGGTTTCGGAATTGGTCGGTCTTGATGAGCCCGTGAATCTTTTGCATGTGAGCGTGTAAATCTCCCTCCCTTACGGACCTGCGGATTCTCAAAATCGGGTTTTGGTCGATACCCAGATTTCTTTTCGAGCTGCCGGTCTGGCTGTCTCGGCATTTCTGGAGCTCCCGCGGTCCGGCAGACCAAAAAGCTTCGATCTTTTTATCCTTGTCCCACTGACACTACTGCTCGCCCCCTCTACCCTCGTTTATTCTTCTCGGAATTTCGTTGAATTGGCTGTTCCTACAGTGATTTGAACCCGCGACTGTTGCTGTCTGCTCTTATTAAAGATCGGAACAATGCTGTAAATGCGGGTTCCAACAGTGGTGCCCCCTCTCTCTTCCTCATGTTATGGCCCCTGATCTTTTCTCTGCATCATTTCGACCTTTTCTTTTCCGCGAGATTCTTCTTTTGGGACACTGAGCTTTAGGTGGGCTTTTTTCTCAGTACAATGAAAAGGGGTTCCTTTTTATAGAAACGGGATCTGCTTTTTCTCCACATCTTGCGAGCAACAATAATAGCAGCAATAATAGACTCATAATATTAATATCCATAGTTATCATCATCATCATCATCATCGAAAAATTTCTTTTTTTGTAATCCGATCCCTCCCTCTCCCTCTGTGAGAAAACAAAGTACCCTTTGGGGTCATGATTTCGCCCATCGGACCCTGTCTTTTATGCCGAATGCCATAAACAAATCCCAACATTGCGTTTCCTCACTCCCTTTATTTTTTAACTGTCTTTTGGGGGTTCTGCTCGGGGTAGGCATCCACTGTTTAAAGAATGGATATTTGGATTATGGGTGTCTGTAATATTAAAGTATATCGCATCTCCGGTGGCTTCAAAATTTTTAAGCCCGAAAAGAATAATAAATTATATCATCTGATCTACTTGTTCCGTAGTGGGGCTGACGTGAAATGTCAAAGCACGCAGAACACAAAGGAAGAGAGAGGAGAGAGAGAGAGAGAGAGTGAAGTATTATCAGAACAAGAATATTGTACTGCTGCTGCTGGAAATTTATGCCTCATCTTTTCTTGTTATGGGCCTGTTAATAAGAACATTATCTCACTTGCTGTCCTTTATTCTCCTTCTTCCTCTTGAACAGGGCAGATTCAGATTCTGAACAAAGATAGATTTTTTTTCCCATCTCTCTCGGGGCAGTCAAAAGGGGGCTCGAGGAAGCGTAGATGGAGGGAGATGCATTCCCGGGGTTCGACGGCGGGGCTCACCACCACCAGATAGACACCAAGATACTGCAGACCTTCCAGAAGAGTTTCGTGCAGGTGCAGAGCATCCTGGACCAGAACAGGCTGCTGATCAACGAGATAAACCAGAATCAAGAGTCCAGAGTCCCGGACAGCCTGAGCCGGAACGTGGGACTGATCCGCGAGCTCAACAACAACATCCGGACAGTGGTCAATCTCTACGCCGATCTGTCGAGCAACTTCACCAAGTCCATGGAAGCTTCTTCCGAGGGCGACTCGAGCGGCGGTGCTATGAGATCAGACGCCAAAGCTGGGCTGAAGAGAAATAGACCTGCGTAGATACGACCCCGAAATCAAGAAAGCAAGCAAAAAGAAGGTCCTACCCTTTTGCTTATTCTCTCTGTAGCTTGATGGGATGAAGTTAGATGAAGGAAGAAAGGAGGAGAAAGTGGGGTTCTTGGTGGGTGGTGGTAGAATCTGATTGTCGAGTGCTTGATGGATCCATCACGAATCAGTGAAGTCACTGAAGTGGCTCTGATCTGTGTCTCTTGTGGTTCCTCTTTTTCACTTCCAGATTCATCCGTACTTCTTCCCTAGGAGGAGAATAATTGTTCCAAGGAGTAGAAATTCCCGTCTGTCTGTAACTCCATTGTATCCCGTGGATTTAATTGGGAATCAATCATGCTTTGTTCCATCTGGTGTTTGCGTGTGTCCGTACTTTGTCATTTAGCATGTGGTTCACAGTGTCCATCCAACTATAAAAGAGGTTCTTATTCATTGCCAACCCTCATATATCTATAATATGCATACCCACACATGTATATTCAAGTTATCTTGATAAAGAAAGTTCTCGGTTTTCTCTGTTATGCTAAGTCTACAAGAAATGGAGCAAAGTGAAGGACACTTGATAGCGTCAACGGGCAATAAATAACCATTGAATGAGATCAAAGCTCTTTCGTTTCATAAAAAATAAATAATTTAAATATTAAAAACGATTATCTATATCATTTAAAATAATTTTTCTAATGAAAAATTATATTCTATCATTAATAAAAATAAATGTCTAGAAATTTTCATAATTAATGAAAATATTTTTCATTCATTTATTTTTGTAAAGATTATAAGCGATTACCTTTAGAAAAATATTTTGTCAAATTAAGTATTATAAGCGATTATTTTTTGAAAAATGTTTTTCGGATCATGTATTTCCGCAAAACAAATAGAGGCTCAAGGTGCATTTATTTCAGGAGAATTTTTATGATAAAAGGAAAATGCTTTCCCTTTGTAAGATTCGGAAATTCATTTTTCTTACTTTAAATATATATTTTCTTTATTGATAAAATATTTTTCATTGACTCACAATTTTTTATATACCAAACGTATGAAAATCCAGAAAACTAATTTGCATATTCTTTTATACAAATACACTCTACGTGTATAATTTATGAAAATCATTTTCACCATTAGAAAATTTCGATGTCATAACCCTAATCTCTTACGGTGAAGAGTCTTATTCTTCCTTTTCCTACTTTATAGTCTCTCCGGTCCATGAGATGATGATGAGTCGATGATCAATTCTAAAGAGTGAGTGCTTGATATCTTCATGATGATCGGTCTCTTTCTAAGTTCTTCTGAACTCCCATGAGATCATAGATGGTCTGTCTTCCCCCTTTTTGGTTGCTTAAAAGAAAAAAAAACTATTCTCCCTGTTCTGACGATCCTTTCCACTTTTCGTGCTTCTATGTGGAGAATTGAGCAAAATTATGGAATTCAAACAGAAATCCTGAGTGCAGTGCTTCTGAGATGCTCTGGAACAGGTTGAGTGACAAAGCAGCTTTTTGATGATCTTTTTGGCTCCCATCACACTCCACCACCACAAGATCAGAATCTCAGATAAGAGATGATGAGCTCTTTTGACCCTTTTTTTGTATATATATTTCTTTTGTTCTTGTTGGCTCACCCAAGACAATTTATTGGATGGCGATGACAGGAGAGAGAGAGGGGAATTCATAAAGAATTCAGTAGGCAGTATTAAAAGAAAGGAGGGAGAAAAATATGAATAAATAATTGGTCATGAGAAAAACTGAAAGGCACTACAGTCCCAGGAAATGGACAGATAGATGGGGTATGGACTGTGACCGGACCCCGATTGACATGACAAGGGACCCAACAGTCCACATTCTTTTTTAGGATGGAACTAGGGCTCCAACACATGCTTATCTCCTCCCTCTACCAAGGGTTTCTTCTTTCTTTTGAGCATGCTTTCTTCCCTCTCCTTCTTTCCCTTCCTGTTTTCTTCGATTGTATTTCATGCAATCGCATTGGACCTTCTTTTGTATACTCTGTTGTCGATGTTGGGTTCGCCGAGTAATAATCTGTGTTAATCTTTCATCCCATTTCTCATCGGTGCAGAGGTAGGTAGTCCCACGGCTCCGTCCAATTTCCGTCTTTTCTCCACAATTTCATGTCTTCTTCTTCAGGCATTGAGCAGGTGTTTCTGATGGTGGACCCATAAATGCAGAAAGACCCAGTTTTTCTGATCTTAGGAGGGGAGAGAAAGAGACCCACCACATGAGTGATTCCTGGAAATGTCTTTTGTCCCGCCCTAGATTTTTTTTATTTTCTATAAGAGAAAAGAACATTGGTGGAGGGAAATTGCTGTCACTTCATGTACAGAAATGTCCACATGCACTCATTTTAAATCTCTTTATTTATTTATATTTTCTTGCAATGCACTCATTTGAACTGGATCTACTCCATGTGCTTCATTTTCACTGTGAAATGTGATGTCATGGTCTGTGACCTCAGGGCAATGTCTTGGGGTGTCCTGTTGTGAGATCTTGATTGGTGCAGGTCTTCTGAGGCGTGTGACCCATCAATTTCAAATTTAGTAGTTGCGATTTAAATGAATAGAGAGAGTAGATTGTAGTACTATAGCCATTAAAGGCAGCACTAAGCTAGCTGCTTTTTCACTTGAATAGGGAGATGTGGATGTTTTCCCTTCTTCCTTTCTGAGTTATCGATGACACCAGCTACCAAAAATGAGAAGGGTCAAATTAATACCGTGTTTCTGATGCATGTGAGATCATACTTTCTAGAGGCTCATTTGTCCTTTGCACACATGCCATGAGTTGGATTCATATAGGTCAGAATGGGTCATTCTCTCGGGGAGGGCCAAGTTTTCTTTGGTCATAATTTGAGCTATGCCCTTTCGAAGAGAACTATGCAGTACGTCCTTGGCGGATTCAAATAAGGGATGGTTTATTAGTTTATCTGGGGAACCAGTGTCTTCGTATTTTAGATAGAGCTCTTGCTCCCCCACTGCAATTTCACAAAAAGACTTTACAGTCTTGAGTAGAAGAAGTTCTTTGTTCATTCGACTTTCTAAAGTGTTTATATATATATTGTGATGAATTTTTTAATTCATGTACATATCAGGCTAAATTTCACAATTGTTCACTGAACTTTAGCTTATTTTATAATTGAACCAGTAAACTTAACTTTCAATCGTTCAATGCACCAAAAATTTATTTTGTTTTTGTTTGTAACCAACTACATTTTTTCCTATCCAATAATTTTCCTACTAATAGTGATGACTTATAATCACGCGAATTTGCCCATGGCATCTAAGCAAATGATATGTATATCTTGTTGTTATTTAACCAGTAGATTAAAGGCCAATTGACAAAATAAATCACGGTCTTTTTGGGGCAAATGGGTAATTAAAATATGGTTTTGGCTAGGAGTATAGTGTCGAGAATGATGTGATATGAATTCAAGAGGTGATGGTTCATTTTAATAACCCAAAAAAGATAGGGATACAATTCAAAAGAGTAGAAAATGATATTTAATTGCTATTCGTCCTAAATTATAAGCACAAATTTTTTATTTCCATAAGAAGTTCATTGCTTTGAGGAAAAATTTCAAATAAGGGCTGAAATATTTTCATTTTCTCAAATAAGGGCATTGAAATGCTTATATTAGTCTCAAAGAAAGCGCCCGAACTCATCGGATATGAAAGGCAATTTTGTCTTTGTAATTTTAAATTTTAAAATTTTTCTTTAAAAAAATAAGAAGAAAACACGGGTGAGAGGATGCTCCCTCCTACCTGTGGCTGCCGCCCCATCGCCAATGGGGTGGTGGCAAAGGCTGGCGAGGTCACTAGTGCTTGGGCAAACCCTTGCTGCCTAGAGATGAGGGCCGCCCTCTCCCGCTTATGGTGAGGCCTTGGTCAGCGAGGGTCGCTGGCCCTCGGCCTTTGCCGTCACCCCACTTGCGATGGGGCGGCCCCTCCCTCTTGTTTTTTTTTTTTTTTTTTAATTTATTCTAATTTAATTTAAATTTAACTTGTGCTTTGACGAAAATATCTTTGATTAGCTGGAATATTTTGCCAGCCAATGAGCCAACAAGGCGAGGTTTTTATTTAAAATAGCCATAACTACTTTAGGCTCTTATTTGAGACTAATATTACTACTTCAGGCTCTTATTTGAAATAATATTCACTTTAGGCCATTATTTGAGAAAAATGAAAATATTTTGGGCCTTTATTTGAAATTTTCCCTTGCTTTGATGTATTTATGACTCCTAAGATTAAGAAGATTAATTTTGTTTCAATGATTTAAAATAAATAATAATAATATTATTTTTCTTTCTAAAGCACTAAATGTCCAAGTGTTGTATTTCCCAAGTGATTTTCTTTTCCCTTTATTTGCCGAAACCCAAGTAATTTTTTTCTTCTTCTTCTTCTTCTTCGCCCGGCCCTCGGCGAGGCCGTGTGTCTCGTCGGCCGAGCCTCACCGGCCTGGGCAAGCGGCCTCGCCAGATCTGGGTGAGGTCGAGCCTCGCCTGGCCATGGCTAGGCCGAGCCTCACCCGCTAGGCGAGGCTCACCGATGGCCGGGAGGCTCGCTTGGCCATCGCCGAGCTCGCTAGGCCTCACCAGCAGTTGGACGAGCCTCGGGCAACTAGGCGAGCCTGCCAGCGATCGGCGGCGGCAAGTGGCGGACGGCGGCGTTCGGCGGGGGGCGGTGGCGGCGGCAATACTTGAAGAACAAGAGAGGGAAAAAGAATAAAAGAATAAAGAGAAGGAAAAAGGAAAAATTAGGTAGATTTGATTCTATAATTGTTCAGGAACAAATAATTAACTTTTTTTTATTCTTGATTATACTTCAAATCTGTTCCCAATAACAAAAATTTTACCAAACGCGATTCTATTCCAAAACTACTTTGGGGAACAAAAAATCAGAATCGGGTACTGTTTGGATGGTTACCAAATGGCCTCTAAGAGTCCATATTCTTAAGCAAGAGATATTGAAATACATATACAATAATGAAATATACAATAAGTTCTCTACATTATACGTAATTTACCTTATTTATTGTGATACTATATGAGCGCGACATTTGAATTCACGAACTAGTTTCGAATAACCAAAGTTCTGCAAAAAGTGTCATTGTGTCTCTTATCCAATTGTCAACTAAATTCACGTACCGGATTTGAAAATAGAAACAAAAATCAATTAGTACTTGCTGGCTATAAGCCATTTAAAAATCGAAATAATAATAAAAAACTCAATTGATGCGTTTCTAAAGATTATATAATCTTATAATAAAAAGTGGATAATTTTAAGGTTCATTTGTTTGATGAAAAATGAATGATTTTTTATAAAAATTTTCCCTAAAAATGTTCGCTTGTATTACATATACAAATGAATAAATGGAAAATATTTTCATCTTCCACGAAATTGCTTATATATAAATTGTTGTTAACAATATAAACATTTTTCACCGATTAATCATGTCAAGATATACGAGTGATATTTTTAGGAAAAGATTATTCAATTCATTCATTTTCCTAAAAAAAATGAAGTCTCGATTACAAAAATGAACGAACAAAATTTTTTCCTTTGCTTATAAAAATGTTTATACATAAATTATTGCTGATAACGAAAATGTCATCCATCGACTAATTATTTGAAATGATGTGAGCGATAATTTTTGGAAATATTTTTTATAAAATTATTTATTTTTCACGAAACAAATTGAGCTTATTGACAATATTAAAAAAAAAAAAGAAATGAAGAGGGGAAGAAGAAGGACGAGATAGATGATGGGTTGGCCCTCATGCCAAGCCAAGACAAATCAAACACGTTGCCAACACAACATGTGAAGTGGGAATCTAACTTTATTTATTTATCTATATCTATTTATTTATTTAATCTTAAAACTTTAGTCTTCATTCGCTTTTGTTTCTTGAATTTGGGGCAAAAATTAGGTCGGAATGGAACCGACCCCCGTGTCTTGGCCTTTTTGCAACTTTAGACCCAACAAATAAAAAAAAATTAAATAAAATGAAAATCTAACTTGGGTCTCGTGGGCGTCACCTCCATCATTAGTTGGCCCAGCTAATTAGCAGGTGTTTTTCATTATTTTATATGCCTTTGCCCACGAATTATTCCTTTTTAATTATTCTTTTTTTATGATCTAATTTAATAGCAATTTTTGCTTTAGGATGATTAAATTATGTTATTTGCCGAGTTCAGCAAAGATCCACTAGCTCTAAGGCTCTGGCCAGATTGACTGTTGACTTTTTCTTGTGTTAGGTGAAACACAGGGGGTTTGATGCATGAGCATGACCAAACTCATTATCCGATTTTTTTTGTGCTTTTTTCGTTGTTGAATATTGTCATGCTTTTGGATAAAAATGTAGCAGTGAAAACAAATAAAGAGCATTTGCGAGCCAATAATTAGGGGGGTCATTGTCATTAGTTTACAAGTTGTGGCTATATCTTATGAGAAAAATTGTTTAAAAAATTATAACCTATTGTACAACTGAGAATCCACCGACTAGAAAGAAAAAACATAAATCGTTTATGTTAAATTAGCCGTGCCACATAAGATATCCGATATTGACTAGATTATCAACGTTAGTCTATTTTCAGTCAAAATTGATAAATTATTAGAATATTTAGACTTTAATTAGCAAAATTGAAAAGTTTATACCTGAATTGACCATCGTAGAATGGTTTTAGGATTTTTTGGACAATTATCCTCTATTTTATGTCATGTTTGTAATATTATTGGAATGTTTATCGCAAGTGCGAAGAAGTAATGCGTGAGAGATCAAAATTATTGGGTAGACTCGTTTTGACGAACGTATTTGGGGCGTCGAGCCCTATAAAGCACATATAATCTTAAATTCAAGTATTGATATTGGTTTTCCTTTTCGCTCTTTTACTCATAAGATAGGTACACATCAAAATAAAAACAAGCCATAATTGTCGTAGCCATCCTAGATGAATGTACTTTGACCTAAGGAGATCGACTTTGGCAAAGTCTAAACCAATTTTAACACAAAATTTTTAGGTGCACTTAGTTTAATTTATTTAACCTATGAAAGTCGATTTTTTTTTTTTTTGAGTACATGAAGATGTTCGATTCGGACCGGTTGTGGACGGAGGAAGCGTACTGCGGATCGGTTTTTATGATTCGCCTTGTTGAAGCGGGCAAAGATGCTTCGATGGCTAAGGAACATATGCGTGTGGATAGGTTAGGTATTTTTATTTTTATTTTTATTTTTTGGTCGAAGGATAGGTTAGGTATAAACGTATAGATTTAACCGGTTCTCACTTTACTAAATGCGAACATTCTCATTTTGGGCCGGCCCATCCCTCGCCCGACTTGCGCGATTGTCCTGTCTTATTAGTAATTTCACGTGGTTAATTAGGAGTTTTTGGGCCCAAAGTTCACTAATCTAAAGTTCATTTCTGAGATCAACCGGGTTTGGACCTTTGCCTGTTAGGTTCACGACAAAAGATTTAATCGGGCCTCCGGACACCAACTCAGGCCCAATTTCCGTGTAATCCAATACTTCAACATCCATAACAAGAGCCCAAGCTCCGCTTGTCTAAAACGGGCTCTACGGGCCCGACCCTCCTTTGGGCCCAACTTCCCCAATCGGGCGGCCCACTCCCAATCAAAACCCTAGCTCTCCCACATACCGTCCGATCCATCTCGCCCCCCGCCATCACCACCTCACGTATATAAGCCGCCCTCCAACCTGGGGAAAAGTCCCTCAGTCAGAGCTAGGGTTTGCGCAGAGCTGCTTCCGCCGTCTCGTTCGAGCTCCCCATCGCGTCCCGGCCGGCGGCTTTCGCTCCAGCTTCACCGGCAGCTCTCGCAAACATGGCGGCTCAGATCAGCAAGAAGAGAAAGGTCAGTGCCTCGGCCTTACCTTCCGGTCGTAGATAGCATTCTCGCGGGACGACGGGATCGCCGTCCTGATCGCGGTTTTCGTGCTTCGCTTTGGTTGTGCAGTTCGTGGCCGACGGAGTCTTCTTCGCCGAGCTCAACGAGGTCCTGACCAGGGAGCTCGCCGAGGATGGATACTCCGGCGTCGAGGTTAGGGTTACGCCCATGCGCACCGAGATCATCATCCGAGCCACCCGCACGCAGAACGTTCTCGGTCTGGTGGCAGATTTTTTGTTTCTCTTCCTTTGATTTGCCTTTCCTTTCTGCGGCATCGAGGTTTGTAGGTGTTGCGATGGATTGGTTTCGTACTGATTTTTCTTCTCTTTTGGGCGGGATTCTGTGTGGCGCGTAGGAGAGAAAGGGAGGAGGATCAGAGAGCTGACCTCCGTCGTGCAGAAGAGGTTCAAGTTCCCGGAGAACGGCGTGGAGTTGTACGCGGAGAAGGTCAACAACAGAGGGCTTTGCGCCATCGCGCAGGCCGAGTCGCTCCGCTACAAGCTTCTCGGCGGCCTCGCTGTCCGCAGGTGGAGATTTTGCGCAGTTTTTGAATCGTTCATATTGTTTTGTTTGCTTTCATTTTGAGGTTCATTGTTCAGTTGTCCTGTTGAAGCTGGCTGTTCGTTAGTGACACTTGATAACTGGGAGTTGGCCATTCCTAGATCTGGTCGGTATAGGAGTGCATGCTGGAGCAAGTTAAGGAATATGGATACGGCATATATGATAACTCGTTATTTCGGTTTTAAGTTGACTGAATGTGCAGTTAAATTAGAATTTCGAGTTATAGGAAACCATAAGTGAAATGGCTCTGACCTCTTGATGGGTATCTATGATGTATTTTATAATTTTGTGGTGTTTATCTGTTCTTAGGTCGATGTACTCTGACCCTTTGTCATCTACAAAGCAGAGTGGTTGTTCCCTTTACCATCTTTGTGTCGGAAGATGACTAAATTGAGTACATGTTGTCCTCCGTGCCATCAACCTCATGAAATTCCTATATTTCATGCAGCAACCTTTAGGAGGATACATAGCTATAGAATTAGCTAGTTCTTGTATGACCTCTTTTGTTGTTTGCATGCGTACTGCAATGCTGGGAGTTTTTCTTTATCCTTTTATAGATGATGACATAATTATCAATTGCATGTCTTTTCTCTCATCGTGGTTATCTGTTCTTTGGTTGATGTACTCTGTCCCTTTGTCATCTACAAAGCTAAGTGGTTATTCCCTGTACCATTTTTGTGTCGGAAGGTGACTAAATCAATAAACTGTCCTCCATGCCAGTATCCTCATGAAGTTCCTATATTTTCATGCAGTAACTTGGACGAGGATACATTGCTACAGAAATAACTAGTTCTAGTATGACCTCTTTTGGTGTTTGTGTGCATACGTCAATGCTGAGAGTTATTCTTTACCTTTCTCTATATGATGTTTATGTTCACATAATTACCAATTACATGTCAAGATCAAACATTGTGCAAATGATGCCACACTATATTACTGTTTTCCTGCCATCATTTCAAACCTTTGTCCCTACGTCTACCCGGGTCTCATATCTATTTCATATTGTTCTTTTTCTGTTGTTTGTTGAATCTTGATTCTATTGGACTCCTGACCTTAGATGCTGAATTTCTGCTGACCTCGGTCTTTATTTTAGGGCCTGTTATGGTGTCTTGAGGTTTGTCATGGAAAGTGGAGCAAAGGGTTGTGAGGTTTGTCCCATCAAACGTTTTATCTAGTGTCTTATTGGGTTTGCTTTCTTGACATCTGCAGCAAATTCTTATTTTGACTGTCATTGACATTTTACAGGTGATTGTTAGCGGGAAACTTAGGGCTCAACGTGCCAAATCTATGAAGTTCAAAGATGGTTACATGATTTCTTCTGGTCAGCCAGTTAACGAGTATATTGACTCGGCTGTGAGACATGTTCTCTTGAGACAGGTTGCTTCCCCTTCTCAAATACCTTGTATTTTTTCACAAGACACAAAAATGCCCTTCCCAAGTCGTTGCCTCCTTAAATACCTTCTCTTGCTTGTTAAGATGCAACTGACTAAGAATTTAGGCTATTACTGCACCTTCATTTTATCTTATCACGCCGCCATTTCTGCTTTGAAAGTTCTCGCCTAACATGTATTAATGCACTGTCTAGGGTGTGCTTGGAATCAAGGTCAAGATTATGCTTGACTGGGATCCCAAGGGCAAACAAGGGCCTACAACTCCACTGCCTGATCTTGTTACCATCCATCCTCCCAAGGAGGAAGAGGAGTACAGGCCAGCAGTGATCACGACTGATATTGACCTAGCTGCCCCAGTTGTTTAATGCTCTGCCTATTTTCAGGGATCAGTCATATCTATGAAATTCACCATGAATCTCTTTAAGAGCTTGAAGAGCAGTTTTTAGAATATGAAGGACTTGCTATGATCTTTTGATAGTTTTTGGTTTTTCTCCTGTCAGAATCTTGTCAACAGATATCTTGATTCCGCATGATTTTAATTCAAAAATTTTGAGTTCATTGTGCATTTTGCTCTCCTGTTATCTGATTGCTGTTTTTTTAAGGGTTTATACCATCAAAGGATTTGTGCATTCGGTTTTTGCACTGATAGTAGGTTTGCCATCATAGAAGTTGAAGCAAGAATCTGTAATTATGCAAGCATTAGGATAAAGATCATTTTCTCCCTCTCATTTGTCTGTTAATTGATCCCCTTTGGGAAGGGCAGAAAGATTAGAAATAGATATCAAAAGTAACGCATAGTGAAATCAAAAGCCTGAGTTGAGAGATTAAAGTTAAATTCTACAAATTTCTATTCTAATACCAACACTTCCTAGGGAGATTCTCGCACGGGAAGGTTTCGGTCATTGAGAAAACCAGTGTGCGGTTCTTCATGTGTGTTCATCTAAATTTTCTTTTTTCCATTTTGTCAAAGATATTAAGCTGTGTTTTCAGCATCCTAGGCGTGGAATTAAGATCGTCTTATATCACCGATCATTTCTCCAATATGTTTGTGTCCGCATACTGCTAAACGGGTCTCTATGCTTTTGTCCCACGTTTCATGCTTAGCGGAAAACTGGTCGCGAGATTCTCATTACCCACTAACCGAATGAATTCGGAGGAGGCTTTGCTCATGAGATTCGCCCTGAAAAAGTCGAATAGATGGAATTAAATGCGGGAAGATGATCGCTCAATCCGACTCGATTTTCGCAAGTTTGGCTGAAAATAGATGGATTACACAGACAAATATAGGAGAGTTATTAAAAAAGTCTTAAATCGGTTATAATTATGCCAATTCAGTCTTAAATACATTTTTTTTAATTATCAATTCAGTTTTAAATCTTTTGCAATTGTGCCAATTCAATCCATCCGATCAAATTTAGTTGGCCGGTAAGACTGATAGGTAATTTTTTAATAATATTTTTATATTTTTGAATTTTTTTGAATTTTTTTCTTTTCTTTTTTGTTCTTCTCTCTCGCTAGAGCCTTGCCGACCATTAGGCGAGGGTTGCAAAGCCTATGCCAGCTACCGGTGAGGATCGTGGGCCTTGCCATACCTCACCCACCCTCGTCGGCTTGGGGCTATGGGCGAGGTGGCTTGGCCTGGATTTGGGCGAGACTAGCCTCGCCTTGGCCTTGCCGAGATGGAAGGTGGCCTTGCTTAGACTTTGCTGTGGCAAAGATAGCCTTGCTTGCGGTTGGCAAGGCCATGGCAACCTTCACCTAGGCGCGCCATGGCCTCGCCAGCCTCAGGCGAGGCCACCGTTGTCCTTGGCGAGGTCAGGGCAAGGCCGACCTTGCCTAGATTTGGGCGAACTTGCCTCGCCCTAGGCCCTAGGCCTTGCTCATATTTGGGTGAGGTTGCCAACAAGGGCTTTACAACCCTCACCCATTGGCCCACGAGCCCTACTGGAGCCTTGCTGGCCATTGTAGGTGAGGAAGTCAAAGAGGAAGAAGAGGAAAAATAAAGGAGAAAAAATATGAAAAAAATATTATTAAAAAAATTGTCACATTAACGTTTTGTCGGATTGTCGGTATCGGTCGGCGCGCTCATATCAATGTCAACTAGCCAAATTTAGTTGAATTGACTAAATTAATATAATTGTAAAATATTTATAACAAAATTGATAAAAAATTAAAATTGAATTGGTATAATCCTAATAAATTTAGGATTTATTTATTTATTAATTTTCCCTACCCTCTTCCTGAAACTTGCCGAGTATCCAGCAGCGCTCGTGCACTTTCTCACACGTAAGACGGGAGAAAACGGCCAGCTGTCTCTATCGGTTCAGTTCTTTGGCTGTCACTTCATAGGATCATAAGCGATGCCGTGACCCACTAAAAAATGTGCTTAAAACTCAGAGACACTAATCAACGTGACAGAAGGATTGTTAGAGGCTGTATCTCAGTCAGTTCTCCCATTAAAGACATGCCTATCCGCGTGAGATACATGACGAAAGAAAAACCAATTCGAGAAGCATTATATGCTTATTCAAAATACTTAGAGAAGTGAACCTGTTGAGAGCTCAGGACCATTTGAGATCAGCTTCAAGTTGCCCTTCGAACCGCTCAGAACTTTGCTGATCATCGTTCTCTCCGTGGCCCATCTGACGATCAATCTCTGGAACTTCAGGACACGAGTTTCGGTGGGCGTTTCTAGTATGTCTGGCACGTCTATCATTTCCATTAACTTCAATACACGTTTAGGCCAAATCGTCTATAGACCTCTCTGTGGCGTAAAGAAAGAAGGCCAGGAGAACGAGTATCCATTCGGTTTTCTATCCACAGCGTGCAGAGATAATGGGCATTCCTCAGTTTGTCGCTAAGTGATGCAATTTTTCTAATGCAGGAAGTCGTTGATTTCCGCCGCACGCACTCGACGACAAACCAGGATAAGAATAACTTACTGAGTTAAATAACCTAGAGATTCTCACGGGGGGAGTTTCAGTCACTGAGGACGCGAGTGCACGGTTTATGTATGCAAGTCGCAAGCAACACTTGCCTCCAATCCCATGTTTTTGCACTTTGTCTCTAGCACATTGTCATGAAAATTTCAGTCTTTATAACACTACCGCAACCCCAAACCTTATCTCGTTAAGGTGAATATTTAACCTTATGCTCCTTTTCATTGCAGCAGTTGGAGGGTCTTCCTTCGATACGATCCTTCTCAAACGGCCTTTTCGTGTCTTATGCTCGACTGTGGTAACACCCATTTCTTTGTCAAGATATTAGGCTGAGCTTCCAGCCATCATAGGTGTGGAAATAACATTTGTTACGTTCATTTCCATTGTGGTACTTTTTTTCATTCAATGTTCCTAATAATCCCCAAAACAGAAGAAAGAATATTCAGTCCAATGACCTTGACGGTGGTGGGTTATGCTTATCCTAAATTCTCCATGATGCTAGCAACAACCGCCCGCCGAGATTCTCGTCACCCTTGGGGGTAGTGCAATGACGACGGCGGTGCCGAACTCGCGACCTCAAGAGGACTAATCATCGCATTGGATTTGGGGATTCGACGATTAATTTGCGAGTTTGATGCTATCTTTGTGCTCCACATTCTTACCTCTCTTTTGAGGGGACAATTGTCCAAAAAGTCCTAAACCTATTGCACTTCTGCCAATTCAGTCCTAAACCTTTTTACTTCTTGCTAATTAAGTCAATTCAGCCAATTTTGGCCAGAAAATGCTGACGTGGACGCCGGTGGTGCCACGTAGGACCGCCGGCGTTGATGTGGATAATTTTTAATAATATTTTAATATTTTTTTGAATTTTTTTGAATTTTTAATATTTTTTTTTTTTTTTTTCTTTTCTTCCTTTTCTTTTTGGCTTTTTTATTTTCTTTTCTGGTGGCCGGCCACTGGCCACAGCCAGCCGGCCGGGCGAGGGGGAGCCTCGGCGAGGGGAGCCCTTGCCTGGCCAGCCGGGGCCTAGCCGAGCGTCGACCGAGCGACGGCAATGCCGGGCGAGGGGAGCCCTCGTTAGGGCTCGCCCTCGCTCGGGCGAGCGTTGGCCTCGCCGCACCAGATCCGGCGAGGTCGACGCCGCCTAGGTGAGGGCGAGCCTCGGCGAGGGCTCCCTTCGCCAGATCCGGCAAGGCCGGCCCTTGCTCGATGTCGCCGTCGCTCGGCCGACGCCCGGCGAGGACGGCTGGCCTAGGCGAGGGTCGGCCTCGCCTGTGCAACCCTAGCCGGGCCGCACACTGGTGAGGGCTCCCCTCACCGGGGCTCCTCCTTGCCCGGTTGGCTGGCTGTGGCCGGTGGCTGGCCACCGGCCACCGGAAAAGGGAAGAAAAAAGCCAAAAAGAAAAAAAAGGGAAAAAACAAAAAAAATTTAAAAAATTCAAAAAAATATTAAAATATTATTAAAAATTGTCCACGTCAGCGCCGGCGGTCCTACGTGGCACCGCTGATGTCCACATCAGCATTTTCTAGCCAAAATTGGCCTAATAGACTTAATCGGCAAGAAGTGAAAATGTTTATGATTGAATTGGCAAAATTAAAAGGTTTAGGACAGAATTGACAGAAGTATAATAGGTTTAGGACTTTTTGGACAGTTTTCCCCTCCTTTGAGTATAAATCGTTTATTCCACGATTATCTCGAACTTCGTCACATTCGAGAGTCTAAACTTCAACATGTATTGTGGAGAAACCGATACTTTATGCCGATTTTGCAGTGCAGAAAAGTGTTGCTCCGGGTGTTCAAACTCCCTGTTACCAAGAAAAAGAAGAAGAATCAATTTCCTTCAAGCCAACAAGGCGAGGAACGAGTTCTGCTGATGTGCAGAATCTTCTTAAAAGGAACATGGGATTATCATTTCTCCGTTCTTATATTTCCCAACGATTGAAGAGCTGAACGTGGCCCTGAGTGATGAGATGTACGGTGTCGACAGTAAGTGACTCAACTGTTTCGATCCTTGGAGCGTACTTTTCTAACAGGAAGAGCTTGGGCTGTCAGAGAGATTACTGGATGCTCCTCTTAAAAATTATTAGTGGTTATCCACGTATTTCCACTCTTCGATCAAAGCCACGGTCGCTGTCCGCCAACTTCTTTTCCAGGAATTCTTCTTCCAAGTCTAATTTATTGAGCGGTCTTGGGCTTTACTCACTTCAAAAGCTAATTCAAGAGGTGGAGTTTTTTCTGACACTTATATTGAGTGATTTTGAAGGGGGTAAGATTTTCCCTCACACTTATAAATCGATAATCAGCTCATTCCACAATGAATATGGGACAACCTCACTAATCTCTTCCTCAAACATCGAGCTTGGATTTCCTCACAGTTATAAATCAACCACTAGCTCATTCCACAATCAATGACTAATGTGGGATAACCTCAACAATCTCTCATTCAAACATTGAGCTTGGGTTGGAGGCGCAGTTATAAAGTAAACACTAGCCTCTTTCACAGCCAGTGTAGGACAACCTTAATAATCTCTATCTCAAATATCGAGCCTAGGTTAGAGACGCACTTATAAACTCACCACCAGCTTCTTTCACAACCAATGTAGGACAACATCAACAATCTCTCCTTCAAACATCAAGCATGGGTAGCTCATTTCATAATTAATGTGGGACAATTTCAACAATCTCTTCTTCAAGCATCGAGCTTGAGTAGCCATTTTCATAACTAATGTGGAACAATCTCAATAATCTCTCCCTCAAACATCGAGCCTAGGTTGGAGGTGTACTTATAAACCGACTATCAACCCCTTCAATAGCTAATGTGAGATAATCTTAACAATCTTCCCTTCAAACATTGAATCTATGTAGCCCCTTCCACAACCAGTGTAGAACAATCTCAACAATCTTCCCCTCAAACATCGAGCCCATGTTGGAGGTGCACTTATAAAGTGACCACCGGCCCCTTCCATACATCCTCAATAATCTCCCCTTTAAACATTGAGTCTGAGTTGGAGGCAAACTTGTAAAGTGACCACCAACCCATTCCATAACCAATATAGGACAACATCAATAATCTTTTCCTCAAAGATGTAACTTTTTTGGGTCTACACCAACCCTTTCCACAATCAATATAGAACAACCTCAATAATTTTTTCCTCAAACATATAATTTTTTTGGGTCTAGACTTGTTGGCAAACTTAGGCTCTAATATTGATTCTTGATGGTCTTGGGTCTCTCTCACGTCATAAGTTAGCTCAAGGGGTGAAACTTTTCCTCATACTTATAAATCGACTACCGGCCTCTTTCACAACCGATGCGGGATGACCTCAACATGACTAGCCAGTGCCACTATCCTTCGCCTCATCAACTCTCACCTTCTCACCTTGCAACAGTGAGCACCCTCTCCCCGTTGCCCTCATCGGCGGTGGCTTAATGTCCTCAAGCTCAGCTTCGGCATTGGGCACCTTGAAAAAGGTAAAACGATCAAAGGGAGAGAGAATAACAGACTCAAGCTTTAACATTGTTTTGAAATTTGACTGCTAGAGAAACTTTCTAGAGGTTGTTTCTCAAAACCCAAAAGGATTTTTTTAGGCCTTACATGCATATTCAATAAAATATTTCAAATATTTTAATAATAAATCACGTATTCATCTAACAACTTAAATTTTTAAAATAGTCACCTGTGATCTAGCTAAATTCTCACGTGATATTAGAGTGATGAGGTTTTGAGCTTGAATCTTTCAAATCCCTATTTGTCTCCAGCTCATTTTTGACTTTTTAGCTTAAGGTCAAATTCCACCCTAAGCGGTGCGTAATTGTTGACTAGCGACATCCTCAAATAAAGAAAAATCAAATAAAGGGAAAGGATCACAATTTGACCAAAGGAAACTGACCTAGGCATGCCAAACGTGGGACCCACCAATAATACAATAATTAAATGGGTGCTGCTGAGGTGACCTAAATGGCGATGCAATTGGCAATCAGGAGAGAAGAGACAAAATAAAAGACATTAAGTAAATATGGAATCATTGAGCACGGGCTGTCGCATCGCTAAGGACCCTCTTTTTCTCTCTCTACAACGTCATCCCTCAGCACCTCTCCTCCTCGCAACTCAAGCTCTTGAGCACAAACTCACGCCTGCCGTCCCTCCTACCCATCACCCCATCCTCATCACTTGCTGTTCCTCCTAACTTCTACCTCGACGGCTGCTCCCTCCTCATGCCCAACCTCTTCTCCTCTGATGCCTCGCCGTGCATGGTGTTACCTCGATCCTCGATTATCAGTCTCGACTTGAGGAAATTATTGGATAGCATTCTTTTTTTCTATTAATTTTGTTGTTCTATTACAAGTTCTTGTCGAGCTATTCAAACCAAGGGAAAATACTTATAATTTCTCCTTTAATCTGTAAATTCTGAGATCATACAAGTCTATTAGAATACAAATTTGAGTTGGAAGATCAATAAACAAATGAAGCTATGTTTGTTTCTTTCTGAGCCTATTGGCGTGATTAAAATAAAAAAAAAAGGTGAGGGGAGTTTATTATTTCTTCTTGGTCACTGAAAATAGTTTCATTTGGTACTCTGAAGCTGCGACTTGAGATTTCCTCAAGTTGAGATTTCTATT
The DNA here is from genome assembly GCA_014182365.1 of Eucalyptus tenuipes. Lineage (NCBI taxonomy): Eukaryota > Viridiplantae > Streptophyta > Magnoliopsida > Myrtales > Myrtaceae > Eucalyptus > Eucalyptus tenuipes. Next base: position 5,983,451 of record CM024539.1, read on the forward strand.
TCTTGTTTTCTATTCTTCATTCATTTATTTCTTTCATTTCCATATAGAGAGAGAAAAAGAGTAGCAAGGGCATAGCAAAGTAGTGCAGTGTAGAGTAACAAGGAAAGTAGGATGTAGAGCCTCAAGTGTCCAATATCTTGTTGATATCCTACTAGACCAGACAAGCAAGTCATTAGGTGTCCTTGACAAAATTGATCGGGAATCTCAAACACCCATCTTCCTCCTTGAAGAAAATATTGAGATCTACTCGACATAATAATCTTTGAGTTAATGTGAGAATAATAATTTCTTGAATGGATAAACTCCATAGTAATTTATAATTATTTATTGTTTAGTTTTTTATGATATAGAAGAAATTGTCCTTATCAACTGTTGTCTAATCATTTTTTTTGTAAAGAAGATTAAAAACGAATCAATCAACAGGGCATGGGGGCACTCGTCAGCTTCGACTACAGCATCAGCTACGTCAACCATGTAGTTCGGGCTTCCCTCCGATCCAGCTCTTCGTTTACTTTTTATCTACGCATTCTGGGGGTTTCGGTTCCGGACAGGAGTTTCGAAACCCTCCTTCTCCGTCGGCAATTTGCTCTCGCAAACGAGGAGGAGAAGCTCTCCGGGAGGGACGGAGCGGTGTGGCTATGGAGTGAAGACAAATCTTGCTTTCCGATGTCGTGCGATCTCTCTGGTAGTTTTACATTCCTCTTAGATGTTTAAGCTCTCGTCCTGAAACTGGAACTGAAACCGAAACCGAAACGAAACGGAAATAACGAGTCGAGATTAAAGCGAAAGAAGTTAGTTTTGTTCGAATGAAAAAAATAAAATGGAGGAGAGGTTTTTGGCGGCCACTTGACATTTCAGATGGTTTTCATGAAAGCAGACGAGCGGCGGCGGTTCTAAACGACTGAATACTTTCTCTCCTTCTGCGGTCTCACTTCTCCATTTTCTCGGGGTCGGGATCGCGATGGCCTCGGAGAAGCATGTCGCCGTCCTCGCCTTCCCGTTCACCAGCCACCCCTGCCTCTTGCCAACCTCCTCCGTAAGTTGACCGAAGCCGCCCCAGACGTCCACTTCTCTTTCTTGAGCACGGCCAAGTCCAACGGCGACGTCTTCCCGCCTTCGTCGAGGGCCGAGTTGCCGCCCAACGTCTGGATCTACGACGTCAATGATGGCTTGCCGGCCGGTGGTCACGGAGCGATGAAGCTGCACCCTCGAGAGCAAGTGGATGTGTTCCTCAAGCAAGCTCAGGAGAGTTTTCGAGCCGCCCTTGATGCCGCGGAGCGAGATGCGAGGAAGAAGGTGAGTTGTCTGCTGAGTGATGCTTTCTTAGTTTTTGCATGCGAGATCGCCGAGCAGACGCGCGTCCCTTGGGTGACGTTCTGGGTTCCGTCTCCGTGCTTTTTGTCCGCTTGCATCCACGTCGACGTCCTCGGTCAGCTCCGCCATGGAACGTCCCGCGGCGGCGTGCCAGAGGCCGATGACAAGGCCATGGAAATGGTTCCAGGGTTATCCTTGTTCCGCATGTCAGATTTCCCGGACGTGATACTACAAGACCCGAACCCAAAAATGGTGCCAAACCTGCTCCGCCAGATGGGGCACGTGCTGCCGCGCGCCACGGCCGTCGTCATGAATTCGTTCGAGGAAGCGAACCCCGCGCCCCTTGTAGCGGACTTGAAGACCAAGCTCAAGATCCTCCTCCACGTGGGTTGCCTCACAGTGCAATTCCCTCTGCCATCCCTGCCGCCGAGCTCCGCCTCAGATCACACCGGTTGCTTGGCTTGGCTAGATGCCAGAGACCCTCAGACCGTAGCGTACATCTGCTTCGGGACGATGGCAATGCTGTCGCCCGGCGAGGTGTCGGCTCTCGCTGAGGCCCTGGAATCCACCGGTACCCCGTTCCTGTGGTCGCTGAAGGAGCACATGATGGTCCACATGCCCGAAGGGTTCTTGGAGCGGACGGGGGCGCAGGGGAAGATCGTGCCGTGGGCACCACAGAGCCAGGTGCTGAGCCACCCGGCGTGCGGGGCGTATGTGACGCACTGCGGGTACAACTCGGTGTTCGAGAGCGTGGCGGGGGGCGTGCCGATGATATGCAAGCCGTTCTGGGCGGACAACGCGATGAACGCGAGGATGGTGAAGGAAGGGTGGGGGATCGGAGTCGGCGTGGGAGTGGAGGGAGGGGCGATCACGAAGAGCGGGATGACGAAGGCGTTGGAGGCGGTGCTGAGGGGCGAGGAAGGGAAGGAGACGAGGAAGAAGGTTGGCGAGCTTAGAGCGAGATTGGCGGAGGCTGCTGGGCCTGGTGGGAGTGTTGAAGCTGATTTCAAGGTCCTTGTGGAGCTGATTTCTGCTGCTTGATGTTGTTTCATTAGTTTTGCTTTGCATGCTCTGTGGAGGATATATAGTTCATGTTAGTGGGAAATAATCTTTCCCTTTTGATTGAGAGTATGATTGTAGATATGGGCGACATCAAAGGCCTCTCCTTGCTTAGATGTATCCGGTTTTTACATAGCCCGATCTATGTAATTGAACGTGTGGATCCTATAATCCGATTTTTAGATAGATTAACCCCTACGCAATACTGCAGTCTAATAGTATTCCGAAAGTCGGATAATAGCATCGGTTATGCTGATTCCTCGGCAGAAAGCGCTTCCGTTTCGGGTTACTCCTCTTTCCTTTCATCAGGAAAAGAAGAAGAAGAAGATTGGATTATCATCCGACCAGGCCAAGGAAGGCAGGAATGAGTTTCACTGTTGTGGACCTCTTCCAGAAATCGAGACACAATTCAACGTCACCAAAGAAGGATGCTAGATGTTGTATCTCATCAAATTTTCCCATCAAAGCAAAACTGCATCCAGAATAGTTCTGGGCATGTCTATCCGTGTAAGATATACGACCAAAGAACAACCATTTCGAGAAGCATTACACGTATTCGAAATATTTATAGAAATACCTGTGGAGAGCTAAGGACCATTTGAGATCAACTTCAAATGGCCCTTCGAATCGCTCACTATGTAAAAACATAAGCTTTCGACCAAGTCAAAAAAGAAAAAGTCGACTTCAGCTCAATTATAAGGAAAAGCAGTGTAGAGACAGAGTGAGGCCGAGAGCCCACTTCGGGAAAAAGAAAGAAAAAGGAGAGAGGAGAGAAAGAAGAGAAAGGAGAAAGAAAAAAAAAGGAAAAACAGGGGGATTTTGTGCGTTTGCACTATGGACGACTCGTCAGGCTGACTCAACTCTGATTCATAATGCTTGATAAGTGCTTACGCCCCTTGTTCGTTCAATCGGAGTGGTTTTGGATTTAGGGCTTGAAATTCTGAATTATTGGAGATTTGTGCGGTGAAGTTTGATTTTTGAGTCGTTAAGCTGTGTATTTTTATAGAAATGATAATTTAGGATGTTGTGAAGTCATAGCATTTTGAGGATCTCAATTTGAGCTTACGGTTTGCTCGGAATGGTATTTTTTATTTTAGCGCGTGTTCTAAACGAAGTTCCAAACAATAAATTTTGAGCCGAATTTTAGTCATTTTTGGTGAGGTCTTGGGGTGGTTGAGTTGAGGTTCTTATAGTATGTCAAAATGGCTTTCTAACTTAGAAATTCTAAGGACTATAAGTTGGCTTAAAATGGAATTCTGTGGAGGAAGTTATGGCGTGATGAAATTTAACGAGCGAGCCACATCTAGTGAACAACAATAGGTTTATGCTAGAGAGGAGCTTTTCATTGGCGCACAAGTGTCGTTTTACGACAAAAAGGCGTAGTATATTCGAGTCGTTCATTAGAATATCGTTTTACCTGATCCTTTGATATTTTTTTTATTTGTTTTATAAGAATTGGAGTGTGTCGACTCGGGTAACCATTGTAGTTGGTTTTTGGCTTTTCCAGGTGAGTAATATTATTTCTTCTTTGTGTTGTAAAATCATGTTTTGAAAAATATTATATATTAAGTATGCTATGAGTTAAGAATAGCATCTTTTGTTGCATAAATTAAGATCGAGCCTTTACTGCTGTTTTGTTGTTTAAAAGGGAAAGTCATCTTTTGACTTTAGCTTGAATGATTGCTCATAAATGGTTTGTGAAACCTTTTATGAAAGAACCTTGAAAAGTTCATGATTTATTAACATGGTTTTGAAAAGTTGATTGCTTGAGTTCATGATTTATTAATGTGGTCTTGCCAAATTCTCACATAATATGTTCATAGCGAAAAATTCAGATATTTAAAAAATTGATTGCTTGATTTGTGAGATAATTTTGATTCTCATTGTGGAATACTGGAGATTTGTGATTGATGGTTGATGCTCAGTGTCTTTATTTATGAACTAGTCTAGCATGTTCTTGTGAGTCGAGCCATGAGTTAATAATAGGTGGAGGCCTAATCAAAGGAGAAATTTTGGTCGCTTTGTCACAAGCATTACACCTGACCATGTTAGATATTTGAGTATGAGATTGATAAATGGAGTAAACCATTGATGTGTGTTTTTATGAGATTGGCCAATGGTCTAGACCATTGGGGTTTGTTTTGCTATTATTGTAGGTATTTCTGCTATGAACATATTATATTAAAGGACACAAGGATATCAGGAGTGCCAAAACTTGGTACAAAGGGACACGTAAGTGCCAAAATCAAAATAAAATGGATCAATTAAGTACAAACAGTGAGAAAATCTAGTCAAAATGTTAACGTGGCAATTTTCCGGCCAATTTAGTGCAAAACGACGTTGTTTTGGTGCTCAAGTGCCAAAAATGTTTTGGTTAAATTAAATAATTAATTAAATTAAATTTAAAAAAAAAAAAAAAAGAGGAGGGAGGCAACCGTTTTTTAATAAAAAATTGTTTTAAATTTAATTTAATTAATTTTTGTATTAAAATTCGAAGTATACCAAAACAACGTCGTTTTGTGTGTGTTTTACTAAGTCAGCCTTTCAGCAAGCCATGTAAGCAAGAAAATTAATAAAAAATTACCATGTAAGATTTCGGCAAAGTTCGTTGGATGTAGCACTCAAGTGTCTCATTTTTCATAAAAAGTAACACTTAAGTGTTACATTTGTAAGTTTTAGCACTTAAAAGTATTCCTTTGTGCCAAGTTTTGGCACTTGGGGTGTTCTTTTGTCTATATTAAAGTAAGAAATATCACACTTTGGTCTTAAAGGTTTGTTAAATTCCGGATTTCAGTGAAAGTGAGTTATATTTGTGCTTTAAATATGCATAGTAATTGTTTGATTCGCTATAGCTCACTCCTTTCATCTATTTGCTCTTACAGGTTCTTCAACGAGCCACAAGTAGGACGTGACCATTGCATTATTAGGGAGGGCTTTTTGATAGTGGAGACTTTTTTATATGAGTTGTATGTAGTAGATAAGTTTGTGAGTTAATTTTTTATGGAGGTGTATATTGGTTTGGTGATTTAAAGAAAATTCTGATGATCTTAATGCCAATGACATAAGATGCCTCACCCATATCCTTCATATCAAAACACTTAGAGAGAAATTGTTTCACATCATGTAGCAACCCTTTATCATTGGTTGCAAGAAAAATATCATCCACATATAGCACAAGAAAACAAATTTTGCTCCCACTGACCTTCTGGTAAATACATTGATCCATGACATTCTCTACAAAACCGAATGAAGAGACGACATCATGGAACCTCAAGTACCATTGGCGGGATGCTTGTTTCAGGCCATATATAGATTTCTTAAGCTTACACACCAAATGCTCACCTTTATTAGAGAGGAATCCTTCAGGTTGTTTCATGTAAACCTCCCCCTCTAGTTTCCCATTGAGAAACGCCGTTTTCACATCCATTTGATGTAATTCCATATCAAAATGGGCAACCAATACCAAAACAATACAAAGGGAATCTTTCTTAGATACAAGAGAAAAAGTCTTCGTGTAATCGACTCCTTCCTTTTGAGTGAATCCTTTGGCAACGAGTCTAGTTTTATATCTTTCAATGTTACCCAATGAATCCTTCTTAGTTTTGAAGACCCATTTACAACCAATGGCCTTCGCACCATCAGGTAACTCAACCAAATCCCAGACTTCGTTAGATGCCATAGAACTCATCTCTTCCTTCATGGCATTGTACCACAAATTGGATTTATCACTATCCATGGCTTGTGAAGACATTTCGGGATCATTCTCAGTTCCAATATTGTAGTCAGACTCTTGTAAATACACAATATAATCACTAGGAATTGCCGATTTCCTTATTCTAGTAGATTTTCTTAATGTTGCATCAACGCTCTCTTGAGGAGCGTGTTGCTCAACTGGTTGTTCAACAGTTTCTGGTAATTGCTGAACAATTGGATCTACTGGATCAATATCAGCAGGTTGTGGAATATCACCGATTGGTTGTTCAATAGCCGATTGAACTGAAGGGGCATTATGAGCAACAACCAACCTTAAACTTGAGGTGGAAGGTTGAGTATATGAATGATCTTTCTTAGGAACAATGTCCTTCGATTGATCGCTCCCACTAATCAAGTCATTTTCAAGAAATTTAGCATTTCTTGATTCCACAATCCTAGTGGTGTGAGATGGACAATAAAATCTGTACCCCTTGGACCTTTCGGCATATCCAATGAAATACCCACTTATGGTCCTTGGGTCCAACTTCTTTTCTTGTGGATTGTATACTCTCACTTCAGACGGGCATCCCCAAAACGCGTACATGTTGCAAACTCGGTTTCCAACCTTTAAATAACTCAAAAGGTGTCTTTGAGATAGCCTTGGTCGGAACTCGGTTTAATATGTACATTGCCGTCTTAAGTGCTTTAGTCCACAAGAACTTAGGAAGTTTGGAGCCGCTAAGCATACTCCGCACCATGTCCAATAAAGTTCGGTTTCTTCTTTCTGCTACACCGTTTTGGTTCGGAGAACCGGGCATAGTATATTGGGCAACTATCCCATGCTCTTGAAGAAACTTTGCAAATGGACTAGGTGCTTATCCATCTTTAGTGTACCTACCATAAAATTCTCCACCTCTATCTGATCTCACGATCTTAATTTCCTTACTGCATTGTTTCTCTACTTTCGTCTTAAATACCTTAAAGGCATCTAATGCTTCATACTTATTATGAATCAAGTAGAGATACATGTAACGTGAATAATCATCTATGAAAGAGATGAAGTATTTCTGACCACACGAGTCCATATCCAGACTACAAATATCCGTATGTATGATTTCTAATATTTCTGTACTCCTCTTGGCACCTTTCTTCGTCTTGTTGGTCTGCTTTCCCTTTATGCAGTCCGCACAAGTATCACAATTAGTAAAATCTAAAGTACTAAGTACTCCATCATTTACTAATCGCTTAATTCTTTCTATGGAGATATGTCCCAATCTCCGGTGCCACAACATAGAGGAATGTTCTTTCACAACACATCGTTTTATACCAGCGTTATCATGAACATGCATCGCATCATAGTAGGCATTGTCTTGTAAATTAATTCGAAAAAGACCATCAGACAAAGTACCACTCCCAACAACTTCAGATTTAAACGATAAACAGAATGACAAATCTGAAAAGTTAAAAGAGTAACCCAAAGGTATAAGTCTTGAAACTGAAATTAAGTTTCTAGAGAAATTAGGAACATAAAAGGTCATTTTCAAATTTATAACAAAGCCACTATTGAGAACTAGTCTACATGTCCAAATAGCTTCCATATGCGAACGCGTCTTGTTTCCTAAATAGATGCTTTGTTCACTTCCTACTGGCTTCCTGTGGTTTTGAAAACCCTGCAAGGAATTCGAAATGTGGATTATAGATCCATAATCAATCCACCAAGTGTTGTGACTTACATAAGCTATATTAGATTCATAACAAATACAAGAGATTGGATTACCTTTCTTCTCAAACTAGGCCTTAAATTTGACGCAATCCTTCTTTATATGTCCATTCCTTTTACAGAAGAAACATTTGGATTCTTTCTTAATGTCAGCTTGGGGAGGTATTTTACCTTTTCCCTTATGCTTGCCATGGCCCTTATTCTTTCATTGTGTTGCTAAATGAACACTTTCTCCCAATTACATAATCAGTCTTTCTTCCTCTTGAACATACATGGTCACGAGTTCATTAATTGACCATTTATTCTTATGTGTGTTATAAGAGATCTTGAAAGGTGCATACTGTTGTGGGAGAGTGTTCAGAATATAATACACAAGAAATGATTTAGATATCTCAACCTCAAGGTTCTTAAGCTGAGCTGCAATATCCCTCATTTTCATGATGTGCTCAAGCACACCTTTAACACTAGTGAGCTTCAATGATGAAAACTTCATGATTAGGGTCATGGCATGCACCTTCTCAGAACTCTCAAACTGCGCATCTATGGCGTCCAACAAGGCTTTAGCATTGCTATGCTGAGCAACCGAACCACGAATACTTGGAGATATCTTAGCCCTTATAAATATAGCACAAACGCGGTTGGACCGCTCCCATTGACTATAAAGGGCTATCTTAGCTGCAGTGCTCGAATAAGTAGGAGTAGGTGGTTCGTCTTTCCTTATAGCATAATTAATGTCCATCCACCCCAATTGAAGAAGAACTGACTCCTTCCAAACTTTATAGCTCCCACCATTTAGCACGGGAACATCAAACTTAAATTTAGAGAAATTCACAGGTTGTAAAGCTGCATATCAAATAATCACGCTTATGTCACAAAATTTGAGGCATAATATACATAAATCATGTTTTACCAATGTAAACATGTCACGAATATGAATCATATAACATAAAAACTGCCTGTGGGCTAAGTTTTTAATTTAAATAGATTCATAATTACATCATGAAGAAACTACCATATTAGATGCCTTTTCTTAATCCCTGTGGGTAAATTAAGAAAAATAATATGATATTTCATCCTAATTAATCATATTAATATAATGAAAATTCCTGTGGGATAAAATTCATCATATTAATATAATAAATTACAATCAATGTCCATTTCTAAATATGATCCGTAGGCTCTTAATATATAATTTAATTAATTAAAGATGATGTGGCTACTCTCTAATTAATTAAATATATGGATCATTGGACATTTAATTTCATGCATAAAATATTCATAAAAAATGCATGAAATGACAAAATAATAAATAAATATACCAATGGCAGAACAGTAAATAAATTGGCCAAGGCAGGATTGTAAAAACGTAAACGAAGAGGGGCAAAAGCGTAAAACAACGCCGCGGGCACGTCGGCGCGTGCAGCGCGTAGGCGCGTGCGTTGCACGCGCCCGGCAACTGCTGCGAGCTTGGATCCCACGTGCGCAACGGTTGAGCGCGCATGTGAGCGCGTGGCGCGTGGGTTCCACGTGCTTGCAACTGCAGTGCACGCATGGGGCCCACGCTCCTTCTTCCCTCACGCACAAAAGCTTTTCCGCCGGTTTTCACCATTTTCAGCCGCGATTTCACCGCCGTTTCTTCTCGGGCAACCAATCTAAAACCGAAATAAATGATGGGCTTTGGAGACCACGCCGGCACAACCACATGGGTTCAAGTTTCGGCGAAAATGACGAAGAAAATGGCCCCAAAACCAAAATTTCCAAAACACAAATCCTCCACCACCGTGACTTCCGCCGCCCGATTAGCCTCCGGCGAACACCGATATACCGGAAAAACTCATGACTAATGTTCCTCATGGCGGTGCGACCGTATGGGTCTGAAATCAAGGGGTGGGTAGCCGGATTTTGTCTGGAATCAGCGAGTTTCTATCTTGGCCTCAAAACTCCGAATTACTGTTCATCCTAAAAAATGCTCGAAAATACACCAAAAATTCAACAAAAACAAGGCAGAGGCACTTAACACGCTATGATACCAAATGTAAGACATAAAATTCATAATGCGGAAGCCAGGATCGATTAAAGACAAACCTCTAGCCATTGTTTGTATTCACGTTTGTCGGTAATATCCTAAAAATTAAGAGAAAATATTAGGTACACGCTACTAACCCAATTCCCTCATGTACTGATGGTGTATTCCAAATGAGAGGGTTTGTGTTAGACCTTGTGAATGTCCTCTTCCTTTTATCATATTACCAAATGGGCGATTGTCACGAAGAGGTACGAAATGTGGAAAAACTGCATGTTGAATAACCGTCACTTTAAAGAGAAAATATGGATCCGGAAATGTGGGATCACCAAAAATAATAACACTCTTATCATATATGTGTGCGCGCGCGCGCGTGGATGTATACGTGTTAATATTAAGCTGAATTTTGGTTATGTTGAGATTGCGTCATTTGGTGAAAGGACGGTCATGTCATGCCCTTGTTTTTAAGAATAGGGGTGTGACACACAACTTTGCTGATCATTGTTCTCTCCACGGCTCATTCGATGATCAATTTCTGAAGTTTCAAGGCACGAGCTTCGGTGAACGTTTCTAGTATGTCTGGCATCTCTATCATTTCCATGAACTTTAATACACGTTCAGGCCAAATCGTTTGTAGACCACTCTGTTGGTATACAGAAAGAAGGCCAAAAGAACGAGGATCCATTTGACTTTCTATCTGTAGCGTGCATAGATAATGTGCATTCCTCAGTTTGTCACAAGTCATGCAATTTCTTTTAATGCAGGACGTCGTTGATTCCCGCCGCGCGCCCTCAACGACAAAACCAGGATAAGAATAACTTTCCGAGTTAAACACCGGAGGAAGGTTTCAGTGGCATGGTTTATGTACGCAATTCGCATGAAACAGTTGCCTCCAATCCCATGTTTTTGCACCTGGTCTCTAGCATATTGTCATGAAAATTTCAGTCTTCATGACACTACCGCAACGCCAAGAGAAAACTCATCTCACTAAGTTGAAAAATGGATCCAGTTATGTCCCTTTTCTTGAGAAAATATTAGGTGTCCAAGTGACAGCCACCTCAGCATCATACTACTCCATTTAACGTCCAACGTGTGTCATTTTGGTTCCACTAGTCAGAAATCCTTGCATTATTTCTCTTCAATTAACGTTTTTACTTTTTTCCTTTTTCCCTTCTTCTTATTCTTCCTCCTTTCACACATTCTCTCTCCTCTCTCTTCTGCATTTTCTTAAACAGAGAACAGACCCACTCTTATTTTTTTTATTCTTTATTCTTTTTTCATTTTTTTCTTCTTCTTCCTCCTTTCACTCCGCCAAAGAATTCCTCCTTTCACTGCGCTGGAGACTTAATACCGCGAATCGCCTTCCACCACCACGTCACCATCACCTCAGTCCTTTAACCAATCATTGAGCTTGGCGAACTTGAGCATCATATTTTGGATTTGAGCTTGAGTGAGCCCTAGATTTGTGATCTAGAGTTCAGCTCGACCTCGAATCTTCAAGGTCAACCAGGGTCAACATAGGCAACGAATGAGGCGAAGGCGGAGGCGGATTCGGAGGCGCGATGTGGTTCATTGACACGGTGGAGGGCCTTGAGCTCTTGGCCAATGTGGGCACTGATGCGGAAGGCGCGAGAGGAGTTGGACAGAAAGCGGTAGCACTGAAGGTCGGAGAAGAAGCAGGCGAAGATGGAGGCGACGTGTGGAAGCGGTAGGGTCTTGAAAGCGAGAGAGCATTTTCACAAAAAAGAGTAGGTATTTTTTTTTTGTCGATCCTACTCTACTCCTACTCTCAGACTTTTGCTTGCCTTCTTGTAGGGCGTGGTAGTCGAAACCCATGGTTGAAACTAAATTGTCCCCACCCCAACCCCCTTTGAGAAGGTGGGGATTCGAACCCCCCACCTCCCCCTTCCATGTTGGAAGAGTGGTCACAAGGGCAAACCCCAGTGGTTTGTTCTCTATTTAAGAAAACATAGAAGAGAGAGGAGAGAGAGAGAGAGTGAAAGGAGGAAGCAGAAGAAGAAAAAAAGGGAAAAAAGTGAAAACATTAATTGAATAGACATAATGCAGGGATTTTCGACTAGTGGGCCTGAAATGACACATGTCAAACGTTAAATGGACTAGTATAATACTGAGGTGGCTGTCACTTAGGCACCTAATATTTTCTCCCTTTTCTTGGTGCATTTATCATGTCCTTTGTATCTTTCCCTTTGTCCGTCTCTTTTAGCATCCTTATTTTGATCTCTTGCCACCTTCGATCGGGCAATTTCCGTCCCATCTTTTCAGTGCAGCATTTGGAGGGTCTTCATTCGATAAAATCCTTCTCAAAGAGCTTTTTTCACTTCTTATGCTTACCCATTTCTTTGTCAAAATATTAGGCGATGCTTCCAGCCATCATAGGTGTGGAAGTGGGAAAATTACCAAAAAAATTATAAATATTTTGCAATTATGTCAATTTGGTCATAAACAATTTTTTTTTCTGTAATTGAGTTCTAAACATTTTGTATTTTTGAAAATTCAGTCCATTTAACCAAATTTACCCGTTGACACTAACGTGAATAATTTTTTAAAATAATTTATTTATTTTTCTTTGTTTTGTTTCTCTTTATATTTTTTCATCTTTCTTCTTCCTTTGGCCGATCGCTGGATCGAGGCAACCTTGTTAGGTGAGGATCTACAACTTGGGCCGAGCCTCGCTAGTGGCTAGGCGAGGTAAACCTTGCTCGCCCTGATGAGGCGAGTCCCCGCTGAAAGAGGCTAGTGAATACACCTAGAAGGGGGTGAATAGGTGTAAATAAAAATTTTCACAGGACTTAATGAAATTGTTTGATTTTAAGAAATATTAAACATAAGCAATAATTCGACTTCAAGTAAATAGACAACCAGTAAATATATAAGTAAGGAGTTTAGGGATAAGAGAAAGTGAACGCAGAATTTATAGTGGTTCGGCTTAGACCAAGCCTATGTCCACTCTCCTCGCTGACAGCCTATTGACTGGATTTCACTAATCAAAAGAGTTGTTACAGCTCGTGATCTTGACTATTACAGTGAAGAGTCTAATCAAACTTTCACACAGTCACACTAAGAGTTCATCTCTTTTGTATACAATGTTTTGCTCGATGAAAAAGTAAGAGACTAGATAAGCTTCAAACTTTGGAATTCTCTCTCAAGCGCCATATCAAACAACCAAAGAATCAATCCTTAAATACTCCTTCATGCATTCTCGACCGTTGGCACTTTCCAAAGGAATTCTTTCAATCTACCCGTTGGACAGAATAAATTAAGGTGATCTCGAGTCATTAGATAATTTGTGTTGAAAGCCCGTCAATCCTGCTCGCCCATACAAATCAGGATCTTGAGTTTCCATAAGTAGAACCTTCCAAGTTTAGCTTGCTTTTCAAAGATCTTTATATTGGAGTAGTTTCCAATAAGAATAATCAATCAAGTATGTGTGAATTCCAGCTATAAGATCTTTCAATAATCATACGAAACGAATCTTTGAAGATAACCTTGTATCTGGATAATAATCCCGCATTTGGATAAATTTTCATACTTGATCCGGAGTGCCGGTGAGGATAGACTTTGAGATAGAATCTGGTGATCTGTCGGTCTTCAGACTTTGACGATAAAGTCTTCAGATCTTCAGACATAGACTTTGGAAAGGTTTTGTCAACTTCAAAATAATAAAAGAGTTTTCTCTAACAATCTCCCCCTTTTTTATGGTGACAAAACTTTTCTATAGATTTTTGGAAACTTTTTTGACCTGCAAAACAATACTTATGCAATATCGAATATCTTATAAATATAGTTAGGACTTTGAAAAACTTTGATTTTGCACCCACATAACACAAGTTAGTCAAACCAATTATAAGTAATATCGCAAACTAAACCACTGCATATTGCAAGTGTCAAAAGATTAACAATATCCAAAACAAATGTTAAACCAGACCATAATCAAAAAGTCTACAGAAAATAAAGTCCAAGTCAAGAGTTCAAATAACAAACAAATATGCACTGCATTCTCCCCCTTTTTGTTAATAGCAAAAAGTGGAGAAAGAAAAAAAAACGATTAAAAAGAGTTGGTTTGGATTAGGGCTGCTTGGAGATACGAACAAGCTGGAAATCCCCCATTGACTTGACAGTGTCTTCAAGTTTCTGCAAAGACTCCTTGAGCTGTTGAATATCCACAACCTTTGCCTGTTCTTGCTTGAGGCTTGAATCTGTTCTTGAAGAGAGTCGGTAGATGCTTTGAAGACAGTCATCATGTGCTTCATTTCAAACTCAAAAGCATATTGCTGTCCCTTTAATTCTAAAAGAAGTTCCATCACTCGCTGAAAATCTGCAAAGTGATCTGTAGTAGAGTTAGGACCAGCCGAAGTAGATGCAAGAGTTTGAAAGTGAGGGGAAACATCAGATGTTCTATCATGACGAGGAGAGTATGACTCGAAATCTGCTTCAGGGAAATGAGCGGCATAGACCTCTTCTGGGTCTTGTGGAGATATATTAACATCACTACTAAATATGGGTGAAGAACTACCTCGATTTACAGCATCTCCCCCTGTCTTCATGCCGTCAGGTGGAGAGATATGTTCTTCTTCAGGCTCTGCTTCGGCACTGTAGTGATGTTGTTCTCCAGTCTTCTCACTCCTTGTCTTCTCCGAATCCTCGGATGTAGCCCGTATCGGTTCAAAAGAGTCATCGCAACTCATTCTTTCTTCGCTTCTTCTCCCTTTCTCTTCCCTTTTCTTCTTCCTGTTTTCTTTCTTCCTCTCTTTCTCCTTCTCTTCTCTCTGTTCTTTCTCATTCTCTGATCTCGGTGGGGCCCACATAACTCTGTAGATTCCGCAGGGCAAGAGCTGAGATAGTGAGATCATTTTCATCTTCTTCTTCATCAACCAAGATGAGAGATCTTCTTTTATTCACAGATTCTATCATAGGCTCTTTTCCCTTCCTCTTCTTTGCAGCAAAGTCTTGCTTCGCCTTCACTGGTGACTTCTCCTTAAAGCACTCTAGCTCATTGCTCAATTCCTTCAGCCTCATTTTAGAAACCATTTTGAACCCAATAACCATTGGAGGAATGGTTCTAACACAAAAAGAATGGTTCTAACACAAAAAGGAGCAGGGAGTTTGATCTTGAAGTGCTTGAATAGTTGAGAGATAAGCGTAGAGTAAGGAAGTTGTCCCTTGTCTTTCACAACAGTTCTATACATATGCATGAGAATTGTGTGAGGTAGAGAGAACTTGCAGCCGGTGTTGATCGCGTACATTAGTTTTGCTTGAACGAGAAACATCGTCTTTGAAGTAGACTTTGGCCCGATGCGTTGAATGACCACCTTGTGAAGGAGAATGTTGGAGGCATTCATCCTTGAATAAGAAATTTTCCTTCGACCATCCCGTCGGTCACTATGGACAAGGTAGCATGGGCATAAGATGCACCAATCGGTTGGAATCTCCTCTTTCCACACCAATTACATCAGCCAGGGTGTCTACATCAACTACAAATTCTTTATCCCTTACAGAAAAACTAAATTTATTCACATCTATAAATGAAAGATTTGAATAAAACTAGGCAGTGAGCTTGGGATACGAGTCAGTCGTCTCAGTGCAAAACCGTTCGAGTTGAAGCAAGCCAAGCTTTTCTCTCAAGTTAATCTTTAAAGAATCAAGGAAGTCGAAATCCACACTCCTAAGGTTCATAGCCCCTCTTTTCAGCAAATTCAAATAGCACATTTTGTGGTCCTTGGAACGAAATAAGTTCGTCCCTTCACCACCAACCTTTGCAGCAATGCCCATCTTGGGCTGAAAATGAACAAACAACTTTTCATCGTCATCTTTCTCCTCTGGTTGTCCAACACTTGGATCACTAGGAAAATTCTCGAATGACCATTTTGCCAAACCCTAAGGCACCATTCCTATTCTTTCCATAGTGTTCAAGAAGTAAGTTTCATTTCTGTAACCGTGTGCCTTTAGAAACTCATCAATCAAGTTCTTAGAAGAGCCACCCCTCTTCAAGTTCGAATACAATCTATAAATAAATTGGGGGGTTTTTGAGTCTTTATAGGTTCAACATCTTCAGTAACTTTTTCTTGTTCTTGCTGAGGATGAAAATTTTGAGATGCCGGTTGGTGCGGTTGAGAATGTTGCCTTGACTATTGCTCTTGCTGAGGAGAATCTTCTTCCTCGGTTAGATCGAAGTGCGTAGGTCCCTCACGCATACGCTGTGGTCCCCGACTTGCGATTCTCAAAGACTTTCTTTGGGAAGACATTGTCAAAATCTTGGGGAATATCTCGAACTTGCTCTTTGGGAAAATGTTAAAACTTTTGGGGTGAAACTCAAGTAAGATCACAGTATTCTAGGGTTTCAAAAAGTGAGCGTGAATGAAGAAGACGAGTTTCAACAATAATAAGGCAGGAATACCAAGCGTCGCAATAAAAAGAAAGATAAAAACTACCTTTTTGGAAATAATAAACTGCCTTAAAAAAATAACTGCCTTTTTCAAAAATAATAACTTCCTTTTTGAAAACGTGCAATCGTTAAATAATTTAACTTCTAAAAATAAAATAGACAAGAGCAATTAACGGATAATGTATCTTTTCAAAATTTTATCCAAAAGTAACTTCATATAGAAATAGAAAGATTTTACTTACAGTCTCATCATTTGGAAATTATGAGTCTGAACTCCTTCAGACTTTACCCGATAAACGATAGAATGTTCAGTCTTGCACGAATAGACTCAAATAAGCTTTTATCCAGTGGCTTTGTAAATATGTCCACCAGTTAATTCTTTGAGTCAATGAATTGAATCAAGACTTCTCCATTTTGAACATGATCTCTAATAAAATGATGACGTATTTCTATATGCTTCGCTCTTGAGTGAAGAATTGGATTCTTTGTGAGATTGATGGCGCTTGTATTGTCGCATTTGATTTCAGTGCATGATTCTTTAATTCCAAAGTCTCTTAGCTGTTGTCTCATCCATAGAATGTGAGAATAGCAACTCCCAAGTGCAACATTTTTTGCTTCAGCTGTTAAAAGAGCTACTGTACTCTGTTTTCTTGAAAACCAAGATACCAGCTTATTGCCAAGCAGTTGACAAGTACCTGAAGTACTTTTTCTATCCACTTTGCATCATGCAAGATCTGCGTCTGAATATCCAAGGAGAGTAAAGTTTCATTCTTTGGGATGCCATAGACCTAGCTTCAGAATAGTTGCAACATATTTGATAATTCGCTTTACTGCACTGAGATGTGATTCTTTGGGATTTGATTGGAATTTAGTATAGATACAAATACTAAACAAAATGTCAGGTCTAGATGCAGTAAGGTAAAGAAGTGATCCAATTATGCTCCTGTATAGCTTTTGATCCACAGTCTTTCCTTCTTCGTCTTTATCCAGTTTTGAAGAACTTGACATAGGTGTCTCTATTTTTTTGCAGTTTTCCAATCCAAACTTCTTGATGAGATCTTTCGCATACTTCTCTTGATGAATAAATATTCCTTCTGTTGACTGTTTTACTTGTAATCCCAGAAAGAAACTTAGCTCACCCATCATGCTCATTTTGAATTCATCCTGCATGCATCTAGAGAATTTCTTGCATAGACTTTCATTAGGTGAACAAAAAATAATATCATCAACATAAATTGGAACAAGTAAAAAATCTTTACCTTCCTTTTTAATGAATAAGGTAGTATCTACTTTACCTTTAACAAATCCATTTTGAATTAGAAAATTACTTAACATTTCATACCAGACTCGAGGTGCTTGCTTCAGTGCATACAAAACCTTTTTCAGTCTGTAGACTGAATTTGGCTTTCTTGGGTCTTCAAAACTAGGTGGTTGTTCTACATAGAATTTTTCTTGAATAAATCTATTTAGGAATGCGCTCTTTACATCCATTTGGAATAACTTGAAACTTTTAAAACAAGCAAAAGCAATAAGTAATCTACTTGCTTCTAACCTCGCTACTGGTGCATAAGTCTCGTCATAGTCTATTCCTTCTTCTTGTGTGTATCCTTTGGCCACAAGTCTTGCTTTGTTTCTTATTACTTTTCCTTTCTCGTCCACTTTGTTCCTAAACACCCATTTAGTTCCAATAACAGATTTACCTTTTGGTTTAGGAATTAATTCTCAAACATCATTGATACTGAACTGTCTGAGTTCTTCTTGCATAACTTCAATCCAGCTTTCATCGTTAAGGCTTCTTCTATGCTTTTGGGCTCAATTTCATAAATAAGTGCCAAAGCACTAGACTCTTCTCGTTTTTTGGATCTGGTATGAATTCCTTCATCGATGTTGCCAATAATGAGTTCTTTGGGATGACTAGACTTATGCTTCCAATTGCTGGTTGATTTTTGAGTCTGCTTATCCTCTGCTTCAGTTGAATCTTTTGGTTCTTCGTGTTGTTGAATTTCAGGAGTTTGAACTTCTGTGGGGGGAGTAGACTTTGTAATCTCTCGAGCAGGTTCAGTTTCTTTGAGTTGAGTCTCTAACATTTGATTCTATGTAGAGTCTTGAAACTTGACATTCATAGACTCTTCTACATATAGAGTCTTGTTGTTGAATACTCTATATGCTTTGCTTGATGTTGAGTAGCCAAGAAAAATACCTTCATTCGACTTTTCTTCAAACTTACCAGTTCGATCATATGCATTTTTCAAAATAAAACATTTGCAACCAAACACGTGAAAATAAGAAACATTTGGCTTCTTTCCCTTAAACACCTCATAAGGAGTTTTCTCTAAAATAGGCCTTAAAAATACTCTATTAATGATATAACAAGTTGTAGAAACTGCTTCAACCTAAAAACAAGAAGAAATATTACTTTCAATTAAAGAGTCATTGCCATTTTTTGCAACGATCTATTCTTTCTTTCCACAACTCCATTTTGCTCCGGAGTATATAGTGAAGAGAAAACATGTTGTAAACCAAATTCTTCATAGAAATTTGCAAAGTCTTGATTCTCAAACTCACCTCTATGGTCGGTTCATATGCTTATTATAGCATATCCTTTTTCATTTTGAATTTTCTTAGCAAACTTTGAAAATTGAGAAAATGCTTCTGACTTACTTGCCAAGAAGAATACCCATGTAAAGCGAGAGTAATCATCCACGATTACTAAACAAAGTATTTCTTTCCACTAATACTTTGTGTTCTGGTTGGTCCAAAAAGATCCATATGTAGAAGCTGCAGAACATGATTAGTAGAAACTTGATTTATAAGTTTAAAAGAGCTTCTTACCTATTTTCCCAAAACACATGGTGTGCATAATTCTGACTTTTGATAGCTTAAGTTGGGCAGTCCACGAACAAGCTTCTTAGACGAAATCTTGGCTATTTGCTTCATATTGACATGACCAAGCTTTTTATGCCAAAGATTTTCTTCATCTTGAATAGAGATTAGACACTGAGAACTTTCGGGTTTAATGTCCGGTAGATAGATGTTTCCATGTCTTTGTCCAGTGAAAGATTGAGATAAATTTTTACTAGATCCTGAGCAAATGCTTTCTTGAAAGTTGATTTTGAATCATGTGTCACACAGTTGACTTATGCTGAATAGATTATAGTTCAAGCCTTCCACCAAGGAAACATTATTGATTATGAGACTTTCGATTTTGACAGTTCCACATCCAATAATTTTTCCCTTGCTGCTTCCACCAAAAGAGACTTTTCCACCATTTATTTGAGTAAGCTTTATAAAGTAGTTTGAATTTCCTGTCATATGCCTCGAACAGCCACTATCTAAGTATGATTTGATCTTTTTCTTGATAGTGACCTGCAGTCATAAAAAGATTTCAAGTTTTCTTTGGTGCTTATTTTTTCTTAGGTCAAGGGTGATAGGACTAGTACGAGCACCTAGAGGGGGAATAGGTTATCAAAGAGGTTTTTGCAAAACGTAACAAGACAGATTAACCTTCAATGATTAATAGACTAAAAGAGCGAAGACAATAAAAGACGTATGAAGCTGAAATGTAAAGTAAGGAGATAAGGGATAGAGAATCACGACTCTGAGTTTATAGTGGTTCGGCTTAGACCAAGCCTACGTCCACTCTCCCGCACTGACAGCCTACTGGCTAGATTTCACTAAGAATCAAAAGAGAATTTACAGTCTCACGTCCTTGATTCCACAGTGTAGAGACTCTACTACACTTCCTCAAGGTCTCATAGATTCTCTCTTTTGAGTACAAGTATAGTTCAACAAGTAAGATCGCAAAAGAACAAAGAGATTCAAACTTTGGAATTTTTCTATCGAGCACTCTTGAACAACTTGAACGTCTTCCTTATATACTTCTTCATGCCTTCATTACTGTCGGCACTTTCGAAAGGAGTTTTTCCAATCAACCCGTTGGATAGAATCAATTAGGGAGATCTCGAGCTATTCAAGGAAAATGACGATAGCCCACCAATCCTGCTCGCCCATACAATCAGGATCTAGGTTTCCATAAGTAGAACCTTCCAAGTGTGTTTCGTGGATCAATTAAATCTAAGTTACTTGAATTAATCAATACGAATAATAGATCTTGAAATGCTATCTCCAGCCAAGAGATCTTCCTTAACCATACGAATCAAATCCTTAAAGATAACTTTTTCATCGTCGGTCTAAAAACTGTCAATGAGGGCAGACTTTGAATCTTGAGTCTGGAGGTCTTCAGACTTTGTCAATAGAGTCTTCAAGTCTTCAGACTAAACTGATGGAAACGTTTTGTCAACTTCAAAACAAATCGGGAAGTTTTCTCTAACATATGGGAGTTAGTTCCAAAGACAATATTTGCCCAATCTCTCTTAATTGATCTCCAAACTTTAGGACAATCCTGCTCGAAATGTTCTGAGCTGTTACACTTTGAACATTTAAGAGCACTTCGGCCAACAGGTTTTACAAAAACTTTTTGGAAATGATTTTTATAAAATGTTTAGTAGATCTTTGTTTGATTCTTTCTTTAACTTTTGGAAAATCAATTAAAGGAATAGTTTCGGCGTCATTCCCAAACCCGATTTGTTAAAATAAGGTCTTTGAATAGAAAGAATTTTATCTAACTTTTCAGATCCATTTGAAAACTTTTTTGTTATATTTGAGATATCTTCTTTCAAAAAAATGTTTTCTTTGAAAGAGAATCTGCATTTTCTTCTAAAACAACAAAATTTTTGTTTAGATTTTCAAATTTTTCTTTCCAAGAATTTTCCTATTGTCTCAGTATGGAATTTTCTTTCTTTAGTTCGGAAATTCTTTTAAGAGATACCTTGAGACTAAGACAGAGTTCATCAATATATTTTGAAACTTTAACAGGAATTTTAAAATTACTAACCTCGATTTCGTTGTCCGAACTCGAGTCGAGTCTGTTTTTAACCCGAATCGATTCGATTTTGCCATTAAACAAATATTGGCATATTCTTCACCACTTTCTTCACATTCGGTGTTCCAAGTCTCTGCTTTGAGAGCCTTTTTGAATTTCTATGTATTTTCTTCAATAGAGGACAGTTGGGTCTGATGTGTCCTTTCTTCTTGCATTCGAAGCAAGTCACATCTTCGTTAAACTCATTGTCTTCTGTTGATTTATTTTGAGATCTTTGAGTACTCTGCTTCCTCCAGTTGTCCTTTCTTCCTTTTTTTGGTTTAACTTTCTGAACTTCCTTATCATGAGTGTTAGTTCTTCATCATTCAGGTCATCTTCTGAATCTGTAACATCAGAATCATCATTAGACTTTAAAGCAATTGATTTCTTACCTTTAGGATCTTCTTCCTCATTGATTTGCTCCATTTCATAAGATTGAAGTGTGCCCACTAATTCATCAACAGATAGAGGCGCAATCCTTTGTGTTTCTCTAATAAAAGTCTTAATGTGATTCCAATCTTTGGAGAGTCCTCACAGCAACTTGTTGACTTACATTTGCCTTAAGATTGGCTGTCCATGATATGCAAGACCGTTTACAATTTCTGTAAAACGACTAAACATATTAGTGATGGATTCTCTTGGTTTCATTTTGAAAGCTTCATATTGTCCAAGAAGAATGTTGATCTTTATTTCTTTAACTCGATTAGTTCCTTCATACGTAACATGCAACATGTCCCAGACTTCTTTTGCTGTTTCACAAGATGAAATTCTGTTATACTCAGTAGGAGATAAGGCACAATATAAAGAATAGATAGCTTTAGCATCAAGAGCTTGTCTCTTGAGTATATCTGCTTGTGTCATCTCGCTAGAATCTGCAACTTTCTTTCCTCTTTCTGAAGTCGATGTATTTGTAGGAATAACTCCGTTTTCTACCACATCCCATTCTAGGGGATCTTTCGATCTTAGGAATGCTTTCATCTTGTTCTTCCATACGTTATATTCCTTCCCATCAAAGTAGGGAGGTCTGGTGTTGCTTTGACCTTCAACCAGTCCTGGAGCCAAAATACTAGCCATAGATCTTTAACTTAAGAAGTAAAACACTTCAATAAATAAGCACACAGGCTCTGATACCAATTGAAAGAGGCTAGTGAATACACCTAGATGGGGGTGAATAGGTGTAAATAAAAATTTTCACAGGACTTAATGAAATTGTTTGATCTTAAGAGATATTAAACATAAGCAATAATTCAACTTCAAGTAAATAAACAACTAGTAAATATAAGTAAGGAGTTCAGGGATAAGAGAAAGTGAACAAAGAGTTTGTAGTGGTTCGGCTTAGGCCAAGCCTACGTCCACTCTCCTCGCTGACAGCCTATTGGTTGGATTTCACTAAGTATCAAAAGAGTTGTTACAGCTCGTGATCTTGACTATCACAGTGAAAAGTCTAATCAAACTCTCACACAGTCACACTAAGAGTTCATCTCTTTTGTATACAATGTTTTGCTCGATGAAAAAGCAAGAGACTAGATAAGCTTCAAACTTTGGAATTCTCTCTCAAGCACCGTATCGAACAACCGAAGAATCGATCCTTAAATACTCCTTCACGCCTTCTCGACCGTTGGCACCTTCCAAAAGAATTCTTTCAATCTACCCGTTGGACAGAATCAATTAAGGTGATCTCGAGTCGTTAGATAATTTGTGTTGAAAGCCCGTCAATCCTGCTCGCCCATACAAATTAGGATCTTGAGTTTCCATAAGTAGAACCTTTCAAGTTTAGCTTGCCTTTCAAAGATCTTCATATCGGAGTAGTTTCCAATAAGAATAATCAATCAAGTATGTGTGAATTCCAGCTATAAGATCTTCCAATAATCATACGAAATGAATCTTTGAAGATAATCTTGCATCTGGATAATAATCCTGCGTTTGGATAAATCTTCATACTTCGGGCCCGGAGCTGAGGATAGACTTTGAGATAGTGAGGATATTCGATAAAGTTTGGATCTTTAGACATAGACTTTGGAAAGGTTTTGTCAACTCAAAACAATAAAGGAGTTTTCTCTAACACCCGCTAGATGAGCAAGCTCACCCTTAGCTAGCGACGATAAGGTTGAGCCTTGCTTGCCCTCGGTGAGGTGAGTTCCTGCTGGATGGGCAAGCTCACCCTTAGCCAGCGATGACGAGGTCGAGTCTTGTCCTCGCTAGATTTGGTGAGGGCTTGCCTTGCTAGTGGCCGATTGCCTTAGTCCGATGATTGGGCAAAGGCAGAAAGAAGAGCAAAAAAAAAAAAAAAAAAAACTAAAGAGAAAGAAAAGAAAAAAGAATTATAAATTATAAAAAATTGTTCACGTTAGTGTTAGTTGTGTTGCGTGCAAGCACTAGTTGACCAAATCCGGGCAGATGACGGGAGAAAATATTGGGTGCATCTTATGTGTCAACGTGACCAATAAGAAGGCATTCAAGAATGCGACACTAGTCGCGTGTGGGACCCATTTTAAAACATCTCCTCTCTTCTCATTGCTCTCTCTCTCTCTCTCTCTCTCTCTCTCTCTCTCTCTAGCACACTCTCTCTTCGCCATGACGACCACCTCCTTTGGTGTGTCTGGGAAGGCGCATGAGTGATTGATCTACCACAAGAGCTTCCCCATCAGTCAAGCTCTCGACAGGCACAAACAGTACCACTATGAGGCCCCTGCTCTCGCTTCCTCTACTCCCATTGCTGCTCCAACTGCCAGCAAGGTGAACGTCTCAGAGGGCGTGGAGTCCATGAACACGCAGAGCTAGGGGCATGGTGAGTTCGATTTGAACATCCCAACGCTCCCAGAGTTCTTCCCTATGTTCGCAGTCTCTGGCAACGTGGATGACAAATTGGAGAGCCTGCACCCTCCAAAAAGCCCTAGTTGCTGGTGCTAGTGAAGATGGAAGCTACCTGAAATGGATCGAATCGAAAACACACAAAAAGCCATGCAAAAAAAAACCATCGATTGAAATGAAAACAGGAACTAGATCGAGTTTCAGATAGGAATAGAGAAATACTAAAAACAATTGTTTTTGTTCGTCGGTGGAGTTCTTTTTGGGGGAGAGGGAGGTGTACGTATGGCTTCAACTACAAGAGAAGAGAGACTGCAGAAGAGAGAAAGCGTGCAGTGAGGAGAGAGGAGAGAAGAATTTTCAAAATGGGTCCTCCATGCAACACGTGTCACGTTCTCGAATGCCTTCTTATTGGACATGTCGGCACACAATATGAACCCAATATTTTCTCAATGCACTGAATTGCTACAAATACAAAATGTTTAGAACTTAATTAGCAAAAAACAAAAAAGGAATGAGGATTGAACTGATACAATTACAATAAATTTATGACTTTTTTTTAATAATTCTCCCATGTGGAAATAACATTTGTTACGTTCATTTCTTAAACTTTTTTCATGTGTCCCGCATATTCAATGTTCCCAATAAACCCCAAAACAGAAGGAAAGAGAATTCAGTTTAACGACCTTGATGGTGGTAGGTTATGTTTATCCTAAATTCTCCATGATGCTAGCAACAACTATTTGCCGAGATTCTCGTTACCCTCGGGGTGGTGCAATGACGATGGTGGCGATGCCGAACTCGTGACCTCAAGAGGAGGACTGATCCTTGACATCGGATTCGGGCATTTGACGATTAATTTGCGAGTTTGATGCTATCCTTGTGCACCAAATTCTTACCTCTCCTTCAAGTACTAATTGTTTATTCCATGATTGTCGCGAACTTCTTCACACCGTGGAGAAACCGATGCTTATGCCGAATTCTCAGCGCAGAACAGTGCCGTTCCGGGTGCTTGAACTCCCTCTTACCAAGAAAAAAGAAGAGGAAGAAGAAGAAGATTCAATTTTCTTCAGGTAAACGAGGCGAGGAACAAGTTCCGTTGATGTGCAGAGATCTTCCTGAAAGGAACATGGGATTATTGTTTCTTCGTTCTCGAACTTCCCTAATGATCGAAGCGCCTAACATAACCTGACGTGCCCCTGAGTGATGAGATGCACGACATCCATAGTAAGTAAGTCAGCTGTTTCGATTTTTGAAGCGTACTTTCCAAGAAGAGATCGGGCTGTCAGTGGGATTACTAGATGCTCCTCTCTTCTGCTGCTCTTAAAGATTCATTAACGACTGTCCATGTATTTCCACCAATTGATCAACGCCACCGTCGCTATCCACCAACTTCTGGACATCAACTCACCTTCCGGATTTGACCTATTGAATAGTTTTGAGCGTTTCTCACTTCAAAAACTAATTCAAATTGTAAGATTTTTCTTCAAACTTTAAATTTGTGAACATTTCCTTTACACTTATAAACCAATCACCAACCCCTATTGATGTAGAACAATCTTAATGATCTCCCTCTCACACATCAAACCTCGGTTCGAAGTGCAAAAACCTATAACTCTCCCGTATGAGTTTTTTTGGTTCAAACTTGTTGGTAAATTTGGGCTTTGATACTAATATTTGGTGGTGTTAGGCTTCTCACCCGAAAAACTAGCACAAGAGATTAGACTTTTTCTCACATTTATAAATCAATTACCAGCCCATTCCATTCCACAATAAATGTTGGACAACCTCAACAAAACCCGCCGGTGCCACTCTCCTCCGCCTCCTCGACTCTCACCTTTCTCACCTCACAACAATGAGCCCCCTCTTCCTGCTGCACCCATTGATGGTGGCTCAACATCCTTAAGCTTGGGTTAAAAATCGATAGTGACCTCACCAAGTTCTCACATGATATTAGAGCGATGAGGTTTGAAGTTTGAATCTTACATGCCCTTATTTGTCTCCCTAATCGCATGTTTTTGACTTTTTAATTTAAAGTCAAAATCCACCCTTAGCAGTGCATAATTATTGACGAATGACACCCTCAAGTAAAGAAAAATCAAATAAGATAGACGGGGCGGGAGATCATATTTGACCAAAGGAAAGTGACCTAGGCATGCCAAACTTGGGACCCACAAAGAATACGATAACTAAATTAGTGTTAAGGAGAGTGGATTGGTGATGGGGGTTTGTTATTATTTTTGGAGAAATAATTATGTGACAGTTTTTAATATACTGTGATAATAATCTATGTTGAATTACAAATAATAAATAATAAATAATTATAAATTCACGATAAATTTTTATTGTAGGGCTCATTTATTTAAGAATTCCAGAGGCGTGACTCAACAATAAATTTTTATTCTTAGAGTAGTCATAAAAAAAAAAAAAAACATTTATATTAGTAAAGCCCTTTTTTGTTGAGTGCGCATGATAACGCTTCTACTCCGAAGAACAATTTTTGAGTAAAATAACATGTTTGATAACTATACAAAATTTATATTCTTGAAATAAAAAAAGAATATAAATGTGTTTTGTACGATTTTTTTTTTGTATTTATTCGTTTTTTATTATTGCTCATGGACCGCCGACCGCCGTCGCCCGCACGACTATCGGTTGGGGGTGGCCGGTGGGCTATGGGTGGTAGCGACGATGATCAGGCGGCAGCGGCGACGATGGTCCCCGCCAGTCGGGCGGTGGTCGGTCGACGGTGGCCACGGTCCGGGAGGTGGCCGGCGGTTGGCAGGCGGCCACCCAAGGCCGCAGCAAGCAAGAAGAACAAAAGAAAAAAAAGAAAAGAAAAAATTGACTTATTTTTAGAAATTGTTCCTAGGAACAAAAAGCTACTTTTTTTTTTTGTTTCTTATTTCTGTTTCAAATCTATACCCGGCTACTTTTCTATTCCAGGGAATAGAAAAATAAGTTGGCGTTACCAAACAAATTTCTATTTTTGATAAGTCTATAAAAATAGAGTTATTTTACCTATTTTAGGTAACAATTAATGCTATATCTATGAGAAAATATTTAGATTTCCTTCTGATTATTTGAATTTTCCTTGTTTATGCAGAATAATGATATATGGAGAAGATAAGGAAAACAATGGCAAAAATCAGGAATTCAAATCAAAACGCAGTGGAAGATGGATATCAAATTAGGGAATCTTTGATTTTGTTCCCTAATGTTATCTACAAGCGTTAGGAGATAGATATCTTGGATATGTCATATAAATAGGAGAACATTGAGAGCTTGAGAGGGAAGTTAGGTTTTTGTTAGATCGTTTTTCATTGTTCCAAGAGCTTTTCAAGTATTTTGAAGAGAAGACAAAAGTTGTGACAAAATTCTTGTTCTTTCATTCAAGATGCTGAGTTTGATTTATATTTTTATTTCTTCGTCTGCTATGTTCTAATTTTTTTTTGTTAGGGCTTCAATGTAGCCTAACTATGATGATGTGAATTTCATGTTTTTTATATTTTGCAATTGATTTCATTCATGTAAGGTATATATTATTGTGCATAGTGCTTTTGAATGACTGGCCACCACTTGAATGATCTAATGTGCATATTTAAGATTGAGAAGTGATAATTTGCAATTACTCATTATAATATATAACCATGAATTACACGTGGATAGAAATATATTGCGTTATTTGTGTAGCTTTCGGTGATAAAGTGATCCAAAAGACTCATTGTAAACCGGGAATATTCATAATTTTTAATGCACTTATGTTTATTTTAATTCACATAGAGATATAGTGGATTAATAAACTGAGTAGATTTGCTATACCTAGAGATAGGATAGTAAATAGATTAGGAAATTCCGCTATCACATGTTTGATATCGTTCTTGTACCCACAACAATATGAAATTCATATCTAGTGGTTATAGTGAAATCGGATGCGCTAAGATATTTATTTGATCGATTTACTGCATTTAGTCTACAAATTTTGTTTCTAATTTATTCTCAATTATATTTTGATATGTTAGATAAATTTTAGAATTAATCTATTTTAGTATTTAATTAGTTTATTAATCATTGATCTCCGTGGGATGATACTCTTTCTCATCATTATATTACTTGTTCGACATGTTCACTTGCGTTTAGAATTTTACGAACAAGTTTTTTGCGTTTGTTGACATCTAAATTTTGGCATCCCAGTCATTTATTGCGAAAAAATTAGGGATTAATTTTTAACCCCTAAAAAAATATATTAATTAAATTGCATAACATATAGTCATTAGGAGCATATTTCATTGCATATTTGTTGGGCCAGCGGTGAATGGATTTAGGTGAATGGCTTTGAATATTGAAGCCCACAAGAGCATTAAACTTTGGATAAGTCGATAATTCCTCCATGGTGATTGATATTACATGGGTGTCCTAAATTGTTAAAAGTCGATTAAGAAATTTTCAACACATCGGCACTGACATATTTGTGCATTTAAGGGAATGAATGCAAAGGAAGCGGCCACCGATTCATACATGGGGAAGCCCATCCACGTGAAGGAAATTTACGCACTTGGCCATAGTTCGGTCAACGTGGGGGGCAAGAAATTGACCGACATTATTTTAAGAAATATGGGCATGATTCTCTGGTCAGATTCACGCAATATGGGCAAAGTAATAAGGAATGGAAGAAACAGGAAATCGACAGAATATTTCAATATGAGCGTAACCCTTCGAGTATTCGCGGCGGCCGATTCTCTTGTTTGCAGGAAATAAAGGACGTAACTTGGGTTTAAAAGGAAAATAAATATATTTGCATAGCTAAAGGTACAAGTTCCGAAAGGAAAAAAAAATCAAAGGAATATATTTCAATGCACGAAAGCAGATCACCTTCTCTTCCTGGGGATCCCATGTAGTCTGGCATTTAAAAGAAAGAGCTCTCATGCAAGAAAGGGAGAGGGCCACACAATTGAGAATATACGGCCACAAATTCGTGAAATAAGAAATCACGTGAGAGAGAGGGAGGGATCTCGGGCAGCTTTCGGCGGAGACAACTCTCCACGCCAATGCCCTCTCCGCAACCAGACCAGTGGTCGCACCTCCGACGCGATTGCCTCTCACCACTTCTAGCAACTTCGCAACAAAGTAGCCAGTCGCGGCTTCACATTGTCCCCTCGGGTCTCGCTGTGCTCCAACGGTAGCCGTGACGTGTCTTTGCTACTGCTCTCCATCGCTCGCATCTCCAACTGGCAAGCACCGTCATAGTGTCATCAATAAGTTGACTCATCCAAGTTGAAAGTCGAAGACCGTGAGTTCAAGGGGGGATAAAAGACAACAAAGAGGGAGGTGGCTCTTGGAGATCTGCCAATCGAGGACACGCCTATCACCTCTCTTCATCACCAGCTGTTCAATCCGAGTCTTCGCAATAGCTGGTCATCATCTCTATCCTTGGATGCGAACTTGCTCGGCCGTGACTATCCTTGGCGTGTCGCCTTTGCTGCCCCCGCCGTGTTCAAATAGCCCGTGACGACCCGTTGCTGCTTTGATCTGTGCCGTGCGCAACGACGAGTTGCTGTCCATTCGAGCTGTAAAGCCACCGTTCCCATTCGCATCCGAACCAAGTCGATCCCGAAGTTCTTATTTCTGCAGGTTCGTTGACCGTGAGCCCACGGTCATCCTTTACCGAGACGAACCAAGCACATTGGCGCCAGCAATTTTCCCATGAGACGCTTGCTGCTTCCTGATGAACCCCGCTTAGCATAGAGACGTGAAGGGAACACGACATATGCAGAACGGGATATGCGATTCACGCCTTGGCTTCTTCTTTGATTAAAATCTCGCCATATGTCTTTTATTTATTTATTTAAGCATAGTCTCAGGGATGATCCCACATTTTGATCATCACCATATTAACGTCTTCTCCACTTTTGCATTCTATAACACACGGACACATATATGTGGACGTAGCAGAGGGACAGTGGAGTTTATGGTTGACCAGGCTCATCCACAAAAGCCAACTCATGCGCAAGTGTGCTCTCTGGACATCACCACTCGCCCCGAAGTCTACGGTCAAAGAGGAGTCATAAGAATTTCGGTGGATTTTTATTCTTTTAGGTGTTTTTCCAGATTTGCTAGTAACGTTACGGGTGTTATAATTGTATTTCATGCAAGCAAAAGAATAGTTTCTGGCGAGTAGACCGAGAAGAGGTTGGAAGGTGGCGGCTACAGATTTTGAGGGAAGAATAGACGATACATTGCCAAGCACCCCCGCCAACCACACCGCCGTGGAGCATCGTCGTCGTGCACATAACCTTGCTGCCGTTCGCTGTAAAAAAAAATCGGTCGCGATCTCGGTCTGATTGCACTTGATCCAAATTTGGGAAGAATATCATCAAATTAGGTAAGGTGCACATCTCTAGTATATTTGGATATTTTATTGCCAAATATATGTCTATTTATATCTAGTTTCATATCCATGAGTGATAGACATAACTTTCAATTAGGATTTATTTCCTAATTCGCAACCGCGCTATGATTTTTTATTTCATCTATAAGGCTTTAGATGGAATAATTAATCAAGCGGGAATAAAATCGATATCTTGGTCTTTAAGGCTTAAGATCAATTTATCGATTTTATTAGCGAAACAATTGGGTTTGATTAGATATCGTTTCCAAACTCGAACAATGGATAATATCTTTGATGACCATGGATGATTTGGTGTTTATCTTTTAGTTGTTCTATTTATCCCGAAAACAAAAAAAAAAAATTGCATTTGCATTCCATATAGATTAGAACTGATTGCATGGTAGATTAGTTTTTTTGTTTTAAATGCATGTTTAGAAGGCATTTAGAATAGATAGCATTTCACTTTAGTTAGATTTTTATTTTAAGTGATTTTCATAAAAAAAAAATACAAAAAAAATCAAGTGCATGTCATTTAGAATTAGATTCATGAAATGCATGCCATTTAGTGACTGTTATTAGGTCCATTTAGCTATAAATTGCATGTCATTAGGTTAAATTGCATTGCATTGCATAACTCTCATTAATTAAGTGAAAACGAAAAAAAAAAGAAATTGCGTGTTAATTAGAAATCTCATTAATTAATTGATGTGAATTCTGATCTAATAACGCAGATGCTTTCGTGGCCTTGAGGTAAGTTTATTTTTGCAATTTATTCATTATTTATCTGGGTGTTAAATTGGTGGATTGCGCACCCGCATGATCACCTCACATGTTAGGGAAATAAATTTAAAATCAATCAAAACTGCTTGCCAAACATTTTTTCAAAAAAAAGAATGGTACCGAAAGGGCACTAGAGAAATCTAGTGTAATCAAGTCCCCGTACCCATAGTCTCGGTTCGTAGGAGTAAAGTAAACCTCCCGTTGCTTTACTTGGGTTTCTAATCGACCCACCAAAAATAGATTAGTGGCGACTCCTAATTGAAAATCATTTGCATGTTAAGAACTTGAACCTAAGTCGCGAATTGGTATGGGCTTGGGAGAGCCCGAGTTAAGTCTAGGCTTAACAATCCATTAACCAAACCCTAGGTGGTTCATCCCCCAAAAAATTGATCGCGACAGCGTTGTTACCAGAGATCGTTTGTTTAATACTAATTAATATTGATACAAGATTATTCTAAGTTTAATCTAGCTTTTGTTTTGTTTTATTTTTCAGGGTGTACATTGGTTTATGACACGTAGTCAACAAGGTAAACTTGTAGCTTGATCTAGAAATCGAGCGTACATTCAAAAGGCTATAAAAGATGGCAGACAATGATAATGAAAATCCACGTAGACATTTAAGAGATTATGTTGCACCAACAGTTCAAGGCACCACATCAAGTATCATAAGACCTGCAATTCAAGCAAACAACTTTGAGATCAAGCCGTCACTCACTCAGATGCTTCAACAATCAGTGCAATTCAATGGGCTACCAAGCGATGATCCAAACGCTCACATCGATGCTTTTCTTGAAATATGTGACACCATTAAATATAATGGAGTTATAGATGATGCTATTAGATTGAGATTATTTCCATTCTCTATTAGAGACAAAGCTAAGAGTTGGCTTTCTTCTTTCCTGCAGGATCAATCACTACATGGAATGATATGACTCAGAAATTTCTTGGTAAGTTCTTTCCACCTACAAAGTCTGCGAAAATGCGTAACGATATTACTAATTTTATGCAAATGGATAATGAATCATTATATGAAGCATGGAAAAGATTCAAATAATTTTTTAGGAGATGCCCACATCACGAACTACCCGTATAAATGCAGGTACAAACTTTTTATAATGGCTCTAGTACAAATCTACATTCTATGATTGATGCAGCTGTAGGAGGAACTCTAAATAGTAAAACACCAAAAGAAGCCTACAATCTATTAGAGGAGATGGCGTCCAATAGTTATCAGTGGCCTACTGACAGACTACCAATGCGAAAAGCTAGCGGAGTTCATGAAGTGGATGCTTTTGCTGCAATTGCTGCACAATTTGAAGTACTCAACAAAAAACTAGATTGTATGAGTATTTCAGCCATGAAAATTCAGAATTTGACATGTGATTTTTGTGGTGGAGAACATGTTAGCACAGAGCGTCAGGTAGGTAATACTTTTAAATAATCTAGTGAAAATTCTAACTTTGTTGGGAATTTTAACAAGTCATGGAATAATCCCTCATCCAACACGTACAATCCGGGATGGCGCAATCATCCAAATTTTTCATTGAATAATCAAAATGTGACGAGACCACCGAGATTCAAACAATCAGAAGAGACAAAGTCAAATTTGGAAAATATAGTCACCAAACTTGCTAATACAACTCATGACTTCATCAAAAGCACGTATGTGAGATTTCAAAACCAAGAGGCTTCAATAAGAAATTTGGAGATGCAAGTGAGTCAGTTAGCAAGCATGATGTCAGGGAGACAACAAGGTTCTTTGCCGAGCAACACAGAGAAAAATTTAATTGAAAACATAAAGGCTATAACCTTGAGAAGTGGTAAATAAGTGGGAGAAGAAATGTCAAATAGGAGATCTTCAGAGACAAGGAAGAGGTGATCATATAAACAATCAAAGAAGACAAGCAAGAGTAAACTTTTTCCAAATAATCCCAAGCCATATGTGCCGCCAATTCCATTTCCTCAGCGACTCCAGCAGCACAAAATAGATAAATAATTTTCTAAAATTCTTGATGTATTTAAAAAATTGCACATTAACATTCCTTTTGCAGATGTCTTAGTGCAAATGTGCAAAATTTTTTAAGGAGATTTTGGCAAACAAAAGAAAACTGGAGGATTATGAAACTATGAAGTTAAATGAGGAGTGTTCAGCCATCTTATGAAACAAATTGCCTCCGAAATTAAAAAATCTAGGGAGTTTTACTATTCCTTGCACTATTGGGGATTCTTACTTTGAAAAAGCATTATGTGATTTAGGTGCAAGTATTAATTTGATGCCTTATTCAGTTTTCAAGAAATTAGGATTAGGCGAGATAAAAGCAACCACAATGTCACTTCAACTGGCTGATCGATCAATTAAATATCCAAGAGGTATTGTGGAAGATATTTTGGTAAAAGTTGACAAATTTATCTTTCCTGCAGATTTCATAGTTCTTGACATGGAGGAAGATTTTGAGGTATCACTTATCTTAGGTCGACCTTTTTTAGCAATAGGAAGAGCTCTTATTGATGTACAACAAGGGAAGTTGATCATTAGAGTTCAAGATGATTCTGTTTCATTTAATGTTTCTAAAGTAATGAAATATCCATATGATGATAATTCTTGTTTTAAAGTTGAGACAGTTGATAAATTGGTGAATAAGGTTTTTTCAGGAAAATATTTTTAAAGATCCACTTAAAGTATGTCCGATTCGACCAAAGAACAAAGATATTCAGAATGAGGAGATAAAGGAGTACGCAAATTTCATGGAGGCAATTCCACCATATTCAAGGCAAAAGGCAATTAAATTTGAGGAGTTGGGACAACAAATTACAAAGCCTAAACCATCAATTGAAGAGCCTCTAATTTTGAACTCAAACCCTTACATTCTCATTTGAAATATGCTTATTTAGATGGAGTTTCTTCTTTACCGGTAATTATATTTTCTTCTTTGACAGATTTGATGGAGGAGAAACTGCTCAGATTTTTGAGAGAGCATAAGGGTGCAATTGGATAAAAATAGCTAATATCAAGGGAATTAGTCCTTCAATTTGCATGCACAAAATTTTGATGGATAAACAATATAAACCCACTATTCAACCTCAGAGGCGTTTGAACCCGAAGATGCAAGAAGTAGTGAAAGCTGGGGTAATTAAGATACTTGATGCTGGTATCATCTATCATATCTCTGATAGTTCTTAAGTAAGTCCTGTACAAGTTATGCCAAAGAAAGGCGGTATGACTATTCAGGAAAAATGACAACAATGAATTGATTCCGACTAGAACAGTTACTAGGTGGCGCGTGTGTATGGATTATAGAAAATTGAATGATGCCACTAGAAAAGATCACTTTTCTTTACCATTTATTGATTAGATGTTGGAAATACTTGCATGGCATGAGTTTTATTGCTTTCTTGATAGATATTCGGAGTATAATCAGATTCCTATTGCACCAGAAGATCAAGAGAAAACTACTTTCACTTGTCCCTATGGTACTTTTGCTTTAAGAAGAATGCCCTTTGGTTTTTGTAATGCACTAACTACTTTTTAGAGATGCATGATGGCTATTTTTCTGTTATGGTTGAAAAATATATTGAGATTTTCATGGATGATTTTTCCGTTTTTTGGCTTATCATTTGATTTTTTTTAAATAATTCGGTTTTGGTCTTACAAAGATGTGAGGAGACTAACCTTGTTTTGAATTGAAAGAAGTGTCACTTTATGGTGCAGGAAGGAATAGTTCTCGGGCATAAAATTTCTCAAAACTGAATAGAAGTCGATCGAGCCAAAGTGGAGGTCATTGCAAAATTACCTCCGCCAACATCTGTGAAACTTGTCAGAAGATTTTTGGGGCATGCAGGATTTTATAGGTGATTTATAAAACATTTTTCAAAAATTGTTAAACCTCTTTCTAATCTTTTGGAAAAAGATGCTCATTTTAATTTTTCTATTGAATGCATGCAAGCTTTTAACACTTTAAAGGAAAAGTTAATGTCAGCACCAAATTGGGATTTACATTTTGAACTGATGTGAAATGCTAGCGATTCTGCAATAGGAGTTGTTTTTGGACAAAGGAAGAATATAATTTTTTGAACCATATACTATGGCAGTCGAACTTTGTGAGGTGCACAATTAAATTCTTCAACAATAGAAAATGAACTTTTGGCGGTAGTTTTTGCTTTTGATGAGTTTCGTTCTTATTTAATTAGCTCAAAAGTTATAGTTTATTCTGACCACTCTGCTCTTAAGTATCTGCTTGAAAAGAAAGAATCAAAACCCAGGTTGATCAGGTGGATTCTATTGCTATAAGAATTTGATTTGGAAATCAAAGATAAGAAAGGGACTGAAAATCTAATTGCAGATTACTTATCAAGAATTCTAAATTCAAAGGAAGAGGTAAGACCAATTTTGGAAGAGTTCTCTAATGAGAAAATTTTTTCCATTAAGTCCACAAAAATTCCCTAGTACGCCGACTTTGTAAATTATTTAGTAAGTAATGTTCTTCCTCCTAAATTATCATATCAACAGAAGAAAAAATTCTTTTATGATGTTAAAAATTATTTTTGGGAAGAACATTTTTTGTTTAAAGTATGTCCAAGTCAAAAGGAGATGTGTTCCAAGCAAAGAGAAGAAAAACATTCTACAACATTGTCATGATGGAGAGGCATATGGCCATTTTGGTGCCACCAAAACTGCAGCTAAGATTTTACAATTTGGATTTTATTGGCCTACACTTTTTAAATATACATACTACTATGTAATTTCATGTGATAGGTGTTAGAGAACTGGAAATATTTCAAGAAAAAATGAAATGCCTTTAAACAACATTATTATGTGTGAATTATTTGATGTTTGGGGTATTGATTTCATGGGACCCTTTGCACATTCTTATGGAAATTTATACATTTTAGTGGTTGTGGAGTATGTATCTAAGTGGGTAGAAGTTGTAGCATTGCCAACAAATAATGCTAAGGTTGTGGTCAAATTTTTGAAAAAAATATTTTTACTCGATTCGGCATTCCTAAGGCAATCAAAAGTGATAGGAGGACACATTTTTACAACAAACAATTTGAAGCACTTTTGAGTAAGTACGGAGTCACGCATAAGGTTGCAACCCCTTATCATCCTCAAACTAGTGGTCAAGTAGAGGTTTCAAATCGGGAAATCAAGAGAATTTTAGAAAAAACAGTGAATGCCTCTAGGGAAGATTGGTCAATAAAACTTGATGATGCACTTTGGGCCTATAAGACAACGTTCAAAACTCCAATTGGGATGTCTCCTTTTAGGCTAGTGTTTGGGAAGACTTGTCACTTACCGGTGGAATTAGAGCATAAAACATATTGGGCATTGAAATTTTTGAATTTTGACATGCGGTCTGCAGGTGAAGAAAGATTATTGCAACTGAATGAATTGGAGGAATTTCGTACAAAGGCCCATGAAATTCTAAGTTGTACAAGGAGCGTACAAAAAGATGGCATGACAAGCATATATTCAGGAGAGAGTTTAAAATTGGTCAAAAAGTCTTACTTTATAACTCTCGTCTTAAACTTTTTCCAGGAAAGTTGCGATCTCGATGGTTTGGTCCTTTTACAGTTACACGGGTATTCCCATATGGAACAGTTGAAGTTGAGCATGACACTGATGGCACATTCAAGGTAAACGGTCAACGTTTGAAGCTCTACTTTGAAGGCAATTACAACAAGCAGAATACTACCATTGAACTTCATCCTCCAGAATAACGACATCTAAGATAGTTTGGCTGAAAACTATAAAACAAGCGTTTCTTGGGAGGCAACCCAAGCATTTTAATTATGTTTTTTTTATTGTTA
Source organism: Eucalyptus tenuipes (assembly GCA_014182365.1). Taxonomy (NCBI): domain Eukaryota; kingdom Viridiplantae; phylum Streptophyta; class Magnoliopsida; order Myrtales; family Myrtaceae; genus Eucalyptus; species Eucalyptus tenuipes. Next base: position 6,020,368 of record CM024539.1, read on the forward strand.
AGTTTATGTTTTTCAAAAAAAAAAGATTAACTTTTCTCTATTTTATCTAGGTTAATTTTTTTTAAGAATCACCTTTCAAGAGTTTAATCATCAGGGTCATCTATAAACTTATCCTACAACCATGGGAGTTTTCTTCTTCCTATTTCTATTATTCGCATTGAAGACACTGCTTCATTCAAGTTTTGGGGGAGACAAAATTTTTGGTTTAAATTTTTTTTTATCATGATTGCATTCCTAGTTGTGAATTTTTGCAATTCTTAGAAAAATTTAAATTTTATTTAAACTTGCAATTGATGTGTGAGTTAATTTTAATTCTGATTATATTGATCCACTTACCGAGCACTAAAAGTCCTTAATTTTTTAATTGTGTGTAAATCTAGAGAACATTCATGTGAAGTATATGATTTTCTTATATTTCACCCAAATCTTATAATTTGTTTGATTTTCTCTTGAGTCGAAATCCTAAGCTACATCTAACTAAGAAAATGATTTAGGTAATTTTTAGATCGATTGAGCCTTTCAAGCTAACCCTGTTTATTTATCCCTAGTCACTTCTTTGAGCCTTAATTATTACCCAATTTTTCATTGACACCCATTTATGTTTAGCCTAGCCGTTATTAAATTATATCATTATCCCATGCCCTATAAACACGTTGATTTTCTTTTTGGGATGAAAAAAAAAAAATTTGAGCTTAATAGAAATTTGGGAGGAAGGATGGAGTATGAAAAGAAAATAAAAAGTGATTGCTATGGTTGTTTGCGGTGTATTATAAAAAAAAAATTGCTTTTATGGTTCCATATCCAACTTTCAATTGAGTGAGCCTTAAACATTTTGAATACTCAATTGGTTGGAAATTTTCATGTCATATTATGAGGGACTTCGGGAGAAACTCCACCATAAAGCAATTCAAAAAAAAAAAAAACAGAGAGAGAGAAAGGAAAAGAAAGAAGGAATGATGATATATGGTTGCAGAAAAATTATCTTGAAGGAATGAAAATGGATAGTGACATTGGCTCTAATTAGTCCTAGAAATCAATGTGTTGATGGGTGATTTGAGCTTAAAATTACCATTATTTCACCTTTAGCCCAGCCTTACATTACAAACCGAGAAAAGTCCTATCGATTTTTGGTCGGATAATTAGCTTACATTAGTGGAGAGATTAATGAAAAACAAACCTATGAGATTTGGTCATAATTATTGAGAATTTTCGAAAGGTTGCATATCAATGTGAATTTATCTGGATTGCATATAATTCGAAAAAATAAGAACTCTAAAACACACACTTGAATCACATAGTTAGAATTGGTCTTAACTTATAAATCAATTTCAATGTTTAGATGAAATTTATGTTTTTCTTTGAATTGTGAATTTGAGCAATTATGGAAGGTTGTTAGCTTGAGTATGTGTTATGTCTTGATTTTGCTTGAGGACTAGCAAAATGTTAAGTTTGGAGGTTTGATAACTCTATAAAAATAGAGTTATTTTACCTATTTTAGGTAACAATTAATGCTATATCTATGAGAAAATATTTGGATTACCTTCTGATTATTTGAATTTTCCTTGTTTATGTAGAATAATGATATATGGAGAAGATAAGGAAAAGAATGGCAAAAATCAGGAATTCAAGTCAAAAAGCAGTGGAAGATGGATATCAAATTAGGGAATCTTTGATTTTGTTCCCTAATGTTATCTACAAGCGTTGGAAGATAGATATCTTGGATATGTCATATAAATAGGAGAACATTAAAAGCTTGAGAGGGAAGTTAGGTTTTTGTTAGATTGTTTTTCATTATTCCGAGAGCTTTTCAATTATTTTGAAGAGAAGACAAAAGTTGTGACAAAATTATTGTTCTTTGATTCAAGATGCTGGGTTTGATTTATATTTTTATTTCTTCATCTGCTATGTTCTAATTTTCTTTTATTAGGCTACGATGTAGCCTAACCATGATGATATGTGAATTTCATGATTTTTATATTTTGCAATTGATTTCATTCACGTGAGTTATATATTATTGTGCATAATGCTTTTGAGTGACTGGCCACCACTTGAATAATTTGATGTGCATGTTTGAGACTGAGAAGTGATAATATGCAATTGCTCATTATAATATATATAACCATGAATTGAACATGGATAGAAATATACTGCGTTATTTGTGTAACTTTCGGTGATAAGGTGATCCAAAAGACTCATTGTAAACCGGAAATATTCATAGTTTTTATTGCATTTATGTTTATTTTAATTCACATAGAGATATAGTGGATTAATAAACTGAGTAGGTTTGCTATACCTAGAGATAGGATAGTAAATAGTTTAGGAAATTCCGCTATCACATGTTTGATATCGTTCTTATACCCATAACAATCTGAAATTCATATCTAGTGATTATGGTGAAATCGGATGCTCTAACATATTTATCTGATCGATTCACTACATTTAGTCTACAAATTTTGTTTTTAATTTATTCTCAATTATATTTTGATATGTTAGATAAATTTTAGAATTAATCTATTTTAGTATTTAATACATTGATCTTTGTGGGACGATACTCTTTTCATTATTATATTACTTGTTCGGTACGTTCACTTGCGTTTAGAATTTTATGAACAGTTCTTTTTTTTCCAAGGAACAAAGGGATAGAAATTTGGAGAAACAGAAACTTTACTGTAGAGGCCCTTAGTACCCAATTCTATTTGAATTACTTAATATTATTCTTGAGTTATTTACTTCCTAATCCTACTTGAATTAATTAAAGCATCTCGAGCATAATTGATCGTGGTGGAATGCTGGCCACAGGGCCAGAGGTGGGTCCCCCATGATTTCTATATTTGTTTTGCCATTAATTATACTAGTGGTTGAGATATGGCTGTGATACTGTTACACGATTTTATAATCATTCCTCAATTACTTAATATCCAAAACCAATACTTTCTAATCTCAAAACCTATTCGAGAAAATACTCGGACATCGTCGTCAATCGTCGTCATCAGGGTAGGTGTTATGCATGATATCATCCGGATCCATTGAGAAGGCGACACGTGTCCTCCCGGTGCGGAAGTTGAAAGATTATAAATTGAAAACCGTTTCAATCGGCGGAGCTTGCTTTCGGACTCGTCACCTTCGCTTTTCCATTTTGGTTTAAAGTATTACCGCCCACGTCGATAGCTCAGCCTGTAATCTTTTCATCGGGGCAGGGATCACGATGGCCTCGGAAAAGCACGTCGCCGTCCTCGCGTTCCCGTTCACCAGCCACCCCCCGCCCCTCGCCAACCTCCTCCGCAAGCTGGCGGAAGCCGCCCCGGACGTCCGCTTCTCCTTCTTGAGCACAGCCAAGTCCAACGGCGATCTCTTCCCGTCGAGGGCCGGGCTGCCCCCCAACGTCCGGACCTACGACGTCGACGATGGCTTGCTGGCCAGAGCGACGAAGCTGCACCCGCGGGAGCAGGGGGATGCGTTCCTCAAGCGAGCGCCGGAGAGTTTTCGAGCCGCCATCGACGCAGTGGAGCGAGAGGCGGGGAAGAGGGTGAGTTGCCTGCTGAGCCATGCTTTCTTAGTCTTCGCTTGCGAGATCGCGGAGCAGATGGGCGTCCCTAGGGTTATCCTTGTTTCACATGTTAGCTCTTCTGGACTACAGGATCAAAATCCGAGCATGGTGCCGAACATGCTCCATCGAGATGGGGCGTGTGCTGCCACATGCCACGGCTGTCGTTAGGACCTCGTTAGGAGTATACAAAGGAATTGAGAACTGCCTAGAACAGGATTGGACAAGACCGAGACTGGTCTCATTCCCGGTTCTAGGTGCGGAATCACCCACTTGGCCACTCGGATCGGCCCGGCAATATAAATATATAAATTTATATATTTAATTTTTAAGAAAAATTTCGGATAGAAAAAAAAATTAAGAATAATGAAAATCCTAAAATTTCTAATATGAAATTCAATACCCATTGACTGAGTGTTTTTCTCATCTTATTCTCACCTCGTTTGAGTTGTCTTTTTGTCTCTCACTTACGACCCTAACTTTCAAGCTCAATATTTATCAATTCACGACCTCGAATCTCTTAGTACATGAAGCTTGGTGGGATGGTTTCCATGAATCCACCTTGGAATTGGACCAGACCAACGGTTTGGTGCCTAGGTGAATCCATGGAATTAATGAGTGATTTCCAGTTCCAATTTTTAGGAATCAATCCTTAGTAGGTGGTTCTCGATTTTAGATTAGAAACTATTCATTCAGACCATGCTTATCCCTAGAGATTCTCCTCCATTGGTTGCCTCATGACACAATTCCCTCTTATTAGGGTTATTCCACGTCAGTTGTGGAAGGTGTTGATGGTTGGTTTCTAAGTATAAGAGAAAATCTTACCTCTTGAACTAGCTTTTGTGGTAAGAGAGGCCAAAGACTACCCAATACTAATTTCCAAGCTTGACTTATTAACAAGTCGGACCCAAAAGTTAATCAGAGAAGGTTGTTGCGGCTCTAACCCAAGTTCAATGTATGAGGAGGAAATTGTTTGGGTTATTCCACATCCCTTGTGGAAGGGGGTCAGTTTATAAGTTTGAGGACAGGTGAGAAAAAATTTTCACATCAATGTTAGCGATGTTATGTAAGTCGACAGACATTCATGTTAGCAATATCCTGCCAAAATAAATTGAAATGATTGAATTGACACTAGATTAGAAGGTTTATGATTAAATTATTTCAAATGCAATAAGTTTAAAACTTTTATAATACTTTTCTCGACAAATATAGAGTATATACTGTCACACATTTATAAATTTGAATTTTCTGGTGACACGAAAAATAAGTTTTGAGTATTTGTGTCACTATGGGCAAATTTAGGATTCTTGGCGAAACAAAAAAAAAGTTTAGGATATTTATATAATTACGGTAATTTGTTGTATTTGCCTTCTTCTTCTTTTTTTAATGCCGTGTGTATTTATTGGGAAGTGGAACCCTCTCGAGGAAAGAAAAATCAAATAAAAAGAAGGGATCACATTTAACCTAGGAGAAGTAAGCTTGGCACGACATACGCGAGACCCACAAAGAATAAAATGATTAAAATACAGTCAAAGGCGGTGGCTTAGTAATAGAGGTTTGCTATTATTCTTTGAGTTATTAAGTTTTTGCTCGTATATGAATTACTTAATATTCAAAACAACACCTGTACACCACGAACGCCAACCACTATTTTGCAAGTTTGTGAAAGTCGAAGACTATTCTAGTAAAACCTGCCTTGGTCCTTCGAGTATACATTCAGACGTCATCAGCATACGTGACGTACATAACCCTACTTAGATTGGTTGAAAAATGACACGTGTCCTCCAATGCGGAAATTAAAAGATTGAAAATTAAAAACGTCTCCCTCTCGTCGAAGCAGACCATGCTTGCGGACGTGTCAGCTTTAACCATCGCATCGCATCCCCCTGTTTTACGCTTCTGTCAAATCAAACTCTTCTTCGCTTTTTATCTCTACGCTTTCAAACAGAAGGTGTTTCGATTTCAGACAGGCGTTTCAAAACCCTCCCCCTTCACCGTCGGGAATTTGCTCTCGCAAACCAGGAGATGCTCTCCTCCGAGAGGACGGAGAGGTGCGGCTATCCAATGAAGACAAGTTTTGCGTTTTGAGGTATTGCGATCTCTCTGGCAGTTTTACTTTCCTCTTAGATTTTTAAGCTCTCGTTCAAGCTTGTCTGCATGAGTGGAGTGGAGTTGGGTTTCGTGAAAGCAGAGGAGCTTCTCTTTCTTGAGGGAAACCTTGCTTCTCCATCTTGGTGAAGGATTACCGTCCACGTTGAACGCAACCTGTGATCTTTTTACTGGGGTCGGGATCACGATGACCTCGGAAAAGCACGTCGCCGTCCTCGCGTTCCCGTTCACCAGCCACCCCCCGCCTCTCGCCAACCTCCTCCGTAAGCTGGCCGAAGCCGCCCCGGACGTCCGCTTCTCCTTCTTGAGCACGGCCAAGTCCAACGGCGATCTCTTCCCGTCGAGGGCCGAGCTGCCCCCCAACGTCCGGATCTACGACGTCGACGATGGCTTGCCGGCCGGAGCGACGAAGCTGCACCCGCGGGAGCAGGTGGATGCGTTCCTCAAGCGAGCGCCGGAGAGTTTTCGAGCCGCCATCGACGCGGCGGAGCGAGACGCGGGGAAGAAGGTGAGTTGCCTGCTGAGCCATGCTTTCTTAGTCTTCGCTTGCGAGATCGCGGAGCAGATGGGCATCCCTTGGGTGACGTTCTGGGTCCCGTCTCCGTGCTTTCTGTCCGCTTGCATCCACGTCGAGGTCCTCGGTCGGCTCCGCCACGGAACCTCTTGCGGCGGCGTGGCAGAGGCCGAGGCCGATGACAAGGCCCTGGAAATGGTTCCGGGTTATCCTTGTTTCGCATGTCAGATATCCCGGACGAGATACTGCAAGACCAGAACCCGAGGATGGTGCCGAACCTGCTCCGCCAGCTGGGGCGCGTGCTGCCGCGCGCCACGGCCGTCGTGGTGAATTCGTTCGAGGAAGCGAACCCCGCGCCCCTTGTAGCGGACTTGAAGTCCAAGCTCAAGATCCTCCTCCATGTGGGTTGCCTCACGGTGCAATTGCCTCTGCCATCCCTGACGCCGAGCTCCGCCTCAGATCATACCGGTTGCTTGGCGTGGCTAGATGCCAGAGACCCTCGGACCGTAGCGTACATCTGCTTCGGGACGATGGCAATGCCGTCGCCCGGGGAGGTGACGGCTCTCGCCGAGGCCCTGGAATCCACGGGGACCCCGTTCCTGTGGTCGCTGAAGGAGCACATGATGGTCCACATGCCCGAGGGGTTCCTGGAGCGGACGGGGGCGCAGGGGAAGATCGTGCCGTGGGCGCCGCAGAGCCGGGTGCTGAGCCACCCGGCGTGCGGGGCGTACGTCACGCACTGTGGGTACAACTCGGTGTTAGAGAGCGTGGCGGGGGCGTGCCGATGATATGCAAGCCGTTCTGGGCGGACAACGCGATGAACGCGAGGATGGTGAAGGAAGGGTGGGGGATTGGAGTGGGAGTGGAGGGAGGGATGATCACGAAGAGCGGGATGGAGAAGGCGTTGGAGGCGGTGCTGAGGGGCGAGGAAGGGAAGGAGATGAGGAAGAAGGTCGGCGAGCTTAGGGCGAGATTGGCGGAGGCTGCTGGGCCTGGCGGGAGCGTTGAAGCTGATTTCAAGGCTCTCGTGGAGCTGCTTTCTGCTGCTTGATGTTGTTTTCGTTTCTAGTTTTGCTTTGCATGCTTTGTGGAGGTGAGACGGCTTCTAGTTCATGTTTTCGGAAGTTTCTCGTTGGAAATTGGTGATCCGTTTTCAACAAAATCTAGAAAGATATTTTCTTGGTCAAGAAGTACCCGAACGAAAACAAGCAAGCAGCAGGTAAAGAATTGAGTCCACTGGATTTGTCTAGGGAAATCTACAAATCATCCCTGCAAAAGACACGGATCTTTTCCCTTGAAAGTCGGGTTCACAAGCTCAATAATGGAGCTAGCTAATGATAAGAAAATCTCTATGACTTGAGCATAAATATTGTGCATGACTCAGTCAGCGCAACTTGCCTATAAATAGGCAAGGAGTCACTCATGTAAAATGGCCTAAGGAGTAGAGCTCATAGAGCCTACATCTCTTGTGCTCATCCGCCGTTACTCCAACTACATTTGTTACCATTTTCCATAAGCTAACGAAAACGAAACTGTCTTCCATTTGCCTGTATCCCTTTGTCCCCTTGTCCATCCTCTATCAAACTTGTCCAACACGCGCTTGCACATTAAGACCAAAAGCTATCATAGATGTTAAACCCATGCTTTCAGACACATTCAAAATTTTAAATATCTTTTAATTGCTGGAATACCTGAAGGAATGGGTTCTTGTGCCTTTAGCAGATACTACTTTTGGGTAATAGGTACGAGGATGCATAGTTCATGTTAGTGTCAAACGATGTTCGCCGTCTTAATTGAGATTGCGATTCTAGACAGATATATCATATTGGCTCAAGTTACTGCTGGATGGACCATTTAGTAATTGAAAATAATATGGAAGAGAGAATCAATGGGAAAGGCAATTTCAACGATTAAACTTGGTTTGGCTACCATCTATGTCCTCAGCTCCTCTAAGGTCGGGTCCTTGATTTGGATGATTGTCGAGATCCTCTTCTTCCATGGACCTATCCAGTTTTTTATAGACTCTGTTCATGCGAACCGATATAATCAAAGTCATTGATCACGTGAGTCCTTTTATTCAATTTTTACATGAAACTCAAGCCTATATGGTGCTGTTTTAGGTGAACAAAACCGCCTGGCCGGATGGCTTCGGTTGCTGTAAATTTGTTTCTCCGTTTGTACTTCTCTTTAGCTCCCCTGTTACCGAAAATAAAGACGAAGAAGAATTTTTTTCTAGCAAAGAAGGCGGGGACGAGTTTCGCTGATGTGCATATCTTCCTAAAGGGGGGTTTTCGTTTTCCGGTCGTTTTGGTGCTGATCTAGTCATTTTAGCATCGGACGGAATGCTACGAGTTGCACGGGGGCGACAAGCATGTCCGAATGCTAATGGCAGCAGGCACCAGACCGACAGTTGAGACTGGACGACGAGAAATCGACCAGAGAATTGAAGGAAGACCCCGATGGAGCACTATGACATCAGGATGTAGCTTCCGTTGCATCAGCTACTGTACTCAACGAGGCTGTCTACAATTCATGAACTCAGTTTCTAAATTCTTAGCATGATGATCGGAAAAATCTCATGCTCTAAAGTGCAGCAAACTCGAGTTTGCATCTTCGGCAGGTTCCTGAATGAGACTCGTGTCAACACAGAAGAAGATGCGCGATCCTGCGGACATGTAATCACGGACAGCTCGTGCATTTCCGAGAACATGGAGGAGACGCCATGAAACTAGGAAAAAACCAGTTGCCTGGAAAAGCATCTCCGATGTAGTTATGTCGTTTAACTATCGAAGCTCCTCAAAGTTCTTTCGCAAATTGGAGCTCCATAGTTTGAATCCGACTGATCGAATGCAGGTTCAAACAATTGCTCTGTTTCTGTTTTGGTATAATGATTTTTACGTTCGCACATCGTTCGGCTTCAGCATGCCTTTCCAATCGGTATCTTGGAGATGCGAATCGATCTTTACTTCGATCCCATCAACGACATAAACGTGTCTCGCCTAAAATTCAATACTCGAATGATGCATGATATCTATTTCCACCACGCCACAAATCGAAGCACATCTCATAAGTCATAACGAACGCAGGCCATCTAAAGATGGTAAATTTGTTTCAGACATGGTACTAGCACATATATACTTACGAAAAGAAAGACTGCATACTCGGAAGTCTCCGACGACTTTCGATCAGGTTCTCTTGACCGGATCGAAATTGGCGACCCCGACCACCGCGCCGATGATCGCCCCGAGCACGACCCCCCCGGCGACGATGCTGAGCAGGAAGTTCTTGAGCGATGGCGAGACCGCCGCCTCCGCCGCCTCCGGCACCAACATGGACGCCGTCAGGGCGGCCGCCGTGGCGCCGGCGATCGCCTTCTCCTTCAGCGACGCGCGCACCTGGAAACTGGCGGAGGTCCCGACCGCCCGCGACGGCCTGACCACCACGGGCAACGGCCTGACGAAGGCGTCGGAGCTCGGCAGCTTCGGGGGGCTGCCGCGGGTTAGCGGCGTGGCCATCGAGACGGCGGAGGTAGAAGCCATTGGTGGTGGTGCTGAGCTTCGGGAATGCAGGGTTGAAGACTAGAAAAGAGAGGGAGATAAGAGAGAGAAAGTGTGGATTTGGTGTTGATTGAGAGGTGGGAGATGGAGATATGGAAATGGAGGCGTTGGTCAGTCCGGTCGACGACGACGACGCTCGCTGATGTGGCGGGTTCTCGTGTGCCATTGGCGGATAAGGTTATCTCATCATCTCTCCTTTTTCCTTTTTCTTTTTTGCGAGCGAATTCTTTAAAATGAACAGAAGATAAAAAAGACTATTTCATGGTGAAGACGAAGCAACGTGATAAGATAAAGAGAACGAGAGCGACAGAATGTGTAATCCGAGATGAACATCGCACGCAAAATCAGTACTAACACAAGAAATCGTGCTCGAACATGTCGTCTGTAAGCAAGGATGAATGGCAACGTGATCTTTCATCACGCAATGTTGTCGACATTGCGGGAATGTGTGTGATTAGAAAGGATGGTATGGGAGTGCAGTTGCGGCTAGACCAAACATTTGAGCAGACGAGATCTCGAATCACCCCCGTTGTCGAAACGCGAGCACTTCGAACTTTTTCATGAGTCCTAATGACTACTAAAGAAAGTACCTGCCCACCACGGACATGATCGTCCTGTGCCGAGCCGCTGATTGCGCAGAGAAGGCGAGTCAGGTCAGACCAGCTGCAGCTGAGGCTGGTGGCGAGCCGACGTTGCTGAGGCGGACTTCCTGAGGCAGCAGGCGGTATTTAATCCCGAGCTCCTCGAATATCTTCTTGAGCTCCAGAACCAGCTCACATCTCCGGCTATTGCGATCCCCGGATTTCTGAAAATTTATGGTGTGAGTGACATAGAGACCCATCTTCATCTTGTTCACATCTTCAATCTCCTTGACCAAGACGCTGTGGCCGGGACGCCAGTATTGAGGCTTGCTCTCCAGATACCTGAAATTTTTCACAATCCGAGGCGGGTCACGTCCGTTGCAAACATATACATGTAGATTGACCATACATAGTACATGTAAACTACTTCCAAATGCAGAGTACATAAGGTATAATAGATTGCGTACGCTTTTATTTTAGCTTTCATTGCTCCGATGCTCTCGATTGAAGTGGAGAAATTGACAGCAAATTCCACGGAATCGCTCATCTCGGACTCCTGTAGAAGTTGCTGATGGGTTTTGTTACCAGAACTGAATTCGGATAGTAAATCTTTTCGTTGTCGTATCTCAGGAAGACTGTTGTTAAGATGTTCATTTCTTCAACCACCATCTGCAATAAATTTTGATCAGTGAAGTTGAATTATGTACCGATAATATGAGAGAGGCGATACGATTATAGGATTAAAAAAAAGTGACCTGAACTCCATCGATTACGCAACAATCGCCCACGTCAAACGGATGCATCACAAATACAAATATGATTGCTTCGAAAACAGTCTTTGCGGTGTTACCGAATACAAACACCACCACGAGAAGCTGTGATGAGATGAACAGGAGCACTTGGGTTGTCAATAGTCCCATCGCCAATAACCAGACTATGATGATCCCTATGAACACAACCCCAGATGCAAGCCTGTTCAGCTCTTCAATGGCGGTCTTTGTATCGTTTAAGGAATGCACCAGCGACTTGCGTTCTTTGTAAACCTTCACCTGCAATGATAAAGCCTCCTCATGACAAATTAACCAACAATGGAAAGATGAAGACTGAAAACAAATAATTGCTCCTCTATTGAATCATCCAGGAGACAAGAGCATTGATCGCAGACTCACCAACCACTTTTTCAGCGATGACCTGGTGATCTTTCCGGTTTCTGCTGCTCCTTCAAACAACGGAAGCGCATTGTCGACATCTGCCTTTTTCATGAAGCGCAAGAGGTCCTCTTCCTCAATGTACCTGAAGACAACAAAAGAAAAGTTGTGAAAAATTGAACCATCACTAGTTAGCGGTTAAATCCCCAATTAGGCGGTATCCTCACTTGTATCCGGGCTTAGCTACGTTTCTGAATATCTGATAAGCGGCAGCTTTAGCACCCCACTCACTATTGATCTCATTTTGTTGTTTCTCTCCCTCCTCGTCATCATCCCCCTGGTTGAGCCCGCCCATGGATAGCCCAGACCCACTAATCACGTCGATCAACCCTTTCATTGTCCACGCCGAGACCTTCTCTTGCTTAATCCTGTGTAGCTTATCCATATCGATCACTTCCTCTTTCTTCTGTTCTGATCCATCCTTCAAAGTCTTGAAACTTAACCGGCTATTGCTCTTTGAATTCCCAACGCGTTCTTCCATTTCCATGAAGGGAGGCCCAGAGAGCGAGCGGACAATGTACTGATGAAAGAACGACTCTTGAATCCGATCAAAGAACCGGGTGCATTGGAATGAAGAAGCCAGTAACTTTATCAGCAGAGTCTTGACCAACCATATGGCAGATGCAATAAGACAAGAAGCCAGAGCCCTCGTGATGTAGTTCAGGATTTTAGTGGTGTGCCTCGATCGCTTCACACCGAGGTTTATCAGCAGCGCCCAGGCCAGTAGGACCAGACCTAACCAGATGAATACTTGGACACTCTTCTTCAATCCATAGACAAAATAAAGAACTTTCTTCTTGAGAAGGAAGTTCTTCTCAATCATGAACACCAATATGTTTATCAACCATTCAGTGACCAATCTGCCACAGAAAATCACAAGCACTAGCACACACCATTTCCATAACTTCAAACTCCAGATCATTTTGGGTTTCAATTCATGCACGGTCAAGCTAGTGATCAGAAAACCTGCAATGCATATGAACACAATCCACTCTACCAAAACCATCTTCTTGAAATTCTTACCGGACATTTTCTGAACTTCCAGATTTGCAGTCTTGTAGACCTCCTCCTCCTCCTCCTCCTCCTCCTCCTCATTTCCTCCCCCAAATGACACAGGAATTGGTGTTCCCGGAGTGGCTGGAGACGTTTTCACATTTTCTTTCAGAGTAGCAGAACCGATATGAACACCTGGTGAAGCCACACTAGGTAAATTCCTAGAGGGCGAACTTGCATTCTTCAACTGGGACTTGATTTCAGCTAACTCTGCCTTGTTAGGATACGACTGTTCGACGAATCTCGATTTCGGCTTCGAATACGCAGACCTGGTGAGCGATGATATCCTTCTAGTCAAAGTGCCAGTTGAAATCATTGGAGGCTTACCTGAAGGCATTTGGCTTGGTTCTGTGGACCCTGGTTGGAAAGATGAGCTATCCGAATTCGGTACTTGGACTTTCAATGCAACATCTTTCACTTCTGTCAGCTCCAAATTGGGATTCACTGAAAGACCCAGCTGCTCTTTGCTTTCGTCTTCGGAGCATGAGATCGAAACCACCACTTCGTCTTTTCCTTTCTTCTCCAGCGCGCCGTCATTGGCCTCCATTCTCCTTTCCAATCTTCTATTACACGCTGCTCAGAAACCTTCACAAGTACAATGCTTCAGTCTCCCCTATCATGAGCAAATCTCATTACAGTTCTGTGCGGCAAAGTTTAGCCGATCGATATATAATTAGCAAGGAAGAACGAACTTTCGCAGCAAAGACCTAAACTTTCTAGCTGAAATCTGAAAGTGGACCATCGAAAGTACGAACATGCAAGAGAACTAGAGACGGCTCAATGATTCGATCAAATAGTGAGAAGAAAAAAGATTAAGAAAGAATGAAGTCTTGCTTAGCTTATATTTTTCAGGGAAAAACAAACAAGGAAAGGTGGTTTTGAATGTGCAGTCGACTTGAGCCCAGAGAGAGAGAGAGGGAGAAGGGTGGCTTCTTGTTTTTCCCGGGAAAAGCATATTTATGTAGTAGTTATGCTAGTGGCCAAAGGTCAAACCCTCGCGTTTCTTAATTTTTGCACAGAAAATCCGGCCTCGTGCCCGAATAATATGTTTTGTCACCTCCATGTTGGATTTATATTAAATCTCGGCGAGGCCAGTTGTCTTTGAGGGGGCCGGGCCAATAAGAAACTCTCTACCCAGCAAAAAATAAGTAGGTGCTCCACATAAATTATTGCAAGCAGTTTGCAGACCGTTCGGTGAAATAAATAATAATCACAATAATAACAAATGAAAAAAAAAATTGCATGGGATAATAATTTATATTGCCTTAAGGGTTCCATTGACAAGATATTATCACTCTACCTGTTAGTCGCATGACACTGGTATGAAACCACGACCTTGCTCGAGATGATTGTTAGACCACCGCTCGTAGTCTTTGAGATCTTTAATAGACTGGGCTTGCTTTTGACAAGATCCTGCCGACATTACTTGTCGACCATAAAGCAGTCGCCAGTGAGGCGTCGGTCAAACATCACATCTAAACCTGGCGATCGCTTGTCGAAGTGTTTTCAGAAGCTCAACACACCCAATTTGAGCTAAGCGTAGTTCAAAGACGAGTGATTATGGAAGCAGGTTGAACAAGCGAGGCCCTGGCTCTCGTAAGGGAAACTACAGCTTTTGGTGGGCTGGCACGGAACTGGTGTCAGTCCAGGAAAGAACAAGGCCAGGAATGGTTGTTTCTGCTCATGGCAGAACTGGTTATTGCATCCTCTTCCAGCATTAGGCTTTCCCCACGACAGAGATAAAACTAGATACAAGTCGACCGTATCGACTTTGTGACACTCCTCAACGATCGGAGTTTTCGTATGAGAACAGCCGTTTGCTTATATTGGATTTTGCATCGCCAAAGCTGACTTCCACAATAGGCATAGCATAACAGAGTTCATGAAAAAGAACAAGTATGAGAGTTTCCTTTGTTTCTTTCTTGTTCCTTCCCCATGCCAGATTGCAGGAAAAATAGCTGAACACGCAGAACCTAATGCGATACTTTTGCCTTTTCTTTTTTTGTCTTCATAATATGAATTGCTTCGCCGAATTCACTACCCAAATGTTCCCATCTTACATAATATCTGTGAGCGTACTAACTACTAAGCTTCCCTCAGTTGACATTATGCCTATATCAAATAGGCACATATTGGACTGGCATTTTCACAACTGAGGGCAAACAAGGAAAACACTCGCCGGAAGTAAGCAGATCCATACAGAACAACATTACATGATCGTGAAGATTAAATGCAAAAGGCCGAAGATGTAACATAAGGCTACATTAATTAAAAAATAATAATTGACTACTCATTCAACCATTAATACTATTTCCACAATACCTCTCGATCTCCAGGTTACACGAATGAATTTAGTGCGAGTAAATAGAAGTATCTCCGTATAATTCTCAACAATTCAGGTCCAAGGAAAAGGAGGCACTACTTTGGCAAATAACAAGATCACCGAATTTATCTCTGAATTCTTTACATCAAGGCTGATGTACAAGTCGTAGGACGTATGAAACTACATCCTTCGTAAATTATCTAACCTTGCCTGTAAGTCACTGTCTATCCCGCTGTCTTCATTCCCCGTAGCTTCTGCTTGTGCAACTTTAGCTTGTGCAGCTGGAGCTGCAACCGCAGTTGATGGTGCATTTACAAGCTGCATAGAATGATTAAAAACAGAGGTTAAGATCATCACAATAGCTCAATCATTTCATAGATATATTGAATAAGGCAATACCTCTTGGTTGACATTGATACCGATCTCATCTAGAACCTGGTTAACTAAATCTTCCGTTTCCTCCTCTTCTTCATCACCTTCCAGAGCATCGTCAATGGCGTCACCCATCACTTCACTCGTCATTTCCATCCTCTCATTCTGCCTCTCGAATTCTTGCATAATTTTCTGCAATGCTGGTAAGTTCATCTGCCTGTTCATCTGACCCATCGCCTTCGTCACGCCTTTCATTGCCTCCCCCATTGCTAGTGTTGATTTCATTGTCTGTGGTAACTTCTCTCAGAACCACAAAATGGGAAAAGCTAACAGGACTAGAGTATCTAGCTTTAACAGGAAATACAGAGAAATTAAGCTGGCATGTCGGCGCACCTGAATTCTAAGAGAAACTCCCTGAAGCTGCGACTTGAGTTTATAAAATTTGTCGATCTGATGACGTGTTCTAATAAGGTCCTTTGCCATCAACTTTACAGCTCCCTGAAAGGAAATTACACAAGAAACCAATGACACATTTGAGAAAGTTGACCATCAATCTCAACTAGTCCGCATCCACAAAATGCATTCAAACATTCATTTCAAGTCATATGGTTCTAAGAGAAAGAAGAGGCGTTAAAGACATGCCCGGCCAATGATACTTCGAAAGAACTCATGCATAAAATCAGAATCACTGTCCGAAAGCAAAGCTCGAACAAAAGTAAGCCAAAGCAGCGGAAACATATATGAAGATGCTTCGGCAGACGAACCGAAATGAAGATGCGAGAACAGAGTCATACGACATACCATCTGCCCTTGCTTGGCATTCTTCTTGATCTCGACGATCAGCTTCTTCTCCTGCGTTTGAAGTCCTTGTCTCTCCCTGTCGATTTCTCGTATGGACTTGTCCAGCATCCTCTTGTTCTCCCGCAGAAGCTCTACAATGCTCAAATTTATCAGTCCTGTTTTTCTTTTGAGGTTCTTTCTATAAGCTAACAGCATGGATCACACAAAAATCCAAGTAAATCTACCATTTTCCACCCGCCAGACCAAAAAAGAGTATAATCCCGTGTTCTACACTAAGGATCATGAAAGTTGGCATCAGTCATGTCATTGTACACAAAACAAGCATGGCCATTCCCCTTACATACCAATCACCAAAATCACCATGTAAATACTATATCATATCAATCCCCGATGATTTTCAGCAACAGCCGATCGGGCGAAGAACTTCACGCGATAATCGCACCCCTAACAGCACAATCCCAAAACGAGCAGTCCGAACTGCAAAAAATCATCTCCCTTCCTTCTGTAGCAACCGAAATTCAAGCCTATCGCGACGATCAAACTAGATTAAACAAAATACATCAACGACTTATCCGAAAACGCCGTTCAATTTTGCCTCCTCACGTTCCTCGCGATCGTACCCCGTCGGCCTACATCGAACGGCGCGGAAAGGAGAACGACGCGGTCGGCGATCGCCGACGACAGACCAACGAATCACAGAAAGCCGCGCGAGCGGGAGATTTCGCGATCGAAGCTCGAATGAGGTTTTTCACCTGCGGGAGTCTTGCGCTTGCCGAAGAGGAAGCTCATGGCGATCGCTCCGACGAGGACTCCGCGAGTTGACCCGACAGAGAAGGGGGGGCGGATCCGCGGGACCGAGGTTCTTCGCCTGCGCGCGTTCGCGTGGATTCGTCGATCTTCGCCCGAAATGATCGAACGGTTTTGCAGCAGCGGAAGAAGACGATGACGATGGAGATGAAGAAGATGATGATGATGAAGATTGCTTCGACGCTTGGACGATCTCGATGTCGCTACTTGTACAGCTCTCCTCACGCGGTGTCGACGCCTCCAAAAGGAAGAAAAGGCAAAATGGTGGAGTCGTTAAGGATTTGGGATGAATAATCGCCTAATTTTTTTTTTTTTTTTTACAAAAACCCCAGTTTTAGGTGAAGTCTCAATTTTGCCCCACGCGTTTTATTATTTTGAATAGAGCTCCAAACTTTCATGTCCCATTCTTATATCTGCTCCGAACTTTTTTTCTGTTTAAGAAATACCCCAAACTTTAGGTCCAATCTTGTACCGTCTAAAAAAAATCACCAACTTTCAATTATTTTCAAATCTTCTATCGTGATCCAATCCCCACTTGATATGGCATTTCTATGTCAATAACAAATCCACATCAACAATGCAACATGAAAAATTATATTCAAAATGAAACAGCAGTTTTTTTATAAAAGGGTAATAGAATCAAATTTGGGATTAGAGTCAAAATTGATAACTTTTTTTAGACAAAAGTTTGGGGTAGATTTTGGAGTAGACCTAAAATTATGGGTTTTCTTTTAGTCAAAGAAAAGCTAGGGTAGACTTGAAATGAAACTAAGGTCTGGGTCTTTTTTTAACCGGGAAAAAATTACCCAAAGAGCGATTTTTCAGGGAATTAGACCAATGAAAAAACTTTGTATGGTTGGGTAGGTAATCGATGCATCTGAGCCCTTAACTCGGAGCCAGATCAGACCGTCCGATTTGTGCAAGTTGACTTTGCTTACGTGGTCGAAAGTTGGACCACACGTACGGAAACACATTGGACTCCCAACTGAACAGATACAGCAAGGGCGGGGAGCTTTCATCGAAATATTTACACAAAATGCCCACGTCTTTTTTTCTAAAAAAAAACATGTTTTACAATAAGATGATATGATAAGGTGCACAAAATTATAATTCAAAAATTAAAAAGAAAAAAAAAAAATCAAGTAAGCTCGCAAATATATTAGTTTTCCAAAATTGAGTGTAAGTCTCTTATAACAATCATTTAAATTTACTTCCTAAACTGATTTTCATTTTGAAAAGTTATATCTATTCACGCATGTTTAGAACTTTTTATTTTCCCTACACACATAAGCACGTGCGATTTTGCTGGTCTTTCATTAACATATTTGGTAACGATATGGTATAATGAAATTGATAAACATCTAATCTTTTTTTTCAGGCACAAATATAATATTCAGATAATGGTTGTCAAGTAATTTTCCACTTACTTGAATTAGAGCCTCTCACAAACCATTTTAGATAAGGGATTTAGAAAGGAAAAATGAAGGACTCAAATGATTATTAAAGAAAATAAGATAGAAGAGAATTGAGAGGATTGGATTATTATTCTCCGTTCTGATTAAGATGGCATCTGAGGCCCGTTCGCTGGAAAAGGGCCTTGAGGCCCAAGCCCAACTTTAGCCCAAATCAAACTGAGGTGGCTTCTTGGTTTTCCGTCGTTTGCCGCTCCTCCTCGCTTCTAGCCCGGTCAAATAGTGAATATACAGAGTTATTTACTTATTATAATGAAAAAAAAAATGCGAAATTTACTAAAACTGGTTCACAAAATTGGCTTATTAAAAGATGCGTTGGACCGTTATTGGTTTTTGATATGGTTTACTTGTTTAAAAGAGGGCCACTCGCATTCCGACAGATTACTTAGTAAAAATTAGTTTAATAAACTTGTCTTAGTAAGTCTAGTATTGCTCTTTAATAAGATTTAGGTTTATTAGTAGACGGGAAATGAGAATGGAGAAATTTCATCATAACTCATGCAAAAGCTCAGGGATACTGCAATTTGCACTTGAAATTCAAAAGGTTGTGCGTTACTTCTTCGTTATCGTAGCAATTAGTCAAGTGGCACAAGACTCACTACTAAATGGCTAGGAGAAGTCTTGATCCAATATTTTGCCATCTAACTCGGAAACTCTACTTCATAAATAGAGATCATTTGTGCTAGCACAAACCTTGCATTGCTATATAGTCGCAATGATGCGATCGTCCTTGGATTGATAGAGATATTTGATAAAAATAATGAAAAATACTTCCAACAAGTAAGGAAAAGAGAAAATTTTGTTTCACAATTTTATTCTACCTGTAGAAAGGGGAATTCGTATCGATCTCAAAATGAATGACTAATCTCGGGGATTAACTAATCAGCTCGAGATACTTTTCCATTTTGAATTCGAGGCTGAAAATCTTCCAATGAGTTCGCTTTGCATATCACGATAAGATAATGATGCTAACGAGCGCTCTTGAAACGCCGGCACATCACACGTTTGATAACGAAAACGATATCTTTTCAATGTACTGATCGTGCATGACACAACACAAGAAAGATAGCTTTCAGAATCGGATCCGTTAAATTCTCTTCTTCTTTTTTTTTCCCCCTTTCAGTTGCACGCTTTCTTCTTTCGGAATTATATCGCCAATCATTCCCCCCACGACGAAGCTCCGCTTCTGGAAAAACGCCTTTGGGCACAACGCAGACTATTCACTTTCCAAAAACATCCCATTTTTTTCTTCCGGTTTGACTCTCGCGCGGCACGCAAGCGCGAATGCCGCGGCGGTGGCGGTGCACACGTGACCGGGATCGAAAACCACGTGACCGGAACTAGGGGAAAGCGCGTGTAGCCGAGGCGCGGGCGAAGTATTCGTACGGTCAAAGGGGGAGGGGCTCCTTTTCAAGCGCGGAATCATTACCACATGTGCTTTCGACAGGAGAAAAAGAAAACCGTGTCTGTCCCCCCTTCGACAGCGAGGGATGGGACGACGTCGTATTCCTCCACCACGCGCTCCACCACCGCTGGGCGGAGGCGATCGGCCGCGCACGCGCCCCGGCGGACGGCCAGGATCGCGCCCCGAGTCGCGATCCCCGATCCCCGTGCGAGCTCGCGGGAAAAAAAGCTGACGGGACGTGTGTCCGGTGCGGTGCGCACGAGTGCGTGTGGGGCCCGCCCCGGGTGGGGGTGGGGTCGTTTGCCAGGTTGTCACGTGCGGGTTTGTCGTCCCGCGGTCGCCAGCGAAACGGGGGGGCGGATCTACCGTTTCGTGCCACGGTCGTCAGACGCGTGACGCGACGATTGTAAAGTCAATGCAAAACAACAACAAAAATTGAGCGGCTCCAAAATTCGAGCCTAATTACATAATTTAGAAGATGCCCCCCCTTTTTTTTTTTCTATATTAAGACGTTTTTACTGTAATTGCTTTTGGGTCAAGGACATATAGGTTGCACAACCAAAGAAATAATAGAGATCTCGATTCCTAATGTTTAGAGTAAATGTGGTTGGAATTATATAAATGTCGTTGCAAATAGTTTGTTATCGGAGGATCATCCCTCAAAAATAACGATAGGTCTTGAAATGATAAAACATACAAAACTGTGGTAATTTAGCAAATCTTGAACAGATATTTTCCATGGATGGTTCATGAGCATACTCGAGCTAATTACATTAGAGTCTACATGCATGCATCACTCTCATTAAAAAAAAAAAATTGTTATTTTTTTTATCCCTAATACCATTAAAGCATATATTACTTATTTTTTAGGTTCATTGCTACCAACTACCTAATATTTCGATTTTTTTTCTAAAAAATCATGTTGTAAATATGTATTTTGAGTTTTTTATAAGAATTTGGTTGATTTCCGAGCAAACTATCGGCATGAAATATGGCTATTTTCCATTGAAATTGCTCAACTTCCGAGCAAAAAACAATCAACTCTGATGAAATCAAACTTGATATCCCGTGATTGAAATAAAAGCTTAGTTTTTTTCTTTGTTGGTTGGAAAAATAAAGGCTTAGTTGCATAATCACAAATTAAAAGTTAGTGATCTTTAGCTCCTGTCGGCACGGTAATATGTGGGCCCCGGAAAAGTTACTTAGCTTTGCAGACTTGACCAACTCCAACTTGATCAGGTCACGTTGGCAGAATAGTGCGCAAAAACGTTAATTATCTCTTACTTTGGCCAGATTAGGACGATGACTTAGATATCAAGGATGCTTCAATCATAACAGATCATAATTCCTCACATTTTTTGCTTCCTGATTTTTTTAGAACTCAAAGATTTTACTATCAATTGACAAGAGGAAATGTTACTTAAAAAAGTCCTCAATCAATTGTAATTGTATCATTTTAATTTGAGCTTTTTGTATTTATATTAATTCAGTTTATTCGATCGATTTTGGTAGACCGGTGCTGACGTAGCATCTCGGCTGGTGACCCTCACCGGGCCCTAAGTGGAGGGAAAAAACTAAAGAAAAAGGAAAAAATTATTAAAAAATTAAAAAAACATTATTAAAAGAGTCAATATCAATGCGGGCAATGTCACGTTAGCGTTGGCCAGCCAAAATTGACTAGATAGATTACATCGACACAAATTTAAAATATTTAAAGCTGAATTAACACAATTATAACATGTTTATAACTTTTTTAGTAATTCTTCTGTGGACTAGATTTACATTTTTTCATGATCCAACTGTGATCATGGGATTAAAGATCCGTTTTTAGAGAATCATTAGCAATACCCAATTTAGGAGGGAGAGAGAGAGGGGTGTTCGGATGATTATCTAATAGCAAATTTGTCGAGTTATTTGAAATTAAAAAAAAAAAGCCAACTTTATTAGATAGCAATAATTCTCCTTTTGTCACCTCGAGCGGGCAAAGAAAATTTCAGATGTTAATTTTGTGGGGGCTAATCGTTTTTTTTTTTTTTTTTTTACAATGTGTATTTTTTTTTTTTACTTACCATGATATGACACGTTATCTTCTTAATCATTCCCATCATCCCAACTCCAAACTTTTTGAATGTGGTGGCACTTTATTCTCCTTTTGATTTTTGCTTACGTCATATAATGATTGAACATAACCGCTTCCATCACATCTTCCGGTGAATCTAGCCCTCTTTCAAAAAAATTCGCCTCTCGGGTCGGGCAAACTGGGAAACTCTGCACGCAACACGTGTCCTCATATGTCCTTAGGGCCAGTGACCGAGCCTTATCATACATTGTGAAGTGAACGGGCATTAAGGATCGTCGTTGGGTGCTAATGATATATCAATTGCCTAGAGATGCATGTTATCGCAATCGAACTTTCCGGAACAAGTATAATTGCTCCTATCCCCTAGGTTCTCTTTATCGGGTAGGGGATGGTAAGTCGATTGAGGTCAGCAATCAAATTTAGATTCCTCGCATCTTGAATCATTTGCCTTTTCTTATGGAATTTGTCTTTTGAAGCAAAAGAAGATAGAGAGCTTCTTTATCTCGGGGACAAAAGCTTGGGATATAAATAGTCTAAATCGAGTGTTTAGCTGAATTCTTCACTTATGTTTCAATCTCCATTCGGGTTGATAGACCAATTTGGCAGCAAGTTGTCGATGACATATTCACAGCTAAACCTTCTTACAAGCTCATCAAATCGTGTACGGAGGAGGATAATAGCTTTGGGATTTGGAACAAAATCTAGAAGTTAAAATTCATGAACACACAAGATGATGATATGGAGGATAGTGACTAATGTTTTGCCTTGTTGAGCTAACCTAGTTACATGGCTTCACATCCCAGGCCCTTCTCGCCCATTGTGTGGGAACTTAGAAGAGATTTCAATCCATTTGTTCACAACTTCCCCCTTTGGCTTGGATTATGTGGAGACAAAGTCCATGGGTTATCATATTGTCTACTCGGAACTTCGGCTCGATATAGAAGATGGTGCACCACTTCTTGATCCATGACAGATAGCATAAAGAATGGGCATGTACTGCAATCTCTTTACCTTTTTTACAGCAATTCTATATGGTAGAATGTGGCATAATAGGAATGCAACATTACATAATTAGACTTTGGCAAATCCTTCCTAGGTGGTCAAGCTAGTACTACAAGATTTCATGGAATTCTCAAACATGTTCAAGAAAGGGAACAAAGTCATGAAAAACAAAGAAGCTGATTCATTTGGGGAAAGGTTAGACCCCTAGTTTCCCGTTGGATCAAGGATTGAAGTAATGTAGATGGTGCATCGAAGGATAATGTAAGGGCCATGCATATTGTTACATGATTGCTAGAGACCCGAGTTGTCCAAACATGGACAAGATGCTTGCCAGTGGTAGTGGGAGCTATCACTTTTCTCCTTACCTACAAATTTGCTCAGTCCATCGGTATTTACCAAACGGTGTTTGAAAGTGATTGCAAAATATTAATTGATGCCATTCAACAAAAGGTCATTATCTTTGGAGTATCTAGCCTTTCATCTCAAATTCTTGCTTTCCACTTCTCAACAACTTAGGAAAAAGCTTGATGTGGACTCATGGACTCAATAATGGCCCTGCTTATGAGATTGTAAAATGGACTTTTCATCATATAAGAACTATATATTAATTTTTAACAATCTCCTGTCTAAAGTTAAAATTACAGTGTCAGTGAAGTCAACTTTACATTATCGCTTTAATGTAGGTAGTGGTTTTCTTTGCAATGCTTGACCTTTTTGTTGGAATGAAAAGTTTGTTCTATTTTTTTTACTAATGCTTTTACAAAAGGTTATCTCTACGGAATTTCTTATCTCAGCGAGGATGCAAAAATTTCAAGTACTTTTCTTCCACTTGTAAACCATATTCCGCATTTACTAATCTACCTCTTTCTCACTCATAATGTCCATAGAACAACTCATTTGACACATTCCCCAAATGAATTAAGGAATATGCCCAGTCGATTAGGTTTGATCAGCATCAAATCATGCTAATCAATGTAATTAAATTGCACAGATCTTTTTGATGCAGTTTCAGAAAAATTCATGGAAAATATCAAGAATTTCAGAGGATCCTATGTAAAAAGAATAATGCTACCCCAAAGTTTTTATGGCCCACTATTTATTAAGAGGAAATGCCATGGTATTATTCCCATGCATATCATGCCACTAAAGATGCCATTCACCCAATATTAGATGAGTACAAGCAGAATCAATCAATACCAATGATATTTTCCCAAGGCCCATGAGACTTTGGAGAATATTCCATGTCAGGTCTGATTCCTAATCTCGACTCAAATCAGAAACCATCAATAAGCGAGGGAATCTTTTAGAGTTCCCGTGAATACATTTGTAAAATTTGAAGTTGTAAACTTTGTTGTATTATTGAATCTTTACTGAATCTTTCTAGCGTTTGTGAGTATGAAGATTCCGTAATATTTCCTGTCCGTCTATCATTTGCTTTGTTGGTTATATTGGAAATTAAAAACGTCCATATCTCCTTTAGCCTTAGCGATATAAGGCAAGGTGATGTTTGTATTTAAAAAAAGAGGGAAAGTTGGGAGAAGAGAAAAATTTCCCAGAATTCTGTAACGTTCTCTCAATTATTCTTCTAAACCTTTCTCCTCTAGGCCCGGTGATATTCGAACAAATGAAATACCATTATGATCGAATCAAATTGCTTTATATCTTTCTAAAAGATTGTTTTTGCACATTATAAGATGTTAATGGAAAAAAAAAACTAATGACTCGAGTTAATCGTGCAAAATTGATAATAATGAAAGTTAAAATGGTGATGGGATTATTTAAATAAATGGAATTTTCTGCATGTATTATACGCCTCGGATTGATGTTTGGTTGGTAAGGAACAGATCCCCACTTTCAATTTAATTTTTCACTGGCCCCCAAAAAAAGAAAAAAAAATTGGTACAGTGGGATGGTTGGTGCAATCGGCTGGTCCTGTTCATCAACTTTTTCTCTTTTGGTACTACTTTGATCATCAGTTTCGGAGGGCGGATAATAAAATTACGGTTTTCTTAGAAATCGTCCCTTGGTTTCTTGGAAAAATTCAATAGTTATTTGACTTTTCGCAACGCGAATCCGGGCAATTTCGATTTGATTAGAAATCGTATATGGTCCGTATATGTTATAATGCGGCTCATTATGGAAAAATGGTAAATTTGAAGGCCTGATGATTAGAAAGAGAGAGAGAATCAAGTCCTACTTGACCACAAAACATGTAGTCCACTACCACTACCACTGCATGGGAACCCAACAGTGTTGAGGATGACTTGTATAAAAATGGGGTCTTTTTTTCTTTTTTTCCTCTCTTTATTTTCTTTTTTTCTTTTTTCATGAAAAACGAGGATGGGGAGGGACGAATGGTCACAAGATTCCTCTTTCAAGTCCCATCGAGACGCGACCGGCGTGAAGAAGCCTTGCGACCAAGGTCCGCCTTAGCTAGCAATTCGTTGACTTAAGCGTCTTTGGATAAAAATGGATTCAATTGAATATTTCAACAAGTTAGCAGTTAATTTTGTTATGGTATCGATGTTCAGCTGCATGCTCGCGATTTTTGGCATGACCATATTTATATAATTTTGATTTTTTGGGGGCACTAAAGAGGGAAATGGAATTGAGGGTGGGCAATGAAAGTCAACCGAGGGGTGGCCCCCTTCAGTGGAATCTCTCTGCACATCATCCAAATCTTTCTTTTCTTTCTATTCTTATTCTCTCCTTCCTTTTATTTTTATTTTATTCTCTTCTGGTGCAAAAAGCTAGTTTGGATTTTCTCCCACATCCTGTCTGATTCTGCTCCTATTCTTCCTTCTTGTCCTTGACTTGACTATGCTCCAATTGCTTTTTGTGTGGCCCTACTACTAGTTTGTGTATTCACACCCAACTCAATCCATTTTGATTCCCGGATTTTCCAACAGAACATTATGAAGTATATTCAGCGCAATGATACTGACCAAAAAGAATTCCAAACGTTAAAATCATGTTGGATCAATCCTTTTTGGTTAAATGGATAAAAAAAAAAATTACATCTTGTAAAATGTGAAATTTTACATTTAGATATTACACAAATATGTGATTCCTTGCGATTCTTTCCAATTCTAGTGAATCGACCAATATCGTCGATCGCAACACGTAACTCTGAAAGACGACAGATGACCAAAATTTGCGTAGCTCTTTGGAAAGATGGTGCCTCGATTGCTTCATGAGCTATCTGTCTATAATTTCACATCCTGCTTTCAACGAGAGAAGGCGCATTTCGGCAAATCCTGACCATCGACAAGCCCCTCATCCTCGTAAACCAAACATTGTGTTCTATCAAGACCACGAAAGGAGCAGCGTGCAAGATAGAGGATTCACCTCCATGGCCAGCCAAGTTACAATCCCACCACTTACGTAGCTCACTGGTACTATATAAATCCCGGCTGCGCGCAATAATCAATTGGTTGCTCCGTTTGAACGTGCCCATGTACTAAAGAACATACTTTTTCTCTCGTGAATCCAAAAATGCAGGAATAGACGATGGATATGAGCGACAGAAGCTCTCACATAATTAAGCCTCTCAATAGTGTTGCGCGATCAAAGCGTCCCCTTGTAGGGTGAGCAAGACAGATCGATTGAATCGGGAACAACCTAAACCGAACCAAACTAGCCGGTTTTGGACAGTCCATGGGGCATCTGTCTAGTTCCTAGTTCCAAGGTAGGAACTGAAAACCCTAATCTCCTTCTCCTCTCAACTCATGCGGCTCTTTCCCTCTTGCCTTTAGTCTTCGATTCTTTTACTCTCACCTTGGTGCCTCACGCCTAGCTTGCTCTTCGCTTTTCACTCTTTCCATCTCGCTTTGGTGCCTCATGCCTTGCTTGCTCTTCACTCTTTCCCTCTTGCCTCATTGCCTCACGCCTCACTCTTTGCTCTTCACTCTTTCGATCTTTCCCTCTTTTGACTAAGTCAGTGAGTTGCGTCCCTCTCAGTTCTTGATTGACCCTCAGACGGCCCTTTCGCTCTCGCATCTCGTCTCGACTCTTGCCTTCTCTCTTGCTCTGTTCAAGTTTGTTTTGAAGCTTTTTCTTTTCAATTTGCTCTAAATATTTTGTTGCGTTTCTATCTTGCATTTGTGTTTCTATCTTGCATTTGTGTTTGTTATTGTGCAAATTTGTGTAGTTGAATACAATGAGCAAATTCGCAATTCAATTTGGCTGATTGCAACATCTTCTATGCTTACCGAATGGTCCTTGAGCCACTTGTGGTATCGGAAATTGGTTAGGTCAAAGTCATGATTAGGGGTGATCAGGTCCAAGATAGCTAGGTTCTAGACTTGGAACCTGGACCCTGGATCCGATCATGTTATAACAAGTTCCCATTTTCTGAACCCTGTATCCGACCTTGCTTGCACTAGATCTTATTTTGGAACCAGCCTATTTTTTCAGTTTGGTTCTAAGGTCAATCATGTTTCCCTTGGAACTTATTTTGCAACTGCCCAATATCCTATACGACATCGAATTTAACATTCATACGTGAGAAAATAAGTAATCCTCATAATTTGTATCGAAACATTAAGTACATGTAATCAATAAGTACATGAATTTTTTGATTAAACGAAAAACTAAAGATCCACAAGGCTAATTAGCATAAACAAACATCACAAGGCAAAGCAAAAATCTCATGCGATGGATAGTGTGACCATGAG
Source organism: Eucalyptus tenuipes (assembly GCA_014182365.1). Classification (NCBI taxonomy): domain Eukaryota; kingdom Viridiplantae; phylum Streptophyta; class Magnoliopsida; order Myrtales; family Myrtaceae; genus Eucalyptus; species Eucalyptus tenuipes. The sequence continues at coordinate 6,047,872 of CM024539.1, forward strand.
CTAGCGAGAGAGGGAAGCAAGCGAGGAAGGGGAACGACGAAGGAGAATCGCCATGCGAGAGGAAAAATGCAATTCTAAAATTAGAAATCAGGGGAAAAGAAGATAGGGTTTTGGACTTTTGGACTTACAAAACCGATTCCCAAACTGGTCTGGTCGATCCAGTTCCTAGGTGAGTATTCACTCAGAACCAGGAACCAGACTGATTCAAACCGGTTTCGAATTTTGGGAACTGATTTCTGGACCTGTTTTTTGGGTGGGTCAGTTCGGTTCATGGGTAGACCCAATCCAATTGCACGCTGGTCATGATTTTGGGGAATTCAGCTGAAGGTGGACTTGAAGTGGGAATTGATGATTGAAGTTGATGATCAATTCTAGGTTTTGGTTGATGTAGGGTTTGAGGAGAGATGACATGGTTTTGAGTGGAAAAATTATGAAATGATCGATCCCATTGAACTAAATCAATCGGTGCCGTCCGATCCTCGATTATAGAAATTGAAAACTATTCTTAATTGGGATTAGACCGGATTGGGAACCGATCGCCCCTATCTTTTTCGAACCAATCAGCTTAGAGTGGGAAACAACTATAGCTCAATCGGATACCCACCACGGGGTCATTCTCTTAAACCGAATCCAATCACAATCCTCCCAAGAACGTGACACAATTATACGAAGGGCGGGAGAAGTCAAAAGACATTCATGATGGGGGCATCGAAGGAACGACACGACCAAAGTCCTCCTCAAGAAAACACAAAACAATTTCGAAATGGGCAAGCCCACGGATGCTCCCAGTGTTTTATATTAATGATGATAGAAAGGTGACCCTCTTTTTTGAACCAAAAAGTATTGCATCTCCCCATGTCGAGGCCATGTGCTACGCAGGTTAAAAAGCATGATTTGCCCGCTTAGAGATTTCACCCATTTCGGATATTAGAACCTGAATATATACACATATTTTATGGGGTCGGATATCGAGTTAATTGAGTATTTCCGGCTCGCGAGCGGTGGATCCAACGACCGGGCCGACGATGTGGAATCGAGAATGGCGGCGGAGCCGGATTCAGACTTGGCGAGAAAAAAGTTCCGATGGCTTGCTAATCGGAAGGAGTGAGAAAGAGATTTCCTAAATTGTCGCATGCATATCACTAGTTATGGAGTCGAGTCGGATTGACCTGATGCAAGTTCAAAAAATTCGGCGGTAATGGCATGCGGCATTTGGAGTGATTTCGATATCAAAAAGGAAGAAACAAAGAAAATGATGTACAGGAAATGGAAAAATCATGAATTTTATGCCCGCAAAAACAAATCTTACACTGAAGATGCAGTCTAAAAAAGGAGGAAAAAAAAAAAAAAAAAAAAAAAAGAGGAAGAAGAAGAAGATGAAGAATTACAAGATCAAGCCATGAGCGATGGCTTGGTTCTTCTTCAAGCAGGTGGTCTCGTACACCGGCAACTCCTCCCTGTACCTCCCGACCCCGATCAAGTGATCCAGCTCGAAGAGATCCGAGCTCGCGTCGCTCTCCATGTCGTCGTCGTCGTCGTCGTCGTCGTCGCTGTAATCGCTCACCACCACCCTGCTCCTGCTCATTCCCCTCTTCTTCTCCATCTTCTTGAAGTAGCGCTCCCTCTCCGCCTCGGCCCTGGCCTCTCTCTCCCTCTGGGAGAAGCCCGAGGCCACGCCGCCGCCGTTCTTGGCCTTGCGGTCGTTCTCGTAGATGCACTTGTGGCCGCAGGGCTGGGAGTCCTCGCCGACGATGACGCTTACGGGGTAGAACCGGACCGACCTCTTCAACTTGCTCCGCGTGCTCGGGGTCTTGCTCATGCAGGACCTCGAGAAGGAGGACGCGGAGGAGCACGCGGACTTGGACTTGCGCTCGAAGCTCACGTCCTCGACGGCGCCGACGTAGCACATCTTCGCCTTCTTGACGTTGCCGGAGTTGAAGATGGAGTTGAGGAAGCTCGTGATCCGGCCCCCCGGGGAGATGGGCTGCTTCACCTTCTTCAGCTCGCCGTAGATCTTGAGGGCCCGGAGCTTGGTCTTCGAGAACCCGCCGGCATTGTCGCCGCCGCCCTTGCGGTCCTCGTGGACCCTCGGCTTCGCCCGGTGGGTGGAGGACTCCGTCTCCGAGGACGAGAACGTCGAGAACGTGGCTGCGGAGCTGGAGTCGGAGGAGTTCCGGGAGCTCTGCTTCTCCATCCACTCCTCGATCATGATGGCCCGCCGGAGGTTCGAGAGCTCCTTGTGCGAATACGAGGAGGAGGAAGACGAGGAGCCATGCCTGGTCTTGTGGGCGCCCTGTTTCTTGATCAGGGGCGGCTCCGGGAACAGGGGAGAGGCTCGGTCCTGGCCGTTGGACTCGTCGATGGAGCGGTAGATGGACTCGAGGAGGGAGGAGGAGAAAGACGGGGTCTTTCTCCTCTGCGGGACGGTGGGCTGGCCGGCGGCGGCGGCTTCTCTGAGCGGTCTCTCTCGCTTGTTCATGGCGTCACATGCAGCGAAGATGCAGGAACAGAGGAGGAGGAGGGCGAGAAAAACGGGTTTAAATAAAGAGACAGAGGAAGCGAAGCAGCAGGAGGAGAAGGGAAAAAAACAGAGGGGGCGGACAGCGGGGCGTTGTCTGTCGAGAGAAGGTCAAAAGCTGCAAGCGACACACCGAAGTGGAGTGAAATCGCGGGCAGATCACGTGGAACGGAGCGAGCGAGGAAGAAGAAGAAGAGACAGAGCGTGGAGAATTCGTAAATAAAAATCCCTTCTTTAATGTCAGACACAACTACATCCTCTGTTCTGCTCTCTCTCTCTCTCTCTCTCTCTCTCTTCCTCTCTCTCAGTTTTCTTTATATTTTGATTGAAAGGTGAGGAGAGGAACTGGAGGTGGAGAGGTTGCACGAGGCAAAAGGGGAGGAAAAAAGCAGATCTCGGCCTTTTGGATTCGGGAGAAAGCAGGAGGGGTGGAGAAGAGGGAGCGAGGGGGTGAGGATTAAGCTTTTGCGCACTGTTGGAGGAATTGCGACCCGTGGGGGCCGCCCTCCAATTAATTAATCCGACCCGTCGAATGTAAATCTCCCCGTCGAGAGTTTTGTCCGGTTTAGGGAATTTTTCGTCCCGGGGTCGATGTACGACGTGACGCCTTGAAGAGGGATGGGGCAGGGGGGCGTCGGGAGGTCGGAGTAGGTAGACAAGGGATGTGTACATGTCGCTCGGTCGGGTCGCTCGGTCGATCGGTCGGTCGGTCGGTCGGCGTGGCTTGCATTTATCACGAGGGATTTGGCGAATGAGTTTGAGTTTAGATTTGCTATTTACTCCCATGGGGGGCGTAAAAAGCCAGATTGCTTGGCTAATCTGGTTTCTTTCATGGTTTCCGACTTGGACCTTGGAAGGTTGAGTACTCAAATTTATACACAGTATGTCAATAGTGAAACGACTGGTCCTCAGAGCCAAAAGGCTAAAGAGCTATAAAATCATGACTTTCCCTGTAGAGATGAATCCTAATGTGTGAGTCTTGTCATATTTGCTGGAATTCCATATCGACGCGCCGAGCGAATCAAAGACATTTGTCGATAACAACGATCGATAAAAAATATTGTGATTTTCAAAGTATTAAATTGATGACAAATAACACCTTTTTTCTTACAAAATGAAATCACTCTCAATTGACTCGATGTTTGGATGTTTCGTGAGTATTGCCACTCATGTCCACCCAATCAATGTCGGAGTACCAAAGATAATGTATTCAATTCCCTTCCATCTCGAAAAAATATTGTGCATTGATAGTCTAAACTTTCGTAATTAGGAGAAGCATGTCAAACTTATCTAAAAAATAATTGTAATGGTTAGTCAACATATTGGATATACACATATATGGGAAATTTTGTATATGCTCACTATACATTGATTGTGATATAAATCAACTGCAATGCAAACACTGTTTTAGTTCCCAAAACATGAAGGGCCGGATCTAGCAGAATGAGACGAAGCAATGGTTGCTTTTATATACTGGAGGTTAGTTCATAGATGTGGCGCAATCATGACTATTGGATCCACGTGGGATTCACACTATTGACAGCTGCGACAGATGTTCATGGATTGTTAAGATTGGTCGCACAATCATAAAGAAAATAGAGAGTAAAAGTAAGAAAAAGAATTGAAGATACAAGATTTTATCCCAGTTCACCCTTAACTAAGACTAAGTTCAGCTAAAGATTCCATTATAATTTGCACCTCTTAATTACAAGAAAAATATAGGCTAAAACTGTAAAAGCTATCTCACATCATAGAGGCGCTGCCCCCGCAATCTCGCCAGGTGGTCCCCTGCTCACTGAGGAGCGGGACCCCATCCAGTCATATCGATGAGGAGTTTGAATCACACCCAGCATGTATCATGGAGATCCCCATTAGGGGAGGATAGAGGAAAAGCTTTGTGTTGGCACGTGTGCACGAGAGGTTGGCAGTTCGCTTCCCCCCTGGAGGGGGACCGTTATTATTGGAACGGGGAGCGAGCGACCATTAGAGAAAACGTTCAAAGCTTCCTTTCGAAGCCTGACAGAATCCCAGTGAAGAACAGCAGGATTAGCGTTAGGGCAAGCAAACATCGGCCAGCACATCGAATGAAATCCCAGGTCGGGGTTGCTATCGAGAGACCCAACACCTTGCGAGCAGGATCAGAACTTGTCCCCGTTCCGTACGTGCTTTCCTCGTGCCAAAACAGCAGGCTGTTGAGTAATTAAGCGATGTCCTAGTGGACAAGCTTTCCTAATAGAGAGAATTCGAAAAAAAAAATCATGTGGGTTGTGTGGTTTAGATCCTGCCTTGAAGGGGGATTAGATCTCGTACCTGCATTTTGCGAACTGCAGTTATGTTGGCGGTTCTCTTGATCACTCGATTCGGTAAAAAAGACTGAACGCTCGACTGGACTTGCGAGCTGCTATTAGTCGCGTGCCTTCGTGCTCACGATGCTCGCTCGACTCGCAACTCGAGGTCTACTCAAACTCGGAAAGGTCGGGTTCAAATGATAGGGCAAGGTTGAGCTGAGCTCGAATAGTTTTGATGCGGCTTCGTTCTGTTGCACTCGAAGTATCACCTCTTTGCTGGTTTTCATCGTTACGCTGAGCATTGAAATGGAAATGATTTTTCTTGTTTCTCTTGGAGCGATGAATACAATTTGCTAGGGTTACTAACCCATGAATCAAATGCGCGCTCACACGTTCATGGCCCTGCTCAACACGATCAGTTTAGGTTAACATTCGCTTGTCAGTCAAGGTTGCACATTGCACTGCGATCCTCTTCAAGTATATGTAGACTGGAGTTTGTGTTCAATACGCTCGTTCCGGCTATTGCACGATGAATAAGGACATGATTACCTCAACAATTTGAAGGTGGTTGAACCTGAACTGGGCATCCAGCAACGGCTAAGGCGTGCCGAGGACCATGCAAGGTCTCGCATGCATCTCGACCTCATGTAATGCGTGGAGAAGAGTGCATTCGGGGGATCCAAATTTTTCCAAACAGTTGGACGAGGAATTTTCAAGCCGTCAGAAACAAATTCTGGGAGGATTGACTACTTGAAAATTCTGGGCCTGGATACAAATGTTCATTTTATAGGGCTCATACTGATCCTGCAGCAGCATCGGATGTGGCAGTCTCAAAGGATGGGATAGGAGCGGGAAGTTTCAGAAGAGATGAAATGAATAGAGACTTTCGAGAAGTCAGGCGTAATGCTTCACCATCTCGTGTCCCATTACGTGCGTGGCTGTGACTGTGTGTTTTACGGAGATCTATCTGCTCTTGAAGGTTTGAAGAATGTAGGACCGATTGGTCTCCAACCTAAGAAGCAAGTCCCACTAGTTCCTCCTGGAGAGGAATCTTGCCGATGATCAAACCTTTCCCGGTTTATCTGGGCAATTCTATACGTCAAGAGTTTAGTGTTGTCTGAAAAGAACACGGCAGAGCGGAAATGAATGCTCAGAGTTCGTCTTACATGTCCTTTCCTATGTTACCAATATCCAGAATCAACTCATCTTAGAACTAACGCAGCATTTACAAGCTAAAGCTACCTTCTTTTGCAAGTTCATGGTTTCCTCCTATGATCTTTCTGGCAGGATTAAGACGGAGATAGAAGACGAAAACTTTTGGGCAAGTAAAAAATGGAAGGAGTCCGACTTTTTGTGATATATTAATGTGCTGACTTGAAACTTTGGATATTGATGATATCCCGAAAATAAATAGAAACGACCTACCCAAAACTGAAAGATATTATAAACAAAATTTTTGTTCATGACCCGCATCCCGTGCTAATATCTCTGGAGCATCACAAGGAGTGAGCTCCGAAAGAAGCGGTAGCTTACAAAAGATTTTGGTAGCTCCATATGCCTATAGGTGCCCGTATAACACCCTTTAAGATATACATTTGAATAGGTTTCAGATGCAACATTGTAGAATAAGTGAAAAGAAGAAGAAGAAAAACCGGCAAAAAGTAACAATTGGTAACCTCAGGAACTGCGACCATCGCCTTCGTGCTTTCAATTACAAGTACTGTTCGTGGATCCTCGCTCTATTTTCTTCCCACCATACTCGAGCGTGCATCTCCCCAAATCTTTCTCGACTGCAGCATAAATCACAATGTTAGAAAATCAACATTAATTTTATTGTCACTTTGACAGCAGCAAGTTCTAGCCCAATTGGGGTTAGCCTAATGGCCATTGCCCATCCCTGCATTGTTTGTCAAACAACCATTTTCATAGCTCGTAAACATGGCATTCTGGTTACAATGCAGCTGCTTATCCTCATCATGCAGTAAGAGTTACTCCAGGAAAAAGTTTCAGTTAGCTTTTTGCATCAGTAATTATCTGGTTCTACGGAACCATTAATTATCTGTTGTTGCTAGTACACACGATCCATACTTTGGACGAAATTATTCCGAGGAAAGAGAAGTACAGCAAAAACATGCATATTTGAATAATAGCATCTAAACATGAATAGCTCCTCTTCATCAGTATTTTTTAGTCTGAGGGTGTTGGAGGGACAAGTTCATTATTTACAAATGAATGGGATGATATGATGCTTTCTAATAGAAATAGATATCCTCTGTAGACATCGATAACATTGCTCCAAGATGTGTAACTCAAAGCTACACAATTATGCTATGTTGAGTTATTTTACTTTCAGTAGGAATGGGAGAATTGGAATGGGAGAAAAAGGGACAATTAATAGATCAATCAAGCTATAAAATGAACTCCTCATTCCTAGAGAACCATTTTAAGATGTGTGTATCAACGGCAAAGTACGATTGCAAATGCTGTGTGGGTTTCACATTAATACACTATCAGTCGAGGAGATAATTAGAGAGTTCAAAAGAAGCTCACCTGAATCTGACTCGTCTGAGCTCTCTTTTGCCACTTGGCAATTGTCTAATAGTTATATAAACTCCTGGTTCATCTTGTTCGACCCATTCAGTTTCAAGATCGCTAGCATTGCTGATGGACAGCTCTCCTGAGCGATCTGCATCCCTTGAAGAACTACTTCTCATTGAGGCATCGATTGATGAAGTTTCTGTCTTCGCTCCACTGATGCTGGAGAGCTTTGGGGTAGATGCGACACCAGTAGAGTCACGATAAGGGCGTGGCAGTCCAGGGTGGTGATCAAGTGAATCTGAGGAGGAGTAACCCATCGCCACCCCCGGTGGACGATACAAGTTTCGTGGTAGACGTTCCTTTGTAAGAGGTGGAGTTACAGGGCTGTCTTGCACAGATTCTATTTTGAAGCTCTGTCATTAAGTAGATAAATAAGCATGGATTGTTCATTGAACAGTAAATGACCACAAGCATGTGAGGTGTAAAAAGCTGTACAGATCGAGCGCGCTTGAGAAAAGAATGATTAAACCGCATATACATGAAATCTTGTGTGCAAGTCGAGGGTTTAAAAGTCGACTACCAATGGACAGTGTCGTGTTGCAAAACCAATCTTTTGTGAAAATAAAAATAAAAAATGAGATGGCCAAGAGGTCTGTCGACGATGTTGACAAAAACAATCCTCGTATATCATTTCCGCCTGCTATTTTCTCAGAAATGTCCAAAACCAAATTTAGTATTTGGCCCCGCTAGAATTCAAAAACTTTATATATGCAGATGAAGTTTAGCTCTACTAAAAATACTCCGCAAGAAAACATCGTCACCCCTCATTTTATAACACAAACTCAACGCATTTGATTACATGAAATGGCCCATCATATGCCATGATCCACGCATGAGTTGCACTCCCCTAACAGCCCATGGAGTACAGAAAGCAGCAGGGTCCCCGATTTCATTTTAGGGAGGATAAAGTTCATGATTTTACCTCATCTTCAGACCTTGGGGGGGTTGGAAGTGGAAAGGCTTGGCGGTTAAGCCTCTGGACATTGTAGAGTTCCATGACCCTGTCATAATTCTCGGTCCACCATCTTTGAGCTTGATATTTGTTGAACATGTCTCGGCTAACCGAGTAAAATGAAAATACAATCAATAATTCAGTCTGAACGTGAGAGCGGACATTCATATCAACAACAAAAAGGAAAACTAAATATAAAGAGACATAAAATGCCAGTTTCCTTTTAAAAACAGCGTCAATGTGTCCTGGATAGAACGGAGCTTATGCTGAAGGCTCTGCTCACAGGGAAAACATGCTCTCATGAGCCACTCAGTTCGCTCTGCTAGTTTTCTGACAGTTACAAAGGTAGTAAGTGCCACAGCTCACAAAGTTGCAACTTTTACCTCCGACTCAATTGTCATATCGGGTACAATTGCTTCCTTCACAAATAAAGAGTTCTGTCACAGTGTATTATGTCTTGCGGGAACGACCTGCTCCTTTGCTGGTTGGATTTACGAGTCAACAATATGATATTCATCTCGATACGCCTCACCAGTTGCCATAGTCATACAATTTTCATGGTAATTATAAATTATAATCCTAGTTCATCTCCCCGATTTGCAGTCGACTTGAGTCAGCCTTCAACCGTCCAAAAGAGAGTCCAAGAGACTGTAGAAAACGCATAACACGCTCTATGGAAAGCACCCTCCCGTCAAAAAAAGAAAGCGCCAATTGGGCCTTTGTATCGCAAAAGGATCTGGACCCAGAGTTCGCCCGTTTCTTATAGTTCGCGGCCGTGGATATATGTTCCATGACGGGAAGTACTTACTGCGTCGTACACAGACTCGATGATGGAGGACTGACTGGTCACCAAGAAACTAGATCGCGACAGGAAGGGCTAGATCCATCAATGCCGGTGGGGGCCCTCGGGGGGCCTCAGACAGGGCCGGGCACGCCTGTTGCATGGGAGCTTCAAAGCGAATCATTAAAGTCAAAGCCAGGCAATCAAGTAACTTCCCCAGGTTAAAAAACTTTTGAGGTCGGGCCCCGTCGGGCTCCACCATCCGAGCCGCTTTTTTGACAAAGGAGAAGCAGGCAATGAGAATCCAAGTGCCTTTGGGGCGAAGGAATGGGAGACAGGTGGGGGGCCCAGGCCGTCGCCACTACGAACTTACATTATTTTGACGAGGGATTAACAATTTAACACTATTATAATCACCAATCCAAAGGCGCAATAAGTCGAAGATGCGGGACCGAGATAGAGCCATGGTCCCCCCGGCGAACCGGAGAAAACGACGGGTCTATTGACCGCGGGTGGGGGCCGGGATAGAGGATTAGACATCTGACGTTGCCTATGTTGGTCGCCTAACAAAGGCACATCATAGAGGAGTGGCAAAGTGGCATCATGTGAGATGGGGCTCAATTGCTATTCCATTACGAATGCGATGGATCAAAAAGCGGGTCGGAACGAGACAAAGGCTGCGGAGAATCAGGCGTGGAGTGGACATTCCCCCCACCACCACCCCTTTCGAAAGGAGGAAGAGAGGAAGGAAGCCTTCTCCGACACGAGGACAGGTGCTGGGTGTGAATTAAAAAAAAAAATAAAAGAGCATCCGGGGAGAAAACACAATCAAGGACCCTCTGTCCCTACCGCCACTAACAAGCCACCATCATAGATCCCTCTCTCTCTCTCTCCGTCCATCTCTCTTTTTGGACTTTCATTCTTCTCGACCACTTTCTCGGGTCGAAGCGTGAAAGTTACTGTTCGGGTGGGGCCACCGTGTCTGGGTTGCTCTCGCTCGCCTGATAAAGACTTTCTTTTTCAGTCGGCTTTATCTTCGTCCTACTTCTGCCCCCCCAATCCATGGATATTTCTTTCCGCGGATCAATCAAAGAGAGCCTAAATGACAAATATGTCGACATTCGACCGGTTAATTCGAGATCAGAGAATCGCGAATTTCACACTCGCAATTTTGGATTTTGAAGGAAAGGTCTCCGCGTGCCGTCGTGAACAGAAGCTGACGGAACTTCAGCCAAGGGCTAGAGAAAAAAATGACTTCCTTTTTTCCTCTAGATTTTTTCTCTGCATTTTCACGTTTTCTAGAAGTTTTTTCGATTTGTTGTTCCGTATGGTGGGACACACGCAATAGATTTCTTGTCTTGCTAGGTTTATGGGGGGCAAAATGTACACTCAGGTAATTACTTCTCCCATGTAATTAGGCTCTAATCTCGCCATGTTACTTAAAACTATTTCGAGGATTAGTCGAGTTCTTTCATTGGTTGTTTCTTCTTACCGATCACTTCATTTATTTGAAAGAAGTACTCAATATTCAAGAGGAATTCCCTTGAATACGTTGTAAATTTACAGATTTGGTATCATTGAATTCTATTTCCCTCATATTGGACCACATCCATCACCGCGACAACAACATAAACCGACTTATGGCGGGGAAGCATTTTTCAAATGGGCTTGCCTAACAAATGCGGAAGTTAGAACGAGAGCAAGGAGAGAAGCAACAACAGCTTCCGACACTGCAAATCTATATTAATCTTCACGACCTACTTTGATGGAGAAAATCCCCCACCAAACGAAATATAGATTAAAAAATGAAAATAGATTATTCTTCCCTTGTCCCATTGTCATAAAGATAACACAGTCAGAAAACTCATCGCTTTTTTTTTTATTTAAATTTTTTGAATTTTTTGCCATCGAAGTCGTCTCGACATATTCATCACTACTGCGTCGACATAATTAATTTTTTCCCCCTCTTTTGCTATGATTGGTCAAGATACTTAACTATAATTGCCGGAAAATAATTAGAGATAATTACGGGGGGCGCACCTGAACCGTATCCGCTTGAGATCGTTCCCGCCGCGGGGAAGCGACACGAACGTGATCAGGACGCCGGGCTCGACCTGCGCCACCCACTCCTTGGGCTCGCTCTCCTCCACGAACACCACCGGATCGCGGCGGCCGCTCGCCGACTTCGGGGTGGCCTCGCCGCTGGATATCCCCTTCAGCCTCGCCTCCAGCTCCGCCTTCCCCACGGCTTGGGCGTGTTGGAGCTCGAGCTCCCCTGCCGCCGGTACGACCACCGGAACCGGTCCGAGTCGGCGTCCGACTCGCTCGAGTGCCGGAGCCGGCTCTGGCCCCCGGCCGCAGCCGTCCCCGTCGTGCAGGGGCTGCAGTGCCTGTACGCCCCGGAGGCCTTGAGCGCCATGTCCTTAAGCTGCCGGGAAGGAAAAAGGAAAAGGAGAAGACAGAAACAGAGCATGATCGAACAGCATTAAATGGCGTGAGCAACCGCTTCGGCTCAAACTCGGACGAAAACGAACCATAAGAAAACGATCATTCGGCCGGAAACTTCACCTGAGAAGTGAGAGACTTGATGGATTGATTCTTAGCGCCGGCGGCGGAGGCGGAATCGGCGGCGTTCTCAGGCTGACTCAGCGAGTCGTCGCCGGGCTGCTTCGAGCGAGCTATGCACGTCAGCATCTTCCCTTTCCCCTTCCTTCAGCTGAAGCCGCGAGATATCTCTCTGCAACCAACGAAACAACCAAAAGAAAACAAAAAAGCGTTCAAACACGTGCCGCATTGCGCTACGAAATCGCGAGAAATCACTGTTCATATCCGTGTCAGACGTGGCGCGGACCGAGAGAAAGAAAAAGAAGAAGGAAGAAACCTCGAAACAGTAGGCTCGCTGACGACTGGGGGAGCAGTCCCGTGGGATCGTAATTGCGAGGGATGGATTCGAGGCCGATCGAATCGATTCCAAGAAAACCTAATCGGCATAACCTCGCATCAGATGAGCAGACACAGCAATCGATCCTCGAGAAGATCTATATAGAGAGAGAGAGAGAGAGAGAGAGTACGGCGAGAATCTGAGGATTCCGAATTCCTGCGGACGCGCCGGTCGGGCTTCAGCTTTGACGCGCGGGGAACGAGGACGCTTTCCTTAAATGCGACCCTCCGCTCACGCGACCGGAGATTCCCTCGCGCTCTCGCAGCAGCTAACCGCCGCCGCCGCCGTCGTCGTCATCGACCGGAGGCGGCGGGAGGAGTCGTCGGAAAAGGAGCCGCGAACGGAGCCGAAGAGCGAGCTCGAGCTTAAGCTTCGCGGGGGAGCGATTTCACGCGGTCGCGGCGTCCGTCTTCATCTTTCTTTTTCCTTCCTTCTTCCTTCCTTCTTCTTCTTCTTCTTCTTCTTCTTCTTCTGCTTCGCTTCGTCGTCGTCGTCGTCGTGATGAGGGGGGAGGGGGAGGAGTGGGAAACACACTCGGTCTGTTGATGGCTAATCGGTCATCATTGTGTGCGGTGCTGATTCTGCTTTTCTGTCCGTTTACTTTTTCGTCGCCTTTGAATATATAAAAAAAATTTTAAAAAAAACAATTAGGTACTGATCCCGAGCCATATTCCGGATTCCGGTAATTGTCAGATGCTTTAAATTAGGCTCGAGTTAAATTAACTTTATGAGGTTAATGGGATTGATTTAATAAGCGAGCCTCCCTTAAAATTGAAAAAAAAGCTCATGCTATTTTCACCCCTTTATTAACTCTTGACATTTTCAGTTTACATTAAATTTACTACATTAATCATTGCGAGCTCCGTTCTAGATTTAAGATTATTTCTTTCTTTTTTTTCTTGAAAAAAAAATTGTTTGAAAGTGACGTGGGTAAATTTTACCATAAATGAAGAAATAAAGGTAAGTTATAATATTAAATTAAGAACAAATCGTTAGGTATAATGTAGTTAATTCAATGTGATAGAAGATGTGAGAAGCAAGTAATAAGGGTGGAAAAAGTAATAAATAATCTTAAATCAAAAGTGGAATCTGTAAAGATTAATATAGTCAATTCAATGTGAACGAAGGGTGTCGGAAGCTAATAAAGAGATAAGAATATAGTGAGTCTTAAAAAATCGCAGAGGCAGCACGGTCAAAAGGGCATTTTCGCGGTTCTCGGCTTTGATGGAGAGGCGGAGTAGTGGTGGGAAGCGCCGAGGCAGATTGAGCATGAGCGATTTGCTTTTCTCCAAATCTTTCTCTTCCTTTTTTCGGTTCCCCTTTTGATGATTGCTAAAGGGATCGCGGGTTTTGAAAAGGCTTGGATCGGCTCAGTACTGCGTCGTATTTAGCTTTTTAGCTTTTGACAAGACGAGGCCCATAAAGGATGGGGGAAGGCTTTGGCGGGTGGGGGGTGGTACAAATGGCAGGTAGCCCAAGTTCTTTTGTTGAGGCTGGAATGTGGGAATTACACTCTTCTTGAGTTTCATTGCGTTTGTCGATGCTAGACGAGGCAATGAGCGAGCTACGCGCACGCCGGATCTCCGGGAACAGAAGCCGGACCGGCTTTGGAGGGGATCTGTGAATTTAACACTAGGGAACCGCAGCAACAAGCCCTGTTTCATACTCATTGCGGGCGCTAGTTGGTGTTCGCCTACCGATTCACGAGTCGAAAGGTGACATTAGCACAGCGGAGGAATGTGGTTAATATACATCTGACTTGTGATCCAGAGATTCCGGATTTAGATCACCTAATTCATATCCCTAGGCGCAATAGCCACCATCATAGGGATTTTCTATACTTATCCCGGTCGAGCTATTGTTGAATTAGTTTTTCGATGAGACATGCGTGGTAGGCAATCCCCAATGCTGTGCCCACAGTTGCTTTTAAAGAGGACTTTTCTAATTGCTAAATGAGAGATGGGGCTAATAGCTGATGGTTTGTTTCCTGTTCAACATAATCCTATTCAGATAAAGGTACTTTTGGTAAGGCAATATATCGGTCACCTGCTCTGGAGAATCCAATTCCAATCAAAGCTTATAAATTCATTATGGATTTGTACTTATAGCCATGGACATCCATTCAATGCATATTCTTGTCGATCTTTAACCCTATGCGGGCCTGCTTTGTATAGGTCCTATAGGCTTCACAAGCTTTAATGCGATTTTTTTTCCGACGATGGATCAAAACGCATAATTGTGCGAAGAAACATGGGTTTTTGAATTCAATTTCGAATACACCTAGACCGGTTACAAAAACGGGTCAAGGATCCTGTTACATGTCGAAACGTGACACCAAGTTTGAAGCATGGCCCCGTGCAATAGCACAAAAAGTCAACGAACTCAATAAGGAATTCCAGGCAAAAGGCCTTTTTTCTCTTTTGCTTTCCAAAAAAAAAAATCGCTTGAAACTTTCAAGTGAAGAGGGCACGGTAAAGGAGGCGTTGCTTGTGGGAATTTAACTGACACTCTTGTCTCCAACCGACGACATCATTAATTGACTCTTAAACCTTACCTAAGTCAATAACCTAGCCGTAGCAGAACCGAAAGTTGCGGCAGATGTTACAAAGTAGAATGAACGAACAGTCGCAACGACATCGGAATCGAAATCATAGAAGAGGGAATCGAACGGGACTAGGGATGATGCATGCCGGTTGATTCCTAAACGATGTGGAATCTTAGGTTCTTGTTTTGTTCCAAAGGTTGCTTCAGGGTTTGTGAGTTCCGATTCTGGGATGATGTTTGAGCTTTAATGGTGCTCTGACCGACCATAAAAAGTAAACATGATCTTCAGGAGGGATAACAAAAGAAAAGCTATAAATTCACTATAATAATATCAATTCAATTATAAATCTTTTAATTTTACTAATTTAATCATTAATATTTTGATAACTTATCAATGTAGCCCTTCCGACCAAATTTGACAGAAACCACTAACATGAACGGGGAGGTGGTGTAGTCAAAACTAATGTAGATAATTTTTTACATCTTTTTATCGTTATGAATTTTTCCTTTTGTTTTTCTCGTTCCTCCACCAGTTCTCAAAAAGGATGTTATCCGATTTGCACGTGAAAGAGGCAGCTAGACATCTCACATTATTTGCCTATGAGATTGGACTTTTGACATCACTTAAAACTAAAATGCCTCTTCCTACGAAGATGGCCATTGACATATTTCCTTCTTGTTAATCACACGAAAGAAATATATATTCAAACAAATCTCGATTTCATAAGTGATATGATCGGACTAATGTCAAATTAATGTATGTCATCTCGAAAGAAATCATGCTTTCGTTTCCACGGATGATGAGCGTTTCGGAATACTTGCAAGTAATCATCTATTACTTGAATTAAATTCGGCTCTATTTTCCATTTAAATAGGGAAACAAGAGCAGTTAGTCAAAGCGAGCCGCCAAAATGAGAAGGAAAACGAACAAAAGACGCTGGCAGGAAGAGCATCATGTCATGACATTCTCGTATCTTCGTGGAATGCAATGCCAACACGCGAAAAAGAAAATTGGAGAAAGAAAGAAAGGGACGAGTTTGCCCTCTCACGATTTCTCAGTTGTGGGCTAATCAATATATAGACTACCCCAAGCGCCTCTTGACTTTGGAAATGCCACCCAAAAGAAAAAAGAAAAAAGAAAATCCTTTGAAATTAGTGAACTCATTGCATGTTCTACTTAAATTAGTACACCCATACCACATTAATCTTCAATGAATCCCAAATTCACCATAATTTGAGGTAAATGTAGCATATGTGTATTGATTTGGAGAAAATACATCGTGGGTTGAGTAATTCGGAATTTTGTATATCTTAAACATTAATTTGAAATAAATGTGCCCCAATTATATCGATTCAAGAGCTTTTGCGGCATAAAAAGTTATTTGAGGGTGAATGCAGAACAAATGTATCGGTTTTGGATATTTGGTGATATGCACCTTGAAATTTCAGATCACGAAGTGTTTAGGGTATAGAGTTGAGGGTTTAGGGGTTATAAGCACAAGCTTTGTCAGGTGCAAGTAACACTTTGTTTACCCACTGAAATGGACCCAAATATGGAAATTGCCTACGCTGCTTTGGGCCCTCGACCCAAGAAGCAAGACAGAGACGACAATGCGGTCATGATTGTACTTACAGCCGAGATACAGACAAAGGTGCCTCCGACCCTGTTCATTTGTCCTGGTCCTTGGGCCCTTCGCAAATGAATCCGAGGTTGTCTCGTGCAGGTGTCCTTCCATTTGTCCCGAGCTGTTCATCAGCTCGCTCTCTCCCGCATCCACGTTACCCTCGGATTCCAGAGCTCGAAACGAGGGAGGTGCCAACCGGACCTCGCACGCCTAATCAAGGAAAACGGAGATCTCAATCTTGAAGATGAACAAACATGATTTCGCATGACCCAAGACCAAGAAATTTCATTTCGTGGAACTGCTTTTGCGAAAGTCATTGATGAGGAAAGGAAAATGATGGGTCGGGATTTCGATTGCGAAATGAAACTGATGTGATCTATTCACTCTAGGGGGAGTGTAATTCGATTTTGCAGGCTCGAAAGTTCGATGTCGATGTGAGGACATTAGGGATGGCGTAGTGTGCTACCAAATGATGATTTAAATAGTCTACTGACGAGGGAAATGGCAAGTAGGCTTTTGGTTTATATGACTATAGAACTTTCCATCTATTGAAAAGAACTGCCCCCTATTGGACCCTAAAAGAACATGACGTCGACATAAATTCGAAAGTACGTTAGTTTCGTGTTGTGCCAGCCTCCATATACTTTCTCCATCTTTGTCCTTTTGTTGCTAGCTTTGTTTTCTTTAGACTTTGTCTTCTTGATCAATTGCGAAAGAAAGAAAGTACATTATTTGTTTATTATATTTGATAAAATGTATAGTGTTTAAATCTAACACCAGCCAATGTTGACCAAAACATTATGTCAAACTTTTTAGCTTGAGAAATGGATGTCTCCTCAAAAGGGATGAGATCAAATTAAGTCGTGATGATGTTTTTGGTGGAAGGGTACTATAATTATTATCACAAGCGGGAATGGTGGTACGAATTTACTAGAGACTATAAATTGTGT
This sequence comes from Eucalyptus tenuipes, assembly GCA_014182365.1. Lineage (NCBI taxonomy): Eukaryota > Viridiplantae > Streptophyta > Magnoliopsida > Myrtales > Myrtaceae > Eucalyptus > Eucalyptus tenuipes. The sequence continues at coordinate 6,065,069 of CM024539.1, forward strand.
AGGTACTACATGACCCAAAACCAAAGAAATTTCAGCATGTGGAACTGCTTTTGCCAAAGTCATTAATGAAGGAAAGGAAAACGATGGGCGGTGATTTCAATTGCGAAATAAAACTGATGTGACCTATTCATTTGGGGATAGTGCAATTCGATTTTGCAAGCTTGGGAGTTAAACGTCAATGTCATGACATTAGGGATCGTCTACCGTGTTACCAAGCGATAATTTGGATAGTCTACTGATGAGAGAAACATTAAGTAGGTTTTTTTGTTTATATGACTATACTCATCTTGGACCCAAGGGAGAAAAGAACATAACATCAACATATATTCGAAAGTATATTCGAGGAAACAATTTATTATTAAAAAGAGTATTTCTTTATTCCTAATCCTCGAAACAATTTCTCAATAAAGGAACGTGTTTAGTAATTATATAAAATTTATATTCTCGGAATGAAAAAAAAATAGGAATACGATTGGTATGATTCACAAATTTTTTTGTAATGTACAATTTGTTTTAATTTTTTTCTTATTCTTCCTTACGACTATCGATTGTTGCTGGCGCCGACTGCCGCCACCCGCCGCTAGCCGCTAATGACCGCTAATGACGCCAATCGCCGACACCGGTGGTGTCGGCCATAGCGGTCGGTGGAGGTGGGTGACGGTCATCAACGACAGGGTCGATGGTGGGCGGCGATGGCGGTCAATAATCATTGGTGGGGCAACGACAACAAGGGCGGCGGCAATCGGCCGATAGCGGATAGTGATGGTCATCGGCGGCGGCGGTCAATCGGCCCAACCAACCAACTGCGATGACGGTCGGCCGACAACAAATAGTGACGGTCATCGGCGGCGATCAACGACGGTCAATCGACCAACGATGACGGTCGGCCGACAACAAATAGTGACGGTCATCGGTAACGAAGGTCAATGGCGGTGACAACAGTTGGTCGGGCTAGCCGACCGGCAGCAACCTCGATGGTCATCAGCAACAATTGGTGGTGACGACAACCGGCTAGGGGTAGGCAGCAGAGGGGGTGGTGGCCGGCAAATAAGAAGAAAATAACTTATTTCTAGAAATTGTTTCCGAGAGTAAAAAGTTACTTCTTTCTATTTTTTGTATTTGTTCAAAATCTATTCCCCAGCCAATTTTCTATTTCGGGAAATGAAAAAATTAATTGACATTATAAGTTTCCTGAATAGGGATTAGATGAAATTAAATTGTGATGATGCTCTTGGTGGAAGTATACTATAATTATTATCGCAAGCGGGAATGGTTGTAGGGATTTGCTGGAGACTATACATTGTGCAGGTACTATATGACAACTAGGCTAATCAAGTCCGCATTCGCATGCACATATGTATGTGTGTGTGGAGTTTATATCACATGAAACTTACACAACCAATTTATTTTTAAATTGAATTTTCTAATGTCGAGATTCTATTTAATTGCTACATTGTGTGAAATATGATCCCAACTTTGAGACCATACACTTTTGGAGTTGTAAAATGGAATAGTGACACAAACAAATCTTAATTTTTGGTCAAATATGCGATGTCGCCCGATCTTTCAATTTGTATAGTGTGTTCCTTGAACTTTGATCCTATATATAATGTCATTTTTGAACTTTTAAATATTTTAGACTATATTAAACATTTACCGGTAGACCACATTGAATAAATTAAAAAACTAAAGACGGCATTGTACATTGAATCAAAAGTCATTTAATGATCATATTGCACTTAAAAGTCGAGGACCAATATCGTACATTAAATCAAAGTTCAATGGCCATTTGTATTATTATCTATTATAAAATCTTGATTGGCTAGCAATCTAACTTGAAAGTACATTAATTTGATATTTTGCTAACCTGCATATACTTCCTCCGTCTTTGTCCTTTTGTCGCTAGCTTTTTTTTCTTTGGACTTTATGTCTCCTTAATCCAATAAGAAAAGAAAGAAATAAAGTACATCACCAATAAATATGTAAGTGTTTTAATCTAACACCAACCAATGTTGACTAAAACATCATGTCAATTTTTTAGCTCGATGGACGGAAGTCTCCCGAAAAGGGATGAGATCAAATTAAATTGTGATAATGCTTTTGATGGAAGTACACTATAATTATTATCACAAGTGGGAATGGCGGTACGAATTTGCTAGAGACTTACATTGTGTAGGTACTATATAAAAACTAGGTTGATATGAAAATTGATGTTGAATCAAATCAAGTTTGCATTCACACGAGTGTGGAGCTTCTATCACGTAAAACTTATAAGACAAATATAATTTTCAATTGAATTTTCTAATGTTGAGATTTGATTTAATTGCTACATTATGTGAAATATGATCAAAATTTTGAGACCATGCACTTTTGGAGTTATTAATTGGAAAAATGATACAAATGATCTCGGAATTTTGTTTAAATGTGCAATGTTGTCCTTGATATTTTAATTTGTGCAATGTGGTCATTGAATTTTAATCCAATGTACAATATTATCCTTAAATTTTTTAACATAATCATGTAGTTTAGGGGACCACATTGAAAAAATAAAAGTTCAAGGATAATATTACATTTCGAGTTAAAGTTCATGAATTACATTGTATAAATTAAATATTCACGAATGACATTATATATCGAATTAAAGTTTGGGGATCATTTGTGCTATTATCTTTTATAAAATCTTGCTTGGACTAACCAATCTAACTTGGAGAGTAGTATAAGAAACCGTAGATGACAAGACGAGACGAGGTCAATGTTAAGGATTATTAAATGGGACCGTGATTAGAATAAGACAAATTGAACCTCTTTCCTTGCAGAAAAGGTCCAAATCCCAATCCATCCCAAACTCAGGTCGGGTTTTGGAAATTGGAGGGCCATAAAGTCCCATTGAAGTCACCAAAAAAGAGTAACTCGATTTATTTATCTATGATCTCAAAAATGTATCAAGACATTAATAAAAAAAGAAGAGAATAATTACCTAAGTAATCTCGGTTATTTGCAAAATCAACTAGTCGGGTTTGGATTTTTGAGTACTTGCAAACTATAATCCGAATTCCCACCTGTATCTTTTAATATTTTCTAAATGACACTACGAATGTGGTCTCGAAACTAAAACATGTTATATAAAAGCTCGATGATCACCTTGTTATTGCTCCGACTCCATGCAATGACCAAAAATTTAGCTGCACTTTTGGGATTAAGAAAATGTAAGAAAAAAGCAAAAAATCCCGAATGCATTATGTCGGTACGAGGGAATGCATTCCTAAGATTATCTAGAGAAAGAAAAGTGGACAATTCAAAATGAGTGAAATTGAATCTGAACACTCGTCTGACCAATCGGTTAATAAAAAAAAAAAGGTTATTCTTGCATCCCATGCTTCCACCGCATTCCAGACCCTCCACCATCGTCGTTAAAATCAATCGCGCCTGTCTTTTTTGCCACGACATGTCCATCTGAATTCGAAGAACTTTCCCGTGCTCTCTTATCTCTTCTTTTAGGGAAAAAATGTTCTCCTTTTCTTACCGAAAAAACGCATCATTTCAAGACCAAGATCCGATGCGTAAAGGTAGTCTCCCAACACTACACCGCACAACAACAACGACAGACTTTACAATCGTTTACGAAAGCCTGTCCTAAACCTCCCCAACCGCGGCGCAATCCCGAATCTCGGAAAAAATACATTTTCTCAGTTTTTTTCTCGGGAATCCGGCGACGACCGCCCAATGATATTCTCGCCGGCCTAACATTTTCCCCGAAAAAATGCAGATTTTCTCAGCAACCAAACAGCGTCGCTAGGAAAAAGGACAGCCTCGCCCCTGCCGTTTATAAACCCGCGGCCAATCTCGCGGTCCCGCACCGAACGATTTTCTCGCCGCGAGCGAGGGCGTCTTCTTCCGCTTGTCCGACAGCGCGGCTCCGGCGGCTCCCTCGGGCGGCTCGCGCCGGCGCCATTGGATCGCCACGGGGCGATCGTCCATGAGGTGAGAGCTCCGCGGGCTGCTTCGGCTCGGAGGAGGCGATGTCGTTCCTTCGCCGCAGGAGGGCCGCCGAGTCGGCGAAGGCCGGCTCCGGTTCGGGGACGACGGCGGCGGCTGCGGCGGCGAGAAGAAGGAGAGAGAGGCGAAATCGAGGAGGAAGCAGGGTCCGGGAGGGGGCGAGCGGCCGAGGCGGTGGTCGTGCGTCGACAGCTGCTGCTGGTTCGTCGGGTGCGTGTGCTCGATTTGGTGGCTCCTGCTGTTCCTGCTCAACGCGATGCCGGCGTCGTTCCCGCAGTACGTGACGGAGGCGATCACCGGGCCGCTGCCGGACCCGCCCGGGGTCAAGCTGAGGAAGGAGGGGCTGGCGGCGAGGCACCCGTGGTGTTCGTGCCCGGGATCGTGACCGGCGGGCTCGAGCTGTGGGAAGGGCATCAGTGCGCCGAGGGGCTGTTCAGGAAGAGGCTCTGGGGCGGCACGTTCGGCGAATTGTACAAAAGGTAAGGAGCTGCTTTCGCCATTATCTTTTTCAGCTGGTGTTTGATTCGATCGTGTTCGAGTCTTCGGGTATGGCTTTGGGAATGGTTAATGCGGTGAAGAATGAGGGAGGTTCGGTGTCCATGGTATGGTGGATTCATGTTTTTTAGTGGGAGCGAAAGTGTACGAATTCATTCCAGTCATGGAGGTTGATAATTCATAATTGTGGTAGGCAACGTAACTTGGTTGCGCTTTTACAGTTTATTCTGGAATATATTTTTTCGTTTTTGGGATGACTGCGACGTGAGGGAAAGTGATTCTGAAGCTCAAATTGGAGGGGCTGGAGCCTTGGTGGAAGCCAGAGCTTTTTGAATGTTCCTTGTTTTTACTCCTTCGGCGAGTTTTTCGCCATTCGCTGGCTATTTTCCCAAATCCCTCCCGCTTCCTGAGTTCTCAAGTCAAGTCGGCGAAGCTGAAGCGGTAGTAGCTTTCTTGGCCGTGTAGCTTTAGAATGTCAGCGGAGTGGTCCAGTGTATATCCTTTTTTGTTGTATGTCTTTCAACTTATCTTCAGGCCACCACAAGAATCTGGAACATCCAGTAGTTCTCCTAGAAATGAGCCCTTTGAGTTAATTGTCAAAGTTTTTCGCTTGCATGTTCCTCTTTGCTTCACGGAGCTCCTTCTTTCTTTGTTTTGGTTTCAAGATCCCCTGGTTGTGTCGGAATTTGGCATTGTCAATTTGAGTGTGATAATCATTGGCATCTAATCTATTTACCAGAGGAACGGAAAGGGATAAAAGGAAGCTGTTTTCTAGGAAATCCTTGAAACTTGACATCCTACTCGACATAATTTTGCGTTGGTTTTGTATTTGAAACACATTGCTGGGTGGCCATAGATTGTGGAGCAAATGAAAGCCGAAACCATTCTTTTTCTCTGGAATCATTTGCAGGTGTTACTAAATATTCTGTTATTGCCTTGTTCTTGTCTTGGTGGGAAAATTACTTTGAGGAATCATTTGACAGTTTTTGATAACCGATTCTGCATTTTTTATATTGACAATCTATAATGTACATCACTGTGCCCATTCTCCTGTCATTTTTCTTCTTTGTTTGAAACTGAACCTTTCCTAATTTACTTGCATGGACCTGTGGCCTCTTGAAATCTTGTCCTTTTATATCCAAAATCTTGTAGAACACTTTTCTCATGAAACAACAGGTTAATTTCCAAATGTATTTGCATGTATCTGTTGATGTTTTCCACTTAGTCCATTAATCAGAAATGTTTAGCTGGTCTGGTGATGTTAAGTTGATGTTCTAGTGGAGCTGTATCAGTGTTTTTCTTTATTTCCTGCAGGCCTTTATGCTGGGTTGAGCATATGTCACTAGACAATGAAACTGGAATGGATCCTCCTGGCATAAGGGTTAGGCCTGTATCTGGACTTGTTGCGGCTGATTATTTTGCTCCTGGATACTTTGTTTGGGCAGTCTTGATTGCCAATTTGGCTCGAATTGGTTATGAGGAAAAAAACATGTATATGGCAGCATATGATTGGAGATTATCATTTCAAAATACTGAGGTACATTCCTGTTGCTCAATCCATTTATCTGCTTCTTACCGGTTTCAGTCGCTTATATTGAATCTCTGAAAATCAAATTCATTAGGTCAGAGATCAAACTTTGAGCCGGATAAAAAGTAACATTGAACTCATGGTGGCTACTAGTGGGAACAAAGTAGTTGTTATTCCACATTCTATGGGGGTCTTGTACTTTCTGCATTTTATGAAGTGGGTTGAGGCACCAGCTCCTATGGGCGGTGGAGGAGGATCAGATTGGTGTGCCAAGCATATCAAGGCCGTCATGAATATTGGAGGACCATTTTTTGGCGTTCCAAAAGCAGTTTCAGGTCTTTTTTCAGTCGAAGCAAGAGATATAGCAGTTGCCAGGTTCTCCTATGAACTCAGTGTTTTATTTCAATCATCTTTCTTTGAAGTGATGTCTTTGCTGAAAGTAGCTTTTTTTGCCAGATATGGACGGTCTCTTTGTTGTCCTGTTCTGAGTTCATTTCTGATTTGTTAGTGTGAATTTTGAATAAGACACTTTTCTGAGGCTCTGTTAATCAAAGAGATTGTACTGTCTAAGGCTTTGAGATTTCTCTCATTTCCTCTCATTTTTCCAGCAAATGCATCGGCATTTGACAGCAGTATCAAAATGTCAAATTGTTTTCCCTCTTAAATGACATGAGGATAGCTGCAATGTCAATTGGTTAACTGGACAATCGATACATTGCATGAGAGGGAAATAGTATTTCACCTCTTGAACGGGTTAATTGCACTTAACACCCTCCTTCAAAGTGATTCCTTGACCAAGTTGTGTTGTCTATAAACCCTGTCATCACCCTCCTCTGGGTGTCTACCCTGTTCAGAGATTGGTCTTATACTTTTTCTTTTTGGAAATGATTCAAACCATTGCTCGGAATGAAATTGATTTTGCTAGTATGTCTTACCAAATTAGATTGAGCATCTCATGTTGATATTTGAAGTGTTATCTATGCTGCACTATATGATGCTTTCTCGCTGGGTATTCATGTAGTAGTTTATTATGCCTGAACTACTAAATCAAATCTATACTTGGAACTGTCGAGTTATTATGTCTGGTCCCTTTGAGGGGTTCTTATCATCAAGTTCTCATGTTGTACAGGGCATTTGCACCTGGTGTTTTGGACAAAGATGTATTTAAATTTCAAACACTGCAACATATGATGCGTATGACTCGTACTTGGGATTCAACGATGTCAATGATACCGAAAGGTGGGGACACTATTTGGGGCGGTGTTGATTGGTCACCTGAAGGATTCTTTAACTGCAGCACAAAGAGGTCAAAGAACGTTGACATGACTATTTCAGAACACGGTGCAGTCAGGGATCTGGAAAATAGAGCGGGTGTAAATTACGGGAGGCTTATATCATTCGGTAAAGATGTAGCTAACATACATTCTTCCAAGATTGAGAGAACAGATTTTAGGGTATTGTCTCTTGCATTTTTTCCAGTGACTCTGTTTATTGTGAAGTCCCTCACTTCCTCCTAACCCATCCCAGCATGCTGTCTCCCCTTGCAATTGAGATGTGATATAAAATTGACTGAAGTTTGCCATCTGAAATTCCTGTATTAGAAATTTTAGGAACTTCTTTCAATGTCATTCCAGTGCATTACTTTTTCATTGTTGCCTTTTGAACTGTTAAATTGGGTTCCATGTATGTTGACTAATTTTGCACGTGCAGGGTGCTGTTAAAGGCAGAAATCTATCAAATACAAGTAACTGTGATGTGTGGACAGAGTATCACGACATGGGAGTTGGAGGTGTGAAGGCTGTTGCAGATTACAAAGTCTATACAGCTAGCTCAATTTTGGATTTGCTTTATTTTGTGGCCCCCAAGCTGATGAAACGTGGTAGTGCTCATTTTTCATATGGAATTGCTGATAATTTAGATGACCCCAAGTATCAACATTACCGACATTGGTCGAATCCCTTGGAAACAAAGTAAGATGATTCCTCCTTCCCTCCCAGTGTGTGTTTTTGTGCGTGTGTGTGCGTGTGCGTGTGCGTGTGCGTGTGCGTGTGCGTGTGTGTGTGAGAGAGAGAGAGAGAGAGAGAGAGAGAGAGAGAAGGTGCGTGAATAAATGAATCGGGCAACAAATTTACTCTCATGGGGCATTTACTTGCATGTATGGAGTGGGTCAGTGTTAGGTGAAGCTTTTACTTTGTACTTTTGCCTTTTTCTTTTCTTGTGACTCTTATCAGACTCTCATTTAATACACCACACTGGAAAATTTTTAAAAAGCTTATTTTTATTGACAAGAGCCGTGTATAAACTTATTTTATAAATATTTTTAAGACTTTAAATACTACTTTTCCATTTTCAAGTGTGTAAGTTCTTATAAAGAGCAATGGCCTATAGGCCAATGAAAACACTAATCTGGAGGACTCCAGTAAACTGCTTATGCGTTGACATCTGAGTGAACACTGCGGCAACTGTGTTTTTGAAGTTTTGCACCAATTATATTACTATGCTTAATCCATTAAAAGAGGACGGACCTGTTAAAAAAAAAAATCCAGAAATTTTCCCTTTTAAACAGAAAATTATGAGTGTTATGTAGCAAGCTGTACTTTTGAGCAATCATTCTAGAAAACTATTTGGTATGCCACTACTTCGATTATCTTCATCATAACTTTTTCTGGATTTTTTTTTTTTTATCAAATTCTGGGAGATTGAGAGAGATTGCTAGTGCTGAATTCTGATGGATGGCCGTCTCTTCATTTAGACATTGCTGGCAAAATTACCATTGGGAATCAGTTATTTATGGCGTGTGCTTGCTGAGGAAGAAGTAAAAGTCTCATTGCTTAGGCTGCTTTTCACTCTACTTTTGCAGATTACCTAATGCTCCAGACATGGAGATATATTCACTCTACGGGGTTGGAATTCCCACGGAAAGAGCGTATGTCTACAAGTCGACTCCTACTTCAGAGTGCTACATTCCTTTTCAGATAGATACCTCAGCAGATGGTGAAAGTGAGGACTCATGTCTGAAAGACGGTGTATTTTCTGCTGATGGAGATGAAACAGTTCCTGTCTTGAGTGCTGGTTACATGTGTGCAAAAGGTTGGCGAGGCAAAACTCGTTTCAATCCATCTGGCATTAACACATACATAAGAGAATATGATCATGCACCGCCAGCCAATCTCCTCGAGGGTCGAGGTACCCAAAGTGGAGCTCATGTTGATATCATGGGGAATTTTGCACTGATTGAGGATATAATTAGAGTGGCTGCAGGGGCTACTGGAGAGGATTTGGGTGGAGATCGAGTTTACTCGGATATCTTCAAATGGTCTGAGAAGATCCAGCTGCAGCTCTAGATTCACACGGTGAGTTAAGCTTCCTCAGAAGTATGATGATGCTTCACTTGCTCACTAGGATACAATTTGTATTTGAACGGTTGTCGGGATTTCCTGCTTCCTTTGGTAAATCTTCCTTTTTTTCTGAAACTTCCATTTATATTGCTAGACTATCTTTTGGCATACAAAGTTATGAACATGCAAGGAGAATTCATTGTAGTTCAATAGTTCCTTCTACAAGGAGCATCGTGTTCTGCTTGCTCGCATATTTAGTTTGTTCTGCAAGAGCAATGTTATTGTATGAAGGAGAAAAACTGTGGCATGCTCGATCAGTTGGAATATTCTACATCATCCATTACTTTTTGGGAGTGTGGATAAGGAAATTGTTGAACTTTATAAGGGGATCTTAAAGTTCCTAGTTCAAGTTTTGTTGTGTTCACTCGGTTCTTCTGACAGTTCACGGTTCTTCGAATCTGTTCCTGCAGACAAACCCTTGGGCATCGCTTCTGCATCTCAGGAGGCACTAGGCAGATGGTTTGCGCCGAGAAGTGACTGAGACGTGGTCATGTTGCGCCGGATCATCTGCTTGCCTAGGCCAGCTGAACTAATTTGAGGAATGTGCCGGCGAAGAGAAGAACGTGGTATTGAACTGTAATGACTTCTTGTTGGGGCTTACATTGGCAGTGCCGTGAATTATGCGCGATAACTCCATCTAGCCATTCCAGCCCCGCCTGCTGAATTGGCCACAGTTCCACAAAATTTTGCATATTCAATTAATTTAATTATTGTTTTTCGACCGATGTTGCTAGGCATTAATGTGATTCTCTCTCTCTCTCTCATGCTTTTGTCTATAGAATAGGTTGTGAAGATAAACTGGACCTTTCTGGAGGGGGCTGGACCGGTTGTTTTCTAGTCTCTCTTCCCGTCAGCAAATGTGACCGGAGTCTTCTGCTCTCTTATCGTTCCTGTACTGCATCAGATAAAATACTTCGTCCGTACGAGCTTGAAAATGAATAATTAAGTCTGATCAAGCATCGAGCCCTCGTTTTCTTGTCAGCCGGACATTCTCTGCCACGCCCAAAGAGTCGCGATCATGCCGAGCATGAACTAAAACTCCTTCGATCCTCCTTCAATCCGATGCCCCTCTTTAGGGCCGGTCCGTTTGATTCGGCTTTTAGGGAATGTATTTGTAAAAATACAAATACCTTTGGGTGAAGGGAGTTTTCGAAATGTAAATATTGTTTGGTAAAATTTACATTTGTAATTGACTTTTATTAAATTAAAAAATTAAAAATATATTTGTATTTTTTTTTTTTTGAAGTCGCCACCGTATCATCGGATCCAACGGCCGAACCACTAGATCCCGGTGGCCGGATGGCGGATTTGGCCTCCGGACGGTCGCCGGGATCGGGCGACCTAGGCGGCCGTCGCCCGAGGTTGCGCGAACTCGGGCGACGGCCTCCTAGGTCGCGTGACCCCAGCGGTGCGACCTCGGGCGGCTATGACCGGAGTCGCTCGACCCCGGCGACCGTCGCTTGAGGTCGCGCGACCTTAGGTGGGCCTGGGTCGCGTGATTCGGCCGGGGTCACGTCACGCGGCCCAAGCCTCGCCCGAGGTCCGGGCCGGCGCGCGCGACCCCTTGGCGCGGTCTTCGGCCTCCGATCGGCTTCTCCACCGGAATGATGAACAGTACCAAAAGTTGCATTCCAAAAAATGCAACTTCTCAATGTACTTCTACCCTTCCATTCCCCCAAAACCCCTTAGAGATGCAATTACATCTCTCCAAAGTCTCAAAAAAATGAACCAAACACCACCTGCTTTTGCCCAAATCTCTTTAGAGCCCAAAAGCCCCTTCCACATGAACCAAATAGGACCTTAATCTTTCGCTCAATAAGCATCATCCTCTTCACCTTTCGTTCGTTTCGGTGTCGTTTCGCAGCCGTCGCTGAGAAAGCCATCGATGACGTCAACTATGGTCATGGGAAAGCTTCGTCGGGCCAAAAGAGAGAAGCAAAAGAAAAAGGAAAAAAGAAAGACAATATTTTTTGCAACGAATCTTCCCTAACATCCTAATCTGATTCGAAGTGCTGAGCACTTCGCCCACGTCGACAAAACGACAAACTACCTCTTCGTCCCCGACGTCCCTCGGTTTACCCGAAATAGCCCTACCTCAGGCGACGGGACTTTTCGTAATTTGATAATCACGACTTCCGCTAGGACGACTTCTTCTTTCCCTTTATTTAATTGCTGTCGTGGGTCTTCGAAGAAAGCTTGTATAATCCGTTTGTCGCTTTCGGTGTACAAAGCAGGTCGGGTTATATTCGATTTGGATCAGATAGAACTCCTACTTTCTAATAAATACATTTTCCAGAAAAATGAAAGATGATATTTTAATTTATCGATACTTATGAACAAATTTGTGATAATGATTGATAGTATCCGTACGGAAAAATCACTTGTCACACATTAGAAGTATGAAAAAGCACAAAGAAAAAAAAAAAAGAAAAGTCAAACCAAAATTCATTTTCTTTTTCTCATTATCATAATCCTAAGTCTAGGTGGATAAAGTATTATTTCGTAATCTATGAAGTTTTTGACATTTCCTCTAGATTGCTTTAGTTTCTTGCAACCAAGATGAGATTTCAGATTGTTAGATGGTTTATACGTGTGAAGTCATATATTAAAACTTTAATTTTTCTTTATTACAATCATGATTTTTTGACTTCTTTGCTTTGCCGGTTTTCAATTCAGCCCAACTTCGATTTGATCATCCTTAAGTAGCGATTCAACCAAGAGCGGAGGTGTTGTGATCCAGTAATCTCACCTCACTCCGATGAACGACACGTGTAGCTCATCATTTTCCAGCCATTAGATCGTCTATTTTTATTTGAGAATTATCTACACGTTGGAAATCCACAAAAGCAAAACCACTAATTATACCGCCACCATCTCTTACATGAAGTGGACTGACGTAGGCTGGAACTATCAAATAATTTTCCCTCTACATGCACCTAACCCATCACCATGACTATTGGATCCATTGCTTGCCCCATGCCCTGCTTCGTTGATGCAGGCCTACCTCCATTCGAGCGCTATGTTTTGCCTTCAACTCAGCAAGCTCCTTTGAGCTCATATCTAAGATGTCAACTAGAGCACGTTGGTTAAGGGTGAGCAAAAAGAATCGGCCAATTTTGGACAGTTCGCAGAGGCATTCGTTTGATTCTTGGTTCCAAAAATTGAAACTAGTGATTTTTCATCCGATTCCCAGTTTGATATGTGAAATTCACCACTTGGACTGGACCAATAGTTTTTTTTTTTTTTTTAAATTCCTTACAAATCTACAAAAACTAAACAACCCTAATCTCCACAGCACAGAGTCACAAATCCTTAGTCAATAGTCACTCTCTAGCGCACACGACTCGCACTCGGACGCTCCCTCTTTCACAGTCCCTATTGATCCAATGAAAAGGAACTTTTGTACTTTGCTTCTCAATTATTTGTGACCTTACACTTGGCCCCCTCAACGAAAAGTGAATTATTGGTTGACCTTCTCTCCGTGAAGGGTCAAATGCGGTTTAATGATAGAATATAATGACAAATCAAAAAAAAAAAAAAAAAAGAACATTCCGTTAGTTTCACTAGTCTATCCAAGAATCAAATTGAATCGATCACTTTAATTCCAGAGGATACCGATCCATTCCTTATTCTAGAAATTGCAAACCGATCCCTTTAATTTGATTCCTGATTTTTGACTGGTAACTGAACCATTCGGAGTAAAGATCTAACGTTGGTAAAAAATGATGAGGACGACCCGCGGTGACGAGTGAAGACCGGAGGGGAAGGGCTCTCGGGTCATGTGATCTTACCTAATCTCTCACGTGGAGCTCTATAGCCCATCACTTGTTAGAACGTGAAGCATAACCGGAACCTAAAAGCGTAGCGTCATAGGACAACATAGCCATCGTACGGGCTTGACACTTTTGACGAGTGAAGACGAAGCAAAGCAATCATAGACACCTTGAATATTATAAGCACCACAAACGATAAAAGAAACGTGCACCTTATCCATTAGTGCTCGAAAATGAATGATTAAGTCTGATCAAGTACGGGGGAGCCCTAATTTCCGCGTTGAATCGGACAAATTCTGGACCCTTGCCAAGGGGTCGCAATCATGCCAAGCATAGACTAAAGTATTCCTTCGATCCAACATCTTCCTTTAAGCTTTCGTTCGCCAAGCCTTATCTCTTCGCCCTCCTTTGGATCGGCTTCACTCTGTGATCCGTCTTTCATAAGGAACCCCAAAAAAAAAAAAAAAGAGTTCGAAAATTATCTTTACATAAAAATAAAGAAAAAGGTTCAGCAGGCCGGAAAATAAAAGAAAAATGGACGATTTATTATTGTATATCGGATTCGATGAATGCTGGGAAGACATCTTACCTTCCATTTAATTTGATTTCGTGGGTTTCAAAGGAATTTTTGTTTATTCTGGTCCATTGCTTTCGGTAGACAAAGCATGTTAGGTTCAATTTTTTTTTCCTTGGGTGCACGTCGGTTTGGATTCGATATCCTTCTAATATATTTTGCAGAATTAATATTTCCACCAAAGTGAAGAATTATATTTTAATCTGTGGAAACTTACGAACGAATTCGCGATACCAACAGAGAGCACTCGCATGGATTCAGTGGTGGGTTTGCAGAAATCATTTATTAAACATTACAAGTAAAACGAAGCGAAAGTGAAAAAATGAAAAAGAAAACGAACCATGTAAATTAAAAGCCAAACTAAAATATTGGGATTTTTTTTTTCATTATTATAATCATAATTCGAGGTATTGTCTGGGAAAAAGGTATTATCTAGTAATCCGTAAAATTTCACGACATTACTTTTTTAAAAGCTTAGTTTATTATCAATTGCTGAAATCTTTTTTAAACTTTAGAGTTTATGGGGATATTCGAGCATGATCCATTTTTACCAAGATCTTCCACGGTTTTTAAATCTTCGTGCTGTGACTTTGATTCTTGTGGCAAATATTTAAATGTCTTGTTCGTGTGAAGTCATTTATTGATTTTTATTTTTTTTTCTAGCAAATGTTTGATTTGAATTACTCTTCTTCTTCCTTTTTTTTTTGGTCATAGAGTTAAATTACTCTTCTTTTTTTTTTTGGGGGGGGGTTTCGATTTAAATTTACTTCGAGCGATGTCGTCATCTAAGAGATTTTTTTATACATTTATGAATTTTTTTTACTTCTTCGGTTGCTGGTTCCGCTTCAACATGGATCTTGTCATCATTAAATTAGGAGATTCTACCGGGGGCGGAGGCATCGGATCCGGGTTAATCCCCCCTTGCTCCCATGGACGACACGTGTTGCTTATTATTTTCAAAATTTCCCTCCGAAAACTTCGAGAGCAAAATCACAGTTTCACTGCTTTCTTAACCATGTGGAGCGGGTTAATGGAGATCGGAACTATCTGATAATTTCTCCTTTACGAGCCCCTCACCCATTACAACCATTGCTAGACCCATTGCTTATCCCGTATCCTACTCTATTTGGCGCAATTGCGGGGCCAGGATGTCGTCGGCAAGCCCAGTGTCCCCTTCAAATGAGAACGACATATAGCAAGTCTCGTCACACCCTGGGGCCGCCTCGGCCCCCACATCTCCCTCTCATTGCAATTATGCTACAAGAACTATGTCGCCTAGGGTTGGTGCTAGTCGCCAACCTCCAAAAATTTAATTGGGGCTATCGTCAACCCTACTTAACCTCGAATTTACCTAGATATGAGGTCAGGTCAAACCCACCCTATTTCCTAGATCTGGGGCTCACTTGAGCTCGGGCTCGATGATGGTGAGGATGAGCCGCAACAAGGTGAGTGGAGATCGGAGGCGAGGGACCATCAGCCTAAAAGTGAACGTGTTAGTAGTAGAGATTTTGTAGCAAAAGGGTGGTGGAAAAATAACGGTCACAACGGCAATTGACAGCGGAGGCGACGATGATCGGCTATAGTGGTAGTACAAACAATCCTCGTGTGAAGGTCGAGCATAGTATTTGTCAAGGGTGACAGTGGTGGCAGGGCAGCATGAATAGTCCATAGAGAAGGAGAGAGAACTCTTTTACCTCCTTTGCATTTTAAAAAAGAAAAAAAAAAAAACTAAGGGCTTATTTGGATTAGCTTCAATGATGGTGAGGATGAGCCGCAACAAGGCGAGTGGAGACTGGAGGCGAGGGACCATCAGCCTAAAAGTGAAGGTGTCAGTAGTAGAGATTTTGTATAAAAGGGTGGTGGAAAAATAACGGTCACAACGGCAATTGACGGCGGAGGCGACGATGACCGGCTACGATGGTAGTACAAGCAATCCTCGTGTGAAGGTCGAGCATAGTATTTGTTAGGGGGTGATAGTGGTAGCAGGGCAGCACAAATAATCCATAAAGAAGGAGAGAGAACTCTTTTACCTCATTTGCTTTTTAAAAAAGAGAAAGGAAAATTAAGGGCTTATTTGGATTAACTTTTATTTTTTTATTTTTTTGCTTAATCTAAATCTCGCGGCTCATTCACTTTCATTTTTTCCTTAAAATCCGACACTCTTGAAATTTTCAAAATACTCAAATGTTAATACATGGATTTCACATATAATTTTTCCAAAATGTATCTCAGACAAAAAAAGAAGCTACTTTTTGCTTTTATTTAAATCCTAACAACAGGTCCTAAAAGACAAAAAGAAAGAGAAAAGACAAAAGAGTGATAATTACAAACAAAACACATCACAAATAATTATAATTATATAACATCGTACGGATTAAAAGTAAAAAAATCAAGAAAAAGAAGTTGTCTACAACCACAACCAAATATCTGGATTGTTGCGTTGTCCGAATTTCGTAAGAGCCACGACCCAAATAGAAATCCCAAATTAGTGCCGAGCACCTCCCAGGTTGTCTCCAATCAAAAAACATAAAATAAAAATAAAAAAATGAAAGAAAAGTGTTTCAGGTGGCAATGTTTTTATTCATTTGCCATTTCCATCGCCCAGTCCCAGCCCACGCTTGGCAGCTCCACGCGCGTTGAAAAAAAGAAAGTGTATATATATATATATATATATATATATATATATATTAACCATATACAGATAAATAGATTATTCATTTTTTACCAAGAGGAATGCCACCGTTGAAAAAAAAAAAAGGGTTAACTCGGATGCTTAACACAAGACCAGCTAATTTTATTCATTTTTTCGGTATAAATGTCAAAAAATATATTTAATATCACTTTTAGGCTCCGTTTTTTTTGCAAAAAATAAAGAATCTAATAAAATATTTCATAAAAATTATGATTTTATCGCTTATAAATAGAAATGAACGAAATATCGTCATCATTCATAAAAATAATCACTTGAATCGCTTGTAATATTAATGTCTTTGCATGTGCATAGATATAATTTAATAATCGTGGTCACATGGCGAGATTTTCCTAGTTAATGTTCGCACGATATTTTAACTAGCATATTCAATGAAACTAGACCAGTTTTTGTTCATCTAAATGGCTCATACGAATGCAGATTGAATGCAAAACTAATGGGGAGATGTATATCCTTGAAAAAAAAAATTATTAGCAAAAAGAAAAAGGAACAAATTATTTTCATGGCTAGTGTTTTTAAAAATAATTTATTTCAATCGATGATAGATTTTTATTTGATATATCTCTCGAATATGAGAACCGTTAGTTATTTTATTGTAAAAAGTGATTTGAATGAGGTGAGTTGGGATGGGCCTTCGTAAGTGAGTAGATTGAGGTTAAAAATGGCTTGTCGAGACTAATTTTAGTTTTTTAATTATTGTATAAGTAGAAAATTGAAGAAAATTATTATTATTTTTTAATTTATTGTATTTATGTCAATTCAGTTGTAATATTTTAATTATCTCAATTGAATCATAAACTTTTATAACGTTTTGATAGTTGTGTCATTTCGATAAGTTTTTACCGAAAACTGTTGATGTGGAGATTGATCCTAGTAGCATGGTCAGCATTGATGTGAACATATTTTATAATTTTTTCTTTGGCTAGCCCTCGCCTGTGATGATCGAGGGTTTGGCTAGTTGCTAGATTTGAAAGAAAATAAAACATAAGGAAATGAAGGAAAAAAAATTAAAAACTATTTATGTTGGTTGTGCCATTGGACAATCGACGTCCATTTCAACGACTTCTGGTTAAAATTCTAAACGTGAAAATATTTATGACTCAATTGGTATGATTAAAATGTGTTGAGACCGAATTAATGCGAGGACAATAAGTTTAGGATATGTTTTTGGTATATTCCCTAAGAAATCGGACATTCTCTTTCTTCAAGGCACGTAAAAAGAAGGAAAATAAAAAAAAAGGAATAAGTACATTGGAAGTCCTAAAATTTATGGCGAAAGTGTATTAGAACTTCCAAAAGTTCAAACCACCAGCTCGCGGTGGCGCAGGTGGCTTCGGGCTCTCTCCCCCTCATGAACTTCGGGCTCCCTCTCTCTCACGAAGGGGAGGAGTTCGAATCCCAAAGGCGTCGCGTTCGCGCGACTCAAACGCGGGTGGGTTTGTGGTGGTGGCTCGCGCTTTGCGTTTCGGCCAGAGCTGCCGTAGGCGGCGTTAAGAATCAAAAAAAAAAAAAATTCCAAAAGTTCAATAAATTATTAAAACTTATTATGAAAGTACACTAAAACTTTCATAAAGTTCAACAGACTCTTAAAACTTATCATAAAAGTATAATTTAATTTTAAAATTTTTAAAAGATGCGATCAAGCCTTAGAATTTATTAAATTAGCTGAATCAAGTTCTACTTGTAGTGCACTTACCGAAAGGCGTGGAGTTTACAGCTCGGGAGAGGGGCGCGTGGGGGAGGATTTGCGACAGTGAAGGGCGGCTGGCGGAGGGAAGAGAGAGAGAGGGAGAGAGAGAGCGACGGGAACGAAGGAGGGACGAGGGGGTCGAGGCGTGTGTGGGTGCGTGGGCCATTCGGAAAGAGACGTCAGAGTTTTTATTCACAGAAACAAGCAAAGGTGGACAGAGAGAGAGGAGAGAGAAGACGAGTGGCGGTGGGTGGTGTGCGTCTTTATTGTATTCCCCCTCCTCTTCCTTCCTAAGTCCTCCTCCTTATGTCAAATTTAATGGGTTCTCATCTGTTCCTTTCTTTTATTATTTTTTTTCCACCTTTTTTCCTTGGATTTTAATTTTGTGGGTGCTACTAGTCCCAGCACAGGCAAGAAAACAATGAGGTAGAGTCTAGAGAGAGAGAGAGAGGGGGGAGAGAGGGGAGAGGGGGTGGCTTAGGCTTACTATACAGAGGGATAGGGGAGAGAGACAGGAGAGAGAGGGACAGGAGAGACTTTGTTGTTGTTGTTGGTGTTGCTGCTGTGGTGGAGTGTGGAGGAAGGAGGAGGGAAGGAGGGGGGAGGTCTCAAGAGGGGAGACATGTTCAGCTTGATCCCAACAGTTGTATTCTTTGCTTCTCCCCTCCTGACCAGATCCTTCACCAGGTCTCTCCCTCTCTCTCTTCCTCTCTCTCTCTTTCTTGCTTATTCTTGCTTATCTATCCAGCTTTTCTGTTGCTTGTGGTGGCTATTTTCCTTTTCAAATTCTCTCCCTTTTGTTTTCCTCCCTGGAGATATTCTTCCTTCCTGTGCCTGCTTTTTCCTTCCTCTCCCCTGGAGCTTGTTTTACTTCTTTATTTTGTGCTGGGTGGCATAGAATAGGATAGAATCTAGCTGGGTCGGTCTTATCTTGCTGATGCATGTTGGGTTCCAAATTGTTTGCTTTTAACTTACCGTTGCTCCTTCCTTTTATTGGAGTAGGCATGAGTAGGTCCCCGTGGGGAAAAATTCTTTCCCAGTTTCTTGTTTTGGAGCGTGGGGTCGTTTCTGTTTTCTTGCTTTCACTCTTTTGGCCGTGAGTTTCTTTGCTCTCTCATGTATGTAGTCCATCTTCTTCGCTGCAGTTTCATCGTGTTTGTTCTCTTGGTCTAAACGATGGTCCTTCCATGTTGCTGAATTTTCCCCTTTTTCTTCTGGAACGCAAGTAGGAAGAATTTCTGGTGAATTTGTCGAGGCCCCCATATGACCCTCTTTGATTCTTCTTTGAACGAGTCGTGGCCAAGGTGGGGTAGTTGAGAAATGTTTATTAAAGGGTCCTTTGGCCCTAGTGTTTTGGCCGATTCATTGGCCAGTTGGAGTTCAAACTTGAGACACCCACCACGCTCAGAGGCCATCTGTTCCTTTTTGTTTCTTGTTTCGATCTGTTGCATGCTGTCCACTTGTACAAAGGCAATCCACCTGTCTCATGTATTGACTGGAGGGCATAACGTTTGCGCTTTTTTGAGTTTTTCTGGAGTTAGGGTTCCTTTTTTTCCCCCTAAAAGAAATTTGTTTTCTTTTTTCCTTCCTTTTGTCACATGAATCCGGTGAATTGCATTTCTGGACCAGGACATTAGAGCTGCTCCTTCCTGTCAATCCCATTTGTCGGGTCGATCATGGGTCTGGATTTGACATTAGAAATGAATTTAGCCGTGTCGGATTCCAGGTTGTGGGGCATTCTTGGAACGCTCGTGCATGCTTAACATTTGACGGCCGATACAAGCAATCTCTGTGGTGGTTGGATATGCTAGCTTTTGTGTCCATGCCTCCTCTTTCTTATCTTTTCGTTTTTCGTGCAAGCGGTTTTTGATTGAGAGTTGGCTTATCTTCTTCTTTTCAAGACTCAAATAGCCTTGGGTTTTGTGTTTAGGGAAATCTAAGATACATTTCTATAAACTGCCGGGTGCAGTCAAAGTTGCTGGCTAAATTAATTTGCTCTCAGTATTCTAAAATTTGGTTTTCAAAGTCTGTGGCTTTCTAGGCAAACCTTTGATGTTGCCGTGTAGAAATTATAGGCTTTATTATTAGCTATCGACCTTTCTCAAATTTGTTATGTGAACACCTTGTAGTGATTGGTAATTCGTGATGTGCTCTTTGTGTGTGTGTGTGTGTGTGTGTGTGTGTGTGTGTGTGTAAGTTATTACGGTTTGGAATGATTAATTGTTAGCATTCATCAAATTTTTGGATTCGTCTCATTAAATGGGAATGGGACTCCGGCTGCCCTTTAAGGGCAAATATCTTACTGAATTTTTCCATATTACTGGTGGG
This sequence comes from Eucalyptus tenuipes, assembly GCA_014182365.1. Taxonomy (NCBI): domain Eukaryota; kingdom Viridiplantae; phylum Streptophyta; class Magnoliopsida; order Myrtales; family Myrtaceae; genus Eucalyptus; species Eucalyptus tenuipes. The sequence continues at coordinate 6,085,561 of CM024539.1, forward strand.
GAGGTTGATGGCGAACAAATTTTGCACACTTTGTAGTGTAGAAGATATCAGTGTTGCATTTCCTTATAAACTTAGTCATAAAGGTTACGGAGGTTTGTATGGCTATCGCATTTCCATGAAAAGAGATCTATCATGGATTGCGTAACCTTTTAGAAGAGGCCACTCGTAGGAGACATTGGTGTTTTCTTGCTGTCAAAGACGTTGGTGCATTCTCTCCATAATGGAGTTTATCTTACAAATATTTCTTGTTTCTGTAGACTTTTAATTAATGGTAGACCTTAGGTATTGATAAAAGTGCATGTTAGGAATTTAATTGTTAAAATATGCCTTCAACTACCAGTTTAAGCATATGAGTGGACAGTTGTCTCACGAGTTTATACATGTTATTGGACAGGAGGTCTGGTGATCAACTCTCTCTAGGCCCTTATTTGCCTCTCCATTTGTAGTTATTTCTATGCTTCATTCTTAGGCAAAGTCAAGGTTACGCATGAGAGGAGTGTTAGACAAACAAAACATGTCTTGATGTGATGGACAACTTGAACTATTAGATTTATTGGTAGTGTTTTAGCAAAATTCTGTAGTGTATGTAGGAAATGAAGGTCAGTTAATTATCTATGGGATCTCTCTCTCTCTCTCTCATGTGCGCGCACATGAGAATTACATGCATAGGTATGGCTTCTATCTGTTTGAAATAGTCTCAAAGGAAAATTAAAAAGTTAATTATATGGGTGCCTTCAACAAGATATAGGTGATATGACAAAAGGAGAAAGAAAAAAAAAAGAAAAAAAAGAAGGAAACGAGATATGGGCAAACAACCTCATCTAATTTTGAATTTTCCAATCTGCTTAGAAAGCACAACTTTGCAAATCAGCTATGCATGAAGAACTTTAACATGTCGATTCAGTAGCCTAAAACTTTAGACTGTTTGTGATTGCATGTTCTTGTTCTTTGGGTGCGTCTAGATGGTAATAAGCCTGGCTGCTTTAGATGAAAGTGTTTGATTTCTCCAGATGCTTTTAATCCAGTCTTCTTACTTGAGTCTTCTGTGTGTCGCAATATTCACGGACACACTGACACACATTAACTTCTTCATTTTGACAAGTATTAGATGTGTTTATTTTTTCTCGAAGTGCAGATTTCATAAGTATCAGGCATTAAACTTTTTAACCCACTTTCTTTATTCTATTCCAGATCCCAAAAGAATCAAAAAGTTATTTATTACAGCACACATCTAAACATAGAGCAGGATTTATTCCTCAGAATTGACTTTTATTAATATTTCGTGGCCTCATTAAATTTGTTTAGGTTTGGCTTATTAGACGTAATCTTTTGTGGCCTATATAATAGGAAGAGAATTTATGCTTTAATTACTATTCGTTTTGGTTTGCATGTTACTCCGAGATTGATATTCACCTCCATCGGTAAGTGGTTATCAAGTGAGTCAGATAATGACCCTGCAAACGGTCCCTCTGGCTTCAACTTACAATTCAAGCCATCCTTGATTCTGGTGCTACTAATGTCACAAATAAATCCCTTTATTCGCTCATAGCACCCCTTTTAGTTTAACTATTGATGTAACCATCTTTCATTTTGTTTGTTTGTTGCTCCTGCTTTATCTGGGAGATAAAAAAAGTGACTTTATATGTTCAACTCATTAAAGTTCATTTTTCTTCTGTGAGCAGCTGATATCTGAATGAGCTGAGGAGAGTTCATTTCTTGTTCACTGTCTACTTGAATTTGGATCGCTTTGGAAATTGCTGGAATTAGATGCCTATAAGAATCCAGAACTTGCCAAAGAAAAATTTCGATCAAGGTTCGATCCTTTCGATGCCTCATGTCGGGGTGACTTACCCACCATGGTGGAACCTGAATGAACAGCAACTTCCGCAATCTTTACCCAAAAATAGTGGCTTGAAAGCAGAATCTCCACCCATGCTCCATCATCAAGCAAAGCATTTAGGTCTTCAACTACAAGAACAGGAATCGTCTTCAACTCAATCGGCTGGCAATTCTTGCCATGAAGTGAGCGTCGTGGGTGGGGCCAACTCTCAAGATCAAAGCATTTCATCTGAATCTGGTACTTTACTCTATTTTTTTTCCCACTTTTCTGCTATTCTTTCTAGTTTTTATGGTGGACACTCCGGGAGGGTGTAGGATGGAGTAATGTAGATATGTGTGTGTGTCCGTATGCTGCAATTGATAGATTTGGATTTGGTTCATTTTTTGAGGGCATTGGCATGTTATGATACTACGTGACTATGTCTCTATGACTTTAGAACTGACCTGAGAATCTAGTTCTGGTCCTCATTAGTCGTCACAGTTTCTTTCTTGACTTAGGTTCTGTAATTCACTGCTTGAGTGTGCGACTCTGATTGGTTTAACTTTAAACGGGTGGATTATTCTTTGATTTAGGTCAAGATGAAAGTTGTGGCAGGAGCTTTGAGGGCCAGACAAAGCCAATTTTCATGTTCAACAATCCGGAGATTGTCTTCAATTCTTCACTAGCTGATCAAAACCAACCTCTGGTATGCTGAGCCATTATTTTGGTTAATCCATGTTTGGTAGATCGTTCTTCTAATGCTTGTTTCATTGTCCAGATTCGTGTTCCATATCCACCAGTCGATCCTTATTACGGTGGGCTCATGACTGCATACAGACCACAGGCTATTGTAAGTGATACACATAATGAAAAAGTTCACGTTTTCTTGATTTTTTTTTTTTATTTTTTTATTTTTCGTTTAAACAGAATGCACTTCATTTGCTGAAAAGACATGATTTCTTTACATTGTGAGTAAATTCCACCTATAGTCACTACTCGTGATTGAGTCTTTGAACTTTAATTTTAATTACCTAATGCACATGCACTAAACTTCCATTACTTGGTAATTGATTCATTTCAATGGGAATCCACCCAATTTATCCGCATGATGCGGATGTGGCAGAACATGGCCAATCTTTTGACCACCATGTGATAGCCATGTGGGCACCACATGGGAGTCTTGCCAAGAAAGTGGCAAGATGTTGGTCGAAGTGAAAGAAATTTGAAAGTCTGGTGCATCAGTTCAATGAAGTCAAAGTTCATTGCTTGATTGCAAAAGCCGATAAAGTGAAATTTACCCATGACCTCTTGTAGATTGCCAATTTTTTTAATATTCTCTAGATGTTCCCTCCCCCAGTTTAAACCTCTTTGGAAACTGTTAAGACTAATGTTATTTGGGATCTCAGATTCAATCCCAGGTAGGATCTCAAATGTTTGGGATGGCACCTGGACGTGTTCCATTGCCACTTAACCTTGCAGACGATGGACCAATCTATGTCAATGCAAAACAATATCACGGAATTCTTCGGAGGAGGCAGTCACGTGCAAAGATGGAGGCTCAAAACAAACTAGTCAAAGCTCGAAAGGTGTGTGTTCACGTTCATTGATGAGTTTATTTTAGGTGCACTGCATCTGGTGTCATGAGTCCAGATCATGATCCTGTGTGAAACCATTTATAATTTGTTTTGAGCTGTGGCCGACAATTACTTAAATGAGTATGCATAACTGGTCACTTCTGCATGCGTTTTGGCTTTACCCGGAATAATATGACTCCATTAATAGCACGAAATAGTGAAGGGAGAAAGAAACTAAAATATGAAATTTAAAGAGAACTTGCACGTGTTGCATTTCCTAGAATTCCTCCTCCTTAGAAGATATGGTGTAAAAATGATCCCACAGGATGTAGCAGTACCTAGTTATCAACCAATTTAGTCTATTTGTAATCTTGTGTCTTTTCACACTAATAAGGCAAAGAGGGTGCTAGTTGGGCATCCTCCTGCTCCCTCTTGTGGACTTGTCTTGCCCATTCCAAACATGAAGGAATTTGACTTTGTAACCCTAGAATGTTAGATAATCTGATTGTTTCTTTGTTTCTGTAAAATCAATTAGCAGAAATAATCAAATGCTTTCTTTTGTTGTAAGTATTCAACACGAATGTATAACAAATTCTTTTGTTATCAAACTGAGGAAGCATTTGTTTGATAATATACTCTCTCTGCTGAATAATACAAAGCTTATAAGTTGTGCGTGTACATGGCACTGAGAGAATATGTTCTTAGATATGAGCTAATCTAATAATCGAACAAGTAGGCTCTACATCACTTTTTAAACTTGAAAAACAATTAGTTTATTCTTAGTTCTAGCAAATTAAGACATGTTGGATGAGATGTCTGGCAATCTGATGTTGACTCGAAGTTATGCTGACATAACAATGAATGAAGTCTCACAGATCGCTAGTCCTGTCAATCACAGTGGTTGCTAAGTTCGTTGCGATTAAATGGCAATAATATTTTTTTGTTTTAACTTTTTGACCTGATCAAATGCAGCCTTATCTTCATGAGTCGAGACATCTTCATGCCCTAAATAGGGTCAGAGGATCAGGCGGCCGCTTCCTCAGCACGAAAAAGCTTCAGCAGCTCGACCCAGCTTCAAGCAGTCACAGCCCGTTCGCCACTGGACCCAGAGATCGAAATAAAGATGCTTATGGACCAGAAACTCATCAAGTGGGAGCCAGTGAGCGGCAGTTCACTTCAACCATGGCCAGTTCCAATGTCTTGAACGTGTCAAATGGCGGCGCGGACTTCTATCCGGATAGCAGGTTCTCCGGAATCTCCACCCACATGGGAGGAGCGATGCAGTGCAACAAGGGGCTCATGCGCGGCGGTGCAGCCCAGCACTGCTCTTCATCCGTCCGGTGAGCAAGTGGTGCAAAGTTCTAAACCACTACGTCACCTGGACGGGGCAAATCATCCTTGGCTTTGTTAGGTTCAACTCCCAACTGTTTCATACTTTGGTCGCGATATGACACCATGTTGTCTGATACTATTTTACTGATGTTGATTGGGAAATTCAAGTTAGATAGTGTGGGTAGATTTGTGGACGTGTCCATGAAGCCTTCCCGGTCGTCCCGGTCCGTTGCCGGGTATGTTGTGTAATCGTTCACTGCATGCATGTCTCTCTCTGTTTTGCTTGAGAAATTGCCGTACACGTACTTCTGGCCTCCAGGAAAAGAGAACTTACTGCACGTTAGAGACAAGCTTTACTTGGTAAATTTCTCTTTTGGGAATGAAATGGTGTTTGGGGAGTGAAAAATGGATAGATTGGAACTTGCGATTGAGCTCGTTTTATTTTTTTTTGGTCTGAAATACGTAGCATTTCATTTAAGTAGGGAAACCATTACAACCCATATTCAGTGTCTCAGTACATAGCATATCCAAGAAGTGATCTGTGGCCGGCCAAGGAGCATTCTTGTATGACCAAACAAAAAAAAAAAAACAGAGAGAGAAGAAAATGGTAAAAATGATTCATGAATTGGATTTAACATATAATATCATCTCTGAATTTTTAATTTACTTAATGTGATTTCTAAATTTTTAATTTACTTAATGTGTAATATCATTATGAGCTTTTATTATTTTCAATGTGGTGTCAGGATTTTTTATACACCTCTAGTTATCATATTGTATCAAATGTTCAGGATAATTGTCCAAAAAATCTCGTACGATGGTTAATTAAATCATAAATTTTCTAAATGTGTCAATTAGTCTTATATCTTTTGACAATATGCTAATTTATTTTTAAGCCCTTTGAAAATTTGTCAATTCAATTGTAAACTTATTATTTAAATTATAAGCTAGAATGATTATATTGACAAATCACTAAGAGGTTTAAGAGTAAGTTGGCATAATTAAATAATTTATGACTTTTTAAATAATTCTTCAATAACGTTAAACATCGTCCTTAAATTTGAATTAATGGAAAGATGACATGAAATATTTTCATATGTTATATGGAATAAATTAAATACTTATTAAAAGTTTAGAAATTATATTAAAGAAATTAAAAATTCATATATGTCAATATCATTTGTGTTTGTGTCCCGAGAAAGATAAAAAAGAAAATTATGTGGATTTATACTTTCATTTGTTTTTTTTATCGAAAATGAATAATTTAGAAAAAAAAATTCTAAAAAATAATGACTGGTATTGCTTGAACTAGTTAATTGCTAAAAAATGTTTTCATATTTAAATGTTTTCGCGAATGATGGAAACATTTTTCGTTTATTTGTTTTTGTAAGTGAGATAAGTGATGTCTTTATAAAATTTCAAATCATTCGTAAGGCGGTATGTGATTCACTTTAGGTATTAAAAATGAAAATAATAAAAATTCAAAATCATGACGGAATGATAGAGGGAGAGGGCGCGGAATCTTATCTTACGAAAAATTAAAAGGGGAGAATAAAAGGGGAGCACGTCAAAATCGAAACTTTAGTTAAAGGGTGCACGTCAGACTCTAATTTACCAATAAAGACGTGTCAGCGGGCCCTCGGCTACAAAAAGAGATTTCATCCTGCAGTTCTGGAACATCTCTCGTCTATAAAGTTGCAATTGAAATCTTTATGTTAAAGAAGATAAAATTAAATTTAGTAAGGTGTGAACTTATTTTATTTTGAAACGAGCTTTTTCATCGTAAAAGAGAAAGTGAGAACCGTTTATTTTTGCTTGTGGTTATCACCTCACGCTAGTCTATCCTCGGTCTCTAAAAATCTTGATTAGCTCACGTATGATAGGCAGCAAAAATGGGCTCATTTAATAGGTAATTAGGTGTTTTGTTAGCCTTTCAAATCAAATATGTCGGTAATTTGAAGGTAAATCCCAACTTCTTCCCTTTCTTTCACCCTTGATAGACACCATATATTCAGTCATTATTGCTGAGGACCATCGATGTGATTGGATCTAATAAATATTGAAATAATTTGGTGGCGGTGTCTACATTGTTTTTAATGTATTGTGCAAAATGTCACTTTTGCACATTCAATGCTTTAAACTTTAATGAAGGGAGACTCTTCTTGTTCAAATTAAAGTACGAGAGTTTTTCCAAAGAAAAATAAGAATTTAGAGAAAAATATTTCGCCAACATGTAATTAAATTGACCGAATGAGAACGAGAAAATATTTTCCAAGATAAAAATTAAGCGACATTTTTATGATTATTCCTTCCTTCCTTCCTTGGTCTGCTGTCTCTGCTTCGACTATGGTGGGCCTGATACACTGAGGAACTCGGCCCAGTCCAAAACCCATCTGATTCTTCGTATATTCAGAAAAAACTGAGAAAACTGAAAAGGATAGAGAGAGAGAGAGAGAGAGAGAGGAATCGAATTATCTTAACTAATTACAGATTACTGATTTTGGCTTAATTCTCTAAAAACTCCAAATTTTAGGTCTAATTTCAATTTTGTCCTCGACTTCTTTTCCCTAAAAAAAATGACAAAATTTCACTATACCCCCTAATATGCTCCGCATCCAAAAACACTACTCATTTTCTTCAAAAGTTTTGAATACCAAGGCGGGTTTGTTGTTGGAACCCGTGTCTTCACCAACACTCTCGTATGAAACAATAGTAATTTTGAAAATGGTAATGACAATTTTTAGATGCGGAGTAGAACAAAGAAAAGTTAGTGAATATTTTTTGGAAAAAATAAATATCCAGGATTAGACTTAAAGTTTATATGTCTTTTAGGGAATTGGGCTACCGATTTTTTTTTTACCCAATACCCAAAAAAACCTCTAACTTAAGCTCTAGTCCTGATTCTACCATAATTTTTTTCCCTCATAAAAGACCATTAATTTTAAATCTAGTCCTAATTTTATTGTAAAATTATTTTGTCTCGTAAAGAAAACTGAAAATTGAGTCCCAATTATACCCTAAACATTTTTTTTTGTCTCCTAAAAAAAATCACCATTAGGTCCAATTTCAATTTTGACCTGAATTTTATTTTGTCTCATAAAAAGTTGTTAACTTTTACTAAAGTCCTACATTTGCCCCCAATAACCCTTTGTTCAAAATCACCCTTAATGATCCTATGTGGTATTTTCACGTCATTACTTTAATTTTTTTCCCATATTTTAAATCCAAGAAGATGTTTTTTGAAGATGAATTTCCACTCAGCGCAAATAGTGTCTTATTGTGTTCAAAATTCAGTAAAAACTAGAGCAATTTGGTCGGTTTTCTTTAATTGCCCTCAATCTGAAGAGAGTCTTCCTTCCATCTCGGAGATTTCGAATTTGAGCTCGATCTTCAATCTTATGTGCTCGACAATGTTCCATCTCCCTTGGTCGGAAAGCTAATCGGGACACTTGACTCTGGGTTAAGAGTTTTTCATCCCTCGGTTGTTAACGAAAATTTTTGAACAAAGGGTTAAAGCAGCATATCTGCTATTAAATAAAAGTTGGTGATTTTCTACGAGAGAAAAAAAAATTAAGGTAAGAATTGGGAGAAAACTTAAAGTTTGAAGTTTTTTCCGGGACAAAAAATATGATTAGGATAAAATCGAGACCGGACCTAAAATTAATTGAAGGTTATCTTTAAGACAAGAAAAAAAGTTAAAGGATAATATTCGGACCAGATCTAAAGTTGGTCGCTTTTTTTGAAGGGTACGAGGCGGAATTTTCTTCGTAAGTGGTTTTTATTATTATTTATTTATTATTAACTCGAGTTCGTCGTTGCAGTCGTCAACAACCTCTCGCCAGTCCATCACCTGGAAACTCCAAAAGGTCTCGAACTCGAGTCGTCTCCGCCTCCGTCTTCCGCCCCCGGCATCGCTCCGCCACCGCACGCGCCGCCGTCAGATCGCGCGCTCGCGGCGGCGCTCCCTGCTCTCTCCGCGCCCGAGAGAGTAAGAGAGAGAGAGGGTGATAGGCTCGGAAATGGTGTCCTACGTGAACGCGCTGCTGTACGGGGTGGGGGCATCGTGGTGGCGGGCATGGCGCTGCTGGTGGCCTTCCAGGAGCGGCTGGTGTACGTGCCCGTGGTGCCGGGCCTCACCAAGTCCTACCCCTTCGCCCCGTCCCGCTTCCGCCTCCCCTACGAGGACGTCTGGCTCAGATCCTCCGACGGCGTCCGCCTCCACGCCTGGTTCATCAAGCTCTTCCCCGATTGCCGCGGTCAGTAGTCGCTGTTGCCGCCCCGATTGCTCGTCCTTTCCCCCCGATCCTCCCCCCTCGAATCCCGCGTCGTCTCGTGTTCAATTCGATGCGATTCGCGCTTGAATTGCGTGCCGTAGGGTTTGGGTGGTCGTTGGATGTATGGATCGTGTCATGCAAAATTGGACCTTCCGTTAGCTCGTGCTGGAGTTCTGTGTTGAGCGGTCGGTTTAACTGGATCTGGTTTCTTCGTCGCCGGATTACTTAATTAGTGCTTTGGTGCATTCTAGCGATTGCTATTACGAGCTTCTTATTGAAGCTTTTTGAAGCTTCAAGGCTTGGTAGGAAATTCCGATTCGATGCTTTGAGGATTATTGTTAGTTATGGGGAACTAACTGAATTGGGATCGCAATCAACTATTTGATTGAATTGGCCATGGACACGTTATGATTTGAGATAAATTATTGCGCTATCTTTGCTGAAAGTACTGAATTGTCGGTAAACAGAAACATGCGACTGCCGTGTTTGTGTGTTTTGCAGGAGTAATCATCTCTCCATTGGTTTGGCGTGCTTTTAAAGTTTTTTTTTTCCCGCTGTTTTGCTACTGCAACCTCTTTCATAATCCAGGTTTTGACATACTTACCTCTTGCGCGTTGTTGTCTGTTTTGCAGGTCCGACTGTTCTGTTTTTCCAAGAGAATGCTGGAAGTATCCTTATTGTCTGTGTCTACACTCAATCATTACTATTTTGTGCTTGTTAGTTGGCCCGACACATGAATCATCCAGCTCTTGGTCATGCTTACCTATGATCAAGCTTGGTTCTATTGCTAGTTAGTATTCTTAACATTTACATCAACAGATATTGCTCATCGTCTTGAAATGGTTCGCATAATGTTGCAGAAGTTGCAGTGCAATGTGTTTATGCTTTCGTATCGAGGGTATCTGTCTTCTTTTTCATCAAACAAGTTCAAGTTACATTTGGATTTGAAATGCCTGGTGGCTCTCATATCTTTTCTTCCATTTGATCGAGTATGTCCTAGTGCCTTGCAGATATGGGGCGAGTGATGGCTATCCTTCTCAGGGTGGCATCACACTAGATGCTCAGGTGTCGTAATCTATTAATTTGTTTACTTATTAGATTTTTGTAAATATTCGATTGTCATTATTCAATTTGTTTGGTTAGGCTGCATTGGATCATCTTCATGCAAGGACTGACATTGATACCTCCAGGATAGTTGTATTTGGAAGGTCACTTGGAGGAGCAGTCGGAGCAGTGCTTACTAAAAACAACCCTGATAAGGTATAGGTTTTGCTTTCTCTTCTCATTCTTCTAATTTTTTTTTTCTCGTTTTTTTCCTTTTTGAGGCTGGCTATAAGGAAATTTAGATGGTAGACCTTTTTTCCTGTGAATTTTGTACATTGTCAGCATTTATATATTATACTCTTAGAGTTTCATGACTATGGAAACACTTCTAATGTTGCTTTGGCCTCTAAACTAATTTGTGAAAGCCCAATTCTTGAAATTCTGATACTCCTTGGATGAGCTAGGAATAGGGGTACTATCAAGCCAATACAGTTTCAAGCTTGAACTTGAGCTACTCATATACTTAGTGCTCGTAACTCATCTTGAGCTTATCAACTATCAATTATTTGTGATCGAACTTGGCTAGAATGGGCACACAAGATAGTCCATCCTCAGCCGGACTCAACTTTTATCAGTATAGTTTCAAACTCAGGATCATCAATAAACAACCACAAGGATTCCCAGCCTTAAAAATATAAACAACTCTTTTCACAAAGCTATGCTACAATCAAAAGACGCCTTCTTGAAGAAATTTGCTTCTGAACAAGTTTGGGTAAACAAACTTAAATGAGATTGTAAAAAAAAAAATGAAGCCCACATATTGACTTTTTGGGAAAATCGCTTGTGTTAACCTTCTTATAGATTGATAAAGTGAGAGTGATAGCCAAGCTGAAAATGTCACTTCAGATGTCTTTGAATGACGGAGAGAAGGTGATGGGGTCTAGGGTTTCAACTTTCTTTTGGAGGGCAAAGGGTATAGCAAGTTCAAATTACTACAGAGGTATGAAATGGTAAATAGGATTGGTCTCGTGAGCTACTCGAGTCAAGCTACTTGAGTGAAGTATCATTAAACTTGAACTTGACTCGACGAGTTTCTTGAGTTACTCAACTTGACTCACACTTGGGAAGAGTTGAGTTTAGTGCGAGTGGACAGCAACTTGTGCACAAGCAGCTTATGTGTAGCTTGAATCGTTTCACCTTTTATTGGGAGTGAGAGCTACATCAAGATTGTGGAGTGACCTTTTGTCTTTCGAGGAACAAGTGATGACAAATCCTCTCTTATAGTGTTTTGTAACTGACAGCACCTGATGATTGTTTCATCTGTGGAAATTCCCTGGTTGATGTTATGTCGGCTCAGTTTTGTTATGGTTGTATGTGATTCCATATTGATTAAAGTAGCTATTAAGAAAATTGTCGTCATTTGTCTCAAATTTGAGCATTGTCTAAGAAGAAAAATAAAATTGAGCTAGGCCTCAAGACAGGAAATTTACTATTTGTCAAATTGGAAGAAAGAGTTTTTGGTATTGCCGAGTTGTGTATGAGGAATTGGTGTAAATGACATCACTCCTAGAGAGATGCATAAGAACCGTACTTGATTAAGCAAGGTATTAATGGAGCAGGTGTATGTTTAGTGGCAAGACCGTGAAGGGGAAATGTGTTGGTGCAAGCAGTTGAACTTGAGTTTAAGGGATTAATGGATAGCAGATTTTCCCTGGTCCATTGTACTTGATGCTTTTTCTTGTTTGACATCTTTTATCTCAATTTAAATCTCTCCGCCGTAGATGTTATGCTCTCAAGTTTACACCTGATGAACCTTTTCACATTTCATTTTTGTTGAATTGCTGAGTCTAACAATTTATTCCTCGAAATTCCACTATTCATACAGGTAACCCAAAGGATAAATAGGGGCCAGTCATCTCCTTTTTCCTTCCTTATGGTTTAAACTTAGCTATAAAGCTTCTCATAGCTAAGAATAGGGTCATATGCTACCTCCCTATGTGCATTTGATTGTTAGTTTGTCCTTAATATCCGATGGACAAGAATAGGCTTTTTTTTTCCCTTTTTTTTCCCTGTGAATCACATTGTGTTTCTAGATATATCTCTCTTGTCCAATTGGCTGTTCTTACAGAAACGGCATTTCCTGGTTACACATGTTTATTTCACATATTGACGGGTGGGGATATCATGTTTTTGCTGTCCTGTTTTTGTCAGGTTGCTGGTTTGATATTGGAGAACACGTTCACATCCATTCTAGACATGGCTGGAGTTCTACTGCCCTTTTTAAAGTGGTTCATTGGAAAAAGCACTTCTAAAGGAATAAAAATTCTGAACATCTTTGTGCGATCTCCATGGAATACCATTGACGTCGTTGGTCAGGTTAGTTGCATGCTGGAAGAATGTCTTCTTTTCTTCTCTTCCAGGCTTTTCTAGTTATGCTGCTTGAAGAAAGCACCGAAAAGGGTGAAATTGCATTCATACCAACCCAAGTTTCATTTTGGGAAGTTCATCAAACCTTTTGGAATTTAGTGAAATTTTATGGACACATGATATTCTCTTCTTAACCCCTTTTGGAGGAAGAGTTTTGACCTCTTTGCTAAGCGGGTTGATGCCTTTTGTGTCAAAAGGCCTGATTCCTCAACTGTTGATACTTGATTTGCTATTGATATGTGAATTGAAGATAGATCTTGATCTAATCTGCTTTGATTACTATGAAATAAGAAATTGTAATAAAAGTCCATCCATTATGTCTACGACTATGAAATGTGAATGGAATGAATAAAGTGGAGTTGACCCCTAAATCTGACCTCAAAAGGGATTTATCTTTTATGGAAATAAAAAGGAGATTTTAAAAAGTGGGAGTTTCTGTCAAGTTTTAATTGAAGTATGAGGATTGTCCATAACATTTAATACTACTTCACTGTGGGACTGTTGGTATATGTGTCAAGCTGCTTATATCAAACGTAATGGAGCACCTAATACTCATTGAATTTAGAGGCGAGTTCATTTCTGGTCATTGACAGTGCTGTTGATTTTGGAGAAACATGTTTACACGGTTTTACTTATATGTTCTTGAATGATGCCTCTTTGCCGATAATGTCAATTTGCTTCTAATAAGCTCATGGTCCAAAATATCGATCAGGTTCTTGTAGCTCCTTGCTAATTTGTGCAATGTCTTACAATGAACAATCGTGTGTTTAGTTTTTAGAAGCATAGCAGAGTGTTTCTTGTTAGTTTCAATTCCTCACATGGTAATTTTTTTACATAATGTTTAATTTCAGATTAGACAGCCAGTCCTTTTCCTCTCTGGATTGCAAGATGAGATGGTTCCCCCATTACATATGAAATTGCTGTATGCCAAGGCAGCTGCTCATAACAGGCAATGCAGTTTTGTTGAATTTCCAACTGGAATGCATATGGATACTTGGTTGTCAGGTGGAGATCACTACTGGAGAACTATACAACTGTTCCTTGAACAACATGTTCCTGAGAAAAAAGAAGAAAATCAATCATCTGAAAATGAAAAATTTTCAGGTAAGGGAAGCCAGAAGTCACGAATGTGACACCTTGTCGCTTTTTGTTGATAAACCATGGACGCAGGATACCTTCCTTCTTTGTCCAGTAGTTTCATTAGTGTTGTATTTGCATGCTACAGCAATCCATTTAGGAAAACCTGTAGTTAATCCATGTTTGGGCTGTTTATTTGTGACAAGTTTTTCTCTATTAACGTTCTTTGCACTTCTTTATGCTTGTCTCTAAATGGCAAATGCATTGGGCAATGTGACTGTAAAAGCTTCTGTTTCTTTTTCCACCCCCTTTTATTTGGGCAAGAATTAGGTGCTGCTCACCAGGCAGCGCTATTGCATTGGTGGTTTTGTTGTACATTTCCGCACTCATTCTCACAATATAATTTGTGCTTACCCCTCTCCCTCTTCTCCTCATTTAATTAGCCAGTCCCCCACTTCTCTCTCTCTCTCTCTCTCTCTCTCTCTCTCTCTCTACGCATGAAGGAGACTGCTCCATTTTTCTTTTTTCCATGGCTAAGACTCTCTCCCTCCCTCCCTCCTTCATCTTTATCTTCAACTTTTCTTCTTCTTTTCTTTTTTTTTTATGTTTCTTCTTCTCATGGCCATGGCTGAGCTCTGTAGTAGAGCTTGTGTGGCTATGGTTGCTAGGGCTAAGTTCTGCTCCAGAGCCCCTGTGGCCATGGCCGCGTTGGTTTCCATGGCTGAGCTCTGTAGCAGATCTCTCATGGCCATGGATGAGCTTTGCTATGAAGCTCGCAGGGCATGTGGCCCTCGTGAGCATGAGGGCCACCTCGCACTGCTCATGCCAATTGCTAGCAAGCTTGCCACAAATGGAGACAGGCGTGGGGAGAGGGTCGGTGGGCAGCAAGGGTGTCAACGACATGGTCAGGTTGCCTCGGTGAGGTCAGCATTGGGGCAGCTTGGTGGTCTGGGGTGTTTTGAGCTTTGTGTGAGGAGAGAGAAAGGGGTTCTTTTTTTCTTTCGAAAAATACAAGTGTTAATGATCACATGTGGTGCAAGCGCAGCATAATGTCGAGTCAACTGATCAGAGTTGAGCAGCAGCTAATTTTAGTCCAGTTTTTTTCCCCCTTCTTCTGATCTTTTTTTGGTAAATATTGGCAGTGACAACGTACACTAATTCTTTCTGCCACTTTGACAGATTTTGATTGCAGTTAAGCTGCTGACCTCCAGTCACTTGAAGTCCTAAATCCCAAGGCTTTTCAATCTCCGTAGATGCAGCAATAGTGGTATGCATCTCTGTGGAGCCCCATTGCTGCTTGGACAGGACTAATGTCAAGAGGAGGATGGGTCTTAGCTTAAACCTTTCTATTCCCCCTTGCGGGCGAAACCAGTAGGAATCGCAGGTGTTATGAAGTTACCTGAACTGAAATCATAGGACTACTGACTGCAAATATCGGTCATTCCTGCAATATGAAAGGCTTTTCCCAACAGTGTAACGTAGCGATGATTTATCTAACACATTTCGACTGTTTAAATAGAGACGCCGCCATTGATTTTGCTAGAACTTGTATTTGGTCCCAAAGGAAGTTTGTTCCTCGGAGAGTGGGGTTGAAGATGTTTCCCCCCTACTCGTCTCTTTCCATGGTATGATTGGCGATGGTGATGCAAAGTGGCGCATGAAGAAAGCGAAGATGCGTGACACGGCTTTTTAACCCAGATGAGCTGGAATAGAAAGTCACAGGAACAACTGGGATTGCAGATGAAGTATTCTTTTCCCCTCTCTCAAGTAATCTGATGATGTTTTATCTCCTGCGAACAGAGAGTTTCCTTTCGTTTGAGCGAACGAAAGCTTCGGCTGCTTTTGGCCCCTCCCTTGCCAAATTCCTGAAATCTTCAGGAGAGTGGCCTACTGCTTTTGCAACGCAATTAAGCATATCGCAGAGCCATCATAGCCACGTTCTGCATAGCATCTCCGTCGCCATGCCGTCTCGTTCTATCGATCAAATTTCAAACACCTGGCCATGGAGTAGTAACCTCTGTGTGCCTCATTCCCGGCCTTTCCTTCCCTGATTCATCGACACTTTCTCGGCTTTTCGCAAGCCAAATTCATTGCACCACGGAGTCACCCTCCGTCCGTAATTTTGACTCCGGTGTTGGTACGTTGAAGTCACAATATCCTCCGTTGGCGGCGGAGGAGATCCATCGATTCCATCCCCCTCCGGTCCAATCGAAATGGTAGTCATTATTACACCCTTCAGAATTTCCTCCCTGGAAGTTAGGGGTACGGCAGCGAGCCCAACGCAACTACTCCGCGCATTTCCCATGCGGTAAAGGCGGTTGATAATTAACACCAATAACAACGATAATAATAATTGGGGAAAAACATTCCTCCTGTAATTTAAAAAAAAAAAAAAAAAAAAAGAGAAAAGAAAGAAGGAAGAAAGAAATTCTTATTCCTTGTCGTGGACCCTTAATTTTTTCAAGGAAAAAAAAAAAAAAAGGGTGAAGGAAGGGGCGAGGACCCACACAAAGCTCGTGGACCCCACTACGAGTTTTCCTCCCTCTGATCGAGTGGACCCCACACAAATAATTTATAATAAATAATAATAATAATAATAGTGTCTGAACCTTAGATTATGTGGCCCGAGAAAACACCGATTCACCCGCGACGCACGGGAACACAACCCCCCAGCGGGCTGCGATCCGGTGCGGCCGCCAAGCGCGGCTTCCTTCGCACTCCGACGCACCGAACGCCGCCACGTGTCGTTACTCCAGGTCTCGGCCTCTGAGGGGCGCGACTGGGGAGGCCCGAGCGCAAAGGGCGGAATCTACTCCCGGTAAGCAGACGGAAACTTCTCGACCGCGGGTTTTTAAAATAACACCTTTCGCGTTCTCCATAAAACAAAAGCGAATTTCTTTATTTACATAAGCCTCCCCAATTTCCACCTCATCGTCTCTTCGAAAACATCCCAATCTCTCTCTCTCTCCTCTCTTTCTCTCTCTTCTGAGCGCACTGAAATGCTCGTCCCTGCTCCTCTTCACCCTCTCTTCTAATCTCCTTCCCCAATCTTCCGCGCCGGTCACGCGCCGCCGCCTCGGTCCGCCGCGCGCTCCGTCGCTCCGGCGGCGCTGAGATTTTTCCGGGCCCGGAAATCGGCTGCGGTTTTTTTTCCTTCTCCGCGGGAGAGGAGGGGGAGTTGTGGTGGTGGTGGTGGTGGTGGTGGTGGGGGTTCGGGAGTTTCGATTTCGGATTCGGAGGGGCTGGCGTTCGAGATGGAGGGAGGGCAGTACAACCCTAGGACCGTGGAGGAGGTCTTCCGGGACTTCAAGGGCCGCCGGGCCGGCATGATCAAGGCATTGACCACTGGTCTCTCGTTTCTCCCCGCTCCCTCTCTCGATACCGTTTGCCCTTTTCTGCTCTTCCTTCTCTTTCTTACTATCGTTCGAGTGAAGATTTGTTAACTCGGCGTTTTGATTTCGGTTTCGGTTCTCGACGCTGAGTTGTGCTTTTTTGGGTTTGTTCGTGTTTTTTTGTTTTTTGCAGATGTCGAAGAATTTTATCAGCAGTGCGATCCCGGTTAGGGTTTTACGGTTATTTCGATTCTTTTCTATTTTTAAAGTCGAATCCTTTGGGTGCTTTGTATGGGTGTTGGATTTCGCCTTAGCATTGCGTGGTTTAGTACATAGTTCAGCTTGCTCTTGCTCTCGTTTCTTAGTTCGCGTCAATTCGTCGTCCTGCTTTGGTAATCATCTTGATTCGTTCAGTTCATTTGTGTGATAATGGTGTTTGGCTGCTCGGTTGAGGAATTGTCGCTCAGTGCATCCTCTTAGTAATAGTGCGAAGTAGGGCTGATGGATGTTTGAGATTTACTGGTTTTCTTCCTATTTTTTTCGGGTCGAACCTTGAATTTGTCTAATTCAGCAGAATTTGGTTTTCATGGACTGTGAGTTCGTGCTGGTGAAGGTTGTGCTTGTGGTTTGTAGTATAAGTGCTTCTTCTGCAGCTCATTGAGGTGCTCAAGTAGGCATCTTCAGAGCTTACTTGGCCTATGGTCGGGCGGCTTTTTCTTTACTTGTGTTGATTACGAGTAGTTGTTTTTATTTGTTTTCTAGTTTTTCTTTTGTCCTTTCTTTTGAATGTTTCCTGCATGAATGTCCTATGCTCCTGAATATATCGCACGCTCTTCCTAGTAGTCATGTTTGACTTTTTATTAATGTCACAATTGCCTTTCCTCTCAGCCAGTGCACTTAATGTGGTGGGTTAATGTTAATTGTCACTTTGAGTATCCTATAGGATTAGGAATGTTTAATAGAGTACTTTTTTTATTGTATTCCATCTGTGGGAATGTTTAGTGCACACATTAACTGGCAATCACCTCTTGTTGGAGTTGTTATGAAGTTTGTGGTTCCAAGTTCCCACAATCTGAATCTTTTTTGTCATTATTAAATGCACTATGGAGTATGCATTTTTCATTTTAAAAAGTTTGGGTTGACCATAGGTTCCTTTGGGTACTGTAATTTCTTTTATGCTAGGCTATAATGCAAAGCCTTCAGAAGGGCATTTAAGATATGGAAGTTCACTTGCATGCCCAGCTCTGTTTTCTCTATCTTTCTTCCCTCTTGCTTGTTATGGAGTTGCTATCTTTAAGTACATGCTAATCTTCAGTATTTTCCTTATTTAGAGACCGAAAAGAAACGTAGATGCTATCGTTGCTGTTAACCATAGCATCTAATGTGCCTTGTGCATAACTGCGCACATCTGCATGTTGGTTTTCAAATGAACTATGTCAGTTAAATCTTCTCTCTGTTCACTTGGAGCAATTAAGTTCCCCCTCTTCTGTGAATGATACTATTCTATTCATGTTATTGCAGCATTTCACTTGCATGCACGAGATATGCTGTAAAGTCGAAATGCTGTTAAGATTTCATTTTGCTTGTAGAACATCCTAATGGTGGGAACAAAGGGCTCCACCAATGTTTTTGTTGTTGATGTTGCTGGAGCACCCTTGTTGATACACATAAATAAGTATGGCCTGCACATCCGCATTTCTCTTAGTAGCTGTTGATACTTCGCACACCTCACTTTTACATATTTTTATCAGAGAAGGAAAACCTTTGTCTGTATGGGTTCCCCAATGAGCAGTGGGAAGTTAATTTGCCAGCGGAAGAAGTGCCGCCGGAGCTCCCTGAACCTGCTCTGGGTATTAATTTTGCAAGGGATGGCATGCAGGAAAAGGACTGGTTATCTTTGGTTGCTGTGCACAGCGATGCTTGGTTACTTTCTGTGGCTTTCTATTTTGGTGCCAGATTTGGCTTTGACAAGACTGACAGGTACCTGAATTATCTTAGTAGCAGAAAAGTGAGTTGTGGCTTTTTTATTTTGCTTCTTATTCGAGGGAAATTTCTGATGCAGAAAACGTCTGTTTAGTATGATTAATGACCTTCCAACCATATTTGAAGTCGTCACTGGAAGTGCAAAGAAACAGTCGAAGGAGAAGTCATCTGTTTCAAATAGCAGCAACAAATCCAAGTCAAGCTCAAAAGGGGGGGTAAGTGGCTCTGCTTCTAGATGTCATTGTTTATGTACTTCAAGTACCTTAATGCAAAAGATTGACTAGGCTTCATTCTGATGATTGTTGGCTTGGTTGAAGTTTTCTGCGGCATTATGAATCAACTCAGGTGATATGGTGCCTGCTGATTCTTAATTGATCTGCACAGAAGTCATATATATTAGGAGCTCAAGTAGTCTGGATAAATTTGATCATTGCTTGTCTTGTGGAGCCATACGTTCGAAGTGTGATCCCCTTGACCTAGGGTTTGTCAACTTTGTTTTTTTAGTCTCATGTTAGACAAGTCTCCAGGAAATCCATTTTGGCTTGTTGTGTTTTGTTCTGTTCAGTTTCTCCATTTCAAGATGTCAAAGGGAATGCTACATGAGGACCTTCTGCCTTACTGCGAAATTTCTCATTTGATTCAACTATTAAAATCCTATGATCCATCATGCATTTGTTAGTTCAATGTGTGACCTGTGACCTAGAATTTGCTATGTTTTTGAACACGGTAGTCATTTGTCATGTCTGTATCTTATTGAATTACTCACCGTCTCTTATCTGTTTGACAGCAGAGAGCGTCAGAATCTGGAAAGTATTCGAAGCCAGTGCAGGCGAAGGATGAGGAGGAGGTTGTGGATGAGGAAGATGAGGAGGAGCATGGGGATACCTTGTGCGGGGCATGTGGAGAGAACTATGCTGCAGACGAGTTTTGGATATGTTGCGACATGTGTGAGAAGTGGTTCCATGGGAAGTGCGTGAAAATTACTCCTGCCAGGGCCGAGCACATCAAGCAATACAAGTGCCCTTCGTGCAGCAACAAGAGAGCACGGCCTTGACACAAGGGACATCGTACTGAATCTTTCACAATGTCGTGTCAATTTGGGCAAGGCTATCTGTTTAGGGTTCTTATGTTTGTGTCCTGTACGCACATTATTTGCATTGGATACTTCGGCCTCGGATCTCGTCATGTTGGATATGTTCATATATGGCAATTCGTGGGCCTTCACCTGTTTCTTACATTGCATGTGTAGCAGTTTCGACTCTTTTATGTTATTTGGCCTAGTGATAGCCTTCTTTTATTTGTTTTCGACCTCGATTTTTCGAATGTCTTATAATTAGCGCGGGGTGATAAGATAGCTGATGCCTTGATCGACCGTCATTCTTTGCTTTGGAATGTGAACGATGCATGGCGAATGGTTCACACGGTTCGTTTATGGTCAATGAGTTCTCGGTGATTTTTCTTGGGGCCTAGTGTCGGTGTTGATTGACCGAGATTGAGTTCACTTTAAGATCCCATATCAGAATTATGAAAGCCCAAAAAGAGGGGGAAATTATTGTACCCAAGTCCGACGCATGATCTGGTAAAATTTTTATATCAGGTTATATTATAGGATAGTGACACAAATAATCACTGAATTTTAACTCAGTGCAATACTAACCTAAGGTAAAATGTCATTTTTGAATTTTAAATTTATTTAATATGATTCATAGGCTTTTATGTAATTCAAATACTAAATTAAATATGTATTAAATGTTTCGAAATCATATTTGACAAATTAAAAATTTATAAATAATATCGCACGTAAACTTCTGATCGTATGTTCGTACCACGGTCATTTCCGCAACAGGAATTTATACTTTGGTGTTGATGTCGATGGATTATGCGGTTGCACAGTTGTTTTGACTTTCTTGCGACTGCTTCTTTTTCTTTTTCTTTTTTCGTTCATTCGTTCGTCCCCCAATGGAATGGCAGCTGGTAGTCAAACGACAGACGTAGATTAGTCAAATTCGGACAGCCATGGAAGCTTCTCATCTTGCTCGAATCCTACTAACCCACGAAGGTCTTCCCTGCGACACAGAGATTGACCCACCATCTCCCGGTCCTCCTTCTTGGCGAAGATTCATGATGAACAGGGAGATCCTAGGGAATAAGATCAGTTAGAGAGAGAGAGAGAGAGAGATGGAGATGGAGATGGAGAGCCAGAAGCTCATGGAGGCGGTCCAGAACGGCGACGTCTCGGCCGTCGTGGACCTCCTCGACCAAGATCCTCTCCTCCTCGACAGGATCATCGTCCTCGGCGTCTCCGACACGCCCCTCCACTCGGCGTCCGTGCTCGGCCACGCCGACCTCGTCCGGGAGCTGCTGCGCCGCGCCCCCCGGCTCGCCTCCGAGCAGGACTCCCGGGGCAACTCGCCGCTCCACCTGGCCGCCGGCAAGGGCCACGGCGAGATCGTGGGCGAGCTCCTGTCCGCCGACCCGGCGGCGGCGTCGGCGCGGAACCTCGACGGGCGGGCGCCGATCCATGTTGCGGCGATCAAGGGCCGGGTCGACGCGGTGGGACGGATGGTCGGGGCCGGCGGGGCCGGGGCGGCTCGCGAGGTGACCGACCGGGGCGAGACGGCGCTGCACTTGGCGGTGGCGAACGGGAAGACGGAGGTGGTGAGGGCGGTGGTCGGGGCGGTGAGCGGAATTGACAGGGCTGAGCTGGTGAATTGGAAGGACTGCGACGGGAATAGCGTCTTGCACATCGCCGTCGCCAAGAAGCAGATTGAGGTATCCTCTTCTAAGATCGATGCATTGACCGACTTGTGTGGTCAGTTTAAAGTTTGAGATTTTGCGACATGCTTTAACAACTGCCTCGGATCGTCCGTAGTTACACACGAAAATCATCGAAATCGTTCAGAGGCGAAACTTGTTTCTGCCGATGTTGATAATCAGGGAAGAAATGAACTTGCCCTTGTATTGATATAGAGATGAACTCGATGCTGTGTGTAATTGCACATCCTAGTGCTAGAACAGGAATTCTCAAGTTATGGCCTGCTATTCATTTGCCTAAACCATTTTCATTGTATGACAGAAACTCATCTGCTGTGATCTTCTTGCAGACCATTAAATTCTTGCTTGCCATCCCGGGAGTAAACGTAAACCCGATCAACAAGATTGGCTCGACCCCGCTAGATGTGCTCAAGCAGTCTCCCAGAGACCTCCAGGACATGGAAATCGAAGACTCTCTTCTAAATGAGAGAGCTTTGAGATCCAACTCGATCTACCCGTTTAACCATGATCCAGAACAGATACAGTTTCCTCAGCTTTCGCGTGAAGCGCCAACCTCTCCATTACTCGTCTCAGAAAAAAGCCCTTTGAAGAATAAACCACCGGCAAGGAAAAGGGCAAATGAGATCAGCCAACATAGATCCTCCCTTATGGTGGTTGCGTCGCTGATTGCCACTGTGGCCTTCCAGGCTGCCATCACCCCTCCAGGCGGTGTGTGGCAGAGCGATTACACTGTCGACGAGAATGGCAACCCCGTGAAGGAGCCTCATAATGCAGGTACTATCTACTCTGTCCTACGACGATCAAACTGGGTTGTATGTAACCACTCACGCCATGTTAGCATATCCCTTCTTTTTCCAAAAGGATTAGGTTGCTTTAGTTGATAACTCGATGCTGATGTTAAATTGTCGTATGTAAACAAGAAATTTATATCTAGGCCTTACAATTGTACGTTAAGAAATTGCTGGAACTTAGATTGGAGCTAAAAAGGACTTACATTCCTGACTGTGATTAATTCTGTTTATTATGATTTGGTGAACCCTCTATGATCTACCATGCAGGGACTTCTATAATGGCCCACAACCAAAGAAAAGAGTACGGGCTCTTCTTCATCTTCAACACCTTGGCCTTCCTCTCGTCCCTGAGCATCATCCTTCTGCTGGTGAGCGGGCTCCCCATAAAGCGGCGCCGCTGGATGTGGGTGCAAATGGTGACCATGTGGATCGCCATGACCGCGCAGGTGATCACCTACTTCATCGCGCTGAGGCACATGACACTGGACAAAAGCGAATCCGATGTGCTCCCGGTGCTGAAGGACGTGACTGAGGTTGCAGTGCTTGCCTGGTTCTGCCTGATGGGGGTGGTGTTCGTTGGGAACCTCGGGAGGGTGTGCCTGTATTACCTGAGGAAGAAGGGTTATATCAAGAAGAAGAAGAAGAGAGCGGAGGAGGCAAGGGCTTTACCGGATGATGCGGATCAAGAGGAAGGGCTGTGAAACTGAGCGACTTATATTCATAAAGATGTACATAGTGAGTAATTCTGCAATTTTTATCTGAATCTTTGGTGTCCATATGATACAAAAGGAATCATGTAGAATAATTTTTTTCTCCTGTGTCATCTTCAAAAGTTTCCACTTCTGCATTGTTTGTTGGTTATACTTTTGTCATCTCATACTAAGATAGAAAATTTTGAAACTTTGCTCAACAGCTATTGAATTTACAATGTCAATCTGCTTGCAATTTCTGGGCTTTGTATGTTCCAGTTATCTTGACATGCTTGCTCCCCATAGCTGCAGGCTTTGCTACTATGATGTCCTAACAATTTAACAGCAATTCCGAAACTTTAACTGAAACTATCTGGCTGTCATTCTCTTCACTGTAACTTCTGCTGTATCGTCTCAGTTTGCAGCTTAACATGAGCGATTTCTTGCGATCAAGTTAGCCATGTAGCACGTGACATAACACAGACTCAAATCGAACGCGAAGTTACAATTTCTGCTCAATCTCATTGCTATGATGCTCCTCTGTTCTTGTTGGCGGGATTCAAGTTTGGTCGTCGAAGTGAGTTAGAATTTGAACATACGAATACGAAATTCTCTTTTCTGGTCCATATGAATAAGTAAGGAATGCCATTCAATGCATTCATCAGCTCTGGAGGAGAATCCTTCAATCGGCGATGCATTTCAAGTGCCTAACAGCTTGAGTGAAACTCACACCGTAATGCCGAAGCCTATACATTCAAAATAGATGGATGTCGATATGTTTAGTGACGATGTTGCTCCACATGACATTATGAATGGTGTTTGTGTCGTCACGCACTGAGAGTTACATGACTTGAAACTTGGTCGGTCTGTTACATTGATTTGCTGAGCTTGTGACTTCACTCAACACGTTTTTTTTTTTTATTATTATGAAATTTTATGTGTTTGATATGTTGAAACTAATCGATCAATGAAAACCATTTGTGGTGGGAAAAAATTATCCATGCTTAAAGTTAGGAAAATAAATTTCCCAACCTGAAAATGGGAAGACATTTTCCTAAAAAATGATTTCTCGACCTTTGTGAACTCGAGCCTTGGAGCCCAGGCTCGGTGGACGTAGGCCTAGCCACAAATGGTTCACAAAAATGAACATTAGGATTTTCACGCTCCAATACAGAATTTCCGATCCAAACGTTGAGATTTAGTTTCATTTTGAAAATTGATTTTCAAATTTTTATAGAAGAAATTATTTTTTAAATTTAGATATAATTGTTTTGTTGACTCAGTTTTCTTAGGTGATTCAAATGTCGGAAAATGAAAGAAAGTCTTTTGGCAAAATAAATAGAGGTTGACTATAAATAGGCGAGGGGATGGTCCGTGAGACGTAGACCACCCAAAAATAGAAACCTTCACCGCTTGTTGTACTACACACGCCATTAATAGCATTCACCCAAAAACTACTCCACAAACCATCGAGGTTATTTTTGAACTCATCATTTTTAAACAAAAAAGTACAATTACGAACTATCTACTTTCAAATGGGCTCATTTTCGCAGCACCTAACTTCAGAACTTAGTTTACGATGCAAATTTATCAAAAATTAAGTCAATGTTTTCGATCCAACGACAAACTGAATCTACTTCTCAAAAAAAGGAAAATCAAATCGCCATTTTTTCTCCCCATCTTTTTCATTCTGTACGCCCGTAAAAACACGTGTCTTTTGCAACTGGACACGAAGGAAGCGCGACGCCTCAAAATCGCGAACAAAACTGGCTAATTCCCAGAATATCCCCGCGAGCCTCATCATCCAATTTTCCCAAAAATAAAAATAAAAATGAAAAATAAAAATGAAAAATGAAAAAACATAAAATACAGAAAATTGCACGAGCCGAGGAGCCAGCCCAACCCTCCACCTCTCTCTTCAAAACCCGAACCCGCCCACTCCCATCGCTTTCACGCCGCCGCCTCCTCCTCCGCTGCCGCCGCCGCCGCCTCATCATCGTCACAGCAGCCGCCGCCGCTCCTCCTTCTCTCGACGCAGAAGCGATGGCGTCGTCGGCGTCCTCCTCCATGCTGATGTACCAGTCTCCCACCTCCCTAACCGCAAACCCTAGACAGTTCGCCGTCGGCCGGAGGCGCCTCGCCGTGTCCTGCGCCTCCCCCTCCGCCTCCGACCCTGCCCTGACCAACCACTCCCCTCCCGCGACGGCGCCTCCTCCCGGGACGGGGACGGCGGCGGCGGCGGCGACGATCCACAACATCAGGGACGAGGCCCGCCGCCACCGCCAGGCCCACGCCTTCTCCGCCAAGTACGTCCCCTTCGGCTGCGACTTCACCGCCTCCGAGTCCTACTCGCTCGACGAGATCGTCTACCGCAGCCGCTCCGGCGGCCTGCTCGACGTCCAGCACGACATGGAGGCCCTCAAGAAGTTCGACGGCGCGTACTGGCGGAACCTCTTCGACTCGCGCGTGGGCAAGACCACGTGGCCCTACGGCTCCGGCGTCTGGAGCAAGAAGGAGTGGGTGCTGCCCGAGATCGACTCCGACCACATCGTCTCGGCCTTCGAAGGTAATTCCAATCTCTTCTGGGCCGAGCGTTTCGGCAAACATTTCCTGGGCATGGACGATTTGTGGGTCAAGCACTGCGGGATTAGCCATACCGGTAGTTTCAAGGATCTGGGCATGACCGTTCTGGTCTCTCAGGTTAATAGGCTCTGCAAGATGGACCGGCCGCTGGTTGGCGTCGGATGCGCGTCGACTGGGGACACTTCGGCTGCACTTTCGGCCTACTGTGCAGCTGCCGGCATCCCGTCGATCGTTTTCTTGCCTGCGGATAAGATTTCGATGGCTCAGTTGGTGCAGCCCATCGCGAATGGGGCTTTTGTGTTGAGCATTGATACCGATTTCGACGGGTGTATGAAGTTGATTAGGGAAGTCACGGCGGAACTGCCGATATATTTAGCCAATTCATTGAACAGCTTGAGGCTCGAAGGGCAAAAGACTGCCGCGATCGAGATACTGCAGCAGTTTGATTGGGAGGTGCCTGATTGGGTCATCGTCCCAGGTGGGAACTTGGGGAATATCTATGCATTCTACAAAGGTTTCAAAATGTGCCAGGAATTGGGTCTGGTTGATCGGATCCCAAGGCTTGTTTGTGCTCAGGCTGCGAATGCTAATCCACTCTATTTATATTTTAAGGCTGGTTGGAAGGATTTTAAGGCAGTGAAGGCGAACACCACATTTGCATCTGCTATACAGATTGGCGACCCTGTTTCTATCGACAGAGCCGTTTATGCTTTGCAGAACTCGGATGGTATTGTTGAGGAGGCGACTGAAGAGGAGTTGATGGATGCTATGGCACAAGCAGATTCGACTGGAATGTTCATATGTCCTCACACTGGTGTTGCATTGACGGCACTGAACAAGCTCAGGAATAGGGGGGTCATTGCGCCCACAGATAGGACGGTTGTGGTTAGCACTGCACACGGGTTAAAGTTTACACAGTCCAAAATCGATTACCATTCCAACGCCATCCCCGACATGGCTTGCCGGTATGCCAATCCTCCAGTGCAAGTGAAGGCAGATTTTGGGTCAGTCATGGATGTTTTGAAGGACTACTTGAAAAAGTATTAAGGTGTTGGCTTTTGCTTATCTGCTTGTATTTTAAGGCTTGCAATGTTTTAATCTCCATGTTTAGCATGTAAAACTGTCACAGTATTTGTCATCGAGCGCACTATTTTATCAATAACCTTGGAGATATTTTTGAAATCCAGCAGTTTCTTGGGAACATCCTCAGAACTAGTCTAAGCTTATGATCTGTGCATATGGTTTTGTCAGAATACTGCATGTCTATGGTGGTTGCATATCATTCTGGGCCAATAAACTCTTTTTAGATCATGTCGAAGTTGAATGGTCATGGTCCTATAACATACTCTAAATGGTATGTGTATCGACCTGAGAAAGGGAGAGGGACTATCTGATAACCCTATTCTGCACGCTTTGTTATAAGGATACAGAGTTCTCTCTGCACTTTCTGAGAAAAGAACATGCTTTGTATTTAAGAGCCTTGTTTCTTGTTTTCTGAGAACTGAAGTTTGTTGACGATGAAGCATCCGTCCCTTCTCTTCCTCTGCATACCTTCCCCATAAATTTGGGGGTGGCTGGCCTGAAGCAAAAAGGGAGTAGAAGGAAAGGGTAACATGCATCTGGTTTGAATTCTGCAGTTAAGGGGGTACAAATCATGTGTCACATATGAGAAATGGTTGAATGGGGCTTTTGTCTCTCGATGTCCTCTCAGACACCTTTAGCTAGGAATGACCTGAGGGAAGTTGAATTTTCCCTTAGATTTATTTGTATTGACCTCCATCTGGATGCTTTAAAGGTTTTTGGAACCAGAAATGTCGGTATTCATGAGGTAAGTAACTAGCTTTTTAGCTTTCACATCTTGAACAAAATAAGATATGCACTTGTTACCAAAAAAGAGTTGACTTTAGGCATGATAGTTAATGAGATGTATTGAGTCTGTTTAAGGCATGGTGGCTCTGTGCTTTTTGCTCCCATGGAGCCGAAAGATAAGCAAATGCGATCAAATGACTGAGAAAGCTGTCAAAACATTCCGAGCTGCTATTTGCGCATTTGGAAGCAGGATATGAAAGTCACTGTATAAAGGTTTTTGGTCCTTTGGGATGAACAACACTAGAATGCACACATTAGCGGGCAGAAATAAAATCCCCTTTTAGTGCCAGCGGAATCTATCCGTGTTCAGTTCTGCCAATTCCCCTAGTTTCGCTTTTCTCGTGCTTCTCTGTATATCTTTTCCAGCGCCACAGAGTTTGCTTCTCAGCTGCAGGTCGCCTTCCTCGCTTCTTTGAGGAGCCCCCTAAAATTACTCAGATGCAGCGAGATCCCTTTTGAAAACAAGATCATGTGGGGGTGAAAATGATCCTAGCAATAGCAATAGTTTGAGCTTGTGCATTTTGCATAATCCGTGTTTTGGTCATGTCTGGAGCTTTTGTGCTCAGCAGGGGAATTTGTTGGGATACATTCCGGAGTCAAAACACAGATGGAAAAAGGGGAAAAGGAAAGCCAGAAGCAGGACAGGTCCTTGGTTGTACTTCCCGCCAACTATAACTCTCCTCTTTGCCAATCTGCTACCCACTAGATTAATACCACCGCATCTGAATAAATTTCTATTCGATAGGATTATAAATGGTGCCGACCCACCTCTGCTTGAAGGGGATAGTCCCCATTGAATTCGAGCAATGAAAGAGCGACGTACCTCATACGACACGAGCAGCAAAAGGCCAATGCCGAACGGGCCGACAGAGATTGCACCCGTCCCGTGCTCTACCCGATTTTCCTTAAGAGGGCAACATCACGAAAAGAAGAAAGGGGATTCAAGATACATATAGTCAAAAGAGGAAACACAGAGCAACGGCAAACAGATGACACTATCAACAGATGCTGTAGTCTTCTTACAAAACCCAACTCGGTAACACGATGTTACAAACGGAGGAGGGCTCTAGGAGGAGGCGATAAAAGATCCAACGTAGAGCCCCAGCTTCTACCCACCAACATACAAAAGAACAGTACCTAATATCAAAAGCGCACTCGCGTTCGTCCCTGACCAGACACGACAAACACCGACGACCAAACCACCCTCAGAAAAAAAAAAAAAAAAAAAAAAACACAGCTTTAGGTGGCTCCAAGGTGGTGGGGAAACCAAAAAACAAACCCCACGATTGGAGAGCCTACCTAATGAGCAACATCCTCCCTTCCTCGCCAATCCAAATCTCGCAGCTAAAAATGCACCTACTGCTACTATCATCATTATGTCCATGTCAACTTACTTATACTCTCTCTCTCTCTACACGTTCGATTCAATTCGATTCAATTCGAATTTAGTTCCTGTGTGTGGTGCGGCAGCGACGTCAAATCCCCATCGTCGAATTTCCTTTCTTCTAGAAAAGAAAACCCGGAAAAGTAAAAATTTTGGAGGGGAAAAAGTGGGATTTTTCGCTCGCTTCGCTTGCAAATCTGGCGTTTCAAGTGGGTGGCGGTGGGGTGGTGGGGGCCCCGCCGGCGCCGCTTTGCTTCTCCCGGATCGAGTTGATCTTCTCAAGCCTCCAACCGTCCTTCAGCCTCGCTATGAAGGTGTCGGCCTTGACGTTCACGTCTGGGCTCGGACAGAACATCCCCCGGGCCCACCCGGCGCCCCCGCCCCCGATCCCCGCCGTCCGCAGCCGTCGGCGGCGGCGTCTCGCCGCGGTGGCCGCCCCTGCTCGGCGGCGACGGGATGTCCGCGTCCTCCAGCTCCGGCGAGCCGCACCGCGAGCTGCGGGCGCTGCGTATCCGGACGAAGTCCCCGGTGGCCACGAACTTGAACTCCGGCACCCGGAACGGCGGCGGGGGCGGCGGCGGCATTGGTATCGGCGGCCGCCGCGCGCCGCTGCTGGGCTGATGGACGGTTGGCTTCGTCGGCAATGGGGCTTCGGGGCCGACGCCGGGGTTCTCCTCCGCCGAGGCTCCGGCGGCGGCGGGGGCGGAGGGGGCGGCGGGGGCGCGGGGTCTGAGTGGATTTTCTTGCTTTTGCTGCTCTTTCTGAACAGGCTGTGGAAGACGGACGCTGGAGGAGGGGGCGGCGGGGGTGGCGGAGGCGGAGGCGGTTGCCCGGCGGAGTGGAAGGTCGTCTCGGGCGCCGGTGGGTGAGCGGCGTCGTTGTTCAGCGTTCTGGTCCTCTGCTTCTTCTTTCTCTTTCTCTGGTTGTACAGCACCGAAGCCAAAACCATCTTTATCTCCTTAGCCGCGCTGCTCTTCCTCCGCTCGATCTTCGCGTACTTGTACTCCCTCGGCGGCGTGAGCGGTGGCCGCGGGGGAGGCGGCGGCGGCGCTGGCGGTGCCTTTCCGATTTTAGCAAATTTAGCGCCATCGCTCGCCCTACCTCCCGTGCTTCTGGGAGCCACGGCCTCGTACGTGCGCCTCACCGGCGGAGGAGGCGGCGGCGGCGGCGCCGGTGGGGGTGGAGCTGGAGCTGGAGATTTCGCCTCCGGTGGAGACGCAGGAGACGCCGTAGACGGAGGCGTGCGGAGAACGAACGTGTCCACGGGGATCACTTTGACATCATCGTCATCGACGGCGCTTCGCCATCTCCGAAGAGGAACGACCCGCTCAAACTCCGTCGAGCTCGAGCTGTACTTGCTGCTGACCTCAAAATCGTCGAAGAACCGGAACCGGTCGCCGCCGGTCTCCCACGGCGAATCCTGCTTCAGATCCGGGTACGAGCTGCTGTTCCTCCGCAACCGGGTCGTCCCGCTCCCGGGCGACCTCACCGCCGGTTCGCCGTACCCGTACATCCTGTTGTCGCCGGCCTCGAACCACCGCGGCAGCGCCGTCTCCTCGGGAACCTTATCGGCGCTCGCTCCGCTCGCGGCGCTCTTCCCTCCTTCCTCGGCTGCCGCAGGCGGCGCCTCCTCCTCATCGCCGCCCCCGCCGCGGGCGAAGATCCCGCAGAGGATGGCGAAGAGGACGAGGAACACGTTGAGGGAGTCCCAGCTCCGCTTGACGGTGACGGGCCGGAGGACGTGGGAGGAGAAGGAGAGGAGCGAGGGGATCGCGAAGAAGAGGAGGGCGAGGGCGAGTATGGGGAAGAGGACGATGAGGACGGGCGGGGAGAGGAGCGGAGGGGCGGCCGGCGGCGGCGGAGGAGGGCGGAGGCCGGCGGCTGCGGCCACAGGGGCGGCGAGTCGCCGGGGCCGTTCATGGGTGGTTTTGGAGAGTTTTTGAAAAAATGGGTGAGGCTTTGGGTTCGCTTGGTGGTGGAGTGGAGGGGCAGAGTTTAATAAAGAGGTCTGTAGAGAGAGAGAGAGAGAGAGAGAGAGGGTGTAAATTGGATATTTTAAAAATCTAGCGAAAAGAAATTATGATTAAAAGGAACAGAAAATTTTATAAAAAAAAAATTGATGTAATCATAAGTGTATTTTGCCACCTTCTTTAGTGAGAATAGTTAGTGTTGCTTTTGTTTTGTTACTTTAATCAATTGGACCACTCATCCATAGTGCCTTAAAAAAGTGCATTTGTTTATGGTGTACTTGTTGTAGTTTTTGTACTTCTCGCGCCTTTGTCTGTATAAGTGCAACGATTGCCCCGAATGTTTTATCGTGTCGGGCCATTTTTATGTTTGTTAATCGAATTCAACGGTAAATGTAATTATACTTATCGTCTCTTCCTATTATTTGCTATGAAGGTTATAAGATGTACGGAAAAATTCCTTACACGTCTAAGATTATTGACAATTCTTAATTGGAATCTCCACTTGCACTATTCGTAAGTCAAATAATCGGGAAATTAAAATTTAATGATAGCAATAAAATGTCGAGCTTTTTCGTAACTATCGTGTCTTGGAAAATTGGCCCCCAAGCTAAATTCACGTGGCTTTTCCTCAAGCTTAAATCGACTTGATTAGATATAATGTGACATGTGAGAATTGACTAATCAACTGCCCTCCTCCCGAGTGCCATCACACATCGCGAATAATTAGATCGGACGCCGCATGTATTTCCAGAATCCATCTTTTTGTGTCCGAACGACACGTCGTAGTTGCTTGCAAGCATTTATTGCCGTCTAAACTAGATTTTTCTGGTTGGCTAAACGGGAGCCCACGTGTACACCAATACGACAAACCGAATCGTATGTACGGTAGCGGCCACGGCAAACCTTTTCCTTCATTTTTCTATGTATTTTTTTATTTAGTTTTGATTTTAATTTCTTTTTCTTTCTTTTTTTTTTTTTTACTAATTTGCATGATTGGGGGCATGAGCGCAATGATTGGAAATCGTGTCCTTTACAGCAAAAACCAAACCATATGTTAAAAACTCCGGCTTTAGGCGACAGACACTTTGTCAAAAGAAGGCCCTGTGGTTTCACCCTTTTCTACCTTCTGCTTTTTCCCAAGCATATATTGAACTCATAAAAGTTACAAAAAGGAAAATACATAAAAAAAATTAATAACATAAAAATTCAAAATTTATCCCAAGTTAATTTTTTTTTTAACCACTCTAAACTGATGTGCATATAATAAATTTACATTTCGTTAATTTTCGTTAAATATCAACACACAACAACTATAAAGTATATTATTTTGGGATTTTATCTTTTATTTATCACGATGTTAATTCAATTTAATTGAAATTAATTTAGAGTAAACTTATTATAAATATACCTATTTAGAATTATTTTATGATGAATTTGTTATAGATGTCTCAGAGTTTATATTATTTATGATCAAAAAATTAATTTATGATAAATTTATCATGAATATATTAATTTAGGATTTTTCGTTATATTAACGCCAAAAGAAATTATGCATGGATCTTTGTATCAATATGACCATATCGTGCATTGCAAAAATTTGGAAAAAATAATAAATAAAAAAAGGTAAAAAGTAAAGATACCTCCATAGCTTTAAAAAGATCGAGGTCACCGACCGATTTTATACAAAAGGCGAGGAAATTCCGATCTGAGAATAAGAAGGCGTAGGGCGCAAGGCCCCCCCTCGACTTTTCGATTCTCATAATAACACCGCGAAAGGAATTGCGAATGTTTTCATCACCGCCACGCGCGACAGGTTCTTGTCCTCAGGAATCATGTGGAATAGGCCCAAAATTGCCTTTTCGTGGAGCTATAGCAATGGTTAAAAATCCCTTTCTATGTCAACCGGTTTCATTGCGTGTGTCCCCCCCCCCTCCCTCTCAATTCAACCGATTTCGATCAAATTTTACAAAAGCATGTGTTATGGATCGCCGCAAAACTTTTTCACACGAGTTAGGTATAATTCTAGGGAATCATGTTTTTTGATCGACCTTTTTAATCATAGCTTTTATTAATGCCTTTGGCTTCAAGATGTAGATATACTTTTAATCAAGAAAAAATAACATAAATGATTCTTGAACTATGATCCGATGTATAATGTGATATGTGAACTCTTTATTTGTTCGATGTAATCTATGAACTATAACTCAATAAGTAATGAAATGCATTCGTTTTTAGTTTATTCGACATGATTTTTGGACTCGTAATATATATTCAAACCAATTTCTAGATTATATGAAAAATTTTCAATATTATCCACAAAACTTAAATTAATGAAAGTACGACATGGATTATTTTTATATAGTTCATGGACTAGTTTGAATATTTACTAAAAATCTATGGAGCGCATTGAACAAATTAAGAGTTTATAGATAATATTGCACATTAGGCTAAAGTTCATGAATTACATTGAAAAAATTGAAAGTTCAAGGGCCATATTGGACATTAGGCTAAAATTCAAAAACCATTTGCATGAAAATTGGCTAGCTAATTAAATCAATTGCAATAAAGTGGCCTCGCATTAATGCTCACACAACTTCTCTTGGGTATTATGTGAAAATTCACAATCCTGTCCAACTAGAGAAAATAATGATAGCATGAAGCAGTATCGTTAATCCGATCAAATGCGTGGTCAAAATCTAATGGTTTGGCAAACGAAACATAAAACATAATTGCATAAAAGCTAAAATCTAAAAAGTTACTATTGCTTAAGTGATCATCACACATTGTGATTTTTTTAATAAAGGAGTCATATTCAATATCTATAAAAGATTTAACATGTTAATTTCATGCATCAACTTTATAAAAGCGATTTTAGCAAACCTTGTATAATTCACCGAAAACCACTTGCAAATCAAGCTCAACAGTCTAAATGAATTGCTAGTTGATAAAAGCACACAATCCTATCCAACTAGAAAAATATCAATAGCAAGAAGCAGTATCGTTAATCCGATCAAATGTGCGATCAAAGTCTAACGGTTTATCAAACGAAACATAATTGCGCAAAAGCTAAAATCTAAAAAGTTACAAATTGTTGAAGTGATCATCACAAATCATGATTTTTTAATAAACGAGTCATATTCAAAATCCATAAAAGATTTAATGTATTTATATCGTGTGTCAACTTTATAAAATCGATTTTACCAAACCTCATATAATTTAACAAAAACCCTTGCAAATCGAGCTGGGCAATCTAAATGAATTGCTAGTTGGTAAAAGGACAAGGCTACTGCTTGCAGAAAATTTAAGCTGCTAGGAGGAAAATCAAAGAAAAAACGAAAAAAAAAAGAGCAATTGAAAAAGAAGGAAAACAAAGGAGACAGCGCCCACCGTGGGGCTCGAACCCACGACCACAAGGTTAAGAGCCTTGCGCTCTACCGACTGAGCTAGACGGGCTTCGTTGCTGACAAATAATATTAAATAATGATAAATTATAATTTCCAACCTACGTCCCCACACCCTCGCTCCGGAAGCTTCTTTGCGGAGGCAACGAACCTCGTCGCAACCTCGAGGCAGACTGAACCCTAATTTTGCCCCCAAAACCTCCCTCCACCGCGTCCCATCTTCGCTCATTTCCGCGGCGGAGCTTCAGAACCGGAGGAGGAAGATGGTGTGGTTCCAGTGCGAGGACTGCGGCGAGAACCTCAAGAAGCCTAAATTGCCCAATCACTTCCGTGTTTGCTCCGCCTTCAAGGTTCAATCCTTCCTTCTCCCGCATATTTTCTCGGTTTCCGAATGCGTTGTCCGTCTCGGCTGACGAATTATTTTTCTTTACCCCCGCGTGTGCCTTTGTAGCTGTCCTGCATCGACTGCGGAGAGACGTTCAGCCAGCAGAGCGTGCAGGGCCATACCCAGTGCATTTCCGAAGCGGTGCGTCTCTACTCGTGTGCGCTCTCCCGAAAAGATGCTTTTTTGATGCTATTTTGATCATCTTATTAACTTATGTCGAGGAGTTGGATTAGCTCTTGCGGAGCGTTCTGCTTGTTCTGGTTGCATTCTTGTTCTTAAATGTCTCGTTGTCTCGCGTTTCTGCCTGGGATTCTTTGTTGGGGTTCTCCCTGCTCGGATTCATTGTGGGTAGCATCGCGTATTGCGTTGGAACTCGTGGAATGTTGGAGTTTTCTTTGTTACCGATAAACTTGCGGAGAAAAAGAGTAGCTTTGATGTTGTCAGAACTGTGGAATCATCCCTCTTGTTGATTTTGGGTTGATGAATTTTTTCCTTTTCGAAGCACATGATGTGAATGTGGTTGGTGCTTTGATTTATAGGAGAAATATGGTCCTAAGGGTCAAGGAAAGGTTTCGAATGGCACACCTGCTAAGCCTGGCAAAGATGCGAAGCAGCAACCCGATTTCGACATAACTGTTGGATTGACTAAACGGCCTCCATGGTTTTGCAGGTATAAAGTCTGTCGAGTTTAACGTGTATGCGGCTTAAAAGTCCTGTGCATCCTGTATGTGATTGTATTGTCATTTCACAACATCTGTTCTTATGGTCACGGGGAGTAATACTTATGCACATTGGGCATTAGCTCAGACTGGTCACTTTTGTGTTTCCAACCGGAGCATGGGTTCTTTACGGATTTTTGATAGGACTGTCGGTTGGTGTTATGGAGACACAGCTTTGAGCCGCACTCTTAAAGTTGGCACTTATCACTTATGAGCTGGAACTTGATCACTTCTGGTTAAGTTGCTGAAAGAATTTTATTATGCAAGCTTGTACTAATTGTCTCTCGCAGTTGAGATGAGATGTGGTTTTCATTCAGCATTTGGGTATTGTGCAGTCTTTGCAACACAAAGGCCACTAGTGAGCAGGCCCTGCTCCTACATGCTGAAGGGAAGAAGCACAAGGCAAAAGCACGGGCTTTCCATGCTTCAAAGCAACAACCTCAACAAAAACAGGAATCACTTCTCCCACAACACTTCCTCCTGAAGATGCTTCAAAAAGTAGAGGAGGTGACGCTGAACACATAGAAGAACCAAAGATTAAGGACATTTCCACAAGCAACAATGCACATGACAATTCTGAGGTAGATAAGGGAAACTTACAGTCGAGTAAAAAGAGGAAACATGACGGATCTGATAAAATTGATCATAAGAAGAAAACTATGCGTGATAATCTCAATGAAGTTGGAGATGGGGAAGTCATCCAGGCTGAAAAAACAGAAATAAAGGAAAGCAAGCATGTCGCAACTGCCAGAGAAAACCCCGAGGATGCTAGTCATCCAAATGAAGATGCCCAGAAGAAAATAAAGTGGAAGAAGTTGATTAAATCCACCTTGAAATCGGTAAGGTTTTTTTATCCTGTCAGTTTTCTATCTTTTGATGTTTCAGCATGTTGTTATTTATTTAATGTTTGTCCACACCTATGTTGTGATGTGTGGATGAGTTTAGCCTTGTGGCTTTTTTACTGAATTCGATTTATTCCACTCTACTTGTGAAGCAGAACCCAGATGGAAAGATGAAGATGAAAAAACTGAAGAAACTTGTTATGGAGGCTCTCAAGCAGTCTGGCGTTACTGAAGATGAAAACCAACTCAGTGAGAAACTTGAACGGAAGGTGAGTGTCCTGAGACGACAGTCCTCAATCCTGGTAGAGCGTAAAGCTACTTCTAAGTACTCATTTGTTGCCTTCTTGTTGCAGATAAACTCTAGTTCGAGGTTCGCTATTGACAGCAAGTATGTTCGTCTAGTTGCTTCAGACTGAAATAGTTGGGGACTGGCTACTGAAAACTTTGTGCCCTACCATGTCATTTTTTGTATGGGACCGCATAGCTGTCGACTTGTTCATTTAGTGCATTCTTTGTGAATCTATCAGAACAACGTTGTTGGACTTTTTTTGGTAGGAAGGTGTGCCTTCAGGTAGAGGATTTTGCTTTGTACCCCGCATTTGGGTGGGAATTTTGGCAGAGGGAGTTTTCCTGAAAGAATCGGAACATATAGATGAGAGTTATTTGGACAATCTATCTACAGAGAAGTAATATTCTAATTGAGATAGAGCTGTGAGGAGAATTTTGTTGATTTCTTTTTTGACAACTTGGGTCGTTCTTGAATATATGAAATCCTTATGAACCCCTTCGGTACTTTCTAGTCTTTCTTGGCACTTTATTGGCAATATTCAGCTTGATGATTTATCAAGATTGGAAATTTGGAAGCAACTTGTTCTCTAGCATAATTATTCTCTTGGGCAACCAGCTTTACAATCATGATCCGTAGCCATGTTGCGGTCCCTGTTGACTTGTGGAATGTGGATTAATCTTTAGAGAAACAAGGATGTTGACGGGAACGGTCATTTTCCTATACTGTCACTTTGATGAACTGTCGTTACGTGCATTTCTTTCCTTGCTGATCAAGACGGAAAGATGTCGTCACTTGAACTAGATCCAATAAGATGAGGAGACCACACATTATTATGGGCTCAGGACAGTGGAATCTGGGAGTGATCAAGGCATGGACTGGGACCGGATCCGAGTAGAATTGACATTGAATATATGATATATCCAACTACAAGTGGTTGAGGTTGAGCGTCCATTGATTTTTTCTGTTCTTCCCAAATTTACACTATTGACAGGACATGGCGCATGTAAGTTACGACACGATCCGAGCCTATTGATTTGTCAATGCACCTCGTGCATAAGATCAAGGCTGTCCACATCTCCAACCAAGCCCCAAGTAGAAGGTTAAGTACAAGAGAAGCCAAAGAGAATCTTCTATTCATATCCACATCTCGTGGCCGAGATTCCGTAGTATCTATATGTTTGTGCAGCGCTGTGATGATGCCAGGAAATCTTGTAAGCGGCTGGAGTAAAGCGTTGGAGGTTCCAATTTCATGCTCTCTCATGCTGGAAATTGCTATTCTAATGGGTCAGGACGGTAGAATCTCACGGTGATCAAGACGTGAAGCATTGGGAGTGAATCCAGTTGCATTTCACATTCGAGTTTTAACTAACTAAAAATAGCCAAAACTGCATATTAAACGATATTTCCTATACTTTCCAAGATAATGTTATTAACAGACCATAGGCACACGTAAAATACAACACGACCGGAATCAACCAATCTGTCAGTCCACGTCCTTGTGCATTCTTGCCATGACTCCAACCAAGCCACAAGAAGGTAACAGAGAAGAAGAAGAGAAGGCAATGGCAATCTTATAGTTCTATCAGTATTGTCTGGCTGAGATCCCTCGGTATGTAACTGTTCTCACAGCGCTACAAATGTGAGTTCACGGCATCACTTTTGGCACCGTCAAAATCTTTCAAATCGCTGGAACAAAGTCTCAGAGTTCCAATTCCTCGCTCTCACGTTGTGGCCGTTAAACAATTATGTACACGTATATGAGATTCTCCCTTTTTCGAGTATTTTCATTCCAAGATCAACAGATCCTCTTTGAGGTGATCGACATTCACCTGGTGAACATAACAAATGCGATGATGATGAGCAGCACGACCGAGCATACCATCGCCTGCAAAAGAAAATGCCACTCCTCAGTCCTCAAAGCTTTCCACATAATTATGCTGTCCATGTTGTATACACTTGCCATGAAAAGAAAGGCTCATTTCGATATTCATTTGCTCGGTGGTATCATTGGTCATGGAGCTTAAAAATTCCCTTTGGAATGGCCAATAACAACAACCATGTAAACAGCATCATTATTTGACACTTAACATGATTTATCAAACTAGCTCCTACAGAATTTCTATTGACATGTGCCTCGTGAATACTTACTTGCATACTATCATAATAAAAAGTTGGACGAAGTATTTCAAGAATTTCCAACTCTATCAGATGGTACTATAATCTACACTGTAGCATAGTCTTCTGAGATTTATACTCTCTACATGAAAATAATAAAGAGAAGCATGGCAGCACATGCAAGCAAAATACGATCTGTAAACACCCCACAAGATAGATTATCAATTAAAAGGGTATTAGTGCAGAAATGACTCGCCAGTACAATTTTTTGCTATATTTTACTAAAAGAACGGAAAGCTTTTGCCACAAAGAAATTCATTTTAACTACTATAGAATGTTAATTCTCCACCAAAATAGTCGGTTTCCTTGATTCTAAGTCATCTTCAATAACATTCAGAAAACCTTGAGCGCCAGTTGTCTTACAATTTTCATCAACACGATATAAGAAACAATCTATTCTGGGGAGAGGATCCTCACTTAGTCCCTCTTCATTGTCTTTGGGTGTTATCGATCAAACTTGAGAGAGTAAAGGGAAAAAAGCAAACTGACCGCAATCTATGAGACTTGACTCAATCAAGACGTTGAAAATCAGTCCCACTAACATAAACGCCTCCAGAATGCTTTAGTCTTAGAGTCAAGTTCAACAACCAGCAGCAATTCTTTAAGAAAGGCAATCCAAAGGTGGCATAGAACCACTCACCCGCATGCGCGCGAGGGGGCAATTGTAGAGAGGGGGAGAGAGAGAGAGAGAGAGAGAGAGAGAGAGAATTTACAGCAATAGCAGAAGCAGCGAGGCCTGCTCGTTCTCTAGGATCCTTGCGGTAGCAGTTTCCAAAATAGAGAAATGTAGCATAGTACCACAGCAAAGGGCATGCGAACCCCAAAAGGAACCTGAACATAGATGCATGCGGGAGATATGAGACTGCCAATGTGAGGAACAAAAAATAACAGAAGATACTTACGAAAACCATCCAATCCCACACCCAAAGCATGGTAGAGGTTTGTCATAGATGCCTAGCTGGGAATCCTCTGCATCTCTGATGAGGGTATATTTGCCTCTTTGATGGTCTGATGCATCTGGTTAAAGGACAAGTTACTATGATCATGAACGCTCAGAGAATGAAGAATTGAAACATCCCTGATGAAAGTCAAATGCCGATTGCAAGAAGAGAACATGCAAGGGGAAGAAAAAGGGGGACCGCATGCCTCTAGACAATTGAGTAAATTAACTTCACAGGAGCCCAAACCATTGTGTTCCTCAGGAAATAAACATCCAAATAGAAGAATAAAAGACAAAGCCATGTTGTCACAAGATTGTCTCCAATAGCTCATTTTCTTGGTGTTAATTAAAACACTAACATTGGAGAATGCAACAATGGACAAGTAAAGGCAAGAACTTGAAACAGAGAAGGTAACTACGTTAATAAAACTAAAGAATTTCCTCATTTCTTTGATCATTAGTAACTGAACTACGACTTGTCAACAGGGTTAATATATGAGAAACATTGACTTGGAGTCCTAGCTTTAATAGTGAGATCAGACATACAGTACGTGATGGTAATATATGCACAGAGCGACATCTAAAACCAGATCATTGCACATTTGATGCGAGGGGTCAAGAAAATCTCTATCCAGAACAAATAAAATTTTTTCTTAATCCATAAAACTGGACAAGATAATGATTATGTAGATTAGGTTGGCATTTTGTCATCAAATAAAAGAAATGTCCTTATGAATCAGTGTAGAAAACCTGCATACCTTTGGATCCCGAATAATATCGAGCTGATGGCCTCAAAAGATCAAGATGCTTGTCAGAAACTGAGCTAGCCATCTCAACAGCATTTCTTAAACCCTCTGTCTCCTCCATGGATATACCTGTGACATCAGGAAATGCAAATAATCTCAGGTAATCTCTTCAGGAATAACGATTAAGAACCTTCCTGCCATGTGGGCTGGTCACGTGGTTCCTAGTACATCCCGCCTAATTTCATTACTAGTACGAAATTCTTTTTGAGCTCAAGTAGTGTCAGTTAACATAATTTGAACAGAGGTAGGAGTCCTAGCTTTTTTTAGTTCATACTTTCGCATTGGTAAACAAAGCCTGCAAGCACTTGACGTCATTTATAAGTTCAAATGTCAAGCTGAAACAAGTAAATAAATACTTGAAGAGTCCCTCGTGAATCTGCATGCATCCATAGATATAAAGAGTAGAAAATTTTCAGTTGCCAAGGAACAATATTTTCA
Organism: Eucalyptus tenuipes; assembly: GCA_014182365.1. Taxonomy (NCBI): domain Eukaryota; kingdom Viridiplantae; phylum Streptophyta; class Magnoliopsida; order Myrtales; family Myrtaceae; genus Eucalyptus; species Eucalyptus tenuipes. The sequence continues at coordinate 6,126,479 of CM024539.1, forward strand.
TGGCAAGAGCATGTGTCGATGGCAGCTTCATGGCAGGTTTATTGCCTTGGACATTATCATGATTGCGGAAAACCTAAAACGAATGGGGGAGGTGACTGCATCTGTTCATATGCAGTTATAATAATGTAAATTTTACTTGCCAAAGATCAATACTTCTCCGTAGAAAAGTTGAACAAAATCATTCTTTAGCAGAAATCAACATCCAGCAGCTTTAAATTTCAATTTGGACATTGCCACAGAAACATTGATGATTTGCTCTAACCAAAATGCAGTGAGGAGGCTCAACCGCATTTTACTTATCACTAGATTGCTGATGCGTGTATTGGTAAGATGCTTTTGAATTTTTGGTTCTACAATCACTTGTAAGACTTCTCAGTAATTGGCTTATTGTAGTGCACAAATCGTTCCAGCGCAGTCCACGCAGAAATACAAAAGTCCACCAATGTAAATTAATTGAAGTCGATTTGCTTTTTATAAAAGAAGATATCAATGAACTGTAAAAGAAACAATCCTGGGGTTGGGACACACTTTTACTTCAAGCAAAGACATCTGATGAGAAATGCATGGAAATCAATACTTTTGTCCATGTTTAATGTGCCAAAATATCTGGCAGGTTGATGCACTCACTCCTCTCAACTGCTTCCTAAAATAATTGAGGAAATTCATTGATGTTAATTTCTCACTGATCTTAGGCAGTCCAATATGCTTCTAACTTCAAAAGTAACATGCTCTGAAAATGAAAAATTCAAAATTGAAAAGTTCTCTTTACAATAGGTTGAGAAGAAAAAATCTCCATAATTTAGAAAATCCTTGCCCACCAAACTTTGTAAGCTTTCTCAGGATACATAGATATACAATTAGAATGTCCACAAATCAAAATAAAATAAGACAATCATTAATGTTTCTTTCAGTTATTTTTCAAATAAAAGGATAACCACACACTTTCTATATTCTATAAGTACAAGCATATCAGTCTTTTGAGCAAATTGGGCATTTTTCATTACTGTAAAAGTATGAATGGCAGTTTGGTTCATCACCACCAGAGGTGAGAAGCGGGAAATAGAGATCACCAACAGGAAAACCATGTCACTGGCCAATGATTCCACAAGCATCGAGCGTGCACCATCACCATACATAATCTACACAAGAAAAATGTGAATGCTCGCAACAAGTCTCATTCTACGAGTTTGGTGGCATCTTTCCCTCCAGCTTTCATGATGCTAAGCAATGAAATCTTTTCAATTGCCATATGCAACGTTGGGCAACTATGAACTCAGGGCAATCTAATGCAGATGGCACATCAAAGGCTTGTTAAACTTTCCCTACAGTTCCGGAGATTCATTTGCTCAAAGAAACATGGAAGCAAACAAGCTAACCAGACTCCGCAAGTAGATGACTTCTTGAACCCAAGAGGTCTCTAAACACCATGAGCTCCAATTGCAAACAAACACGTAAAAAAACCCCCAAAATCTGCTACTTAATATACTCGAAGTTTCGGAAAATTCATCCATCAGGAAATCCAAGTGCCTGAACACCGTGCCTGAACACCGTGACTATTGGGAAAAACAAAACAGGAAGATTCAAACCAAGCACACAACCGACCCAGCAAAGAAGGCAGCTGAATCTTGTTTCTTGAACACCCAATTCATCGAGAAGCAAACGAAAACAAGAATCGCCACACACCCATCAACCATCGAGGCCAGCTCTACCTAACCCAGAAGTAAAATCATCGCCAGAGAGACAATTACCACTGAACCGGCGGGAAGAAGAGCGGAGGACGAGGCTGATCAATCCAAAAAATCGAGTCTTTTCGTGTCCCTTCAATCCAGAGATGATAAAAAAGAACGCCGACGGAATGGATCTCAACGAATTGGTGGTGGTGGAGGAGTGTATTAAACGACAGGCATTAAACAACTGAAACCGAAACCGAAAGCCCAGCGCCACTCTCCGTCCTTCTTTTGCCCATCTACGCAAACGAGAAAAAATTGACGTAACGCTTGTCGGACTCGCTCGAAAACGTACTTTTCGTGTTGGGTTCGATAAAGTATACGTATAAACAATGACGAAAGCTAATCATTTCTCCATTCACACGGGGGTCGATAAAGCCGCCCTGCACATTGAATTAGGTGGGCTGAAGCCGCGGCGGGATTGGCCTAGAAATCTGAAAGTCAACGTTGGCTTTGTTGACTCCAACGTGCGACGTGAAGGACTGAGTCCCAATTGGTCAGTGATTCAATTTCGGACAGAAGGGCTGTCGGTTTTTGCGTTTCGGTTTTCTAGCCGGCGACGACGGGTCGGCGAGAATTGTTGTTGCTAAGAAAATAATGTTGTTTTGTACTTCATTGCGTGTTCATATGCGAAAACAACGCGTCCATTTCTGACCCGACTCACGCAAGGCAAGACCCTCCTCGGACGCATTGTGGGAGTTTCGAGACATGAGCCTCCGGCAGCGGATTCGAGGTAGTGAGAATTCCGATCCGACGGGATCGATCGACCAATCGCCGAGCGGCCGCGGTCAATGGACTTTTGGCTGTGTTTTCCCTGGAAGTGGATGGCGACGGGGAGGGGCGACCCCAGAGAAATGTGGCTGGAGGGAGGGACGGTGGATTGGCCTTTTCTTTCACCAGAAAAGCCATACTCTCAACGTTGGTTTTCGTTGACTCCGGCGTGCGACGCGAAGGGCTGAGGTCCGATTGGCTTGTGATCCTGACAAAGGAGCTGTCGGTTTCTATATTCCGGTTTTTCGGCTGGATACGACAACGGGCTGGCAATTGTTGCGATAATTATGGGAGGATGTATATTTTGCAAATTGCTTATTTTTCATGAAACAAATGCATCCTCTTAAATGCAATTGTTTATGATTCGAACAAATGACCCATTTAGTTCAACTTTGGGGAAATGTCTTTGCATTTCCGAAAGTATCTTTAGAGGAATGGACATTTGGTGAAAGCAAAAATGTTTGCATACTCTCATTTTGATGTATTTTGGAAAGTAGCTTTGAGGTGAAAAGAAGAAGGAAAAAAAGAAAAAGGAAAAAGGAGGAGGAGATGCTGAAGCAGAGGAGAATGATCGAAAGGTAGCCGGAGCTAGTGGTTGTGGTGGGGGAGGCGGTTGGTGGGAGTGGTGCGTGGGTCGCGTGACCCAGGTGGCGTCGCCTGAGGCCGTGCGACCCAAGCGATGGCGGTGCGTGGGGTCAATGCCTGAGGTCGCCTGACCTTAGGCGACCCTTCTTGGTGACCAGATCTGGCCAGCTAAGCTTCATCGATGGAGCAAAAAGTCTAAGGAGGAAGATGAACAATAATTTTTTAGGGTAAAAGAAGAAAACACAATTATCAGTAAGGGTAATAGTGGAAAGAAAAAAAATCATTAAACCCCTATTTAAGATTAGAAAATGTTGAAAGCTAAAAACAGCCCCCACTGCGGGGCCAAGATTTCAGCGCAAAGATTGAAGGAAACCTCCAAATACTAAACCAAACACCTAAAATTTTTCTCAAGAAGCAAAAAATCAAAGCGCAGGAACGTTGAACCAAACGGAGCCAAAGAAGCTGTCAGTTTCTATGCTCTAGTTTTCTTGCGGGATACAACAACAGGCCAACAATTGTTGCGATAACTATGGAAAGTTGTGTTCGTTTCGTGAAAAATAAATAATTTGAAAAATATTATTTATTTTGCTTCGTTCTTTGCCCACATGTGAAAACAACACTTCCATTTCCAACTTGACTCACGCAAGGTGAGCCCCCTCCCCCCTTCCTCGAATGCATTGTAGGACTTTTGAGATACGAGCCTCTGGCTGTGGATTCAAGGTAGTGAAAATGCCGATCCGACGGGACTAATCGACTGATCGCGATCGCCGAGCCGCATGGTCAATTGACTTTTTGGCTATTTGTTCCTCGGAAATGGACGGCGACAGGGAGGGCGACCTCAAAGAGATGTGGCTGGAGGGAGGGACGGTGACTTGGCCTTTTCTTTCACCAGAAAAGCCATGCTCTAACTACGGACGACGGTGGACCCTTTGATTCAGGATCAGCTGTGGTCAGGCTTATTTTAATATTGGCTTCTAAAAACGGTAGAGGTTGCTTCTTCCTGTAGATGACCAATTGCGTCTTCGATCAGATAATTTTTGGCCTATTGCTGTTTATTCCTATCGCGCATGAATGTGAATGATGTACGTCATCGTCAAATCACGTGCGGCTCACATGAAATTCCGAGTAATCCACATATAAAGTACGAAATGCAAAGTAGAATGGTAAATAATAATAAATAAAAAAATCAAAGTGGCGTACAAGAGAGAAAGGGACCACGGTCCGCCACGTGTCAAATGTTGATTGGTTCTTCGGCGCGCCAAAATATTGGCAGACAAAAATTTGGACGAAAGAGTACCTGGCATGGAACAGCCCAATGGACCTGTGGGCTCAATAAGGTCCATGGACCGAATCGGGTCGTGCCCCGACTTCCTTCTTTTTATCGAATTTTTTCTCTTAAATTTATTTTTTCCTTCGTACGGTTCTATCTAAAGTAAAGATGAAGCCCAACTTTTTGCATCCCAAGCTTTTGTTTTCCCTCTTCCTTATTGTTTTTATTTCTTTTCAATTTGATTCAATTTTGTCCTCTTTCTGTTCTAAAGACTTCGATAAAAGCAGGACAATTGAACTTGACATCATTTTTTTCCCATTAGTATGAAAATTTTCATTTCTTGTCAGGGAGGTGTACATAACTTCAAGATAAAGATGTGAATCCCACAAGACAAGAAAATCTAAAGGATAAATCAACTTGGCATATCATGCAGAGACTTGCTCATTCCATAAAGACGGCATTGTCATAGCATTAAAGTATAGGTCGCAGTCGATGACCGAATCTTGCATCAATATTATTGATGATCATACACTAAAAATTCATTCTCTAGTAGTTATGGCTTTGCTAAAAGGCAATGTGTGCTTAGGTTTGGGAGTGAGTGCCACCCTAGATCGACTTTGGATCGGCCAAACCCTCTAGTTCCCAAGGAGATTGGGTTGACTCTTGGTCCTAGTATCGCTAAATCAAAATTGTGCGGATTGATTCTCAGTTCTGAAAGTTTAGGGTTGGTCCAACCCGATTCAACTATGACTGTATATATTATATATAATACATCTAAAATATATTATATATTATATCTAATATATTATATATTTTTATATATATTCTAAAGAGAAAAACCAAAGTCAAATAGTGTCAACATCTTAGGCTTTTAATGTCTTTTACAATGTCAACAACCATAATTTACAAAGGAGGAAAATGTCTCCGTGAGGGGTCTTCACTGTCATAGCATCCAAAAAGGCATAAAGTTTACGCCATAAATAGCTTCTCATGGCGTCCTCCTTTAGTACTTATTCTCTTCTGTCTTCTTTGTCATCTTAGTTTTCAATTTGCCAAAATCGAAAGAAATGACTTCCCCTTTTGCTACTCGACACTTGCCCCACTCGCCTTTGGTTGCTTGCGCCGCTCACCGCTCGCCGCTCGCCACTTGACGCTCACCCCACTTGTCGCTCGCCGCTCACCCCACTCGACGCTTGACGCTTCCCATCTTGTCTCATATCTTCATGAGCAATCTTAATCGTTTTTATGATTTCTTACTTTTAGCAGTGTGAAATTTCTAGTGTTTTATTATCTTAAATTTATTAAATATGTATTGGTATTTATAGTTCATGGTCGATGGATATGTAATTTGAAATGGTAGGTTTGTCTTTTCCGAAAGTACGAAAAATGAGACAAAAAAATTATCAGTTGGTCCCGAGTTGGCATTAGAATTGGATCAAACCCGTTGAGTCTATTGATCCTCGGTTCCAAGCTAAATAAGGTCGGTTTTAGATCCCAAAAAATCAAGGATCAACATTGGGATTGGTTCTAGAGTTAGGGATGGACCGATCAAATCCGAACCATGCTCACCCCTACTTAGGTTTGGTGTCCCCAACATCCACACCTTATCAAGACAACAACAACACGAAAAGGTTGAAAGAGCATAGAAATTGCTTTGTAATAGAAGAGCACCTAAATCTAGATCTAGTTTAGATTGGGGTAGAATACCTACAAAAGAGATGCCATTCGATCACAAAATCACTTTTTAGATAATATGGCTTCTGCTAGGAGTATAGGAGCCGTGAAGACTTGTGGAGCGCATGACTATAAAGAGCAAGCAAGCAGATTCCAAAAGAGCAGATTTTTTCGAGGCGTTCGCTCTTCGAACTTTTGAGCCTATAGAACAAAACTCTCCTCTTCCGTGGAAAATTCAACATCGATGACACTCGCCGAGGCGGCCGGTGCGAACGATCCAATAATTTTCTATCGATTCTCTCTTTCTCAAACCCGAAGTCAACACCCGCTTCGATTCTGACCCCGATCATGGCACGCCAGGTAACCCTTGCACGGACCGGGTCACAGATCCGAACCGAACACGTTATCGCCGTCGACCGCGTGATGCGATCCGCGCGCGGGCACGACGGACCCTCGCGACTTCGGCACGAGGCGACGACCATTCCAGTTTTCACACGGCAATTCGCTCTGTATAGCAAAGCAGAGAAAATGGCTCGAGAGTCAGACGATCGATCACATGGCGGAGAAAGCAGAGAGAGAGAGAGAGGGAGAAGAGAAGCGCACGCGTTTGACCCCTCTCGTCAAAACGCTTCTAGATCCTCCACTGTTCGATTTCCACAAGAGTCAAAGTCAAACTTCCATCCCAAGCGTTCAATTTCGCTCCTTTGGAAAACGAAGCTTTCCTAATCCTTCCTTGGTCCTTTTTCCATTTGAGATCGACGGACCGAGTTCTGGTTTTTCCTCAAATTTGATTCGGGTTTTGAGTGATTAAGCCGGGGGGCCGAGACCGGGCAGAGTCAGAGTCCCATGTTAGTCTCGGTTTTGCTCCTCGAATGTGTTCGTCGTCGGATGTGCTTTAATATTTGCCTAAGAATATTTACCATTTTCTTTAGGATGCGCAACTCGATTTCGATCACGACGTGATTTTATATAGTTAAATGAAGTTTGAATTTAGAGGGGCCATCTGTGATGACCTATAGAGCTGTCAATTTTTAGTGAAAAGGTCATGATCGGACTATATATTATAATGTCAGTTGAAATCTTTTAGAGAAAAAATCACTTTACCTTCCAACTTCCTCCGAACTTGATCCAGACCTACTTTTACACTTAAAGAAAAAATCACTTTACCTTCCAACTTCCTCCAAACTTGATCCAGACCTACTTTTACACTTGTAGTAGCCACTAATCATGGAGGAACATATGGTCTTCCCACTAATTGCACAGTTCTCCCCTTTTGGCCCAACTCCTTTTTCTCTTTAATAAAAGCTGTCATGACCGTAAAAAGATTGGGTTACCTGGAGACTCAAATCACTCTAGATCCTACGAATCGGGTTAAGTTTAGATACTTCAGTCCGTATAAAAAATTATAATGTAGAGCAGTTTGCACGCAATTTATGTAATTCCAAACGGGCGAGAGTTGAAAAATTTCCTGATGTTGCAGCTAATTATGCCCATTCGACAGGAGGATTCCTCCTCTCTTTTGTTTTTTGTTCTTTTTGTTAATGTTATCCTACTCACTTTTGGCATTGAAATGCAGTAATGATTGGCTAATTTGGATGTACAGGCATCCCATTTGATCATGGCGATTGGAAAAGCGTCGTCCAAAGCTGGAGGGAGGGAGGGAAGGTCTGCTTTGCTGTACTTCTATGTCATCCAAGTTAAATCTCTTCATTGGACAACCACGTCAAACTTTATGAAATCTTGTCGGCAAGGACAAAAGGAGGAAAAAAAAATAAAAATAAAAACTCCATCGAGTTTACAAAGGCCCTTTCAATGTTGACGACGTGGATTAAAAGCGTGGTCAAGTCGATTGAGTATTCAAATTTTCCGCTCCAGCCCAGCTCGACTGCGATCGATTTGTGAAAGAACTTAAAGCTCCATTCTAAGTAAGGGAAATGGACGATAGGGGTATATTATTAAAACATCAAGAGATGTTCATGCCTATTCCGAATCTAATAAGTATATGTTTTAAAAAGGTATTAGAAACTCAATTGGGTCCACGAGCATTGAGCAGACAGCAACAGAAATACATGCTATATGTAGTTGCGGGATTATATGAATGCGGAAATGTACACACATGGATTTGCCAAGACATTTTTGGCCTTATCTGATTCGGCTTTGGGCAAATGTCCTCGGGAAAAATGAACATATGTTTAGACAGGTAAGGGGTATTTTGAAAACTACATTTTGCAAAATACTTTTGCTAAATTTTTTATTAAAAAAGTTTATAATATTCTTTTTAATCTAGCCACCGGGGGTCAAATCTAGCCGTTGTCAGACCTTAGGTGACGCCGACTTGAGGTCGCGTGACCTCAGGTGGCGGTCTTTGGGTAGTTGTGATCCCTAGATAGTAGTTGCCGATGCGAGAGACTCCTTAGCTAGTGATCATTGGTCTCTATTTGTTTCTCTGGAAAAAGTGAATAGTGCCTATGAATAGTAATAAGATTTGTATTCCGAAGATGTAGCTTCTCAAAGTAGGTTCTTATAGCTATTTGGAGGTACAATTGCATTTTATTAAAGTCTGTTCAAACATATTTGCAATTGACCAAAACCCCCCTTTAGAGCCCAAAAACTCTTCCGAATGCCGACCCAAACGGAGACAATTTTTACTTTTCCAGAGAGAGAAAGGAGTCAAAGTCAAACTGCGCGGGTAAAATATAGTGAGAGAGAGAGAGAGAGGAGGAGGAAATGGAGAGATGATGTCGTCGCCGTCGTGATCGGCGTCTTCGTCTTCGGCTTGTTGTTTTGCGGGGGTTAAGCAGCAGAAGCGATTGAAGAAGCGAGGAGGAAGGTGGTGACTGGTCTTCGGTCTTCCCCCCACCCCACCCCAACCACTTTTGCCTTCTTCATTACTCTCTCTCTCTCTCTCTCTCTCTCTCTCCCTCTCTATCTTTCTCTCTCTCCTCAATTTCCTTCGCCTCAAAACCGCCGATCGCCGATCGCCGCCGTCGCCGCCGCCGCCGCCGCCGCTGCCCTCCACGATGAAGAAGGGGGGCTTAAACCACCTCAACCTCAACCTCAACCTCAGGCTCCCTCCTCCCGATGAGGACTCCATCGCCAAGTTCCTGTAACTCTTCCCCCTCTCTCTCTCTCTCTTTCTCGATCTCTCGTCGTGTTTTTCTTTTTTCGGTGGATCGCGCGGGCATTGTTGGCCGCGCCCGCGTTTCGACCGATCGGCTCCGTCTGAATCTGGTGCGCTGGGTGTCGTGGTGGCAGGACGCAGAGCGGCACGTTCGTGGATGGCGATCTGCTCGTCAACAGGGACGGGGTTCGGGTCGTGCCGCAGAGCGAAGTCGAAGTGGTAATGAGATTCCCGACTGCTGGATTATGTCTTGGTAGATTTCTCTCGCTTTTTATTGGTTTCTTAGGCCGAGGCCGCTTGGGAGGAAACTGACGCTCCTCGCTTCGGGAGATTGAAGGCAGATTGTGTTCTGTGGTTTTCGTCGGTAGATGTTTCCTGTTTCGCATGTATTGGTGATTTGATGACCGCATTTCTCCGGTCGATCTTGGCGTTTCGTTTCTGCATTCGTCTTGTTCGTATCATCTCATGTATTTCTTGCAGTTCCTCTCGCTATAGCGCGTGAAGAAGTTCCGGCTGAGATGGAAGGAATTTCTTAATGTCGGAACACAGAAGTGCCTCTCTTTTTCTTTTCTTTTTTTCGTCGAGGCCTTTCATTCTTAGAATCTTAGATCTGTGTAATGCTAGCCTCGCTAGGGATTATCTAGCTTCAGCTTATCAGTGAAGCTGGCTGAGTTGCTTAACACTGATTCGTTTCACTTGGAGGTATCATTCATTGAGGGAGCTATCTAAGCTCCTAGCTGAGCTGTTCCTGCAGCTTTTGTTTTGAAGTAATTCCATACTCTGTACTGAAACAGTGGGTGTGTTTGTCTCGTTTCAGCCACCCCTTATCAAGCCAACAGACAACCAGTTGAGTTTAGCAGACATAGACACAATTAAAGTTATTGGAAAGGGGAATGGCGGAATAGTCCAATTGGTCCAACACAAATGGACTGGGCAGTTTTTCGCATTGAAGGTATTGTTAACAACTTGCGTGTCAGCTTCCAGTTTTCAGTTATTGCACCATCACTAAATGTTACAGTGACTATGCATTCTGTTATCCTGAATCTTTATGCTTGTTTTTTTAATGTCTTGGGAGAACAGATTTTACAGTTACACTTTCCAACTAACATAGCAAATTTAGCAACTTACTCGTGCCTGAATGATGTCATTGGGCTCTTTGTCATGACTTATTCCCATTTTGGAGAAGCTTCCGTGTTGCTTTGATACGGAACTGTCTTCTGTCATGCTACTAGATTGTGAAGCTTACACGCTATCGAGACCATCTAATATTTGGTATCATATGATCGTGCATTCCAATTTGATATGGAAGAGTGTTCTGTCATGCTACTAGATTGTGAAGCTTACCTCCTATCTATGCCATTGTTTGGTATCATATGATCACACATTCCAATGCATGATTTCTCAGGCATTTCTGTTAAATTACAATCCAGGTCATCCAAATGAAGGTCGAGGAGTCTGCAAGAAAGCAGATAGCACAGGAACTCAAAATTAATCAATCTTCGCAGTGTCCATATGTTGTGGTCTGCTACCAATCTTTCTATGATAATGGTACCGTTTCTATTATATTAGAGTACATGGATGGAGGGTCGCTGGCGGATTTTCTGAGAAAAGTTAAAACTATTCCAGAGGCATATCTTGCGGTCATTTGTAAGCAGGTGAAAAAAGATGCAATTTATCTATATGATTAGTCAGTTCTATTCTGTTTTATTGTCCATGAGATTTCTCAACCTATACGAGGAAATTGATGTAGGTGCTCAAGGGTTTGTTGTATCTGCATCATGAGAAGCACATAATACATCGAGATCTGAAGCCTTCTAATCTGTTGATAAATCATAGAGGAGAAGTCAAGATTACTGATTTTGGAGTGAGTGCTATAATGGCTAGCACATCTGGACAAGCTAATACCTTTGTCGGCACATATAACTATATGTCTGTGAGTAATTCAATCACATGTACTAATATTCTTTTGCTGCTTCTCCCTTCATGTGATTATATATCCCCTTTCACCTTACCCTTAATTCTCGCGTTTGTTCCCCACACTTGCTGTAGCCTGAGAGAATCAGTGGAAATAATTATGGTTACAAAAGTGATATTTGGAGCCTGGGCTTAGTATTGCTAGAGTGTGCAACTGGGAAGTTCCCGTATACACCGCCTGATCAACAAGAAGGATGGACCAATTTCTATGAGCTCATGGAAGCCATTGTTGATCACCCACCACCTTCGGCAGCTTCTGATCAATTCTCTAGCGAGTTCTGCTCATTTATCTCGGCCTGGTAAAGCTTCTATATCTTCTCCTCCATTCTTAATGGATTGACTTGGCCTTTCAGTCTATTTTATGCGAGATCAAAGTTTAGCATAATAGTGAGGTATTAATGTGATGTGTGTTTTCTACTTAACAAGATTGATCGGTGCTTATTGGCTTAATTTAGATCTGAAGTTGGTTGTATCATAACCATATCAGAATTTTGAAACTGATTTAAGCACCAAAAGGTTGAGAAGTTAGCTTTGTTGAGAATCGGCTTAGCTAACTTTCATTGTTGCTCGTCCAACATAGTGTACATGCGTATTGAATTGCAATATAAGTTCAGTTGTCTTTCATTTAATCTGTCATCATTCTATGCAAAACCTAATTTTTTCCCTGCAATGTTTTTCTTTGCAGTGTACAGCAGGACCCAAAGAAGAGATGGTCTGCGAATGAACTTATGGTATATTTATGTCTATTGAAACTTTTTGGTATCTATCAGTGGTCCTAGTGGTCTCCACATAGAAGTCACTCTTAAACCCAACACTGAGCGAGGGGATCAAACCTCTTTCGTTTGACCCGCTCAAGGTGACTGGTGCCACTGCACAAAGTCACCAGGGTCATCAAGTCATCTGAATTGCTTGTCAAGGGTATCTGTATTTCAGACATACTGACTTTGAGGCTGCTCTTTCTTGCTTTGATTTGAAATGCAGGGTCATCCTTTCATCAGCATGTATGAGGACTTGAATGTTGATCTTGCTTCCTACTTCACTAATGCAGGCTCCCCGCTTGCAACCTTTTGAAACTTCACTGGTATGCCCAGAGCCTGCTTTCTTGCCCATGCACATATTCAATTAACATCTTGTCTTATCCTGTACAAGGATAATGATTAGTAAGTCGAAAAAGTTTTGTGCGCACAAGGTTGAGGCTTACCGGAGTGCTATTTCTTTAAAAATGCATTGTTGTTTGAATATATCGTCCACTTGTCTGTCAGATTAATTATTTAGATATTTTTTTTTAAACAGCTGGTGAATCAATTAGTATATGAATTTCCACAAAGGAATTGTGTTTTGGCTCCCAAAGTAGAATCTTTCTCAGTTTAATTCTTTTATGTGGTCTTGGAAACCCATCAGCTGTTAAATAAAGGGTTAATGCCACAGGAAACCTCAAATTAGTACACTTATGACAAATTTATATCAAATTAATCTCTTGACCACCAAAAATCCCAAATTGGTACATCTGTGACAAACTTACCTTGTTAGTTGTTTTCAAATTGGATTAATAACACAAAAAACTACAAATTAATACATTTGTGACAGACGGAAGGTGAAATCTCAAACCGGTACACCCATCAACTATCATATGTCATTCAGCTCGGAAATTTAATGATAAATTTAAATAAACTAATGGAGGGTAAATTTGTCATAGCTATGTACCAGTTTGGGGTTTTTCAATATATTAATCTTTAGTCAAAACCATACACTGCCAATTCTGCCACTTATACCTAGGATCTCTTGAACCGAGTGACTAGGCAGCTGGCAGGCTTGGCTGGTTAGCTGACTTTAGTTTCTTGGCAATCAATAGACTTTCTAATAGGTTTTTCGGATCGAAGAAAATTTTTTGGAAAAAAAAGCTCTTTACCTTTGAAAGCCATTAGCTGCGTTCACTGGCTAACTTTCTGCTATAAGAAATAGTAACTGATGATCATTCTCCTTGAAGCAGTGGTTCCAGCAACTGGATATCTTTGCCTCCCTGGGAGCTTAGAGAGCAGTTTCAAGAAAAACACCTGCTCAGGATTTTAATTTATTATGAAAGTGGATAACTTTTGGAGCTGATAGCTGTCTGCCTCAAACGGAGTGTAGTGGAGTGGAGTGTTGGCAGTTCAAGACGATTTCAAGGCCGTGATTACTTTGAGCGTCGAAGCACAGCTGATGTAAATTCGAATTTTCTTTCTTATTGTAAGGTAGATTATTGGTGCCATGCTGGAATGTGATGCGTGAGAAATCCTGATCAGTGCATAAGTCTGTTGAGAAATGATCTTTGCCAGAGGTTTGCAAAGATTCATGACTAAAACTATGAGATGGCTTTTTAAAGCTGGAAATGGAGAAACTTGCGATACTAATAGCGGCATTTTTGTCAATAATTGTTTCTTTTTGGCAGGTCATAACCATACTTAGTGTCTGCTCATTTTATGGAAAAACATTTTCTTTATTTTTCAACGATTAATTCATTTAGGAAAATGAGTCAACGGAAAAAAATTTTCCTACCCAAAATTCGAATTCAAGAAAATGATTTTCTCTTTGAAAGACCTGGAAAATATTTTCAAATATATATTTAGGTATCGGTATTTGGATCTACAATTCTACGTTTGGGCACGAAAACCCTAACGTCGGTTTCTAGTCTTGGGTCTCCGACGGTCAAGCCTAAGGTCCCATCAAGGCTGGGCTCAAGAACTTAGTGTGGGCTTGGTCCTCGGCGTGCATGCCCAAGTCTATCAAGGCTAGGCTTGGCGTTTGAGGCCCGATGCTTGGGTACCTGAGCTCGGGTTCCGAATGCTCGAGCTCTGGTCTCTACCCTTAGGCTTGAGTCCACAAAGGTCATGGGGAGGTCAATGCAATGCTTGGGCTTGAGCTCTAAGTCAAAGAAACATTTGTTATTTCAAAAATATATATAAAAAAATGAATTTTTAATTAATTTTTAATTTAAAAAATTCGAATTAAATTATTTATATATATTGTCTCATGTTTTTTTTTTTTTTTTAAAGCTCGAGTCTCACAAGATTTGCGAGCTTCGAACTCGCCATAAGCTGGCTAGTCTCAAGCTCGTTGATCTAGCAAGGCCTCCAGCCTCACCGACTATGGGAGCTCGAGCTCATTGGCCTTAGGTGAGCTTGCTTGGGGCCAATCTTTGACCATCGTTATAGTCGATGACCAACCAATGAAGAAGCAAAAATAAAAAAATATATATAATTTAAAAAAAATGAAATTTCTAATAATTTTCCCCATCCAATTTTCCTTACCAAATGACGTAAAATATTTTTCAAGTTTTTTTTCGGGTTTTGGCTAAATATTGAAAAATCCTGAAAAATGTTTTATAGAAATGATATATTTTTTTGCAAAACAAACCGATCATAAATACAGTCTTAATATGGTCCTAGCAGTTCATAAATAGCACTGAATGAAGTGCCTTCCTTTCAGGTGTAGAGAAGATCACTGCAATTCTTGATAGCAGTTACCTAAAGCTGTTCTAACAAAACATGATCACCGACCAATCTCCAGGCTACTCTCGAGAAATAAAACAACAAAACAGAAGATAATCTTATCTTTGAGGGATCAATTTCGAGAGGACACATGCAAGATCGACAAATGGATCGCATACGATATATCCTTAGTTGGCAACTGGCTATAGATCCGTGCCAAAGGCACGATGAGAGAAGCAACACGAAAAATTCATTTCAACAAATTTCTTTTTATAAGATCAAAATTGCTCGACGAAAAATTCTGTTGATGTACATCTGATAGGGAGAAAACCATAGATACATGAGGATTTCAAATTTTAATCGATGTACGTATTTCTTATCTCTTTTAACGACATGAGTTGATTTTGAGCGTGTGTTCTTTTTCTCCAATCTTTGAAAGGGAATTTCCAAATGCGCGAGACATCGAAAAAGGAAGTTCAAAACAGCACCTGTATAAGATGATATAATGCAATATCAAAAGTGGCTAGCTAGTCGATAATATTCTTTTCATTAAAACAACCACTTTTTTTCTTACGTGATAAATTGAGAAGCGCATAATGGTTTTGAACCAATATAATTATTATGGAATAATAAACTTCGAAAGTTACATGCCAAGAAATTAACAATCCGTGCACATCGGATAAAAGTCAAAATTAATTGTGGAATACATATACTTTTACACAAACATGACTAACGTGAATTTGCAACTACAAGATACCGTGTTTGCACCGTAATTTATGTTGTCAATTATTTTCATGTACATGTAGAAATAGTTTGTTTTTTGGGGGGACAATTGCATAAAAATAATGGAAAAATACATACAAAGGTTTTCTTTCTATAAATAAAAGAAAGAACTTGAAAGTGGGAGTGAATGGGGCTGTAGCAACACCGGAATCTGAATGTAAACATAATTAACGTCCCAATTCAACTAGCACTGTAGTACACCATATCACTAACTAATATTTGAAGAAGCTAAATAAATGATCATAAGTACAGAAAATGAGAGCATGATAACACAATCCCTTTCGGCACTGCAAGAAGAAGGCAGATACTGTCCATCTCAGAGCAATAACCTTCTCCAGCAGCTCCGATTGAGGCATGCTTTATCTCTTCTATTTGACTTTATTACCTGCATATCGACATTGGCCTCCACCCCCTCAAAGAAGGTGGAAAAACTATCATGGATCAAGCAAAAGCCAACTGCAGCACTGATTGTATCCAACTACGGGAAAGATAACACCAAACGGACTCCAATCGCCAATTGTTGGCACAGAAATCATCATTTTGCAGAAAACAGAAGAGTGAGTCCTTTCCTCATTTATCTTTTGATCATTTTCCACAATGTTATCCTCTGCTCCCAAATTCACTTGCTAATGTTACGGAGGAATCAATTAAATACTTCCATAATCAGACAAGAATGGCATCAACATATATTGCAAATTCACTTACAGGCCTCATTCTGGAGTCTTAACATAGAACTTTTTCCGGGTCATGCAATCTCTTATATAACAAATTCCCCTTTAGAAACCGAATGAACAGGCGGAAAACTACTACCCTGAGAAAATCATACTGTCACCTGATCGTGGAGCTTGCATATGGCAATCTAATTACTCATCTTCTCCATTTCCCCACATGGACTTTTGCAATAGATCCCATCTGTGCTTGCTCAACTTCTCCATCTAGACCTTACAAATTCAGTAGTCTTCATGAAATACAGAACCTTTGCATCCATGCTTGAAGATAAAGGAAAAGTGAAAACGATATATAATCTAAGCAAAAGTCAACTACATAATTAGATCGTATCATTGCACAATTCACCAAAACCTCTTCTGTTTATAATTTCGATTCTCCCTCAAATTCCATCTTCATCTGTATTTCCACCACTTGGATACATTATGTTCAAACCTCTTTGTTTAATGATAATCAGACCACCATGACCCTGTAGATTGGCAATTGTAGACACCAAAACTAACACTGACAGCATCTGCATATATCAAGCGATTGCCATCAATAGGTGGTGCCAATTTTGCTGATAAGATCATTCAACAGATATGACATTTTCTCCAAATAGCTTCCAAGTTGTGAAACCTCCAAAATGATGTAGAGTGTAAGGTTCAGGATCTGCTATAGTCTCCTAAACTATCTGGGTGAATAGCACCTGCTTGTAAGTGCTTGATTAGATAATCAGAAGATGGATGACAGCTGGAGAGCCAAGGATCCAAAAAGAAGTGTCGAAGTATTATCCCACATCGCTTGACAATGAGTATGTGGTCTCCCTCCACTATCAGCTTAAGTTTTTCGGTTGGACTTTCTGAAATGGTATCGGAGCCTGCTATCCTTTTTGCAAATATGCGTGGTCAAAATTCCATATGAATGTGCATAGTCAAAATTTCATATGCTGCTTATAATCCAACTTGCACATGAGAGGAGGTGTTTTGGGTTGGACTTTCTAACAAGAAGTCTACCATAGAAGCCAGTCAAATACGGAGAGGAAAACCACCATTCCATGAGGATAACTGAAGTCTATGCAAGACAATGCAACATCCTGATCTTTTATCATATGGACCCTTCTGCGTTTAAACAGGTCTGCCTGAAAAAGTAGGACCAATAAGGTTTCTGTTATAAACTTTCAATTGGCCCTGGAACAAAATTGTCATACAAGAGCCAACTTGTTATCCCCTTAGTGTTGGGTGGTAGAAAACAGGCATGCTCGCATCTTCGTAGAGCTATCAAGTTATCAACTATAACTGGAATCTAAACAGCATTGGTGCAAGCAAAGATGTCTAAGCACTTACTAGCAACGAAGAATAGCATAGCACAAGAAGAGATTTATAAAACATGCAGAAGGAAGCATTTGAAGGCGAGGACAGACAGGATCGAATCACAGTCTGACCCTTGTGATGTTGGTGACCCTTGTGATGTTGGGCATCTCTGCATATAAGTATTATTGCATGTGTCTTTGAACAAAGAAGAATAGGATGGAAAGATACTTCGACTGAACATACGAGATTCCTTAGCAGATCAATCTCACAAGTTCATACACCCGCACGATAGATAAAGACTGGAAGTCCTCAATTACCTTAAGCTCTTGCAATCAACCTCACCAGAAAAGAAAGAAGTTCATGGACCATTTCACGACACGTGCATGACACAAATGGCTCCTGACAAAACGAGGAAGATCTTAGTGGTCCTTTTAACATCTGAAGTCATAAATTAATAAAAATGAAAAAGTTGGAAACGATATCAGTGAATATTTTACATTGTATAAACATTCGTCAGGCAGAGAGAAACCACATGCTAAAGATAAGGTCTCCCTTGCAATGCAAATATATATGCTAAATCAGGAAAGAATAGGCCCCTATCACTCTACTCAGATTATTTTTGCAACTAATGCAATGAGTCCTTAACATTTGCCACCTTCAATTAAATCAGATAAGATGTCAGAAAGAATTACCAATAAAATCATGAAATCACCTGAAACATCAATACATAGACTTTGACTGTTATTCAAATCGACACGGAAGAATGCCATTTGCCTGCAGGATTTTGTCAATGATCCTTTGTCTTTATAGTCAAGTACCTGCAAGAGAGTAAGGCTTTCCAAAATCTGCCCCAACTTAGATCCAGTGAAGTAAAACACCACTTCAAGCATGGGAAAATAGCTAAAATCTACTAAATTCAGTGTAGACATCAAAGATTAAACAAAAAAAAAAAATCTTACCATTTACCATGTACTGCTAGGCACAAGATGGCTAGCAAACCACAATAGAAGAAACTTCCCAATCCTATTAAAGAGATATACAGCAGGAACAGGATATTGAGATTACATATATTGACCCAGCAATTAAGATTAATTCACATTCTACCAAAACTTCAATGGAGAAATGGCAGTTAACCAATAACTAAGTCAAATTATGGCCAGTAATCAAAGAGAAACACATCTAATAATGAACATAACTGCAGAGACCTTTCCTCCAATGAAAAGATGATATTATTTGAAATCAGAAATGTATGTACAAGAGGCATTGTACATTTTTGCGAAGATATAGTCCCTACAAATACTAACTTGTACGTTGAGCAAGATCTTTACATTCAGGGTCACCACCTTAGTACAGAGGCAAAATCGAAAACATCTGAAAGGCTCACTTCAAGATCAACTTCTGAAGAAGACTACAAAAGAATCTATATAACCTAATTTTGTTGACTTGATTGCACCCCTTCAAAGTAGGTTGTTCCTTTAACAACTGCAGTTTGTGTCTTTTTGTCGACAGTATAATTAATAAGACTATACAGAGAAACAACTTCAAACCATCATATTTACGTCTGAAAGATCATCCATAGGAATTTCAAGCCCCATAAAGTCATTATCTTGCAGATTATCATCATCAATGTTCAACCAAGAAGCAAGGTCTTGGCCATGGCCATCCATATCATCGGAACCACCAAGTTCATCAATTTCTGGTAGCTGCAGACCTGACAAATCAATTGGGTCCTCAAGCCCATCAAAACTAAAGCCAAGTTTTTCCTTGGAATTACTACTGGCTGTCACTACCTTGGAACCAGAAGGCAATGTTGATTTTGGCTGTTCTGATGTTCCAAGAAGTCCATTGATAGATACCGATAATTGAGTCATTTTCTGCTTGGGCTTCGCTTTAGATTTTCTTTCTCCCTTGGCATTAATTACTGCTGATCGATTGCTTTTATTATTTCCCGTTCTAGATAGCACCTTTCCTTCTCTGTCCCTCTCACTCCTCTTTCCTTTAGTGCTGCTAGATAGAGAAGTTCCAAGGACTGATGGTGAAGTGGAAGAATTTCCAATTGTACCAGCTACAACCTCATGGAGTGACATTTCCCTCTTCTTTACTCTATTGAAGCATGGATCTTCTTTACCAGTGCTTTGTCCAGCCACGAGATTTCCAGGCAGTGGCACGTCCATGGAATTCATGTCACAATTATCCATTTTTTGACCAATAAGGGACATGGAAGGACTTCGCTGTGAACTCCTGGAAGCTGCAGAAGGGACGGAGAGCTTACTTGGTGAACAATAAACGAAGTGGACTTTACAGCATAGGCAACTTGAACAAAAATATTACAAGATGGAGACTACATATCCTATCATGAAAATTAGATTTATTTATTTAGGGTCTCGAAAGCAGTACAAAAAAGATAATCACCAAATAAGTTCTAAAAGAATACCACTACACAACCTCTGGAATATACTTCTGAGATTATAACATCCCAAGGATGGTTAAAAGTGAAGGGATTTAACATGGAAGAATTACCTTCTAAAACTGCTCGACGAGAAGTCCCACTCAGAAAGATATCCCTAAACAAGGGCTCACTGAAGCAGCTCTTGCCAGTCTTTTCATATTGTTTGCACCTGTCTAATGTACGTTTAACAAATGCCAAAGCAGCTTGCCTGGCCATCTTGTTGGTTGAACTCTTCCCACTGGTGGGATTTGAACCCCAACACATCTAAGAACAAAGTTGATTACCATTAATGATAGGAAGATACACATGCAAAAAGATCAGTAAATGTAGATGTACTTATACATAGCCACACAAGCACTCATGCAAACCAGTGTGCATAGAGAGAGGGAGTTTTTATTTTTATTTTTTTTATTTGGGGGGTTGGGTGGGGGGTTTCAAGGCCCTGGTAGAAAACCGATTTCTTTCTGCTCAATTATTCTCCAGCATTAAATTAACAAAGCATAAGAGTTGTTATGGACCAATCTTAGAAATGTGAGACAAATTTTTATTGGCACCATTTTAGAACCATATCCTAAAGTTAAAGCTTTTCAGCAAGTTGAAAACTGTGTCAATTTTTGAAATACCATTTTCAACTAGGTCGGATGGTTGGTTATCCAAGTCTTTCTATGGTTTTTTTCTTTGAGTGTTTGTGCATTTTGCGTCAGCTATAGTTGGGGGGAGGATAAAAAGTGCTTGGAACCAAGAGCATGAAAGCATGCACAGAATGAGAATAAGTTATGCCCATCCGTCAAGCAAAGGGGGAACTTAAATGTTTTGACATACAATTAGATAATTTCTTTGCATTGAAGGGAGCGTGGTTCAGCAAAAATAGTCAGTCTTTTCCATTGCCATGTCAAGGGGGCTAGGGCTAAGAAGAAAATGATAAAAGCAATTATAAGAGAGGAAAAAAATAAACACAGGTGAACAGGCCATGAGGTGCTTCACAAGACTTTTGCACAGGTAAGAATGGCATCTAATGGACACTTCAGAAGTTTATTCCCTACGAATTTTTATTTGTTGGCTTAAGTAGAGAAATGGAAGTATCTAATGGACACTCCATACAATTTTTTTGTCGAAATTGGAGGGCTAACACATCAGACATCTATAGTCCACATTCTCCATCTACTGGACAGAAAACCCTCTGTAACTTGCCCCAAACCCTCTTCCAATCAACAGTTTCAACTCTTTCAAGGATATTGTATTAGCTTACGTGACATCTTCAACAAAAATCAATGGAGATAATTCCATTTAGGTGATTTTGAGTTTGACAAACTGGTTCAATGGAAACATCCCAACAAATAACGCTTTCTCATAACTATTTCTAGCATGAGCAGGATGGTCAGAGGGTTTATATTTGCCCTTGAAGCCTTGGTTTCCAGAGCTCTCAAACTGCCTACTATGCTTTATCAACAATATCATCCCGTTCCCTTTTAAGTCCAGCATAACCACAAACAGAAATAATTTCTCTTAAACACTCCACATTCTCTTTCTCCACTCCACAGTCCACAGCAAACAACTAAAAAAAAATTCCATTCCTAATCAAATAACTAAAAATGTTCCATTTCTACGCAAATAACAAGAGAGGACTTTTTGCAAGAATATATTCCAGTATACCCATAAAACAGAAGTCCAAAGGAGTGTAACTCAACCATTGTAAGAGGAAATTCTAGAAAAAAATGCATGTGTACAATTACGATAACAAGAATAATCATGATGAGAAAACGTACCATATACTTCTTGTAAGCCATTACTACAAGCTCGTCCATCGCATGTTGTTCGAACTCCCTAAGCAAGCAAATAAATGAACCACCTATAAGTCACTGACGCATCAGAAGATCAACTAAGGAGAGTAATAATGGAATCTGAACTGAAAAGAAGGTTACTTTTCTTGAGTTTCTTTTGTTTCTGCAGCAACCTTGATCAGTCTTTCCAAAAAACCTTTGTTCTTGGATACCTATAATAGGAATAAACAAGCAACAGCTAAATTACAGATAAAATGGACAGATACATGCAAAAGGTAGCCAAAAATAAAGCATACAGGAACTTTGAAAAAACACCTGCATGTGGTATTTCTCCACTAATTGCCTGATCTCATCATTGACTCCTTTGCTCTCCATTTGATCACCATGAGGCTGATTTAAAAGGTAATTTTCAGATAAAAACCAGTTAAGCATGATTCAAATGACAAAAGTACTCATCCAGGTAATATATTCCCTCAAGCGTATCAGCATTTCACACGGCACAAAACGCCAAAAGACAGAAACATGTAGATACATAGCATTATTTACAAAAGTAAAAACTACTGACATAACTATGGGATGAGACTAATGGAAAAGTTTCCATTGCAAAGAATTTCAGTAAATACATACAGACAAAGGCAATGGGCATTCAATGTACATATGTACCTACCGTGGCCTCAGGGAAGAGTGCAATACTGTGAACCTCCAGGAGAAGTCTTTCATCTATACTCATGCAATCATATTTAACTTCTGAATGCCCCGTGGTCGGCATCATTATTTGGTCCCTGACTAATCCATTTATTGGATGTTCAAAGCCTGAATTTATCCCTGTCCTTATCATGTCAACAATATCATTGTCATGCTCTTCATGGTCAGTAATGCAAGATACCATGTTACCATTGAGGCCCAGGGCACTAGAATACCGATGGTTATGAAGTGGCTGGCAACTAAAACTCTTTGATTCCATTTCTCTATCTAGCTTGAGCCTTGATCCATGTGCATCATTTATGAGATCATCATTTTCAAAGCTGCCACAATCAGCCTCCTCCTCTGGAATTAGGGCCGCTATGAGCCTCTGACAAAGAGGGATCATGTTTTGATCTGGCACTGCTTCTTCCATCTGTCCAGCAAGATCAAGCCCCATCTGCCTTTCCCCTTCAACCAACCCAAACCCATTGGGATAACTACACCAATTATCTGTATCGGTAGCAACAAGATTTGGTGTTTGAGTTGCAGAATCAAAATATCCCTGTAAAGTCATAAGAACAAAATCTTCAATTAGCGAAGTAGCAGAGAAACCAGAAACATCTCTCTTCACACAACAGGACTCGCCTATTTATATTCAAAGTACTACAAAAGAACCGTAGAAGTTCTTAAGAACATATAAAAGTTATATGTTTAAAGGTACATCAGGAAACTCTTTTTTATCCATCTGGTATTGACAAAAAGAGCGATAATTTCACGTGCCCTTGGTATAATTTGTCTACTCCTTTAAAATCTCTCCCCATACTTCCAATAATGAAAAACTTTTCATCTCCAAACTGCATCTATTGGGAAAATTAAATAGATAAATGCAAGGAATTTGAGTTTCCATCCCAGTTGTTGAGCTGAATGATTCAATCAATTCCATCTGTAGACCAGTAGTTCTCTGAAGAATTGAGATTCATGGATACTTCCTCAATTTGCAGGGGTATATTCATGAAGAATTTGGCTCTCATCCAGAATCAGAAGATGAAAATTGGTATCTCTCGGTCATGCTTTCCTAACTCCAAATTGAATGAACCACTTAATAAAGTGATCTATTGAGGATCTCGATAACTAAAATGAACTGACGCAGCCTCTGGTCCTAGCTTAATCCTAATCTACCTAAAGCATACCTAAGTGCTTTAGACACCATAGGAAGTCACTTGGATGATGGGTAGTTCAGTCCATTTCATTCCATTCATAGGAGAAAAGTGCCTATACCAGGTTAGTTAATAGTGCTTGCAGCTGTACCAATGAAAGATATTATAAGATAATCCTTGAAAATGTACCATAATTTGAGATGGTGAACTATCTAAATGTATGATGGCAAAGAGAGAACACTCTCTTGAACCATCTCTTCCCACAATGCAGAAACAACCCATATCCAATCCTTATATGTACTGCATTTTACACAATCATGGGTCCTCAGAAACCAAATTAATTCCCTTCTTTGTCATGGACACTTTTACTCTGACCAATCTTTCATTAGTATCAAAGCCTATGAAACAATCTTATAATTGAGGAATCCCAAAACCTAAACGTGACAAGTACTAATTTGCATTTCCTGTAAAAAAGAAACAAAAAAAAGGATAATGAATTATCTGTGATGTCAGACATGTTACAGGGTGATCAATGGGCCTAAGTTATGCCCAAGCCCTTTAAGTTGGCAAGTACACATACTTGAGAATTCCACCTACACTAGGGGATTATCAATTTACATAGATGAAAAAGTCCAAGAGTAATAGATGAGCTTTGTCATTGAATATCCCACCAGATAAATTTCACACTTCCAATACTGGGAAGACAATAGAAGGCAGGTGCTAAAGAAATTTTTCCAGAACAATGTCCTCATTTGATTGCAATAAAACATCTTACTCAACAAATTTATAGAAGTGAATATGTAGAATGACTAAGGACATCATCTAAATTCATGACAAATCAGTCAAATAATAGCAACTTAATAAGTTTTCCAGAAGAGGCAAGAAAGAGAAATGCCTGTTGCTTCAAATAAGCAATGTCTTCATCAAATATAAAACCAAAGACCGCTTCCATTTGCATCAAAAAATCATTCGGGAACACATGAGCTGCAACAGAAAACCAATTAAGTGAAAACGAAAGGCTAATGCAAAAATTGAAGGAAATGCAGAATTCTTCGAACACATACATGGATTGACGACAGCATTGGCAGCAGCCAATAGCTCTTCATGCCCATCATCGGAGCCAACTAAGATAATCAACAAAGAAAAATGTGAGGATATCAGAACATCTGGGAAACATGAGGGGAGCTCAACAATATATTTATTAGAAGTTGGCCAAAAATGAAAAGAAGAAAAAAAAAAGGCTTTACAAGATCAAACACAATACCCAGAAAATCTGCAGCCACGTTGACTGATTGATGCCGTTGACGAGTATAGGCCTTTCTGTCAGAAAGTTTCCTAGACGTTGGACGGCCAGCTTTGCTGTGAGTAAGGTACAAATTAAGAGATCATAATCAATAGGTAACACCTAAAAGTCTCCTTGCATTAGTTATATTTCCTAAAAAGAAATGACTGTAAAGTATGTTGTACCTTTCAGTTCTGTCCAAACCAAGTTTGGTACTTTTAAGCTGTTGTGCAGTGTCCTCATTGCCAAGCTTCTCACTTGATACTGGCAAGAGGGATCTGGAGGAAGTAAAACCGCGCCCACTCCTCCCTTGCCTTCGGACACCATCTCCTAAGTCCTCCCTTGGAATTGACTTATTCTTCCTTGATGATGATACCAAAGTAGAAATCTTCTGTACAGAATGGCCAGATTTCTCATCCACTTCATCAGACTTCTTGGTTTTATCCCTTGATTTAAATTCAGCAGCCCCCATGTCCTCGCCTTCTGATAACGGGGTGGAAGATAATGGGTCAGCTTTCAATCTAACAGGCTGAGGAGAATTGCTTGGCATACGTCTGGGAAACCCCAATCCAACTTCATTTCTCACATCAGAACTGGTATCCATAGGAGAGGTTTCGTCATTACTGGGAACAGATGGAACAAAATTTCTTCTCCTAGCAGTTCGAGGAATTTTCTGAGGCCTTGGCCAGCAAGCAACCGGTGGAGAAGAAGATCGCCCTGATGCTGTGCGTTTGCGACTTTGTGCCCCAACAGCAACAGAAGACTTGGTTATACAATTGGGGATCTCCCAATCATTAGACACAGTTGGACTGTTGACAACTGGGGACAACTTAGGCGCAACACCAGAACTTGATCTTGGACCTCTAACAGATGCACTCATTCTTGTGCTAGATGTAGGACTTGCAGAAGTTAAATCATCACGGGCATTTGTCCTGGGTTTTAATAAGATAGAGAAATTGAAAATGGATGCAAATTGGACAGAATATCAAATCAACTAAAGAGTTAAACTATTAAGAAGTTCTTGCAGTGAGAAATAAAGAATTCTCATCATGTCAGAAACTCGAAAGTCAAGAATTAAGAAGCTATCAACTAAAACAAACCAAGATAATAATTGGCACAGTAGAATAAGCTGATAAGATGCAAATGAGAAACCGCTTATGTACAACAAAATTTTGATATTTACAAATTTATATCTGAAGCTGAGAATATAATTCATACTTATTAACAGCTTTGAGATTTATCCGTTCCTTGTCTGAGATAGGACGATCTTTCTTGTCACGGGAACTGCTGTCCAGGTCAGCCTTAGGTAATGAAGTACGTGCACAGAAGCTATTTTGAGAGATAGCTTCTGCTTTTCCAACTCCAGGGGATCCATTACCAACTCCTGGCCTACATTAATAGGCAACAGAAAGAAAGATACATCTTGAAGTTTCACGAGAAGTACATAGTGGCAGAAAAGAGCTGGCTACTTCTTTGACAATATAACACTTGAGATGGTGATTGCATTATAAATCACAAAAGAAAAAGGGCTTCAACTTGGCTGCTGCATCACCCAAATCAGAGTCTTTTGCCAGGCAGAGTGTTTGATGGCGTGCAATTATTGCCCTTGTGCCACTAGATAATTATGAAATATGCCGTGCTAATATAATGTCTTTAAGTTACTGGAAATATAATGTCTTTCAATTAGTGGAAGTTCCCATTAGGACTACAAGTAGACAAACAACCAACTCCAGGTAAAAATAGTCATAACTTGGCTTTGCAGTCTAAAATTGTGAATAAATAGATATATTGATCCTGTGCAGCTCGAACTGTAGCAAGTGATGCTAAAATCTCTTGTATGTGCAGAAAATTTTAACTAAAATAAACAAAAGAGGATTTCAACCCTTTTCATACAGAATTGTAGTTGCAAAACACATTACATCTCACACAAAACTTATGAAGTATCTATGAACAATGAAGCAGTTGAATTAGTTATGCCCATGCCCATTTAATGCTGTTGGCTAAGCTGGCAAGGTACCTTTGTCAGGAGAAATATGCAATATCTGTGAAAAACTAAACAAATTTGAAATGTCCAATTACATATAAGCCGACTACTAGGGTTGTTGCTTCTAGTCAAGTGAATTAATTATGTCAATTCTAATTTTGTTAGGTGCATGAACTTTCAAGTTTATGTACTCTATTATATCAGCAGTTAGGATGGCTTTCTTCAACGAATCAATCCCAATGTAGAATCTGAGTTGAGACTTGTTGCCATAGACTCTTCCTCAGCACACTTTCTCTGAACTTCCTCAGCACACTTTCTCTGAAACAAATGCCTAGCTAGGATAGCCCTATTATCTAGATACAATTTTAGAGTTACTTACAGAATAAAATACACGCACATACCCCAGCTCAGAAAACTCTAAGATTTCAATTTCATATTTCGACAAAAAAACATGATACTGTCCAATTTCTTTTAGAAGGTCAAAAACAACTTTCACTCCCAGCAGGATATGACATAAGCACAAGGAAGATGCCTTCAGTGATCAATCTACCATTTTCTTTTCACGCAAACTGGAGAAGAATCAATAGCATGCCATTGCTTGTAGTATCAAAAAACCAGAGATGAAAAGGAGAGAAATTAAAAAATTTACTAATGCGAAATATCACAAATTTCCTATATGGATACAGATCGATTGCTTTGCCAACCACTTATCAAGTGCCTACGGTGATTTCCATCCTTTGTAGCTGAAGTATAGTCAAATAAACTTCTAGCCTGCCGAAAAAATGAAGGTGAAAGAGGATACTCCTTACAAGGGAAAGCCAAAATAATACACCTCGGCCATTACTGAGTTTACTGACTGAAACAGCAGTCTATCTACAGCGAACTTTTTACATAACCATTACGATTACCTTTGCTCGCTCTCGCTTGTGACTTGGGGCTTGCCCCAATTGTGGTATTCAGAAAGTATTAAGAAATCATGCATATAACAAAGAAATCAAGAGTAAATGTTGATGAAACCTGAAATGCACAACCGTTTTGCAATGATAGGAAATATCATGTACTCATAATGTTGATCTGCAATGATAATCCTTTTCCCTGGTACTTGAAATATCATTGAGTTTGTTAACACCATGCTTGGTCTATATCTATTGCTTGAGTTATAAGGATAATGGACTTTCTGTCATTATTATTCTAAGAAAAATGAAGAAGAAAAATAGAAGCACTAGGAGGAATCTTAACCCAGAGATGAACAAAGTTGTCTCAATTCCTGAACTGCTTCCACCAACCACACTCAAGAGTAATGGAAAAACACGAGGCAGTTGTATAGACATTATTTCTCTGATACTAGCATCCCAAATTGAAAGGTTGACCATACAGAGAATTATAAGATGTACCTGAACTCATTCGACTCATTATTCAACTTTGGTCGGGCATCATTAACAGATCTTTGCTGCATTCCTTGCTTGGAATCCCGGTAACCATCGGCAGGTTTAGTGGAGGATACACCTGGCGGATAATCCGACTTTATTCCAGACCGTCTCTTCTTCATTTTAGACTTTTCCCAACCATCAACACCGATTGACAGTGTCCTTTCCTCACTCTGAGGGGCACCACTATTTGCTAGCTTAGGCAGTTCCCTTTCCCTATCAGCAGGCCCAGATGTCCTTACTGATGTATTAGCCCGTGCATCCGTCTATATCAATCCAAAAGAAAATGTCAACCCACCCAATGAAACTATAGAGCAGAAAAATTTTGCAGATCAAAAAGAAGATCAGTAAGCTAATGACACCACACAAAAAAAGAAAAAAAGGTAGAATCCACAGTTACTATTTACCAATATGATGAGCAACATCATGAACCAAGAACACACAAAATAAGGCCTCGCTGATATTCCTATAAAGTAAAGTAGCAAGATACTGATTTAAATGCCAGTAAACGCACTTCAACCAAACCAACTCAGAATACAGAGTCAGGCGGCAATTTTTAACACAAACTAGAGCATAATTTATATATGACATTATACTAGCAAGGCATGGTCTTATACTAGCCTTCTCCACGTCCTAACAATGTAGAATAAAGAGGCAAACTACAGGTTAACAGGCATATTGATTTATCTACAGATAAATAGAATTAGCTTTTTTATCATAATAGTGTCAACAAAAAATCTTTATCTGCGTTCGTTCAGCGACAAAATTAGCCATCTTAGCTGCCAAGGCTTCAGCTCGTAGAGGTTCATCAGTGTTATGTTTGCAACAGTTCCACAGCTGTGATCTCTTTGTCAACTGCTGCTATTAAGCCATAGGGCCACATTGCCACATACACATTTGGTTTTACAACACCAATGAGGAGGAAGAGACGACTATAATCAAACTAACTCGGTTTATTTGGTTTTGGATTTTATCACACAGAAATACTTGTGTGATTATGTTCTATGTTAATACTAACTATGGTAGACATATCTGTCAAAAAATATTCAATTGCTTGAAAAAAGAATAAAAAGTAAAACAAGAGAGAAATTTGGAACCTGGAATGAACCTAAACTTTTGGATTCCACTGGTTCCAGTTTCAGGGTGGTAAAAAGGCAAACGATAGGTTTCAGGTTCAAAAATTAGGAAACGGGGTCCATAGGGTAGGTTCAAGGTAAGGCAAACACCCCAGCCACCATGGAACCTTGACAACCATGGTATATATTATAATGGGTTATGTTTCAAATGGGATCCGGACAAGATAAATTAAACATGTTGAGCTGGAATTAGTTATTTAAGTGTACATGTTCTACTTAACACCACACAAACACATATTGCCATGGCTCTCCCAATTACATGGATGAAAGAAAATCTAATGGACACAGAGTTTTAAAACAACCGGCAATATTAGCATGAAAATGCTCCATCGCGACTGAATAGGTGAAAAATAAATAAGAAATGACACATTAACCAGGCATGAGAATTGTCATTGTTGAATATATTAGCTTCATTCATAGCAGAACTAGAAGATCACCAGCCAGCACTAAGAGGCTAAATGCAAATTATAGCTAAAGCACAATCAACTCTATAAAATTTAAAAATAGCTCATCGGAAAGTAAACCTTTGCATCCACTAATGAGGTCCGAGTGCGTTTATTTGGAACTGAGCCTTTAGTCCGTTCCTCGGACTTTTGCTGGCCAAGCTCAAAAGCACCAGTGCTGGTGTTATTTTGGGTTCCAATCTTAGCAAGGCCCGATCCAACCATAGATCGGTCACTTGATGTCATGGCACCAGAGCGATCATTGGTAAAAACATCAGGACGAGATCTCTTCTTTGTTGATAGACTAGGGAAAAAGTCGTTTAGTATCAATAATGCATCGCCAAATATTCTCGCTCGTTCCCTGCCAAATAAAGCACTTTTAGCAACTGATCCGATTTTCAATTTTTAGAATGAGATACACAACGAACTACCTGGCTTTATTAGAAGTTTCACGCAAACCAATTCTGATTCGTTTAAGCTCCTCCAGAGATGGCTTGCCTTTTGAAATGCTTAAAGGAGCATCATCGACTGAAAAGCCTGGAGCAACACTTATACCTCGTTTTAAGTCAACTTGTTTATTAGACCTATAATCCGCAGCCATCAATTTCGAATCAAATGGTAAGCGTTGGAAGAAATTCATAACTTCCGCCTGTGGTGTTGAAGAACTGTTCCTTGACATTGAATTCTCCATGCTCTCACGAAAGCTGCCTGACCTCTCCATTGGAGTTGCTATGTGGGATCCACGCGACCCACTGCCATATAGTGACCTATCAGGGCTGCTAGAAGACAGATCAAATTTACTGGATGATGCCATTGCACCAGCTTCTCTAATTCATCAATGTCACATATCTGATAAGCAGACTGAAACATGACAAAACTGCAATGCTGGTGGACATAAGGATCAGTTATATGCCCTCAAGTAAAAGGTACAACTTTGTCACCTGAAAAGTTAGTAGGAAAGCAAATCGTCAATAACTTTGAAAGAGCATAACACTGCTTCTATCACTAAGGATTGGACTAATATCAAAAACTAATATATGATCGAGAAACTGCCAATGCAGGTTCAACCGACAATAAGTTCGAAAAATTATCTTATAATATAGAAAAGGTCAGAAGAGCAGACAGAAAATCTTCAGTCATCTTCCATTGTTTGGATAATCACTTCACTAGAGCCGACAACAGATTTGAATCAGTGAAGGGGGATTTAACCATTCTCAACTAATCATGAAAATATATCTTTAAAACAGTAGCTTCTAATCAATATTGATAGATGAACATTTCTAACAAAAGTAAAAAGTTAAGTCCACAGATTGGAGAAAGCTCTTCAGTGAGAAGTACAACAATAAAACAAGAAACCGCTGATAACAAGAATCAGGAGATGCAATAACATTACTGAATCTGCGTAACATAATTCTAAGAACTATATCTAATAAGTTGATTGCTGTTAAGGAGAAATTATTCGATAGTGTTCTGAACATCAACTGGACCATCCTTTCCAGCCATTTATTCAACGCGTAATCTCTCTTCTGCCATTAAACTTTTCTTATTCTCAATTTAATCAAATACTGATAGTATCTATCTTGTATTGTGTTTGATTACAAATCAGCAATAAATGCTTCATTCTTTCAGGAAAAATGACTAATGAACAAGGAAACGACCAGTGCACTGATGCGAGTACACAACCTATTCTTGTGGTTAATTAAGTTGAGTCAAATGCTCAGCATCCTAAGTTGCAGATGCTTAAGTGTTTATTCTACAAAAAATTGTCCTGATGTCCTGTCTCATTTTTAGTTAAAAATTCTTCTGCTTCACTAGCATGTGTGCTTTCCATTGCTCTTAGCATCATTCTGTCACTCCCACTTCCACTTGTTATTTCAATATGATCACCATTACTATGAGCTGATCATCAGGGATGCAAGATCCTACAATCTCTCAGCATTGGAAAAATTATAAGACATCCAATCTGCTCAACTGGAAAGCTTATCGACCTTAGTCCCATAGTTTAATATGTTATCCTGGTGTGGTTCTTTAGATCTTTTCAGTGCAACTTGTAGATGTACAAAGTGTTTTGCTGTTCAACATTTCTTGTTGTGAGTATCAGCACTGTAACTTCCCAAAAAATACCCACCGAAAGAGATTTTTTCACTTATGCAAATGCATACTATTAAGCATGAGACTCGGGCTAGAAGCAGAAGTATGCTGCATAGATTTCACCTGAAAATGTATGTAAAATGAATGTTGCTTTCACATTGTATGTCTAAAATCTCATCAGAGTAGTCATAGCACCCCACGTTTTGAATCGGAACAAATATGAGTTTTAAGATCAGACTTTTGTAAATTGAGATCCCAAAAACAAGGAGCTTCCTCGCACTCATGGTATACCCACATCTAAAGATGATCTAGATAACGACAGTGGGCCACATTCAAACCCCTATCTGACTATACAATAAGTCAAACCGGCAGAGAAAAGTCCATGTCGATGAGATCAAACATCAAGCAAAAGAGCAACCTTAGTATTTCCCATTCAGGGTAAGAAATTTATGTTCTCAACTTGATAATGCCAACAATCAACTCTTGCATCGAGCTCAAACACTATTCCAGCCTTGACAAAGCAACTAAAGCCCAAATGGCCAAGAGATACGTAAATGCATTTCAACAGGCACTTAATGGTTTCTTTCCTTATTCTACTGCTGCTACAATCCTCAGCAATAATGTAAATAGAAAGTCTAGTTCCCTCATTACCCTTCAACATAAAAACTAATACTAAATATCTACAATCCCACAAACTTCAGTGCAACATCAGGATTTAACCATTCCCAGCAACAATTTATATGTGCTCGCTCCCTATTAAGCATGCGTGACACAAGCATTAACACTTTGCTCCGGAAAGATCACATTTCTTTTTCCCTATTCGGGCTGACTATAGCTTGCCTAAAATTTACTTCCCTTCTCTAATCAGTTCAAGTTCAAAACCCCGCCCTTCCCTCTTCCCACCACTTAAATCAGAGAAAAAAACATTTCCACACATTCAAAACACTGCGTCACCCGGAACTCGACCGCCACGTTTCCTTAGGAAACGCATTCATTCAAACTCCGGTCCAATCACAGCTGAACACGCGAAAGCCCCGTCCAAATTATACCGAGCATTTAAAGCCCCCTCCCCCGGCACACCCTGAAAACACGAATTGCAGATGCTGCCACTCGAATCGACAGCAAAATGCCGGAAGCAAGTGCCGGAATCCAGCTCAACACACCGACAACCAGCTCCCGATCGAAGAATCAAACCCTAGGACTTCAATCGAAGTGAGCAGCTAAAATCAATGCCAGAATTCACCTCTTCAATCGGGACGCCGGATGGGGTGGAGAAAACGACGGAACGAGCTCGCTCGATTCCGGCGGCGGAGGATGAGCGAGCCGAGCGCGGCTGCCGGCGGGGAAACGGGTCCGAATTGCGGCTCCGGAGCTCCGAATCGGAGAGGTTCGTACGATGGCTATGGAGGTCGAAGCCACCCTTCTCTTCCGCCTGGAGTTTTGATCGGCAATGAACTGGCCCGCGCCGAAATTACGCTCCTACCCCTGTTCGGCATCGCTTATATTGGGAAATAATTCCCCGGCGCCGAGACATTTCTGGAAATTTAGGGGAAAATATTTCAGCTCATTTAAAATGGGAACTCCCTGACTCACATGAGTTAGGCTATACCGAGATGCAATTATTTATCATCCTAAAAAATAGAATGATTTGTTATTATCATAATTCTTCTTCGTTTTTAGGATATTACTCTACTCCTTCCCCCCAAAAAAGCTCAAATTGCAATTGGAATTTTCGTCACAGCGTAAGCAAATTCTTTTTCGATGTTAATAATGAATTGCGAATTCAATTCTTAATATTGTTGTCCCTAATTTATCATTAATAAGAGCGCCTGTGGTCATGCAATTGGAAGAACATAATTGAAAGGGCGATAATTTGCTCTATGTTGAAAAGGTGTTGAGATTACTTGCTTAACTATGCGAATTGGAATGCGAGCATTGCAAGTAATATGTGTATTTAGATCCCAATACATTTAACAGAGTCGAGATGAATATAATCTGAGGATGAATCTTCGTTTAAGATAAACGCACTCAAAGAATAAATCAATATATCAATGTTAGTTTTTAAAACTGAATAGTGTGACCTACACAACGTTATTATCTTTTTAACTTTTGAAATTTCATGAAATCTGGAACAAAAATTATTTATTGATATTGAATTTCGCGAGATACAATTCTACTTCCTCTTATTTTCAGTATTTGGTCTCATAAAAAGAGAGTTTTCTTCCCCGAGCTTCGAGATTAGTAACTTCTATGTTTTTTTTTTTTGATAAGGGAGCGCTTTTTTTCCTTCCCTTTTATGGAAAGAATTCAAAGAAAATAAGCACTAATTGGAATTAAGGTTCTCGAAGCGCAGCTCAGCTCCACGGCATATTCCACAGTCGGACCGATGCGAAGAACGAACTGGATTTCTCGTTTTACCGGTACAAAAGTTCAACGGAAAACTGCCATTTTGTCAAACAAGGGTTGTAGCGACGGCGACAGCCGCGAGAAATAGTTTTTATTTTTTTATTTTTTCCCCCTGCAATAATTTTAAAGTTTTTCGTTATGGCTGGCCCATGTTTTTTCCTAGGTCGAAAGGTCCGAGCGACATCGACAGTTCCAGAGAAGTCCAACGACCATCGGCCCATGTCGCCATTTCACACACAGCGTCTCCTCTAGCGAAAACAATCCGTCCAAGCTCTACTGCTTCCGGCATCTCGGCCCGGGTTTTCTACGGTCCCTCGAAGGACCGATCGATGATGCCTGCTGAAGAAGTGCACTGGGGGCGATTAAGCGGGCGGCTAAGCAAAGGGAAAGTGAAAGGGAAAAGAAAAAGTCATAATTCTAATGTCAATAACATCATATGTTGTCTGCAGTATTCCTAAACCCGAATCTAAGTACATCGAAAAAAGAATATGATCGAACCCAAAAATACATCAAGAGGCCTCAAAAAAGAAAGAAAGAAGCAGAGATTCTACAGTGTACTACAGGTATCGAGCCCTTATTGTGATGTTTTGCTTTTCGGTCGGCCGGCCGGCGAGCGGACTGGGACCGATCGGCCCGGGCGAGCCATGGACTCGACCTGAGAAAAGGGCCTCTCTCGGCTAGCAAGAAACATCAATGAACAAACTCGCTGTACAACAACACGCCGCACGCCAAGCCAACGACAACTATAGAAAGGCGGTCACGGCCGGGCCGTGGTGCAGCAGATTGTGGGCGATGTGGTCGCGGGCCTGCTGGGCCGTCGCCGACCTCACCGCCTTCTCGGCCACCATCTCGTCGTCGAACAGCGCGAACCGCTCCGCCTCGGTCACCGTCTCCCCCCGCGCCTCGCAGATGTTGTGCAGTATGCAGCAGGCGCCCAGCACCACCGGCAGGTCCTGCAGCTTCACCTCCGTCCTCTTCTGCAGGCACGCCCACCTGCTCTTCAGCCTCGCGAAGGCCTCCCTCGCGACCTGCTGGACCCCCGACCCGCTCGTTGAACTCGTGCTGAGCCCAGGTTAGGTTCTTCTGCGTGTAAGGCACGAGGACCCAGTCCGTCAGCGGGTGGCCCGAATTGCCGACGATCCAGAGGTCGCGCAGGAGGCCCTGGCTCGCCCTCTGGTGTAGGGCCGAGTTCTCGAGGACCTTGTCGTCCGTCATCGAGCCGGGCCACCCGATGCAGATGTCGGTGAAGGCGCCGCGGTCGTCGACCACGCCCTGGACGGTGATCGAGTAGGAGGTCCTCTGGTTACGCTCCGTGTGCCGCTTGTTGTAGTAGTCGGCGACCCGGGTCTTCGGGGCGATGATCGGCACGTGGGTCGTGTACATTGATCCGGCCACGTTCGGGATGCCGGAGACCGACTCGAATCGGCGCTTGATGTGGCCCAATTGGGGCTCCTCCGGCCACTGGACGAACTTGGGCATCAGGACGTCCTTGATGGCCGCGCACACCTCGAGGACGAGCTTGTGGCAGGTGGAGATGCCGAGCCCGAACCGATTGGACACGAGCCGGAGCGGCTCGCCCGTCGCGAGCCGCCAGATGCAGACGGCCACGCGCTGCCGGACGGGGACGGCCTCCCGGAGCGCCGTGTTCTTCTTGGTGACGGCGGCGTCGAGCTCGTCGCAGATCATGTCGAAGGTGGCCCGGCTCATCCGGAACGCGGCCCGGAACTCCTCGTCGGGGACGTCGGGCCGGTTCAGGTTGTCCCACCACTCCTTCTTGCGGTCCTTAACCCACAGCCTCCGGGTCGATCCGCCCACCGGCTCGACCGGTCCGGGGGAGCCGCCGCTATAGCCTTCGCCCGCCGCCGCGGGGGCGCCGGGCTCGCTTGTTGCCGCCGCTCTTGCTCTTGGCCTCGTCCGGACCGGGAAGGACCTGTTTCTGCTGCGGGGGCTCGTCGACCCGGACCCATTTCTGGTCGTCGTCTTCGGCCACGGCGTCCACGTCGAAAGAGAAGAGGGAGGCGAAGGGCGGGATGGCGGGGGAGGCCTTGGAGGAGTCGGAGTCGTCGTCGTCGTCGCCGCCGTCGAGGCGGCGGCGCTTGAAGGGGTTGGAGAGGAGGTTCAGGGCGTCCATGTCGAACTGCTGCTGCTGCTGCTGGAATAAGGCGAAGATGTGGGACAGGTCTTCCGGGTTGAATAACGGGGGGGAAGAGATTTCCATTGTTGAACTTGATGGGGATCGAAGGAGAAGGTTGGTGGTTCGGATCGAGGAAGGATGGAGTTTAAATACGGGGGGAGGGAAGCGCGTGCGGCTGTGGGAACGCGGCGTTTGACGGTGGTTTGACCCTCCCTCTATCTCTCCGTGTGGTGTTGACCGTGTTCTGCTGCATCGTGGCTGGGGCGAATAAAAATTAAAAAAATTTTAAAAAGGTGGGCAGGGGAATTTTCACGCGGATGCGAGGGCGTTTCGGACTTTTCGCTAGCGAGTTTCTTGTGACTTTTGTAGGTTGTGTATTTTCTTGGTGATTTTTGGGGATTTTCGTTGATTTTTCTCTTCTCGAAGCCGGAGAGTTTAGAACGGATCGAACCAGAGTACCTTAGTAAGAAAAGGCTGTCGAGCTCATCCGCGGTCCACTTAAATGACATCCGTTGCGATGGAGCCCTTTCCTTGTCATTCCAAGAGAAAATTTGTGGCCTAGAGAAATTTTGTGGTCCGATATTGACCAAAATCTTTTAACGGCGATAAGGTCATATCATTTTATAAAGCATCTTGAGTTTGAATCTCCTAAGCAAAACCTAGTCTGAATTGAATAACGTGGAGTCTCCGCTTGTTTGAATTGATACTCAAATTTAATGAAGCACGCCCATCACCAATTAGAAGAGGTATTTCCAGTATCAAGAAGATAATAAGTTTGACTTGGACTTTGAATCGACATGGGGATCATGTCTGTGCCCTATGTATACTTGTTAGGTGCGTGCCTTTAAAGAGTTGTCATGAGCATATGAGGTTTTGACTTTAATAATTATGCTAACAAACCAAAATATTATTATATGATAAATTGGAGATTAGATATTGTGTGATATTATGAGATGTAATTGGACGTTAGTAACCACTCGAAAGTGTTGGACTACAAACCACGTCAACTTAATTGTGTATAAATTCGATGTCCAATTCATTTTTAGGTTCTTTTATCACGCTTACATCCGATTATTTATTTTCGCAACAATATCAGTCAGATCCTCTACCACATAAATACCCTAATTTCACAAAAACCGATGCTTTAGAACACAACGATCTTTTGTCAAAAGTTTTTCCAAAAAAATTCAGACTTTTTAGTTGGAAATGCACAGCGACGCCCCCGGAGCATGTAGACGAACCAAACCCTAGCATAGTCGACGGACCTAATCCAGAAATGGCTGATGGTTCTGATGACGTCGGCAGATAAGAAGAGGAAAAAACGTGAGAAGCTTCGTGGCCAGAAGCATTTATAAAAATCAAAAAGAAATTCGAAAGTGGAGATCTAGCGGATAACTCCTCCTCCGGTTGGAAGCGACAAAAAAGGGAGGGGGAAGAACATTGACTCGCACCCGAGGAATCCTCTTCATTTCGAGGAAGCCCATGATTGGGACATCTGCACATGTTTTTTAATCTTAATTCCTTCGAATTCATCTTTCTTTCTTTCTTTCTTTCTCCCCCGCTTTGACTCACCGACCACCTTTTTTTTTTCTTTTTTTCTGTGCTGAGCAACTGTCGATTTGATGGAATGAAGGAATCGAGAGACTGGATATTTTTAAATACAGTGCCGGAGATTGATGAACCTTCCTGCTGATTGCGTGAGAGCATTTTTTTAGTCTCCAGTCGGAGACTCGAAATTCTTCCTGAGCAGCAAGATTATGCCCTTTTCTTTTCCTCCACCACCCATTTTTCTAGATCGTCCTCTTTTCTCCATTTATGGCTGAAGAGACGGTGGAGAAAGCGATAAATGTGATTAAAAATTCACAAAAAATGATTAATTCGAATAGCATTTTTCTTTAAAATAATCTCTCACCAAAAAAGTATTAAAAATGTTTTATTTATTTACGAAAATATTTAGATATGAATCATTATTGAGAATTAAATATTTTAATAGTCATTTTTAGAAAAATATTTATATTACGCAAAACAATAGAAACCTTATTTGTTATTTGTCCCTCCTTTAAAGTAGTAATTTTCTTGGGATTGCCTCCCATTGGACTCTTAGGCACTGTTTGGTAACTATCCAAATAGTGTCAGATTATGATTTTTTGTTTACGGGATCAGTTTGGCAACAAAATTGCGTTTGGTAAAATTTTTGTTCTCGGGAACATATTTGGAGTAGAATCAAGAATTAAAAAAAATTTAATTTTTATTCCGGGAACAAAAAAAAGAATCAAAAGAAGTGGGACTCTTCTTCCTTTGCTCATACATTCTCTCCCCTCCTCTGTTGTCGTTCGCCGCCTCCATCGTCCATCGGTCGCCGACAATCAATCTGGCGAGCTCGCTGGAGGCTCGCTAGGCTAGGGTGAGGTTTGGCGAGCTCGCTGGTGGCCAGGCGGGCCTCGCTCAGCCCCACCGGTGGCCGCGCCGGCCTCGCTGAGGCAGGGCGAGGCCTGCCTAGCCACCTGCGAGGTTGGGTGAGGGGGGCGGAGGGCGGGCGACGGTGAGGCTCGGCGACGAGGGCCGGTGACACTTCGGTGAGGTCGCCACTTTAAGAAGAAGAAGAAGAAGAAGAAGAAGAAGAATAGGAGAAAAAGGAAAAAGAAAAGAAAAAAAAAGGAAAACAAGTATAAAAATTATTTAAAGATTAAAAGAAATTGATTTGGAACATAATCAAATGAAGACGGTGACTCAAACGCTTGATTCTATTCCAGAATCATAAATTTTGGACAGTTACCAAATGGCCTAAAATGCTTAGAAATTGTTTCCGGGAACTGAATAAAAAAGAATAATTTATGATTAGAATCTGTTATCGAGAACAAAATCGTTACCAAATGCGCCCTTGGCCAACCCTTAGATTTTCTTAAGAATAAAGAAGAGACAAATTCTGCAACTTGGAATTTGAATTTAATTTTTGCCACTGAGCACTTGAAAATTACAAACATATGGATACTCATATGTAGATTTAAATATACTCGTGTCTTCTTATTTCTGACTTTTTTTTTTTATAATCAATTCTGTAGAGAATGTAATAAGTACTTTCTTGAAGTTGAACAACCAGCATTTACAAATCATTTTCATATCTCCAGTTGCATTTAAGTAAACTACTTCAATGGTATTTAAACAAAAACAAGATGTTACCAATTCGAGCACTCCTTTGTGGCTTAGAATTCATGACTTATAAATCTATTGCTCAACTTCAACCATGATTTAATTGCGTATCTACATCCCCAAATCAATAAACTCATGCAAAGTTTTGCAAGCCTATATTTGGGCATGGTGTTTGCGCTCTAAAGTATAGAATAACCTATCTCACCCCAAAATATACAAATACCCGTATGTAGATTTGAATATACTTATGTTTCCTTAATTAAAAAGAAAAAAAAATCTATCTTACCCCCAAAGCCTTTATAACAAGATAAGGCATACTTTTAATGATCTGATTAACGAGTAGGCTAGTGCATCTCGACAAAATACATATAATGAGGAAATTGTCGATTTTTGAGCATTGGTCACACATCTAGTGTGCTTGAGCTAGTTTCATAAACCGTTCGTTGTCACTTAAGCAAGATTAAAAAAGCATATATATATTTTAATATATCTCTCGTTAAAATCTAAAATATTATTCGAATTCCAAAAATATCACAAAAAAAAAAATCACGTTAAAAATGAATCTGGCGTACATACGATTTGTTTTCTTTCTCGAGCCGAACACGGCATCGCGGCCCAAATCAGCAAGAGGACCAAATCAATCAATCGATTCGGCAGACGTGGCGGGAGCCGACAGGTGCCAACGACGCGCCGTACGACGTGAGGGATGAGATGAGCTGAGCAGGCGACTTACGTTGTCAATGTGCAGCACGCCCCACCCCCACCGCAGCAACGCCCCGAATCGCCCTCCCTTTCGACCATCGGGATTTGGTGCCTAGCGGGGGCCGGTCGCTGTCCCGACCCACGTCACTGCTGACGTCCGAACGGCCCCACTTCTCCCTCGCTTTGTGACGCCACGGAGCCCGTCACCCGCGAAGGGGAAGCGGGGTCCAAGGAGGCTCCGACGCCTTTTCTTTCCCCTTTGGCCAGCAGAAAGTCCATCATTTGCGCTGAAGGAATCTTTTCGCTAGGGAAAAAAAAGGGACCCCGAGAGCGACTCCAATCGCGAGGCTAGTCAATGGGTAGCGAAAGCGCCCATTGTTTGCCCAAATTTACACGCGAGCGGAAAGGAAATCGATTGAGTTTCGGATGACGATGACCGGGTGATTCGGATTGTGAATATTGTGGATGGGTGAATGTAGCGGACAGCTTCGATGGGTCTCATGTTTTGCGTCGTTTTCGCGGACTTGGCGTATCCATCCCTAGGATGCATAGTTTATATGAAATGAGTTTTCATGCAATTTTAAGAGAAAATGGAATTTGAAAGCGACAGATTAACTATGCATTTTGATTTTAC
Organism: Eucalyptus tenuipes; assembly: GCA_014182365.1. Taxonomy (NCBI): domain Eukaryota; kingdom Viridiplantae; phylum Streptophyta; class Magnoliopsida; order Myrtales; family Myrtaceae; genus Eucalyptus; species Eucalyptus tenuipes. The sequence continues at coordinate 6,167,329 of CM024539.1, forward strand.
CACGCGCTGAATTACCAACCATTTAATACTAGCACGTGCATTGTCGGAGTGACTTTCGACACTTTTTATGACGACCCTCAATCTGTAGCATTGCATCGCTTTCAATCATTTCCAGAATTTGCAAAATCACCGATGCCGTGAAGATCGTGGAAAGACATGCTGGCAATGGACACTCCACACCTGTTTTTTTAGCACGTGTTCTTTTCTTCTTTTTCTCCCCAATAATTGCGCCCCCCAAAAACATGTTTTTATATAACAACTTTCCAAAAGTAGCAGCAGGGTTCTAACCAGCAAGAGATAAGAATCCACCCTTAGATTTCGGTAAAAGCGAAAAATTATAAAATTAGGGTCCACAAAAGTGACTTCGGATCCATAACCGCGACAAAGTTCAGATTCTCGGACGGTTCCTGCTCGAGCCGAGGACCCGATGCCAACTCTTCTCATAAGACAATAGGACTAGAAGAAGCACGGGGAAAATTTATACGCACATGACAGGATCTATTCACAAGCCAAAACTAGCGCGCACCGGACACCTGCTTGCCCTCTGATTTGGTAAAGTTAACGTCATTCTCGATGGGGGGTGGTGACTTAATGATCTGGACGTCATTCCCCACTTCGTCATGTCTGGCATCTCCCGAGCTCTTTTTGAACCACTAGGACAGATTTTATTAAAAAGAATTAGCTTGATACAGAAGTTAATCAATCTGGACACGATGCCCAAGACACTAATAGTGAACAGATCCCTGAATATGCCTGGAAATGGTTAAAGTGAAAGCGGGGGAGTAATTTCACATGGTAAAGAAACAAGTGGTATCATCACTGTATGACTATATACAATATTCCTCATCTTTCAGGCATTTCTATAGGGGAGAAAACGGAAGGATAATGGTCTTATCCTTCCAGAGAACAGCGTACTATAGAACTATTTACAGTCTTACAGACAGATAATAAAAGCAAACGCGTTACAGAAAACTACTGCAGATCAATCATGATTCTCTTTGATAGTCACCCGGGATCTCCAGTCATGTATGGCGGAACGTAAAGTGTGGTTGGGTACAAGAACCATATGCTGGAGCCTCTTCCTGGTTACTGGGGATACGCTGTGCTTTTCAAGCCATGCCTTTATTGCTCTGTGCTCGTAGGTGAAACCATCAGCAGCAATATATGGATCCTGCATCACCTCCTGCAAGATATGCAACAAACAGGGTTAGGTTGATGTCTGGGCATGTGATTAAAATGAAAAATAAGACCTGCTTATGTGATGAAAGGAGAAAAGGAATAATTGCAAGTGTAGAGGGAAATCGTCACCTGAAGGATTGGACAAAAGTAGTGGCTCGGAGCACATGTGCTCTCTCTTCCAACTCTAGCATTAGCATTTGTGAAATCAGCCAGCTTCTTAAGGACTGGCAAGACTTCATTCTCAAGATCTGGTCTATCCCTGCACCTAAGTTTCGAACATTTGAGAGCAATTTGAGCCAATTCCTCTGTTTCAGCAACTGGCCAATCTTTGACGGTATTGTCCAGAATGCTTGCAAAGGAGCCCCTTTCAATGGCCTCCTCAGCTTTCAATAGAAGTCCATTTGGGTGACGACCCATCAACAATTGAAGAATAATAATTCCAAAAGCATACAAATCCGATTTGGGTCGAACAGTTCCTGTTCTTTGGTATTCTGGATCCATGTAGTATATTGTACCTGCCAACACAGAGTCCCTATATTCCGTAATGTTATCAGGAACTACATCAGAAAGAAGTTTGGCCAATCCAACATCCCCGATCTTGCTCACGTAATTTCTGCCCAAAAGGATATTTCCAGGTTTTAAATCCCTATGTATGATGGGAGCAGGTTTCGAGTTGTGCAGGAATGCAAGTCCACAAGCAACTTCAAAAGTTATCCGGAACCGAACAAACCATGGAAGAGATGGCTTGCCATTCTGCTGGTAGATGTACTCCTCCAAGCTTCCATTTTCCATGTACTCATAAACCAGGCCGCGACTCTCTGGGCAGGCTCCAAGTAGCAGAACCAGATGAGGATGCCTAAGTTGGCTAAGAACCTCAACCTGCAAAGGATGGGGAAAACAGCAGCAGTCACTGACAATGATCAAATTCACTTGAAGCTCCACAAAGTGGAATGAATTCATTGAAGAAGATCGCATCTAAACATTAAAAAAAAAAAAAAAAATCTATAACCTTTGTTCTAATAGAGACAATAGTACGAGTAGATGAATAGATGATTACATCGACCCTAGGGGAAGGCCAATCCTTATAGAAGAGATGTATGACGCAGTTCCATAAGTAGTAACAGAGAAGTCCTAAGAAGTAAGAAGTCCCCAGTAAAATATAGAAAAGCTAGGTTGCTTCACAGATGAAGTAAATTTTCAGACGAAATGCGTGATATTAACCTAAACATGGATGAATTAGCAGATGAATCACTCAACAGAAATCTTGCACATGATGAAACTACAGTCAAGGATCAAGAGGTGAAAGAGGAAGGGTCAGGTCAAAGGGACACCTCTCTCAGGAATTCCTCTTTCCTCTCACAAGCATCTGATCGCAGAACTTTAACAGCCACAGGAGTATGATCCAGATTGCATTTGTAGACTTTCCCATATGCTCCTTCACCAATCACGTTGGTTTCAGAGAAGGAATTTGTCGCTATCTCTAGTTCCTCCCGGGTGTACTTTCTATACCTCTTATCGCTCAAGAGAAGCATATCAATAATTTTCTGTTTCTCTAAGGACTCTTTGCGGGCATTCAGTTCAGCAATCTGCCTTTCGTAACCCTCTTTAGCAAGCAAACTCTTTGCATCTTCAACCTCCTTTAAAGTTTCCATATATTTAGCTCTCTCTTCAGCAGCAAATTTCCTCAAAGTTTCTTCTCTTTGTAAGGCAGAATTCACTCTTCGAGCTTCTTCTCCACATTCAGAAGAAAGTTCTTGAACCTGAGAATTTAGTCACGAGAAATTGTCAAAAAAATCAAGGGTAAACAAGAGATCTTCCAGATTTCCAAGATCAGATGATTTCTTTGACTTTGTGCCAGGTCCTTGAAGACTATGTCATTTGCTCATATTTCTGGTTCTCAAGACACTTGCGATTTACAATCAATAGACAAGCATCCTGTGAATCCCATCAATCATTCTGATTTTAATAATAACTTAGAAGTTGACTGGGACAATAGCAAAAATTTGAAAGCAAGATCTTTATCATTTGTTTCACACTTTCATGTTTTCAAAAGTTTGCATGAAACATGTCCGGTTAAACTAATGAAACTAGTCATGAGGTTTTAGTTCTATTAAATAATTGACAAAAACCTTGTTTTGGGCATGGACCAGCTCTTCACAGGCCCGTTCATACATAAAAATCGTGTTCTGCAACTCCCACCGCAGCTTCTCTATTTCAGCCTGTACATCTGACTGCAAAATGAACACTGCACATTAACCATTACTCAGAAAAAATAAACCTTAAATACTAAGATTCTCGGGGTTGGAAAAACTTAAAAGGCCACCTGCTCAGTTGGTCTAGAAGCCATCAATGTGCTTTGCTCGACGAAATCTATTTCACGTGCATCTCCTACATACGAATGTCTACTGTCTTGATCTACATTAGCACCGTCGGGGTAATCTGTATGACCTGAAGCTAGTGCAGTCACAAAGCTAGGCTCTGATGGTGGTGATCCTCTGATGCTATCATTGAAGTCAGATTCTCCACACAAAGAATTGGCACAGGATGTTGGGTAACTGGATCCATCAAAAACATCTTTGTGGTCTGTTTGAGCCAACATACCATGACCAGAACCTTTATCTGTACGAGGGAAGATCAGATTATCTTTCCACAGCAATTCCTCTGGTAAACGAGGAGACAAATCCTACAGGAGTAAACTACCTGATTTGCTGACAATGTTGTTCCTAGATATAACATAAACGTCACAAGTTTCAGGAGCACAGGTAAGAACAGCTGCAGGTACTGCTGCTCCCTTCAGCTTCCTAGCAAGATGAACAAATTGTTAGGATTTAACCATGAAAGTGAGAGAAGATTTAGCCTAAGGATAAAAAGGTGAGAAGACACGGACAAAAAAGTTCAGCAAACAATTGCAATAAATTTTACATGAACAATTACATGCTTATAGTATGCCTTGCATGCACCCAAACGCAATTCCAAGCTTGGAGCAAATAGCTCTATAGGTTTCAGAGATGAGTCTCAATCTGATGAAATAATACCATCAGCATAGATAAAAAGAGCTCAAACAAAATGGAATTAAGAGAAGCTTGACTCTAATTCATCTACTCCTATGAAAAATATGGAAATATCCACTTCCATAAATGTATGTTCAGAATCAGACGCTCTGATTAAGTCTAACAACCAAAAACACCATAAATCTTTTTATAAGGGACCTGTAAGAATAGAGATCATCTTCCCACCAAATTACTCACAGTACCTTGCAAAAGCATTCGATGAGCAGGAACCCAGAACTAGATTATTTATTCCCACGTTTGACACAAATTGAAGGAGTGCAGCCGCAGGATTGTCATCTTCTAGCACCAAAGTTTCCACCTACCAAATGCATAACATCGAATTTAAAAAAAATTGCTGCCTTCAATGATCTTCGCGAAACTCCACGGTACAGCTATAGTCGTACTTCCTTATTCAATTTCCTCAATTTCTAAACTACCTTATACAGCTTATCTCAATTCTAAATTCATTTCAGATTTGTGACCGCAGATCTCCTACATTTCCCCCAGAAAACTTACACGTATCGGTTTCTCAGATAGCATTGACTGAGCTCAGTACATAATTCCCACAATTAGAGCTCAAGTCAATCTCTATTCAACGTTAATACTTGATTCTAACCAAAACGGAACACAAGCTAAGCAAGCGAAAAACTCACCTTCCAAGGTTTGCACAGTTTCTTAAACGGAACAAACACCTGCTCATACTTCACTTTCGTTTCCTCCACGTACATCGCCACCACACTGTCGTCCAATTCCGCCACCGGTATACGATCTCCGCCTGCGAGGAACACAGCATTGAATCGAAACGATGGCGCGTTGACTCGGTCAGTCAACACCACAAGAGTCTACGGCCATAAGAATTGCCGCCAAAACAACGAAAGGCGCGTGTCAACGTGATGCGCGGGCGGTCGCGGAACGTACTTGGAGTGGGGATTGAAGTGACTCTGGGCATCACGTGGACCAAGACGAACCGATCGGCTCCCGGCATGAGATTCTCGACGGCCCAACGGACGGCGCGGCGGCTTCCTCTTCCTCCTTCGAAGCCGCTCAAGTCACCTTTCACCGCCACCGCCACCGCCTTCATCGCCGGCGGAGGACCACGGTCGCCACCACCGGCGGTGCTCATTTCGCACCAAAAGGCGCGCTCGTTTCGCTGTGGAGAGAGAAAGGGATGGGGGGAGAACAGTGAAAGACCGATTTGACCTTTGAAGGGAAGGAGCCGCTGGGTGAAAATGGGCCAGGAATTACGAAGCGGGCCGGAAATTTGGGCTTAACAAATGACGGGCCGACGAGGAACGATGAGGCCCAAACGAACGGTGCTTGCTTTTTGCATGCTAACATCAAAGCGAAGGGTTCCATTGAAAGAAAGCCCAAGATTATTCAGTTTTCCTTGAAATATCGAGAGATTAATTCTCATTATTAGGTAAAATGATAACTCTAATTGGCCGTTAAGAATTCCATAGTTCGCACCTTGCCCTATAAAGAGGTGGTGTTATTGGTTATGAGAAGCATATTTCATCATGATATACTATACCAGTGTGCATTAATCCCAGTCCTTGATTATGGATGGCTCTCGAGGGGACAAATATGGTTCCTAGTTCCACATGAGGAACTGGACCGCTCTGAGAGACCGGTCAAGATTTCTTATTTTTATTATATTTTATTATGAAGCAAACCCTAATCAGTAAATTATTTTCTTCTCTTTTAATGTTGGGAAACTCCAACTTTTAGTAAATAGAAGAAAACAGAAAAGAAGAAGAGGAAATCACTAGTTCCTAGAATGATCATGAAATCGGATTAGATGGGTTGGCCTAGTCTAATTCCGGTTCTAGGGTGGGAACTAATTTACCTTGAAACTGATTACCCCTAATTTACAACGCATCTAAGAAAAATTTCAAGGACCAACTTCCTCTTGATTGCCATTTATCAAAGTTCAAAATTGAAATCGCAATTGTAATCTTGACTTCTTTTTCTAATGACACGTCCGATGCACATAGTCGTTAGAGTATTTAAGTATCGAATCGCGCATTTATTTAACAACTTAAGCTTATAATACAGTCGACAATGTCCACTAAATTTTTAAGGTAGTTTTTGTAATTGCATGTTAGATCAGCATTATTGTAAATATCTTTTCATGCACCACGTCATAAATTAGAGTGTTGGATATTCATTTGATCTTTCAAGAGGTTAATTGAATTATCTAGTGCTTGATCCTAAATTCGAAAAGCTCTGCCTTTGTTTCCCAATTTAACTGAGTCGGAGGAATCTCGGGGATTGGGGCGACCACCCCGTGGACGAAACTGTGTCTTAATGCAAACACATATCATTGATTAACTTTGTCGAGCGAAAGAAACGATTATATTCTACAAAAATATTTTCTAAATTATGATTTTTCTAAAGAAAATAATTTCTAAATCATATGATTTGTTGCGAAACGAAACAAGTAGAATCAAAATGAATGAGCCCGGACAACATTTGATTAAGAAAGAACTTATGATCGTGTTCATAGTAGTGGATGAAGTCACTCTCATTTTCTTTGGAAAAAGAAAAAGAAGAAAACAAAAGAACTCACTTTCCGGGAATATGGATTTTTCCATGTCCTCAGACCCAGCCATTCACTCTTGATAATGATTTTGACGTGACTAACGCTTGCGCTAGAAAACAAAGAGTTTCGCTGCAGAGTGTGGTCCCAATTCCAGTTTGTAGTCATCGCAGAATCGACAAGAAGAAGACATCAATTCCGGTCTGTAGTCATTTCTAACGTACAAGCTGTCTTAAGTGGATTTCATTATTATCAAATATGGAAGGAACGATTATTTCGACCTTCGACTTGTTTGTAGCACAAACAAACACCGGGAAACGATTCTCGTTCTCTCTGAGATTGAGTTTCCTGGAAACATTTTTCAACAAAATAAACATACTCTAAATTGAATATGAAATATCGAATTTGATGGATATACGCAACATGCATATCAAATAATTTATGAATAGGTAAATAAACATCAACTTGTGACATTAGTACATTAAGGGCGCGAATAATAATTATTATATTTCTTTGTTTTTCTGTTCTCTGGACCAAGTTTGAAATGGAAATTCGTTTAGTAAATTTCATTTTTCTATTTCAGGAACAAATTTCTACTCTAGAAATAAATTTGTTTCATAAATCAGAAATTCAAAATTTTGAGCTTTTCTATTCCTAGAATAAAAGTGAGAAATGAAAATTCTTCTCGTTGTTCACTCTCGTCATTGCTCGCTGCCCACTTGTTGCCCGTGGGGCGCCGGACGCCTGCCGCCCACTGTCGGATGCCCGCCCGCCAGTTGTTGGCTGTCGGTTGTCAATCGCCTCCCCTAACGGTTGTCGGTTGCCTAATGCCACTTGCCTGCCTTGCCGCCAATCGCCGGACACCGGACGCCTCCCATAATCACTCAAGAGGGAGAAATTGTGTCGTTATCAAACGAATTTTTATTTTAGGAATATAAATTTTATAAGGTTATCAAATGCGTATTTTTGCTAAAAAACTTGTTCGATGAGTAAAAATAGAAAAATCAATTTCTAGCAAGAAATTAATTTAGAACAAAATCGTTATGATTCGCGCCCTAAAATTGATGCCATGTATCATTGTTAGATATATCAATATTACTCTTAACTATCGTGGATCCACGATTGATATGTGTTTGGCCATATGCATGCATGATCCCAACGTAGTACAATCACATCAATCACACGCACAACTTATAGGTCGACAACATCCTCGACTTCAAGCTCCACCCTTTTTAGGCGCTCGAGCGAACTCTTCCAAATACTCCAATTGCGACTCCACGTTGCCAAATATCTCTCGCATGGCCCTTGCGTTCGCCCTCAGCTCCTCTCCCTCCAGCTCCACCATGACCTACTTTTGTCTCAGCTACTGAGTCGCTCGTGAACGACCTGTCCCGACCATCCCTCGGCACATCCGAACTGACCCGCCTCTGGTCCATCAGCCCTTGGTTCGAGAAGCCCTTGTAAAATAGGATCAGTGCTTGGCCCTACTCGAGCGCCTCGATGACCAAGCTCCACCCATAGTGTGTCAAGAACTGGCCGACCGACGGATGGGCTAGGCTGTTGAGTTGAGGAGCCCAGCCCACCTAGACGAATTCGTGCATGGACTCTTGTAGTGAAAACACTTAAAATCTTTATCACCATGTTTCCCATCATTTCTCTTTTTCTTGAAGTCTTAACTTTTCTTAGAAGCATGAGCATTTGACCCTTTAGACTTCCATTTTCCTTTCGGAAAACTTGACTTAGCATTGTTAATCAAATGGGTGGACTCATTCTTCTCATTCTTTAACTTTTCTTCCTTAGCCACACCTTTGGTAATCAAGGTATTGACACTCCTAGTCTCATCTTAAGCATTATAAGTAGTCTAAATATGGATGATTCAGCTAGCAGAACGTTGCATGATGCACAACATAATCTTCATAAAGCGTAATGTTATGGGCCTTAAGTCTAGACTGAATATGAACCATTTTTAGTATAAATTCTCTAACTCCCATGGTAGCATCATATTTCATGTTTGATAACTCACTCATCAAGTTCCCAACCTCTACCTTATTTGAGACTTTATATATTTCTCCCACTGCTTTAAGGAATTCTTTCGCATTCTTATCTTCTAGCAAACCACTAATGAGATGCTCAACGGCCTCTTCATAGCACTGAGGCTTACTCGGTTGGATTTTTCCATTTAGCATAATAGGCATTTTGATCTACGGTATTTTGATCATTGGGCTGGGGAGGTTCATCCTTATGTAGAGCCAAGTCCATATCCACAATTCCCAAAGCAAACTCTATGTCTTATTTCCACCTCTTGAAGTTTGATCAAGTTAACATTCCAACAGTGGCATTGTTGTTGTTCACAATAAAGATAACTGTTTGCCACACATAATACAGTAAGATCAATTATGGGTAATGGACAATTCAATAAAATAGTTAACACATTGTAAACTCTCCTTTGGACAGAGTGTAATGCATCATTATTTTCCACAACATGAAGTTTCTAAAACGATAAAAAAAATGAGAATTACACATAATTATCAAGGATCCATCCTCTTTGGGTAAACGAATCATTTAAATTATATATCTCCATTATCTCAACATAGAGGGGAATTACACATAACTCTCAAAATTTATTCCATTTGGGAAAATAAACCTTTTAAGTCATACATCCCCATCAATTATCTCTATTATATCAATATAGAGGGGAATTACATATAAATATGAAAAATTTATCCTCTTCGGGCAGATATATCTTTTGAATCATTCATCCCCATCTTTTAGATTTGGAATTTATCTTCATGCAATTTTCAAATTAATATACACAATAACCCCCTCTAGGCGGGATTGTATATACTAATTATTATCAATAAGGAACTTTAACAATTTACAAACTTTGACAATTTGTAAATAATGTTCCATTTAATTATGCCTAGAAATTCATCAAAAAATATGAAGCACTTTTTGACATGTACTTCTCAAGATCGCAAATGGATCATATTACATTTATTAAACAACAAATTTTGCCACAATTTTATGTGCCTATTTTTATAATTAATCACCTAAGATTACCTAGTTAAACTAAAGCAAGAGAGTATAGATAATCTATGCTAAACTAATGAAAGTGAATAGGGGTGAGCGCGGTTCTCGGATAGAATCGAGAACCGAGGAATCGCACCGGAGGGTTCGGTTCGGTTCCTGGTTCCAAGGGGACCGGTTCCGATTCCCGGTTCCTTTTTTCGGGAATCCGGAACCGATTTCGGAATCGGTTTAGGGCTCCAAAAAATAAGACTCTTCTTCATTCAGTCCATTCTTCACGTTCACGTCGCGACTCTTCATTTTAGACCTCATAGTCACGCTGCCGGACGCCGCTCTGAGTCTCGCCGCCGGACGCTGCTCGCCCTCGAGGCCGCCGCCGCCGACGCGCCGATCGGCGCGCCGCTAGCCCGAACCCTTGCCGCTCGACACCCGTCGCTGCCCAAATCTGGTTCCGCCCGTCGCCGATGCCTTGCCTTTGCCTTTGCCCGTCGCCGACGTCGCTCGCCCTCGAGGCCGCCGCCACCGGACGCCACCGGACGCTAGTCGGAGCGTCGCTCGCTCGAACCCTCGCCGCTCGACGCCGATCGCAGACGTTGCTCGCTCGAACCCTTGCCGCCAACGCCGCTCAACGCCGCTCGCTCGAACCCTCGGCGCTGCCTAAATTAGAAACTGCCCGTCGCCGATGTCGCTTGCCCTCGAGGCCGCCGCCGCCGGACCCGATCCGCGACGTTGCTCGCCCAAACCCTCATTGCTCGACGCTAGTCGCCGCCCAAATCTGGTTTTGCCCGTCGCCGACGCCTTGCCTCTGCCTCTGCCCGTCACCGATGCCGCTCGCCCTCGAGGCCGCCGCCGCCGGACGCCACTGGACCAATCGCCGACGCCGCTTGCCCGAACCCTCGGGAAAGGATCGATTGGCGGGGGAGGAGTGGAAGCCGTGAGGAGGAACAATAGTAGGAACAAGCTGCTTCCTTGGGAAAGGATCGATCGCCTCATTGACCCCGGCTCCTCTTTCCTTGAGCTCTCGTAGGTTCGGAGACTTGATTTTGTTTTTTTTTTTTTCCTCGGTCATGCAAAAACAACAACACGATTTGGTTGTGCAAAATGTTGAGAATTCTTATTGATCGAGAAATTGAAGATATGTTTGAGGAAGAAGCGTGATGGACTGCATAGGTTAGAAGGAAAATTTGAAAGAGCAGAAGCTTTGGCGTTTATGTTAGCAACAAATTCTTGTGATAAGCGATAGAAGCTTTTGAACAGGAGTACTGAGACAATGAATGAAGAGCAAATGTATTGAAATTGCTCCACTATCAGTAGACCAAAACTTGTTGAATACTTATTTTTCTTTTTCCCTTTGATAATATCTTCACTTAAAATTATTGTGATCACCTCACTCTATGAGGACTATCAAATTAAAACAGAAAATAGTATGAACATCTATAAAATTCAACTTCCAACATTAACCAAATTTTAGCTTTTACATGGGATTAGGACATTGAGACATATGTTTGCTATTTGTTTTGAAATTTCTAATTATATTCTATTATTGTTGTGTAGTGCGAAGTTGATGTATCAAGATAACACGTCAATGGAGGTGGAGGAATGTGAGGAGATGACTCCGATTACGGAATTGGAGTTTTCTGGCGATGAAATTGAAGAAGAGGCACCCCCTACCTTGAGTGTCACAAATAAGGTACCCGGTTTTCATCTTCCTCATGATATGAAATATACATCTGAATGCTGGAATCATTATTCGAGAATCAGTGATAAGGATGGAAAAATATATCAAGTGAAGTGCATTCATTGTGGGTCCATGCTTAAGTACCGTGTTGCTAACGGTACTTTTGCAATGAGGAAGAACTTGACCACATGCAAGAGGTTTCCCCGTAATCTAGATAAGAGGCAGAAATTCTTTGCATCATGTAATGTCAACATGGCTGGCAAGACGGGAGGAGATTCTAGTACTGGTAGTGTCTTATCGACATGGTTATTTAATCAAGAACGTTGTAGGCACATGCTTGCTCGGTTCATCATCCTTGATGAGCAACCTTTTTCCTTGGTTGAGCATGTAGGATTTCGTGAATATATTACTGAGTTACAACCTTTCTTCAAACATGTATCACGTTTCACAGTGGCAAAAAATTGCATGAAGTTGTTTTTATGTGAAAGAACTTCTTTGAAGAATTATTTTGGAAAGATTAATTCTAGGATCGCACTCACGACTAATACATGGAGTTTCAATCAAAATCTGAATTATTTATGTCTCACTGCACATTTTATTGATGAAAATTGGAAGTTGCATAAAAGAATCATCAAATTTATGGTGATGCCTAGTCACAGGGGTAGGGAGATTGGGAAAATGGTGGAAAAATGCATTGAAGAGTGGGGAATAGAAAAAAAGGTGTCCACAATTACCATGGATAATGCTAGCTCGAATGATGTTGCGGTTAACTATTTGAGGGAAAAACTTTCGAAACAAAGGTCGTTGATATTAGATGGTAGTGTTTTGCACATGAGGTGTACAGCTCATATATTAAATTTGATTGTGAGAGATGGCTTAACTACGGTACGTGACTCCATTGCATGTATTCGAAATGTGGTTAGGTATGTAAGGAGTTCTCCCACAAGAGCCCAAGGATTTCAATCTTGCATTGAGAGAGAAAAGATCACTTATAAGGGTTCGGTAGTTCTTGACGTCGCCACTAGATGGAACTCCACTTACCTTATGTTAGACACCGCCATAAAGTTTAGAAAAGCTTTCGAAAGGATGGAAGATCACGATCCATCTTTTGTAAGTGAGCTTAATCATGAAACTCCTAGTGATGATGATTGGGAAAATGCTATTATTCTTTCGAATTTTCTAAAAGTATTCTATGATGCCACCGATCAGATGTCTAGGACTTCATATGTTACTTCAAATGGTTATTTTGAAGGGATAGCTCTTTTGTATAGATATTTGAAAAATGCGGTCAATGCTTCGGATCCTAAGCTTCAAGCTATGGGTGTGAAAATGAAAGAAAAATTTGACAAATATTATGAAAGCTTGGATAAAGTGAATACGATGGTGTTGATTGCGGTTGTGTTAGATCCTAGAGCCAAGTTAAATTATGTGAGTTTCTTATATGGACAAATTTATGATGATGAATCGAAAATTAAAGAGATGCATTACAAGGTGAAGGATACATTGGAGCATTTGTATGAATTTTATGAGCAATCTTCTCTTATTTCAAGAGATCAAGATTTTGGTGGTCATAATTTGGGCGCAAGTAGTAGTAGTTCCAATTCCAATACCAATACGAGTGGTAGTGAAGGAATAAAGAAGTATGATGCCCAAGCTTGGAAGAAAATGTTTTTATACTCGAATGAACAAGGGCGTGATGACAATAAGTCCGAGCTTGATGAGTATCTTCAAGAAAAAAATGAAAAGGATCTTGGTCTTGACATTTTGATGTGGTGGAAGACTAATGGCTCAAAATATAAGATCCTTTCTTTGATGGCTCGAGATATTTTGTCCATTCCTGTAACTACCGTTGCTTTAGAATCAACTTTTAGTACATCGGGTCGTGTGCTTGATGGCTTTCGAAGTTCTTTAACTCCTAAAGTAGTGGAAGCTTTGATTTGCTCTCAAGATTGGTTGAGAGCTGTTCGTGTACCGCTCGATGTTGAAGAGTGCATTGAGAATGCAGAACAATTTGAGTTGGGTAAGTAATGTTTATATCTTTATATATTGTAATTCTTTTTGTATATCTGATAAGTGAATATTTTATTTAATCTTTTTTTTTTTTTCAGATATGGTTGGTCTTAATGCGGAGATTATCGTCGATAAATAAAGTTGGTGGTGTCGCATCTGCAATGGGTCTAGCGGTTAAGAAGTCAAGCAAGGTTTTTTTGTTGGCTTTGTGCTTGCTTTAACTGTGCAGAAATTGATTGATGAGCAACTTTGTTTGTCGTAATCTTAATGCATGTTCCTCTTATGTACATTGAATTTTTGAACTATGTTGTCAAAGAATTTAGGAGCCTTTAGATGGGCAAAATGGCATGCTTCAAAGAGTATTATCGATATTGATTTTTTTTTCTGTGTCTTTACTTAAGATTTGGACTGATTTTCATTCATGTCTTTGCAAGGTTTTGCTGTGCCAAAGGAATCACAGGGAAGGGTTGCAGAGTTCACACTATGGAGTAGATGAAAATTTGAGATCTTGTTGGCACCTCTGATTTTTCAACTCCTTAGTATATTTTGCTTTATCATTTTCATTTGACTCAGCTGATAAGGCATATGGCATATGGCAAATGTGACGATTTAAGCTTTAGTGCACGTGGGCACAATAATTATAGTTAATCAAGCATCTTCTTTCCTCTTTGAAACTTCTTATTGGTTTTGATTATGTATGTCCAAATTATTGGCAGTTGGCATTGGTATGTTTGCTAAGATGTAGGAAGTTATCGTAGAGTATGCGCGTATGTTATAGTTCAAATATGAAAATGAAAAAAAAAAAAAAAGAAACCCGTTGGAACTGAACCGACCCCCGGAACCCGGAACCGACCACGGAAACGTGATAGGGTAGGTTCCAGGTTCCAAGTTCCAAGGTTGAGGAACTTGTACCCAAGGAGTAGGTTCCGGGTTCTAGACGGAACCGAACTAGAATCTGGAACCGCTCACCCCTAAAAGTGAATACTGCCATCCTATCCCTCATATGCTATAATAAATTTCTACAGACTAAAAAATTGGAAAAATAGGCATAAAATCATTATTTTTTATGGAATTATATATGGATAACAATAAATAATTCCAAATAAATATTTAAATATGCCAAAATTAAAATTAACCATACCAAAAAAAAAAATTAGAAATTAAAAATTAGGCATATTAATAAAAATTGTTGGAACAAAATGGTTATTGGAGGACCCTAAATGGGCCCCCACACGCCCGTGGATTTTAATGCTAACATCATTATGCATTGATTGGAGTGATAATTGAAGAAAAAAAGAACTAAATTGTTCATATCCAAGTTTCAAAATTTCGGATCTAACATCCATGGCCGAAATTGGAGTTACTCAATTTTGAGCCAAAAAATTTAATTTAATGCAACCAAAGTGTTCTAAAACATATATTTAACAATATCTATATAACAATTTCTAACATACATAATTCAATATAAGGTAATTTGAAAATTTAAGAACCTTTTCAAATTATGAAACCTAGTTATTCAAATTTGAAAATCTCATTCAATATTCAATGAAAATATACAAATTATATATGGTTGGAAGGATCTTGATATGTAGAAAAAAATCACTAAGGTTTCATAATCGATTGATCAAAAAATATTCATATGAAATAATAACGACAATATTCGTGTTTTAAAAGAATTTTGAATTTGTTTATAAAAAAATTATAATTTTGGGTTCCACAATCATATACGACCTGCTCTGATACCACATGTTGATATTAAAATCATAAACATAAAGATTAATCAACATAAACAACCAAATAATCAAGAATAAATCAGATTCATATATGAATATAAACACCATAAAAGATATGCATAGTGAAATTCAATCATACCTGTTTGAGCTATTACTTTATTCAAAGGAAATAAATTAATCTGATTGGGAATCAATGATCTATTGGAATGCCGGATCTTGCTCTCTATGACTTATTTTATTATAACAGCTTGCAATGGGATTAAAACAACTGATAAATATAACTTATCATTTTATAGGTTATAGAGGAGACCTAGCAAACCATAATCATTTAGTGTGTCAATTAGGCTCCTCCCATTACGAGTTTTAGTTAAACACAATTGCCTTTACTTTACTACTCAACTAGGCTCATTATTGATGGATACCAAAATCCAATTCAACAGGATTACTAAAGATTTCTACATAAAATGGAATATCCATTTGATCATTTAAAATAGAAAATCAATTAATTAATATAAGTCTATATTCAGGAAATTTTCAATAGTCTTAGATCACTCAATTGGGGTGCGTATGACAACACTTCTTGGCTGGGAAGAGTTTTTTTTTTTTTTTTTCAGAAATAGTTCTTTTCTATTTCTATTCCGGGGAACAATTTCTGAATAAAAGAACATGTTTGGTAACCACACAAAATTTCTACTTTTGGAATAGAAAAAGAATAGAAATGCGTTTGGTAACGCAACAATTTCTTTTTTATGTTTATTCGTTTTTTATTCTTGCTCACGGCGGCGGCGGCGGCGGCGGCGACCATTGGCAGCGGTGACCACGCGTTCGGTGGGCGGCGTGGGCGGCGGCGGCGATCGGCGTTCGGTGGCGGCGCGGCGGCGGCCGGCGTTTGGTGGGTGGTGACGGCGGCGACGGCGGCCGGTGGGCCGGTGACCGGCGTTCGATGGGAGGCGCGTCCGTGGGCGGCGATCGGCGGTGGCAACGGCCGGCGGGCGACCTGCGACGACCGACGGCGGCGGTCGATGGGATCGGCGTGGCTCGGGCGGTTGGAGGTGGCCGTGGCAAGAGAGAGGAATAAAAGAAAAATAAAAAAGAAAATTAATCTATTTCTAGAAATTGTTCCTGGGAACAAGAAGCAATTTTTTTTTTGTTTCTCATTTCTGCTCCAAATCTATTCCCGGGCTAACTTTCTATTCCGGAGAATAGAAAAAAACTTGGCGTTACCAAACAGGTTTCTATTCTTTTTTTGTTCTGGGGAATAAAAGAACAAAAATTGGGAGAAACAGAAACGTTACCATGTGCAGCCTTGATGTCCGAGATCAAAAGAAACTCAGTGACAGTTGGCTCGAGCATGTCGTATGCCTTCTTGAGGTAAGGGACCGAGGCAACTCGGAGGTTGACTCGGCGTAGTCGGGGAGGCCATGGACACTGGGCAAGGCAAGCTCGACGAGGGTTATCGAGGGAGGGAGGTTTGCGGGGAGCTTCTGGAGGTTTTTCGGGGTGGAGATGAAGGAGACGTGATGACCCTTTTGAGCTAAGAAGGTGGCGACCTCGAGGAAGGGCATGAAATGGCCGTAAGCGAGCCATGGGAACATCGCAACGTGCAGCTTCTTCTCTTCGTTGTCCATGGAAGTGGCTATGAACTTTATCTTTTATCTGATGGGTCTGGTGCTGTGACTTTTTGAGTGAACATGGAGAGTGAGCTCTCTCTTTATATATACAAGGATTGTTTGGATTTTGGAAGGAACGGTGCAACAGCTGCCCTTTTAAAATTCTCTTTTGATAATGGAAAAAGCGAAATTGCCATATGAATAAGATAACTTATTACACGAGGCTAAGAAAGGTTATACGAACTAATTTGTGAAATTAAATCAAGCCTGAGAATCTTATAATATTGATGTTTGTTTCTTAAGGACTAAGTGTTGCTTGGTGACGCGAGTCTCGTGGGAGCTATCTCTAGAACCTTGTATATACCGATACGAATTGATCAATGACTAAGTACTATACAACAACACTCTAGAACTTTATATTAAGTCCTACACACTCACGGTATCTTTTAAAAGCGATGGAAGCGTTACATACTCATTTCTCTTGAGTTAATTTGCTGCCTTCCATGATCTTTCCAAAATTGCATGGTCCAACGATGGCCGCACTTCATAATTTCATTTCCTCGATTCTCAAAGAGAAATGGGTGCGTGATCCCTTCATCAGTCTCACAAGAGCAACGGAGCTGCATCAACCACTCATTTAATGCTGAAAACTAGGTCACTCCTTTTACCGGTTTCCATTTCTAGGATTGAAGCAATAATAAAAAAGAATCACAAACTTTTTTTTTTTGGGTCATATATCACTGATTTTGTTAAGAAAAGAGTCTAGTAGAGCTTCATTCACTCCACAAATTTGTTAATCAAAATGTCTTACCCGATTTGAAACTCATAGAAGTCTAAATCTAAAAAAATCACAAACTTATTAACTTTAAACTTTTCAACTTTGATTTCTGACGTTACTTGAGGCTATTTGTTTTAGTAATAGCTACACCTAATTTACACAATATAAGCATCGATGAGTTCAACTCTAGCCATAAGAGTCCAACTAACCTGGAAAGTCCAGATCATCATCTCATGACTAGCCAAAAATGAAATGTATTTAAAAATTTAGAGTATATCAAGTTTGTTTAATTATTATTTTTTTTGCCTCTTTATTTTTCTTCTTAGGTACAACTCTACTATTTCACAATGCTAGCTAGGGGTGAGCATAGTTCAGGTTAGACCAATTTAACACCTATCCCATAAATCAACCCGCACAATGTTGGTCCCCAATTTTTGAGACTAGGAACCGACCCTATTAAGCCCAAGACGGAGGATTGGATCAACCCTATGGGCGCGGTCTGATTCTAGGGTCAAATCAAGACCAACAAAATATTATTTTGTTTTAGTTATTATATTCATTGAAAGGAAAAACATACTCTTTCAAGTTATATATCCATCAACAATGCGACATCGAACAACCAAACTATAAATATTGGTACATATCAAACATAAATCTAAGACAAGGTAATAATATAAATCTCTATTTGTGATTATGGAGTTGCATTTATGAGGTAGGCCAAAAGAAGTGAGTGATTTGACCTCTGAGTTGTGCTCATGAGGTGAGCAAGGATAGGCCAAAGGTGATAATATTCGTTGAAAGGAAAAACATACTCTTTCAAGTTATTTATCCATCAACAATGCGACATCGAATAACCAATCTATAAATATTGGTACATATCAAACATAAATCTAAGATAAGGTAATAATATAAATCTCTATTTGTGATTATTGAGTTGCATTTATGAGGTGGGTCAAGAGAAGTGAGTGATTTGACCACCTGAGTTGTGCTCATGAGGTGAGCAAGGATAGGCCAAAGGTGAGCAATGAGCAAGGCGAATGAGGCCGAGGCGAGCAAACATAGCGAGGTGAGTGAAGAGAGTTTCTATATTTTTCGGTCGAATTGGGGTTAGGTTTCTACTTTCTAATTTACACAACAGAACCACATAAAAAATAATAAAGGTGGAGGTGCAAGGGTTTGATATAGACAAAAATATATAATATAGATCGAGCGGTTTGGGGATCAAGCCTAAAGTCCTAGGACTGAGGACCAACTTACATAGTGCAGGGTCTAAGGGTTTTAGGACTAAGAACCGGATCGGTAAAAGACCGATTTTGACCTTCGTAGTGAAGAAGCTTCTAGGTGAAAAAGGGTTAGGAATTATGAAATGGGCTTGTAATTTGGGCTTAACGAATGATGGGCCAAGCAAGAGCGATAAGGCGCAAGTAAATGGTGCTTGCTTTGCTTGGTAAGGGTTTTTCTTTATTGAGGGTTCATTATTTGCTTGATTAGCCTTTCATAATAACATGAGTATTGGTAGGATCATGCATTCCAACTTCCTCAGTGCAATCATTGCTCAATTATCATCGGCCAGTAAGAATTTTGTAGTTGGCATTACGCACCATTATGGTGTAGTTTGAAAAGCTTATACATCCCTATTAACAATGCACCAAAGACCAAGTTCAATGATCAACTTGATCTTCAATGCAAGATATCAAAGTTCAAATCAAAGTTACGATCCATTAAAAAAAAAAAAAAAAAAAAAAATCAAAGTCACAATTACAATTTCGACACTTTTTTTTCCTGGTGGTATGTCCAATGCATGTAGGTTTTAAAATGCTTAAACACTAAACCTCCCATTCATCCAATGGCTTTAACTTTTAAAACAATCTACAATAATCTTACTGAATTTACGATGGTTTTTCATATTGTTTGTTAAATCAGCATTCTTATATTATATATGTGTTGGAGAAAACTTCATTATTTGTTTTGATGCTGACAAAACGTTTTTATCAGTCTAGTCTGAAGACGTGCAGACT
The DNA here is from genome assembly GCA_014182365.1 of Eucalyptus tenuipes. NCBI lineage: Eukaryota > Viridiplantae > Streptophyta > Magnoliopsida > Myrtales > Myrtaceae > Eucalyptus > Eucalyptus tenuipes. Next base: position 6,186,951 of record CM024539.1, read on the forward strand.
CTTTCGACAAAGTCTGAAGATTTGCAGTCTCTTTCGACAAAGTCTGAAGACCGCCAGACAGCCAGACTCAAGATATAAAGTCTGCCCTCATTGACAGTTTCTAGACCGATGAAGAAGATTTATCCAGATTCGAGTATTTCTTTAAGGATTTGATTCGAGCTGTTGAAGAAGATCTCACGGCTGGAGATAGCATCTCAAGATCTATTATTTGTTTTGAATTTAATTCGAGTAATTTGGATCCGTTGATTGGCGAATTATACTTGGAAGGTTCTACTTATGGAAACCTAGATCCCGATTGTATGGGCGGCGGGATTGGTGGGTTATCTTCACATTTTTTAAGTAACTCGAGATCTCCCTAATTGATTCTGTCCAACGGGTAGATTGGAAGAACTCCTTTGGAAGGTGCCAACGGTTGTGAAGGCATGGAGGAGTATATAAGGAAAACGCTCTGGTTATTTGAGTGTTTGCGCGATAGATAAATTCTAAAGTCTGAAGCTTCTTGTTCTTTGTCGATTCAATTGTTGAGCGTAATCTTGTACTCAAAAGAGAGTTTATACATTTGTGAAGTCTTGAGGAAGTGTAGTAAAGTCTCTACACTGTGGAATCAAGGAAGTGATACTGTAACAACTCTTTTGATTTATAGTGGAATTCAGCCGGTGGGCTGTTAGTGTGGGAGAGTGGACGTAGGTTTGGATTAAGCCGAACCACTATAAACCTTGTGTTCTTATTCTCTTCACTAAACTCTTTTACTTTGATCGTAACTCTATTTGATTATTAGAGTCCAATTTCCTTTTCAAAGTCTATTACCAAATAGACTCGAGTTAAAAGTACAATTTTATATTCTACTTTGCAAAAATTGTTTTCGCACCTATTCATCCCCTCTAGGTGCTCGTACTAGCATTCACAATTGGTATCAGAGCCTGTGTACTCATTTAAATTGAAGTGTTTTTACTTCAAAGTTAACGATCCATGGCTAGTATGTTGGCTCCAGGTCTGGTTGAAGGGCAAAGCAACACAAGACCGCCTTATTTTGATGGAAATGAATACAACATATGGAAAAACAAGATGAAGGCATTCCTAAGATCTAAAGATCCTCTGGAATGGGACGTGGTAGACAAAGGAATCATTCCTAAAGCTACAACAGTCTTAAAAAGAGGAAAAAAAGCTGTTGAGTCCAACGAGATGACTCAAGAAGTGATAACCAAGAGACAAGCTCTCGATACAAAAGCAATTTATTCCTTATATTGTGCATTATCTCCTACTGAATATAACATAATATCTTCTTGTGAAACAGCTAAAGAAGTCTAGGATAGGTTGCACATCACCTATGAAGGAACCGATCGAGTGAAAGAAATCAGAATTAATATTCTGCTTGGTCAATACGAAGCCTTCAAGATGAAACCAGGAGAATCTATCACTAACATGTTTAGTCGTTTTACAGAAATTGTGAATGGTCTTGAGTATCAAGGTTAACCAATCTCTAGACCCATGAAGGTTAACAAACCGCTGGGTGGACTTTCCAAAGATTGGAATCACGTAAAGACCTCAATAAGGGAGACACAAAGGATCATGCCACTCTCTGTTGACGAATTGGTTGGCACTCTTCAATCTTATGAAGTGGAGCAAATAAATGAAGATGAAGATCCCAAAGGTAAAAAATCTATTGCTTTAAAATCTAACGATGACTCTGACATTACAGATTATGAAGATGATATGGACGATGAAGAGCTTGCTCTCATGATAAGAAAGTTCAGAAAACTGAACAAAAGGGGAAGAAGATTCAATTGGAAGAAACAAAGTTCTCAAAAGTTTCAAAACAAATAGCGGAGAGGACGATGAATCCAATAAAGATGTGATTTGTCTTGAATGTAAGAAAAATGGACACATTAGACCCAACTGTCCCTTACTAAAGAAAAAGAAAGGAAAAGCTGAGAAATACGAAAGGCTCTCAAAGCAGAAACTTGGAGTGATACCGAATGCGAAGAGAGTGATGATGATTATGCCAATATTTGTCTAATGGCACAATCGAATCGGATTTAGACTCGAGAGACTCAGACTCGGACTCGAGACTCGCACAAAGTGAAATCAAAGTAAGTAATTTTAAAATTCCTACTAAAGGCTCTAAATATATTGATGAACTGTGTCTTAGTCTCAAAACCTCTCTCAAGAGGATTTCCAAACTAAAAAGGGAAAATTCTGCACTGAAGCAACAGGAGATTGTCTAGAAAGAAAATATCGAAAATTTAGATAAAAGTGTTATTACCTTGAAAGAAAATGCAGACTCTCTTTCTAAAGAAAATGAACTCTTGAAAAATGATATTTCAAGCATCTCAAAAAGGTTTTCTATAGGATCTGAGAAATTGGAAAAGATTCTTTTAGCGCAAAGACCTTACTTTAACAAATCAGGCTTGGGAATGACTGCTGAAACCATTCCTCTAATTGATTTTCCAAAAATAAAGGAAAGAATCAAACAAAGACTTACAAAAGATTTTTACAAAAATCATTTTCAAAAATCTTTGTAAAACCTGTAAGCCGTAGTGCTCTTAAATGTTCTAAGTGTAATAGCTCAGAACATTTTGAGAAAGAATGTCCTATGGTTTGGAAACCTATTAAGAAGGCTTGGGCAAAGACCGTATATTGCACTAACTCCATTGGACCCAAGAAAGTATGGGTACCAAAGAAAGCTTGAGTTTTCTTTTTAAATGCAGGTCACTATTAAGAAAAAGGTCAAATGGTACTTGGATAGTGGATGCTCAAGACATATGACGGGGAGACTCAAGTTGTTTCATAAAGCTTATGCAAGTTAATGGTGGAAAAGTTTCATTTGGAGGAAATAGTAAAGGTAGAATTGTCGGATGCGGAACAGTAAAGATTGGAAGTCTCACAATCAGCAACGTTTCTTTAGTAGAAGGACTCAACTATAACTTGCTGAGTATCAGCCAACTGTGCGACACATGTTTCAAAATTAACTTTCAAGAAGGAATATGTTAGAAACTAGCAAAGACTCCTCTCAGGCTTTCACGGGACGAAGACATGGGAACATCTATCTTCTAGACATCAAACCAGAAAAATCCCAATGTCTAATTTCAATTCAAGAGGAAGCTAATCTCTGGCATAGAAAACTTGGTCACATCAACATGAAGCAAATAGCCAAGATCTTTGCAAAGAAGCTTGTTCGTGGACTACCCAATCTAACATACCAAAAATCTGATCTATGCACACCATGCGTATTGGGAAAACACGCCAGAAGTTATTTCAAACCAATAAATCAAGTTTCCACTAATCGTGTGCTGCAACTCTTGCATATGGATCTTTTTGGACCAACCAGAACCTAGAGCATTGGTGGTAAGAAATATTGCCTAGTAATAGTAGATGATTACTCACGATTTACTTAGGTATACTTCTTGGCAAGTAAGTATGAAACTTTTTCTTATTTTATAAAGTTTGCTAAGAAAGTACAGAATGAGAAAGGGTATGTTATTTTTGTATATGGACAAATCATGGAGGTGAGTTTGAAAATCAAGATTTTGCTAAATTCGTAATGAATCTGATTTTCAGCATGTGTTTTCCTCTCCATACACTCCAAAACAAAATGGAGTTGTGGAAAGGAAGAATAGATCGTTGCAAGAAATGGCTAGAACTCTTTTAATTGAAAGCAACATTTCTTCTCGTTTTTGGGCTGAAGCAGTTTCTACAACATGTTATATTATTAATAGAGTCTTCTTAAGGCCTATTCTGGAGAAAACTCCCTATGAATTGTTCAAAGGTAAGAAGCCAATTGTTTCCTATTTTTATTTGTTTGGTTGCAAATGTTTTATATTGAAAAATGCAAATGATCGAATTGGTAAGTTTGAAGAAAAATCAGATGAAGGTATCTTCCTTGGATATTCAACCACCAGCAAAGCTTACGAGTTTATAACAAAAAGACTCAATTAGTGGAGGAATCAATGAATGTTAAATTTCAAGACTTCATACAAATTCAATAGATCCGGACTCAACTTTGAAGAATCTCGAACTGCTCAGATTCTACAAAGTCTAAATCCCCAGAAGTAGCTCAGACTTTAGAAGACCAACAAAGAACGATCGTTGAAGAATCAGATGAAGAAAAAGATCAGTTTGTCAGACCAACCAGCAACTGGAAGCACAAGTCTAGTCATCCCAAAGAACTCATAATTGGCAACATTGATGAAGGGATTCGTACAAGATCCAAAAGGCATGAAGAGTCTAGTCTATGGCTCTTATTTCGAAATAGAACCCAAGAGCATAGAAGAAGTTTTAAGCGATGAAAGTTGGATTAAAGCTATGCAAGAAGAACTCGGGCAATTCAAGTATTAACGATGTCTAGGAATTGACTCCTAAATCAAAAGTAAATCCGTTATTGGAGCTAAATGGGTTTTCCGGAACAAGATGGACGAAAAAGGAAAAGTTATAAGGAACAAAGCAAGACTCGTGGCCAAAGGAAATACGCAAGAAGAAGGGATAGACTATGATGAGACTTATGCACTAGTAGCAAGGTTAGAAGCAATTAGATTATTACTTGCTTTTGCTTGTCATAAGAATTTCAGGTTATTTCAAATGGACGTCAAAAGCGCATTCTTAAATGGATTTATCCAAGAGGAAGTCTATGTGGAACAACCTCATAATTTGAAGACCCAAGGAAGCCAGACTCTGTATTTAGATTGAAAAAGGCGCTATATGGTTTAAAGCAAGCACCTCAAGCTTGGTATGACAGGTTAAGTAAGTTTTTAATCCAAAATGGCTTTGTTAAAGGTAAGGTAGACACTACCTTGTTTATTAAAAGAGAAAGTAAAAACTTTTTACTTGTACAAATCTATGTAGATGATATTATTTTTGGATCACCTAACGAAAATCTGTGCAAGAAATTTTCTAAGTCTATGCAAGATGAATTTGAGATGAGCATGATGGGTGAACTATCCATCTTCCTTGGACTACAAGTAAAACAATTGAAGGAAGAGACTTTCATTCACCAAGAAAAATATGCTAAAGAACTTGTTAAAAAGTTTGGTTTGGAGAATTGCAAAAAGACTGATATACCAATGTCAAGTTCTTCGAAGCAAGATAAAGATGAAGGAGGAAAGAAAGTTGACCAGAAGCTATACAGGAGTATCATTGGTTCACCACTTTATCTTACTGACTCTAGACTTGACATTTTATTTAGTGTTTGTATTTGTGCCAGATTTCAATCAGATCCCAAAGAATCTCATCTAAGTGCTGCAAAATGCATCATCAAATATGTTGCAACAACCTCTAATTTGGGTCTCTGGTATCTTAAAGAAGGAGATCTTATCCTCCTTGGATACTCAGACGCAGACCTAGCAGGATGCAGAGTTGATAGAAAGAGCACCTCAGGCACTTGTCAATTGCTTGGTAACATGACAGTATCTTGGTTTTCGAGGAAGCAAAGCACTGTAGCTCTTTCAACAACAGAAGTAGAATATGTGGCTCTTGGAAGTTGTTGTTCTCAAATCTTATGGATAAAACAACAGCTAAAAGACTTTGGAATCGAAGATTCATGCACTGAGATCAAATGTGACAACACCAGCGCGATTAATCTCACCAAGAATCCAATTCTTCATTCAAGAGCAAAGCATATAGAGATTCGACATCATTTTATTAGAGACCATGTTCAAAATAGAGAAGTATTGATTCAATTCATTGACTCAAAGAATCAGCTGGCGGACATCTTACTAAGCCACTGGAGAAAAATCAATTTGAGTCTATTCGATTCAGACTTAATAACTTAAAGTCTGAAGAAGTTCAGACTTAGGGACAAAAGTCTAAAGATGCTCAGACTCAGGAGATCAAGATCCACTACTGTAAGTTATTTTTGTTTTAGAAATTTATCTTTCGGACAAAATCTCGAAAAGGTACGTTCATCTATTAATCTGTAATTGATTGATGTTATTTTTCCAAGTTTTTGTAATTATAGCAATCATTCCTTTTCGAAAAAGAAGTTATCTTTTTGACAGTTATATATTTTTCAAAAAGGCAGTTATTTTTGAAAATGCATTTTTTATTTTCCTTTTACGGCGATTCGTATACCCTGTTTCGATCGCCTTATATACTGATTGTCTTCTTCACAAACCCTAGAAGCACATAACATCACTTTCTCACTTTTACTCTCTAGTTTAATCTTCAAAGTTTTCATCTTTCTCGCGAATCGAGTTTGGAATCTCTTAGAGATTGTGATAATGGCTTCCCAAAGAAAGTCCTCAAGGATTGCAAGCAGGGGACCACCGCAGTTGCGTGAGGGTCCTATGCATTTTGATCTCACCGAGGAAGAAGAATCTCCAAGGCAACAGCAGAGCCCACAACATTCTCAACTGCGCCATTCTTCCTAGGCTAGACCACAGAATGTTCAGCAATAACAAGTGGAGGAAGAAATCATCGTGGATGCCGAACCTGTAAGGTCTCAAAAGCCCGCTTTTACCTTCAAACTCTACTCTACTTTAAAGGAAGGAGATTCTGCTTTGAGCTTCATTGATGAATTTTTGATAGAAAAGGGGTATCGGAATGAAACCCACTTTTTACGAACGATGGAACGTTTGGGAATCGCTCCTGCGGGCTCGGCAGAAAGAGCTTTTGCAAATATCCCAAGCGATCCACGTGTTGGAGGATATAGTCAACCCGATGGAAATGATGATGAAAAGATATTCACTAATTTTAAGCCTAAAATGGGTGTTGCTGCGAATATTCGAAGCAAAAGGACAGTTCGGTTTCGTTCTGAGGAGCACAAGCGACTTTACTTTAAGTTGCTAAAGCGAGGGGTGATGAACCCAAGAAGTGTAGATTTTGATTTCTCGACTCTCTGAATGTGAATTTGCGAGAGAAATTTACTTTACTTCAACTTGACCGATTTTGCTGTGAGACGACAATTGCTCATCTAGAACTTATTGCATATTTCTATTCAAATCTAAGCTTTTTGGATGCGAATAGATTCTCTTTAAGTGTTAGAGATTAGGATTATGTAGTTGATATGAATACTCTGGCTGATGTGATTGGAGTAGAAAGAGGGGAGTTTCAATCAATTGGTGTGTCTATTGGTCGTGCAACGGTAGAGCTTGTTTGGGATGGGATGGCAGAAGGTCGAATTTTGTACGTGAGGTTGAATGCCTCAAATGTCTTGCTTCACAAGATTGTGATTAATTGTCTTAGACCCAAATCGACTTCGAAGACTGACGTCTCCAATTCAGAAGCAAAGCTAATGTATGCTATCAACGCTAGCAAAAAGTTCTCTCTGCCACACACTATAATGTTTCACATGTACAGATCGGTGGTGAAGGACAAGGGCCAACTTCCTTATTCAGCACTTGTTTCTAAGCTGTTTAGACATCTTAATATTCAGCCTCCCAATATTCTAGGTGTTCGAACCTGTGATCAAATGGTGGTGGGACTGAAGATGGTTTCCAAAATGCATGTGAAGGAGCTAAACAAGGCTTTGGAGCTATTTAAGGAGAAAACTCCTGTCAAGACTCATCAAGTCTCTATGGCTGCCAAACGAAAAGGAAATGAGCCCATGATAGCTCCATCCAAGAAAAGAAAAGCACTCATCTTGCAGGATGAAGAAGATGAGGAAGATGTCACCATTTCAGCTCTTGCTTTAAGGAATCTTCAACATTTTGTTCTAGAGTTAGAGGGGAGAGAGGATCAAGACAGAGAAGAGGAAGAGCAGAGGAATGAAGAGAGGGAATCAATGAGGAAAGAAGCAGAGGAAGAAAGAACTCCAAAAGAAGAGGAGTGAAGAGAACCGGAGCATCATGTCACTGAAGATGAGACAGAGCATGAAGAGTACTTCTCTCCACCTGAAGGCCCTGAAACAGGGGGAGCTGCCGAGAAAAGAGGTACCTCTTCAATTGCTTTTACTAGTGAAGATGTTAGCCGTTCACCTGCAGATCCAGAAGATGTTTATGCATCTCAATTTCCTGAGGAAGGTCATGAGGTTTCGTCTCCAAATGCGGGTGCTCATGCTAAAATGTCATCATCGCCAATACTCCTCAAAGCGATCATTTGAAGCAAGCACTCAAACTGATAACTCGGTAGACTTTTGACAAGTGCTTGATGTTCTTATGGAGATGCGAGGCCAGATTTATGCCTGGGATACGAAGTTCAGAATTTGCAGAATGCCAGTCAAGCCTCTTCAATTTCTTTGCATGATCAAATTCAGGCCCTTAATCTTCAAGTTCAAGCAACCGCCAAGGGTCACGAGGTAGAACAACTGAAAAAGGATTTGAAAAAGTTGGAAGAGACTGTCCAGTCAATGGGAGATTTCCAGCTTGTTCGCATTCCAAAACAATCCTAATTTTATTCTCTTTTCATCTCTACCTTTTTAATGTTGACAAAAAGGGGGAGAAGCTGAGTGCAGATTTGACTTCATTTGACTTCTGTTTGATTTTTGTTTGACTTTACTTTTGTTTGGTTGTGACTGATTTGGATTTGGATTGATTGTTTAATGCTTGCTTGCAGTATTTTAAGCGTTGATGGCATTCATGGCAAAGATAGTTGTTTTTGCAGGACTAACACATTTCCTGTGGATGTAGATTCAATACTATCTCTATCCTAATCCATTTATCTTTTTTGAGATATTCTTGTTTGCTTAAGTATTGTCTTGCAAGTCAAAAATATCTAAATTTGCGGGAAAGTTTTGTCACCATAAAAAAGGGAGAGATTGTTGTTGAAAACTTCCATATTTATTTTGATGCGTCTACGAAGACGTGCGGACTCTTTCGACAAAGTTTGAAGAAGACTCTTTAAAGACCGCCAGACCGCTAGACTAAAGATATAAAGTCTGCCCTCATTGACAGTTTCTAGACCGACGAAGAAGATTTATCCAGATTCAAGTATTTCTTTTTGATTCGAGCAGTTGAAGAAGATCTCATGGCTGGAGATAGCATCTCAATATCTATTATTCGTTTTGAATTTAATTCGAGTAATTTGGATCCATTGATTGGTGAAGTATACTTGGAAGGTTCTACTTATGGAAACCTAGATCTTGATTGTATGGTCAAGCAGGATTGGTGGGCTATCTTCACATTCCTTAAGTAACTCGAGATCTCCCTAATTGATTCTGTCCAACGGGTAGATTGGAAGACCTCCTTTGGAAGGTGCCAATGGTTGTGAAGGCATGGAGGAGTATATAAGGAAGATGCTTTGGTTATTTGAGTGTGTGCGCGATAGATAAATTTCAAAGTCTGAAGCTTCTTGTTCTTTGTCGATTCAATTGTTGAGCATAATCTTGTACTTAAAAGAGAGTTTATACATTTGTGAAGCCTTGAGGAAGTGTAGTAAAGTCTCTACACTGTGGAATCAAGGAAGTGATACTGTAACAACTCTTTTGATTCATAGTGGAATTCAGCCGGTGGGTTGTCAGTGCGGGAGAGTGGATGTAGGTTTGGATTAAGTCGAACCACTATAAACCTTGTGTTCTTATTTTCTTCCCTAAACTCTTTTACTTTGATCATAACTCTATTTGATTGTTAGCGTCCAATTTTCTTTTCAAAGTCTATTGCCAAATAGACTCGAGTTAAAAGTAAAATTTTATATTCTACTTTGCAAAAATTGTTTTCGCACCTATTCACCCCCTTTAGGTGCTCGTACTAGCATTCAAAATATGTTCATGCATAATCTGATAAACTAAGGTGTTGGATATTCATTTGAACTTTCAAGAGAATGTGTAAGTGTTTTATTCCAGATGCGGATGCTCATAACTTGATTAACTTGGATGAATCTTGGGATTGGGATTGTTGTGACCTACCCCTGGGGGGGAGGGAATAGGATTAGGGGCATTGCGGAACTATGGTCCATGATTAGGCGTTCCTAAGCCCACATCTCGCGTGACATTAGGGTGTTCTCAAGAATTTCGTAATAAGGAGTCGCCACTAGTCTATTGGGGTCGGCTAGAAATCAAGTGAGACATGAGAGTGTCTCTCATTTCCTATGCAACCAGAAAATCTAAAGTCGGGAACTTGATTACACTAATTAACCAATTAGTGCCCTTTCGATACCTAATCTTGTTCATTTTAAAAGAAAAGATTTTTGTCAAGCAGTTTGGATTGATTTTATACCTATCCACCAACATGTGAGGTCATTATGCGAGTACGCAATCATTGAAGTAACAATTTGCAACCAAGATCCTAATTGCAGTAAACTTTATCGCATGCAATTAAACATTCGCAAACGTAATTAAATATGCAAATTAAACATGCAATATAATCAATGTGTGAGTAAATAAATACCTAATTACACTAAGAAGGTAAGATATGACAATTCCCAACAAACCTTACATTTTTTATAGATTTTCGATTTTTTTTAAATATATATTTTTTTGGGGGAACCGGGTTGGGCGGGTTGGGCCAGTCAGCCCACCTATAAGGGCCAAGCCCGAGCATCCCTGGTCGGGCCTTCATGTGGATGGATTGGGCCCAACCAATGGGCCCAATCCCCACTGCCCCCGTCTGGGCCCAACCTTAGGGTCAAACCCTAGAGTTGGCCACACACCGGGTCAGACCTGATGCCTCCTCCAGCGGCTGAAGGCGCACCTCGGAAGCGCCCTAGCTGTCATGAGTGGGTGGCTCAGGCTTCGCCTAGCCATTCACCGTTGTTGGTCGAGGCTTGGCTTAGCCACGATAGTAAGGGCCATGAGGCGAGTGGAGTAGCTCGTCCCAGCCTGGCGACGCGCGTGTCATGGCTTCGCGTCGAACGCCGGGTCGACGGCTCGGGTGTCGCTTGGCCATCCACCGCCCAATACTAGCCATTGCGGCCCCGCCACGGCCGTTGAATGCTCAAACCCAAGGAAACGAAAACAGATCTGGTTCAAGCATTTTGTCGAATAGATGGGATGCGCCATTGGAATGGGGTCTCTCGGCTTGAGCGGGACTAGAATCGACATCGGCGGTCTCAAAACACAACTCACAACATGGACAACAACTTAGCATACAGGTCGGCGAGGGTCGGAGTTCGCGTGAACCAAATGGTTGCGAACTCCGGCCTAGCATGACTAAAAATAGGGGAGAATGGGGTGTGGCTTACCGGAGCCTTGACACGAGAAGGGGAGCACGGCGGCGGGTCGTCGGTTGCGTGTCGGCTACGGTGGCCGGTAGTCTTACCCTCCTTCCTTCAGATCTCTCTCCCTCCCGGTTCTCTCCCTTTTCTTCTTCTCTCGGTTGTCTTCTTCGCTCCTCGCTCGAGCTCTCTCTGCCCCTGCTCTGTCTTTTCTCCTTTCTTCTCTGCTCCTATCTTCTCTATTGTGTTGCTATCTTTTTTCCTTTTGTTGCAGGTTCTTGTGCGCGAAGACACAAACAGGAGGAGGACGACTAGCTAGGGCACGCTGGGTTGGAGGGGAAAAGGGCTAGGCCCAACGCAGGGGGAAAGGGAAGAGAGGCGGGCTTGGCCGAGGTCCGATCCGGCCTGACTCGGCCTCTCTCGTCTCCCCCTTTTATATTATTTTTGTTGTTGTTTTTTTGTTTAAAAATAGGTGTCAACAGGGACCATCGCCCTATGGATGGAAATCATATTTCATTTTGTGGATGAAGATATGTGTGGAACTGGAGATGCAAATCTCTTGCCGGGTTAATTCCAAAAAAAAAAATACAAATTTTAGGCCAAGTAACAATTTTGATCCCAATTTTTTTGTCTCGTAAAAAGTCACAAACTTTCACCCTTATCCCAAATCTGGCACCCACCGTTAACTCTTTGTATGAAGTCAACCTTGTTTTAGGAAAAAAAAAGGTTCTAGTCGTGGGCTTGGCGGATCTCGTCCATGGTGTCTCTTGACAGATGATGGTTTGTAGTTTCAAATTATGACAAAATGACAAAGTCTGACTAGAGAAATTCAATCCAGAGATCTTTTTGACTTGTCGATGAAGTGTAGGAGATGATGAATGGCTTCACCGTTATTCTCCAAGCTGTGACTCAGAGAAAAAGATAATGTATAGTGCTTTAAATCCAGCTAGCAAGTGCATATGGATATACTGTTTAGGATAATTAATGGTTCTAAGTCAAGGGGGCTATATTTGGTTCTTTTTTTTTTTTTTTTTTTGGGAACTAGGCCATCTCTTGCCATGAAAACTGTTATCAGCACATTTACTTCTTAACTCCATGAGTGTTGGATTAAAAAGGGAAAAAAAGAAGTTGACTTGGACAAGATGAACCTATTTAACATGTAAAAGGAAAAAAATCCTTGGAAATCCCATTTATAGCAAGGTTAGATCACAATTCACAAGATGGGATGGGCGAAAATTCAGGCTAGCAATAATTACATGAGCCTGATAACATGGACCCGGGCATCTAATAAATTTTAGAAAAATTACACAAATAATTAATTCTTAATTATTAATTCAATATATAATGTTCTTTATAAACTTTTAATTTATTCTATGTGATTTATAAACTTTAAACTTAATGTGCAATTTATTCCATAGGACTTGAACCTTTTACTGTAATTCATACAAATTATCAATAGTGTAGAAATTGTATAAAACCATTGTTTTATTTGCAGGGCTCAACATGCATCTCTGAAATTTGAATCATGAAAAATTGGCAATTGAGAAAATATTTCCTTAATGTAAAAACATTCTTTGCATTGTTTAAGAAAATTGGTTAGCAAAAAATATCTTTGTTATTAATAGAAAATGTTCAAGTATTGACTGTTAATATGATGTAAATATTTTTCACTGATTAATATTTATGCATAACAGAAACGGTCTTTTTTTTTTTTTTTAAGAAAATATTTCTCAAATCATGTAACTTGTCATGTAATGCAATTGGTTCGATCTAATCGAGGAAGCCTACCCAACATTTGCTAGCAAAAAAAGGAGGACAAACTAATGATTGGGTTAGCGGCGGTGCAATGAATTGACTCTCCTACATTTCATTAGAATAATAGTTTAAGAATGCCTGGTCTGAGTTGCACCAAAAACAATAAAAGCTTCAATGCAAATTGTGGCCTTATCAACTTGTCTGCCATAATGATCAGAACAGCTGCTACATTTACACCCGAATTAGAATGGTAGTTGAAAGTCGGGGGGTGTTCAGTCTGAAAAAAGAAGGGCATGTGCTGCTCGAATAAAGCAAACATTGATTGACCCAGCAGACTTTGAAGGACCCAGCACTTACTCCTCTTAATGGTAATAATTTCTGTGGATCCCGATTCAGATGGGTTTCGCTCCATGCATGCATGCATGCATGATGCCAATGAAGTACAATCGCACACAGGGAAAAAAAAAAAAGCACAATCACACAGAAAATTCTAGGTCGACGTGATCATCAACTTTGTGGCTCTGCCCTCTTCAAGTGCTCGAGCGAACTCCTCCAGATACTTGCGTTGTAGCTCCATGTTGCCGAATATCTCCCTCATGGGCCATGCGTTCGCCTTCACCTCCTCTTCTCCCTCCGACTCTACCATGACCTGCCTTATCGTCTTGGCTACCTAGGGTGCGCATGATAAAATTTATATTTCTCGATTTCTCTGTTTCTCTGTTTCCCAGAATAGGTTTGGAATAGAAATCTGTTTAGTAACGCAATTTGATTTCTCTATTTCTAAAACAAATTTCTATTCTAGAAATAGAGAAATTGAAGGAATCAAAAACTGAAATTTTTAACTTCTCAGTTTTTGAAATAGAAATCAGAAGCTGAAATCAAACCATATAAAAGAACTTTGCGCTTTCTTGCTATCTTAATTCACCCATAACCACAACTTCACAAATTATTGCTAATTTTCTTTTTCTTATTTTGCTTGTGTTTTTTTTTCTTTTTTTTTAATAACTTCCTCTTTAGGATGAAAGGCAATCGAATGGGTCTGCAATTATCAAAAACGACCAAAGTTCTTAAATGCTTACTTAAAAACAATGGGGCTCTTTCCTCCTAGAAAGGGCACGCATATGGCTAGTTGAAGAAAAAGTTCTTATGCAATAAATGAATAAAAAACGTGCCTAGAAATTTAACCTTGTTTCTTTATGGATTCAAAATTCTTGCAAAATCAAAATAATTACATTGTTACACAATCTTGAATTTTAATTCGAAGGCAAGGGATTCAAGAGAATCTCTCTCTTTGCTATGCAAGGGCCATTAAAGGTTCATTGAGCAACAATAAGGAAATTAGGGATGAGCAACTAGGCTGATTCAATTCGAGAATCAAAATAAACCGACCTTCCCCGATTGGTTCTAACCATAAACGTTACTTCAAGATAGAATTCTCATATATTCCTTTACACCATCAATTTTATTTTGTTGATAATCTTGTATAATACTAGTCTTTGATAAAATGATATGGATGTATAGGCGCCGTTGATGGCACCCATATTCATGCTTCTGTACCTGTGTCGAAGCAAATCTCATTTAGAGGTAGGAAAGAAATCACCACTCAGAATGTGATATGTGTTTATTCATTTGATATGAAATTTACTTTTGTATATGCTGGTTGGGAAAGCTCTGCCAACGATTGTCGAGTGCTTGCAGCAGCACTAGAGACTCCTCGCTTGGAATTTCCTAGGCCGCCACCAGGTATTTGCTTGTCCTTTAAGGAGTAATTTTCTTTATGATCATATTTATAGTTACAAATTATGACCAATGTATGAATACATTGTTGTAGGCAAATACTATGTCGTGGATTCTGGTTATGCAGCAACTCCAGGATTTTTAACTCCTTTTAAAAGTGAACGGTATCATTTAAATGATTATAGGGGTACAACGAGACGACCAAGAGAATTGTTCAACTATAGGCATTCTTCTCTAAGGAATGTCATTGAAAGATCATTTGTGGCATTGAAGAATCGTTTTTTCATATTGAGGCACATGCCCTCATTTGCAATTCGAAAACAAGCACATATTGTGATTGCATGTTGTGCCATCCATAATTACATCCGTGATAAGGACAAGATGGATAAGAACTTTTCCCTATATGGAGATCCACAGTACTTGTATGAACCTACGTATGATGAGCTTGCAAATGATATATTGACAGAGGAGGGAAACCAAATAAATATGCTTAGAAAACCATTGCCAATAAAATGGCAAGGGATAATAATATGCCGGAAATTCCATGAAATTGTATTTTCAACTTTTGTAAGGTATTAGCATTATTTCGACTATTATTTTGTATTTGATGATTTCCTATGTTATTTTAGTATTATTTTGACTATTATTTTGTATTTGAAGATTTCTTATGTTGTTATCTAATCAATTTCTATTCCTAGAAATATAAATTTTATTTTGTTATCAAACGGATTTTTATTCTAGAAATAGAAATTTTGAGTTGTTATCAAACGGGTTTCTTTACTCGAAACTTGTCTAGGGAATAGAAATTGAGAAATCAATTTCGCCGAAATCAATTTCTGAAATAGAAATTTTGTCATGCGCGCCCCTAGTCGCTCGTGAACGACCCCCGTCTTGGCCATCCCTTGGTACCTCCGACCTAATTTGCCTCTCGGCCATCAGCCTTGCCACCAGCCCTTGGTTCGAGCTCCCCCTAGAAGACAAAATCAATGCACGGCTCGGCCCGAGCGCCTATATGACGGAGCTCCAACCGTAGTACATCAAGAACCTGCCGATGGATGGGTGATCTAGGATGTCCAGCTAAGGAGCCCAACCCACCCAGACAAAGCCTCGACCCGACACTCGACTTTCGAAATCGAAAGGGATACTACTGGGGTTGGCTTTTTGACCTACCATCCAGACAAAGGACAAACCTAACTTTTGATCCCACATGCCAATTCGTGCATGGACTCTTGACTTAGAGCCAACTCGGTGCTGAGGGTGGTAGGACACCGACTTCTCTTCCCTATCATCCAACCATTGCTTTAGCTTACTCCATCTCCCGTCTCCCTCATGACGGCTTTTACTTGGGGGTGACAAAAGCCCCATTGGAACCACAAGTCTCGTGTGAAGCTTCTTGAGTAGATTCAAAGGCTTGGCATCGAATTCGCTATAAGTACTTGTGGCCACGATTTCGCAACCCTGTACTACTGATGGATTAGATTTATACTAAAGGGCATAATTGTCATTATATTGTTTTAGCCCTAGACCTTATGTATATATTATAAATTATTTCATCAATGCTAACAATGTTTACCCAAACTCTACATGGTATCGAAGCAGTGATCCTTGGAGATTGTCTCTCATGTCCAAAGCCGCCATTTTTTTGTCATGACTGTTGCCACCGTTCACTGTTTGCCACCGGAGGTGTTCCTCCCTTTTTTTTGTTGCTCATCGTGCAAGCCTTCCTCTTCATGCGGTTGTTCCTTAAGCAATATATGGCCCTCCTCTAATTTGGCCATATTGATTCCACCGCAAGCAGCTACTCCTTCGGCTGCAAGTCATTATGGCAGCCGAGTCTCAAGCCTCTTCAGACACCATTCCCACACTTGAGTGGCCGAACAGCCCTTATTTTATGCATCTTTTTGATAACCCTGGATCTAATCTCGTTGGCATGGTCTTTATAGGTGACAATTACAATAATTGGTCCCATGCCATGGAGATTGCCCTTTTCACCAAGAACAAGATGGTGTCTGTAATTGGAGAAATTGAAAAACCAGCCACAATCAATCCTGCCTCTGTGTCCTGGATTTGTGCTAACAATATGATTCTATCCTAGATTCTTTCTATCCATCCAGATTTGGTGCCAATGTTCTCTACACAAAGTCAATTGCGGATGTCTAGGCTGATCTCTGCAAATCTTTTTGCCATCGAATGGTCCTAGGGTTTTTCATTTTGAGCAAAAGATATGCACCCTCAATGTGACGATGCCGTGACCAAGTACTACAACAACTTGTGAAGCTACTGGGATAAATTGAATAATTTGGATCCGTAACCGCAATGCTCTTGTTCGGCTCATTCTATCATCACCAAACAACAAGAGAATCGATGCTTGTTTGAATTTCTCATGGGTCTCAATTCGAGGTATGCTAATGTTATTAGTCAAATTTTACTAATGGATCAGTTACCTAGCGTTGCGTGTGCATATACACTAGCTCTTAGAGATGAGTTGCACTGCTATGTCCAATCGGATCGCTCACCATTTGACTAGACCAACACTTTGTTTAGCATTCACAGCAACCATGCTCCATGGCCATACACAGATTCTTCATCCCATGGACAGCTCGGCTCTCTTGGCGCTCTCACTCCGTCCACCAACCTAGCTAAACGAACGAACAAGTCTCGCAGCCAGGAAAGACGCATGCACTGTGGCATCCTGGGACATACTCGGGATGTGTGTTATCAACTTCACGACTTCCCTCCTAATCACAATCAGCATCGTGGACAGCCATCTATCTCCTCCCGGCCTGCAGACAATAAGTCTAGCCATACTTCCGATGTGGCACCTCCTCCGTTCACAAATGATCAATATAAGCAATTGATGCTCTTATTGCTAGAAGTAAACATCCCGAAAGCCAATCTCTCAAGTAATGTTCTTGGCTTATCTTTGAATTAATTTAATTCCGATACTTGAGTTATTGGCACTAGCGTGACCAACCACATCACATTTGAACCTCGTCACCTTATAAACTTGACACACCATCCCTTTCCACATCCCACAGTTGGGATTGCGAATGGTGTTGGTGTCCCTGTGACTTTACACGTTTCGACCCCTCTTACCCTAACTATTTCCTCTTGATAATGTCCTTTGCCCTCCCTCTTTCAAATAGACCTTATTATCAATTTCCAAATTCACTCAAACTTTAAACTGCTTAGTCACCTTTTTCCCTAACCACTGTCTTTTTCAAGACCTATTGACAAAGAACATCATTGTCGGGCCATGAGTGTGGTGGTCTCTATTACCAGGAGATTCCTACTGAATTTACCATCCTCTCTACCGCAATCACTTCACCTTTATCTTTGGCATGCCCACTTAGGACATCCATCTAAGTCAATTTAATCTACTTTGCAACAAACTTTATGTTTTAGTTGCAAAACAATAGAGTCCATGTGATCCTTATCATTTATCCGAGCAAATGCATCTGTATTTTGTGTGGAGCACTATTACTACTTTATATTCGTTTGAGCTTATTCATGTTGACATTTGGGGACCTTATTGTCGCGACCTCTTTTTCGGTGCCTAGTGATGGGCGGGCGTCAACGGAGGCTAATGGTTCAGCTAGATCTATTAGGCTTAGCTCGGACTCTTCCAAGCCCACGAATTCATGACTTAATGGTTTGATTTTTTAACCTATAAGTTAATTCTAAAAAGGAATCGCCACTAATCAATTTGGAGTGGGTTGATTAGAAACCCAAGCAAAATATTGGGAGAAATATTCGCTCTTGCGCAATCAGAAAAATTAGGATTTAGGACTTGATTACACTAGTTAATCACTAATGCACTTCCAGTATCTAAACTTGTTTAAATTCTAAGACTTTTTGGATTTTCAAGGGATTTCCATGAATTTGTGGAGGAAAAACATATTTTTTGGTCATTTTCTATTTTTGGATTTTTGATCATTTTTGGCTTTTTCTAATTTTTTATGGGAAAATTATGAGATATTTTGATTTTTTTTTAATTTCTGGAAAATAAAATTTTTATTTTTTGATTATTTATTTAAAATTTTTTATAATAATATTATATTATTAAATGACTCGGTCAGATTCCTGGGTTGGGACTGACCCGGGTCATGGCGCTTCGACCGAGCCCCTTTAGCTAGCCCAGTCCTAAAAACAAAGGAAAAAAGGGCCTGGCCCATTAAGACAAAAACCCTAGCTTGAAGCCAAAGTCAACCGGGCTTGTGCCGACCCGATGATGCGGCTTGCGCAACTAAACCCTAGAGTCAGCTGGGTCACGCGCTTGAACCTAGCTAGCCCAATTCTGTAGCCTCTGCCGCTTTCGTGGTCCAGCGGTTGCGACGGATGACGTCGCCCTTCCACACCTAGCTATCGAACTCAACTGATGCCACGCCGGCCTATCGATGACCTGGCCTCCAGTAGGGCCATCTACCATCGTCGCTGACTGTTGTCGCTGGTCACTGAAGTCGGTCGCGGGACCTTTGCTCCTCACCCTTAAACCCTAGTGGAGCTGGCTGCAACAAGGGGTGTTCGTGGCCGCATGCGGCGGGTCGGCCGTAGCTCGCGTTGGTGGATGCGACGACAAGGTAGAAATAAGTAGATGGTGGTAGATCGGTGGCAGGAGCGACAAGGCAGGTGGTGGTGTAGGCTCTGGCATTTTCTATCCTCACAAGCTATGGCGATGGTGGCACCGCGAAACCTTAAATGAAGTGAAGCCGAGCAAGATGTGAAGGAGAGGAAAAAAGGGCGGCTGGTGGTGTTCCCACCTGACACGGCGGCGAAGCAAGAACGGCGGTTAGGGATTGAACGGCGGCGACGGCGGGCCCGGCGTCACGCATGATGGTAGGACTTGATCCCGCGAATCTCTCTCCCTCCTGATTCCTTCCTTTCGAGCCTCGATTTCTCCCGCTCAGCCCCTCTCCTTCGGATCTGACCCTCGTCCCCCTATGAGCTATTAGATCTTGGCTTGCGAGCGTTCAAGCCTCCCCTGAAGTCTCTCGGGGCAAACTTTTGAAGCTCGAATGCTTTCGATCTTACCTTGCGTCGTGTCCTCTTTGGCCTTTGTTGTAGGCTTTATTTATAGGAGAGGGGAGGCCGGTCGACGGGGCTTTGGCCACTAGTCCTCGCACGCCAACCGGCCTTGGTGCGGCCAAACTGACATCTCCTCAGCCGCCCACCTACTACGCTTTGAAGGCGCGTCTTGTCTACTGCCAGCTTATCCCTTCTCTCTCCGCCGTAGGCTGTCCTTGCATGTGTCATTGACCTCTGCACGTGAGGCACTAAGGCAAATGAGGGGAGAAATGAAGGAAGAAGAAGACAGGAGGTGGGGGGCTGGGCCGGGTTGTAAAAGGGCTAGAATGGGCTTGGGGGCCCGCGTGGGGAGGAACAAAAAAGAAAGGGGCTAGGCCTTCACGCCCAACCTTATAAGACCCTTTTTTAAAAATTATTTTTATTAAATTATCCGAAAAAGTGACAAAAATAAAGGAAACAAAGCTTAATGGATGCAAAATAGAAATTAAGGCCTAATTGATGTGAAAATCAATTTGTTAGGGTCAAATTGATCCCTAAAATTTTTTATGCAAATTAAGTTTAATAGACCTAGCTGAAATTTATGTGTCAATAGCTGCCTCTCTTTGAAGATGAGCTCACAGAGGTTGCATTTAAAGACAAACTGATACGTAAATTTTGTCCATGCATATACCATAGATTATATCTTACTTGGGACTAGGTGTCTTATGCAGGAAAAAGAGCAATATAATATTATACATACTAAGACAGATAAGAAAATACCTGTAGCTACTTATCGGGAATGAGTGAGATAAGGCGCAAACCCCGAGTTTGGCGAGTATTAGGGTGCCATCTTACCTGATGATGTAAGGAAATTGCTTTTCCAAAACTCGAGCCTTTCTTCGGTCGCCTTGATGGGAAATTGCTTTTCTAGGACTCGAACTATTCTTTGGTCGCCTGTTAGAGCAATAAGTTGTTTGTCTAGGACTCGAACCATTATTCGGTCACTTGTTAGAGTAATAAGTTGTTGTCTAAGACCCGAACCTTTCTTCGATCGCCTTGACGTGAAATTGCTTTTCAAAAACCCGAACCATTCTTCGGTCGCTTGTTAGAGCACTAAGTTGTTTACCTGACCTATCTGGGGGATGTGCCGAACTTTCTTGGGACATCTGTTTGTGGGCACCTAATCTTTATCAAGGACACCGGTTGACTATCTGACCTTTCTCGAGGGATGCACCGACTTTTCTCAGGGCATCTGTTTGTGGGTGCCTAATCTTTGTCAATGACATCGGTTGATTACCCGACCTTTCTCGGGGGATGTGCCGACCTTTCTTGGGACATCTGTTTGTGGGTGCCTGATCTTTATCAAGGACACCGGTTGATTACTCGACCTTCCTCGGGGGATGCGTTGACCTTTCTCAGGGCATTTGTTTATGGGTGCCTAATCTTTGTCAAGGACGCCAGTTGATTGCCCAACCTTTTTGGGGGGATGCGTCGACCTTTCTCAAGGTATTTGTTTGTTGGGTGCTTGGACATTTATAGGTATTGAAAGAACACCTGGTCATTCACAGGCTTTGAAAGAGTACTTGGATGATTACAACTAGGAACCTTGGAGGATACCTAGTCATTTGCAAGCATCGAAGGGATACTTGGATGATCATAAGTATAATCTTGGAGGAGGTCTCTCACCTTCTGATAAGGAGAATTTGGGCAATATCTAGGATGAACCTAGGATATTAGTGAAGGTCTCTCACCTCCTGGTAATTGGAATATCAAGGACACGCTTTGAATACTCATGAAGGTTTATCACCTCCTGGTAATTGGAATATCGAGAACACTCTTGGCTATTCATGAAGGTCTCTCACCATGGTAATTGGAATATCGAGGACGCGTCTCAGGTATTTGTGAAGGTCTCCCACCTCCAGGTAAATGGAATATCGAGGACGTACCTCAAATATTCGTGAATGTCTCTCACCTCCTAATAATTGGAATATCGAGGACGTATCTCGAATATTCGTGAAGGTCTTCCACTTCCTAGCAGTTGGAATATCGAGGATGCACCTCAGCTATTGGTGAAGGTCTCTCACCTCTTAGTACGTGGAACATCGAGGACGCGCCTCGAATGTTCGTGAAGGTCTCTCACCTCTTGGTAAAGAATGAATATCGAAGATGTGCCTCGGCTATTCGTGAAGGTCTCTCACCTCCTAGTAATTGAAATATCGAGGACGCGCCTCAAATATTCGTGAATGTCTCCCACCTCTTGGT
Source organism: Eucalyptus tenuipes (assembly GCA_014182365.1). Classification (NCBI taxonomy): domain Eukaryota; kingdom Viridiplantae; phylum Streptophyta; class Magnoliopsida; order Myrtales; family Myrtaceae; genus Eucalyptus; species Eucalyptus tenuipes. The sequence continues at coordinate 6,208,728 of CM024539.1, forward strand.
AGTTAAAAAATCAAGAACGCGCCTTGGCTATTTGTGAGGGTCTCTCACCTCCTGATAGTTGGAATATCGGGGACACGCTTCGGATATTTATGAAGGTCTCTCACCTCCTGGTAATTGGTGAAGGTCTCCCACCTCCTGGTAACATAAATTTGAATGTAGCACGAGGCTTACCTAGATGGTCGCGGGTACTCAAAAGAGCTAGAACACTTGGGTAGTCACATGTATATAAAGCAGTGGAATACTTGGATAATCGCAAGTATTTAACGATACAATCTAGGATACTTGGGTAATCGTAGGCACACAAAGCAAAGGAATACTTGAACAGCTACTATCATTCAATGATATAATTTGAGGACAACTCGGATAGATTGAGTGTCACGGGAAGGGAGTACCTAGACAGTGTCGGGTACTCGAAGACAATGGGATACTTAACTAGTTGCTAGTATCCATACTATGGGGACAACCCGAACAGGTCGAGTGTCGATAAGAGGGAGTACTCGGATAGTGTTAGGTACTCAAAGACAAGGGGATACTTGGACAGTTGCGAGCACCCAAACTCAGAAGATAACTCGAATAGGTTGAGTGTCAATAAGTGAGAGTACCCGGACAGTGGCAGGTACTCAAAGACAAGGGGATACCTGGATAGTTGCAAGCATCCAAACTCTGAAGACAACTTGAACAGGTCGAGTGTCAATAAGAGAGTACCTAGATAGTGGTAAGTACTCAAGGACAATGGGACACTTGGACAGTCGCAAGCATCCAAACTCTAAAGACAACTCAAACAAGTCGAGTGTCAAGAAGAGAGAGGGTACTTGGATAGTGGTAGGTACCTAAAGATAATGTAATACTTGGTCAGTCGCAAGTATTTAAACTCTGAAGACAACTCGAACGGATCGAGTGTCGAGAAGAGAGATTACCTGGACAGTGGTAGGTACTTAAAAGACAATGGGATACTTGGATGGTTGCAAGCACCCAAACTCTGAAGACAACTCGAACAGGTTGAGTATCGATGAGGCAGTACCTAGACAGTGGTAGATACTCAAAGACAAGATTATTGGAAATAAGAGTAGATATATGCTTACCTGATAATATCTCTGATCTTTGAAAGTATGTCTGCTATTTGCACAATATGCACATATAATTGTACATGTTGTAAATTCATGAACTTAAATGTGATTTATGCATGACAATTTTGTCAGTTTTGCATCATCTGAGTTTCATTGGGGAAAATTTTGAAAGACAACCTTCATTCAGAATGCAAATGTCTTAAACATGCTAGATGAGGGATTTTCAGTTTGAAATAACTTTCCACTCACTCTCATGGAATAGGATGTTTTATTTTGTCCATTAATGTAGGATTTATAAGGACCACACCATCTCACTATCATATGTCAGTAGGGGTCCGAGTATTCTTGCAAGCGGTACGACTTTACCAATGTGAGAGTCTTTATCGGGACCGTAATGTAGGCTTGGTCAATGGCTTATCAAAGGGGACCATTAAGGTCAAGGCTTATGAAAGAAATGTCCCATGATCATCTCCGAGTTTACAAGTCAAGAACTCTACGAAAAGAGATAGAATAATCTTGCTATAACTTCTTCGAGTGATGCTTATAAACATATGAAATCCTATGTTAATTGAAGTGCCTTAGTCTGAAAAGACTTTTACAATGGGATGCAATGTAGGCGTGATTCATTTGTAAAAGGTAAGAGTCGGTGATTGCCTTGGCGCTGTTACCAGTCTTTCTTCTCACTGTTAGATGGAGGCTCTATTGATTGAGCCGTAACAACTGCTTTACTTGGGCATGGCTGTATTTTTGTTTGAGGGCATTGGCCTACTTTTTATTAGGCACACTGCTTTTTCATGCCCTTAACTTTTAATCCAATTTTCTCATTTATGGGTATTGACCTTGTTTTTACCAGGTACATTGCTTTTTCATGCCATAACTTTTCATTCTTGTTGCTTGAGGAACTGACCTAGGCAAGTTTAATGAAAACATTGCTATTGGACTTTTGGGTTTTCATCTTTTGTTAGCGTTCCGAATCATGCTGCTTGAATGGCAGTAATTCTTGCTTCACCTCAATGTGAGGGTGAAATTATAGACTCAATTGGGCTGTACAATGAATACAAGTGCATAGAGAAAGAGTCGCTCTTCGTTATTCTAGGGCATTTAAATTATTGTGAGTGTTCGTATGCAAAAAAGACACCCAAAGATTGATGCAAGTGCGAGAAAGGAAATTTCTATTTTCTTTCTCACCTTGTGATGCCGCCTCGCCTTCAATTTGCCCCAATGTGGGGTGATTCTTGACAGGAGTATGAAAAAAACTTCAAAAGTGTATGGAGCTCAAAGGGGGTAAGCAATGGATAACTTGTAGTGTTTAGGTAGAGAAATGAAATGCCCCATCACTGCTTTGATTATCATACCATTCACGAGAGAACTCTTTACCCTGTAGATATGGAATTTTCTACACTTATCTCACAAGTGTATAGATATGGGATTGTGTGTATGGCTCGCCTTTCATCATCTTGATGTGCCCCATCCAGCATGCTTGATCAATCTTATATTCTTTATTCAGCTGTCTATTTTGATAATCCTTAGTGGAATCAGTGATCTAGACAGACAAAATCATCATGCAAAATCCATTTTGAAAACGCATAGAGCATTTTAAACATGGCGGAGTTTGTACAAATAATTGAATTTACTCAAAAATTTTACTAACATCATTAGAGGTATTTATTTAACATAATTGTATTTATAAATATGTTAAATTTTGAATATCAAATGAGTTATTCATAAATGGGTGTCCACGGGCTATCCTTATTCAATAGGGATATGACATATGAATGATCAGCCCGGGGTTGGGAATCTGATCATTGATTTGACGGGCATCCTTGTTTTTGGCCCCGCAGAAGAGAAGATGCAAAAATAGATCAATTAGTAGGGCCAAAATCTAATATGAGTTGAGGCCTGAAGGATTTGTCATTTGCTTTGGCTATACTCGTGACACCATTTCACTTAGAAGAACTTATTGGAGTCTGACATGCCTCTCATTGACTTGTTATCCGTATCTTTGACAGTCAAGTGATCCTACAACAGACAAGAGGGAACGTGTTAGTCACGAACTCTTTTAGGAGTCGAACAACTGGAAGCGATACAACATTACCCTTCCTTGGTTTGTTAATGATTGAATAGACCTGAAGTACGAGAAGGCCACTAAACCCTACATCTTTCATTTCGTTAGGTTAATTATTCTGCTGTTTTTGCAGTTGCAGGAGAAGCAATTTTTATTTTATTTTATTTTATAAGTTTTCACACATGGCAACTAGTTGCCGTTTTCGAGGATTAAAGCCTAAATGCCTCTGGACCATTTCATTCCCCATACCACCAGGTGACGGCATTGGTAATGTTCATGGAGCACTTTTTTTTTTTCCATTTAACCGAACTGGCTCCTGGATGACACATCCTTTTGCACCAAGTTAGGTGAATTTGATATGGGTCACTTTTATATGCTTGCTTCGCCAATATTGATTTGCTCAAATTAACCTATTGACTTTATTTGTTGAATCCCGACACTTCTTGTCAACAGGGGAGGTATGTCAAAAGCGAATTTAGAAAGAGGGAGTATTGGAAACGATACCAAATTACCCTTCCCCAGAGTTTGCATTTGATAACTCCTAGGGTTATTCGAATGCTAATGATAGCCTTTTTGTCTTGACATAGTTCAACGTCTCTTTTGATTGGCCCTTCTCATTTATGGCCATGTGTGCACGATTGATGGTCATTAATTCATCTTGAACGTCTTCCTTCTATGGAATTTTCTTATGTCTTTGATTATATGAACATTAGTAGCATTGGGTAAAGTCATGTACCTCAATCTTCTAAACAATGAAAACCTCTAACTTTCTAATGGCAATCACTTCTCGGGAGAGTATGCATCTGGAACAAGAAGTGAGGTTCCCATATTCTTAAGTCATCATTTGGAATAGGGGGCTAGAGATTGCTTTGACTGTTTGGATTTTCTCCTTGTCGATAGTAGCTAATTCAAAGGAAGAGAAGAATTTCCTTCCATGCACTTCTTGGCTTGTTGAAGCTGGAAATCCCATCAATGAAACCGCAGCATTTAGTTGCTCGGGCACGTTGTGCGAAGAAGATATTGCTCAAACTTGAGACGACGTTGTGCAGGAGCAAGATGGAGTGCATAGAACTCCTGGGGACGGCTTGCAAAATGGGAAGGCTAAGAGCATCATGGAGGAGGTTACCCTGCCTTGAGCTTCCATGTTATGCATGCTTCGAGTTCAATCGTATGCCCGTGCCTATTACATCCTATCTTTCGTCTCCTATAAATAGAAGAGAGAGGATGTCATTTCCAAAATTATGTTCAGGAAATAAGACTTACCCTTTTTTGAAACGGGATGATCTTTTCTGTTTGTCCCCGTTTTCTTGAAAGAGTGTTTGACAAGTTCACATGACATGCCATCTTCAAATGCCCCCGTCATGCTAAGTCAAAGGGGATGATATTCTAAGACACGAAGTCAGTAAGTCAAAAAATAAACATAATTAAATTTGACATCTTGTTTTGACAAAAGTTTTTGGTAATGAAATATTTTTGTTTTTGTTTTCAAAAGTATATATTTTTTAGGGGGAGGAAGCATGAGGAAGCCTAGCCCTCAATATTCTCCTTGGATGATATTTTCTTTTCATGGTTGGATAGCATCACCGGGTTGGTTTGGAATACCATCTCATGCTCTCGAAACAAAATATTAGAACTGTACATTAGATTTCTGGAATGGAAAATGCAATAGTAACATACTAGACAGGATAGAAAACATGAGATTATAAAAACAACCAAAACCCATAAAAACTCCTATGAAAAGGAGCACTTGGATAGTGTTAGTTCTAAAATCAAGCGCCTTTGAGTTCTTCGCTCCCGGTAGACTTAAAGTATTCGCATGAGAGAACCACTTCATTGAAGCTACGGAAGTGCAATCCATGCAGCCAAAAGCGATGCTTGCGAGGTGGCTTTTATGAATAATTTCATCATTTTTTTTTCGGCTAGTTGAGGGTTGGTTTGCATCATGAGAAACTCTCACCTTTCTGCATATGCTCGGAAATCCTCCATTGGTCTTCTTGGAGAACGTCTTGTTGATACTCCAATGGAACCCAATATGCAATTTTCGGACTCCTCTCCAACTCTTAAGGATCCAGGTTCATATTGATGACTTATTGGTAGATTATTATATCTTACAGTAACTCGTCCAGATTTACTCTTTGCAATGCAACATCTTAGTCAATTTATGCACTCTCCTAATGAAGACCATTGGAATGCCGCCCTTGGCATTGTGCGGTATCTTAAGCATGATCCTGACACTGGTTTTTTTTCCAATCCGATGCTACTCTCCAACTTTATGGTAATACAAATTTTGATTGGGCATCTTGTTCTACATCACGACGATCTATTTTTGGCTATCGCACGTTTCTTGGTTCTTGTCCCATCTCATGGCGTTCTTAGAAACAAATCACCGTTGCTTTTCCTCAACAGAAGTTGAATACCATGCTATGGCATTTGCTACATGTGAAATCATGTGGCCTCACATGCTTCTCTCGGATCTCCATGTTGACATTATCATTGCTGATCTTTTTTGTGATAATAAAGTGGCCATCCACATTGCCACTAATCCTATCTTCCACAAACGCACCAAACACATCGAGATTGACTATCAGTTGGTTTGTGACAAAATTCAAGAAGACACTTTGCATACTCTTCACATTCTCGATCACTCCCAACTTGCAGACCTGTTCATGAAACCGGTCACATGTGATACATTTTGTAATTTTAAGAACAAGTTGTTGACATGTTTACATTCACCAACTTGAGGGGGAGTATTGGTGAATTAGGTTTATACTAAAGGTCACAATTGTCATTGTATTGTACCTAAATCCTATATATATTGTAAATTATTTCATCAATGCAAGTAATGTTTACCCAAACTCTACAGAGCCATTTCTAGAACCTTGTATTATCGATACGAATTGATCAAGAGCTAAATACTACTCAACGACACCCTAGAACCTTATTCGAAGTCCTACACATGAACGATACCTTTTAAAAGTGATAGGAAGTTAATGTTGTATAATCATTTCTCTTAAATTAATTTGCTGCCTTCCATGATGTTCGCAAAATTGCATGGTCCAACAATAGTTTCTTCCTAATTCCATTTCCTCATTGAGAAATGAGTGGATGATCGCTCGATCAGTCTCACGCCCATTGGTCTCACAAGAGTGATAAAGCCACCTCAACCACTCATTTAAAATTGAAAAACAAGCCACCTCTTTTACCAGTTTCCACTTTCTAGGGTTGGAGTAATAATTAAGAAAAAGAGTTAATACCTTGAAAAACCACAAATTGGTACGTCATTGAAAAATTTACCAAACACTAATTTTTTTACTACGAAAAATTCCAAATTAGAATGACCACAAAAAATCTTTAACTGGTACACTTATAACAAATTTATCCCAAATTAGTTTGTTTGATTGCCAAAAACCTCAAAATGTCACAAATATATTATCCGTTAAATTGAATTAATACCACAAAAACCACAAAGAATGATACAACTATAACAAACAGAGAGTAAAATCTCAAACTAATACATCAATCAATTGTCTTATGTTATCAAATTCAGCAATATGATAGTAAAATTTGATAGAAATTAATAGATGATAAATCTATCACAAGTATAACGGTTTGTGGTAAATTGTCAAAGGTGTACCAATTTAGGGTTTTTGGTTATCAAAAAATTAGTTTATGGTAAATTTGTTACATGTGTATTAGTTTAGGGTTTTTTAAGTTACTAATCATAGACTTATTTTTTTAATTAATTGCCATAGATCTTAATTAAGGAATAAAAAGTCTAGTGGAATTTTTATTCACTCAAATTTGTTAATCGAAATGTCTTACCTGACTTAAAACTCATAGAAGTCCAAATCTTAAAAATCACAAACTTAATAACTTTAAAATTTTTTATTTTAAACTTTTTTACTTTGATTTATGACATTACTTAAAAGCTATTTGTATTAGTAATAGCACCACCTAATTTACACAACTTAAAGCATCGATAAGTTCGACTCCAACACTAACAGTCCAAGCTAACTCGAAAATCCAAATCATCGTCATGTGACTGGCCATAAATGAATTTTATTTAAAAATCTGAAGGACATTGAGTTTCTTGAATTAAGGTTTTTTCCCTCTCTTATTATTATTTTTTTTGGGTACAACTCTACATTTTCATAGTGCCAGCCAACTTTTAATTTAAAATAAGTAAACTAGATAATTATGTATTGTGTCTAAGTTCAACAAATGCTAGGAAGAGATTCATTGCATTGTATAAATTTTCACTTGTTTGGTATAAATATGAGTGGGTTACTAATTTGACATTCATTATATATTTGGAATAGGTGAAAATGTTTCGCGAGGGTGTCACAAAAAAATAATAATCAGTTTTCCATTTTTAATTACTTATCCAAAGTGTATAGAAAAGGGAAAAATTCTAAATAAGGGCCTAAAGTACTCTCATTTTTTCAAATAAGGATATGAATTGGATATTGTTTCAAATTAGGGTTTGAAGTAGCCATATTAGTCTTAAAGAAGGCTTCAACTTACTATTTGACAAGGGCAATTTCGTCTTATAATTTTTTATTATTATTAATTATTATTATTATTATTATTATTATTATATTTTTCATAAAAAACTATTTTTTTTAAAAAAAAAAAGAGCATAATAGAGACGGGAGGGAGAGCTCCCTCCTGCGTGTGGCTGCTGCCCCATCGCCGATGGGGTGATGGCGATGGCCGGTGAACCTCGTTGATCGGAGGCGAGGCCCTTGCTAGAGGCGGGAGAGGGTGACGACACTCTCTCGGGTTGCGCCTTCATCGCTCGCCCTTGCCTAGGTGTCGATGACCCTACCAGCCACCACCACTACCCCACTAATGATGGGTGGCGGCCACGGGCATGGGGCTCCTCCCGCCTTTTTTTTTTTTTTAATATTAAATTTATTTAAGTTTTTTAATTTTTAATCTAATTTAATTTAAATTTAAATTGTGTTTTGACGAAATACCTCTAGTCGGCCCGAATTTTTTGCTGGCCAATGAGTTGGTGAGGCTAGGCCCTTATTACAACAAATATAACCACTTCAGACTCTTCTTTAAGACTAATATAGCCACTTCAAGCCCTTATTTGAGATAAAGAGTGTACTTTGGGCCTTTATTTGGAATATTCTCTAAAAAAAGTTCACAAGTAGTAATTGCATTTCCTTCTTGTTGGTTCTATCCTCTTTTTTGAAAATAAGAGATATTGTCCAGTATTTAGGAAGTTTCTATCAAAATTCCTTTCCAAGTTGTCAATTCCATTTTAAAGGTAACGTGGGTTCTACGTGACGATTTCCTCTTCCTTTGCCGAAGCCGCCGATGTTGCCCTTTACCATTGCTGCCACCGCAGTCGTCGCCACCGGTGGTGCTCATTTCGCACCAATAGGTGCGCTCATTTTGCTATGGACTGAGAGAGGGAGAGGAAGGACAGTGAAAGACTGATTTTGACCTTTGTAGTGAAGAAGCTGCTGTGTGAAAATGGGCCAGGAATTACAAAATGGTCTTGTAATTTGGGCTTAACAAATGAAGGGCCGATTAGGAACGATAAGGCCCAATTAAATGGTGCTTGCTTTTGCATGCTAAGGGTTCTCATTAGTAAGGGTTCATTATTTGCTTGATTAGCCTTTCATGATAACTTGAGTATTGGATGTAAAGTCATTCACAATTTCATGATGAAATGGTAGATAGTTGTAGGATAATGTATATAAAACTTCTTAAGTGCAATCATTGCTTAATTATCATCAACTGTTAAGAATTTTGTAGTTCGCACTTCACACCATTATAATGTAGGATGAAAAACTCATACATCTTGATAAAAATGCACCAAAGAAAAAGTGCAAGGATCTACTTAATCTTGAACCCGAGATACCAAAGTTCGAAATTAAAGTCACGATTGAAATTTCTATTTTTTTTTTCTAGGGGTATGTTCAATGCATGTAGTTTTTTGGATCCTTAAATACCGAACCACATATTCATCTAATAACTTAAATTATTAATATAGCTGACAGTGATCTCACTAAGTTATGGTGGTATTTCCTATCATATGTTAAATCAACATATATATATATATATATATATATATATCTTTTCATCATGATATCAATTTAAGGTGTTAGATATTCATTTGAAATTTTAACAGGTTATTAAGTGTTTTATTCTACATGTGAAAAATCTTACCTTCGCATCACAATGTAATTTTCTTGGATGAATCTACCACGACCCTATGAATGAAACCATATGTCATTTCATGGATGAAGAGTCTTTGCTGATGCTTGTATGCATCTGTGAAAAATTGAGATAAGTGTACTAGAAATTTTAAAACTTATTACAAGAATGCATTTAAGTCTTAAAATTTTCGAATAATGCAATTGAATTTTAAAATTTGTCAAATTGATGTAATAAACTCCTTACACTAACTCCATCTAACTTGACAAATAGAAAATAGTTTTTGAATTTGATTACATTAATTTGATAAGTATTAGGACTCGATTGAATCAATTTAACATATTTTATGTTTTGATCATACTATTAAAAGTTTTATAATTTAATTATACTTTCATAATAATAAGTTTTAGAATTTGTAATCCACTTATTTTGTGAAATTTGTGGAGCAAGAGGTGTGAATCTTTTGCCATGAAAACTGTTCATCTGTACACATTTACTTTTTAACACCCGACATGTTGAATTTAGAAGGAAACAAAGTCAACTTCGACAATACGAACCTATACAACTTGTAAAAGGTCAAAAAATCCTTGGAAATCCCATTTATAGCAAGATCAGATCACAATTCCCAAGGCTGGATGGGCGGAAATTCGTGCTAGCAATATAGTTACGTGATTCCCTTACGCAAAGAATTCAGTTGCTCTCAGCCGCCGACCACGTGTGCCCAGGATCCGGAATTTAATCAAATTTGGGATAACTATTTCAATAATTTTCGTTTTGATTTTATACACAATATTGTCTCTAGATTTTGAATTTATTCAATATAATTCTCGAACTTTAAACTCAATGTCCAATTTGTATAATGTGATACTGAACTTTTGATAAATGTCCAATCTTAAACAAATTTAAATTTCTCGGATAATATTGGACATTTGGTAAAAGTTTATGAATTAATTTTGACATTTACCCTTTTTTGATTCATGCACTCTCGCGTCTATGTTTTTGGTGAATTTTGCGCAGAAGAAAATAAATTTCAAGTAGGGTTTCTACAATATTATTTTTATTAGCAATTCATGCAAATCATCGATTCTAACAAATAAAATATACAAATCATCGATAGTGCAGATATTGTAAGGACCCTATGTTCTATTTGTGAGAATCAACATAAATCTCAAAGATTTGATTCGTGAATAATCAACTATTCATAAAATATCTTCCTAATTAAAAAACAATCTTTGCATTGTTTAAGAAAATGGGTCGGCAAAAAATATCTCCGTCGTTGATATAAAATGTTCGAGCATGGACTGTTATCATGATGTAAACATTTTTTAGTGACTAATATTTATGCACAATATAAATGGTCTTTTCTGAAAAAGTATTTTTCAAATCATGTAACTTGTCATGTAATGCAATCAGCTCAATGAACAATTCATAAAATATCTTCCTAATTAAAAACAATCTTTATTGTTTAAGAAAATGGGTCGGCAAAAAATATCTCTGTCATTGATATAAAATGTTCGAGCATGGACTGTTATGATGATGTAAACATTTTTTTAGTGACTAATATTATGCACAATAGAAACGGTCTTTTCTAAAAAAGTATTTTTCAAATCACGTAACTTGTCATGTAAAGCAATCGGCTCGATCAACGATTCATAAAATATCTTCCTAATTAAAAAAAAAAAATCTTTGCATTGTTTAAGAAAATGGGTCGGCAAAAAATATCTTCGTCGTTGATATAAAATATTCGAGCATGGACTGTTATGATGATGTAAACATTTTTTAGTGACTAACATTTATGCACAATAGAAATGGTCTTTTTGAAACAGTATTTTCAAATCATGTAACTTGTCATGTAACGCAATCGGCTCGATCTAATCGAGTGAGCCTACGCACATTTGCTGGCAAAAATAAAATAAAAATGAACTAGTGGTTGGATTCATAGCTGTGCAATGAAGTTACTGTTATGGCTAAAATATCATCTAAAGGGGGTTAAATAGGTAATTTTGTGAAATGAAATAATTTAAACTAATATTGTAGCGAAACAATTTCTAATGAAGTGATAAGATCTTACCGATGTACAATTCTATCACGATTAATAAATAGAGTAAGGCATAGAGAATTGCACACTCAAAATTATAGTGATTTGGTTTTTGCAGGCCTATGTCCACTACTGGAATCTACTGATAATGTTACAAGATCTGAGCTCTAAACACTCTAGCTTATGTGTATGACTCCTCACACATTCTCAAACTCTAAATGGTTACACAATGATGCTCACAGCAATGAATATAAAAGATCACAAAACATTCTCAAACTTTGAAATTAAAAGCTTCAATTCTCGTGGACGTGAATGACGTCCCTTTGCTTCAAGACCTCCTATTATATTCCTCCTAATCCAAGCTAACCGTTGGACATATCTCTAGGAGAATTATCCAGCCAATCTACCCTTGGTCCTGGATATGGTTGAGAAGATCTGATTGCGTCAGGATCGCCGAGGATGAAACTTCCCATAAGATTTACTGCCCATATAGCAAGTCGAGTTTCCAAAAGTTGAGTGTTTATGTTTAGAAAGAACAACTCACCTTTTATAAGAAGATTGAGGAAAGTTCGGAATCTAGAAGAAATTATGAAAACTTTCCTTTTGAAACTCTTCCAAAATATAGCGAGGAATCCAATTAATTTTCCACCAGCCGTTGCACAAGTGATTTACTCCTTTTTAGCCGTTTGATAAAATATCCAACCAAGAAAGTATAATTCATGACTCTGATTCTGATTTCAATCGTCTGATTATGTCCCATCAAACTTTCCTCTTGAAAAATACATTTACTTAGAAAATGAAGTCTCTAAGTTTTGTCAATCATCAAAATCATTGAGGGAATGTTTTCTTAATAGTTACTCCCCTTTATTTCATTTGAAATAGATTGAGATTGCTTGATCTAGAGATTGGTTAGAATAATAATTCAAGATTGTCTGGTCTGGAGATTGATTAGAATAATATATCTCGAGATTGTCTGATATGGAGATTGATTAGAATAATATAGTTCCAGATTGCCTGGCCTAGAGAGATCGAGTTGCGCTGAAAACAATAAAAGCTTCACTGCAAAGTGTCCCCCAAATTCATCAACTTGTTTGCCAGACTGTCATAATGGTTGGAACAGCTGCTACACTTACGCCCGAATTAGAATAATAGTTGAAAGTCAGCGTGCTAGATGGACCCAGCCCTTCCTTCAAATGGTAATAATTTATACGGATCCCGATTCAGGTGGATTCGCTCCACGCGCACAAGAAAAAAAAAGCACAAATCACACGCAAATTGTCGGTCGACAAGATCCTCGACTTCAGGATCCGCCCTTTTGAAGTGCTCGAGCGAACTCCCCCAGATACTCCAATTGCAACTCCACATTGCCAAATATCTCCCTCGTGGCCCATGCGTTTGCCCTCACCTGCTCTCCCTCCGGCTCCACCATGACCTGCCGAATCGTCTGGGCCACCGAGTCGCTCGTGAACGACCCGTCGGCCTCGTCCCTTGGCACCTCGAACCCAACCCCTCTCTCTTTGAACAGCCTCGCCATCAACCCTTGGTCGGCATTCGCTCCAGAGAATAGAATCAGCGGCCGGCCTTGCCCGAGCGACTCGATGGCGGAGCTCCAGCCGCAGTGGCTCAAGATCCCTCCGATTGCCGGGTGGGCCAGGATTTCGGCCTGAGGAGCCCAACCCATCCACATATAACCTCGGCCCGCGACCCGACTTTCGAACCCAGGAGGTATGTCCTCTGGGCCGGGCCTCTGACCCACCACCCAAACGAAGGGCAAACCCGACTTCTCGATCCCTCTGGCGAGCTCCCCTATCATCTCCGGGCTAATGTTAACCTCGGTGCCGAGGCCGACGTAGAAGACCGACTTCTCTTTCTTATCCTCAAGCCATCTTTTCAGCTCGACCCATCTCTCGTCTCCGCCGCAGCGTTTGTGGCAGGGTGGCAATAAGCCCACGGGGACCACGGGTTTTCCGTAAAGCTTCTCGAGCAGCCTCAGCGGATCGGCCTCAAACTCGCCACAGCTCCTCACGGCCACGAACTTGGAACCCCGAATCGACTTGCCAAACCTCTGAAAATCCGAAACTCCGGTGTCCATGCAATCCTGATGAGTGACTATCTCGTGGAGCATGAACCTGACCTTGGACGGGTAATCTATCCACTCGGGAACGATGGTCAAGTCCTCCGGCCTTGGGCTCGAGCCATTGGTCAAGACGGAAGGTGGTCCGAGGAAAGCGAGAGTAGTAGCACTGAAAACACTAAAGTATGCCGAGTTCACGCCCAGTCGGCTCGCAACTTGGGGCAACCAGTGCGATGCAAAGTCTTGGATTATCCAGTCCACGCCGGAGCGTTGAAGAAACTCGTCAACAGCTGGCTCGAGCATATCGTAGGCCCTTTTGAGGTACGGGACCTTGTTGTTCGGCAGCTCGGCAGTCGACTCAGCCAAGTCCGGGAGGCCATGGACGCGAGGCAATGGAAGCTCAACGAGGGTTATCGAGGGATGTCGGTCTGTGGGGAGCTTTTGGAGGTTTTTCGGGGTGGAGATGAAGGAGACGCGATGACCCTTTTGAGCTAAGAAGGTGGCGACCTCGAGGAAGGGCATGAGATGGCCGTAAGCGAGCCATGGGAACATCGCAACGTGGAGCTTCGTCTCTTCGTTTTCCATGGTGGTGTGTTACTTTTCCTTTTATTCGATGGATCTAGTACCGTGACTCTCTATATATACAAGGACTGTCTGGAGGGACGGTGCAACAGCTGCCCATTTAAAATTCTTATTGATGCTGGCATGAGCAAGATCGCATCTCAAAACGATAACTTATTTAATGGGACTACGAAAATTTATATTATGAACGTGATATGTTAAATGATAAGGCTTGAGAATGTTGTATTATTGATGTGTGCTTCTCAAGAACTAAGTGCAGCCTGGTGATAGCAAGTCTCGTGGAAACCATATTTAGAATCTTGTATTTATCGATACGAATTAATCAATGACTAATTACTATATAGCGACACTCTAAAATCTTATACTAAGTTCTACACACTTACGGTGACTTTCAAAAGTAATGGAGCCGTTGCATAATTCTCTTAAATTAATTTGCTGCCTTCATGATCTTCGCGAAATTGCATGGTCCAATGACTTCGTAATTCCATTTCCTCAATTCTCAAAGAGAAATGAGTGGATAACTGCGCCATCAATCTCTCAAGAGTGAGGGAGGCGCATCAACCACTCATGTAAAGATGACAACTGGGTTACTTCGTAATTCCATTTCCTCAATTCTCAAAGAGAAATGAGTGGATAACTGCGCCATCAATCTCGCATCAACCACTCCAATGACTTCGTAATTCTATTTCCTCAATTCTCAAAGAGAAATGAGTGGATAACTGCGCCATCAATCTCTCAAGAGTGAGGGAGGCGCATCAACCACTCTTGTAAAGATGAAAACTGGGTTACTTCGTAATTCCATTTCCTCAATTTTCAAAGAGAAATGAGTGGATAACTGCGCCATTAATCTCTCAAGAGTGAGGGAGGCGCATCAACCACTCCTGTAAAGATGAAAACTGGGTTACTTCGAAATTCCATTTCCTCAATTCTCAAAGAGAAATGAGTGGATAATTGCACCATTAATCTCTCGAGAGTGACGGAGGCGCATCAACTACTCCTGTAAAGATGAAAACTGGGTTACTTCTTTAACCGGTTTCCTCTTTCTAGGATTGGAGCAATAATTAAGAAAAAATTCGCGAAATTAATTTTTTTCCCATAGATCACTAAAATTAAGAAAAGGGAGAAAACCACAAAAAATCCAAAACTCTGTTTATTATAACACATTTATTCCAAACTTATTTTGTGACACAAAAAATCCTAGACATTTTTTCTGTGACACAAAAAATCATAATTGTATTTATGTGACACATTTACTTCAAAAAATAATAAATTTTGAGGCAAATGTGTCATATAAATATTAAGTTTGAGGTTTTTGGTATTGCGGAAAAATAATTTGAAATAAATAGGTCACATGGATATAAGTTTAGGGTTATGGGTATCATAGGCATAAGTTTGGGGGTTTTTGCGTAAAAAAAAATATGGGATAAATGTGTCATATGTGTCTAAATTTGGAGTTTATTGGGTCGCAATTTTTTTTGGATAAGTATATCAAGTGGGCATACTTTATGATTTTTTTTTACCGTTTCTTTTAAGAAAAAAAAAATTCTAGTAGAGTTTGTATTCACTCATCAAATTTGTCTTACCCGACTTAAAACTCATAGAAGTCCAAATCTAAAAAATCACAAACTTATTTTTCCACTTTGATTTCTGACGTTACTTAAGGCTATCTGTTTTAGTAATAGCAACACCTAATTTATGCAACTTAAATCATCGATAAGTTCAACTCCGACCATAACAGTCCAACTTAATATGAAAATCCAAATCATTATCTTGTGACTAGCCAAAAATGAAATTTATTTAAAAATTTAAAGTATATTGAGTTTGTTTAATTAAGTGTTTTTTCCTCTCTATCTTCTTTTTTTTGGGGGGGGTAAAACTCTACATTTTCACGGTCCTAGCTGAAAATGTTTGGCGAGGACGTCATAAAAAAATTGAGTTTTCCATTTTTAAGTACTTATCCAAAGTGTTTTAAAAAAATGTTCACAGCAGTAATTATGTTTCCTTCGTTCTGGCATCGCCTCCCGGTAGTGCTCATTCCGCACCAATAGGCGCACTCGTTTTGCAGTGGACAGAGAGAGGAAGAGAGAAAACAGTGACAGACCGATTTTGACCTCTGTACTGAAGAAGCTGCTGTGTGAAAATGGGCCTGGAGTTACCAAACGGGCTTGTGATTTGGGCTAAACAAATGACGGGCTGATTAGGAACGATGAGGCCCAAGTAAATGGTGCTTGCTTTTGCATGCCAAGAGTTCTCATTAGTAAGGGTTCATAATTTGCCTGATCAGCCTTTTATTAAAACTTGAGTTTTGGATGTATATTAAATTTTCTAAGTGCATTCGTTGCTTAATTATCATCCACCATTAAGAATTTTGTAGTTCGTGTTTCATACCATTACGATGTAGAATGAAAAGCTTATATATCATGATTAACAATACACCAGAGACAAAGTTCAAGGATCAACTTAATCTTGAATCCAAGATATCAAAGTTCAAAATTAAAGTCTTGATTGTAATTTCGACACTTTTCTTTTTCTAGTGGTAAGTCCAATGCATGTAGTTTTTTGAAATGCTTAAACATTGAACCATACATTCATCTAATGCTTATATTTTTAAAATAATTGATAGTGATCTCACTGAGTTACAGTGGTATTTTTTATTGTATGTTAAATTAAAATTCTTCATGATATCATAAATTAAGGTGTTAGATATTCATTTAAACTTTCAAGAGGTTAATTAAAGGTGAGTGTTTTATTCCAAATGCGAAAAATCCTCTGTTTGCATCACGACTTAATTCACTTGGATGAATCTCAAGGATCGGGACCATTGCCCTATGAATGAAACCGTATGTCGTTTTGTGGATGAAGAGACTTGTATGTATACATGAAAAATTAAAATAAGTGTATTGAAAATTCTAAAACTTATTATGAAAGTGTAATTGAGTTTTAAAACTTTTAAATAGTGCAATTAAGTCTTAAAATTCTTTAAACCGATTTAATAAAGTCCTAAAACTTGTTAAGTTAGTATAATCAAGTTTTTTCATTAACTCCGTCTAACTTGAAAATGAAAAATATTAATAAAATTTAAAATTTAATTGTATCAACTTGACAAATTTTGAAACTGTTCATCTGTTACATATTTACTTTTTAACACTAGACGTGTTTGATTAAAAAGGAATAAAAAAGTCAACCTGGACAGGATGAAGTTATTTAACTTGGGAAAAAGTAAACTTGGACAAGATGAAGCCATTCAATTTGTAAAAGGAAAACATCCTCAGAAATCCCATTTATAGCAAGAAGAGTTCCCAAGATGGGATGGGCGGGAGTTAGCCATTCAATTTGTAAAGGGAAACAATCCTCGGAAATCCCCATTTATAGCAAGATTAGATCACAGTTCCCAAGATGGCATGGGCGAGAGTTAGCCATTCAATTTGTAAATGGAAAAAAAATCCTCGAAAATCCCATTTATAGCAAGAACATATCACAATTCCCAAGATGGGATGGGCGGGAGTTAATGCTAGCAATAATTACATGATTCTAGTACACAAAGACTTCGGTTGGTCCCAGCAGCCTACAATGTGCCTAGGTTTCGGATAACCACATGACCGATAAATTTTAATTCTAAATGCTAGACTGTTTCTGAATTTTTAGTTTATTGGATATATTATCTGAATTTCAAACTTAATGTGCAATTTATTCACCATGGTTCTAAACTTTAGTTTAGAAATAATCTCGAATATTAAGTCAAAATTTGTGAATCATTTTTGTCATTTCCCCTTTTCCGACTTATACACTCCTGCGTCAATGATTTTTGTGAATTTTGTGAAGAAGGAGGTAAGTTTCGAGTAGGGTATCAATAATATCATTTTTGTCGGTAATTCATATGGATCATTGATAATGTAGAAATTGTATAGAATCCCATGCTCAACATGCATCTTAGAGATTTGATTAGCGAAGAATCGACCATCGAGAAAATATTCTCCTCATTGAAAAACAGTCTTTGCATTGTTTAAGAAAATGTGATAGCAAAAAATATTTCCGTTGCTAATAGGAAATGATGATGATGCATACATTTTCCATTGACTAATATTTCTGTGCAATAGAAACACTCTTTTATTTTTTAGGAAAATATGGAAAATTCCAAATAAGAGTTCGAAGTGCCATTGTTTTCTCAAATAAAGGCCTAAAATTGACCTTATTTAAAAAAAAAAGATCTTGAAGTGGCTCTATTAGTCTTAAAGAAAGGTCTAAAGTGGTTATAATTGTTTCAAATAAGGGCCTAACCTTATCAACTAGCCGAACGGCAAAATTTTTAGCCAATTAGGGATATTTTTGTCCAAATACAATTTAAATTGAATTAGATTAAAACAAAAAAGCAAAAAAGAGGCTTAGGGTGTTGCTGCCCCATCGCTGATGGGACGGTGGCAACTCTTTCCCATATCTGGTCAAGGATCCTTGCCCTTGTGCAGGCCTAGCAACCTTCGCCCAGCGCCCTCGAACCTTGCTACCCTCCCTCTCGTGTGTCTTCCATTCGTACGTTCGTTCGTTTTTGAGTGTGGAAAGGAAAAACAGAAAAAAGAAAGAAAAAAGGAAAAAAAAATTCAATAATTTAAAAGACGAAATTGTCTTTCACCAAACAGTGAGTTCATGTTTTTATTTAAGATTAATATGGCAACTTCATGTTTTTATTTGAGAAAATGAGAGCACTTTGGGTCTTTATTTGAAACAGTGTCTACTTCATGCCCTATCATTTGAGAA
Organism: Eucalyptus tenuipes; assembly: GCA_014182365.1. Classification (NCBI taxonomy): domain Eukaryota; kingdom Viridiplantae; phylum Streptophyta; class Magnoliopsida; order Myrtales; family Myrtaceae; genus Eucalyptus; species Eucalyptus tenuipes. Next base: position 6,227,480 of record CM024539.1, read on the forward strand.
AATGCTAGCACTTTAAGTCTTTCTATGAAATTTTTCCAGGAAGATATTTCTCGAATTGTGTCATTTGTCGCGTAATACAATTGGCTTAATCTAATCGAGCGAGCCTATGCAACATTTGCTAGCAAAAGAATGATAGTTGGGCTCATAGCTGTACAATGAACTCGCTCTCAATCGCCTACATTTCATTAGTTTAGATAGATCAAGAATGCCTGATCTAGAGATCGAGTTGTCTCTTGATATTTCGCGGTTCATCTTCAAAGCACCGCTTGTGCCAAAAACGATAAAAGCTTCCCTGCAAAGTGTGGCCCCAAATTCATCAACTTGTCTGCCATAATGATCGGAACAGCTGCTGCATTTAAATTCGAATTAGAATGGCAGTTGAAGGTTGGGGGGTGTTCAGTCTGAAAAAAGAAAGGCATGCGCTGCTCGAATAAATTAGACTTAGATGGACCCAGCATTTACTCTAAATGGTAATAATTTTTGTGGACCTTGATTCAAAAGAGTTTCGCTACATGCATGCATGTGACACAGCCCACGAATGAAGCATGATCCAATACCATCCATGACCGGGCCATGTCCTATGCAATAGGGGTGATCGGGTCCAGGGGTGGGTAAGGTCTAGAGACTGGACCCCGTACCCGACCCCGTTATAACCGGCTTCTTTTTTTTGACCCCGTTCCCGACCCCCGTTTGCATTAGAACCGTTCCCGACCCACCCTGTTTTTCCGGTCCGGGAACAGGGTTGATCCTGTTTATATTGGAACCCGTTTTGCATAAAAATTGCTATCTTTATATTAACCTTAGAGAAGCAAGTCTAGATGAGTTGTCTGTTGAAACAAAAAGGCCGGACCAAGCACATCCTTCCACCAAACTCATTTATGTCCCTCTACTTCCATTGATATGTCTTTGTCTTGATCCATTGACTGAAAATTGAAAAAAAAATTATATAACATTAGGATTCTACAAAAACAGAAATCACTCCATTTTTTACTCAACTTCAGTGTTGTGGAAATACAAGTTTCCTATAAACATGCAAAAGCTGCTACCTGAGAGCAACTCAACAACACATCGAAAAAAAGCGAACTCGATTAGGCGCCCACCTAATTAATTCCGGAAGAATGAAACGCCACTCCTCGATCAATCCATGGAAAAAAACTGAACATTTACCACAACCCATCTAAACATCCAATGTCCCATTACATTTCTCCAGAAAGTTACATCCATGTGAAAATAATGAAACAACGACGAATTTAAAGTACCACACAGAACCCATCAGACCCCTGTTGCCACTGCACTCTCAAAGCAAACCGCGAATCTCGCTGATTCCTCAAAAACCGCCATGCCACGCCACCTCCTTAACAGAGCAAACTTGCCATTTACGAAGCGCCCAACAACACCCTACCAGAACTACCCGCCGCTCAATAAACACAATACAAAACCGGCGAATTGCCCCAACGCAGCTCCGCCGAGCAGCTCGAGCACTCTCGAATTCCGCCGAAACGAATCTCACAGCAAAAACCGACAAACCAGACCATAACATACTCTCCCAATGTCTTCGAGAGCAGCACACACGAAACGCTCCGCATCAGCACGTCATGCCATTAACAAGACCTCTAATTCATTACGGGAAAAAAGGCAATGCAACACACACTTGAATCCGACGAATATCGCAGAGAGCCACTATCAATTGAAAGTAGTATGGCGCAAAGACGACCAGCACTTGTAGCCAGAAGCACATGGAAGCAAGCAAGGAAGCGGCATCGTAGTCGGGGAGTGATAAGACAGTTAAACTCATCGAGTACCTTCAGATCGGTGGTTCTGATCTTGTCGTCGGGATTGGGATAAGAAGCCACGGCCGCCAGGAAATCCGCCGACACAGCCCCGCACCCTACCTGCTCCCGCACAGGACATTCACGAGTCACGTTTTGACCACTGCAATCGAAATCGATCACGGTAGAAGACGAACTTCGGGCGCTCGACCGAGAAGAATATCGCATGCATCGCGTAGAGAGAGTGTAGAGAGAGAGAGAGAGAGAGAGAGAGAGTTACGACGATGCGGTGGCGAGGTGGAGGAGGGAGAGAGAGGGTGCTGATCGGGGCGTTGCTCGTCTTCAAGGACCCACTCGAGACGAGGAGGCCCGCGAACATCTTGCACCGGGCCTTCTCGAGCAGCACCGTCACTATCGTGTCCGAGGCCGACGGCGCGGCGGTGAGGATGGCCGGGACCAGGATGGGGGCGCTGATCTGGAGGACGACGAGTCGAGCTTGGACCCGGGGGCGATGGCGCCGAAGCCCACCTTGCCGCCCTGGAGGTCGGTGATGTTGACGAAGCCGGTGTTGCTGCAGGTGTCGCGGGAGGAAGGCGACGGCCGGCAAGCGGAAGCTGCGTCGAGCTTGGATGGATCGGCGGAGGTGAGAGCAAAAGCAGAGGAAAGATAGAAACGAAATACGAATTAGGGTTTTGGTTGGACTTTTGGGCTGCTGCCTTAAAAACCGGTTCTCAAATCGGTTCCGAACCGGTCCGGTCGATCCGGTTCCTGGGTGGGTATTCCCTCGGAACCGGTTCCCGAACCGGTTCAAACAGGGTCTAAACTTTGGGAACCGGTTTCAACCGGAACCGGTTTCCGACCCTATTTTCCGGGTGGGCCGATCCGGGAATCGGGTTGACCCGGACCGGTTGCACACCCCTACTGTGCAAGGGCCAGCCCATGAGCTGCCCATGGGCGACTCGTGCACGACCCATGATCAATGCTCGACCGGCCCATGTGTAACCCATGACTGCCCACCTGCTCATGTCAGGCGGCCTACCCTTTTGACACACGCCCCATGGGCTTTCCCAATGTCTCGCCATTGAGTGGCCTAGTGTACAGACTTGTAATGATGACATACGTTCAAACACAGCCGTTGGATTGGAAGAAAGATAGACGGATGAGATGAGACCCGAACTTGTATAAATAAGGAACCCTCCCTTTCATTGTATTCAGCTCGTTCACAAGCAAATACACTCACTCTTTGTTCATACGATCTTTGTATTTGTGCATGTGTGTAAGAGGCTAACTTGAGGATCGAAAATCCTAAGACCGCAGAGGTGTGTGATTGATCGGAATCAACCGACCCGTGACACATGCATGATGCCAATGAAGTACAATCACATAGAAAATTCTAAGTCCACAAGGTCATCTCATCAACTTGAGGCTCTACCCTGTTCAAGTGCTCGAGCGAACTCCTCCAAATACTTGCGTTGCAGCTCCATGTTGCCGAATATCTCCCGCATGGCCCATGCGTTCGCCCTCACCTTCTCCCTCCGGCTCCACCATTACCCGCCTTATCGTCTTGGCTGCCGAGTCGCTCGTGAACGACCTGTTTCAGCCATCCCTTGGTACCTCCGACATGACCAGTCTCTTGTCCATCAGCGTCGTCACCAGCCCTTGGTCTGAGCTCCCCGAAAAATAGGATCAGCGTTCCTCCCTGCCCAAGCGCCTCTATGACGGAGCTCCACCCGCAGTGCGTCAAGAACCACAGACCGATGGGTGGGCCAGGATGTCAAGCTGATGAGCCCAACCCACCCAAACGAAGCCTCGACCTGACACCTAGCTTTCAAACCCGGAAGGGATAATGCCGGGCCGGCCTTTCGGCCTACCACTCAGATGAAGGGCAAACCTGAATTTTCGATCCGACACACCAACTTGTGCATAAACTCTTGACTCAAAGCCACCTCGGTGCCGAGGGCGACGTAAAACGCCGACTTCTCTTCCCTATCATCCAACCATTGCTTTAGCTCATTCCATCTCCCTTCTCCTTCGTGCTGGCTTTTATTCTGGGGCGGCAAAAGCCCCATTGGAACTACGGGTCTCGCGTGAAGCTTCTAGAGGAATTTGGATTGAAGTGACTCCGGGCATCACGTGGACCAAGATGAACCGATTGGATTTAGGCACGAGACTCTGGACGGCCCAATGGACGGGCTCCATCGAAGCTGCCTAAGCCGTCACCTTTCACGGGCACTGCCATTACCACTGCAGTCATTGCCGGCGGATCACCCCAGTAGCCGCCACCGGTGTTGCTCATTTCGGCCTCAGGAGGCGTGCTCGTCTTGCTGTATAGGGAGAGAGAGAGAGAGAGAGAGAGAGAGGACAGTGAAAGGCCGATTGACCTTTGTACTGAGTTAGCTGTTGTGTGAAATGGGCCAGAAATTACGAAACAGCCTTGTAATTTGGGCTTAATAAGAGACGGGCTGATTAGAAACGCTAAGGCCCAAGAAAATTGTGCTTGCTTGTACATGCCATTGCTAACATTGCATCCCAATTTATCTGAGTCGGAGGAATCTCGGGGATCGGGGCGCCCACCCTGTGGACGAAACCTTGTCTTCATGCAAACATATTTCATTGATTAATTTTTCCGAGCGACAGAAACCATTTTATTCTACAGAAATATTTTCTAAATTATGATTTTTTTAAAGAAAATTATTTCCAAATCATATGGTTTGTCGCAAAACAAAGCAAGTCGAATCTAAATGAATGAGCCTGTACAACATTTTATTAAGAAAGAACTTATGATTGTGTTCGCAGCGGCGCAATGAACTCACTCTCCTCCTGAATGACATTTTCTCTGGAAAAAGAAAGAAGAAGAAAACAAAAGAACTCACTTTCCGGGAACATGGTTTTTTCTAAGTCTTCAGATCCGGCCATTCTCTTGATAATGATCTTGATGTAACGCTTGGGCTAGAAAACGAAATTAATATACTAAAACTGATGCCACATATGATTGCTGGATCCACGATTGATACGTGTTTGGCCCCATGCATGCATGATGCCAACGTAGTACAATCACACACCCAACTTGTAGGTTGACAAGTTCCACAGCTTCAGGCTCCATCCTTTTCAAGTGCTCGAGCGAACTCCTCCAAATATTTCAATTGCGACTCCACGTTGCCAAATATCTCCCGCATGGCCCATGCGTTCGCCCTCACTTCCTCTCCCTCTGGCTCTACCATGACCCACCTTATCGTCTCGGCTACCGAGTCACTCGTGAACGACCCGTCCCGGCCGTCCCTTGGCACTTCCGACCCGACCCGCCTCTCGTCCATTAGCCTTGCCATCAGCCCTTGGTCAGAGCTCCCCCCAGAAAATAGGATCAGTGCGCGGCCTTGCCCGAGTGCCTCTATGACCGAGCTCCACCCGCAGTGCGTCAAGAACCCGCCGACCGACGGGTGGGCCAGGATGTCGAGCTGAGGAGCCCAGCCCACCCAGACGAGGCCTCGACCCGAGACCCCGCTTTCGAACCCAGAAGGGATGCTGCTGGGGCCAGCCTTTTGGCTTATCACCCAGACGAAGGGCAAACCTGACTTTTCAATCCCGCATGCCAACTCGTGCATGAACTCTTGACTCAAAGCCACCTCGGTGCCGAGGGCGACGTAGAACACTGACTTCTCTTCCTTATCATCCAACCATTGCTTGAACTCGCTCCATCTCCCGTCTCCTTCGTGGCGGCTTTTATTCTGGGGCGGCAAAAGCCCCATCGGAACCACGGGTCTCACGTAAAACTTCTTCAGTAGACTCAACGGCTCGGCCTCGAACTCGCTACAGGTCCTTATGGCCACGATATCGCAGCCCTGTATCGACCTGCCTAACCTTTCGAAAACCGACATGTTAGAGTTAGAGTCCACGAAATCCTCTTCGTTAATCACCTCATGAAGCCTGAACGCGACTTTGGTTGGGTAAGTCACCCACTGGGGAACGACCGTCAAGTCCTCTGCCGTCTTGGCTCGGGCCTGACCATCAATCAGAAGAGATGGCGGGCCAATGAAGGCGAGGGTGGTAGCGCTGAATATGCTGAAGAACGCCGATTTAACACCGAGTTGTCTCGCCTTTTGGGGTAACCAGAAAGACATGACGTCTTGGATCACCCAGTTGACGTCCGAGTTCACAAGGAACTCGGCAACAGCTGGCTCGAGCATGTCGTATGCCTTCTTAAGGTAAGGGAACTTGTTATGCGGCAGCTCGGAGGTCGACTCGGCGGAGTTGGGGAGGCCATGGACCCGAGGCAAGGGAAGCTCAACGAGGGTTATCGAGGGAGGGAGCTTCTGGGGGAGTTTTTGGAGGTTTTTAGGGGTGGAGATGAAGGAGACGCGATGACCCTTTCGAGCTAAGAAGGTGGCTACCTCGAGGAAGGGCATGAGGTGGCCGTAAGCGAGCCATGGGAACATCGCAACGTGGAGCTTCTCTTTGTTTTCCATGGTGGTTTGTGGAAGGAAGACGAAGTGGAGAGAGAAAGTTTAAAAGAGAAACCAGCTGGCGATGGAGCGCGCACGTGCCTCTACTCGGCGCACGTGCCGGGAGAGAATGAGATTAGTCTCCTTCGCTACACAAGTGCGATTTTGCAAGTAAATGGCATTGTAACATAAGAGCGAATGTCTGTTATACGCAAAAGAAGAAAGCAAAAGTGTTAGGCTCCCATTTATTTAGCCGAAAACCACTTCTAGAAAAATATTTAAAAATATTTTCTAGATTTTTCGATATTCGTTTTACGGAAAAATAAATTGATCGCGAAAAATATTTTCTATTAACCAAAAAAGATTTATAACATAGGAAAAATATTTTCCGAGTTTCAAGTAGGGAAAACATTTTCAAGCGGAAAACATTTTCCACACTCACTCTCTCTTCTCACACCTCTACCCGCTCCCTCTTCTTTCTTTCTTTCTTTTTTTTCTCCTTTTGTTTTGACTAGTTGCCGAACACTATGATGGTCGGCAACCAACCACAGGCTAGCTTGAGCTGGTTACTTGTTAGATTAGCGACCGTGAGCCTTTGGTGAGACTTGAGTACTCAAGCTCACCTTTGGCTGGTCACCGAGCGTCACCATGGTTGGCAACTGACCGAAGGGGCTGGCGATCAGTCGAAGAAGGAGGTAAAGAAAAAATAAAAGGAAAAAAATAAATAAGTTAAGAAAATTAAAATATTGATTTTTTAAAAAATAAAGAAAATTATCTAAAGGAATGCATAGAGGAAAATCAAATCAAAATTTTCATTCCGAGTAGTGAAAAATATTTTCCTAGTTCATTTTCAAGTTTTAACCAAATATCATAAAATATTGTTATTTTTCTAAAAAATGACTTCCCGATTTTTTTTTTCCAAAAATGCTACATTTTCCGTAAAACAAATGGAGTTTAAGTCTTAAGTGACGAAGAAAGGGCTCATTTCGTGATAACTTGAATGTCTTAAAAATAAGAACTCACCTCCCTAGGAAAATCAATTTCTGTACCAAGACAAGTAGTTCGAGAATGCCCCGGCCTTTAGATATTTGAGTTGAACGGTTTCCACGTTTGTGCCTTTTCAATAACAACTATCTATTTAGAAATCGCCTCGATGGAAGGCAGTTGAGGCATAACAAGGTCTAAGTCAAACCTTCTGTTTGGAAAATATACCATCAGTGCACACGATGGGATTGTGTTAGTAGAATGTGCCCATAATAGCCATTGAATCTCCACTGGTTTCTATTGCATGCAAACTTGAATAATGGGTGAGGGTCAGATTTATTTTACGTCATGTTTTCCACACACGATTCTAATTCATACTTGAATCCAGTTCTTCAATGCATGATTCGATTAGTTTGTTTTTGTCATACACGGCCCATATCTAATTGATAGGACCCGGTGTTGCCCCTTAATGGCAACAATAATTGAGGATGGCGTCTCAAATGAGTTTGGCCCCATTCTAGGACCACAAGTTCAATGACTCAAGGCTCTGCCCCTTTCAAGTGCCCGAGCGTGCTCATCCAAATACTCGAATTGCAACTTCATGTTGCCAAATATTTCCCTCACGGCCCATGCACTCGTCCTCGGCTCCTCTCCCTCTGGTTCCACTGACCCCCCTAATCGTCCCGGCTACCGAGTCACTGGTGAGTGGCCCCTCTCATTCATCCGTTAGCACCTCTTATTCGACCCGCATCTCATCCATCAGCCTCGCCATCAGCCGTTGGTCTGAGCTCCCATAGTAAACAAGATCCGCGCCTGGCCCTCCCTGAGTGCCTCTACAACCAAGCTCCAACGCGCCAAGAACCTGCTGATCGACACCCAGACTTCCAGACCCAAAAGAGATTATACCGGAGCAAGCCTTCCGCCCTACCCACCTAAACAGAGGGCAAACTTAACTGCCCCATTCCACTGCCTGGCCAAGTTTGTGGAAGCCGCGCATTTGATTTTTCATTAAAATCGGGGCATAATCGATCCCTTATCATCTTGGCAAGAAAGAACGATCAAGTTTTAGCTTAAGAAGTGATTGGGTAACAGTCTTTCATCTATTATGAAAATAATAATCTGTTTTGCATCACAAAAAATCAAATAACAAATAATTTTATTCTTACGATAGCACAAATTAAGCTAGCCAATCCCTTTTAGCTTTACTCATCCCGAGATAGTGATTGATCCATAATATGCTAAGAGTGCAAGGGAGTTGGTAATACTAAAATTGAATTTCTTGCTTTTAGGACTTTACTATTTTCTTGATAGCAAGTTATGGTAGAAGTGACTTCTTACTTTTCATTTCATGGCAGAAGTAACTTCTTGCTTTTCATCTTTTAATTTTTAGAGCTTTGCTACTATAAGAGAAAAACAGTTAGTTATGAGCCATAAATTTTTAAATGAGTGCGCTCCATATCAATTTGTAATTATTTGTTATTTGATTTTTTTGTGATCTAAAATAGATTGTTATTGTCAAAGTGAATTAAAAATTGTTACTCAATCAATTCCTTAGTTTTTACTAAAAACTAGTATTTTGGCCTGTGTGAGGGGCTATTCCACGATTTATCTTATAATGTTTTAGCGCTGACCAACTGGAGGGAAATACATAAAACTTTATAGGATGAATGTACAAATGGATAACCATAGTGAAATATCTGCTTATTGTACGAAGTCGTTTATTTAATTTCAAACCACACGATTATCTTATCTTTTCCGTGCGCGGGGAACGAACATGGCCCCATCTCATGTGCTAGTGCTACCAACTAAGCTCACATGATCTGAGGATGGAACTTCTCCAGATACTCGTTTTGCAGCTCGAAATTGCCAAATATCTCCCTCATAGTCCATGCCTTTGCCCTCACCTCCTCTCCCTCCGGCTCCATCATGACCCGCCTGATCGTCTCAGCCACCGAGTCGCTCGAGAACGACCCGTTGAGCTCGTCCCTCGGCACCTCAAACCCGACCCCTCTCTCTTCGAGCAGCCTCGCCATCAACCCTTGGTCGGAATTCGCCCCAGAAAATAGAATCAGCGGCCGGCCTCGCCCGAGCGCCTCGATGGCGGAGCTCCAACCGCAGTGGGTCACAAACCCTCCAATTGCTGCGTGAGCGAGAATTTCGGCCTGAGGTGCCCAACCCATCCACAAATAACCTCGGCCCGAGACCCGACTTTCGAAGCCGGGAGGTATAATCTCCGGGCCGGGCCTCTGACCCACCACCCAAACGAACGGCAAACCCGACTTCTCGATCCCTGCCGCAAGCTCCGGCATCATCTCCCGGCTGATGTTAACCTCGGTGCCAAGCCCGACATAGAAGACTGACTTCTCTTTCTTATCGTCAAGCCATCTTTTCAGCTCGACCCATCTCTCGTCTCCCCTGCCGCATTTGTGGCGGGGCGGCAATAAGCCCACAGGGACCACAGGCTTTCCGTAAAGCTTCTGGAGTAGCCGCAGCGGATCGGCCTCGAACTCGCTACAGCTCCTCACGGCCACGAACTTGGAACCCCGAATCGACTGGCCAAACCTCTGAAAATCTGAAGCTCCGGTGTCCATGCAATCCTGGTGAGTGACTATCTCGTGGAGCCTGAACCTGACCTTGGACGGGTAATCTATCCACTCGGGAATGACGGTCAAGTCCTCCGGCCTTGGGCTCGGGCCATCGATCAAGACGGAAGGTGGTCCGAGGAGAGCGAGTGAAGTAGCACTGAATACACTAAAGAATGCTGAGTTCACACCTAGTCGGCTCGCAACTTGGGGCAACCAGTGCGATGCAAAGTCCTGGATTATCCAGTCCACGTCTGAGTGTTGAAGAAACTCGTCAACAGCTGGCTCGAGCATATCGTAGGCCCTTTTGAGGTACGGGACCTTGTTGTTCGGCAGCTCGGCTGTCGACTCAGCCGGGTCCGGGAGGCCATGGACACGAGGCAAGGGAAGCTCAACGAAGGTTATTGAGGGAGGGAGGTCTGTGGGGAGCTTTTGGAGGTTTTTTGGGGTGGAGATGAAGGAGACGCGATGACCCTTTTGAGCTAAGAAGGTGGCGACATCGAGGAAGGGCATGAGATGGCCGTAAGCAAGCCATGGGAACATCGCTATGTGAAGCTTCTTCTCTTCGTTTTCCATGGCAGTGGCTATGAACACTACTTTTTCATTTGACGGGTGTGGTGGTGATGTGACTAGCGAGTGAACTCGAATGCAATGGAGAATGAGCTTTCTCTTCATATATATACAGGAACTACGTATGGTGCTTTGAAATTCTAATTAATATCGGCATAAATTAACTTGCATTTAGATGCCTATAATTTATTACACGAGACTAAAGACTCCATTCGTTTTGTGGAAAAGGATTTTCAAGAAAACTTTTTTTTGGTGTTTGTTTCATGGAAAAAAACTATATACATAATCCTACATGTCAATATCTGATTTTTTTTTTTTTTTTTTTTAAAGGCAAGAAATGAGTTGAGTTAAAAACGATATGTGAGTTATGCAATATTAGTAAAGTCAAAAGTAGAGGTGGCTGCAGCCAAGTTAGCTAATTATTATCTTTGAGACTTCGTATCTTCTCTTCATGTGCATTGACTTAGATGATTCACGGGAGAGATGTTACTTCTTATTTTGTTAAACTTTTTGATGTACCAAAACAAAATCACACGATATAAACTATCGAGAACAAATTATGACCAGCTGAAAAGATTTAGGTACTTTACCCAGTTGAGGAGGGAATGTCATTAGTATAAATTGAGTGTTATATTTCTGTTGAGATAAACTATCTAAGTCAAGTAGAGTGAATTTAGAGTTTGTCATTCCTAAATATTTGGATTTTGCGAATGAACGGTGGATAGAACTAATATTATATAGTGCGTAAATTTGTATAATTTTTTATTAAAATTTTTAGGCCATGTTTGATAATCGGCCAAGCAGTGACTATTTCTATTCTTTTGTTATTCTGAACAAAAAAGAAACAGAAATCTATTTGTTAATGTCAGCTAATTTTTTTGTCATTTGGAATAAATTTGGAATAGAATTAAGAAAAAAAATTGCTTCTTTATTCTTAGAAACAATTCAAGAATCAAGTAATTTTCTTTCTTTTCTTCGGTTTCTTTTATTCTTTTCTTTTTCTTATTCCTCCTCTGCAACGTGATGGTTGGCCTTCCTTGAGGCTAGTGAGGTAATCGATTCTCGTTTGGTCGACAAATCAGCTAGAGGAAGAAGAAGAGGAGAAGGAGGAAAAAAAGAGGAGAAAAATAGAATAAAATTATTTAAAAATTAAAAAAATTCTAGGTTACAAAAAATTTGAAGATCATACAAAATATATTTTTATTCCAGAAATAAAAATTTTGTATAATTACTAAAGACTTTCAAATACTGAAAAACTTATCCTAGAAACAAAATAAAAAAAAAATATATTTTTGAGTGGAAATTATTTTCATAAACAGAATCATTCCTAAATAGGTCTTTAGTGGAACTTGAGGTGAATCCGATGAACTTTGGAAAAATTAATTTACTTGATCTAATAAAGTCGCTCTACACCTCAAATGATCCGGACAGCTTTTTACTCTCCTACCTAATAATCCAGGCCGAAATAAAGAAGCACGTGCCGCTTGGAGAAAGTGGGGCCCATTCTATGACAACTCCCCAAGATGACCGGACCCGTTTCGATGGAGCCAAGTACTTATGTGGGTATGATTGAACCTTAGATAGGATCCTCTGTTCCGATGTTTGGCCCCAGTGCATGATGCATGCCACCGACGTTGTACCACTACGGTAGCTCTCATAAATTCTGAGAAAATATGGGCTGCTTCTAACGTGCAAATACAATAGGAAGGGCCATAAGGTACGACACGTGTCCAACTGGCCCAAATTTCAGTCTCTTTCTTCTCTCCTTTGCACGCTCAGACTCTCTCTCTCTCTCTTATTCCAGAACGCATCTCCGGCTTCCCCTTGACCCTTTTCGCGATCTTCGTGGGGCCGCAGCACTCGTCGTTGAGGAAGTCAGGGACGGAGCTCGTCGCAATGGGCCCAGCGGCAGCAGCAGCCGCGTCGAAGAAGAGCTTTAAAGGGTTCCGCACGTGGCGGCCAACGAGGGGGTTGGCAAGTGCACGTCCATGTTGCACGTGGCGCACAGGGCAGCGGCGTCGGCCCTGCACGCGAAGGCTGCCGGCGTGGACTCGCATGCCTCGCACATCCATGCGGGCTTGTGGCGGGAGGCGAGCTTGTTGGCGCCATGGACGCCGGCGTTGTAGGGTCGGCAGAGGAAAGCTGCATAGGCCTTGCAGAATATTGTGGCCACGGTTATAAGCAAAAGAACCGGGACCTATCCGAACAGGATCGGACTGCCGAACCTGGGTGGTTTTAAGTGAACCCGCCCGGCCCCTGGTCTAATTTATGGGAACCGGTGGGCACGGCCCTGGTTCCAGGCCCATGGGCGGATCCGCCCACCGGCCCACCTGGACCAGACCGATTATATTATAATAATATATTAATTTTTAATATTAAAATATTCGAAATTAGTAAATCTAAAATTTATGGCTCCAATCACCATCTTATCTCAATTCACTACTCTTCTACTCCATCTCATCTCTCTTAGTTCAAAATCTTCATGAGCTCCCTCTTCCTCTCCAATTCACCTTCGGATCTACTCATCTCCCTTCGATTCTTAGTCCGAACTCGGCGAAATAGTGAGTTGATTCTCTTTCCCCCCTCGAACTTGAAGTCTCTCTCCGTGTTGTCGCCATCCTCGTCGCCACCTCCGCATTCACTGTCACTATTGTCCTCTTCGTTGTTGGGCTCATCCCGCTTCTACCTCCCCTCTTCCTCCTCCCCCTCCTCAGGCCTCCCCCCATTGTCCTTATTTTCGAGGACAAGGGCAAACTCCACGTCTAAGAATGGCTCATTGTTCTCATTGTCAGTCTCGAGGGAGGAGTGGGAGACGACGGAGGTGGTGGCGAAGATGGTGGTGGTGGTTGAGATGGAAGCGGCGCGAGGGTTGCGACCGCCATCGCCGTGGTGCTAGTACTTAAGGGGAATAAAGCTATCATGGTCGAGAGAGCTAGAATAAGTAGATGTGGGAAGGGAGAAGAGGGGAAGGTGCGGAGGTTGGATCGGTTTTATGGATCCACCCAGGAACCGGATTGGACTGGCGGTCCGGTTCTCGAGTGGATCCATGCAACTAGCGGGCGGTTCCCAGTTCTAGGTTGAGGACTGCCCACCCAGACCATGCACACCCCTAGCCCATCGAAACCCATCGTTCGCCATTGCCAAATGACACTACTGGAATTGCTGAACAATTGAACAACTTCTTTGTTGCTCTTGCTAGTGTGGTGGGGTCCAAGAGAGTGTGCAGTGGAGAGAGAGAGAGAGAGAGAGAGAGAGAGAGAGAGAGAGAGGGGAGAGAGAGTCTAAGCGTGCAGAGGAAAGAGAAGAAAGCGTTTGAAATTTGGACCCGCTTGCGACACGTGTCTCATCCTTATGGCCCATCTTATTTGTTGTGTTGGCACATTCGACAGAGCCAATATTTTCTCATAAATTCTATGCCGATGAGTCCGCCCTCAACGCCTTTCCCTCTGCATCCGTCGTGACCCGCCCAATCATCCTGTCTCAATGGCCCCCATTGGATATTTCAATAATTCTGAATTATTAAAAGCCATCATTATTGTAACGATTTTCTACTCTCATCAATTTTTGCAACGGTTTCCGTCTGCTAAGCAATCTAACGGTTTTACAATGTTTCCATTCATTTCTTCATAAATTTTTCATTATTTTATAATGGCCATATGACAGCTTCTTTTATCTACAAATTATTACTCCGAACGTATTTAGAAAGTAATGTCGATATTATCAAAACAAGAATATTTCTGTTCTTGTTACATATCTTTCTTTTTGTTTTTTACTGGGTTTATATATATAATATTGTTCGTGTTCCTTCTAATATTTAATGCGGAGTATAGAAGAATGTCTATTGCATATTGAGAAGATAATCGCTAGAGACTATTGCACAGAGTTTCATACTCTAAGGAGGAATTTTCTATCAAGATTCCTTTTCACATTTGCTCCATCCTCTATCCATATGGTTGCCAATTTCATTTTAAAGATAAAGTGTGGACAGCCTTGCGGCTTCCTCATCCTCCACTAAAACCGTCTACGTTGCCTTACACAATCGCCGTCGCCGCCACCGCTACCGCCACCGCCATCGTCACCATCGGTGGTGCTCTTTCTGCTATGGACAAAGAATGGGAGAGGGAGGATAGTGGAAGACCAATTTTCACCTTTGTAGTGAAGAAGCTGCTATGGGAAAATGAGCTAGGAATTACGAAATGGGCTTGTAATTTGGGCTTAACAAATGACGGGCCGATTGGGAATGATAAGGCCCAAGTAAATGGTGCTTGCTTTTGCATACTAAGGGTTCTCATTAGTAAGGGTTCATTAATTGCCTGACCTTTTATGATAGCTTGAGTATTGGATGTTAAGTCATTTACAACTTCATGATGAAATGAAAGACAATTGTGGGATAGTGTATATAAAACTTCTCAAGTGCATTCTTTGCTTAATTATCATCGGCTATTAAGAATCTTGTAGTTCGCACTTCACACTATTAACATGTAGAATGAAAACCTGATACATCCTGATTAACAATGCACCAAAGACAAAGTTCAAGGATCAACTTAATCTTGAACTTGAGCTATTAAAGTTCAAAACTAAAGTCATAATTGAAATTTCAATATTTTTCTTTTTCTAGTGGTACATTCGATGCATGTAGTTTTTTAAATGCTTAAACATTGAACTACATATTCATCTAATGACTTAAGTTTTTAAGGGTAAAAGCCAATGAAAACCCCAAACTAATACATTTACCTCAATTTCTTTTGTGCCATAAAAAACCCCAAACTTGTGTCCATGCAACACATTTAACCCCAAACTTTGTTTTTTGTTATACCTAAAATCCCAAACTTTTTTCGGTGGCACCAAAAAACCTCAATTTTGTATTTGTGTGACATATTTACCTCAAAAAATTGGTGTTAGGGTTTTTGGTGTCTCAAAAAAAGTTTTGGATAAATGTGTTATATAGGTAAAAGTTTTGAGTTTTTGTTGTCACTAAAAAAAGTTTGAAGTAAATGTACTACAGTAGACAAAGTTTGGGATTTTTTGTGTCACAAAAAAAGTTTGGAGTAAATGTGTCATTCTGGATTAAGTTTGGAGTCTTTTATTATTATTTTTTTCCAATTTTCAATAGTGTTGGCAATGATCTCACTCAGTTACCATGGTATTTCCTTTTGTATGTTAAATCAACATTCTTATAAAATATATTTTCCTCATGATATCAGTTTAAGGTGTTAGCTATTCATTTGAACTTTGAAGAGGTTGATTGAGTGCTTTATTCCAAATCCTTGAATTCGCACCACAACTTAATTTACTTGGATGAATTTTGGGGTTTGAGACCATCGCCATATAATGAAACCATATGACATTTCGTGGATGAAGAGACTGTTGTTGAGACTTGTATGCATTTGTGAAAATTAGGATAAGTGTATCGGAAATTATAATAGTTACTACTAAAGTGCAATTAAATCTTAAAATTTTCAAATAATGCAATCAAATATTAACATTTGTCAAGTTTGTGCAATCAAATCATTCAGTTAACTTTGTCCAATTTGTCAAACAGAAAATATTAATAAGTTTTAGGATTTGATTGCATAAACTTGACATATTGTATGATTTGATTGCACTATTTAAAAAATTATAGACTCAATTGTACTTTCGTGAGAAATATTAAAACTTACAAAATACTTGTTTCACGAAATTCGTGGAGCCGAAGGAATCTCTTGCCATGAAACTTGTTCATCTGTACACATTTACTTTTTCACAACCGAAATGTTGGCTTAGAAATGGAAAAAGTCAACTTGGACAAGATGAAGCTATGCAACTTGTAAAAAGAAACGAAATCCTTGGAAATCCCATTTATAGCAATATCATATCACAATTCCCAAGATTGGATGGGCAGACATTAGTGCTAGCAACAATTACGTGAATCCCGCGCACAAAGAATTTGCTCTCAGCCGCCTACCAGGGGTGCTGAGGGCTACCATGAATAGACCTAGGCTTAGAACCAGAGAAGATGGAGTCAGTTTTTTGCAGGTATGTCTTCCCACTATGGGCGAACCTCTCGTTCAAGCCCTTCAGGAACAGCCTTTTAGCAGAAAACCACTTTGACCTTTAGTTCAAAGCTTAGAGACTCGCAGGGATGCTAGGATGGTAACATTTCTAATTATCTGAGCTGCATTTTTCAGAGGATCCTACTGGGCTGGAGAAGAAGAGGAGCTTAGAAAGCCATTGAGAGTTTTACACAAAACACTCACTTTACTTCAAGGGACTCTGCCCAACACATTACATCCTCCTTGCCTTTTATAGACATTAGGAGGTCACACACAAATAAGGACCATGCTCACGAGTCCTGAAACAAACAGAGGCTTTAGAAAATCTGGTAGAGAATTATTTTCGGTGATATGAACAGTGACAGTGAACAGTGATTTTCCTAGCCTACTGTTACAGCGACTTGCTATAGTGATATGCTACAGTCAGCGGTCTCTTCCGTCACAAGCATTGTAGTCGTAGTTTGAGTCATCAAAACTATGCATTTCTGACAGGAGATGTTCTTCATATTTTTACTCAAGTCCTGCAAGTGAATCTGGTGAGAGAATTCGGGTATTCCCCATGTTTGACGAGGATGCTTCCTCATGATTCCTGAAAGTCCCTATTGTGACATCCTGAATTTCGACTTCAACCTGAATTTATGAAATGGGCATTTCGTCGACGCGCTTATGGTCACTTTACTCTGAGTAGGGCCCCTCATGAGTTAACTAACCTATTAGGTGAAGCCGTTAAGGGATATAAACGCGACAGACTTGAGAATTCGATCGGAAATCAATTGCTCGACCGTGATAATCGGCAAGGGTCAATACAACACCATTATAATCGATTAGTGATCGGGTATAGGTCAATTTGACGGAAACACACAATTGAATTGCGGGTGATTCCTCATGATTGTGAAATTCGCGTCAAACGGCACTAACCCAGTTTTCTGTCGATTTTATACCCGGTACCTATAATTGAAACCTTGTGATTTTTATGACAACTGAACGTCGCCTACGAGTCGGAGATGCACAAACGTGGATAAAAAATTATCGACCACGGGTCAAACGTAATAAAATCCCTAAAAGCTACCCGGTAGGTTAAGTCGCGCTAAAATCACGTTCGGTCGATTTTAACCATGAAATTGAATTCAGTTTCGAGAATCGAACGTTCGAGCGTGTCACGATTTGTTTATAGGACAACGTCTCATCTTTCGGTGAAATTTTGTCGAGTCCGGAATTTTATAGAAAAATCGATTTTCGGACAATCGGAAAATAATGGAAATTCGGATCAAGGGGGAAAATGGATTATTTGACTGCCAAGAAGGTTTATTTTGGGAAATTAGAGCTTAAATTTGGGATTGGTTGGGCCAAAGACTTTAGGGGCAAGGACTTTGGGGGCATGTAATGAGTAATTTGAATATTTTCTCTTGACTCTCTCCCTCCCCCTTCTCTCACGCATGCCCACTTCTTTCCCTTAGCTGCCGCCACCCATTTTCCTCTCTTGATCATCCCCTCTCATCTTTTCTTTCTACCTTTCCCCCCAATCTGCTGCCAACCTCCACTTTTCTTTCTCCCCATGTTCGATTCTTTCATTTGTGGCCGCCAACACAACTCCACAATCAACACTAATTCACCACCTCATCCCCATTATTCATCACCATCTATCATCATCAGTGCCATCTTCATCAACCGCCATCTCCAACACTTGCCAGCTTTGCTGTCCAACTCCAGCAGCCGCCCAGCTCACTGTCCAGCCGTTGTCCTAACCTCACCGTGACCGCACCGACCAGCAGCCCCGCCACCAACTCCTTCACGACCAGCTCGCCCTAGCAAGCTTAGCCCAAGCCGAGCCAAGCCCACCTTGGCCGAGAGCTTGTAGGCCAGCCCCCACTTTCACCAAGCCTCCGTTCGAGTCACGATAGACTTGGGTTCTCGTCGCCGTCGCGTCGCCGTTGCCGTGGACCTGTTATCTCGCTAATCCGGTGAGTTAACTCCCTAATCCTTGATTATGTTGTTAATTGAACTTGGGGAGTTAGATTAGTGTTAATTATCTTAGTTAGATTAGTGTTAATTAGCCTAGTTAGTTTAGTGTTAAGTGGATTAGCTTAATTTCATATTTGGTTTACTGGACACTCGTCGTTTGCCATTTTTGTGGATCAAAATTTGCTACGAATTTGAGATTGCTTCCTTCATAAAAAATGTTCTAGACTTCTTCAGATATGATATATATTTTACTCAAAATTTTTAGGTATTTAAAAGAATGAGATTTCAACTTCGTCATTTCAAAACAGAATCTTGGATTATGCTGGAATTGGTGACCTTTTGGTATTACAAGGATTTTTATCAACTCTTAGGGTTTGATTTTCAAAAGAGTTTCTTCACCAAAGTTGTTCCTCACATCTTCTAATTTAATATAGTCAAATTTCAGATCAAATAGACATGATTTGGACTTCGAACCCAATTGGTTTTGGAAAATAGACTTTCTGGAAACGGACACAGTTTTTGTAACGGTTTGAGCGAATTACTGCTCTTAATATTGAATGATTTGGGTTTTGGTGTCTTCATGGAAAATGTTTTTTTATGTGTCCTTTATAAGATATTGAAATTGAAGAATTTTCTAAGCTCTTTTGATTAGGTTTATGGATTTAAATTTGGAGACGCGCGAGTGGCCCGGTTTCTGCCGGTTAGAGCCGATAGTGGTTTATGTGATTTTTCTTGGTGTCGTGCTTACTGGTAGGGGTGTGCATGGTCCGGGCGGGCGGATCCCAACCTAGAATCGGGAACCGCCCGCTAAAGACCTGTTCCGAAAAATTGGAACTGGGATCCACCCGTTTGTTGCATGGATCCACTCGGGAACCGGATCGCCGGTCCGGTCCGGTTCTCGGGTGGATCCATGGAACCGATCTTGATGCGAAACAATTTTAGTACGTGGAACAAACTCATCAAGTAGAGTAAATTAGACAAGTTTACACTTTACAACGACGCAACAATAGAAACAAAATTCTTTACTAAAAAAAAAAAAAAAATCGCAACAAGATTCGCCTAAAACTTCACGACTTATAAAGCCTGTGAATCCCAAATTTTGAGCTCTAAAATTCCAAGTTTCAATCGCCTAAAACAGTCACAGAATAGAACCAAAGAAGTCAAAGACAGAGGAGAGAAGTCACGCTCGGTTAGGGTTTGTTTTGTTTTAGTAATATTTTAATATTAAAAATTAATCGGTCCAGTCCGGGTGGCCGGGCGGGCGGATCCGCCCACGGAACTAGGAATCGGACCGGTACCCACCGGTTCCCAGAAATTGGAACCGGGAACTGGACCGGTTCCCTCAAGAACCGCCGGTTCCGGGTGGTTCCGATCCGGTTCCGGGCGGTCCGGGCGGTTCCCGGGTATTTTGCACACCCCTACTTACTGGATAAGGTGTATTGAGTGATTTGGTTGACTTTTAGCATGCTTAGAACGTGTGTGTGATGTGATGAGATGGATTGCTTTATGTTGGTTGCTTAGTATTATTGCAAAAGGGTGACCTTTTGGATTATTAAATAGAAAATAAATGAGGTGTCAGGTCCGGACACCAAAAATTATTTGCCCCATAAAACAATAAGGTTTTAAACTAGGTGCGTGCAAATTTTGATGGATTAATTTTGAGTATGGGAGCACCTATGAATTTAACGTTTTGAACAAAAAAAAAGGGTTACTAAGGTTAGTTTTCAAAAGAGGGTGGTTGGAAAAGAAATTAGAAAAAAATATGGTGTCAGGTTTGGACGCCAAGTTTTAGGGGCTCAATAAAACCGTGAAGTTTCAATCTAGATGTGTGCAAAGTTTGGCGGGTTAATTTCAAATACGGGACCCCGTACAAATTTATTTCGGAATGTTTGAGCAAAAAAAAAAAAGAGTTACTAAATTTATTTTTAAAAGAGGATTTTGGTGTTTTAGCTATGTGATGGAAGGTAAAAGGTTGATCTGATTGATGAGGTGCCTGCATGGTTAGGTTACTTAAGTAGTTCAGTTTAATTAGTCGCAATTTATTTATTTAATTGCAATTTATTTAATTAATTTTAATTAGCGTAAATTGTGACGGAATAGCCATTTTACAGAATTTTACGTTGATTCTCGTGGTTGACTTTATACGTGAAATTGATTGCTTATTTGTGCAATTGAGTGCTTGATTGCCGTTATGGATTATTATTGCAAAAATTGGATTTTATGGTATTTAAATAGAAAAATATCGGGTATCGGGTTTTGACGCCAAAAATATTTTAAATACTATATAAAATCGTGGAATTTTCAAATGGGAGAGTATCACTTTTTGTGGATTGGTTTGATTGTGTGACCACGCACAATTATTTTGCCGAGTGTTTAATATGAAAAAATTGGCCAAGTCCATTATTTGAAATGTGAGTATTTGAGTGTAAAGCATGATGTTCTTGGCCGAACATGGATGTGCGTATGATCACTATCAGAATCCGTCACCAAGCGGGAGTTTGGGGACGATGCCCGATTTATTGGATGCCCGGCGGGAGTCAGGAAGCCGATCGCGGTAGAGGCCAGACCGCTGCCCTTTTTTGGGATGCCATCTAGGCGGGAGTTCTAGACATTGCCGTGCTCGACGGGGCAGGATGGTGCCCAATTTATATCGGATGCCTGGCGGGAGTTCGGATGACCGCCGACTGGGGAGTTGGTCATGGCCAATGGGCCATAATAACTGGAACATACATGAGTGGTTGAGATAGCCGCACTTGATTATGGGGCAAAATTGTGTGGCACGGTATGTGACGTATCATAACGGTTTTACCCTATAATCGGAACCCCTGTGAATATTGATGGATAAAATGAGGTGTCCCAGTTGTTAAGCATGCTTGTGATATTTATAATGCGTATATGGTGCACTAATGTGCAGGGACGCGCCCAAGCGAGGTAAGTTCTGGATGGTGCATGCTTAGGACGCCTTTGAGTGAATTCTCGTCCTAATCGGGGTTTAAGGTGTTGACTCGCTAAGACTTTGTCTCACCCCGTCGTGGTTTAAATTTTTCAAGTCCTTAGTATGGAGATATCGGAGGGTGTCGCGGAGGGTCCCCGAGCCAGAGTCGAAGGGATCCGGAGTATACGTTGTCCGGTAGTTTTTTTTGGGATAAACCTTTGGTGTACAGACCTGTAGGACTGACTTGGCTTGTATAGATGAAAAGTATGTTTTGTGAAGATTGGTTAAACTGCTTTTCTATCCTGTGTTTCTTGTTGTCCGGGTATATGTTTAATTCGCTTCCGCATGTGCATAAAACGAATGGGTCGGCTACGTGTCCTAGGAACGTCGCAAATTTCTATCGACCATTGAGGGATGTTCGCGCGCTTGAGGTTCGGGGCGTGACACCTGTAGTGTCGGCAGGAATGTTTAGCTGAGACCAATTGGATGGTTGAGCATAGTAGAATATGTCCATGCCTAGAGATATGGACAAATGTCCTTGATCATAGGGGTTTTGAGAAACATGACCTTCCCATTGTGCATAGGGGTCTTAAGAAGACTGTGCAGGGTCATTTGTGTCTGTCATTTCTTGCTGTAAGAGCTACTTCCAGTGAGTAGGATGATAAAACCAATTAAGAAAGGCTAAGAGATTTCTGTCACTTTCCTTTTCAATATTTCGACCAACTCCAAATATCCTAGTGAGGTTGGCAATGAAACCTCTGGTTGGAATTTCAATAGCTAGTAAGTACTTATTGGTTAAGTACCATAATAACCATCGCAAGTGATCAGAGAAGTCTTCCTCTTTCCAGATTAAATGGTACATGAATGGATAGTCCAAATTTAATCCAAAATGATAAATAATTGAACCTCTATGAAACCTGAGTAGATCTGTGTGGCATTGCCACATGAAGTTTTCAGATTTTCAGTGAGGTTGTCATTCTAAATTTGTTCAACAATCTCCTGGGGGTATTGCCAGCTTAGCCAATCTCATATTCTTTTGATCTTATACTTTTCATTGTGGTGAAAAGTATGGAAAGCATGCCTCATGATATACATGTTGATTTCTGCTAGTGCTTTTGGTCTTAGCAAAAAGTTAGCAAGCATGTTCTTCTTTCCAATAATGTGTTTGGTTTCAAAAGAGTATTTAAAGAACCATTCAGTCTAACGAAGTAGTTGAGAATATAGAATCTGCTTCTGTTTGAATTTGGT